>OX403616.1:110360716-111610716 GCA_948107695.1 Meliscaeva auricollis | reverse complement strand
GCCCAGACTATAATGTTATGCATCTAATTCTGCCTACCTAATATTAAGTAAAAAAAACTCTTACAAAATCTTACCTTAAATTATCTGTACCTATTATCATTATTGTGCTTGATTTAAATAAAACAATCGTAATATTGGAACAAATATCTTTTATTTGGATATAATTTTAATCATCGGATACAAAGTTAACCCAAGTTAGCCAAGCCACTCAAGCTATTCACAAGACCACCTACACCGGGGACATTTCCTAACATGCCTAGAAGATCAAGTGGTTCTGGTTGTGGTTCTGCAACTGGGATTGATTCCACTGCAACAGCGAAAAGAGCCAAAACGGCAAATAAGAACAAGCAAATTTTGAACATTTTGCAAAGATTTATGTGTAAGTAGCCGGTACTATTGAAAGCAAACTTCTAACTGATAATTTCAAATAAAACTCTCTGCCTTTTATACAAAAACCCTGAAGGTTTTTACTCCAGCGAAAAAAAATGTTGTTTTGACAAATGGTATGTCTTATTTGTATTTCATTATTATATAAAGGCTATTTACCTACTTTTTGCGACTTGGAGTATAAGCTAAATTATTTACAAAAAACCGTGCCATTATTGCTTAAATATACAATACTGAAATTCCAAATCGTTTTTAAAGATTTGATTTTAAAGATTTTGTTTAACACTAAACAGTAAACACCATTGGAAAAGTATGAGGAAAGAAGAAGAAAAAAGTACAAATTGTGAAATAACTTCTTTTTATTCAATACAAATATTCAATTTCGGAAAAAACTGATAGGATCTATTTTTAAGGTATAACTTTATCCATGATATAAAAAAAGGAGAAAAAACAATAGCATTTAGTTTGAAAATAATAATATTGTGACAAAGTTGATCAAGTGCTTTAGAAAAATCACTGTATATGCAGTCAATTTCACTTCAATTTTCTAACGCTCTTAAGCATCTGCGCGAAAAAGTTACCAGATTTGTTACCGTTGATCTTTTTTTCACAAAACCGTGTTGCTGGTCACAAATAGATTCTTACTGAAAAATGCAACACTATCACAGACAACTTGTTCAAATAGCTTAAGAATAGTAGACAGTTTTGAAATTTGTCTATAGTTTGGATATATCTATCACCTTTTTTGAAAATTGGAGTAAAAAATGATTTTTTCCATAAGCTGGGAAATTTTTCCGGATTTTATAGAAAGTTCGAACAAAAATTTTGGGGGCCTAACTAACAATTTTTCAATACTATTGGTGGAATACAATCTGGGCCAGATGATCAATCAACTTTTAACAGAGACAGTATAGGTCGAAACCGCACTTTGCTGCACAGGAATATCATTACAACTCGTTTGGGCGTAGGTTTGCGTAGTTTTAAAAAATCTTTATCAACATCGAAAGGTACATCAATAAGAGACGACTTTCCAAATTCTTTTGGGATCCTTTTTCAAAGAGCTACCGATTTCATTTACATAGTTAGTGTATAGAGTTGTAGAAAGATTTTTAAATTCTTCGAAGAATGCAATCTAAGAGTCATAATCAATCGGAGAAAGAGTTTTTAAATAAATTTTCCTTGCTCTATTTCTTTTGTGCTTTTTGGAAGAATGTATGCGTTGAAAATATATACAAATTTTGATTGTATAGATTTTCGTATTTTTGTTATGGCGGTGCTTACTTCACGCACCTTTTCAAACCATCACTTGAAATAATCTGTGTAAAACTAAAGGGTTTTCCAATAAGAGGTGTTATTTTGATATTCAAAGCATTTTTGGAGATAAATGATTGGATGTTTATTTCATTATAAAGAGGAAGGTATGCCGTTAATAATGGAACACAACATCAGCCAAATGGCCGCCAAGACCACGCTTACAGGACCATATCCTTTTCATGAAATTTTCCATAACCAAATCGCAAAGTGGCTGCCCTATGTCCTCGATAGCCTCACGAATTTCATCTTTGAGGTCTTGAATCGACGCTGGGCTGTTGGCGTAGACCTTATCTTTCACGTGGCCCCAAAGGAAGAAGTCGCAAGGTGTTAAATCACAAGATCTCGGTGGCCAATTGTGATCACCTCTTCGAGAGATAACACGGTCCGGAAACTTTTCCCGTAAAAGATCGATGGTTTCATTGCTTGTGTGGCACGTAGCGCCGTCTTGTTGAAAGTAAACGTTGTCCAGATCAATACCATCCAATTCAGGCCATAAAAAATCATTAATCATCTCTCGATAGCGCAATCCATTGACCGTAACTGTTGCTCCAGCCTCATTTTCGAAAAAGTAAGGTCCAATGACCCCGCGGGACCATAAACCACACCAAACAGTCACGCGTTGAGGATGGAGAGGCTTTTCAACAATAACTCTTGGGTTTTCCGAGCCCCAGATGCGACAGTTTTGCTTGTTGACGTAGCCTCCGAGGTGGAAATGGGCCTCATCAGTCAAGATGATTTTTCGATGAAATTCCGGTTCATTTTCATGCATTTCAAGGACCCAATCAGCAAAGACACGACGTTGTTGATGATCAGCCGGCTTGAGTTCTTGTGTTAACTGAACTTTATAAGCCTTAAGACCCAAGTCTTTATGCAAAATACGGTGTAATGACGTTTGTGGAATGGACAAACCTGGGTTTTCTTCAACACTTTGGGCTACAACAGCAATATTCTCAGTTGTTCTTGAGCGACGTGCACGGGTTTTATTCTTCACATCACTAACTTGTCAAAACAGCTCGAATTTGTCCACCAATTTCTGTATTGCGGTCCGACAAGGTGCTTCACGACGACCCAAAAATGTTTTAGTTTTACGAACCGTCTCTGCCAAATTTTCACCATTTTTATAGTAACTTTTAATAATTTCAATGCGTTGTTGAAGCGTGTATCGTCCCATTTTTATTAATAGTTTCTACTTGTCAAATGTCAAAAAATGACAGCTTCAAAAGTGACAGCTACCGTAATAGCGGGCTATTCAAAATAACACCTCTTATTGGAAAACCCTTTAGTTTTACACAGATTATTTCAAGTGATGGTTTGAAAAGGTGCGTGAAGTAAGCACCGCCATAACAAAAATACGAAAATCTATACAATCAAAATTTGTATATATTTTCAACGCATACATTCTTCCAAAAAGCACAAAAGAAATAGAGCAAGGAAAATTTATTTAAAAACTCTTTCTCCGATTGATTATGACTCTTAGATTGCATTCTTCGAAGAATTTAAAAATCTTTCTACAACTCTATACACTAACTATGTAAATGAAATCGGTAGCTCTTTGAAAAAGGATCCCAAAAGAATTTGGAAAGTCGTCTCTTATTGATGTACCTTTCGATGTTGATAAAGATTTTTTAAAACTACGCAAACCTACGCCCAAACGAGTTGTAATGATATTCCTGTGCAGCAAAGTGCGGTTTCGACCTATACTGTCTCTGTTAAAAGTTGATTGATCATCTGGCCCAGATTGTATTCCACCAATAGTATTGAAAAATTGTTAGTTAGGCCCCCAAAATTTTTGTTCGAACTTTCTATAAACTCCGGAAAAATTTCCCAGCTTATGGAAAAAATCATTTTTTACTCCAATTTTCAAAAAAGGTGATAGATGTATCCAAACTATAGACAAATTTCAAAACTGTCTACTATTCTTAAGCTATTTGAACAAGTTGTCTGTGATAGTGTTGCATTTTTCAGTAAGAATCTTATATGTGACCAGCAACACGGTTTTGTGAAAAAAAGACCAACGGTAACAAATCTGGTAACTTTTTCGCGCAGATGCTTAAGAGCGTTAAAAAATTGAAGTGAAATTGACTGCATATACAGTGATTTTTCTAAAGCACTTGGTCAACTTAGTCACAATATTATTATTTTCAAACTAAATGCTATTGTTTTTTCTCCTTTTTTTATATCATGGATAAAGTTGTACCTTAAAAATAGATCCTATCAGTTTTTCCCGAAATTGAATATTTGTATTGAATAAAAAGAAGTTATTTCACAATTTGTACTTTTTTCTTCTTCTTTCCTCATACTTTTCCAATGGTGTTTACTGTTTAGTGTTAAACAACATCTTTAAAATCAAATCTTTAAAAACGATTTGGAATTTCAGTATTGTATATTTAAGCAATAATGGCACGGTTTTTTGTAAATAATTTAGCTTATACTCCAAGTCGCAAAAAGTAGGTAAATAGCCTTTATATAATAATGAAATACAAATAAGACATACCATTTGTCAAAACAACATTTTTTTTCGCTGGAGTAAAAACCTTCAGGGTTTTTGTATAAAAGGCAGAGAGTTTTATTTGAAATTATCAGTTAGAAGTTTGCTTTCAATAGTACCGGCTACTTACACATAAATCTTTGCAAAATGTTCAAAATTTGCTTGTTCTTATTTGCCGTTTTGGCTCTTTTCGCTGTTGCAGTGGAATCAATCCCAGTTGCAGAACCACAACCAGAACCACTTGATCTTCTAGGCATGTTAGGAAATGTCCCCGGTGTAGGTGGTCTTGTGAATAGCTTGAGTGGCTTGGCTAACTTGGGTTAACTTTGTATCCGATGATTAAAATTATATCCAAATAAAAGATATTTGTTCCAATATTACGATTGTTTTATTTAAATCAAGCACAATAATGATAATAGGTACAGATAATTTAAGGTAAGATTTTGTAAGAGTTTTTTTTTACTTAATATTAGGTACGTCAGAATAGATGCATAACATTATAGTCTGGGCAAAATAGACATTCAACTCAGAAATAATTCGCATAGAGCTGAAAATTGGTACAGAATATTGATACATCGATAGAAGTAAAATGTGAAAAGTCCCGAAAAGTCCCATGTATGCATAAAAAGTTATTCAAGGTAAAGGAGAATATGCATAAAAAGTGAAGTAAATAGTAGCAGCCTTTTCTATGTCTTTTTTGCATATAAAAAGTAGTAAATACTTTGAAAAAGTCAAATGTCGAAAATGTTCGTTTTTCGTATTTAACTATGAAACGGGAGAGAGAAGCTATCACACGTACTGTTTGTTGTTATTTTTTTGAAATTGCGGTTTGTTTGTCTTATTTCCCTAACAGGTAGAAACTATCAGCAGCGAGCGACCCAATGGGGTCGTAATAAGAAAAATTTACAGGTCAGTCAATGAAAAAAGGACTAATCCACGTTAATCTAATACTATGTAACTTTATTGTACCCTAATAAACTTCCGGGTTTAAAAAAAAATAATTAAAAAAGGTTAATGTTTTGTAAATCAATTTACCTACAAGTCCTGCCACGTAAAAGACAAAAAAAAAGGTTTTTCTTAGAAAAAAGTTGCGTTGGTTTAATTTTTTTTTCTCAAAAACTACAAAACATTTTTGCATCCGGTTTTTTAGTTTTCTTTAAAAACAAATAATAAAAATAAAATAAGTTCAACATTTCTTTTTCAATTTTTTTTTTCAAAATTTTGACTTTGAAAGTTAATTTTTCAATAACTATTTCAAAAAACAGTTTTTTGAAAAATCATATAAAAGAAGAGGTTTTTGCTTTACAAAAAGGTATAGCACGTTATTGTAAGTGCAACCGTTGATTTTTAATAATTTTTTTTCAAAATTAAGTCAATTTTTTAGAAAATCGCCACTGGAATAGACCCCCTACCCCTCCCATACGATTTTTTTCTTATCTCGACCTAACCTACACGCTCTAGCTTTTTAGCACATTACTCCTGAATCACCCTGTGTATCGATTTTTTGCATATTGCTTTTAAACGGTGAGTTCTATCGAAAAGTTGTCTTGGAAAAAGTGTAAGATTATATCGTCGCCTTTCTTTCTCCAACTCGTACCTGCAAAATTTTATTTTTTGTTTCTTCTTGATTTGGCATCACTCCTGTCCAGCTCATAGGAGTAACAAACCCGTATCTGAATACCTATCACAAGTTAATCGTAAATGACTATGCAAGTTCCTTTCATCTTACTATCTTTGCAGTGTTGTCACTTTACTGCAATTGCAGTAGAGCTACTGCATTTTGTTCCTAAAATGAATCTGCTGCCTTTAAAAACAATCTACTGCACTTACAGTTGTACGTACACATGTTAACTTTGTGTTTTCTGCCAAATCAAATTTTCTATAGTTAGAACAAAATTTAATGCAAAAAATGTTATTCTATGTAAAGAATTAGAATCAATAACATTGGGGCTTTTTGATTATTTAAGCAAGTTTTCATTAATAGATGGTGAATATAAAACTAAAAATTGCTACCAATAATTCCTTAATATGTAACTTTTATTACCTTTTTTTGCTGATTTTGTTATGTTTTAAAGAAAATTTAATATATATTTTATGTTTTAACTTAAAAATGTCTTTGTTTTAAAGGAAATACAAATCTACTGCACAAAATTTGAATCTGAAAATCGTTAGAGCCGTTTTAAAAAAAAAATTAATTTTTTATATATAAATATTCTCAAACCTTGTTTAAAAATAAAGTTGGTATGCCATTTTTAAGATAATATTATTTCATATCTAAATCTAAAATTTCAAAAAAATACAGTGACCCGTTTTCGAAAAATTGATTTTTCAATAAAAAATTTAAAAGTTTTTTTAAAAATCCAAAAATTACGTTTTTGAAAATTTTGATATTTAGTAATTTTGAAATTGTTAAGGAGCTTCCGTATAAAAAAAAATCGTCAAAATTGGTTGAGTCGTTCTATGGGAGGTTAGAAGAATTTTTACAAATATTTCATTCATTTCAAAAGTATGACACCTCTTATTGGAAAACCCTACTCACAAAAGCAGACACAAATTTTTTTTTATCAAAATCGTTAGAGCCGTTTTTAATGGTCCTAAAAAAAAAACTTTTCAATTTACCTTTGAGGGAATTACCAAAGACCTTTAACCACCAAGTTTCAAGAAAATCGGTTTAATGGTTTAGGCAGTAGCTCGAGGTATACACAGACAGACAGACAGACGGACAGACAGAATTGCGGGGCCCACTTTTTTGTCTCATTGTTATCTCGAGTTCGATTTTTTTTTACAAATCCTAAACTTGCCCTATAGTACCTACATATATCGCAAGTAAAAATGGTGGGCTATCCCGGAATCTTGTTGGGCAAATGAACCACTAACTTTTTTTCAAAAAAGAATTGCATTTGGATGCCAACTTCACATAGCGTTATAAGAAATGGTTTAGGTTTTTCCCATTTATCTGGATTGAATTTGTATATTGTCTGTTGGCAGACACGTTTTTAAAACAATTGTCAAAATGCACAAAAATAAGTCAAAATATGTAGCTATGCAAAGAAACAAAACAAATAAATAGGTCTAACCAGGTTCCTGATCAAAGAATTCACATTTATATTTTTCGTAAATATCAACCTACTTTCTTTATTATTTGCCCAACTGTTTTCATCGGAAAAGTATTGAATGCGTATTATTAATAATTTATTCAATGCCGAAAAGTTAAACAAAATTGTTTGAATAAAAATATTTCTTTCAATTTGAGTTATTTACTCAAAATGGTTGTTGAACGAATGTTTATTCAAGTGGATGGGATATCAACGCGCATAAGTTATTTGTTTGAAGACTACGACCACACATGAGTATCAAAAAATTTCTATTGAACAATAAACCTTTAACATTTCTCTAAAAAAATAACTAGGTAGTATATTAGTTTAAACTTAAATAGCCTTCATAATTACACATACGATAATTTATATAAACGATATGAGTTCTTGCTTAATATCGAATCATGCGACAGTCATCCGACAGTCATAGACCTGATGCGGATTCTAACATCTAATAATTCATTACGAAAATTCCATTCTAATATTAAAATGTATAACCGGACTTTTTTAAAGCAAAAATTGGTACGATAGTTTTAGGATATTATTTATCAACATCTAAAAACTAAATTTAAAAAAAAAAATAAATATTGAATAGTTTTCGAAAAAATGATTTTTCAAAATAAAATTTAAATTTTTTTTCCAAAAAAATAATTTTCGAAATTTTTATTTTTGGCAAAAAAAAAAAAAATTAAAAAAAACGTCTGGGGATAGTCTCCAAAAAATGCCACATACCAAGTTTGAAGTATATCGACCCATTCCCTTAGGCTGTGGTCTCTAATACAGACAGACAGACAGACAGAATGTCGGACCCACTTTGTTCTCTTTCTTTATCATTGTAATGTCATGTTTTTGATTGTTATCTAAATTTTTATTTGTATAAATGCATAACTTGATACTTTATAGTATATATATAGTAGGTACCTATATTGCAAGTAAAAAGTTGAAATAACATTCAAACATGACATCGATGTCCCCATGCAAAAATATACTAAGTCCAAATATGCTATTTTTCAGGAGAGAGGTTCAAAGTTTTTTGAGTATATTTTCAGTATAACTTTTTTCATACTTAATTGATTTCTGAGCTGAATACATCAATAATTTTATTATTTTTATCCCTATTTTTGGAATAAAACGCCAAGTCTGTGTTAATGCGTCTTCTAGGTTAAATTCGAGTTGGTATACTTAATTGTGTTTAATTTGTAATTTAAATGATTCTTTATCATGTTAGTATCAAACTGCACGGAAATAATATACTTAAAATCTATTTTAAGTTGACTTAGTATGAAAGTGGTTGGAACATATTAAGAACATAGAGCCCTAAGTGTTACTTAGAATTGTTTACCTTGTAACTTTTGCATTTTCAATGTATGATTAATAGAATAAACAAATTATAAAAAGAACGATTAAAGATTAACTTTTTTATTTTTATTAAAAAAAAGAAACAAAAACATAAGAAACGACAAGTTCACATTGTAAACATAATATAATTATGTTGATTTAGTCATCATTTTCGGTATCTGATGGAGCTGGAACAGAAGATACGGTTCTTAATGACCTGTAGAATCCCTGATAAGTTATGGGAATAAGATTTTGTTCGCAAAGCCAAATTAAATCCAAATATTTTTCAGTGGAAACGGCAATAGGTTCCTTGTAGACTCGTTCAAACTCTTCCTGCGGAAATTTTTTTGATCGGTGCTTATTTTTTTTTTGTTTTTGCAGCGTTTAATTCTATTATTTTGAATTCATCATCAAAAAAGTATTTGTAGTTCATTTGATAGTGTTTGTCAGCATTGAAATATACTTCACGAATTTTGCTTATTGTCAGTTTTTCGTTTACGGTATTTTTGATAAAGTTCAGTGAATTTGAAAACGTTTTAAAATCTTTGAAATCATCTTGTATCATTTCTGTTACTTTGTAACGAGGTTCTTTGATTTTTGCATTCCTTATAATTGAATACCATTGGACTGGTATGTAGACTATTTTATTTTTCTGACTTTTTTCAATTAAGGCATGAACACTATCGCCCTCATTTTGGGTATGGCCTTTCTCTAAAAATCTATGAGAGATGTTAGCCTTAAAGTTTTTTGATGCCCATGCAAAAAACCCGAACAAAACCTTATTCTTATTTTGTCCACCACAATTGTTTGACCAAAAATGAAAGTTAAGTACACCTCTTGCCACGTATTCTTCAATAAATTTGAGAAGACAGTTTGAAACCTCTAGGCATCCCTTTTTTGCGATGGTTTCATCCCAAACATAGCAATTGGCTTCATGAGAGGCAACTTCATAAGCCGTGAAATTATAAACTTGTAGTTTTCTTTTATAATAAAAGCAGCTTGAATTGCCAGTAGGAGTGGAAAGTATTTTTTTCGAAGTCAAAACAAGCAGTAACAGTGGCTGATGAAGCTTGTGCAGCTATTTTATCTACTTCTTTTAACTCTCGAGCTTTTTGTTTGTTGAATAAATGCTGATCATTTTCAAATTTTGAAGCTATTTTTTCTTCTGGAGTCATGTTCTCGAACTTCAAACAGAAATCACACTGATCTTTCTTTGGAACATAAAAGCTTAAATTAAAGTTAAAATTAAAGATGTCACGATACTGCCTTAATGTAAATTTATACATTAAATCGTAATCTCTAGATTCAAACCATTCTTCGTAGAGATGAAACATTTGTCCAACTGACTTATTTCATTACTTATGTATTTTTTTTCGAATCTTTTCGGCAGTAATGAGAATCTACTAATGGAAAGGACTCGATGTGTTCCTTTACAAACATCTTTGAGTTTTCTCTTAACTCATTTACTGGCCTTAAATGTTGCCCTCTTTTATCTGGACTTATGGTTGTTCCATTTTTCATTGCAATCTTTTCGAAAACGGTACGGATAGTTTGTGCGGAGATCGAAAACGTATTAAGGAACATTTTTTGGCAAACTCGAACTTTGCGTTCACTTTTATCTTGAATTAAAACTAAATTATACTTTCTGGTGCATGTCCTTTTTGAAGTAACACCAACAAGAGCTTGTTTTTTATCATTATTTTCTACAAGCCTGGCCAAGAAATCCCACTGCCTTGTTCTGCATCCAAGTTTATAAAAGCTTTTAAAAAGATCATACCTGGCCTCATCTGAAATTTTGCTTTCACACTTCATCCTGCAGGTGTCTCCACATCCTTTTTGCATTCGTTTTTCTTCTCGTGAAATACCTTTTTGGGAGGTGAAAGACTTTCCTGAATTTTTTAAACGTTTAGCTTGATTCCGTTTCCAAAGTTCTCGATTAATAGGGCGCTTTCTTCCAAATTTGGCTTTAAGATTTTCGGGAGTGTCATACTGATGGTTACGATTAACAATATACTTTTGGGGTGGTGTCAAAATACTATGTGCTGGCGTTGAAACGCTGGAGTCAGACGAATATTCATTGTCTGGGGCATATTCGCTTCCACTATCTTCAAAGGGCTCTATAAAAAGAAGCAATTAATTTAGAGCAGGAAGTTTTTTCTAGCAAGTTACCCAAAACATCAAATTCTTCACAAAACTCAAGGGTATTTGGAGCTGCAGGACAAGTCGGAACACCTACTCAAATAAATTGTTTATTTTTTTTATAGAAAATTGCCTTTTTAAAAGATAATTTACTTGTATCAATGGCGTCAATCAACTGGAAATCACAGGTTTCGTTCTCAGGACAACTTATAGTTTCATCTGAGTTGAATTATATTTTGTACATAGTTTTCCAACATTACAGGCTTATACTTACTCATTTGATTAGATTTCCTTGCAAGATCAAGCATTTTTTTCGCCCTAGATGCCATAATTTATTATTTTTTTGGAAAAACTGTATCACTAACTTAGATCACAAACAAGAATGTGCAAAGTTCCCCCAGGCATAAACATTGTAACGGTACTAAGAATATGACATGGAACAGAAATAAACAGTATAAAGCATACTAACACCTTCTTAGGTGGCATCTTCGATCTCTTTTGCACACACAAAAGAATACTACTTGGCACTTGAGTGTATTTGACTTTTAAAATTTCCAGGCAAAACAATACTGTGTCAATATAGTATACATGTTACAAATGAAAATTTCCATAATAAAAATACTAAGAGCAGTTAGAATGATAATGCTTGGAAAAAGTATTAAACAAGGGTTGTATACTATGTCCTATTAGGGCTATAATTTCAATATTTTTTGTTGGATTTGCATGAAAAAAAATATGAAAAATAGAAGCCCATACGGCGGTTTTAATGACATAAATAACTCAAAACCATACTAACTTGACTTAGTATATTCTTGCATGGGACCATCGACATTAAGATCATAAAGAAAGAGAGCAATGTGTGTCCGACATTCTGTCTGTCTGTCTGTATGTTTCAGAAGCCACAGCCTAAACGGATGGGTCGACTTACTTCAAACTTGGAATGTTGGGTTTTTTTGGAGACTATCCCCAGAGTTTTTTTGAATTATTTTTTTTGGAACAAACATAACGGTACCTGTTATATACCGCTTTTAGAAAAGCTCATTTTTCTCAAATATGGTTCCTACGATTTTGGTAATGGTAATTTTTTTGAATAAGTTCTACCTTTAAAAGAAATCCATTTTTTTTTTGTTCAAAAACCAGTATTAACGGTACCTGTCATAGAACAGTTTTTTTTTAATACTGATTTTCTCCTTCAACTCAATCAATTTTAACCATTTTTTTACAGGAAAGCTTTTAAGTTGCCGTAATAATGTTTAATTGATTTTTGTTTGAAAAATCATACCTTTTTTATTTTTACATTTTTGAACTTGAAATTTTCAAAAAAAGTTTTGTTTACGCGGAGCTTAATTTCTATTTACATAAGCCTCATAAAACTATGATTCAACTTTATTGAGCATCACGTACATGCTATGAAACAGGCCCGTAGCCAGGATCTCATTTCGGTGGGGGCTTTCTTAAAATTTTTTCGAGTAATTCATTTAACAACAAATACAAAACCATAACTGGAAAAATTAATTTTTATACCCATTATCGATTCTATAGATGAAGACATGCAAAATTCTAGTCAAATTAAGATTTTTTGGCAGTTTTAAAGTTTTGAACGCGACATTTTCAGAAATTTTCAGGCTTTTAGTAATTTTGAACTAAAACCCTATAGTTTAAAAAAAAGGATATTTAAGTCAAATAATTGTTTACATATTGAGCCAGGAAATGTCTTCGTGAAACGAGTAGTTTAAAAAAATATTACTTTTCAAAATTGCTAATTTCATTGGATTCAAATATTTTTTTAAGTTGTTTGGGCATTTGCCCTTTAATTTTCCAGTCCACGAAATAATTCGATACAAAAATTAATTTTAAAGCTAAAATGAATTTGTTTCAATATTTTTCTTAAAGAAAATTCAACACTACGTTTCTGGCTCTAAGATAGCACTAGTCTGCAAAAATTAAGTTTTTGTGCCCTTCATATAATTTTTTTTAAATTATGTAAGATTGGAATTTTCTGGATCTAAATCTGGTTTCAGAGAAAATCTATCTCGTAAATTTTTTTTTGATTGATTTTAATTTTTGATTCTTCAATATATAGTCACATTTTAAGCCGTAATGTAAAAAAAATCACCATAAATTTCAAAATTCCGCAGTTTTTGGGATGTACACTGCATCCTATTTCTAAACTCTTGATACTGGCCAAGTTAATTATGATATAAAGAAGGCAGTAATCCGAGAAAACCCAATAAAAAAGGATATTTTGTGCTTTTCAGATGGACTGATTTCTATGGATTTTTCAAAATTGTTTTTGAGGAATCCAGAATTCATACAAAAAATTGGCCAAGACATAAATTTGGTAAATTTGTCTTAATTTGTTCTACATTAACGGTTTTAGCGTTTATATGTTGGCATATGCACCAAAAACAATTAAAAAAAAAAACTATTTTTTGTAAGTTATTCAATGATTTCTCATGTTTTCCGTGATAAATTTTTGTTGGGTAACTTCAAATTCATACTCAACATCCCAAAAAATTATAAATTTAACTATAAAAAGTATTACTTCAGAACTTTCCACCTTTAAAAACGCTTGAATTGGACTACAGAGAGTATTTTGGACAAATCCTAAATTTCAATTTGCAATATCTGCATCGAAAACGAATTTTTAAATGATTTCATTCCCATCCCATTAATAGTTTTGTAATAAAGTATTTACCAGCAAAGAAATTCGACGGTAAATGTACGAGTTTTTAACATCTTCATATTATTTTCAGATTCGTGTTCAGCGGTACAAAATCCTTTAGAAAAGTACACTTTAGTTTGAAGGCAATTTTCGTTGCAGACCAGTGTAATCTATAGTATACTTTTCTATGTGTTACTGTTGTCTTTGAATTGTTATTTTTTGTGTGAAATCATTTTTTTTAATTCTCCCCTGCCTGAATGTTTATGACAGTTTTATTAATTTTTTTTGGCACAATAACACGTTCTACTAGTTTGAATCATCTAATGAGAAGCATTCTAAATTTCTTAATTTAATGTTAATTTCTTCTACTTGCTGTTATATACATTTTTCTAATTGCTAAATTTTGAAATGCTGTATCTTGGAAACTGTTGGCCCTTAAAAAATGAAATTGAAGTCAAATTAACAAAGTGCGAAACCATACAATAATTCAAAGTCAAAAACTGGTCCTTCGTTGCTAAAAATGTCAATTACTAAAAAAGCGCACAAATTTCTTTTTTTGGATTTTAAAAAATTTTGCGATCGGCGCTAGAGCTAAAGAATAAGCAGGTATGTATACTCGAAAACATACTAAAATAGGCTTAAGCAGATGATGTTTCTAGATCTTAGGTGTGTTTTTTTGTACGCCCGGGCTAAGTTGGACGAAAAAAATGCCTCGGGGCTTAACGTAAACAGTTAGCAGCATTGCGAATGAAATGACAAAAAAAAAATGAAAAAAATGTATCCAATTTACAAAATGAAGTAAACAAAAAATAAATAACAAAAATCTTTTTCTGATTTCTTGAATTGTTTGCATTTTGTGTTTTAATAAATTCAATAACATATTTATAAAGAAATTCCAGAAAATTAAATGCACACACTTCAAAATTTAAAAAAAATAAGAAAAATAAACAGGGGCTTCAGCCCCTCAAGCCCCCCCCCCCTGGCTACGTGCCTGCTATGAAAGCTTCACAAACTTGAAAAGAGTCTTACCGAAATTGAACAAAATTAAAAAAAATTTTCTGGTTTGGCTATCGGACTCGACCAGCCACCAGTTTAGAACGATATCATTGGCTCACAAATGGATGCGAGATGGTTCTTATTCTTTTTGCAATATGGTATGAAATTTGTTTGAATTTCATAAAACCATGTTCTACAGTATTGTTGGTACAAGTGAACTTGATAGGCAATAAACATTTTTTAGCATTAAAATGCATATTTACAGATTTTAGGGAAAAAAATTGAAAAAAAAAAACACATAAGAAGTTGATTTCATTGGATATTAAAATCTGTAACTTAAGTTTTAGTTGCAGGATTTAAAAAAAAATTAACAGATTCCATTAGAAAAAATGTTGGACTATAATTCTGCATAAAAATATTTGCCAATTATTTTTTTAAACTGTGCCACAGAGGTCGTTGAGGGAAAATATGTTTTTAATGAATGCGTTAAAATTGCAAAATTTAATGAAAAATTGGTTATCTGTTATCTTAAACAATGTCCTACAAAGTTTTTTGATTAAATTAAAAAAAAAATACTGTAAATGATATATTACAGAAATATCGAACAGAATGCACTTTGACCATAAGGAATTCCTGCGCCATTCGAAGATACCGAATTTTGTTTGTTAAAGGTGTTAATATTACTATTTTGTTTGCACTGCGGTTCTGGCTTTGTTATTCGGTCCCTAGTGCAGTGAGTTTCTGGCACGCCGCCGCCGCGCCGCCCGCTCACAGAAACCGTTTCCTTTTACTATTTTCATTGCACTTCGGTCCTGACTTCGTTGGTCGGTCCCGAGTGCAGCTGGTGGCCAAAGAGAAATGGCTTTCTCTGGTCTGCATCTTTCTTCCATTAAGAGTGCAAGTATGCAATTATTAAAGCTCAGTCGTTGACTTAACTGGTAAGAAGCAACTCTTTTTAATGCGGAAATGCATTAAAAAATGTAGGGATAATGGAAGGCAACCAGCTATTACTCAAATGTTTGAAGCCCTAGGTCTTGACATTATTGATCTTTGGAAATTTTGACGGCATCAACTGTAAATAATAGTCATTAATTTACTTTAAGTTTTACTTTAATTCATTTATAATTCAAGTATTAATATTTCAAGTACAATTCGCAATGAGTTGAGGTTAAAGAGTAATGCATGTGGCTAAATGTTATAATGCTGTTTAGGTTGGTAATAATGTAGGATGGTGTTTCATAGGGTGACAAGTAGGAGTAGATGTTAGACGTGAGGGGTAGGCTACATTGCATCAACTAATGCAAAAACAAGATCTTAATCTCAATCGAATTCTCCAATTTCTTCGGGTAATGATAAATAAATACTGATGAAGATTAAGATCCCCAGCCGAGTACTTCTTCAAAATGCCAAACAATTAGAGATAGAAATCTTTTACATATTCCAAATTTGGCGAAAGTTTGTGATCAATACGGAACTTTTTTTTTTCAAAAAATCAAAACTTTGAGCTAAAGTAGAGGGCTAAAGACTTTATCCGAAATAATTTTTTTTTATGTGAAATTGTTCTACTTATCGAAACGCAACAAAATGGAGTTATTCGAAATTCATACGACAGCTTTTTTTTTTCTCCATACATTGTCGCTCCACCATACTATGCACACCTGCAAGAAATGCTTAAGTTTGATATGTAATTTATGCACCTTTTGGTTTGTCTGGGCCGCGTGGAGTGTACCACAAAAATAGTGTTCGCCGTTATGATCACACACGTCCCGACACCCACAAGGGCACATGGCGATCCCCAGATGGTCGAACCAGCAACCAAATCGACCATGTTGCGATTGATGGAAGACATTTCTCCAGCATCCCAAAATGTCCCTACTTTCCGAGGAGCAAACATTGACTCGGATCACTACTTAGTCGGTGCAAAGTTTCGAGTACGGATCTCCTTAGAAGCCCTTAGGCGAACACCATCTGCGCCGAGGAAATTCAATGTTGGAAGATGTCAATCGGAAGAGACCGCCGCTACCTATGACGACCGCGTATCCCTTGAGCTTGCGAGAAATCCTTCGACTAATTACATGGACCCGGAAGACCAATGGCAGCTCCCAGCCTCCCCCTAGAAACCCCTGGTTCGACTCCGAATGTGCTCATGCAAACAAAGCTAAAACGGAGGCATACAAGTCGTGGCTCCAGAGAGATACGAGAACCACCAGAAATCTCTATGTTGAGCGAAGGAAGGATGAGAAACGCTTACTTAGGAGGAAGAAAAAAGAACATCAGCAACGCGAAGTCGAGGAGATGCAGAGATGTTTTTGCAGAAAAAAAATGCGAAACTTCTACAAAAGAGTGAAACAGTCGACATCAGGTTTCACAAGCCGCCCTGGGCCCTGCAAAGATCAGGATGGAAACACCATTATGGAAACGGAGGCGATGTTAGCCATCTGGAGAGACTTCTTTAATCAGTTGTTAAATGGCGATGACAGCCAAGATCCCACCCAAGATCTACTGATACCAGTCAATCTAGATGACGACCACGAAATACACCCGCCCGACCAAAATGAGATCAAAGAAGCCATTACCAGACTAAAGATGAACAAAGCAGCTGGATACAATGGTCTACAAGCGGAACTTTTTAAGCACGCTGGAGATGACCTGGTAAGGAGCATACACCAACTCATCTGCAAAATATGGTCGGAGGAAAGTATGCCAAATGAGTGGAACCTCAGTACCATCTGCCCGATCCACAAAAAAGGAGACCGCCAAACAATGGCCAACTATAGAGGCAAAAGTCTTTTAAACATCTCCTATAAGATCCTTTCCAGCGTTTTATGTGAGCGTCTAAAGCCGTTTGCTGATGATTTAATAGGTCCTTATCAATGCGGCTTCAGACCTGTAAAAACTACCACTGACCAAATATTCACATAACGCCAGATCCTGGAGAAAACCCAAGAATATAATATTGACATCCACCACATGTTCGTCGATCTTAAAGCAGCCTACCACAGTGTTAATAGAGAGGAACTGTATCGCGCTATACCTGCTAAACTGATACCCCTTATCAGAATGACGTTGGAGAATGCTCGCTGTTCCATCAAAGTTGGTAGAGACTTTACTGAAACCTTCGAAACCACCAGAGGGCTTAGACAAGGCGACGCACTGTCATGCAGCTGTTTTAATATTGTGCTTGAAAATATAATACCGGACACCCATGCCAGTGAATCGGGCCCCATTTTTAAATAAATCAACACAATTACTTGGGTTTACAGACGACATAGAAGTGATAGGAAGAACAAAGCGAGCAGTGCCTTCACTACTATGGACTCAGCAGCAAGCAGAATATGGGGCTTAAAATAAATAAGAACAAGACGAAGTATATGCTCTCATCAACAAAAGTCCAATCCCACCACCGACTTGGTCAAAATGTGACCATTGATAGGTATAACTTGGAGGTAGTCAGTGAATTTGTCTACCTGGGCACTGCTATCAACTCAGCCAACAACATAAGTGCTAAAATCAAACGCAGGCTAACTCTTGCTAATCGCTGTTTTTTTTTTTTTTTTGGGCTAAATAAGCAATTGAGGAATAAAGCCCTATCGAGAAGAACCAAGGAGACACTATATAGAACACACATCATCCCGGTCCTGCTATATGGTACCGAAGCATGGACCCTCTCCCAATCGGATGAAATGTCACTTGGAGTCTTCGAGAGAAAAGTTCTGCGTACGATTTATGGTCCTGTTTGCGTAAATCGAGAAGACAACATTTGGCGGAGAAGATATACGAGCTGTACAGCGACATGAGCTTAGTCAGAAAAATTCGCATTCAACGACTAAGATGGCTGGGCCATGTAAAGCGAATGGACACCAACGCTCCATCGAGTGAAGTCTTCAAATCCAAACCAGAGGGAGCGACCAAGTAGAGGGAGACATTCGCCAGCTGGCAGTGCGAAACTGGAGACAGCAGGCTAGGGATCGAGCCAGCTGGAGGGACGTATTGAGCAAGTCCTAGGAGCACCACGCTCTAGTTGAGCCATTACAAGTAAGTAAGTAAGTTATGATCACACAGAACTACTTGTACTTGTTTTACAACTTAGATTGTTCGAATTTGTTTGGAAATGTTGCGAGGTTGTTCACAGATAAAAAAAAAAACAAAAACATAAAATTAATTTTCTTTGAAAATGTTTAACAAAATAATTTTAACCTTCCTTCCTTACTTATTGTCTTCGAGAGCAAAAAAAGTCAAGTCAACAACTTCTACCTTTAAGAAAATGGCTATCTAATTTATAGTCTGGATGGAACTCATTTAATTCTTCATCGTTCGTTTGCTAGAAGATTGAATACAAAACATTTTTCCTCTTTTTTTTCACACAAATGTTGAATTCAGACTTTTTCTTATAAACACAATGGGACTATTTTTAGCCTTACGCTATCAACTCAACTCTGATATATGTGAGTGTAGGTATATTCATTTCTCCAAATGATGAGGAACTATACAAGTATAACAAAAGACGCACACTCTGAATCTCATAGGTATAAAAAAATCTCTCTAAGCACCTGTCAAGTTGTCGCCATTTATATTGCAGCCTTACAATCGTGATACACTGGTATCTTACGCCTCTTTGATGATATCAATGAGATTTTCTATCACCATAAATTTCTCACTGTAGAAGACAAACCAAAAGCTGAAGCACGAATGTTACCTTTCTACCTACTACTGGATGCTTCTTTTTTGCAGAATTTTATTGATGCTCATTGAGTCAGTCAGCTACTTGTCGTAGTAACACGTAAGGGTACGAGCATATGGCTAAATGTGTCTACTTATCTAGCTTCAGCTTTCGACACGCAATAAATTATCCTGAAGCACAGCAGTCAGTGGTGGCGGCGGCGGCGAGTTCGGTAGACTGATGAAAGAACTAAAATGACAGTAATTTTCACGCAAGATCTTACCTTTTAAAGAATTTTATGTTATTGTTAGAACGTTTGGTAAGAAATTATTAACTTTTAATTCATTTAAAGCCTAAAATGTGTTAAAAGCATACAAAAAAAATTCTTAAACATAAGTTTAAATTCAGTAAAATCAATTTCTTCAGCTCCAGCTATTGATTTATGGATGGAAATCTAATTTTAAAATTATTCCATTACAATTAATTAAACTAGAACACCATCCCGGCAATGGTTGTAATTAAAATAAATTATTCACTTTGCTAACATTTGTATCTTGAGGTGTTTGCGATAGTAACTTTGTCCACTTTCACTCAGCAGTCAGCACAGCACTCACCCATGTTTAATTAATGCCCGCAGAATTATTAATTTCGTTGGTAAAAGATGGTGGTGTGGATGGTTGGTTTGTGGATGGTACATAAACGGGCAATGCAAATCAAATTGGCAAAACACAAAAAAAAATAAAAAACACATTAAAGGAGGACGTTCGTAAACTCGAAGCAGATACCTACTTTTCGCAAAATAATAAAAAAAAAAAAAAATACATCCAACAATCGACCCGACAGATCCTTTCATGCAAGTGCCCTTCATGTGCCTTGGTAATAATTTATTAAGTGAAACGGTCCACGGCCGTGAGTCAGGTTGATTTACAGCATTTTAAAAATTTTAAACATGAAAATGTGTCCGTCCTGTGTTTGCATGTTTGTTTGCCTTTGCGCCTACATTAATCCTGGACAATATTTTAAGTCCTGGAAGAAAACCCATCAAAAATGGCGAATAACAAAAAATCTCCTTTACCAATGTATTATATCTGAGCTGGGGATGTTGATAATGGCAGGGGCCTTTTATTATTGTAGGATAGGTTGGTGTTTTTTTCGTAGGCTCAGTGTTAAGTTCAGTGGGAGGTATTTTTTTTTTTTTTTTTTTTCAAATTTACCCTACATTGTTTCATTGTGTTTTGATTTTGTTAGCAATTCCAATTAGTTATAGTTCGGATAAATAAAGGAAAACTAATTTTTATTAAATTATAATTTAAAGTTCAAGTGACCTTTAACCGGACGTGCGTCGCGTAGTGCCATGGTAAAAACGTATACCTTAACAAAATCCGTTAGAGGCATTCTTGAAAAAATAAACTATTTCTGAATTGGTGCCTATGTACCGTTATTTTTACTTGCTCTATAGGGCAAGTATTGGTTTCGTGTCAAAAAAAAATTGAGGTTTTAATCAAAACCAACATTACGATGATGGAGAAGTCCGAAAAAGTGGTTTTCGTCATGCCGTCAGTCGGTCTGTACGTCTGTGCGTCTCACAGTATTTTCATTGTATGGGCCAAAGTGGAAAAAATTAAATAAAAACTCAACGCGTTGACCAATCTCCTTGAAATTTGGTGCATGTATTAAGTAAAATATGCTTATAGCAACATGAACAAAACAAATACAAGGCTCAAAAGCTTCACCTGATAACCAACAATGTTTATAGCAAAACTTAATTTTTGAAGCACGTTGTTATATTTATTAGAAAATAAATAAATAGGTACACTACATAAGACCATCATCATCATCATCGGCTCGACAACCGGGGTCCGGTCCTGGCCTCTTTCAACAAGTCTCTCCACCTATCCCGGTCTCGAGCCGACACCATCCAGTTGCGCACCCCAAGGCTTCGGGCGTCCTGGTCTACGCCATCTCTTTAGCGCAAGCATGGTCTACCATGCTGCCGTCTACCATAGAATGTACCACAGAAGACTTTCCGAGCAGGTTCCTCTTCGCTCATACGAGCTAGGTGCCCTGCCCACCGGAGTCTACCGAGCTTAATTTTTGTCACTATGTCTGCTTCAAGGTAGATTGCGTACAACTCATGATTGTACCGTCTCCGGAATCGTCCTTCCTCACATATGGGGCCAACAATTCTCCGTAAGACATTTCTCTCGGACGCGGCTAAGAGGTCACAGTGCCTTTTGCTAAGCACCCAAGTCTCGGATCCATACATGAGTACTGGCAGGACCATGGTCATGTACAGCAGCAGTTTTGAAGTTATGGTTGGATTTCTGGATTTGAATAGCTTTGACAGACTGTAGTAGGCTCTGTTGGATTTGAGAAGCCGCCCGCGTATTTCTTCTTCTAGGTTGTTATCGGCTGCTACTGTTGACCCAAGGTATTTAAAGGATTGCACCACTTCAAATTCGTGCTCCGCTACCTTGATTGTTTGACCAACTGTTCTTCTCGCATTCGACGCCACAATGTACTTTGTTTTACCTTCACTAATGTGCAGCCCCAGATTTTGTGCCGCCTGCTCGATCTGGATGAAGGAATCGTGTACAGCTTGTTCGGTTCTTCCGATGATGTCGATGTCGTCTGCGTAAGCCAGTATCTGGCTTTACCTGTTGACGATTGTCCCTCTTGTTGCCGTGCCAAATTCACGGATTGCTTTCTCCAACGCAAGGTTGAAGAGGAGGCAGGCCAAACCATCCCCTTGTCGGAGTCCATTAAAGATGTTGATTGGTCTGGATAGCAATCCGGATATTTTAACATGGCTTGTTACCTTGGTCATGGTCAACCTACATAGTCGTGTCAATTTATTTGGGATGCCGAATTCTCTCATGGCTTTGTAAAGTTCTAACCTGGCTATGCTATCATAGGCGGCTTTAAAGTCTTTCAACAGATGGTATGTTGGGATGTTAAATTCTAGACATTTTTCCATCGCCTGCCTAAGGGTGAAAATGTGATCAGTTGTTGATTTGCCTGGAATGAAACCACACTGATAGTGTCCGATGATGGTTTTATCGTATGGGGTTATCCGGTCTTGTAGGATAGAGGAGAGTATCTTATAGGCGGAACTCAACAACGTGATACCTCTATAATTGCTGCACGTTGTGACATCTCCCTTCTTATGTATGGGGCATATGATACCTTTTCGCCAGTCTTCTGGCATTTCTTCATGCTCCCATACGTGCACTATGATATCATGAATTGTTTGACGTAAGGCTGGCCCGCCGTGGTGGAATAATTCGGCTGGTATGCCATCGGCTCCCGGGGCTTTGTTTTGCTTGAGCCGTCCTATAGCCTTCTCAACGTCTTCTATGCTTGGTGCCGGTAGCATAGGGTGTTCATCTTGAAGTAGTAGAGCCTCCACTTCTGCCGTGAGATGACCATTTAGCAAGTACACTTCCCATTGCTCCAGTATGCTTTGTGGATCGGTGATCAGATTTCCCTGTCCGTCCTTGCAGTATGTGCAGCGTGGTGTGTACTGCGTCATGTTTCGGACGGATTGGTAGAATTTCCGCGCCTGGTGTGGACCTCGCTCTCGGCTGTTCTCTATTTCACAGATTAGGTTCTTCTCCCAGGCTGATTTTTTCTGTCTGTGAAGCCGTTTTTCTATTCTTCTGAGATCCTTATATTCCTCTTCGCGTGCCCGCGTTCTATGAGACTGTTGCATTGCTCGGTACGCAACATTCTTACGTTCAGTCGCTTGCCTGTATTCATCATCAAACCAGTTCATTGCGCAGGGCAGCCGTGTTGATTCGAACCTGATCGGCGGATGCAATACGTCTCCGCAAGGCAATCCGCCCTCGGATAACCATACCAACAAGATAGTGATCCGAGTCGATATTGGCACCTCGGTACGTTCGTACCGTCATCAAATTCGAGTAGTGGCGACGGTCTATCAACACGTGGTCTATTTGGTTACGAGTGATGTTTCTCGATGCTGCCAATTCTAAGACTCGAAGTCCATTGTCATTAGTGCAAACTATGGGTGCCTGCGACCGACCTATTTTTGCGTTCAAATCCCCAAGGATGATTTTAACGTCATACCTTGGGCATGCATTGAGGGCCCTCTCGACTTGTTCCTAGTAAGTCTCTTTTTCTTCGTCTGAGGACTCCTCCGTAGGGCCGTCAACGTTAATGAGGCTGATGTTTGTAAATTTGCCTCGCACGCGAAGGGTGCATAGCCTTTCGCTTATAGCGTTAAAGCCGATAATAGTAGACTTCATTTTTTCGCTGACTAGGAAGCCTACCCCGAGCACATGGTGTTTTGTATGACAGCTGTAACAATAAGTCATTTTCTTTCTTCTGTAAAACACCATTCCCTGTCCATCTTATTTCTTGAATCGCTGTTATGTCAGCTTTATATTTTGACAGGGCATCGGCTAGCTGCTGAGCAGCTCGAGCTCTGTAGAGCGATCGTACGTTCCAAAAGAAAATTCGTAAATCGTTTTGCCGTTTTCGTTGCGTGGGTTGTCGTCGTGAAATCAGTCCATTTGCGAGGCTTGTTGTCGGTCTCGTAATTCGTTTACGGGAGAGGGAACCTATCGCAAAAGTGAGGAAACAGCCTCATTATATTAGCCAAACCTTTTTTAAAAGGCTTGTTTCTAGCAGCCACCGCGGAGAGGCTATGATCACACTTCCACCAGTCAAGAATAGTTACGGCAAATTATATTTGCACATTCATGTTTCTTGCATAAAGGGGGACGATATGTACCCATATATCTTAAGGCATATGGGGCTTCGAAAGTCCAACCAATCATTTTGCGTCTTAAGTTTTTTGTTAAGAACTTCAAGGGACAGCCATTTTTGACGGTGGGTTTTTAAAGCTCTCCTTTGGGTTTTTTCTATTCATTCATACTTAAAATTTGTTCTATCTTGTTACACCCACTCTTAAGAACGTCCATTCGCAAACAGCAGGTGAGACCATAACTCCCACTGTCAAGATAATGGGCTTTATTCATTTTAATAATAAATAATTAATATTATTAATCAGAAAAATTGCTGCAAGGTAAGCAATTACACCTTTCCATTTATTATTGTTCCTGATGTTCTTGTTTTTTTTTTTTCATATTATGTACATTCACTTATGTGGGAGTCAGAAAATAACAATCCTGTCATTTCATTACTTTTAGTTACACACACGTCAAAAACCCTGATGGATGTGACATAAGTTTTCATTTCTATTATTAATGATTCCGAAAACCATGATAAATAATGACAAGCAAAAAAGGACTCCCCAAAACTTTATTCATTTTTTTTTTTTTTGTTATTATTGTTGTTGGTTGGCTATCAAAATGAACACGATTATCAAAACACTGATATCCCCACCCCATATGTTAGTTGTACCTAAGCCTAGAAAAATAAACTTATGAGTAACTCAAAAATTAGGTCCAATACGTCAAAAGACGTAAATAATACCAAAGTCACTTTTGTTTGTTTGTTTTCTTATTATGGTCCCCGAAAATTCGAAAAATAAATTAATCATTTCGCCTTGAGGCATGGAAAGGAACGTTATAATGTGACACAAACACTTCACGAATAATACATAGCTACCTAACCTATACATACAAACGAGTATATCCTTGAAATTATATCTTGTGTGTCCCTTCAGAATAAACAGCTTTCAGAGGGTAAACAAAATAAGGTAAATAATTTAATAACCGATTCAAATAAGATACAATATTGATCGGGAAAAAGTTTATCTCATCATGATGCTCGAGGAGGTAACGAAAACAATATTCTTTTAAGTCGATTTATTCTTAAAGTTTTAAATTGATTTTTTTTTTTTTCTTATGTTTTTTTGCTTTATTTTATAACTTTATAACTTTATACAATACATATTAGCTTAAGAGTGGGGAAACAAATATGGAAATACCTACCTTGCCTGTGGGCAAGCAGTTACGAATATGTATTTATTTAATTTTAGTCTTGGGAACATTTTCGGTTCATTGTTGAATATTTTATAAGAAATTAAAAATCAATCATTCTCTCTCTCTATTTTGAGGATTACAAAAAAAATATAATTCGTTATAGATGGTGGAATTTTCTTTTTTTCGTTCTAAAACTTAAAACTACTTAAATACTGGAACACAAAACATACACGAATTTGTGTTTTTTACTTGCGATATAGTTACTATAATCAAGTTATGCATTCGTACAAAAGTGGGTCCGGCAATTCTGTCTGTCTGTCTATCCGTCTGTCTGTCTGTCTGTAAACAAAATTGAATTTCTAAAATTAATTTTTTGGATTTTTAAAAAAAGTTTGAATTTTATTTTTTAAATCATTTTTTCGAAAACTATTCAATATTTTTATCAAAATTTAGTTTTTAGATGTTGAAAAATAATTTCTCAAAAATGGCGTACCAATTTTTTTTTTTACGAACGTGCTTGCAAAATCTTATATAGAAAAAATAGATTTTGAAGTTATACTTCCTTACCGGCGCACTGTGGCGCCTTTTTGCAAAAGTGCTTGCAAAATTCAATTTTCGTGTGTGATTAAAATCCAAAACTAACTTATTTTCTGGATTCAAGAATATTGGAAGCTTCAATACCCGAAAGAATTTTTAAAATCAGTCGAAGGATTCAGATGATACAGGTAGTCAAAGTTTCCTTATTTTGAAAATCAAAGACAAAATATTTGTTTTTTTGAAAATTTTCAGAGATTGGGCGTTGAAATCTAAAAACTTAGTTTTAAAATTAATTTTTTTTTTATTTATGCTTGTAAAAACGACCTTTTATATCACAAATATGACGCATTTTTTTTTTTTTTTTATTATTATTGCAAAATTTAAAGATTTTCCGAAAACAGTTTTTTGACTCATTTTTTGACTTTAAGTTGAGATATAAAAAAACCCTTAAAAGTCTAAAAAAATTCTAAATTTCTAAAACATTTACTAAGAAAATCAGCTGCCAGTTTTTGCCTATTTGCGACTTAGAGAGATTTTATTCAAGAAGGTTATTTTTATTATTTTATGGCTGAAATAAGATTGTTTTTATTAAATCCTTAAAAATGCAAGTGGTCATAAAAACATTATGTTTACCTGAAAAAATGTATTCTAAACTACATATAATAAATATTAAAATAAGGAAGCAAAATATCCAAAGGAAATTTCGCTAGGAAATGGAACTACATGTGGATAAACCAAAACAAGGATTTGGAAACACTAACAATAGAAATACATCGAAAAGATTTTTCGCAGAACCAGATGTAACAGCTCGTATAACTGGAGTCAATATGAAGGTGATAAGAAGGGTTCAAGTAATACTTTACGTTCTTAACTGCAGAGAAAATGTTGACGGTTCAAAGTTTGAAGTTTAT
The DNA here is from genome assembly GCA_948107695.1 of Meliscaeva auricollis. Lineage (NCBI taxonomy): Eukaryota > Metazoa > Arthropoda > Insecta > Diptera > Syrphidae > Meliscaeva > Meliscaeva auricollis. Next base: position 111,584,274 of record OX403616.1, on the reverse strand, counting down.
GCAATGGAAACAACAAATTTATTGAAAGAAAAATATCCCGAAAAGCAACTTACATCTACTCTTCATAAAATTTTGGCTCATGGCCAAATATTATTAAAATAATTTGATATGTTGATGTGACACAAAATAAGAAAAACTTTTTCCAACACAAACTAAATTTAAATGGTTCTTTTTTTTCTCTGTTCTTTCAATTGAACTAGTTTTTTAATACTCTGCAAATACTGCAAACATTAATATATTTGAGATTTATTCTAAAGTAAAATACTACTTTTACCTTTTTGGATAAAAATGTTTTCTTTTTTTTTTTTTTTAAATGAAGTTCTGGAACCCCTGTTAGGCATTTTAATTAAATTTTATTATTTTATACCACTTTACACACTGCCTCTAAAAATGTAATACTGAAGTAGTATATTTTCACTCTAATGTTTAATAAAATAATATAAAAAGGCTTTTGATACACATGCAGAAATATTTAAAAAAATATACTTTTATGCACCACTGTGACTTTATTTGACTTTAAGGCACCCTGTTCTTACTTCAGTTATTTACTATTGACATTTTTTGAGAAAGTCGTATTTCAGCAGAAAATTCTGAAACACCCTGTAAATATTTTTTGCCTTAAAATTCAGAAATTTCTATGTTGCTTTGGAATTTCCCTTCAAGCTGAAAAAAAATATTATCTCGATATCTTTATTTGTTTACGAGCTATGATTTTTGCAACCAAAAAAGTCAATATGCACCACTGTGCGGCGGTTATAAAAATATTAAACCAGTAATAACACATAGATTTTTTCAGCTCATTATTACTGGGTTTTTGACACAGACACTATAAATATGTAAATACATTTTATACTGGGTTTGTTTTTTTTTTTATTTTTCATTTTGTGTGAAACACAATAAATTTATTAAATTACAGATGTCAGCCATTGTTATTGATAATCTGACTGATTTATTTTCTACACTATAAGTGGTAGAAAAAACCTTAATACACCAAAAGATAGGTGGTATAATGTAAGGTTCTGATACAACAGGTTTTTTCTAAACTCCACCGGCAAGTTAGTTTTTGTACATCTCGAAAAGTATAAGGGTAAGAATTATGAAATAAATTTAATTAAATAAAATTCAACTTTTCAAGTTAAAAATTATTTTGCAATATCAAATATTTTCTTAGACATTTGAAAATGATGTAATTATGGATAAAGTTGATAATTTTTTGAAAAACAAATTATGCATATTGAAACATAATCAGCCCTATTCTAAACAAAAATTCCCGGGGAAATGTTTTCGGGAGAAGGGCTCCAAATCGAAATATTCCCGGAATTTCATTATGTTTTCGCTTGTTATTTGTTCCCCTTGTGTTCAGAATAACGTAAAAGTGAAAAAAGAACGAAATTGGTTGCAACTTTTCGATTGTGAGCTCTTCTCCCAAAAACATTTCCCCGGGAGTTTTCATTCAGAATAGGGCTGAATAAAAAAAAAATTAGGCGTGTATTTAAAATGCTCCATAACGTTTTTTTTTTAGTTTTACAAAACAAATACGTTTTTGAAAGTTTATGTGGGTGGTTGAATTGATTTTAAATTGGTTTTGTCGTCGGACTCGGCCAGCCACCAGTGGAGAACGGTACCGTTGCAAAGTGCGGTATTTTGGTCGAAAAGCTGCCCAAAAATATTTGGGCACATTTTTCATATCAAATGGGTACCAAATGACTAAAAAGTTATTTGGAGGGATAAATTTTCATTTTTTAGGTACATTAAAACCCACTTAAATGCCCATCCCGATTAGCCGAAAGAAAAAAAATTATTAAAATCCAAAAAAAGCACGTACAATACTGCGCTATATTTATTTCTAATATTTTATTCTTTGTTTTGTTTTTTGATTCAAGTTGTTTAATTGAAAATTTTTTGAGAAATTAAGTTTTAAAGTTGAAATTTAGAAAAAAATTAGTTTTTTCGGTTTTTAATTTATTTTTTTTTTTTAAATTTGTTCACAAAGTCAATATTCAATGACCTGATATATTTTTAGTCAAATACTAAAAATCTCATTCCGATAAATGTCATAGTTTATAAGAAATTAGAAAAAAACCGAAAGATACTTTTTCCTAGAAAATCCCTTTTTTCCTATTTTTTATGAGTGAAATTTTCTTAATACGGGTGTTCAAATTTCATTCCAAAATTTTATGTGCCCCTATGCAGGTAACCAAGTCTAAAATACCTGCGACCCTCTTAATCCAAAATACGAAGAATTCGAGAAGTGGATTAACTGTACAGGTCAATTATTGAATAAACAGATTAATCCTTTTTTGTTCTTCCTTCCGCAACTTTTGTTTTATAGCAAATAATAGAAAATGACCAGAATTAATTTAGTTTTATGGTTTTTATTTTATTATTTATTGTTCATCTTTTATCAGAAACATCATCATTAACATCTTCAAAAACATCATTAAAAACATCATCATCATCACCATCATCCTCTGTTTTTCGACGTTTTGTTCGGTCACTTGATTCCCCGAACTCTTTGCTTTAGACCTTCCGGGAAGTATGCCAACAGGTAGTGTTACTTCTTCGCTAAGCCACTCTTAATTCTTATCCAAGAAACGCTTTACTGTGCAGTTGCAGAGTTGCCATCTCCGTTTATAGTTCGCTTTGAACGCCTTGATAATTTTTGTAAGTTCATCTATTTTCTCTGGGGGACAGTTTGTGATATCCATACATTTTTTATCCAAACCTTTAAGTTTACCGTCAAGGAGTCTTTGTGAGCTTCCTCTTACCAACTCATGGAGCTGTTTCCTGGTCAGAGACAAGGTGAAATTAGAGTCATCTGGAATAATATAAAAAATGTTTAGTTATGGTCGCTTGAAAAGAGTTTTTTTCAAATGCTTTGTTTTTTCTTAGGTGAAAACTTGTGAATGGTTCCGAAATGCAGAATTGTTCTACATATCCAGAAATAAAATAAAATATATGACAAACTTTGTTGCGGGGTGTTGCCAATAGTCAAAAACACTAATGTTTGGTAAAAACAACGGAAAAAGTGAAAATTTTTGAAGTACATTCCTTAACTCATCAATATGAAGAATTTAACTTGAATATATACAAATTTCTTTGCTTAAAATATTGTACATACCTTGATTTACGATATCCATATTAAATTTTTTCACTAAAATCACTTTTAAGATTTAAAAAAAAACACACGGAAAATACACTTTTTTTTTAAAAAATCGCAAACAAACTCGTGCTTATTCAACAAGTGCAAGTTGCAACTGATGGTGTCGCGAATGGGAGTGACGAATTTAAAGATCGACTTCACTTAACATTAACCTGGTTATGTACCTGTTTTGGGACACATGCTTAATCCTGAGAGTGAAAGTTGACAAAATTGATTTATGGCCACGTTTCAGGTCAAAATACCACACTGTGTGAAGTGTTTAAAGTTAGCTGAAATATTAGGCTACAAAATGGTGTATTTATAAAAATAATGAGTTAAAGGTGATTAAGAGCAAAATAAATTTTATTTTTCTTATTCTTTTTCCAATATGGTATGAAATTTGTTTGAATTTCATAAAGCCATGTTCTACAATATTGTTGGTACTTGATGGTTTTTGATAGGCAATCAATATTTTTAAGAATAATATATTAAAATCTGTAACTTGATTTTAAGTTGCCGAATTTTAACAAATTGAACACATTCTATTAGATTAAATGGCCCACATTTTTGCATAAAAATATTGGACAGTTATTTTATTAAACATTGGCACACAGGTCGTTAAGTAAAAATATGTGTTTAATGAATTAGTTAAAATTACAAAATTTAATGAAAAATTTGATAATTTTGAATATATATTTTTAGCTCAACTTCAAGATGTGTCTGTTTGCTTAAACAATGCCGCACAATATGTATTGATTTAATTAAAAACAAAGACTGTAAATGATATATTACAGAAAAAACATCGACAAAAATGCACTTTTTTGCTCCTTTGACCAATTGTACCATGCATAACATCTGACTATGTCTGCCTCAATAATTAAAATGTTCTTATAAAATGTCAACAATTATTTTGATATACAATTTGTTTCAATAAGACACCCACAAGCTTCGCAATATGATGAAATAAAATCAAAAATAGTATAAAATCGATCTCTCACAAATATGTTAAAAGAATCAAAATATTCTTTTCACGTGAACAAAATAGCTTTTAACTTTAGTAAAACTTAATCGATTTTTTAAGTTAAGGTATCAATAGAAAGATTAAAATCTCAGTAAAAATAAAAATACATAGATACATTTTTTACTTAAATTGTCTTTCGTAATTTTTACATTTAATAATTTATTTTTTTTTGATTTCAATGTATTATAATAACAGATACCGCTGTTATTATGTTAAAAAAAACCATTCGAAAATGGCCGAACGCAAAAATAAACCAAATTACAAGGGTTTGATCACAAAAAAACACATTATGCTTCTTTGAAAAAATTTCCCTTCCAGAACTCTTCGCGACTAAATACACATCCAAAAAAACTATACAAAAATAAATAATGATAGGAAGTATAACTTGTGGAGCGCGTACATGAGTACACACTCTTACGGCTCTACATTATACTCACCCAATTGAAGACGAACTGATCCGTAACCATTTTGTAAGTAGGCGTACCCATAGAACTTCATTCATTTTTAGGGTGAAACTTTGAGTCCCACATCTTCCAGGAGGACAACAACATTTAATTTCCAATCTGATGGGATGGTTGAAAGTGACAACAAAGCACTCAAGGAGCACCTTTGTAAAGTTGTGGGCTACTACCAACTATACTGGTATCCATACATTCCACTATTACTGATGTCTTATAAATCACTGTGCATAGTATTACGTGATATACTTTATTAGAAATTTAGTTTAGGACGACGATGCTCACAAATGAACCTCAAACAAGTGAAGGATAAGTGAAGCACACAAATGAAAGACTGATTGACATTCACCAGCGGACAAGGCCCATTATCAAGATGTTCCCCGAACGGATGAAAACTCGATACGAATGCACAAGCAACTAGCATTTGATTTCAAACAAGCGATTTTGTGTGGCTCATTAAGCGATTAAGCCGCAATACAGAAACTGGTGGACAAATTCGAGCTGTTGGGATAAGTTAGTGATGTGAAGAATAAAACCCGTGCACGTCGCTCAAGAACAACTGAGAATATTGCTGTTGTAGCCCAAAGTGTTGAAGAAAACCCAGGTTTGTCCATTCCTCGTCGTTCTTTGGAATTAGGCATTCCACAAACGTCATTACACCGTATTTTGCATAAAGACTTGGGTCTTAAGGCTTATAAAGTTCAGTTAACACAAGAACTCAAGCCGGCTGATCATCAACAACGTCGTGTCTTTGCTGATTGGGTCCTTGAAATGCATGAAAATGAACCGGAATTTCATCGAAAAATCATCTTGACTGATGAGGCCCATTTCCACCTCGGAGGCTACGTCAACAAGCAAAACTGTCGCATCTGGGGCTCGGAAAACCCAAGAGTTATTGTTGAAAAGCCTCTCCATCCTCAACGCGGTGCGGTTTATGGTCCCGCGGGGTCATTGGACCTTACTTTTTCGAAAATGAGGCTGCAGCAACAGTTACGGTCAATGGATTGCGCTATCGAGAGATGATTAATGATTTTTTATGGCCTGAATTGGATGGTATTGATCTGGACAACGTTTAATTTCAACAAGATGGCGCTACGTGCCACACAAGCAATGAAACCATCGATCTTTTACGGGAAAAGTTTCCGGACCGTGTTATCTCTCGAAGAGGTGATCACAATTGGCCACCGAGATCTTGTGATTTAACACCTTGCGACTTCTTCCTTTGGGGCCACGTGAAAGATAAGGTCTACGCCAACAGCCCAGCGTCGATTCAAGACCTCGAAGATGAAATTCGTGAGGCTATCGAGGACATAGGGCAGCCACTTTGCGATTTGGTTATGGAAAATTTCATGAAAAGGATATGGTCCTGAAATGTATGGTCCTTGGCGGCCATTTGTCTTCCTTAAAATTTGTGTTATCACAAAGCACAATGGACGCGTTCCAACAAATTAGCGAATGCGATTTCGGGAAGCCCTTCGACTGAAGTTGAGTCTGTATCTTCTTTCTTCTTACGAAAAAATGGTTTTTGTGTATCAATATATGCTTCTTGTTTAACCTGGCTATCTTTAATCAGATTGGGACTCAACTCCTTCTGCAACTTTAAGAGATATGCCCTAAGTTTGATCCTTACCAATAACGGAAGAACAGCAATAATTCTTCCTGACCATGGAAAGTTTTCCTATCCCAAACACGCAAAATCTATATCAGACAGTATCAGTGGAAACCCACTGCGAAATCTTTAAAAAGTCTGCTAAGATGGTATCAGTATAATAATTGTCATTACCAATCAAGATTGAAACTAATTAGCTACTTTTTTTTTAATTTTTCTAGTACTGACCTCTGGTTGTGGAATATTTTTCAAATCTAAGTTTTTAATAGTTTATTTTTCTTATAGAAAATAATATCTTTTGACATCAAAAAATTCCTAGTTGTTCTTCATTGGAACACTTTATGTTCAATTACTAAAGTTAACCCTTGCAATTGACCATTGGGTCATCAGTCATAAATGGCTTTAGTATCTATATAATATGTCTCCATTAAAGATGTGTGTGACTAATTTCAAGGATCATTGAGTGCAATAGGAAGTCATAGAAATGTCCATGTCCAGTTTACACTATCCTGGTCAGCTCCGCACACACAATCTTAAATCAAGTCCATGTAGGTATATCATGGCCATTGAGTGAGAGGAGTAAGGAATGCAGAATGAAATTGAACTCATCCGGATGTCCTTCCCCCTGTCCTGTGCTCTGCCTTAAGCGATATTAAATTATTCCCCTGAATGAGGAAACTGAATCACTCACTTTTACTCATATAAAAAGGACCAGAGAGAAAGAGAGATTAATACTCCTCCAAAGTCTTGGTAAAATTATTTTGGAAAGGTCAGTTGGATAGTTGTAAATATTACAAAGATGAAGTAGAATTGCTTTTGCCATTGCAATGCCCGTTCTCATGGACATTATCCTCTTAATGTTCTTGGAATCTCTTTCAACGAACGAAAAGGATGCAATAAATTCTTGTGCACAGAACTTCAGAGTCTTTCCGTGTAACAAGTCATTTGCTGTGAGATTTGGGGGAGGCGAAGGACTGGGTTGCAAAAGAGGACTCGGGTATGGTTTGCGTCATTCGCTGTTCAACTGCACTTAGTCCTCCAAACAATGAGAGATGGTCCTTAATAAGAAGTGTTTACATGTTAAACAAAAGCTGTGCTGCAGAGAAAGAAAGAGAGTGTTGGTGGGTGGGCGGTGGAAGTGGCGATGGCAGTGCCGTGTGTTTGTTATTCGTTGGTCGATTGTATGTGTGGAGGAAACAAATATTTACCAAACATAAAACAATTTGCTTTCTCACACGATATCCTTTCCCATGCGGGCCAGGCCAGTCACAGAACAAACACGGAACGCAGACAGCCTGCCATTCTTTTGGGATTAATGCTTCAAGTGGGGTTTGGGTTTGGGGATATCACTATGGTTTCTGGATGCTTGAGATGACGAAAATGTGAGCCAGCACGAATGGGCATTTTAAATGGGTAGTTGTTCTTTGTAATGGATTTGGCTGGTTTAAAAGGCCCATTTACTGCTATACGGAGCTTGTACATCTCTCTACCATGTGAAAATAAAGTGCACTTTTGGTATCGAATGGACAGTTCAATGTGAATGTTCGTTCTTCTTGCTTTTATTTTATTTGTTGGTTGACACTATGCTATCTGTTGTATGCCAATGTATTTGACTTAACTATTTCTTTGGACAAAAGTAGTTGAATACATTCGTAACGACAGAATATAATTGACAGAATGTTGTCAGGAATTAAAAGAAACTAGGTATTGTACCTGTCTACAATTTTGATCTTCCACTTTCCAGCTACGTTAGAAAAAAAAAACTAGACCGAACATCACTTTTCCACTCAAAGCGAACCAACAGGTTTTCAACTGATACATCAGAAGTGGGATAGTTAAAAAAGCGATTGTTAGAAGTGACTTTTGAAAACTGACGAAGTTTTAAAAAGAATTCTACATCTGGTGTTCACTTCTGAGCAGCACACAATTGCAATGTTGAAGATATCATGTCTTTAACCTTTCTCTTCTCGGTGTCAAAGATTTCGATGATGCGTTTGTTGAATTTGACGGAACAGCAAAATTTCTTAATGCCTATGCTGCACTAGTAAACAGGGGATATCTCTATCATCTACATTCGAAAATGACACCGAAAATAATAGCCGTAAATAAATAAATTTTAATATTCAAAGCAAATGCAAATGCCTTAAAGCAGGCAACAATAAATGAATGAGTATCTACCTTTATTCCGCATAGAAATTGAGATAGCAATTGAGATACAGTAATATTGTGGATATCTACTCTTCATCTAAATGTACATTTAATGGATTCTATTAGCTAGATACAGCTCACCATTTATTGTTAAGTCTTTTACTATGGACAGAAAGAAGACCACCTTTAAATCGACTTTTTTTTTCAACTTCATCAATGTTATCGTAGATATTAACCGTTCTCTCCTCAGATCTGTTCCCAATCATTCTCTCGTCTTTTGGTACAGGTAGTATTGCATCAATTTAGCGACTTGTGAGACACCCTTAGCTGTCTAAGCTTGCCACAGGCAGCAAACTATTAGCCTGAGACCTCTCACCGTTTGTTCTCTGGTTTTCAAAAGGGTTTTTTTTAATAGGGACGGGTTGATTTTGACAGCTCGTGGTGGCCATATTGTTTCTTTCAATTTCTGTAAAAATAACCCCTTTTAATCAGTTGCCAAAGAAAAATCATCAAGGAAAGTTGCAACAAGTTACGGCGTGTCGTGTTTTTGATAATTGGGTTTTGGTCATAATTTTGGCAGCTAAATCATCTTTTTGGATAAATGGGGTACGTGTATAAGCGAAATTGCCGGATTTGGGACATTATCAATCCATGCGAGATTCGCGAGGTGCCAATTCATCCAAATAAAGTTACTGCTTGGAGTGGATTTTGGGCTGGAGGCGTCATCAGTACGTACTTCTTCGAAAACGATGCTGGCCAGGCCATCACCGTCAACGGCGATCGCTATTGGCAGATGATCACCAACTTTTTGTGGCCTGAATTGTATAATATGGACACCGAAGATATATGGTTTCAACAGGAAGGCGCTACATGCCACACAGCTAAAGACATAATCGATATTCTGCGCGAGCGGTTTCATGGCATGGTTATCTTGTACCGAGGCGACGTGAATTTAGATTTTTTTTTTGTGGAGCTTTCTTAAGTCATAGGACCGTTTTCGACAGGAGCGTTTTCGAACCGATCATTCTGCGGCTGTCACTTTTTCTAATGGGTATCATGGACAGGTGCGTATCCAGTCAAGCATCACTCCCTAATTTCTCTATAAGTTCTCCTTAGACAGAAAGTAGAAAACCATTGGCATTTTCCTACCCATTTCTCTAATGCTGGCCTTACACGACACAATATTATTGTGCAAGAATATTGTCCAAAAATATTGTGCAAAAAACGGTCGTCCTTACACGACTCAATATTACTGCGCAATACTTTCATATCTCTTTGCTTATTCTGTATATGCCTCGTGGTTTAAACGAAAAATATTGAGTAGAAATTCAGAAAATATTAAACTTTTTTAATATCACTCAATATATTGCGCAAACCAAAAATATTGAGTATTGCGCAATAATATTGTGTCGTCTAAGGCCGGCATAAGTCTATTGTGTACACAAACCCGCTGTCCTCAGACCCGCTGACACTAATTCTCTGGTATATTGCTTTGGGAAAGGACTGCTTCCGAACTGATCATTCCATGGCTATGTCTTTTTGAACATTACCAAAGACAGGGAACCTAGTAGCTAGATACCACTCACCTCTAGGCTTTTCAAGAAATAGGGACGAAATATTTCTTTGGAATCTGCTTGTTTTTTTTATTCTATCCACTTATTCTAAGCATTGCAAGTACATAAACCGTTCTGTATTAAGTATAATAGTTACTTTTTCTGGTAGACCAGCAGCAGCAGCTCTTAACATGAATTGATAGCTAATAGGTCCTTTAATGTGTCTAATGACCAGCAACCTTCTCAACTTTTGGGAGTAACTACAAGCACTCCTTAGTTTTGGGAAGGGGGTGCAAGATTTTTATTCGCAACAATCTACTCCACTACGACCTCTCAAACTTCAGAGCTACCCAGGTTCCCTAAATTTTTATTTTATTAAATTATGTCAAGGAGCAGCAAGGAATTTTCTTCAAAATATCCTCACTTTAACCCAAAGTTACCATCATGTTAAACAAAACCAAAGAATTACCAAAATAGCCAGGTACCTAATATAAATTTAAGAAAATCAAAAAAAAAAAATTATACGTGCGGAATAGAAAACAATTCTTATCAAAATTAAATAATTTTCTTTTAAATTTAAAAAAGCAATTCTTATTTAACATTTAAAACAGATTTGTTCCTTCGTTTGAACCAACGAACAATTTAATTGAATTTAAATTCCCTTCGCCATAGGTACAAAAATAACAAAATATTTGTATCACGTCCTTTTGTAGGTTTCTACAGGAAAAAGAATCTTTTCAATGCTAATTATCTTCGCTTCCAATTTAATTTTTTTTTTTTCGTTACCAAAAATTCAATTTCCTTTCATTCACTTACTTGCTGGTTTTTTTTTTGACTCAATAAATCTTCGAAGAAAAAATATCTATCTACCCTAAAAAATTTGAGACTTGAATGTTATTTTTGTGTGTGTATTTTTGTTTGGCTAGAAAATCAGTTATAAATTAACTGGAATCAAATTTACGATTTTGTCTCGATGGAAATTTGTATTGTTATGCTTTGGTGTGCTTAAACTTCAGAAAACTTGAATTTATTGAAATAAAAACTGTTCTGTGTATCTGTTTGTGGGACCATGACACCCATATAAAACTTTTTGGATTTTTTGAATATGAAATATTTATTTGAATCGATAGTTTGAACCTTGCAATTTAATGTTTAAAGATAATTTCATGCAAATGTTGACCGCGGCTGCGTCTCAGGTAGCCCATCCGCTGAGTCCAATTTTGGCATACTCTTTCACACATATCGGTCGGTATCTCACGAATGAATGCACGGATGTTGGCTTCCAGTGCGTCAATCGAAGCAGGCTTGTCCCTATAGACATTAGCCTTGACATACCCCCACAAAAAATAATCTAATGGTGTCAAATCGCACGATCTAGGCGGCCAATTGACCGGCCCGAAACGTGAAATTAACTGTTCACCAAACTCGCCTCGCAATTGCGCCATTGGTTCACGTGCTGTGTGGCATGTGGCACCGTCTTGTTGAAACCACATATCATGCAAGTCAAGAACTTCCATTTCGGGCAAAAAAAAGTTCGTTATCATCGCTCGGTAGCGTTCACCATTGACAGTAACGCTGCGATTCGCATCATCTTTGAAGAAATATCGCCCAATAATGCCGCCGGCCCATAAACCGCACCAAACAGTGGCTTTTTCGGGATGCATTGGTAGCTGTTGCAATGCTTCTGGCTGATCTTCACTCCAAATGCGGCAATTTTGCTTATTTACGTACCCATTCAACCAAAAATGAGCCTCATCGCTGAACACAATTTTTCGATAAAAAAGCGGATCCTCGGCCAGCTTTCCAAGAGCCCATTCACCAAAAATTCGGCGGTCGGCTGGCTTTACTTCTTGCACCAGCTGTATCTTAAAAGGCTTTACGCCCAAATCCTTCCGCAAAATTTTCCACGTAGTGCTGTAACAAAGGCCTAACTGCTGGGAACGGCGCGCGCCGAATCGACATTTCGCGGTCTTCTGTCACACTAGCTGATACGGCCGCAATATTTTCTTCACTACGCACAGTACGTAAACGTGTTGGTGGTTTAATGTCCAACAAAGTAAATTTGGTGTGAAATTTGGTCACAATCTTCCGAATAGACTGCTCAGAAGGTCGAGAATGCCGACCATAAAATGGAAGCAGCGAGCGATGAACATTTCGAACGAATTTTGATAGTAAAATTCAATAATTTGCAAGCGCTGTTCATTTGTAAGACGATCCATGGTTAAATTGCAAACCAAACTGAAGCTGTTTGACAGTGACACAAGGTACTAAACACACGTCAGCTGTCAAAACCAGTGTTGCCAAAACCAAACCAGCTAAAAAATCACCCGTTAGTATCTAACTTAAAATATGCAGTTTAAGTTTTGAAACATTTAAGCGTTGCAATTTTTGCTTGTTAAGCATTAACTCCGTATATTTTCTCCAACTCAAAAAACACCCTTTTAATAACCATGACTAAGGAAATGTTTATACTGATTTTTGTGAACGTACCATTGAAATTATTGGTTACTTGGGACTAAACACAGAATTGCATTACTCTTAAAAAAAAACACCCTTTCACCTAAAATATTTGTATGTACTCCATAGGCTTTTGGTTCCAGTGGAAAATAAAATATTTTTAACAATTTTAATCAGGGTAGAATTTTTACTATAGTTTTTATCGCTACTTATCCCATATTTTCGTTCCTCTTGAAAAACACCCTTTCTTGATTTCTATGTTAAATTTAACATTTTTAACAAGTTTCATAAATGTATCATTTTTCAGTCAGATGCTGTTGTACCTTTTTCACCGATAACTTTTACCTTAAAAAAAAAAACACCCTTTTACCAAAAATATTTTTCAGGTCTATCTAGATTCCTTGTTTTTGTTTACGAATTATTTTTTATTAACATTGATTTTGTGTACTATTTTACTCGTACTAAAAGAAATAAACAAAACTCTAAACATTACCGCATACCTTAGAAATGCAAATGAAGCTTTAAATAGTGACCTCAAGCAGAGGAGTTGCTGGGGGGCAGCATGCACCCCTAAAGTCGATGGTTTCTTTTAGTTTGGTTGTAATTTTGCTGCATAACTAACTTACTCTAATTTTGAGTAGGTATGCTACCATTTGAGATATCAGTTGGCTTAATTTTTTCGGTGTTCTCAACATCACGATGATGTTCACAGAAATAACACTTTTCAATAAACTTATAGATACTTCTCTTTGGCGTTTAACTTCATCCTTTAATAAAAGCATTTCAATTTATTAAAAACTAGGTACTATCTACTGTTTTCACAACAGTTAGAAAGAATAAAAAAAAAACTATGCCTCAGGTTCGGTTGCAAACAATTTCAACATCACTGCAATGTTTTAACTGAAAATGTTATCTTTGGCAGCTACTTAACCTAGAAACAAAAAAAAAAAAATTAAAACAATTCCCCTACAGCTCCTACAGGGCTTTTGTTCTTAATGGAGATCCGCAAAATTATTATTTACACTGAACTCGAAAAAAATTTCCATGCGAGTGCTTCATTTTAAATTTTGCTCCGAGTAACCAAAAACAAAACAAACAAAAAAAAAAACAAACAAACAAAAATAAGTTTAGCGGGTGCCAACTGCCAATCCAACTAAAATTTAGCCTGCTTTTTCAATTTAAAATTCTCTAGCTGTGCTGAAGGAAGTCTTTAGCGGAGTTTAAACATTCTTTTTTTTTTTTTGAAGTTATACTTCTTTACCGGCGATTATAAAAATATTAAACCAGTAATAACACGTAGATTTTCTGAGCTCATTATTACTGATATTTTTCACAGAGACACTATTAGTAGAGAAAGAGTAACAACACACTTACATTTTATACTGGGTTGGTTTTTTTTTTTAATTTTTCATTTTGTGTGAAACACAGTAAATTAATTCAATTACAGAAGTCAGCCATTGTAATTGATAGTCTGACTGATTTATTTTCTACACTATAAGTGGTAGAAAAAACCTTAATACACCAAAAGATAGGTGGTATAATGTAAGGTTCTGATACGACGGGATTTTTCGAAATTCCACCGGCAAGTTAGGGTAAAATGGGGCAAAAGAGAAACATTTTTTTTGTACATCTCGAAAAGTATAAGGGTTAGAATTATGAAATAAATTTAATTGAATATATAAATTGAATTAATGATGAGTTTTGGTCAAAAAAAATTCTAAAAATTTAACTTTTCAAGTTAAAAATTAGTTTTCAATATCAAATATTTCTTTTAGATGTTTGAAAATGATGTTATTATGGATACAGTTGATAATTTCTTGAAAAACCAATTATGCACATTGATAGATAATAAAAAACAATTAGGTTTCTAATACGGATTTTATTTGAAATGCTTCATAACGGTTTAATGGAGCTTTAAGAAACAAATATGTTTTTGAAAGCTTATGTGGGTGGTTTAATTGATTTTAAAAATTAGGGAATAACGGGAAAAATATTTTGTGAAAACGACTTTTAGGCTTATGTTTTGTCTATAAACGTGTGAAAAATCTTGATTTTTAAACATTTTTTTATAATGAATAACAGTAAAAACAAGATTTTTCATTCCAAGTTTTTTTTACCGTTTTCAACGGTATTTTGTTTTTATCTTTTTTTATTTTGACATTTTTAAACTTGAAAATCACATAGCTATTAGATATTGGGTCAATGCATTTTTGTAATAACTTCGACAATTTTCTGTAGTCTGTGAGCCGACATATCGGTAAAAAGAGTTTTGTTTACGCGGTGCAGAATTTCTTTTTACATATGCCTCATGAAACTATGATTTGACTTTATCAAATCAAATTACCTGTAATTCGATATATCGCACATAACTGTATATGCTATAAAAGCTTCACAAACTTGAAAAGAGTTTTACCGAAACTCAACAAGATTCAACAAAATTGCTTTGGTCGTCGGACTCGACCAGCCACCAGTGGAGAACGGTTGAAGTCGAGTTGGTTCGCTTATAAAATTTGTAACTTTTTTGTTTCTTGTCGGATTTTAAAGATTGAGGTGTCTTAATTTAGCTGAAAAACCAAACTATAACATGGTGTAATGTTTTGTATACAATTGCATATAAAAATAATGAGTAAAAGGTGATTAAGAACAAAATACATTTTTGTTTTCTTATTCTTTTTGCAATATGGTATGAAATTTGTTTGAATTCCATTAAAACATGTTCTACAATGTTTTTGATAGCGAATAAACATTTTTAAGCATAAAAAAAGGAATATTTAAAGATTTAAGAGAGAAAAATTAAAAAAAACACATATTAAGTTGATTCATTGGATATTAAAATTTATAACTTAAGTTTTAGTTGCAGAATTTTAACAAATTGAACAGATTTTATTAGATAAAATGATGGTATATAATTCTGCATACAAATATTGGAGAGTGATATATCACAGAAAAAACATCGAACAAAATGTTTTTTTATGCACCTTTGCCCAATTATACCATTCATAACATCTGACTATGTCTGCTTCAATAATTTTTAATTTTCTTAGAAAATGTCAACAATTATTTTGATATACAATTTGTTTCAATAAGACACTCACAAGCTTCGCAAATATCAAAAATAGTATAAATTCATTGAAAATATCCTTTTCACGTAAACAAAATAGCTTTTCAACATTAGTAAAACTTAATCGATTTTTTAAATTGAGGTATCAATTGAAAGATTAAAATCTCAGTAAAAATAAAATCAAATACATTTTTGATTTAAATTGTGTAAATATACACAAATAAATAATGATGGGAAGTATAACTTCTGGCGCGCGTACAAAAGTACACACACCTTTTTAATTATACTTTCGAATCTGTGGAGGTTTCCATAAAGGGTAGTTATGCGTTTTTAAATAAACTATCTTGAGATATTATTTCGGAATTAATTTAATTGTTTAAACAATTTTTTGTAGGCATAGGGAATGATTTAAGGATTATTGCACTTGTTGACTATTAATTGTATTAAAAGCGGGAGATATTGCCACGGCACATTTTTTTCACGACTAAATAATAAACGAAAGGTGTACCTACCTATGTTTCTAAGATGATATCCCTATTATGATTGGCATTCAGGTTTCTGGAACAAAAAGTGAAGGAGCTTAAAGATTGTGCATTACATATTTTTTTTATGACTATAAATGGAGTTATTGAGTTTTGAAAAATCTAAAATTTATAGGAATTATAAATATATTGATACTTTAATAAAGGAACCTGGTTTTTTGGAGCCCCTAAGAGTTCTGTGCAAAACTGTAATAATTTTTTTTTTTCCGACCTATATTTCAAAAGTCATGGGCTTAAAAAAATCCCTATGTAAGGGGGGCCAACTTCACACCTAGTATTTCTTATTTTATCGGAATTCTGGTCCAAACATCCGTAATCAATTTTAGTCTACCTCCAATTATCAATTTTATATGACCTTTGGATAACAACACAATATTTTGGTGTAACTGACCAAGGGGAGGGGCATTGGGGCGTGGAAACACCCCAAATCAATTTTAGCATTCTTCTAATCATCATATCGAACTGTAACTTTGTTCGTGCATGTATCTGGTTCTGGTGACAACACAATATTTTGAAAGAGAGACCCAGGGGAGGGGCATGAGGCGTCAAAACACCCCAAGTCAATTTTAGTCAACTTCTAATTATTGTATCGAACTAAAACTCTGTACATAATTATGTGTAGTAGAGTGCTTTGTCCAAACTAAGATTTCAGGGTATACACGACCAAAAAGCGTCCTTCCGCAAGTACATACAACCCATTCTCATAGTTATCAATATTTTTTTATCCTTCATCACAACAACTGCCAAGGCCAGTACATTTACTTATAATAAATTAGTGATGGAAGAGTTATGCATTTGTCTGAATCCAATTTAATATGTAAACCTTTTTCCTTATATTTTTAAATTGTGGTTTCGAAGCAATTTCAATGCTTTTAGCAAAATTAAAACAAGTAGTGGTTCAACAATTTTAATTAGCGAAACTTTAATTCACTGCCGAAACATTTAAACTCCTTTCTTTATTCTGTATCGTACTACAGGGTTTCATTCAAATTCTAATAGCGTCGACTTAAAACTAGGGGGAAGGAATAAGGATGTATTTTACATTTTAGTCGCACCACAGATCTGATCGGCAGAACCACATACCGCCAGTTCTCTTCTTTGAAAAGGGTGTTGCTTTCCTTTGAACTCAAACAAACAGCAAAAAAAAAAAAAAAAAAAACGAAAACCTTTTAAATTATGTTGCCTTTAGTGGTAAAGTATGGTGTGGGTGGGTGAAGAGTCTAGATTATAGAGATAGCGGTATAGTGGGTATAAGTTTTGTACACAAAAAGCTTTTCTATATATCCCCAAAAGGGGAATTTTAACAAATCACTGATCCAGTTTCGGTGCCAGGGTGCTGCTAGTATGGCATTATTATATCCCTGATTTTTCTATTCCCTTATCTGCATGCATACGGGGTCGATCCCATTAGGGTGCTGGCTTTAAATTAACTTTGTTCATATCTTCCTTGTTCCTGAAAGAGCATAATGTGCAAATGTGGGCACAATTTCCAAATTAACTTTTGCACTCGTTCAACAAGCTCTATATACCTACTCGTTGTATGGGTTATGGATGGTGTTTGTATAGATGGAGTGGGCAAAGAGAATCTGGAATTTGGATTTTGCATGAGTCCTTTTTACAGGTTGGAATGGATCCTTGGATAAATGGTATGGATGTTATAGAAAAGTGCCGCACTGCACGACAACGGACGACCGGTTACGGTTGGCGGCGGTAGAGGGTGTATTAGGTTGGCAGTGGTTGGTTTGATACACTTTCTCGTGTGGAAGTTTAGTTCAAATTTCAAGGGAAGTATAATTAGAGATAAAATGTGTGGACGACTTTAGCTTTTGTCTAGAGGATTTTGATTTCCAGAACCAGGTTTGCATTTCGCTTATACAAACAAAGACATTTCCTTTAAATTTTTTGAAGAGGTTTCTAATATTGAAACCATAACTCTTTTCAGTTATTTCGGAAATTGTGGTAAGAAATAAAATTATTAAATCAGTTCACATTTTCCCTACTCCCTTAAATAATTAAAAGCCTTATGTGCCGCACAAACTAAATAGTTTGTGATAATTGTTTGGCGAGTCCCACGTTGAATAAAATATTAACTTAAGTAAGAATCTTTCTTTGGTGCTTAAACTGTTCTAATTGTGACTTTGTGCATATTTTGTTTAACAAAGTGTGAACTTTAAACATGCCAAATGCAACTTTCCCTGAGAAATTATGTGCCTTCATGCCTCAATTTGCGTATAAACATTTTTTTCTAGCTGATTTATCCATCAAACTCAGCAATATTGAGCAGGGGGCTAGGGGTGAAGGTTACAAGGGGTTTTCCTAAAAAACCCTTCTTCCGAATCTTCTTTTCCACTCTAGAATGATACAAATATTTTGTGTATCAACAACGAAATAAAATTGATAGTCCTGACTAACAGCGGATGATTGGTTGTCTTCAACCTGGCAGCATCGACTTTGTACCTCCTAGCGAATTTGTATTCTTATCACTGAAATCTTCAATTCTAGGCTTTGGTGTAGCTTATTCCAAGCTTTGATAAGACTTTAAAATATTTCGCCTTCCATAGAAACTCTGAACAGCTTCGACCGCTAGTTTTTAGTGTTCTACTGCTTCCATGTCTGTGAAGTCAGTATTCTTCTATTTATGAACGTAGCGCTCATATTCTCCTCTCTTAGTAGTTCCGTTAACTAATTTATTGCATGGAACCAGAGGTTTTGTAATTTTTTAGGATTTTTTAGGATGGATGATGAGCCGCTCGTTAATTTCAATGGTCTTGTGAAATCCAGCACATCAGTGGCGTTACTTTTAATAACTTATTGGCAGTGTTTCTACTAATAGTCTTCTGTCCGAGAAATTGAAGGAGACGATATCTACAAATGTTCTAGCGGTCAGTTGCGATAAAAGCTTGTCGATAAGAAATATACTTTCGCAATATCAGATCTTCATGGATGGATCTTCGCATCCAGCCTAAAGCTGCTGCTGACTTTATGGGCTTCTCGAAAGGTTAGCATACAACGCTACTGAAAGAATGCCTGGCGTCAGTTGCAAAATCATCAATTAAGTTGATAGTTTGATTAAGTTATCTGCAGACTACCAAGTACTCCTTAAAATATAGGAATCGAATGCTTGAAAAACTATCAACTAAATTTATCATGTCGCCACACAGCCTGAGTCTGTTTTCGGAGAAGATTGTGTTACAGGCTGTGCCTTCCTACCGTCAGCGTCGCGTGTCGGTCGTACTAAGCGCATCTATTATAATCTACATCTGTTGGAGAAGATTGAAGAATAATGACTTGGTACAGTCATTTTTCTCCACTGCTGGGACACTAAATAAGTCAATACACAATTTTCTTGGACCACTAGCTCAGGAAGAGCTGAGGCCTAGTGACTGACACTCGCTCAACCATTTCCTGTGAGTCAGTAGTTAGTAGTTGAGTTGAACTATTCATATCGCCAATATTCTAGGAGGTTTTGTCAATTCCTATCAATACTTAAGAGACAGTACAGAAGAGAGACTTCTATCCATGCCCTCTCATCTGTTGGGAACGACCATAAAACATGCTTACTAAATTTGTGTTTTAGTGCTGTAATTATTTTTTGTTTAGATTTGATAAGGACCTTGAATTACTTTGACAAAAAATCAATAAAAAAAAACCCTAGGCAACTACTGCATAGCATAAATTATACATAATTTGAAGACACTGAACCTTTTCGGGTTTGAGTTTTGCATTCAAAATTCTCACATTTATTATAACCAACCACCAATATTACATAATTTCAAACAACACTTAAAGAATAATTTAATGTACCCTTTTGATCGAGTTTCAAATTTTCTCTACAAACCCATAAACTCAACATTATTGCAAAGAAAATAGAATTCACATTTCCCGGTATGAGGAGGTAAGTTTTTTTTTTTTCATTTAATGTTTTCTCCATCATTCGTTTTGAAAAACCGTGCCGAACTTTAGAAAACAAAAATAAAACAAAGTTATGGGTGCCTCTGTGTTAATCCCAAAAGTATACACCTACACGTGGGCTTTGGTATCGGCGGCGGCGGTAGAAGCGGAACACCTAGAGGCATCAATCTCAAATAGATTTCATTTTATGTTCTCGCTAAGACGTTAAAAGACTTTTCCGGTGTGTTTTTTTTTCTTGCCTTAAAATTTATTTGATTTATGCCACACTCTGGAAGGAAACAATTGTTTCAATAAAAAAAAAGAGAAAACAAAAAAGAGGATGTGGGTACAAACAGAGTTACTTTTTGTTCTAAAATAAACACAAACCAAGAATGGATAGAACAATGTCTCAATACAGGGTGTTATAAGCTTTTAAGATTTTTTTTTTATCGTCAGTAAACGGCCTGAAATAATAAAAACCTATATGCAAAGTCTTATATAAGTACTTTAAGTAAATAATTTTTAATAACAGAAGACTTTGCCCGCTTCAGACCGCTAATTACAGTAATTAACGTATATCGCGAATCTTGATACTTACCTACCGTGTCAACTACTTGTAGGCACCAGATACCAGAGTAATGTGTTATACTTAATGGAGTAATTTATATGCTTAATGCTAGACCAACCCTTTTGAAATAAAACAGAATAGTCTGAGACACTTGGTAGCAAAGCAGAGTTCTTAAAAAAATAGTGGTTTTGGTAATTTTCAATGTTCGGAATCAAAAAAAAAAATTAATCACAGTAATTGTATTTAATTAAATGCTAATTTGTTGCGCAAACCAAAATTTTGTAGCTCACATAGTTTTTGAGTTATTGAATTTTCCGCTAAAATAAGTCTGAAGTCAGCTGACAAAATCTTAATTAATCAAAAAAAAAAAAATAATTTTGGTTGACATCCAAATTTGTAGCTTTTTAAATGCTTTTAAGTTACCAACAATAGTTTTTTAGTTATTAAAAATTCCGCTAAAATAAAACTGAAGTTAGCGGACGAAAGTAAAAAAAAATTATTATATTTTTGATGTCCAAAACTGTAGCCTTTAAAATGATAATTTCTTACGAAAAAATTAATTTTGTAGCTACCATGGGTGATTTTCTATTCCAATTTTAAGATTCAAAAGGGTACTTCCGGTTTGCGAAGCTAGTGGAGAGATTTTAAAAAAATTACGTTTTTGATTTTTTTTCTACCAGTAATTGTAGCTTTTTAAATTCTGGAAAAGAAAAACAATTGAAAATTCTACTTTTTTGAAAATTTTGACCGTTACAGATCTTATTTTAGCGGAATCTTGAATAACAAAAAAACCAGTTGAAGTACAAAATCGGGGTTTGAGCATTTCATCTAGTTCATGGTGACTTCAAATTTTTACAAACAATTTTTTTTTGAATTTGTCATTTTTTTTAGATTTTGGAAGATCACTTTCGAGCTTTTTAGCGGAATTTTAAATAACTAAAAAATAAGGTAGCTACAAAATCGAAGTTTATGCTACTTAAAAGCAAAAACCATGCGAGCTAAAAATTTTTGGTTTGCGCAACAAATTAGCATTTAATTAGCTACAATTACTGAGACTAAATTAAATTAAATTTTTTTGATTCCGCCATAAAGTGTCCGCCAAACTAAGGGACGTAATCTTTTGCTTTCAGTTTTTAATTAAGAATTAAAATATAAAAAAAACAATAATCTTTATGTTTTAAAATATTACACTTTAAACATTTTTGACATGTTTTTTTCGCATTTTTTTAGTTTGAAAATCTTTTTTTTAAACAATAAGGTTTTTTACTTGAGTTAAAAATTTGCTAATAGAATCGAGTATTAGTTTTGCAAATAAGGGTTTCTGCCTTATTGTAGGTGTTACTGTCTTTTTTAAATTATTTTTTTTTTTAGTTTTTAAGTAAGTACATTTTTTTGGAAATTGGAAAATGTTCCACAAAATGACGTTATCATTTCTTGGCGCCACAGTTATCATACTCTCCCTTTGAAATGTCTGGTCTGGTATGCATTAGAATTGTTTGCAAAGTTGAATCATTACAGAGGCGAATGCAGCTCTTCTTCTCAAAGTGGGGGTGGGGCGGTGGGTGATAATCAAGAAAATATAAGTGTTTTGATAAATTTGTAGAATTTTTGAAGTTATACTTCTTTACCGGCGTTTATAAAAATTCAACCAGTAACAACACACTTACATTTCATACTCGTTTATTTTTATTTTTATTTTGCATTTTTTGTGCAACACAATAAATTTATTAAATTACAGAAATCGGCCATTGTTATTGATAACAGAGGTCTGCAACGAAAATCGCATTCAAACCAAACTATACTTTTCCAAATCATTTTGGCTCGTTAAACCCGAGTCAAAACTACCCTAGCACTTCACGTTCTTCAGATATGCTAGCATAAACATGTCAAAAACCCGTATTTTTTGCTACACTCAACGTCTAAATCATTTCAAAATACGATTTCAGCGCAAAGATATTGTAAAGTGAAATTTATGATTTGTCCAAAATTTTCTTTGAAGTAATAATTTTCATTGGCTAACTTAATGTTTTTTTGGGATTTTGAGCACGGATCTGAAGTTATCCAATAAAATTTATTCCGGTTAACATGAGAAAACATTCAAAAACTTACAAAAACTGTTTTTATATTTTTATTGTTAATCCAAAATATGAATATTTTTTGCTTATGCAGAACAAATGCATTCAAAATTACCAAATTTATGTTTTAACAAATTCTGGGACTTCTGGTTTTTTCAGTGAAAAAATTTTGAAAATCCATAAAAATCACTCCTTTTAGAAAAGCACAAAGTATCCTTTTGTATGGGTTTCCTCTTATTACTGACACCTTTACACCAAAATTAACTTATCCACTACCAAAAGTATTGAAATTTTATACTATTCTCTAAATAAAAGGTTTTTTTTTTGCAGTGTACATCCAAAACACTACGGAATTTCAAAATATATGGTTATTTTGTTAAAATAATGGGTTAAACTTTGACCATACAGTGATAAATAAAAACAAATTCAGGCCTTTGCTTATGCTATGTGGAATGAGTCATCCAAATTTCAGCCGAATCTTCTCAATAGTTTTGAATCTATTCCAGGTCAACCGAATCTAGGAGACCTCTTTTCTACAAAACAATCATATTTTTTTATTTAAATCAATTTTTAAAAAAATGTACGTGATAGAATTTTTCTGCAACCAGATTTAGATTCAGAAAAGAACAAAACTTTATTTTTACTGACCAGTGTGATCTGACTGATTCAAATATTACACTATCAGTGATAGAAAAAAAAAAAAACAAAATACACCAAAAGACTGGTGATACAATGTAATATCCCAGGAATTTTTTGAAATTCCACCAGGAAGTTAAGGTAAAATGGGGTAAAAGAAAAATTTTTTTTGTGTATGAGGTATAAAGAATAAGGGTTGCCATTTTGAAGCATCAAACATTAATGTATCAAAAACCGTTTAAAATCGGCCGAATGAAAAAATAAACCAAATTACAGAGGTTTGGTTCATAAAATATTAGTTATATCGTCCCACTCGGGCCAAAAGCATGAATGTGGAAATTTTCGAATTTTGAGGTAATTGGTTGGTTGGGTAACACTTCAGGTGATCTATTATTTACCAAAATTAAGAATATGCAGACAACAAGGAAACCGCATTATTTTATAATGTTAATAACATGAATGTAGGTACAATTTTTACTCAAAAACAGAAATGTGATAACTAACAGGTACAGAGAACACAACATTAGTGGATATAGAATAAACTTTGTGGTAAAAAAGGACAATTTTTTGTATTTCTTATGTGTCAAAAAGCTGAATGTGCAATATATCGCGGAGGGGTAAAATAAAAACTATGTCAGCTTAATGAGCAAAATAAGGAAGTAATTTACCATGCAATTTTTTACTTCCGATATGGGTACCATATATCAAGTTATGCATTCGTAGAAAAATAAAATGCACGACTGAATCGCACGTACTTGCTCTTGTAGATAAAGTTACTATTTATGCTAAGCCTTTTTAATTAAAAATTTTTAAATGCAGCTTTAGAAAAAATAAACAGTTATTTATCTTTTATTTATTTATCATTTATAAAATGTACAACTGGGTCTTCTTACACAGAAATTTGGTAAATGTAGTTACGTATTATAAAAAACAAACATAAAATTCGTATTTTTAAAAAATTAAAACAAAATCTGAAATCAAATTGCCCTCCAAAACAAGTATGCAGTTTTGATTGATATATTAAAATGAATTTTAGAAAAAAAATTTTCAAAATCGTTAGAGCCGTTTTTAAAAAAACTAATTTTTTATAAATAACTTTTTGGAAAAAAAGTTTTAAAATAAAATTGTTATGCCATTTTGTAGAAACTAATAATCAACATCTAAAAACGAAATTTCAAAAAAATTCAATCTTCCGTTTTCGAAAATTTGATTTTTCAAAAAAAATTATTTAAAATTTTTTTTAAAAATCCAAAAATTATTTTTTTTTAAATTTTATTTTTGGCTTATATTTAAATTATATATGTAAGTGCTTCTTCACAAAAAGTTTCGTTGAAATCGAATAAGCAGTTTCGGAGCAAATCAGATTTAAAAAAAAACGGTTCTATGGCAGGTACCGTTAATAATGATGTTCAAAAAAATTTTTTTTCATTAGAAAATAGACCTTGTCTTAAAATTTATACTAGATTTTTTTAAACAAAATCGTTGGAGTTGTTTTTGAGCAATTTCATCTTTACTAAGATCGGTATATGACAAGTACCTTTATTTTTGGTCCAAAAAAATTAATTCCAAAAACCCCTCTGGAGAGTCTCCAAAAAATGCTACATACCAAGTTTGAAGTCAATCGGTCCATCCGTTTAGGCTGTAGCTCCTTATACAGACAGACAGACAGATATACTGACAGACTGACAGACAGACGGACTTCCGGGACCCTCTTTTTTAGCATTCTCTACCATCGTAAGTCATGGAAAAATGTTATCTCAACTTTTTTTTTTTGTACGAATGCATAACTTGATATATGGTACCCATATCGGAAATAAAAAAGTTGAGATAACAATCCAACATGACATTACGATGATAGAGAATGAGAAAAAAGTGGGTCCCACAATTCTGTCTGTCTGTCTGTATGTTTCAGAGACCACAGCCTAAACGGATGGGTCGATTTTCTTCAAACTTGGTAAGTGGCGTTTTTTGAAGACTATCCCCAGATGTTTTTTGAATTTTTTTTTTGATCAAAAATAACATTACCTGTCATATACCTAAAAACTCATTTTTCTCAAAAATGGTTACAACGATTTTGATTAAAAAAATTATTTTCATTTTTTAGCGTAACGTCTATTTTTAAACGGAAATCATTTTTTTTTTCAAAAACCGTTATTAACCGTAACTGCCATAGAACCGTTTTTTTTTTAATTCTGATTTCCTCCTTCATGACTCAATCAATTTTAACCATTTTTTATTGTAGAAATAAAGCTTTTAAGTTGCCGTAATAATTTTTAGTAAAAAAAATTTCAAAAATTATTTTTTTGGATTTTAAAAAATTATTTGAATTTTTTTTTTTGAAAAATCAATTTTTTTTGCAAAATTTAGTTTTTAGATGTTGATAAATTATATCTTAAAAATGGGGTACCAACTTTTTTTTAATGAAAGTCCTTGCAAAATCCGTTTAAAAAAAAAAAAAGGCTCTAACGATTTTCAAATTTTTTTTCTAAAAATGTATCATTATAAAGGAAATCAAATTGCATACTTTGTTTTGATGTTAAATTCATTTAAGAGGCTGTTATAGCCATTTGAAAATCGAATTTATAAATTTTTATTTTTTTTCTAAAACTGCATTTACAAATTTTTAATTAAAAGGGCTTAGCATATATAGTAACTTTATCTTTAAGAGCAAGTACGTGGGACCCAGTCGTGCATTTTATTTTTTAAGAGAACAATCTCTCTAATTTTAACACACCGACAAATTTTGTTTTTGTCATGAGGGGATCGAAATGAAATTTGAATTAATTTCATAAAAAAGCACATTATGCTTTCTGTGAAAAAATTTCCCTTCTAGAAACTTTCGCCCTTCACTTGAAATATTTGTATGGACTCCTTTTATTGTGGATTCTTTTGAAAAATGAAAAAAATCGTGCCTTTTTTTTCCTACCTCTTATTTTTAAACGATTTTTTCTATTTTAATGTAAATAAAAACCCGAAACACCCTGTTTATTGTTTTAAATCCTTAAATTCGCTTCTAGCAATAGAAAAACAAATTTTGCGCGTCTAATGTTTGCTTATGTGATGTCGTTTCTTGCCTCTTACCATTGTTTTTGTGTTATTTTTTTTTTTGTTCTTTTAAGGAAATCCTTGAAGTATAAAGTCATCCATCTCGTCGAGGATTATGGATTAAAATAATGTGGCATTTATTTACTTGGTTTTGACAGTTCTAGAAACAAAAAATAAAACGCCTACAATTCAATTACATTTTCTCCTTTCTTTCTTTTTTTTTTTTTTTTGTTCTTTTTGTGGTTATGGGTATTTATTGTGCAATTGAAAGGAAAAAAAGGGAACAACTCTTTAAAATTCCTTTCAAAAAAAAACACACAAAATATTACCCAAAAGGTTAGAAAATAAAATTGAATTGAGTAAAACAAAACAAGTTAACTGACAAAATGACCAATTACTTATGGATATTTCTCTTTGAAGGACCTTTCGCATTGAACTTAAAACGACATACCCTTCAACAAATTACTTCATTGCACAAGAAGCTTTGGTTCACATAAAACAAAACAAAAAATCCTTAAAAATATTTGCATACCATGAATTCCTTGCATCCAATGAACAATGTCTCTTTCAATTTACTCTTTTAGAAATGAACATCATCATCCGAACACAGCTCAAAAATGTGAGCGAAACAAGACGAAAAAAAAAGAAAATACCAAACGAAACAGAACTTTATGGTAATGTCAGATAATTTCACGGAATTTGTTTCTTTCACTTAACTTTATTTCCATCCAATTACATTATTTAGTTTTGCATTGGTATAAGTTGTTGGACTTTGGACATCACGGAGAAGCAAATACAGTTGAGTTGACCATGGAAAGTAACTGTGTAAGTATATTTTAGGTTAGGTACCTTAAGAGAACACACATTTGGGTGTCCTTTTTTGGTAATTGGATACCTTTGAAAGAAATGAGAACTATGAAGAATAGTGAAGAAGAAAAAAATAGAAGATATTCTTTAGTTTTGACAGAAGACCGGACCGCTTGGTCCTGGAATCCAAAAAGAAATTTACCAAACCGGAAAAAGATATTTGCAAAATGTTGATTTTTAATGCTTACGCATGCTGTAAATGTAAATAAAATTGGGGTCCTTTTTTTGTGAATGTCAAAGAGTTTTGGAATATTTTGTTTTTGTTTTTATTTTGACTTTTGGTCATAATTAGGGTAAGTATTTACATTATGGAAGGAGGATTCAGCTATAGGTTCAATGGCATGAAAATTTACTTATTGAATATCTTTGATGTATATACAAACAATTTCATCCTAATTTGACTTCAGTGCCAATTACTGTGATGAGAGAAAAAAATAAATGTTAGGCTTTATGTGTTATAAATTCAACCAGCATTATTTGGATGGAGTTGAGGTATCAACTTTAATGGAAAAATGTTAGAACTATTGGCACATTATACTAGTATCACCAAGTGGTCTAAATTGTACCGCTTGGAGCGATTGTCTGAATGTACCTTTTAAACAAACTAAAAACTATTGAAATCCGTTGCCGTAAAGTTAGTCAATAACAGAGCAAAGAGTTTGAAGAAATCCTAGTAGTAAACCGCTGTTCTTCTGTGGATGTTTCGTCCAAGTTGTCGAGTGATACTGGTGTTAAGATATGGTAGGAATAGTGGTGAAGTTTAGCAATGACAGTGGGCTGACCCAGGGTCAATTTATGTTGATTCCGTTGTGATCCTCGTAAAAGGCAAAGGGCCTTCACTACTCCTATGCGCTGTTGTGTACGGTTTCTGGAAATATACTCTGTAACTCTTCCCCAACTATGCAGAAGTCCTTTTTTCTGCCCTGCCCCATGTGCCTGATATTCTCGATCGCTTGCCCAGCAATTAATGCAATTGCTGCCATTTTGCAGTGTGTCATCCATCCAGTGCCACTTACGTCTTCGAATAGTACTGTCTATGGATTCCTGATCCGTTCTCCTATGAAGTTCTTCATTTGATATACAATTAGGCCAGAAAATCCTTAGGATGACTTGAGATACCTATTCACGAACGATTGCAGCTTACTTATGACAGTAGTTAAGATTTTCCATGTGTGTGCTTACTTCCTTAAGATGTGGCATACAATCCAGTATGGAACTTGGCCTCAACCATCAAACCTCTCGAATTAGCCCGGTCCCTAGCTAGTTGCTACCAGTTTCTCACACCAAATTAGTTGAGGTCGTCCACCACTTGATCGCGCCACCTTATAAGGTTTTCCTCTGTCATGTTGTCCATCGGGTTTGGATGCGAAGATTCATCAGGCTGGTGTGTTAGTGTCCAGCCATCAGGTCGATGTCGCTGCAAAGACCGTACAGTTCGCGGTTGTATCTTTTTCTCCATTCTTTTTCTCCTTGGTTCTTTGAGAAAGGGCTTCACTACGAGGCTGATCATTTTTGGTTTTGTGGTGTTGATTCCATTCCTGCTTCTTCCAACACCCATTATCATTTTGATGGAGATCCATGATGTTATGAAAGAGTAACCATTCGTCGTCCGCCTAGTCCAGATGTTTTAGCTGGGATGTCAAAAACTAGTCATTGAATTCCACCATTTCTGTTCAGAAGGGCTGACCCGCAACACATCACTTATCAGTTTATCACTAATAGGAATAGTATTGGCGATACTATAACTGACTTCACATTGTCTGACAACCTTCCTTTATGCAGAAAGTAACATTTGTGTCCATCGTAAGTTGTTTTAAGATTTGCAACTTAATTTTTCTATGTTGACACTTTCGAACGCTTTTTCGAAATCAATAACAGCTGGTGAAGTGATGATCTATATTCGACGCACTGTTCAAAATAGTAATCGACAAGGATGAACCCGCGCAGAAACCTGCTTGTTCGGCATCGAATGTGTCTTCTATATGATCTTTTTTTCGCTCTAATACAATTTTTGCTGCTACCTGGGCATGGGTAGGAAGAACGAATATCCCTCAACAGTCCCGCATCAGTTCTCTTTTCATTGGGAACTTGACAATCATTCCTTTTTTTCCACTCCACGGGGAAGCTCTCTGAGTTTCATGCTCTCACTATGAGTGGATCCAGTAGCTCACGCAATGTCGTTGTTTCTGCTTGTAAGAGCTCTGCTCGCTCGTCTTTCAGTACTGGTATTTACCTCCACAGCCACAGCATTAAAATCCTGAGTAGAATCCAGAAAATAATACAAATTTTATTCTGAGGTTTTTGTATCTACATGTGTCAGGCTCTACACTACAGTAATGTTATTTTCCTAAATCCAACATTAGGTACATACTAGTACTGGTACTGGTACTGGTACTGGTACTGTTACTGGTACTGGTACTGGTACTTGTCCTTCAATAACATTTCTAGGAACAACAATTTTAACAATAAAGTCCAGTAATTTTCTCGGTTCTTAGAGCTATAAGCTTAAAGACCAAGCTGAGACTGTTCCGCTCCAATGTTGAATCCGTGCTTCTGTACTGGGTGCAGCACTTGGAAAATCTGAACAACTGTCTCAAGCAAGCTGCAATCGTTTGTGAATAGGACGTGTCTACGAAACATCTTAAGTATTTTTTGGCCGACCGTATTTCCAATGAAGAACTTTATAGAAGAACAGGTCAAGAATCCATTGACAGTACTATTTGCAGAAGTAAGTGGCAGTGGATTGGTCATACGCTTCGAAAAGGCAACGATTTCATTGCTGGCCAAGCGATGCAATGGAACCCACTCACACCGGCAGGTAGAGGGTCGGGTCGGCCGAGAAGCACATGGCGCAGGCCAGTCGAAAGTGAATCTGCACATCTGGGGAAGAGTTGGAGAAACCGGAAACTGTACACGATGGCGCGTAGGAGTAGTGGAGGCCCTATGCCCTTAAGGGGATCACAACGGACTCTTCAAGGTCTGAGGACCTAAGTAAGTAAGTAGAGTTGTTTATGATATTGAGCCGATGTTAGATCCATTTTTTCGACCTCGAGTGTCGAATATAATATTGATAAAAATGCTAATTTTTGCTAATACTTCAGTACCTGCCATTTTTAGAGGTTCCATGTATTTCTCGTAAATACAACAGTGAAAAGGAAACATCTAAATTACCTCGTTAAAATAGGAAGGCCAATGTTACCCATAGCAAAAAAAAAACTGTGAAAACGGGAGGTCTACATCCTCTTGTTAAGGTGGGAAGGCCAATTATCTAAAATAACTATTCAAGGACAACCTATTATTGAATTTTCTTTTAAAATTATTTTAGCAAATAGTTTGTGAACAATTTATTTTCAAACTTAAAATTTTGCAAGAAATATAAGTTTTTCTTGCAGTTTGAACTATTTTTCGCAAACATTTACATAAAACGATTTAAAGCTTAGGCACAAGGAACTTTTGCTATGTTGATCTGGATTGTGTCCTTTAGTAGTGTCAGTATCCCTTACCCACCTTACTCATAAGATTGTAAGTACTGAAAAATGTTTCACTTTTAACGAAAATCCTTTGTGTCAAATTTATATGAACCTACTCGTACCATGATACTGCTTCTTCCTTAAACTTTATTATATTCACGTTGAAAAAATGTAGTTTCATTGATATATTGCCATCCATCTGAGCTTAGAAAAAAAATGTATTTCCAGGTTCCACGTAGTTCCTTAAACAAAATAAAGATACCATATAAAAAAGTTCAACATTAAATAATATCAGTTTCACAGTCCTATCTAGGAATCATATAATAATTTTAAACTCACACAAAAATGAAATATATTCTGACACAAATCGCACCCTCGAGTGATAAAACAGTGCACACTGCACAGGCACACCCCAATGGAATATCAGAAATCTGTGTCAATCTGCAACTCCATTTCCTCTCAATGGTAATGCGCTTGTTCAGTCAATCGTGAATGGGATCCTTGCATAAGAAAAAAAAAAAAGTTATTCAGCTCTCGGAGGGACTAAAACCCGTACAAGGAAATCTTAAGGAAGAGGTAGCAGATTTTTACCACAATATTTTATTTTGCAAATCGTTCGTTAATGAGGAGGTGGAGGCATTTAAACAGAAAAGCAATAGCAATGAAATTTAATGACAAATAGTCGTGTATATCATAACCATGATGCAAAATGCTTAATGTTAAATGACACACATCGCACAAAATTATAGCTTCAATCTTTATTTATCTCAATACAGGCGTTCCCGGAATGAGGCTTAATTAAGCTCAATTATATCAAACTACATCCCAGAAAGACCATTTATAGCGCCATCTTAACGTTAAATAAAGGAAAATTTGACATATTGTCTATCTTCATAAATACATATTTCTTCGGACAACTTTTATTTAAATAAAAATAATGATTCTTCTCAGTTTCGTAAGGCATTTGAGAACTCAAGAAGAAAATTTTGCCTAAGTAATACAGGAAGCTAAATTAAATTGATTTTAGTGTATTTTTTTGCCACTTGAATTTCGGTTTTGAGATATGAAAGCGTTCCCGGAATGATTCTTTGGGTATATTAGATAGAAAAAAAAACAAAACCCAACTCTGTTTTCGGAGATTCATCTCAAATATATTTATCGGTACGTCAAAAGTGAATTTCAATTGAATGTAATTTTGATTTAAAACAAAGCCTGCGCATCAAATTTTCCACCTCCATGATTTTGGCCCTTATATGTAAGAACGTTTTTAAGGATTCAAACCCTTCTCCCAATTTAAGCAGCTTGATCAGAAAGCCAAAACGTTGACAGAAAATAATTTTAATCTCAGTAATTGTAGCTAATTAAATGCTAATTTTTTGTGCGTTTTGAGTTATTGAATTTTCCGCTGAAATAAGTCTGAAATTAGCGGACAAAATCTTAAATAATTAAAATAGATAATTTTGGTTGGCATTCAATTTAAATCTTAATAAATTCTTTTAAGTAGCATAAACTTCGTTTTTCTACCTACAATAGTTTTTTAGTTATTTGAAATTCCGCTATAATAAGACTGAAGTAAGCGGATCAAAATTGCGGCTTTTTAAATGTTAATTTGTTGCACAAAAAATAATTTAGTAGATCCCATAGGTCATTTTCTCTTCCAAATTTCGATTTCAAAAGGGTACTTCCGATCTGCGAGGCTAGTCAAGAGATTTAAAAAAAAAACTACTTTTTGCCAGTAATTGTAGTTTTTCAAACCAAAATTTGTTGCGCAATTAAGATTTTGCTGAAAAATGTTAGCTCAAATGTGAATCTAAAAAAATGACAAAACCCCAATTTTGTAGCTCAACCGCTAAAATAAGATCTGTAACGGTTAAATTTTTCAAAAAAATTGAATTTTCAATTTTTTTTCCAGAAATTAAAGCTTTTCAAAACAAAAAAAATCATTCTTTATTAAAATTAACTCTCACTCACTTAAAGCCGTTTACGAGAAAAATCCAATAACTCGAAACCGAATACCTCCCATTCGTTCTAATCGAGATATTCAAAAACAAAAAAAAAAAAAAAAAAATAACCTTGGAAATTACAAAAAAAAATAATCTGTACCAAATTTTAAGCAAATCCGTCAACCCGCTTAGGCCGTGGCATGACGAAAACCACTTTTTTTGACTTCTCCATCATCGTAATGTTGGTTCTGATTAAAAACTAGATTTTTTTTTTAAACGAAACCTATACTTGCCTAATAGAGCAGCTACTTACTTACTTACTTACTTAGGTCTTTAAATCTTAAAAAGACCCTTATGATCCCCTTAAGGAGCATAAGGCCTCTACTATACGGTTTCTGGAAATATAACGGAGTTCTCTCCAACTCTTTCCCAGCTATGCAGATTCACTTTCGACTGTCCTGCGCCATGTGCTTCTCGGCCGACCCAACCCTCTACCTGCCTGTGTGAGTGGGTTCCAATGCATCGCTTGGCCAGCAAAGCAATCGTTGCCTTTTCGAAGCGTATGACCAATCCACTGTGCCACTTACGTCTGCATAATTTGGACAGCATTCCGATAGCAGCCTTTTCCTATTTAATACGGCTGTCGACATTTTGTTCGGTTCCGCCTTTGGTAAAGACAAAACTCCCAAGATATTGGTTGTCCAGAAATATTGACTTGAACGGATGAGTTACTTCCGAGGCTGATCATTTTGTTTTTGCCGTGTTAATTTTCAGCCCCACGATTTCTGCTTCTCCCTCCACCCTTGTTGTCATTTGATGGAGATCCATGATCCTATAAGAGAGTAAGCATACGTCATCCGCTTAGTCCAGATGTTTTAGTTGGGATGTCAGACTCCATTGAATTCCACCATTTCCGTTTAACAGGGCTGCACGCAGCACTAACAGGAAAAATATTGGCGACAGTATGCAACCCTGTCTGACTCTACAATGGACTTCGAATTCATGCGACAACATTCCTCTATGTAAAACGTGACATTTGCATCCATCGTAGGTTGCTTTAATAATAGCGATTAACTTATCTGGAATGCCTCTTCGGCGTAAGGCAATCCAAATAAATTCTCTGTTAACACTATTAAACGCTTTTTCAAAATCAATAAACAGCAGGTAAAGTGGTGATCGATATTCGACGCTCTGTTCAATAATGTGTTAATGAGGTCAACACAGGATGAACCAGTTCGGAAACCTGCTTGTTCGGCGTCGAGTGTGTCTTCTAGATGTTCTTTAATTCGCTCTAATATAATTTTTGCTGCTATCTTTGCAACCGC
The DNA here is from genome assembly GCA_948107695.1 of Meliscaeva auricollis. Lineage (NCBI taxonomy): Eukaryota > Metazoa > Arthropoda > Insecta > Diptera > Syrphidae > Meliscaeva > Meliscaeva auricollis. The sequence continues at coordinate 111,550,463 of OX403616.1, read as the reverse complement.
AGGCAGAACGCAAATCCCTCTCCAGTTTTCACACTTATAGAGCAAGAAAGAAGAAACATAAAAATCGGTTCACCCTATCAAAGGTTCTGCATTAACAAACATAATAATATCAGTCGAATTGAGAACTTTGCAGGCCTTTGGCCCATGGCAACCCTGCCAGAAAGCGATTTTAAACTTAGTATTACTAAAGTAACTTTATACAAAATTTCAGCCTCCCGAAACGAGGTTAGTTTTGACAATTTTTTCGCATTTTCAATATCAATATTTCCAATATTTCAATATTGGAAAGATGGCAACCCTGTTACACTTGGGTTCATTTTCATAAAAGGTATTAAATCAAAAAAAAATTTCAACCTTGTGACTGATAGGTTAGTGAAAGTGGCTTCTGGCTCTCCGACTCCACATGAAATGTTGTCATTTTTTCGAGCTAACTGCCAATAGATGAAGATTAAAAACTCTAAACAAAACTTTAACTATGCTAGCAAGCAATCCACTCGTGCATTTTATTTTTATATATTTTTTTTTTGGTTGCCTTGATTAAACCAAAGGTATATGCTTAAGCCTCATGTTGTAGGCACATCACGTGAGTTCACCGTGCATATAGGTGCTCCTTCATATAATACCCAGCGAATATCCGGCGTATTTCTGATCTTGATTACTCTTTGAATTGTGCATTGTGCAATGTGCATCCTGTTGTGGTTTCATTGCGAATATAATTATCGCATGTCACCAAGCTTCAATTCTTGCAATTAAATAGCTGACTTACCCTTGATGCAGTCGATAGCTGCCTGGATATGAATAGAATCAATCGCAGGACTCAATGATATTGGAAATTTACACATTAACTTTGCATAATGCAAACACTATTATTTGCCCTATATGCTAAATGTAGTATAGAGAGTTTCAATTTGTTTCGATTGGATGCTCGTAGGAAATTGTCTTTAAGCTTAATGGGTTAGAAAGTTAGAAATTGCGACCGATTGAAGTAGTTCTTGAGTGAGGGCTCAAATGCTTCCTCAAATCCATGAAATCAATGAATATTCTCAACAAAAAATCGTTCGAAAAATTCAATAGTTGATAGATTAATACGCTTTTGGGCACTCATTTGACATTGCATTTGTTATTGAAGCATCAACAAATTTGCCGCAAACTTCAATTTAAACGAAATTGCGCATCGGGAATTGTTTCACTACTGAAACGTCCGAACGAAAACCCTTTGACCTTTAAAAATTATAATGAAATGCCTGATGGGACAAATATTGCACAATCCTTTATTTTTTCTGGTTTCTATATTTGAACAATTTTTCCATTCAAAGAAAACACACATAAAGACAAAAATGATATCACATAGTTTTTCAAAGGCGAATGGGAAAATATTTTTCATTAAATTTTTTTTTTTTTTTTTTTTTTCAAGCCAACCAAAAATGTAATATGGATCAAAAACAGTGCTATCTTCATTTTCATAAGAGAAGAAGACGAAAAAAATAGATTCTCATGGAAAATATTTTTCCATTTGTGTGTGTGTGTGTGTGTGTGTTGTGTATGGAGATATGGGACAAATAAAGGACCTGTATAAAATGAATATATGTTGGAGGATTCCCTTATTTGCTTATGCATGCATATTGCATATAGCGATGGCTTAGTTTTGCAAGTTATTGCGGTGAAATTCTGTGGAAAGTTGTCATGATGAATGCATCAGAGACGATTTTACTAGCTGCAAGATGCGACCACAGAAAGGGATAGAATGAGAGATGTAACAAAAAAAATGCATGTCACTGCTCGACATTTTATTTCTGGAGCACACATACACATAATGAGGAGCAACATGGCAAAAGATCAAGATTAGAGTCATGTATCACTCTAGATTTCATTTTTCATCCCTCGAGCAGAAGTTTATTTTAAAGATAAGAAAAACCCGACCTTATACAAACGCTACACAGACACACTCGCATACATACTCACCGCCGCATGTAATCCTTAGAAGTCATTACAAAGTGAAGGTTTAAAAATTATGTATGAGTCTTTGGGATATGTTTTGCATGAATCAAGGAACTGCGATAAGTATGCTTTTTGGGAATTTTAAAACACGCTCTATGCGGTAGATTTAAACCCTAAGTTAATTTAAACAATTACTTAATTTTGTTTTCGATTTTTAACCCCGAAAGATAGTAGAGTAAAATTAACTTCAAAGTACAAACTATTTACAAATTTGTGTTTTTAATTTAAAGCTTAAGTTTTCGAAGTTCATTTAAAGTTGGAAAAACTACACCCATTCGCAAGGGCGTACAAAGGATTTTGATCAGAAGGAGGGGGGGGGGGCGGTCAAAGTTGTTGTGGACGTTATAGCTTCTTATATCAAAAATAAATAAATTTATAAGAAATAAAAAATTAGCGTAAAGGGTACAATGGTTGGCACCCCCGATTTTTGTACTAATTATTGGCACCTTTCATGCAATAAGGAATTTCACAAAAACTGCTAGTCTCTGGAACAGAAAATCATTTTTTTTCATAATCTGTACCTATTCTCCACAATTTTGCATTTTTGTTTTTGTTTATTTCATTCCCAGTTCGTTTTTGTCAGTTATAGAGTAAAGAATTCTTAAAAAAGTGCTTAAAATACAGTGTTCCCGCTAAGGAGACTAAATTTGGTAAATGTTCGTTTTTGATTATTTTTTGATTTTTAAGATGAAGATTTAGTTTTTTTAATAAATTAAATATTTTTAACTGTTTTTTTGTAAAAAAAGTTGTTTGATTTGTTAAAAAATGGGTGCCAACAATTGGTCCCATATAAAGTAGTGGTTCAATTATTGGCAGGGGGTGCCAACAATTCGTGCACTGGGATTTCAATTATTGGCACTGCCAATAATTGTACTTTTAAGACTGCCAATAATTGTACCCTGTATCCGTTATAAATTTCAGATTAAAAAATGGGGGAAAAAGGTAGATTTATGGAGAAGAAAACATCCGGAAATAGGAAGAGGGTTGATATCCAAAAAAGCAGCTTCTTTAAAGTTTAATTAAATTAATTTAACTTTAATATTTTGTTGCTCAGTTAAACAAACACTTTAAATAAAAAATGTGATTTTTAATGCATTTAATTGTACGAGATTTTTAAATTTATTATTTAATTTGTTTTGTATTTACAACTTTTTTATTAATATTTTTTTTATTACGTCGAAGGAAGTGTTTTTGTTACAATAAACTGTTGTTTTTTATTAAACTTTGATAAAAATTTACACGAAAAACCATTGTTTTTCTTTCAATTTTAAGGGTGCTAATAATTGTACCCTTGGGTGCCAACAATTGTACCTGGGTGCCAATGATTGTACTTTTTGGCTGGCTTTTCCTATTTAGATGTTTTTATAAAATTCTTTGTTTATTAAACATTTTTAATAACTTTCAAGTAATAAATTCTTTAAATTTTAATTTGACATATTAATCTTATTCCTAACTCTTTAAATGCGAGAGCAATTCGCAATTTAAAGTGAAAAAATGCTTAGGGGTGCCAACCATTGTACCCGTTACAATAAATTTACTACTAAAATGACATAAACAACTTTTTAAATTGTTTTGAGCTCAAAACTAAGAATGTTTTGATTAAAAAAGATTAATTTTTAGAAAAAAAAATTTGAAAATCATTACAGCCGTTTTAAAAAAAATGTATTCCTTTATATATAAAAATTCTCAAACCTTGTTTATAAATAAAGCGGTTATGCCATTTTTTTTTATTATCTTTCAATGTGCATACTTAGTTTTTCAATAAATTTATCAACTGTATCCATAATTATATAATTTTCAAACGTCTATAAAAATATTTGATATTGGAAAATAATTTTTAACTTGAAAATTTGAATTTTTAGAATTTTTTTTTGATATAAACTCATCATTATTTCAATTTATCTATTCAATTAAATTTATTTCATAATTCTAACCCGTATACTTTTCGAGATGTACAAAAAAATGTTTGTTTTTGCCCCATTTTACCCTACCTTGCAGGTGGAATTTCCAAAAATCCCGTCATATCAGAACCTTACATTACACCACCTATCTTTTGATGTATTTTAGGTTTTTTTCTAGCACTTATAGTGTAGAAAATAAATCAGTCAGACTATCAATAGCAATGGCTGACATCTGTAATTTATAAAATGTATATGTATTGTTACTCTTTAACCATTTATAGTGTCTGTGTGAAAAAAAAACCAGTAATAATGGACTGAAAAAATCTTTGTGTTATTACTGCTTTAATATTTTTATAATCACCGGTAAAGAAGTATATCTTCAAAAATTCATCAAAATTGGTCGAGTCGTTTAAGTAAATATCAAAAGTGAAAAGAAAATGGTTCTATGGGAGGTACCGTTGGTAGAATTTTTACAAACATTTCATTCATTTTAAAAGTATGACCCCACTAACAAAAGCAGACACCAAAATTTGAATAAAAATCATTAAAGCGGTTTATATGGCAGGTACCGTTAGTTTTGGTCCTAAAAATAAAGTTCCAATTTCCCCTCTAGGGAATCACCAAAGATGTTTAACCACCAAATTTGAAGAACATCGATTCTACGGCTTTGGCTGTAAGTTTTTGTAATTTTTTCAACTACTAACATAACATGTACAGTTAAATTTTCTGTTTTCTTATATATGCAAGAACGTAAAAGAAGTAGCGCAAATGAACGTAAGGGAAGTAGGTATAACCTTTTTTTACAACCAACTAACGAATGTGATGCATTGCATTACCAAATTCACATATTATCAAACAAAATAGTGTACTTGGCTGATTTATTGAGTATTTTATAGAATTTTTATTATTTAACCTTCATTATGAAACAAAGATCGTTTAACAAATTTTATTTACTCCCTAGCAAAACAATATGATAACGTACCTACTCTTAAAATAAATTCAAAATTTAATTTCACCAATAAATTTAGCGTAGCATTTTTTCTACGTACATGAAATCTAAATACACAAAAATGTAGCAGATTCAATGTTCAGTGAAAATATATTGAGAGCGTTTTTAATTCGGATGCCAATTAGTTAAAGAAAAACTTCAAAATCCATTTTACCTTCGGTAATTTGGCAGTTTTTCGAAAATAACTTTTTATTGGAAAGAGCTATCAAAAAAGTTGTCAGGGTAATAATCTTAGAGAATTTATTTGCCTATAAAAGTAAATAAAAATAACTAGTCTAGGACCAAAAAAAACGCTTTTTAAAGCTTTTTTCAAAATGGCGATCGTCGCAGAGGGTTCGAGTTTTGTGTTTTCAGAAATAGTCTTTAAAATTAAACCATTAAATTTCAATTAGCAATTTTGTAGATATGTTTTACTAATTTTATTGGACTATACCCCTTAAGAAAAATTACTGTCACAGAAAATGAAAGCCAGCAGATAAATAAATAAAAACCCATTTGCTTTTTGTTTTTAATTGAATAAATATGGAAAAATGGCTTTTACTCTTTCTTGTTTGGCGATCCTAGGTTAACAATTTTTGTAAAAGGGTAGGAAAACTTTATCATGTGGAAAGAATTATCTTGTAACAAAAATTTAAATTTTATACACAAAAATTACGTATACGCCACAGTGCACACATTTTTCTGAAACATTATAGGAAATGTTTGGGAATAGTTAGAACGCATAGTATACGAGTCTGGAAGGCAATATTCTAGCGAATTGGAACCAATAAAAGAAATAAAAAGTGCGTGCAGACTCGATTACATAAAAAAATTATATGAATCTTGCCTTGCAAGATTTGAGAGGTTATAGTTAACCGTGATGGTACAACACAATATTAATTCTTTTATAAGTGATTTGTAATCTATAGTTTACTTTTCACATACAATATTTTAAGCTTTCATTATTAAAAAATTCTTTTGAAACGTTTTATTTTAGTGGATGATATTAAGCTCCAAAGTCAAAAATCATAGGGGGTCCGAATCGGTTTCGGGTAGGTAGTTCCAATAATTTGTTGCTATCTTTCACACCCAAAAACATGGACTTAAGAGTTTCACTTGGAACAACTTTTGGAATTTGGGTTTTTTAAAAAGGGGGGCCTGTAGATTTTTTCGAAAACTAAGAATCTTAAGATTGTTTTTTAAAGTGAGCACATTCTTCTCTCACAACATGTTTTAATAAATACAAACACGATCTCGAAACCAATTTTTGAAAAAAAAAAATAAAAATATATTTGTACAGAGGTTTTAAAGAAAAATCGAAATTACCTATATTTTTTACAGTAAAAATCTTACGACAATATTAAGAAGAAGAAAAAAAATATAAAAACTTAAAAAAAAAGAGAAAAGTTTATAAAAATTGAAGTTAGAGGTCAAACATTTTTTAAATATTGTTTGGGAAAACTTTTAACAATTCAATTTTCGAAAAAAAGGGAGCTCTAGGTTAGGAACCCTCATTTTTGAAAAGGTACAAATATGTATTTTGACAAATTTCAATTTCGAAAAAGATGGATACTCGCAGGGTGCGCAATTTAAAATATGGATGGAATCAAATTTGCATTGATGCTATTTTAATGGATCACACTCTTCCGTTAAAGATTGGCTCAGTTTTGCCAAGTAAGCAGCCGGATAATTACCCATTTGTATAGAGAATTTCTGGAAACCATAATAATTCCACCTTTGTTGCCAAATTTGCCTCAAAACAGCTAATTCCAATACAATCATGACCCAGAAGTCACTGAACTGAGACATGGCATAGACAAAACGAAAGTGTTTATAAACAAACATTATTTGAAACTTTATTACACAGTGCAAATTTAGCAATCTTTTGAAGAATTCCTTCTTGTAGTAGAGAAACGCTTAAATGAGAAGGACACTCCTTTACCATTGTATCTGGAAACAAAAGGGCTCCAATTCACAATTTGGAGCATCATTCGCATGGCTAGCATGTCGCTGTCACACAGTTCAATTGAATTCGCATATTTGAGTAAATGGAATGGCTCTCGCAAGGATATACTTTTGGAACTCGGCGAATTATGAAATGATTGTGTCTTTGGTTCACAGATGCTGCGAAAGCGAATAGGGTTTTTCGTCGTTCTCACAATGCATTTGCGAAATAACTGCATTAACATCATAATGCTGCGATGGCGTGTGCGTCGTGTTCACCATTGCCATCACCATATAGTCATCATCATCATCATCGACGACATGCACTTCCTCGTCATTGTCGTCACAGTCATCGGCATCGTCATCGTCATCCATACATCCAGAGTACCAGAATATTCATCTTTATTATTCGTCCATTGTCGTTGCATGAGTTCGAGTTTTGTGTCAATCAGGGAATGCTGATTAATTAAAGCAAATTGCAGCAAAACGTTAATATAGTGCATCCTGAGAGAGAGAGAAAGAGAAAGAGAAAAGAAAAATAATAATTATGGATCGTAGCGTTCGAATGGAATCGCGATGTGATGGTAAATTAATGTTTTCCTTTTGGACAAACGAATGCACGGAAAATCGAGAACAGTTTTAAAGGGAATCCTCATTATCCTGCAGCTCCGCATAAAAAGAAGATGATAGCACACCGTTATATCAATACCAACAACAGTGTGTGTGTGGGAATAATAAATAATATGGCAGAAAAAAAAGTCAATTTTCTCAACGAAAGAAAGAAGATAAAGGACCCTAGTGGTTTTCTGTGGTTTATACCCACGCTCATACACACACACACAAACACATAACCATATGTGCGGATTATTAATTGGGGAAAAAAAATATAAACCTGCAAAAAGAAGTGGATATTAAGTTTAATTTAATTATAAATGGATGTTGCTATTAAATTATCGATGCATTTTTAATATTGGTTTAAAATTAAGTTAAACTTTATGCATGTGAAGGTAGGTCCCTGGGTTATATTTGAATATGCAGATCTTGGCGCAATATTATATTGATAAAGTCAAAAACTTGCAAAAGTAATGAAAAGAATACTTTTCCATTTGGGAACTGAAACGCATGCGATTTCCAAAGAATACTGACAATGCCTGTATGACCCCAAGAAAAATATTTTATCATGAATATGTCTCCATAGAAATAAAGGTTGGCATGCATATGCAGATGCACCTATTCAAAAGGGTAAAGCATTTCATTTAAAAAAAATTAAATTATTTTATTACCTTATGAAGGTAATATTAAAAAGTTCCATTAAACAGAACGTTTTTGAATTGGGGCACAAACGCCAAAATTCAAAAAAAAAAAGTTAGAGGACATACATACAGCGACATGTTATTCATCATCATCATCATCGGCGCGACAACCGAGGTCCGGTCCTGGCCTCTTTCAACAAGTCTCTCCACCCATCCCGGTCTCGAGCCGACACCATCGAGTTGCGCACCCTAAGGCTTCGGGTGTCCTGGTCTACGCCATCTCTCCAGCGCAAGCATGGTCTACCACGCTGCCGTCTACCATAGAATGTACCGCAAAAGACTTTCCGAGCAGGTTCCTCTTCGCTCATACGAGCTAGGTGCCCTGCTCACCGGAGTCTACCGAACTTAATTTTTGTCAATATGTCTGCTTCAAGGTAGATTGCGTACAACTCATGATTGTACCGTCTCCGGAATCGTCCTTTCTCACATATGGGGCCAACAATTCTCCGTAAGACTTTTCTCTCGAACGCGGCTAAGAGGTCACAGTGCCTTTTGCTAAGCACCCAAGTCTCGGATCCATACATGAGTACTGGCAGGACCATGGTCCTGTACAGCAGCAGTTTTGAAGTTATGGATTTCTGGATTTGAATAGCTTGGACAGACTGTAGTAGGCTCTGTTGGATTTCAGAAGCCGCCCGCGTATTTCTTCTTCTATATTGTTATCGGCTGCTACTGTTGACACAAGTAATTTAAAGGATTGCACCACTTCAAATTCGTGCTCCGCTACCTTGATTGTTTGACCAACTGTTCTTCGACGCATTCGACGCCACCATGTACTTTGTTTTACCTTCACTAATGTGCAGCCCCAGATTTTGTGCCGCCTGCTCGATCTGGCTGGACCTGTTGACGATGGTCCCTCTTGTTGCCGTGCCAGAGGATTGCTTTCTCCAACGCCAGGTTGAAGAGGAGGCAGGCCAAACCATCCCCTTGTCGGAGTCCATTAAAGATGTTGATTGGTCTGGATAGCAATCCGGCTATTTTAACTTGGCTTGTTACGTTGGTCATGGTCAACCTATACATAGTCGTGTCAATTTATTTGGGACGCCGAATTCTCTCATGGCTTTGTAAAGTTCTAACCTGGCTATGCTATCATAGGCGACTTTAAAGTCTTTCAACAGATGGTATGTTGGGATGTTAAATTCTAGACATTTTTCCATCGCCTGCCTAAGGGTAAAAATCTGATCAGTTGTTGATTTGCCTGGAATGAAACCACACTGATAGTGTCCGATGATGGTTTTAGCGTATGGGGTTATCCGGTCTTGTAGGATAGAGGAGAGTATCTTATAGGCGGTACTCAACAACGTGATACCTCTATAATTGCTGCACGTTGTGACATCTCCCTTCTTATGTATGGGGCATATGATACCTTTTCGACAGTCTTCTGGCATTTCTTCATGCTCTTATACGTGCACTATGATATCATGTATTGCTTGACGTAAGGCTGGCCCGCCATGGTGGAATAATTCGACTGGTATGCCATCGGCTCCCGGGGCTTTGTTTTTCTTGAGCCGTCCTATAGCCTTCTCAACGTCTTCTATGCTTGGTGCTGGTAGCAAAGGGTGTTCATCTTGAAGTAGTGGAGCCTTCACTTCTGCTGTGAGCTGACCATTTAGCAATTAATTAAAGTACACTTCCCATCGCTCCAGTATGCTTTGTGGATCGGTGATCAGATTTCCCTGTCCGTCCTTGCAGTATGTGCAGCGTGGTGTGTACTGCGTCATGTTTCGGACGGATTGGTAGAATTTCCGTGTCTGGTGCGGACCTCGCTCACCCACAATTTGTATACCTACTTTCTCTGTCATATGCACAAAATCGATCAACACAGGGCTTCAAAATCTTGCGGTTAAAATATTTATCAAAACTTGACAAAGACAAGAGGGAGCAAGCAGCACCGGTATCCAACACAAATTCCAGCCAAATCTGATTAAGTTTTACAGCTCCTGTAAACGTTGTAGCCATCGCTTCTCCAGTAACACTGAACATAGAAAAATTCAAAAAGTAATCAAAAGTTGTATTTAAATCATTATTTGAATAAAATTTACTAGATACTTAAATTATTTGATACTTCTACTAAATTAATTTGTTTGCTACCACTAATTCTGCAAACGCTCGCCAAATGTCCAACTTTGCCCCACTTGTTGCAATTGCTTGATTTGTACTTGCATTTTTTCACTGGGGTGGTTCTTCCAGCCACAATTTCAGAACCGCTGGCTGTCTAAAACTTCCTTTCTTATTGCTGTTATTTTTCTTGGTGCTCTGCTGACCTCATTGAAGTTTTACTGTCACAAAGTTAACGACTTTTTGCGATTGTTGCTGCTGCTATGTACTCGTAAGTAGCTTTACTTCTACTGTAACCCCTTTTGTAACACCTCGTTCTTCGCTTCTCGGTTTCTTCGCATAAACGATCGAAGACTTTTTCATCAAAGTTTGTCACAAACTTATTGAAGTAATCCAACTTTTGTCCAAATTTACAGTTTTTACCTAACTTCCAAAGAATTTCGAACCAATTTGATGGTGTTTCAGTTTCTTTCTTTTTTGAAACAAAATTAAAGGGTTTTATCATTTGCTATCATGATCATGACTAGAATAAAAATTAAAAAAAAATGATTACTACTTTTCGCGTTTTTACCGCTTTCAACATTTAAATTTATGAATTTTTTTTATTTTTTAAATTTTGTATTATAATTTTGTTCATACGTTTAAATGTTGAAAGCGGTAAAAACGCGAAAAGAGTTTGATTGCTCTCGAAAAAGAATTTCGATTAGAACCAACAAATTACGGTTTCGAGTTATTGGATTTTTCTCGAAAACGGCTCTAACGATTTTGATTAAACTTGTATGTTATGCAATAAGTGATTGTAACAATACTGCGTTTTTAGTTTTTCTCAAAAAATACGAATAACGGAAATATGATGAACACGTTTTTCGAGAAATTTTCCATAAATCTTAGTTACTTCCGTATACCTCAAGCGATTTCATTTAAAATTTGCCAACAGGTTCTTATTGTGATTTTAAAAAGTATTGCTTATACAATTTTTCAAAAAAATTATTGTTAAAAAAATTAGGTAAATAAACAAATATATTTTTAATAATTTTTTTTCCAATATGAAAAATACCAAAAAAAAATGATTAAGGACATTAGTTCCAACAATTGCCACAAATAAAAATGCCGTACGGTATTTTTTCCATAAATGAAAATCTTCCTATTTAAAATCTTTGCATTTAGCATTTAGAATGATATTAAAACTTATGTTTTGTTGGCTCTTTAGGCAACCCTTTACAAACGACATCTTAACAAAACAAACAAGCTTACAAAGCAACAGTTTTTGTATACTGAACAAAGTAAAAATATTTTTGGCCAACATTAAATATAAATATCCATTGAAGCCCTTAGGTAGATCTGAATTCTATTCAACAGGGAATCTTTTTTCAATTAAAAACTTACCTTCAATAATAATTTCCCCAAAAAAAAAAAAAAAACCACAATCTCTTGGCGTGGCTAGTTATAGAGTAAACTTCAAAGACGACCAAGAGCAAGACCAAAATCTCCACCAGAAACACGCACACACCCAAACACACAAAAGGTATAAAAAGCATTTTGCAAACTTTCGACTTTGAAAGAGTTAGTTAAGATTTTGCATTAACTTCATCTTCTTGGTCCTTGTTGTCTAAAGAGTCCTTGCGTGCGTCGTCGTTTTCGTCGTCTCGGAGATGAACATTGGACAAATCCCAGCTAAAGGTATAGGTAAGGATATTTTTATACCAAAGAAAAAGTGTCGCTTAGCAAAAAAGGACCTCAATTCATTCCTTATTTCCTAGAACTTTATATTATTAACAGAATTATCTTATTAACGATAAAATTCATTCCACTTGGATAGAATGACTAATTATCCCCGGAGGAGGATTCTTTTGGTTTGGATCTCGTTGAAGGAAGTGTGCCATACGCTTATCCTGTTGGAGTCTTCTCAACGACGACTACAATGCGACACACCAACAAGAATGCAAAGTCACAACGACGGCGACGGTGGCGGTGGCGATGATAGCAAAGACAACGGAGATGGCGGCAGTGTGTTCCTTTTGTTGAGGAAGAATGGCAAATTACTTTTACGCTGCATTGTCCTTAAAATCATTATCCATGGCATTATGTGTGTATCTATATCTACTAGAATAGGTATATGGTATAAAGCCTTATGCGGAAATTACAAGAACAATTCAGAGAAGATTGTCTGGCATTTTAAGTGTAGCGAACAAAGTCGCTGCAGGGAAGTGCTTGTGGGTCTGCTCTGGCATACCAAAGAGTTAACTATCTTTACTGCCGTCGAGATTAATACAAAAGATTGGCGGCCGCGTTGAGTTGAGAGTGGAAGACAACCAACAGGAAATGTTACCACAAATCATAAAGGAAATATGGTCTCGTCCTCTGTATTGTTAAAAAAGACATGGTGCCGGTGCCGCAGGAATATAAGGATAAGGATATAAATCTTTGTGATTTTAAGAGAGTCAAAGTAGGTATATGCAGTTAAATTAGATCAAAATGAAAATGATATAATAAAAAAAGTTCTGACTTGCATTTCTATTTTTATATATGTTGTGTGTGCCTTTGGGTATAGGTTACTTATAGATGATTATAAGGAAATTCGAGAAGGCCGAAGGAAGTACCATAAGCGGAAGTACTAAATATGCGGAAGTTAGATTCTTTCTTTGGATAAAACAGCAGATTATTAGATTATTAAATATACAACTTGCATTTTTAGCCATCTATAGATATTTCTATGTGTGTTGGATATCTTTGAATTAAATGAAAGATGACTTTATACTAAAATAAATCGGAAGTAATCCCCTAAAAAAGATATTAGTTACCTACTCATAAATAGGGTAACCAAATCTTTACTCAAGAAAAACAAATTTCCAACTGCATTGGCAAAAATGTTGTTAATAAAGATATAAATAAATAAATAATAAAATTTTTGCGATATGGGTACCATATATCAAGTTATGCATTCGGACAAAAAAACAAAGTTGAGATAACAATCAAACGGGTTGGGTTCGATATCCCGCTTTTTATGTTCCCGTTTTTTAAAATCCCGTTTTTTATAATCCCGATTTTTATAATCCCGCTTTTTTATAATCCCGATTTTTATAATCCCGCTTTTTTTAATCCCGTTTCTTATAATCCCGATCCTTTTTATCCCGATTTTGCAATCAAAACAAGTTGTTTTATTTTAAAAAATCGCGCGATTTTTTAAAATAAAACAACTTGTTTTGATTGCAAAATCGAAATCATTAAAAAATTAAAACAAACTAAATAACCAGAGATTTCTCTAAGTGCATTTTATTGTAACCTTCAACAAAAAAAAATAACATAACAAAAAAGGTATAAAGTAAGGTAGTATTCTCTTAAAACAAAACAAAAAATAAACTTTAATCAATTAACAAAAAGGTACTGTCTTCATAATGTACTTCAGTTCAACTGTATGCTGTAAAAACCAGTTTTACTCATTTTTTGTCTATTTCTCATTATTTTTTTTAAAGCTCGTGATTTTAACACATTCGTCTTCTTAAATAACTTCTCTTGCCCATTTCTAATCTTTTCTATTTCAGTTTGCACTACAATTCTTTCTTTTCTTAAATCCGCAATGATTTTGTACAAGCCAGCACTTTTTTTTCCAACCAAAACTTTTAGCCTGCGATGCCACGCTTCCGCATTATTTTGGGTTCGCGGGAATTGTTTGTCTGTACTGTCATACACAGACCAAAATTTAGGAGAGTATTGAACTTGCCTACTTCCATTACGAATGTAATTCGTCTTGAACCACTCTGCTAAACTAAGGGCGTTTTCGTCATCTTTCAAACTATTTTGCAATGAGTCATAATAGGAAGAGACTTCTTCGGGTGGCACAAAAGCTAAACTTTTGATCATTCTTATTTTTAATGAAAACTCGTTGCAGTTCTTGTATTTGCTCGCAAATCCTTTGTGTTGCACTCGTCTCCAAATTATTTGGCCGAAGTGAAACAAGCATCCATTGAAATCTGCGAGCGGAAAAAACACTTTCGCAGCCGAAACTATCGCCTTTTCAAAATCAGTAATTATTCTTTCGGGCTGTAACTCAATTTTGAACTCATTTGCAACTCTTAACAACTCGGAAAAAAATATCTCATAACATTTAATTGTCTTTTTTGACATGAAACAGAAAATAAGTGGGACAACACTGTTCTCAATCTGACCGTGGATTGTAAATAATTGACGCATTACAGTGGGGACGACATAAAATGTACCATCCATCAACCAACATTTTGCTGTTTTTAGGAGAACCAAACTGGACACTGTTCCTAACAATATAATTTTGTTGCCATCACTTTCTTTTTCTGACAAAATAAATAATTCACCTTCAAGATGCTTTAAATCGTCTGGTATATTAATTTCATTGATATTTTGTGGTTCTTTAATCGAAGACGCTCGAACACGAGATATTTTTTGTTTTTGGGCAGAAGTAGATGGTAAACATGGCCTCACAGAAGATTCACATTCCACTACACTGTCACGTATTATCTGCGATGGATTAAAACACAATAATTCTGCAACTCTTTTTATGCTGCTATTTGTTTTGCTAATTTTCTTAGCACAAGTATCAGGATTGTGGCAGTGCTCTGATGGTGCTATTTTAATGATATGTTCTCCGTCTCTAAGTGTTGTACTGACTCTTCCTTTGCAAAATGTATTCTTTCTCTCCGAACAGCTCCATCGGAAAACTGCACCTGCTTGTTTTTCAAGGTGATAATCGTAGCCGTCAATTATTAATTTTCGGCCACCTTTGTTTGACTTAACTTCACTTATTGTATAATTCATCGCGATCAATTGTTCTGCGTATTCAATTACATACTAAACAATTTTTTTAGGCTCACTTGGTACTGCAGTAAATGTTAGCGGTAAAACCGTTACCAAGAGCTTGATATGCATACATTATTTGTGTAAGAGTTATAGTTATTAAGATCTTGTAAGCAACAAAAAATGATAACGTACAGTAAGAACAAAAGTAAATACGATGTATTATGTTTTAGTCAAGTAATTTGACATTCAAACCATTGACATTCTATGGTTATTTAGTTTAATGCATCTATTTTTTTATAAAAAGCGGGATTGTCGGGATTTGACGGGATTTTAAAAAGCGGGATTATAATAGATCGGGATTTTGAAAACGCGGGATTTTAGAAGCCGGGACTTATAAAAATCGGTATTTTAGAAGACGGGATTTTAAAACTTTTTTTGCGGGATTTTAAAAAGCGGGATTCCGAAACGCTCCCCAATCAAACATGACATTACGATGATAGAGAATGAGAAATAATTGAGTCTGTCTGTCTGTCTGTCTGTCTGTCTGTATGTATGTATCAGAGACCACAGCCTAAACGGATGGGTCGATTTACTTCAAACTTGGTATGTGACGTTTTTTTGAATTTTTTTTTGGACCCCAAAAAACGGTACCTGTCATATACCGGTCTTAGAAAAACTCATTTTTCTCAAAAACGGTGCCTACGATTTTGATTAAAAAAATCATGGTCAGTTTCTTTAAATAAGGTCTATCTTTAAAGGACCCATTTTTTTCAAAAATTGTTATTAACGGTACCTGCCATAGAACCGTTTTTTTTTTAAATTCAGATTTTCTCCTTCATGACTCAATCAATTTCAACCATTTTTTTATATGACTGCTTTTAAGTTGCCGCAATAATATTTAGTAAGAACAATGAATTTTTAAAAAAAGTTTGAATTTTTTTTTTTTAATTATTTTTACGAAAACTACTTAATAATTTTTTTCAAAATTTAGTTTTTAGATGTTGATAAATAAAATCTTAAAAATGGCGTACCAATTTTTGTTTATAAAAGTCCTTCCAAAATTTTATATAGAAAAAATAGTTTTTTTTAAAACAAAACGGCTCTAACGATTTTCAATTTTTTTTTTTAAAAATGTATCATTGTAGAATAAATTAGATTTCATACTTCGTTTTGAGTTAATTCATTAAAGAAGCTGTTATAGTCTATAGGGTTAGTACCTATTGGTTTCGTGTCAAGAAAAAAAATACGAGGTTTTAATCAAAACCAACATTACGATGATGTAGAAGACTAAAAAAGTGGTTTTCGTCATGCCGTCCGTCGGTCTGTGCGTCTGTGTGTCTATGCGTCTGTGCGTTTGTGCGTCTGTGCGTTCGTGCATCCATCTGAACACATTTCCACTGCTTAAACGCGTGAACGGAATGTCTTCAAATTTGGTAAACATGATTTTTATATAATTTCAAAACTTTTTTTTTTGTTTTTGAATATCTCATCTAGATCGAGTTCCTCCCATACAACATTTTAAAGTTATTCGAGTTTTCTCGAAAAATGGCTCTAATGATTTTGATTAAACTTTTTGATATGATTTCTTCAGTTTTAGAATTTTTTTCAAAAAAATCTATCGAGCGTTTTTTTGTTTTTAAATATTTTTTTATTCCAACTTTTTGATTTCGTGCAATTTAAAATACAATACAGAACTGCTTTTGTATGTTGTATGGCAAGTACTACCATACCAACGATACAAATTTCATGCTTTAATCACAAAGTGTACAATTGTTTCGCTAAGTCAACTTATTTAAAGAGAATTTTGTAATTATATTGAAAAAGGAAATAAGTCTTCGTGGGTTTTATACCAAAGTTCGGAATGAAATACGGCCTCAATGATCGTGATATCATTTTTCAAAAACTAATTTTTCAATTAAAGTTGTATCTGTACCTTAGCCTACCCACATGAAGAATGGTTTAATATGCTAGTAGTGAGACAGGGATATCTTATGGTTTTAACCAATACCACATCCATTAAGGAAGTAAGCGAAAAGTACTCAACATCGTTTGAAAAACTTTCAATAATAACAAAGAGATTGATAGAATTCGCAATAGAAGAGGTCGACTAAAAAAAAATTGTCTATCTTAATGAAATTCAACGAATTCCACTTATACATAAAATACTCTCAACACTTAGGTACCTCTCTCACTCTTCTTCTTTTTCTTTATGCAAATTTAAATCATTTTCAGTGCATTCTTGCATTGTATTTTGGTTGAGCTACCAGTTTTTTTTCTAAACATGAATTTGAAAAATGTTTGAAGCAACATTCAACAACAGGGAATACAACATTATCCCTATTCCAACATCGGCAATCTGCACTCTTGAACAAAATCATTTGGGACCAAGTGCACCACATAATACCAACACCACATCTATGATTACATGTCCTGGGACCTAAATAATACCAAGTCTTCATACAATAACAAAAGGCAACATATGAGTATGAGTATATAGAGTATGAGCATTGCAAATCCTCGAGGAACTGTAATACGGATGCACATAGTGTGTGTTACATGTGCGATGTGCAGCACACCAACATAAACATCCTTAAATATTATAAAACTACCAAACAGAAGAGAAAAAAAAAATATTTATTCAATGTACAAAGCATTGCATACCTATTCGGGCTTCTAGTTTTACTGCTGTCTAGGGTTGTTCCTGGTTTTCTTTAAGGGAACATACACATATATGTATGGGTAACTTGCAAAGTATGCATTCATATCCTTTTGGGAAATCTGGGACAATGTTGTTCTATTCTTCGAGGTCGTTTTTATAGAAAATAAAAAAAAAATAAACAATTTTTTTTTTCTTCTGTCCCAACGACAACGACAAAGTCGACAAGAAACGGCGCGGTCGGGTCGGTGGCAATACAGTGTGTTTGGTTTTTTTCTTTTAGTCGGAAAATGCAGAATTCAGAATGGCACTTAATGCCTTCGTATACATTCATGAGACCGATGCAAATGAAATTGTATCGGATTCACGTCGATCGTCGCTACAGGGTCTAACATTTTTGCATATACATATAAAGGCTAACGGAATTCATGTTTTTCGACTCGTTTATATCTCGTGTATGGGGTAGGCTTTTGAATTTTTGCTCGTAAAGCCTTTGAATTTATAAACTATACATACGGGGGCTTGGATTACAGCAAGAAACCAATAGATATTCTTGTTGCATTGGGAAAAGTCAGCTTTGTGTGGGTAAGGTTTTATAGTCTGACTTCTGGGTTTTAATTCTAATTTAATGCTCACAAGGACTTTAGATCTTAAGTCTTGTTTTTTACACGATTTGCTGGATGAAAGAGCTCCTAATACATTGTGGATAAAGTAAGACAAAAGAAAAAAATAGGATTTTGAAATGAAGCGTTAATGACTATTGGGAACTCCTTTGTCTCAAAATTTGTTGTTTGCATTTATTTGTATATATTTTATGTTTTTCTAAATATATTGCTATTTTATCGACCCATAGATTGGGTATAGCTGCAAATAAGTTTAAAATAAATGAAGAAATATTTAAATTATCTTCAAAACAGAAAAACTACGTAAATAATAACGATGCGATGAAAATATGTTTGTACACTGGGGCGTATACGTACTTTTTTTAATATGAAAAGTATGGGCTTTTATTAATTTATTTTACTGATTTTAGGTGCATACTTATAGTTCAGTGTAATTTACTTTTGACCGGGAAAACAGCATTTTTATATGTGACAATCGAAGACATCACAATGCCCTTAAAGTTCAAACAAATATACAATTTGGGATTTGATCACCATTTTGAAAAAAAAAAAACTGCAGGAGCATTGTAATTTTGATATTTTCGCTATTTAGGAATCTAATTGCGCTTCAAAGGGCATTTAAGTGTTGAAACTTTTTTATTTTTATTCTGGTTCTAGTAAAGCTAAAGGTAAGACCACACGACTCCAAGTAAACTAAAAGTCCTTATTACTTGCGATATAGTACATCAAGTTATGCATTCGTATAAAAAAAAAGTTGAGAAAACAATAAAACATGACATTACGATGATAGAGAATGAGAAAAAGTGGGTCCTACAATTCTGTTTGTCTGTCTGTCTATTTTTCTGTCTGTCCGTCTGTCTGTCTGTATGTATCAGAAGCCACAGCTTAAACAGATGGGTCGATTTACTTCAAACTTGGTATGTGGCGGTTTTAGGATTTTTTGTTTGGACCAAAAATAACGGTATTTGTCATAAACCCGTTTTAGAAAAACTCATTTTTCTCAGAAATGGTTGCTACAATTTTGATTAAAAAAATTATGTTAATTTTTTTGGGTAAGGTCTATCTTTTAATGAAAATCATTTGGTACCTGCCATAGAACCATTTTTTTAAATTCTGATTTTCTTCTTCGTGACTAAATCAATTTCAACCATTTTTTGAATAGGTACTTTTTTGAAAAGAAGTTGTTTTCCCTTTTCTAACGATATATTTTTTGTGTTAATCGAACCAGAAACTATCGAGTAACAGCCGCTCAAAGTGTACAAAAACATGATTTTTCGACCTTTTATAAAAATTATTTGAATCAGACCTTCCGTCAAATCCGGTAGTTTTGATTTTTTGCGGAGTTGTTTATAATGTTTAGTAGATGTTAAATCCAATTCATTGAACTCGAGTGCAATATTGATAAAATTGCAAAAAACCGCGAAATCTTTGTGTTTTTTTTCAGTAGTTGACATTTTTAGCTACCAAAGGCTAGTTTTTGATTATAAACTATGTTCTAAAGTTTCACTCGCTTAAAATTTACTTTGACATCATTTCTGTAGAACCATTAGTTTTTAAGATGCAGCATTTCAAAATATAGCAATAAAAAATGTATAACATAAAGTATTTAGCAGAAATAAAAGTATATTAAGAGATTCTGAATGTTTTCCAAAACATGAATCAAACTAATAAAACGTGTTACTTAAGTCAAAAAACACTCAAAACCCTTAACTACTAAATTTGAAAAAAGTCACTTCAGTGATTGAGGCTTTAGCTGGACAGGCAGAAAGACAAACTGAATTTCCAGATTCATTTTTTTCGCATTCCCTATCATCGTAATGGTCTGTTTGATGATTGTTATCTTGAATACAATTTTTTACGAGTCCTTAACGTGTCCTATAGTACGTATGTACCTTTACCACAACTAAAAATAAATAAAAATTATAAACTAGTTCTGCAGATATTCATTTATGCGTGTGTTTTTCCCAAAATGGCGGATTTTCGCGAAAATCATGACTTGAGCTTTACTTCTAAGTACCCATATTTCAGATTAGAAGAAACCAGCCGTCCTGTATCTTGTTCCAAAAAAAATGGTTGATTTTCACTATCTTCCTGAACTATTTGAAGCTCAATTCAGTAGAATTGCATAAAGTCGAATAGATCTTTTGCGATTGGACACTCGCTACAAGGCCAAAAATTTATAATCTTTGCCATAACAATTTTAATATCATTAACACCAGATCGAAGGGATTCATCATAGATATCTTTATTATCCTAGATGAATCCCTCTGATCTCAAAGAATCAGTTTTTCTCTTCGACGTTGTTTTTTGTTTTAATTTTGTCCATTAATTTGGTTAACTTTGTCAGCCATCTTCTATATTTTAAAAGTAAGTTTTAAACTTTGTAATTTCTTAGTTTATTACAAGTTTTTTTATCAAACGGTTTTATCTGGTGCAGTTTGTAGAATGTATTGTAAATATTTAATTTCAGAAGTCAAAAGATGTAAGTAAACTAAATCATCAACATTTTGTGTGTTTCCCAGAAATCCTTTCAAAAACAAAACTGGTATTCTTACATCATCTAAAAAAAAACAATCTTATTCTCATCTCTGAGATGACGAATCAAATAAATAACACAAAACCATTGAAAGTGACCGCTCCTAGAATTTAGATTTTTTTATGCGCCTTCCTTACCCCTGAATTTTGGGTGTCATTGTCCTTGGGCATTGATTTCTTTATCTAAGATTCTCATTACGTTGATGGAATATGACTTGAATGGATGCTAAAAAAAATGTCTTAACTTCAAAGAAAATTTATTTTTCTTATTTTTTTTTTGTTTGGTCTGACAACGAGTCAAATTTACAAATTCTTTTTTTCTTTGGAAAATGTAAATGGGATGAATTTAATACATGTACAGAGTACAGAGTCATAGTATAGTATATGAATGTGGTATGCAAATCTGAGGGCTGAAAAATGCATTATGGGTGCTTGGATATATATATGACTCCTTGTGCATAATCAAATGAATCCTTTTGCACAATACTTATCTTGTATGCATCGGCGCTATGCAAGTATGAAAAAAATGCATTTATTCAAAATTATACGGCTAAAATGATAATTCTTTGCTGCTATTTTATTGTGTGAGTGTTTTTAGTTCTTATTCTTCTCAAGTGAGTTCTTCTATGTTTCTTACGAGTCATCTTTTACATAAATATTTAAACATGAAATGAGAAAGAAAGAAGACTTTTGGTATATTTTTGGTAGGAGCGTGTATATTTCTGACCTTGATAACAACTTCAGTGTTTTATATTGCAACAACTGGTGAGGATTTGCTTTAAAAGCAAGTGAAAGTAGTAATGATTTTAGAACAGTCTCCAATGTCACATCAGATCAGCTTTCACTTTAAAACTGAAATCAAGCTTTCCAAAGCCCATAAGATATTTGGCTCATCTACAGATCCAGCGAAAAACTAAAGTCTATTGGGGTGTTCAGAGTCTACAGAAGTATGTTGAAGAAACTTTCACACTATCACTGCAGAACCAGGAATCTGCAGAACATCGAAAATGATGCTGAAGATCCAACAGCAGTCCAAGATCTCAATAGACCGATACCAATAAGTGTATAGGAAACTGCAGTGCACCAACATTATGTTTGGGAACTCCATTCTACACCACAGAAACATGCAATTCCTTAGAAGACTGCAGTTGATAAAATGTGGATGCCTTCAAGAAAATCAATAAAATTATTGGACAGAAGTCAATAATGTCGGAAATGATTCTTATAAAACATTAGAAAAGCATCAACGCCACAAAGGAGTTCATTTCCCAGAAGAAATAGACAAAATAACTGAATACTCCAAGCTAAAGGACCAGATGGTGTATTTAACTAAGTTTTGAAGAGGTTTCCGTAGTAATGATATTCTTAGCATTATTTTTTAATACTACTTTAAAAACAACTACTTCCAGCAAAAATGGTAAATAGGCAGATTTCTGAGAAAGGTACTAGTAACAGGATCTCTTACTACAGGCCCATTACTCTTTCCACGCTACATCTGCCGCTGGAAGTTTGATCATGACATCATTTATTCTGTCAACAACCGCAAAATCATACAGTCGATAATAAAAATAATACTTCCTTTTCTTTCTTACAGATACTTCTTTGTGCAACTAGGAAATGTATTGGAGGTGGAGTTGCTCAATCTAGGTATTGACTTCAACCAGCTGCTGAAGAAAACTTGGCATTCCATCACGTGATGATATGAAGAACCAAACTGAGCCAGCCAACTAAACTCCTAATATTCAAACATCTCCTTTGACCCGTCTTCATCTATCGTTTTCCAGTGTGGTAGTTTTAACGTAAATCGTCATCAATGTAGAACAGATCAGGATGCTGCACAGAAATAATCCAACTTGAGCCTTGAGCAACTTTAGCTTTTGATTTGTAGTTTCCTCGTTGCACGCAAAATCCCTCTGTAGCTTGTTCATCAAAGAAGTATAAACTAATGGATCTTTATTCTTAACATTTTTTTATAGTCCAAGTCCCTGGGCGCTATTTAAGAGCTATGTTAGCTTATATCTCGAAGTATTATTTTCTCGGTTTAGTAAAATTTAAACCGCGTTTATGGTTTACTTTATTCTCTGCGTAAACTGTCCCATATTCGTTTTAGCAAACGGCTCTAAATTCCTAATTTGCGGAGTAATTGTATTATTTCTTATGAAAGTTTAAGTAATTCCAATTGTTGGGAATTATTTAACAAAGTTTGAGTTAACAGCAACATTCGTACTGTATAGTTTTATCTCCTATACACCCGCTGACAACGTATCACAAATTCAGCTAGTATGCATCACTTTATTATGGAACTTCATTAAAATTTCTAACATAATCCTTGATTCTTCCAAAAATGTTCCTTCCCCCAACTATGTCGGGTATTTAATTGCTCTAATCTTAAACAATTTATTTGAACACAACTTTTGAGACAATTACAAACCTATTTTGATTGCTGCAATCACAAAATGTTAAATTTCTATATTTGAATGCCAACTTGAAAAGAAACAAACATTGTAATTATCAAAATAGGAGTCACGCAACTGAAGCACATTCACACTTTATCAAAATGTTAGCAATGAAAAAATGAGTGATGATAACATCAAAATTGCCTTTGACGTTAAAGAACCCTTATAGCCTCTATTAGCTGTAGTTGTAGGCTAATAGAAACACTGTAAACGAAAAATGTTTATTTAATTGCTTTTTTTCTAGGTTTTGTACACAAATACAGCCACAAAAAAAAACTGTTGTTTGAATGTCTGAACAAAATACCTTTAGCAGAGGTTTTTGCAATAAAATTCCGTGCGACAATGATTAATTGTTGACGAATGCTCCTTCACTTTGGTCGCACGATTTCCTCAACTTTGCAAATGCTTAAATAGAACAAAATAAGGAAATTTATTTCTTAATCGTTGCGTCCGTCGGCGTCAGTTAACTAAATTGAAGCCATAAAACTATCTTGAATGATTTCAGAGGAATTAAGAGTGAATTTAATTTAATTTAATTATTAAACTAAAATCAGATATTCAGGACGGAATTCATAATCGTTATACTCAAGTCATTTGATTTGAGAAAAAACTTAAGCTCAAGAGAAATGCGTATTTTTAATTTTTATACATAAAATGGAAGCTCTCTTACTTGAGTGTAGAAAAATCTTGACTTGAGTAAAATTATCTCCCAATCAAGCTGATTCGTAGCTCTTATTTTACAGAACTGTCAAGTAAAAATTAATATTTTTTGTTTTAAATTTGCAATTGGTTCAAATTTCGGGAAGTCTTTTAATAAACCGAGCACCACAAATGCTCGCTTTATTAAAAATAAGAATGTCCTGAGTGAAAAAAGTGCATTTACAAGCAAGAATTGTCATCAATAATAAATCAAGGACATGCTTAAGGTAGCTTCTGACATCAATTGAGTTTTAATTTCAATTCAAGAACTCAGCATTGCTTCAGAATATAGTTTTTGAATTGTTCAAGTGGCCAAAAGTCTCCCCAAGCCTGAACTTAAGAAAAATTTCGACTTCAGACGACTACCTAAACTCCACCATCAAAATTTTTCTTACTGGCGATTGTAGAAATTCCAAAACTTCTCTAACTGCACTTAGACTAAGAGCTGATAGGTAAATTTTGGAACCAAGGTAATTAAAATCAAAAGTCTGAAAGGATTATTTTGCCTCCCGGAGGGAGGGCGATCGGTTGAAAACGATAATTATTCAGATTTTTATTTTGGTGATAACTTTAACTATAACTGTAGTAAAATACGTTCTGATCAAGAACTTAGGAGTCCCAGGCAGTTTCAAGTGTTGCCACTCTCAGCCAGGCGCCCCCCAAAAATAACCTACTTGCATAGTGACTAAACAAATCTGGCCCAAATCAGATTTGAAGCGGTCAAAATTGCCTTCTGTCCCTCAGTAGATTTCAGATCAGCTTCGTAATACTGTCTTATAGGTAGACGCTCCACACGGCTCGGTGTACTATCAAATGATTTCTACAGGAGTTTCTTGGACAAAAAAGAATAAGAAACAATTTCACACCTTCTTTATACATGCCCTGTTCTCTCTTTTACAGATGCAAACATCTTCTACCTACGTTTTCAAAATTTGCCGTCTGTTCTTTGTGTAAGTCAATTTTTAGATCCTCAGTTATAAGATTTCAAAAAATCAAAATGATCGTATATTTAAAAAAAAATGATTGTACTGTAGTACATGTTGTTCTGAAACTAATAGAAACTATTTGACTGAAATTGCATTTTATATTTTATGTTATTTTCAAAAGTCCTTGTTAAACCTTTCAGGCATTTTTTTTATATCAATTTTTTTAAGAACCAGTCATTAATACAAATAGCAGCACAAAAAAGGCACAGCGACATGCCATCCCTTACAGTGTCTATGCAATATAACATTTATAACATTTTGCCATTGACGGCTTGACAACTAAACACAAAAATCTTATACTCAGGGCCGCAAATTTTCCACAGCATTTGGAAATGACTTGTCATTAAACTTATGTCGTTTTTGATTGGAAGTCCAGAAGATCCGAGAATCCAGAAGTCTTCTGAAACTGTTTTATTAACGAAAAAAAATACAGATATGACAGAATCAAACAGTTTCAGACGACTTCTGGATGCTTCTGAACGTCCAATCGAAAACGAAATTACTAACTGAAGATGGCTCTTAAAATTCAAGGTAGCCTCAACCAACAAGTCTCTCGCATTTCAAGTTTTCTAAGGTCATTCCCCTATTGATAGCAGATATTTTTTTGCTTTGCTTTTCGTGAATCTTTTGTGATGGACGTCAAGAACATAGTGTTCGTTTCACAGGAGGTGGTTTGAAACGAAAGTAATTACCGAGTATCGAAATCTGTTGTGATTTCTTGATGCAAAGGTCCATTCTTCGGTATTGCCATTGGCTCTTAAATTAACGATAATAAGTACCATCTGTGATTTAGAAGGTGGTTTACTTATTGCTCACTGACAATAAGTGCATCATATTTTGCCATTGAAGTTCCACATTTATGGAAAAGACAATTGATTTAATATAGGAAGGCTGTGGGACACAAAACTGAACCCTGTGGTCCTGTGGAATACTAGAATTTTCGTTTAAAGCCTTAGACTTTAATCCGTCCACTACGACTTGTATTAAACGGTTCCAAAGGCAACTGCTCATGCAACGAAGAAGAATATCATCAAAACCATATTTATGCATTTTCGATAAGAGAAGAGGCACCAAGCCTTACTGTTTCAAATGCTTTTCAAATAATTAAGTGTAATAATCTTACTCTCTCCAAGATAATGTGAAGTTGTTTTTCCACTGTTTTGAAGATATACCATCAATTTACCAGTCTATCTATTGCGGTGATAGAAGATGGCAAATAAACACCCTTTAAATTGTGAGCAAACCCTGGTTGAGAAAAATTGTTTGTGCCTAAGTGGAGGTGAGTGAGTTTGCTAACCCGAGTTGATACATAAGAAGTCTGTTAAAGGTTCAAGCAGCCAGGCACTCCATCTACGGATCCGAAATTTGGTCTCCATGTTTTGTTCGTGGTTTTCCATAATCGAAGCTCGTTTATGTGGTAAATTTTACGCGATGTTGGTACATCTTTAAATTCTGGCGAATATCAATCTTATTCAAAATTGAAGCTCAAAATTGGTTAATCTAAGAGAAAGCTGTTAATCACTGGTGGTAAGCTTCGTTAATTTCAGCCGAAACAGTACAAATTAGTAAATCTAGCCTTTTAACATGGGTATACCAAATTGGGTAAACCTTCAGCACAGAGCTGACAAATCTTGAACGCAGCTCATAAATCTCACCCAAGACTGTATAATCTCAGTCAAATCTATTAAATCTTACCAGAAACTGGTTAAGTTAAGTTGAAACTGGTAAACACTGGGGAACCTGAGACTAAGACTGATAATTAACAAAATGTTAGCCAAAACTGATTCTTACCAGCTGAACATAAAGAGACTTAGCTCCAATAAAAAAACGAGAGAGTTTATCGAAACTGGATGTGAACTCTAAGATTGAGTGTTATTGCTTGTGCAGCACTTGCTCTTCTGTATTTAAGTCGCTAACGAGGCGGTACTGTTGAGTGAAGTTCCTTTGTTCATTAGGATTGCATATAGAAGAAGTTGTACAACTTTACTTACTACTTACTTAGGTCCTCAGACCTTGAGGAGTCCATTGTGATCCCCTTAAGGAGTATAGGCCCTCCACTACTCCTACGCGCCAACGTGTACGGTTTCTGGAAATATAACGTAGTTCTCTCCAACTCTTCCCCAGCTGTGCAGATTCACTTTCGACTGTGCTTCTCGGCCGACCTGACCCTCTACCTGCCTGTGTGAGTGGGTGCCATTGCATCGCTTTGGCCAGCAATGCAATAGTTGCCTTTTCGAAGCGTATGACCAATCCACTGCCACTTACGTCTGCGAATAGTACTGTCTTTGGATTCTTGACCCGTTCTTCTATGAAGTTCTTCATTAGAAATACGGTTGGGCCAAACGAACGATTGCAGCTTGCTTGTGACAGTTGTTAAGATTTTCCAAGTGCTGCACCCATACAGCAGCACGGATTCAACATTGGAGCGGAACAGTCTCAGCTTGGTCTTTAAACTTATAGCGTTGTTTCTCCATATTTTGGACAGCATTCCGAAAGCAGCCTTTTTAATACGGCTGTCGACGTCTTGTTCGGTTCCGCCTTTGGTGGAGACAAAACTCCCAAGATATTGAAAGTCTTCTACTTTCTCTACCGGTTGTCCAGAAATATTGGCTTGAACG
This sequence comes from Meliscaeva auricollis, assembly GCA_948107695.1. Taxonomy (NCBI): domain Eukaryota; kingdom Metazoa; phylum Arthropoda; class Insecta; order Diptera; family Syrphidae; genus Meliscaeva; species Meliscaeva auricollis. The sequence continues at coordinate 111,522,918 of OX403616.1, read as the reverse complement.
GATGAGTTACTTCCGAGGCTGATCATTTTTGTTTTTGTCGTGTTAATTAGTACAATGTTGATATTGAAAAATGTCATTTGGCTTAGTTTGTTTTTAGCCTTTAGGCATTTAACCCTTTAAAATATACTAATCCGCTACTGAATTTAGGTGTTGTGTTCCATAACGTGCTCCTGCAATTTCTTCGCTAACTAAAACGTTATTGCTTCGTCCTTATTTTCTGATATCATTTTTCATTTTGCTTTTATAGTTCAGAGCTGAATAAAATCTCATCAATGCAATTGCAATATCCATATATACGTAAAGGAAAAAGGATGTTTTGAAGGACCTGAGGGAGAGAGTGGTTGTGTGGTAAGTGTATTGCGATGTGCATCCATCGCATGAATCACAGAGCATCACAAGTACCTACACACATCCAGTGCAACGCAAACGCAACTCAATATCATAGAACTCGTAGAAACGGCCGACGACAACGTATTAAGCATCTCGAGTCCTTGTTGGAACTTAAATGCGCATTTTGCTTGCAATTTGCCATAAAATAACCATAAATTGAATCAATTTGAAATAAAAAATAAAACTGAAAAAAGAAAAGAAATGCAATGAAAACCTATTTTCCTTTATCAATGTAGAACAGATCATAGGAACTTATACAGGCTATACGTATTGAATACGATATCCATATTTTATCAAGGTATTGTATAGGTATAGTTATGTGTTTGAATTCCATTTACGAGAGGGAGTAGAATCAGTTTGTCAATCTTCTTGATGCCGTTTGTTGTTCTTGTTACTTTCTTTTTATCTGATGTTGGTATATTTCAGTTCCTTCCGGGAAATATGTTTATTTTATCTCACTTATCATCCATGCAGCGATCTAAAGATATTTAGGGATAGCAGTGAGTTGATGATAAAAAGTTATGTGAAGTCTTTGATACTTCTTGATGAATTACCTACTGTATTACCTGTGTCAGTAAAGTAGTTTCTATCAGATCGAACCTTGGCTTGGACCTTCTCGAAAAAAAGTATGGCAACTGCCCGAAATTCAGTTATTGATGAACTTATTATGGAAAGCTTGGTATCGAGGAAACGGAATCAGCTGTCCTGAAAAATATCATCCAACTATTGCCCGAGTTTACAGTTTTAAGCTAAATTATTACGACACCCTGTGATACTGATTCAGTTTCTGTCTTTTTTGCTTCTAAGAAATTTCATCTTTCCCTAAATAAAATTACAGGTATTGAATATTGCGTGTCTAGCTATTTCTGCGGCTTAATTTTTCCTCGACGATAAGATTGGATAGCATACATCTTTTAGAAAACCATGTGCTTCCAATCCTGTCGATTAAATAAAAACTGCTACTTTCATAATATCGTTTGTGCTCGAAATTTACAGAAAATGTAAATCTAATAGTTCACACCAATTTTTTCAGTTGTCGATAAGAGGTCATTAATCTTGTTAATCGTCAGAAGTGTCAGTGGTGGATTTGGTAGTATTGGAAAACAAACTAGGCAATAATTCTTTCAGCTGTGTTTATCAACGAAGAGCAGATATAACTGAATTCAAGAACTTTTTCTACCTGAGATGCACTATTAAGTCGCAAAATGACATCGGTGCCGAAATCTAACTTAGATAAGCGATTGCTGCGGCAATTGTTTTCATAATCAGTGCTTAAAATAAAAGCCTGCTGTCGGAGGAAAAAGTACTTGGCTGTCAGAAGGAGCTTGGGCAAAGATCGAAGAAAGAAAACAACTTTAAGTGCGTATTGCAGTTCGTATCGAGCAGTTTGAGAAGTTTCCCGTAACGTGCAAAGTGATCAGCGTGTTAATATCACAGCATTTGCTTTAGAAGTAGAAGAGGCCACAAATTGGTTGTGACACGAGAACTGTAAAATTAGCTTAATGGAATGGACTCAACTTAATGGAAGCAAGTCAGTATTTTAAGATAACAGATGAAGAAATACTCTTCTAAAATATTGGATTTTTTCTCTGTACCGAAGGTGGAACTGAACAGTTACCATTTAAGTTTTTTTATTGGGCCAACCAAATTTTTTTTCTAAAACTACAATACAGGATCTTAATTCTATAATTATTTACAATTTTGTAGGGCCCACAACATGCTCTGGCTTCAAAGTGAGCATAGAAATTCAGAAGGAACCAGGTGAAACCAGACTCATAGTTAGGCGAAAGGTTCGGAAGGAATCAAAAATAAAATAATAATTTAAAAAGCTAAGTAATAAATCCTAGCTCAGAAGGGGTACTAAATAATCTAAGATTTAGGATCTAAACTCTAAAGGATCCAACCAAAATCAACAATTGGTTGTACTGCAAAACCGTAGTCGAATAGAGTTATACTAAAATATCAAATAGACAATTAGTTTTATAAGCCTCAGATTGCTCACAATTTTTTCCGTCTACTTATAAATATTTTTTTACACAAACTAAATGTGAATTATGTAAAACTAAAATGTAAAACTAATAAATAATTATTTTAATATTGAAAAAATTATGGTTTGCTGCGGTGCTGGGATGTAGATAGGTAGAAATGGGTGTCAGGAACAACTGGCTCATGACACAAATAGCGATGGGTTGCGCTATTTTGATACCGTACCTCGCGTAGACCTTTGTGGGTTGCTTCTTAATCATCCCATGACTAGTTGCACTGTCCAGACTCGTAACTGGTTGACTGGTGATGGTGCAAGAAAGATCTTCAGTTTAGTGATCAACCGGCTGTTTATAAAAGTAGATCCTTTCACCAACCGTATAGCCTGCTGTCTCGCAGTACAATGGATGTTGAAAAGACCAATTTATATAACCGGTTAAAATAAGCCCTGTTTCCATTGCGTTGCGTTAAGAAAAGAGATCAGGTTTTTGATCTTTAAAGCAGAAAGTTCAACAAGATCTTGATAGAAGGCTTTACCAAAAGCAGTTGCGTTCTTGTTCTGATTATCAGAATCAGAAGGTTGGTCTTCATCGTTTTGTTACTTTCGATGAGCTTGCGTTCTTCCTCTGGTGGAGATTGACGGTCATGAGTCGGGTACGACTTATGACCTTCTCCATTTTTATCTTCCAATCTAACAACTGTCAGATCGGAAGTAATGAAATTAGTACACATAAAAGCTTTTAAGTGTTTTTTTCACTGAAATACAGGTTCTAGGCTTACCATCGTTTGCATTGGAGGCCTTTTACTCTAAGGCCATTTATCCAAGGTTCCTCGATCACGCCGACGTCTATGCCTTCCCCCTCAGGAAGACTTTCAGATTATCTGATGCACACTTTGAGTGCTTCAGATTAATCTGAATCAACTTCAGCGCGTTCTAATTGCTGAAAGATCCCACTCTATCAGGGTCCGGCTTCTGTTGGAGACCCCGACCACCTTGGTGACAACGTCAGGCTTACCTTTCTAAACAAGTTTGTCGGAATCTACCCCTTGATTTTGTAGGATTTGTATTTTGACATTTAAAGGCCAAAACGAAGGTTGCGATCGGCTTGTTATAAGGCCCCTTGGCTCTCCTCACTGATAATCAAAGGAAATGAAGTGCTGGTCTTCTGTGTCTCTTCTGCTTTGATAACAGCCCAGTCATGCATAGGAACCAGTGGATTCAGTCTTTGTAAGCCACGCAGAAGTTCTTCTCCCCATGGCTTAGTACTCATGAGAGGCAACCAAATGCGACCCTTCGGTTGTTTAAGAATCTCTTCAGCAGGGATTAGCTTTAGCCTCAATCCTTCCCAGGCATTGCTGATCTTGATAATGCACGAAATTCCTAGAAAACTCGTCTGTACACTAGATTATCCTGTACCCCCTGAGCATCTCGCTGAAGTCGAAACTAGGATAAGAACCTTCGCTTGTTTCAATGGTGTTCAAAAACACCATTTTTAAGAGTAAAATTACATAGTAAACGATAGTTTCGTAATGAAGTCTGATTCTTCGTGTGGATGTGTAATTTTAAAGCGGTCGGTGAGAAGTGTGACGTATGACGCTTTCTTCCAAATCTAAAGACTAAGCTTAAATTGTTCCACACTAATGTAGAATCCGTACTACTTAATTGCTGTATATCATGAATAATGTCACATCCATTGGGCTTATGCCGGAAGCAGATTTTGTATAAATGAACCAAATTTCAATATGCTACTGAAATTGAAACAACAAAATATTTTTTTCCAGACCCCTTTCTTTCTTCGTTCTTCCACTTCAAACTTTGGAAGAATATTTTGTGCAGTACTGCTCGTATACTCCGCTTCCCTCACCTAAAAAACTACTTTTACTTCATTAAGAATTAGTCTCGTCGTTAGAAGAGGCCAGTTTTCGCAAGGAAGCAAAATGGGTTAAGAATCGATAGACATTAGGTATTATACGAAGAAGTAAACAAAATTCAAAAGGCAATGGCTGCATTATAAGCCAAGCGATTCTGTAAAAGCCGCTCATATAGGCAGGAAGAATAATAGTCGGTCGGCTAAGAAGCACATGGCACAGAACAGTCGAAGAGTATTCCTCTTCGTGATTTACGGTTGGAGGGATCTTCAGTATAGTTCCAGTAACTGTACAAATTTGAATGTAGCAGAAGTGAAGGCCCTATTCCGCTAAAATGGTTCACCACGGACACAAATGGTCTGGGGACCTAAGCTAGTTAGGAAGTTAACCCCTTTTATCCTATTAAATATATGAATGCTGCTCCAAAAAATACTTGGTATCCAACCACTAATAGATAAATTGATATACCGTGTATCTGACAACAGTCTGATTTCTTACGTTGTTTTCCAATAAGTCGAAAACTTCAAATCTAGGTTAACACTCTTAAGACAGTGTGTCAGAAACGAATATTACAAAATGTTAAAATATACTATCTTCATAGTGGTTGTCTTTTAAATGTCCCTTAAATTAAACTAAAAACCGTGACCCATCGTGTCATGATAAAAGTAAAAACAAATACAAAAAAATCCTTAAAAGCATTACACCAAAGGTTCTAAGCATTTGTCCATCATATTTTAAGTTAAACTGTGCAAAAAATAGTTAAACAAAACCCAAGGCAATGAAAAGACAAGGCAACCAACTGCCATTTAATTCTAACAAAACTTCTACCATTCCTTTCCTTTGTGCTCTCTCTCACTCTCTTTCTCTCTAGCAAGCCAGCTTCAGCTCTGCTTTCGTACTCAAGTCTCGACCCATTACCATTATAATCGTCTTCCTGTACTCTGCAACAAATATACTTGAAAGTTTAGGCTGCGACCAACAACGACCAACTCGACAAACCACATAGTGCTCCTCTCTACAATTTTATGTGTCCTTCCTTGAGCGGAAGAATTATCCACTCCTAGGGGCTTATAGTATCTGTGATGTTGTTGGTTGGAAATACTGTTTCGGTTCCAGCAACCATCAGTTTTCTTAGAGAAAAAAAAATAAATAAATATAAAAGAAAATGTCCTGCCACGCCAGGATGAAAGTAGGTGGTATACTGCAATAATCCTTTCTCGTTGTCTTGGACCAAAACTTCACCAGCTGCTTCTACTGCTTCTTCTTCTTTTTCCTGTTCTTCTATCATTGCCGTGTGCTTTTCTTCTATTTTGGTTTATTCATGGTGTTTTCTTAAAAACACGTAAAATGTCCTCTTTGTCGGTTTGAACAATGAGCAAAATGTTGGTTTTGCGTTACAGAGACAGAGTAGCGGTAGCAGTAGACTTTATGTATTGAAGATTCTATTCCTTCCAGCTGAGGTAGATTGGTTGAAACCATTTCTTCTGTTTTTCTTCTTCAAACTAATGTTGCACTGGTAAACTGGAAGAAAGCTGTTACAATTATTAAATGATACTAAAATCGATTTAAAGCGTCCAGATACAGCACTCTGGGCTCCTTTAATAAGTCCCTCCATCTATTCCGATTAGGTCTCTTCAAGACCGATGATCTACGACTTCCATGCACCGTTAGCAAATCCTACACAATCCTTCTGTAGGCCTATTTTTTAAGCAAATTGAAGAAGTCTTCAAACCAAAAATAACTGATATTTCTTCATAGAAAAAAAAATGCATTTTCAATTAAACCGCAAGTTCCTGAAGCTTTATTGTATTTTAAAATTATGATTTCCCCCAGAAAATTGTTTGCTGAAAGGAAAACAGCTATAAAGCACACTCAGAACCATCGCATACACTTCCATGTTTCAGAAATTTCAAAATGCTGTAAATCAACTCGAATCCGCAACAACGAAAAGTCTCATGGATTTTCATTGAATAAATTATCAAGGACACGTTCGTGAAAGGATGTTGTCGGTAGCATGGTTTGCAGGCATGTGTTCGGTATAATACTGACGACCAAGAACAAGAACTCTGTTTTTTAGCAACAGTAGGTATCCTTCCTCATTTTCATGCATTTCCCCTTGCTTTGCTCTCGTTTTTCGAGACCATATGACCAGACCACGGTGCTGCTATTGTAGCCAATAAAATAAATAATTCTGCGGGCATTTGTTAAACGTTCCCGCACCATTTTCAACAATAACAATAATGGCAACAACAATACATACCTACATTTGTGTATGAGTACATATGCAAGTGGACAAAGTTGTTTTCGCACACCTTAAGATGCATGCGAACGTTAATAATTCATTTTAATTTCTCACATAATTTTCAACGTGCGCCTGAATGTCCTTTTTATGGGTGGACAAGGTTGAAAATAAGCAGGATATGGATATTTTGTTGTTGTTGTTGTTGTTGTTGTTGTCGGCATTGTCTCAGTCTGTATTTTATTTTGGTCTGAATTTATTTAATATGCTCTGTGCGTTGGAAATAATGAAGAAAAATAAAATGCCAAACAATATGAGAACCATACATAAATAGACAGAGCTGATGAAAAAGAGAGAGAGGAATCAGTATAGAGTTGCCATGTGCATGCAGATATTTTGTATTTTGGGCAGTCAAATATAGATGTGATAAATTATGAAGTTCTTGCAGTCTTACGTATTGTTGTACCTATTTTAAGAACTTTTCAAAATGTCAGACAAGCAATCTGTTAAAATGAATCAAGTCTTTCAATTAGTTTGAACATCGTTAAGCTCTTAAGCCCGATCCGTCCGATCAAAAAAATTGGTACAAAATGTTAACTAACCTACTTTTCTCGAGAAACAGCATCATAAGAGGATATAGAACAAACTAGCTGCTGTACACCTAGGATCAGCATCAGTTAGATGAAAAATCCTAAAAATCACTCAGGAAAAGTGGTATTAATCTCAGCAAAGACCAACTTAACTGAAACAAAAACACATGAACAAACCACCAGACTATTCAACACATCTTGCAGTCGTTTCAGGGGGCCATTTACTTCAATAGGGCGAAAAGGGAGAGATACTTCTTCTTCTTCTTCTTCTTCTTCTTCTTCTTCTTCTTCTTCTTCTTCTTCTTCTTCTTCTTCTTCTTCTTCTTCTTCTTCTTCTTCTTCTTCTTCTTCTTCTTCTTCTTCTTCTTCTTCTTCTTCTTCTTCTTCTTCTTCTTCTTCTTTTCTCTTCTGTTTGTTGCTAGATGAGCCAGATGTTTTCCATCAGAAGGAATGATTTTTTGCATGCTTCTGCTTCCTCATGGGTAGGATGGCTTCTTCGCGATGTTGTCATTGTTTCTCAATAGAATACAAGATGTGGTTTCAATGGCCAGTCTGTGAATTATTAGATAAAATTACACATCACAATGTAACTAATGCTTTCAAATATCGATATTGGACTTTTCTTGAGGCTGAAAAGAATATTGTTAAACCCTAGATCTAATGACTCGTGAGTGTCAATCGTGGCTTTTGTTCATCGGTCAGGCTTCGTCGGTCCCTTACACCCTTTAAAAATTATTCTTTGATAATCTTCAGAGTCATGATCATTAGTTATATTGTAAGATGTAAGAAAGCATTAGACCTGCGATGATATATAATTTTTATTTATTTTTTTTGGCAAGAGGTGGAAATCTTCAAGTATTCGACACCGAGTAGTGTGGGACTCTGACCTCACTAAAACCACCTCGTAATTAGAACCAATCTTTGTCGCAATGTTGTAATCAATTTGGGGGGAAGTTTAAACTTTTAATACTTTCCCACGATGACTTTTAGACCATTTGCTAATACAGCTTGTTCTTCTTAATCTCCGAACATTGCTTCTTGTATTTATTAGGACTCCATTACAGAGTTGTACAGTCGCTGATTGTGTGACACAGCATGTTTTCTTAAAACTTCTGTAACATTTTCTTTTTAAAAGTCACGATGTAAATCGCTATTTCTTATTTACCAATGGTGCATTTACTATTCCACGAAGGACTTTGTTTAGGAACTTTTGTATGATTTCAATGTGTGGATTATTTGTATAGGTCCTAAATTGGATTCCATAGGTCCAAACAGGCTTTAAGTACCAACTTGTTTATAAAGCATTATTTTATTTTGAAATTTTTGATAGATAAATCAGAATTTTACTTTCTTTTCTTTTTTTTATGTGCTCTTTGCATTTCAGTTTTGCAGCCAAATTCATTCCAAGGTATTTGACCTCATTGGCGTAAGGTACAACTAGAACATTGTTTAACTTATTACTTGCAGATTTTGTTTAATTGAGTTCGATACTTAATTTTTTGGTTCAATCTCTTACTGTGTCGACTGCAATTATCAGCTAACTTGACGACGCATTTGTCGGGTACCAAAATTGCAGTATCATCATATACCAAATACAGGGTCGGTCCTTGGACACTTCCTTGTGGAACACCGGCTTCTATTTTCTTTAGTTCTGAAAATTCTTGGATCTTGATCGTACCGTACTCTAAATTTAAGTATTCCCTAGTAATCCCTTTGCAGTTTGTACACTAAATCCTCATGCCATATTTTGTCAAATGTTTAAGCAACATCTAAGAACATAGATGAACATATTTTTTTTTCTTCCAGCGCTTTTTCGATTATATCCGTTATTAAAAATCCAAACTGATGATTTGGGATTAGATTTCTTTCTTCTTTAAATATTCTTAATCTTAAGAGTAGCAATTTTTCAAAAACATTTTGCCATAATTGGTATAAGCGATATTAGTTTGTAAGACGTTCTTCTTTTGGTGACTTACCTTTTGCTTTGGCTTAACAATTACTGCAGTGATTTCCAATGTTGAGGGACATATACATATTGCATCCTTAGGCAAGTTTTTTTTTAATATTTAAGTTTGATGAAAGCTTTTGATGGAATTTCTTTCATGACCCTCGCTGGGCAAATCAGTGTTCAAGATATGCGGTTTAATCGCAAACATTGGAAAGTGCCGGGGTCGAATTACTGCACAAGCTCGTTCAAGTTTGAGATAATTCTTCACCAGATCACGACCTTATCCTGGTGACTGATGACAGACGGACGCTGATACATTTAAGCTGAGATAGTTCTTTTTAGAATAAGATCGCCTTGCTTGCGTTCTATGGAATCTGGCGAAATGTGCCTGTTAGTCTTGTGAATTACGTCCTGAGAATGGTAACACGCGGAACTTGTAAGCAGAATTGAATGTTCTACTCATGAAACCAAATGGTGCTGGGCAACCAAAGCAATAATGCGTACTCGACATTGTAAAAATAAAAAGTACTACGGGGTACCGGGAAGTCCACTATCAAAGTCTATGACGGAAATAGTGCCCAGGCCTTATATAGACCATCGTGGTGGTTGTGGTTACTATTAAAGCAAATAACTGTTGACGTGATACATCAGCAGTTTAGATAAAACAAAGACATTAGCATTGTGTCACTTCTCCTGGTCAAAGAAGAAAGAAGAAATGAACTGAAATTAACATAATGGAGTTGACGGAATTCCCGAGTTACAAGCCATACGGTGAGCTTGCTTCTCTTTGAAGCAAGTCTGCTGGCTAGTTACTCAACTGTTCTAACTTAACTCGAAGCTAATCATTTCACGTTCAATCAAATGGTAAGGGAACCGGATTTGTGATTATGTTGATTTTGAAGAGGATCCTGATTGTGGATATGACCAAGGCTTGGTAAGCAAATTTTGCATTCTTTTATGAACTGTGCAGTTTTAGATCGTACCCAGGTGATTTTTTGTTCGATAGTTGATGTTGACACATACTTTTTATTTCTTTGAGTGTGACAATTGGTATTTCAACTTCATCTACTTTATCAATTAACTGTAAGCAGTTAGCAGATGTGTTTGCTGAGAATGGCTTAAGCACATTCGCAAGATGTTCTGCGAAGTTGAGTTGAGTTGAAAAAAGAGGAGGAGGTTATCAATTCGTCTCTTGAAAGATATTCATGCCTATTATGGAATTCGCAATACTTTATTCCTGGGGAGTCAGCAATTATAAACTTGCCGGGTGAACTATATTATCAATACGAGGAACTACCTTATCATTTATATTAACACACTTCTCCACTTGAGAGTTCTAGAGGAGAAAATATGGCTGAAATAAGTGTGAATCCCGCCGCAATGCATTCGGTGTTACGCCTCATTAATTTTTCCTTACCGTGTTTATTTATTGGTCAACTAGTGTCTTTTATGAGTTTTTACATTTTTTATCATTGTGAATTAACTTACTTATCATTTTAATCATAATCATATGATCCGTCAAATTTCTATAAACACTATTAAATATTCCTCGACAACACTGGGATTCTGGGTTCATTTTGAAGATACAATAAAAGCTTCGAATGAAAAAAAAAAAAGAAAACAAAACATCCGTGACGTGCTGAAAATCCTTTGATAACGATTTAATTTCACCTCCCCAAAGGTAACATTCTGCACTAGCAGGCACTCATTCTTTATTTCGCCAGTGCTGTTAGCTTTCTCTATTCCAGGATGATTTATTGCGTGCGGATAGCGCGCGAAGGGAGCTTCTGCAGCTCACCTTATATAGGACCCTGTTCCCAAAACGCACAGCCAGGTAAATCGTTAAATGCTTTATGGAGAAGAACAAAAAAAAAACTCTACAATATAAATGTGTGTGTGTGTGTGTTGGCTCCTTTTTAGTTTGCCTCCGCAGCCGCGGTGAATAATTTATGATGATACGAAATCCTGGGTGATAGCATCAAACAGTCTTATAACACGAGTACCTCTATACAGTTGCGAAAAATATATGGTGACATTCTGACAGGTCCTTAAGGAGGATATTTTCTGTTTTGGATATTTTTTTTGTTGCTTCTTTCTTTTCTGTTTTTATACGTTTTCATCATTTTCTTTTATTCTCAAAGGCAAAAGGTATATAGTTCCTCCATGATGTTCATCTGGATATAGAAAAGCTGGAACACACAGAGGGAGCGCATATCATATGTGTGTCAGGAAACAGAGTGATTCCATTGTTATCTTTATGAGCCTTTTATGGTGCTCCATTCAATCTTTGTTGCTAAAAAGAAAAAGAAAAAAAAACACACGCAGGAGATATGGAAGAGGAATTCTGCTTTCATCAAAGGCCCCCAAAAAGCTAATGAATTTCAAGTTGAATAAAGGGAATTATAGGTATGCGAGTGACGCATAAATAAACGTGAAATGTTGAGCTGCGAGCGCACAACGAATTATCTGCCTATACAATTTTAATGATTTAACGTTGCAAGAAAAACGTTTGCCAAAGCTAAGGCACAGAAGATTCAATCATATTGTATGTATGAGTGTATTTGGAGTCAAATTTTATTTATAAGATGCTGCCTCAGGTAATTTTATTTTCGAATAAAATAAGTAGCTTTACATTAAAACATGTTTTATTATCCAGTAAGATTATGATGACATGATGACGAGTAGAAGGTACAAAGAAAACAAAAAAATGTGTTCTTTTTCAAGTATTTATATTTTAAATGTAGGTTAATGGTTGGATCTTGGTGGCTTTAAAAGTGTTTTTGAAAATGGGTATTTTCGGGAGATTTTAAAACATTTGAATAACAAATTGGTTGAAAAACAAGAGGTTCTTCAAAAAATTAAGAGGCTGTTATTTTTACGTTGCGGCTTTATAGCAGGCACACTATTATAATAGAGTCACTTCAACCTCTAAGCTCAGAAAAATGCAAAACCTTCATAATATCCGCTCTTCGCTGGGGCCAACAGTAGTGCTTTTTAGCGACAAAATTAATTTCCGTTGTCATTTCTTGACGAAAATTGATGAAATTCGGTACAGTTAGAGTTTTAATAATTGAGAATTCACGTGGTGAACAAAATTTTACAAAAAAAAAAAACTCTCATCGCAACTAATTGGAAAAACTTAATTCACTTGGCAGCACTGACAATTCAAATAATGGCTTTTTGAAGCTGTCATTTTAAAAATAAAAAAAAAAATTATCAACAGACCCCTTTTACGATTGTCGTTTTAACTAAAACGCCACTAAAAAGTAACACTTTAGAAGCGACAGAAGAGAACAATGTGAAGAGCCGAGCGGAGAAAACTCCGAAGTCACATTTTTAATTCAACTGCAATTTGGGCTACTAAACGCTGTCGTTTTGTTGGCGTTTTAGTAGAAACGACAATCGTAAAAATCGAAAAATCGAGAAAACATTAAAAGTGTCACGAAAAGGCGGCTGACAGCCGATAGAATAGCAATCCTCATAACTGCTTCGAACTCACACAATACTACCGCAAACAGAGTTACAGAGATGCAAACACTATCACATAATCGCATAGAGGCACGTCTACTTTTTAGTCACAACCATATGATGTGGAAAAACGAGAGGCATCGGGTTGTTTTTTCGGATGCAAAACAAATCAACGTGGAAGGCCCCGATGGTAATAATTATTATTATCCAGAAAGGAAAAGCACCATTGAATCGTTTTCACAGATGTGAGGATGGAGTTATGGTTTGGGGAGCAATTTCATTCTGTGGCGTCTCAGAACTACAGTTTTTCACTTTAAAAATGAACGCTGTTTAACCATGATATTGCAACGAAAAATAAATTTGTTGCTAAGACTCATAAAACGCACCACTGCGGGGCGCCATTGATATCTGCATCCGTACTCTAGATGCTATCAGGTATAGTGATTTGAGTCTATGTTCGTATGTTGGCCTCATAGAACGTTCGGACATCCTCGATAATGGATGCGTGTCTGGAACCTACCGCCATATGATCAATTTTTTTAACAGTATTTTATCTGAAGACAGCCAAATTCCCTTGAGAATTAAGGTACAGAAATCGGGTGCTTCGAGTCATCTTTCTCCTATGTTGAGTCGTAGCCAAAGATTAGCCAGCGTGATGTTCTTGAATGTGGGCCTTTGCAAACTGTGACAAGTCAATTCCTTTCATATTAAAAGTACTTCTAGTCTAAGTCCACTTTTTACCACAAAGCAACTATCCAAGAAAGTTTCATTTTCATTTCATTTTTCGTATGAGTGTAATTGTAGTGTTAGATTTGTACCTATTTAGTTTCTACAATAATTGTTCCGCTGCACTGGGCACTGTTTTTAGTCCGGATATTCCACGTGCAAATCCGAAATTCAATGTCCACGTTTCGTTGCCAGGGTCGTCGAATAGTTTGGATCACACACAAAAACATGAGAACCTATTAAGTTCTGAAATGACAACGGCCGGTCTGTAATAAAGCATCGATTCCCGATCGATCACCGAAATCAAGTATCATTGAGCGCTGTTGGTAGAAAGATGGGGGACCATCAAATACCAACTGCGTTCTGTTGTCATGTGTTCTTTCTGTTATTGTTCTTTCTATGATTTGTCTTTCTTTGTTGTATGAATGTCTTGTGTTGTATCAGCCAATGGCTTAGTTACCAGTGCAGAAGTGTTTCTAGTCCTTAAGATTTATCTTCTTGATGTAAATTTAAAGAAGCTCGAAATACTATATAGTGGGCTCCGGAGCGTCTCTGCAATGGTGATAGCTAGGAACATCCATTCCAGTAATGATTTGAAGTAGGCACTAGACCTTACCTGATGGTACCGAGAAGTAGCTGACAATAGTTGTGGGAATGGGCTATGAAAAAGTCTAAATCCAAGAAGAATAAAAATACAAAAATTAGAAAAAAGAAAACAATGAGGAAAGCCATCGCGAATGAGTTTTGTTTGAGAAACATTTTAACAAGGAAAGCGAGTGAAGGCCGTTTATGACAATATGGTTGAAAGAGGGCTGGAAAGTAGTAGTTCTCAAAATGTTTAATTTGGGTTTGCGTCTGTACTAGATGTCATTTTTAGACCTATGTTATTTTTATGTTACAAAAAAGAGAATTCTCAAGTTCGTTCTGTAGATTGGATTCAAATACAAATTCAAGCACTACCACCACCAAGTCGATCTACGAATAACGTCATCAATCAGTGGTTGTTGATGATTAAATAATAATGAAGATGATGATTCGATATCGTTAGTCAGCCTACATGTCTGTCAGCCACAAGACCTGTGGACGTATCAAAAAGAATTAGTTAATTGAATTATTAATATTATTAGGAGTGGATTGGCTGTTTCCGACGAGTTTAAATGTCGGGACCGCCCAGCTTCAAAGATCTGCCAGCCCGAGACGGGACGGGGTAGCTGTGAAGCTAGTACCTACAGTATACCAATAAGCGGTATCAACCACGAACTAAACCCTGTGAACCATTATACCAACGGCCTACTAACGTGCTGGCAAACCAGTAGATACTCCAGGTAGATACAAGTAAAATTTATAATAGGTTTTGCACGTTTATATCCGCCAACCATCCAACCGGGGGTACAGTAGAGCTCCCGTAAACCGGAATTCACCCCTAAATCAGAAAAACTTATCAAGGACACCAATGATAACTTATACAAAGTACTTGCTTTCCAAAGTACTTACCTGAATTCCTGATGATACATCTTCCTGGAGGACGATTTCTGGGATTCGACTACTCTACGACTTACCTGTAATAATTTGACGTGATAAATTTTACCTAGGAGTCGCAAAAAAGGCCACTCAATTAATGGCGGTAGTTTGGTTTGGGGATCTTAAACAGACCAACGGCTCTTAGTTACATGGGGCTCATACACGACCGTTAAATCTTGGTTCCATTTTGTTTTTCTTATATATAATTATTAGTGTTAGCCAACAGGCAACTTTATAGACACCGTTTTAATTGTGGCCATTTGACTTTTCAATTTATTTTTCTTTTTCAGGGGGGAGGGGGGCTCTAAAGTGGTCGATACAAGGATCCCAGGTAGGCTGGGACAAGGCCACGCTGCAGGATCCAACCCTAGCCCAACGAGCTAAGCCGTGCGACACTAGTATGCCGCACTCTCCTCAGTGGTACATTCGGTCCCACCCCCCTTCCCCCCAATAATCATTCAATAAGCGACTCCTTCCAGAGTGTTTACCGTTCCAGAACCATATTCGGTAATAACAGTTGCCTTGCAAACATTCCCTGCTTCAGCGAATCTGGTTTAGCTCTGCAGTCCATCATCTACCTTACCCCCCATTGCTTCGTCTCAGTAGTTGGTTTAAACCTATTAACATACTCTGCCCCTAACCCTATAATACTCTTATTACGTCATAGTAGCCCATGAAAGGTGTTCATCAAGTAGTTCTTCCTGACCGGATTGGCCCTTCGCAGAAACAAATTCCACCCAAAAAAAAAATCGTCTAACCAACAATTTTTATTATTAACACTGATTTGGTCTTTTAGAAGACTAATAGAAAATTGTTGTGAAGCATATTTATAATTTATGTGCTTTCAAACATCCAAAACCATTAAGTGTCTAAATTTTGAACAACATTAAAGACGTGTTTAAAACAAAATACACCTTCTACCTTTAACATACTAAGCTCCAACGTGACTTTTAATTTTTTTTCTTTCTAGGAATCAATTTAATCACCCATATAATCCTCTTAAGCAACAACGCAATGTTTTGCGGTCAATAAAATAAAAAAACAGAAAACCAAACATTTTTTAACAATTTACAAGTCCTTAAATCTTTTTCTCGCTTAAAATGAAAGTAAAGAATTAAAAAAAAAAAAAATCAAAACCCAAAATTCGATGCTTTGTCCTTTCATCGTCCTTACAATAAGATAAACGAAAAAGTAGGTAGGTGTAGTAACTATAGTTGTTCGATATTTTTCTGTATTATTTTGTTACAAATCGAAACAAAAATGAAACCGGACATTGGACCGGGAGATGTGAAAAACCGCACAAAGCAATAAAACTTTCAGCTTTCAAAACAATAAACAACACAAAAGTAAATAAAAAGATGAAAAAAGATAAAAATATAATAATTGAGAAATTTTACAAAATCCAACCAATGCGAACCGCGGTATATAAGCACGATGGTAGTGAGGGGGCCCATGCGGTCACAGGGTATGTATAGGCTTTAAGGCCTTTACGGCTTCCTAAACACGATAAATGGAAAAAAAGGAAGACAAACTTTGTCAGTGTCTTAATTTCGGCTTTTTTTATTGCCTGAAAAAAAAAAAATACTCGGAGAAAACAAAAATTATTACAAAACTTGATAAGGAGAAGAAAAAAAAACAAAAACCAACTTCGAAAAAAAAAAAAAATCGCAGAATTGTCGGTCTGTTGGTCCCACAGGGCAGATTTATTGTGATACTCGTGCAGTTGTGGTGGTTCTCTCTACCCATACAAAAAAAACTGAAACCGTTTTATTACTTTTCAAACAACAATTGACATATAGAAGTTGAAAGTGTATACACACTCATTTTGTATATCTCACTCAATAAGGAGGCTATTTTCGGTTATTGGCCTTAAGGTGCTCGGAGTGTATAAATCCCATTAAAAAGGACCAAGTATTTTTTTTTTGTTTTTTCTTGAATCAAAAACATGTTCGTGTTTAAGATTGAATTTAAGTTTGAATCGTTGGCCTTTACACATACATACAGTTACAGTGTGTCTCATGAATACAAAATTATTAAGGCAAATGTTTCTTCTATTAGTTTAATCACCAAAATTTATCTCGAAAAATTCTGAATCTCAAAATTTTGCGTGACTTTTCTTTTATCTAACTTAACCTCACTAATTTCTAAGCATCTGTTGTATGGGTATGAAGAATATATCAACAAAAAATGTTGAAATTATGGTTAAAGATTTATTATCCTGTCGACCTGGGCCCTTACGAGAAGGTTTACATCACTAATTTATCATCTTAACATCATATCTTATCCTGCGACACGCAGGTAGCTTAACAGCCTCTTAATAAATCATAACACATGTATGAGCAGAAAAGAGAGACCCGCCAGTAGAGCATACACTACACATATCGTTCCAAAATACACTGGTATTAAATTGTTTTTTTTTTTTTTCTTTTTTTTATTAAATTACCCAATTACTCTTTTAGCCCCTTAAAGTTTGTTTGTGTGCAACCCACGATATGACTCAAACTGTCACTTTCCATCATATAGAATTTTTTTTTTCGATGGTGTTTGTTTGTTGGTATGTCCTTCTTCGTCCTTTTCTCTATAAAAAAAAAAACTCTCTATTCTCTCCAAAATAAAAAAAAACAAGCAAAGCATTCATCTCCAGACCTTGTTAGTTGTTTGTATAGGATTTTGTATTTTTTTTTTTTAATTTTGTTCGTGGGAAAAGCATTTCACTAGAAAAGGACACTAAGTCCTTATTATGCAAAAGGAAGCACAATTAATTAGTATTTTTTTTTTTTTTTTTAGCAAGAAAGAGTAATGTTTTTATTTTCATTTGTTTTTTTTTTTATTTTTTTTTATTTTACGGACAATTCTTTTATCCTTTGTAATTTTTGTTTTTCTGTTGAATGTAAGTAGATAGACAATTTGGACTATGCCCTAGCTTTGGGTATAGATCATGATGTTTAAATGCTTGAAGTGTTGCAGCTGAACAGATGGGTAGATTTCATGTTTCCAAAGTGTAATCCGCCTTAGGAAAGAAGATTATTTAAGACATGTGATGTAGAAAAGTGGATTAAATTTTGTTATTTTTTCTTAACCTTGAATAAAGCGAGAAGATATAGAAATAAGTATTTATTAAACAGTAATTTTAAGAGTTAAATACATTTTTTTTTAAAGATTTTAATAGCTTTATTGTCTTGTCTGTGTTGCATAGCAAAGTTTTAAGTTATACATAAATCGCCCATTTAGTTCAAAAAACGAGATTTTTGAGAAAATGATGCAGAAATATGCGTTTTATCATCCTTTATTTTATGAAAACGATTCCTAGTAACATTCTTATCTTACTTCTCTAATAGAAGCGAGAATATGACATGAATATGACTTCTGGGTGGGGTGGGCTGATATTTTGGTCAACAGCGTCCACGTTGAATGAGATGTCCTACATAACAGCGGATGGTTGGCTGTATTCGTCATAGCAGTTTGAAAATGTGTTTTTCCAGATCCTCAACACTAATTGCGTGTCTTCTATAGCATTCCAATTTTCATACCTGCAGGATTCTATTTTAAACTGATGTTCTTGGGTAGATCGTTTCAACCTTTGATAGAAATTTAGAGTATTACCCTTGCAGTTTCTTTCCTAAGAATTCGGTGTGCCTTCCTTTTGTTTTTTGCAAATAGACCAGCAACATCGACTGATATATGCGTCGTCCTTGGTTACAATTGCCTGTTTTCATCGAACCAAGGGTTTCGCTTTGGTTGTCTTCTGAAATATTG
Organism: Meliscaeva auricollis; assembly: GCA_948107695.1. Lineage (NCBI taxonomy): Eukaryota > Metazoa > Arthropoda > Insecta > Diptera > Syrphidae > Meliscaeva > Meliscaeva auricollis. Next base: position 111,504,428 of record OX403616.1, on the reverse strand, counting down.
TACTCCACGTGACAAATTGGCAATAATTTCACTTCTTGCCAATAGTTTGTGCTGTTGGTGGGTTTTCCGAGATATTGAATCAGTAAAAGTTCTGGAAGTGTCCTTCTATAATAGTTCGCCGAAGTCACGGTCGATTTTTTTTCGCTGGGGCGACATTCAATGTGTACCAGTATTAGCACTCTAGATACTGCCAGATCTGATATAATTATTCTGATATTTCGGCTCCTCGGAACGTTCTAACATTCAGGATTTAGGATTTTTTTGATAAGTTTTTCCGCGACTTCTAATGTTGTATTCCGCGCTTTGTTCCACGGTATTTTTTTTAACACGGTATTTCTCATTTTTTTTCCGCTACTTTTCACTATCTGTTCCGTGAATCCATGATTTTCTCTGTGACTTTGATTGTTTTTCCGCTGTATTTTTCGCTTCTTCCCGTGGTAGTAAGCGAACGGTGTATCGGTTCTGGATTAGTTTTGCTGTGTTAGCAAAAATGGCGTGGGAATCCGTTAGGAATTTAATAATGTGCCGTTAGGCGAAGGGGAGTTTCTGGGGAAACGGGATTATGGTTTCAGGTGGAGTCTTGGACGTAACTGGTCAAAACCATAATGAAATAATACGGGAGAGGAATTTATTTAGGTGAAAGGCAATTTCCCAAAACAATGCCTTATGGGTAATTTACTGTCGTTATTCAAGAGGAGATTTTCAACAACTCTTGTAAGAAGTAAGTTGAGAAAAATGTTATCAGTTTGCTCAACCGAAGTCAATATTTATACACAAAAAAGAGGTTTCTGAGGCAGTTCTCAAGTAAATAAAGGGTTTTCCAATAAGAGGTGTTATTTTGAACAATGAAAAATGGCATTTTTATAGATAAACGATCTGATGTTTATTTCATTATAAAGAGGAAGGTATGCCGTCAATAATGGACATCACAACATCAGCCAAATGGCCGCCAAGACCACGCTTACAGGACCATATCCTTTTCATGAAATTTTCCATAACCAAATCGCAAAGTGGCTGCCCTATGTCCTCGATAGCCTCACGAATTTCATCTTTGAGGTCTTGAATCGACGCTGGGGCTGTTGACGTAGACCTTATCTTTCACGTGGCCCCAAAGGAAGAAGTCGCAAGGTGTTAAATCACAAGATCTCGGTGGCCAATTGAGATCACCTCTTCGAGAGATAACACGGTCCGGAAACTTTTCCCGTAAAAGATCGATGGTTTCATTGCTTGTGTGGCACGTAGCGCCATCTTGTTGAAAGTAAACGTTGTCCAGATCAATACCATCCAATTCAAGCCATAAAAAATCATTAATCATCTCTCGATAGCGCAATCCATTGACCGTAACTGTTGCTCCAGCCTCATTTTCGAAAAAGTAAGGTCCAATGACCCCGCGGGACCATAAACCGCACCAAACAGTCACGCGTTGAGGATGGAGAGGCTTTTCAACAATAACTCTTGGGTTTTCCGAGCCCCAGATGCGACAGTTTTGATGACAGTCAAGATGATTTTTCGATGAAATTCCAGTTCATTTTCATGCATTTCAAGGACCCAATCAGCAAAGACACGACGTTGTTGATGATCAGCCGGCTTGAGTTCTTGTGTTAACTGAACTTTATAAGCCTTAAGACCCAAGTCTTTATGCAAAATACGGTGTAATGACGTTTGTGGAATGGACAAACTTGGGTTTTCTTCAACACTTTGGGCTACAACAGCAATATTCTCAGTTGTTCTTGAGCGACGTGCACGGGTTTTATTCTTCACATCACTAACTTGTCCCAACAGCTCGAATTTGTCCACCAATTTCTGTATTGCGGTCCGACAAGGTGCTTCACGACGATCCAAAAATGTTTTAGTTTTACGAACCGTCTCTGCCAAATTTTCACCATTTTTATAGTAAATTTTAATAATTTCAATGCGTTGTTGAAGCGTGTATCGTTTATTAATAGCGTAGTTTTTACTTGTCAAATGTCAAAAAATGACAGCTTCAAAAGTGACAGCTACCGAAATAGCGGGCTATTCAAAATAACACCTCTTATTGGAAAACCCTTTACTTACGCATTCTTTCATCAAGCGTACACCTTTGAAAAGTCTTGGCTTAAAGCAATGACTATTAATTTTATTCAAAAACATCGGAAATAATAGCAATACCAACAATAACTCATTCTTAAGCCCATTATTTAACTAAGTTTTTGAAAACAAATTATCAGTCATAATTTTAATTAAACATACAAAAATGTATTTGTAATTCTATTGGAATGTCTTAGTTATCCAATTTGATAATAATTAAATCCTTGCAATTTCGAGAGTAGGAACAAACAATTAGATTAATCCTTTGGTTGTTGTCGGTGCCAAAAAAAAGACTTCCCAGACTTTTAACTAACAAAAGGTCGAAGTTTGCAATAAATTTAAACCAAAGTAAATAAGAAAAAGTACGTATACGCCACAGTGCACTATAATGGAATCGATGATTGTTAAAACAAACATAACAAATTTCAAATTATACACATATGGTACCTCAAGAAATATTTAACGTAATCGCTATGAATTTTTACCTGTTTTAGTGACATGTGAGTAGATACTGACAATAAATCACGTAAAAGGAATATATATATATTAGTGAAAGTTTTTTTTTTTTTTACTGATACACACTTATCATCACAATCTAACTTATCAACCAAAGTGATTTACATTCAGTTCTGCAAGTTAGAAAAAAATCCTTCTTATCGTAAAACATTAAAATTGAACAACACCATACTGTGATGTTTCCATGGAATGTCCTTCATTTAAGAGCGTTCCAAACCAAAATGCCACCTCAATGAGCTTTCAATTCAATTTGAAAATCACCTGTAATGATATGGTTCTTGACTATCATTACTTCAAGATGACAGGAAATTTTCATTCCCAAAAGGACCTTTTATCAATTAAATTCCACTTAGCTACATGTTTGACAAAGAAGCTTAACTCTGCTTAAACGCACGTTCCACACACTCAAATGAAACTTTACAAACAAATTACGCATAAGTGTGTAAAATGTAACATCACACATATCCTTCCATACCACCGTATATACCTATGTACCCACATAAAACCTTAGTTTTGACAACACCAAACAAAAAAAAAAAAAGGTCCTGCAACGTGTGACACTCACATCGTCTTAGAGAACAAAGTAAAGCCTAAAAACACAATGACAAGTCACGTTCACAATAAAATTTTACGACAGCGAAAAGTTTAAGGATTTAGCATTACTTTGACTTTCGCACACACATTTTCGTTCCTTGATGATTTTAGTCCTTTTCTTTTTGTTTTTCTTCTTGTTTTTAGCTTTGAAGCTATACGCGCTACTATAGAAGGCTTCATATGGAGTGTGGAGGTTGAGGTTGTGAAAAACAAACACGTATGTTAAAATGTGACTCCTTGAAGGGACACATATTTGCATTGGAATGATTTTGATGGCATACCGGTGGTGCTGGTTGGGGTGCGGGTGGCATGAGACATTGCGAGAGATAACATATTTTCTTACATGTTTATTCATTAGAACTGTGTTGTTGTCGGTTAAGTTTAAGTGCGTCTTCTATAACGTAACTCGTAACATATTATTACGAATGTCTGGAAATGTGATGGTCGTAACTAAAAAAAAAAAGAAGAAAAGGAGACAGCAAAAAAAAAATATGTAAAAATCCACAGACAACAAAAAAAAATAATAGAAAAAGAATACGAAAATCAAGGACTTTCTGAGGAAGAACAGAACAGAAACATTGAGATGGATCTTCAAGCTATTTGGTTAATTAAATTGTTTTCATTTGCAATGTTAATTAATTTTATTGCTTTTAATGTTGTTTGTTTCAATTTTATTACATAGTTGTATTGGGTATGGGAACTTGAAGACATTTTTTCGGGGGAGTTTGCTTTTTTGATTGAATTTTATTGAATCGATCTTTTACACCATTTAATTAACAGCAGTAGCCTTAAGAAAAAAAACTTAAAGAAAATGTTAAGTGTGCGCCAGAAGACTTTTATTATATCATTTAAGTTGTGTTGTTATTAAATTTTTCATAAATTTATTTATTTATTTTAAAACAAACAGCAACTATAAATAAGCTAATCCATAATCTTCTGAGTGATCTGTGCCATATGGGTGAATCAATTGATATTCACCCAACAAACAATAAAGCAGAAACAATGTGTAAGTTATTATCAAATTAACTCCAATTGACCGTCGAACATAGAAATTTGTAGAGGAGGCTGCAAATAAGAGTCCAACTAAATTCAGCATCAGGAATACTGTACAGTTTTCCCCCATTGATCCTTGAGGAACCTGTTGGTTAAAATAAAAAAGAAAATCATTAAAATTTATAGTTTTCATATCAATAAGCCTTACAAAGTAGAAGCAAACAATTAAAAAAAAAGGTGTGTGTACTCATGTACGCTCGCTAGAAGTTATACTTCCCATCATTATTTATTTTACACAATTTAAATAAAAAATGTATTTGATTTTATTTTTACTGAGAATTTAATCTTTCTATTGATACGAGTACCTCAACAGATGTCAGATGTTATGAATGGTACCTACAGTTGGTGAAAGGAGCATAAAAAGTTCATTGTGTTTGATGTTTTTTTCTGTAATATATCATTTTAAGTTTTTGTTTTTAATTTAATCAATAAACTTTGTGTGGCATTGTTTAAGAAAACAGACACATCTTGAAAAAAATTTGCTAATATGCTACATCATGCTAAGAATATTATCAAAATTATCAAATTTTTCATTAAATTTTGTATTTTCAAAGCATTCATTGAAAACATATTTCCACTTCACGTCTTCTGTGGCAATGTTTAATAAAATAAGTGTCTAATATTTTTATGCAGAATTATACAACAACATTTTATCTATGAGAATCCGTTCAATTTATTAAAATCCTGCAACTAAAATTCAAGTAACAGATTTTAATATCCACTGAAATAATTTGTTTTTTAATTTTTCTCTCTAAAATCTGTAAATGTGCACTTTTATGTTTAAAAATATTTATTGCCTATCAAAAACACTTAAACCAACAATATTGTAGACCATTGTTTTTTGAAGCTCTAACAAATTTCATACCATATTGCAAAAAGAATAAGAAAACAAGAATTGATTTTGCTCTTAATCACCTTTTACTCATTATTTTTATGTGTAATTGTAAACAAAAAATAACACCATGTTGTAGCCTGATATTTCAGCTAAATTTTAACACCTCAATCTTTAAAATCCGACAAGAAACAACAAGATTACAAATTTTATAAGCGAACCTTCTCGAGTCCATTTGTGAGCCAACGGTACCGGTGGTGGTGGTCGTGTCCGACGACCAAAACAAACAATTTTGTTGAATTTTGTTGAATTTCGGATAAAACTCTTTTCAAGTTTGTGAAGCTTTTATAGCATGTACACGTACAGTTGTGTGTTATATATCAAATTAAAGGTAATTTTATCGTGAAGTTGAATCATAGTTTTATAAGGCTTTTGTAAATAGTAATTAAGCACCGCGTAAACAAAACTCTTTTTACCGTTATGTCGGCTCACAGACTACAAAAATTGTCAAAGTTTGTACAAAAATGCATTTACCAATCATCTAATGGCTGTGTAAATTTCAAGTTTAAATATATAAAAATAAAAAGATAAAATAAATATATAATATATAAAAATAAAATAATAAGTTGGAAACGGTCAAAAAACTTGTACTGAAAAATTTGGTTTTTACTGTTATTCATTGAAAAAAATGTTTAAAAATCTAATTTTTTCACACGTTTATAGACAACACATAAGCCTAAAAGCAATTTTTACAAAATATTTTTCCAATTATTCTTATTAATTATTATTATTATTTAGAATTTTTTTTTGGTGAAAACTAATCATTATTTCAATTTATCTATTCAATTAAATTTATTTCATAGTGTAGAAAATAAATCAGTCAGACTATCCATAATAATGGCTGACATCTGTAATATAATAAATTTATTGTGTTTCACACAAAATGAAAAATATAAAAAAAAAAAAACCCAGTATAAAATGTCAGTGTGTGTTTACTCTTTGCTTACTTATAGTGTCTGTGTGGAAAAAACCAGTAATAATGGGCTGAAAAAAATCTACGTGTTATTACTGGTTTTATATTTTTATAATATTAAGTACGATAATTAGTGTTCTTGGTAGCAACAGAATAGTTCTATAATAGTAGTGCCTTCAAAAAAAAAAATTACATCATATGCCTTTCGATATCTTCTATAAAAATTGATGGTTGCAAAAATATTTTTGAAAATCGATAGAAATGTTTCGAGAAAATTATCTTTGAACCGGTTCGGGGAATTCCGATTTCGATGACTTATTGTTCAATTATTGGTATTAAAAAGTAATTGCGTGAGAGGTATAACCGATTTGTATGAATGGTATGAATTGAGTCATAGTGATGAGGATGACGAATACCTTAGTATGCAAAGACTAAGGTATTCGTCATTCTCGGTCTGTCTGTCCATCGGTCGGTCTGTCTGTCCGTTTGTCTGTCTAAATGTATTGGAAGCCACAGACCAAACGGATGGGTCGATTTACTTCAAATTTGGTAAGTGGCGTTTTTGGAGGCTATCCCCAGATATTTTTTGAATTATTTTTTTTTTACCAAAACTAAGGGTAGGTACCTGTCATATACCGGTTTTCGAAAAACTCATTTTTCTCACAAATGATCATAGTCATTTTTTTGGATAGACCAAATAAAATCCCTTTTTTTTCAAAAACCGATACTAACGGTACCTGGAACAAAACGGTTATTTTTAAATTCAGATTTTTTTCCTTTTCATGACTAAACCAATTTTGAGCATTTTTTTTTTAAATTGCCGTAATAATGTTTATTAAAATAACATTCGATAAGTAATTTTTTTGATTAAAAAAAAAAAAAATTTTTCTTGAAAAATCATCTTTTCGAAAGCTACTCAATATTTTTTTCAATATTTAGTTTTTAGACGTTTTTAAATATATCTTAAGAATGGCGTACCAATTTTTTTTTTTGTATGAAAGTCCTTGCAATTTTTTTATAGAAAATATAGTTAAAAAACAACGGTTCTAACGATTTGCAATTTTGTTTCTAAAAATGTGTAAGAAATTAAATTGCATACTTTGTTTTGAGGTAAAATTCATTTAAGAACCTTTTTTTAGCCATTTGAAAATCGAATTTTATGCTTTTTTATTTTTTTTTTTCTAAAACTGCATTTACAATTTTTAACTAAAAAGGCTTAGCATAAATAGTAACTTTATCTATAAGAGCAAGTACGTGCGACCCAGTCGCATTTTTTTTTTTTGTTTTTGAATCAAGAATGAGCACCTGCCATACAACATTTTTGAGTTATCGAGTTGTCTCGAAAACGGCTCTAGCGACTTTGATAAATCTTTTTAATACGAAAAAAAAAAAATTCAGAGTTTTTTTTTTGAAAAATCTGTCGGAGTGTGAACATTTGATCGACTGTTGACTTGCCTGGCCTAAAACCACACAGAACCAATCAGATCGTGGACAAGAGGTTTTAGGCGATCACTCAGTATCGACAACAGGATTTTGTATGCGACTTTTAGGAGGCTGATTCCTCTGTAGTTGGTACATGTCAGAGTGTCTCCTTTTTTGTGGATGGGGCGCACTATGCCAAGGTTCTATTCATCGGGCATGCTTTCTTCCAACCAGATTTTACAGATGAGTTGGTGCATACTCCCTACTAACCCATCGCCTGCTGCTTTGAACAATTCAGCTGGTAAGCCGTCCGCACCAGCAACTTTATAAGACGAATCTTTGAATGAAATAAAAGTGTTTTTTTTACATGGAAGCGGTTTTCTTTCGACTTACATACTCGTTACTCAGATTGAAAAAGTTGAATGTCGTTCACGATTAGAAACTAGTACCGTTTATGACATCGGTAATCAGGGTGATTTTCACACATATTACTTTTAGATAAATATCAAAAAAGGCAGCTGTTTTTTCAAGATTAATTTATGAAGGTAATTAACATTGAACACAGCTTCAATTATTAAAATTCATTCTTCTAAAAAAAATACATACTTACCAAAAAAACATGATCTTCATTTTGTAGAGCTTTATATAAAAATGTCCCGCCCAATCCTATAGTAAGATCTAGAATTACAATCAATTATTATTGATACAAAATACTTGTATAACCAATTTCTTACAAAAAAGCGGCCCAGCAATGCAAGCAGCAAATCCCATCTTTTGATATCCTTGCTGAGATATAGCAATTGATGCAATTAAATCTCCAATTTGATCACCCCATGCCAGAAATGTACAACCCAAAAACGATTGACTATTAAACGTAATAATTCCCAGAACGTCGAGAACATTAATGATTTCCTTTGTGAAAATTCTCACCAGAAAAATGGAACCAACCATTGAAAAAATTGCGAAAAACTGAAAATATAAAAAAATGTTATATCAAATTTCTTATGGTTTGCGGGCAGTACGCGTTGAATAGTTTTAGAAGAAGTTGAAGAATTGCATTCAATCAGTTAAATTTTAACAAATAGGAAAGACTTACAATATGAAATGGCGGACGTTTATCGGTTCTGGTAGCACAGAATACCACAACACAAATCGGTGTTGTCAAAAATGCTGTAAAAATTGGCAATGAAAAACCAAAAACTGTATATTCACTGACTGAAAAATATATGAACATCATTAGCATTCCTAACAACATGTCGAAAGAAAAATACTCTTCACCTGTTATGGCACAGATTGCAGCTGGCATTAGGACAATTTGAAGACAATTTAACAATTTTGACCATCCATCTTGTTCCAGATTAAAGTCTACTGCCGGGACCAGAATAAACAGAAACAAATTAATGGGAACTTTCAAAACTATGAAGATTCTTGAAAATAATCCACTTTGTCGCCAATCATCTACATCGACTGGGTTTAAAGAATGGAAGAATTGTAAAAGCATTTTCTCATTTGATTTATTATTGCTGGACTCGGTTGTTTCACCAATGTAAATCTTAATACCAGGCCGGGGCTTGAAAACTATTTCAATTCCGGCTTCTTCTTGGAGTTTTCTAAGTCTCTGGGCTTGAGCATCTGGGTTTTTTTTTTTAGTTTAATAAAGTTCTAATACCACATATGTATATTTATACTTACCAGTGATATTGTCTTGTTGCTTCAGTTTCTTTTGAAGACCTGCAAGAAAAAAAAAACAGTTCTTCACCAGATTTAATTGGCTTACAAGAAAATATTGTTTACTTTTCAAAGTCCGAACAAGTATCAGTTGATCCATAATGACAGTTGTAAAATAGCAGACATATATGCTAAGAATCACTACAAAATTTAACATATCAGTAAGTTTTTTTAATATTTTGTTAACACTTCTAATATTACCAATACTCTCAATAACCGAAACATATCTATCACTTTTAATGGCATAATCGATAAAAGCCACAGCCAAAATATGGAAAGCAATGTCACGTGTAAAAGTTGTAGCCTCAACTTGCATTGGCTTCAAATAAACTATCACACCAGCTATGAAGGCTGTAATGAACATTGCTGATCCCATCAAATCCGAATACATTGTTCCAACATCACCCGTGACACCAACCAAGCTCGATGCAATATCGGGAGCACTATTTCCGAATGCCAAAAGTGTTACTCCCGCAAAATTCTCACTGATTCCGAACTTTTTCGTTATCATTTTCAATGGCGGACAGAAACTTAATGAGCAAAAAGATAGAATAGAAGTCTTACCACAGTTTTAACATGATTTCTTACAATTTATCAGTTGTTGTACCAACAAAGGCAAACATATAGAGGCAGACAAGAAACAACAATACGACTCCAAAAGCTTCTTCAGTCCAGTGTTTTGCATTGATGGTGCAGTAGAAGAAATGTGTGTAGTCAACAAGTTGGACTTCTTCGTGGCACTCATGAGTGGTTTCGACAAATCTGCAACGGTCTTCAAAGTTAAGAGTTTGAACAACAGTGCAACCAGGCTAAAGAAATACAAAAACGGTGTTGAATTCTGAATAAAAACTTGCAATTAAGACTTACCGATTTCAAATCGATGACAAAGTTCTCATGTTTTTCAAAATGAGGTGATGTTTGGTTGGTAGTGTTGAAATTTTCGAAGAGCGTCATTGTGAACTTTTAAGTGTCAAATTAGAATATCGAGATTTAAAAAAACATAAGACATTCTGATAGTTCAAACAAATTTAGATGTAGGTACGTTCATGGAATACAGTAATTCGAAGTTTTTCCTCGAATGATAACAGTTAATTTTTCCAAAGAGTTAAACTCACCATTACCACCTAAACACTCCTTCTGTCACTAGAAAATTCTATTGCTTGTAGCTTGCGAAGAACCTCTCAAGAAAGTAGTTTGTTGCATAGAACTTCAATTTTCTTGTCGATATACAATTCATTTACAGCAAACAACTGCAGGAAACAAATTTTCTTAATAATTGACTCTATGTTTTTGGTGTTCATTTATGCATTCTATGCTACACAAAAGTTATCTAGATCGTGGTGCAATATCAACAAGATTTGCTCGAAATTGAGAGGTGACAAGTTCAATTACCGTTCTTACCCTGAACTTTTTATTTATTTATTCGTCCGCATAAATAGTTTTACCGTAACATACTTAGAGTTTGCTGCAAACGAAGTCGAAAAATTTCCATCGAACAAACTAAAAGTGGTTTACGCAAACAATTCGTTCTCTCATTTTGTTTATATGCACTCTACGCCAATCATACGTTATACATTTTGTGGCGGAATGACAAGATACTCGCTTCTTAAGCGAGACGTTGCCGGTCCAATATTTTTAATCGTTCGCAAACAGTGTTTACCCTAACGAATTTAAAAATTTGCTGCAAAAGAAGCTGAAAAATTATTCAGCAAGCGAAAAAATCCGTTGGGCAATTTTTTCGTTTGCCGCGCAATCGATTTGTTCTCTCAATGTTGGCTTTATCTATATTCTGCTGTGTTTTTCAGGGTGGAGCTAAGTCTTAGCCAAAAATCAGCTCTTAAAATGAATGTTTAGTACGCGCGCAATGCACTTTTCGTTTAGCTATCTATAATAATTGCACTGGGATTTTTTGTTTTTGTTTAACTCTGAATGCTGTAAATCACCAACGGTACGTTTTAAAGTTAAGATTTTGGTACTGTTTTTTAGCTAGTCGTGCCGAAAAATTGATTTCTGAAAATACTCCAATCTTTGCTGTGTCACTTTGCTGTTTATATGCTACCTACCGCCTAAAGTCGATTCAATTAAATTAACATTTTGAAACTTTTCTGTCTGCTGAATAGGGTTTGAACTTGGATCTTAAAATTCATTGTCGTTTTCAATTATCCCACATACTTTTGTTTAAACTTTGAACTCATCACATTTATGAATCCTTGTTGGATATTTTGTAAGAAAAAAATTGTCCTTTACAATGACAGTGCGTAAAAACCGTAAATTTGATACTTCATGACAGCATGCATATATGAAAATTAATCACTTTCAAAGAATATAAATCACCAGCCCAACATACAAACCAGCAAGGTCTTCAAGTTTATCTCTTAAAGAAAGTATCCTCTTTTGTTTTCAGTCGGGCCCATCCGCATAATCATTTGTTGTCCTTTCGAGAAAGTGCTGAATTTGAGATGAGCCAAGATGTCAAGTTCATTCTGTTATTTTTTTTTTTTCAGTCTTACTTAACTTAACTTTTTGAGCTTTTTCAAACGAACCTTTGGAAGGTATACGACGACGACGCATGTTGCCTCCCACACTATGTATATACACTTTCTCATTGTTAGGATGTGAAAGTTAACTCCTCGTTAGTGAAAGCTCAAACAAAAGGTGCACCGGACAATGCGCTGTGGTGAAAGACCTAAATTAGACATTAATTAAGCTGAAATGTTTTTTTTTTATGACTTCTTTTCTATCAGTCAGCCGACGTACGGTTATTTGAGTAATGCAACTCTTAAGGAGTACTATTTTGTAACTTCTTGTTCTTTCTACAACTGCAGATGTTATTTTATTTTGGTTATTCAGGTAATTTTACCTATAGGTGAGCTTGAAAGTTTTTAAATGTCATTTCTATTTCAAAATCAGTGCGTAACTTTCCAAATGAAAATGATTTTTTCGACATAAAATTGACCCTGAAGGGCCAAAATTAAAGGTCAAGAGCCGACAACAATTTTCGATGTAGAAATATGTTGTTATGGGGAAACACGGAACGTTTCGTGGGTTTCTGCAACGCTAACCTTATTGTAGTTGATGGTACCCTGATAGGCAAGCAACCTTCACCAAATTGACAAGTTATTTGGGCTTGCACCTTCGATTGCTTCCCTTTGGAATGGAAAAAGTAAATAATTGTCAATATTGTCATAATTGGAGCGGTCTTGCGTTACCAAGAAAACAGTTAAAATCGATTTGGAACGACTTAAAGAACACCTAAAACACAACTCAACGACGAACTGACAGGTTTGTAAGCTGAATCCTCCTGTATTGACCACGTTTTAAGACTTTGCGGATTATTCCTGAGCAAAACGTCAAATACCGACCATGTCACTTTGTTTTTTATTGACACCTACAAAATTACCGGTGTACGAAAATGGAGGTATTCAATGAATTCCGACTAAAACACTTAGAATACGCGGACAGCATCCTTCCACTTACCTACCCTTTCCTAGGGTCATGGACCGCCATCAAATCATATCAAGGGTGGAGGAGAATCGGAAAATAATGGGAAAAACAAAACTGATCAGCCTCGGAAAAACATAACTCATCTGTCCAAATTATTATTTCAGGACAACCGGTAAAGAAATCAATAAAACTTTCAATATTTTCAGGGGTTTGTCTCTTCCAAAAACGGAACTGAAGAAGACATGAAAAGCCGTTTCAAAATATGGAAGAATAATTCTTTCAGTGCATTTGACATACGAAGAGCTGGATTAATCCTCAACGGGGCCCTAGGCAACTATTAATTTGGGGGCCCTATTTTTCACGTCCCATAACCCATAACGACGATCATGTGGTTTGAAAACGAAATATATTCACTGAAAGTGTACAAACACACAAAAAAGTGTAGCTCGTATCGTACCAACCGGTTCGTTCGAATTAACTGGGAACGGATCCAACCAAAGTGGCGAATAGTAGTTTTGTTCTATTCCTGCTGGAAGAATATGAACAAAATGGGAAATTCATTTGGAATTTTTGCACTGAATACAGTTTTTTTTTAGTGGAGTTACCTCCACCAAAAAACGAATTTTCTTTAACCTGTGAATAAAAATTTGGAAGTCGTTTTTGTTTATTAAAGTAATACTTTTATAATTTGCGAGTTAAATTAAACGATAAATTGGCATCAAATATGTAGTGAAAAAGTTGTTATTAAAAACCGTTGTGATTGTGTTATTGAAAAACTTATAAGCAAACCCATTTACAAGTGGAATTCAGTAGACAAATCTGCAATTATAGCGACTGAAAGACCTACTCCATTTCTGCAGGACTTGACAACAAAATTTTGCAATACAAAAAATGTGTTACTAGAATTTTATGTTTGTGAGAAAATTTTACAAGTCTTTTTCATTTTTCGGGGGCCCCCTAAAATCGGGGCTCCAGTCAACTACCTATTGTGCCTACTTATTAATCCGGTCCTGGCACAAACGTTTCAGAAAGGCAATTATTGCAATGCAAACCAATCTTTGCAATGGAACCTGCGCAAACAGGCAGGTGGAAGAGGGGGTCTGTAGACCTAAGTAAAATCTTGCTGACGACCATGTAGTTAAAGATGGAGTTAGGACTCTATAGATTTTGCCTACACGTTCTTCCCTTAATAATTCAACTAGGTATTCCCTATTTCCTAATTAACAATTCTCGTTTGAAATCTGGAATCAATGCAATTTGATAGTATTGTATCGATGCTGATATAATCCAGACCTTGTCAAATTGCAGGATTTTCGACAGTATTGACGGCCCCTTTATTTTCAAGGAAGCCTTCTTTGAAGTGAATTGGTTTGTGCGACCAAGAAGTGCCATTTCAAGAGATTGGCTCTCATGTTGGCCCTGCGAGAAGACATTATTATTCAGCTGTGAGCGGATATGGGTTTTAAATAATCTTTATGTCTTTAATAAAGAAAAGAGGAGGATAGCCTCATTGGTCTGATCAATGTCTGTACACAATTTTGTCAAGGCGCTGTCTTTGCATGTATTTCCTCTATCAGAATAGTTAACCAATGGTTGATTTGCGTCACAGCCTGCCAGCAGATCTCAACTCTTCTTGATCTTTAACTCGACGGACGATGCACAGTGAACCAACTTTTTAAAAGTTGTTTTTCTTCTTACTATTTCTCAAACATTTACTGAGAAAATCAGTTACTTTTTGTTTGAGATATTTTTATTGAAGAAGGTCATTTTCATTAATTTATGGCTGAAACTCAAAAGTTTTTTTTACTTGCTCTATAGGACATGTTTTGGTTTCGTGTCAAAAAAAAATTTGAGGTTTTAATCAAAACCAACATTACGATGATGGAGAAGTCCGAAATAGTGGTTTTCGCCGTCCGTCGGTCTGTGCGTCTGTGCGTTTGTGCGTCTATACGTCTGTGCGTCCATCTGTAGACTTCTCCACTGCCAAAACGCGTAGACGGATGATTTTTACGTGACATTAGCTTTTTTATGATAAAACACATAAAAAAGTATAACAACTTTTAAATAATTTAAAAATCTATAAAGTAGGCTTATCTCTCTTTTTTAATAAAACTTTTATTTATTGATATTTTTTTATAAAAAATTAAAATAGCTTAATTGCTCTCATTGAAACAAAAAGCAAAAAATAAAAAAAAAAAACAAATCAAGACTATTCTGAAACACCCCGTTAACTAATTTTTTTGAAACTCATCAAATTCATAGCTGTATGTTTTACGATTACCTACTTAAAAAAAATCTCGTCCACTGTGCCAGAGGTGGTATAGCCTCGGTTATTATTATGCAAGTTCGTAGATTCTGATCAAAATTTTCTGTCGGTTCTTAGACTATTTTGACAGCTTGAATTTCGAAACATAACTATATGAGATAACGAATACTAATTAGTACCAAGAATCACCCATTACTATAACCCTAGTGGCCTTGGTTAGAAAACATTTTTAATAAGTAATCATGAATAAATAAGTCAACACAGAAAACCTTTTAATAATATCTTTAACTTATTCTTTGCACAATCAATCATTTTGTTCACTTTCCTCCAGACAAACTAAATCAATTCCAATTTACTTTTCAACCCAAAATGAAAACAAAAGTAGCCTCGGCTTCCAGTTTGTATAGCGTTTTTCAATTTTATCATTTGAATTCGATGATGAATTTAAGTTTTTAAGGTCCAAGGCTAATGCCAAATTAATTTTTCCATTGAATTTCAGTTTTCTTTGAATTTTTGGTAGTCCCCAAACAAATAATGTCCTTTTTCTACATTGTCGCCAAAAAGTATAAATTTTAGACTTGTTATGTACAACACTGTTCACACATGTAAATGTTCGCTAGAGTCCTCTGTCGAAGAACCTAATTCATATTGCCTATAGAAGTGTCCTTTTTATTGGATGAACAGCGACATTTGAATTCGGATGAAGAGGATTTCATCGAAACATCATTATTTCCCCCATTTCCTTAGAAAAACTATAACCCTTGGGGGTTTTTGAATTTGACCCCTATGTACATCATTAGATTGCTATCTTCTTGACTTTGGCTATCAAGTTGTCTCGACCTAAAAAAGGGCCATATCTGGCACAGATACCATTGAAAGAAGGAAACTTTTATTACTTTGAAGGACATTTTTAATAGGACAAAGTTCAGTTATATTACAAATTGCAAATTGCATTAAAGAATGACCACTAACCACTCAGTACATTGAATGTCCTTGCATTTCCTTTAATTTTGAGTGTAGTTGACTTTGTAATTGAAATGGGTTATACAAAAATGTTCCTTGTTGAGTTTAGGTCACTAAAGTCTCAAAGGACTTTGATGAGTTATAATATGATTTTTTCTTGAAAGGTTCATTAATTTTCAGGACAATACACAATTCAGCTTTTTGATGCATCTTATGCAAATCCAATTTAATACAAAGGCAATCTTTTTACAACTCGAAGAGTGAAATTGTTAGATTTGCTACTTTTCATGATAAATTATTTGTCTGTGCAAATCTACACACTTAAAGAAGTCCAACAAAAAAAAAAATAAAACATTTTTTTTTGTTTCACCCTAATGTGAGTGGAAAAACAATAAATCATCTTCGCGAGATGAACACTATGCCGAAGCTGATTGACTTAAAGTGGATTTTGTTAAGAGATTAATGTGGCTTTCAACATTTAGATTGATTTAGTTGGTTGAGAGTTGAAGAAATGCCACATTAAAGTTCAATTTGTTTTCTAAGGAAAAAAAAAAAAAAAAAACAATTCGACTCGCAAAAGTACCTACTCAAAATTGTTTTGAAAGATGGTACCTATAAATGTTTGTTTTACTTATTTTTGTTTCGTGTACGGAAGCATTTTGTACTTTATTTCTCTTCTCACAATATTTACTTGAAGGATATGAATTGGAACTCTTGTTTAAATTACGTGCCATTCAAAGTGTCACATGTCTTAAGAAAACTTGTTTAAGGAAAGTTTCTATTGAAAGATCAGAGTTGAAAAATGTCAATTTTGACACGTACCGTTTATTGCCAAATGCATTCTTTTTTTACTTTTGTATTTCAAAGGTAGATCAATACAGAATATCCAATAGGTATCCAAGTTTCACCTTTTTTTTGAAGAAAAGGAATAAATTTCGAAGTGAGTAGGTAAGCTAAATGTACATATATTTACAATTTGATACAATTACAAAAATTGCTTCTTAAATAGTTTTGACCTTCAAACAAATTATGCAATTTGAGTGACCATCAAATAAGCAGAGCAAAGAGGGCAGAACATGTTTTTTTATTAAACAAAATTGCACAAGAGTTGTTTCAATAAAAATAAAATGAACGACTGGATCACACGTACTTGCTCTTATAAATAAAGTTACTATACATGCTAACTCTTTTTAATTAAAAATGTGTAAATGTAGTTTCATAAAAAAAAATTAAAAAAGCATAAAAATCGATTTTCAAATGACTAAAACAGTTTCTTAAATGAGTTTAACCTCAAAACGAAGTATGCAATTTGATTTCTTCTATAATGATACATTTTTTAAAAGAACTATTTTTTCGATATAAAATTTAGGAAGGACTTTTATAAAAAAAAGTGTGTGTACTCATGTACGCGTGCCAGAAGTTATGCTTCCTATCATTATTTATTTTACACAATTTAAATAAAAATGTATTTGATTTTATTTTTACTGAGAATTTAATCTTTCTATTGATACGAGTACCTCAACAGATGTCAGATGTTATGAATGGTACCTACAGTTGGTGAAAGGAGCGTAAAAAGTTCATTGTGTTTTTTCTGTAATATACCATTTAAAGTCTTTGTTTTTAATTTAATCAATAAACTTTGTGTGGCATTGCTTAAGAAAACAGACACATCTTGAAATTGAGCTAAACATATTATCAAAATTATCAAATTTTTCGTTAAATTTTGTATTTTCAAAGCATTCATTGAAAACATATTTTCACTTAACGTCCTCTGTGGCAATGTTTAATAAAATAAGTGTCTAATTTTATCTATGAAAATCTGTTCAATTTATTAAAATCCTGCAACTAACAACAACAACAAGTAACAGATTTTAATATCCAATGAAATAATTTGTTTTTTTAATTTTTCTCTCTAAAATCTGTAAATGTGCACTTTTATGTTTAAAAATATTTATTGCCTATCAAAAATACTTAAACCAACAATATTGTAGAACATAGAACAGCTCTAACAAATTTCATACCATATTGCAAAAAGAATAAGAAAACAAGAATTGATTTTGCTCTTAATCACCTTTTACTCATTATTTTTATGTGTAATTGTAAACAAAAAATAACACCATGTTGTAGCCTGATGTTTCAGCTAAATTTAAACACCTCAATCTTTAAAATCCGACAAGAAACAACAAGATTACAGATTTTATAAGCGAACCTTCTCGAGTCCATTTGTGAGCCAACGATAGCGGTGGTGGTCCGACGACCAAAACAAACAATTTTGTTGAATTTTGTTGAATTTCGGATAAAACTCTTTTTAAGTTTGTGAAGCTTTTATAGCATGTACATTGTACAGTTATGTGTGATATATCAAATTAAAGGTAATTTTATGGTGATGCTCAATAATAAAGTTGAATCATGGTTTTATGAGGCTGGTGTAAATAGTAACTAACTAACCGCGTAAACAAAACTCTTTTTATCGTTATGTCGGCTCACAGACTACAAAAAATTGTCAAAGTTTGTACAATAATGCATTTACCAACTATCTACAAATATCTAATGGCTGTGTAAATTTCAAGCTCAAAAATATAAAAATAAAAAAGATAAAAATAATATACAGTTGGAAACGGTCAGAAAACTTGGACTGAAAAATCTTGTTTTTACTGGTATTCATTGAAAAAAATGTTTAAAAATCTAATTTTTCACACATTTATAGAAAACACATCAGCCTTAAAGTCATTTTGACAACATATTTTTCCCGTTACTCCCAGATTTTTAAAATCAATTAAACTACTCACATAAACTTAAAAAATGTATTTGTTTTTTAAAGCTCAAAAAAACTGTTATGGGGCATTTTATATGAAATCCATATTAGACGCCAATTTTTTTTTTATTATCTTTCAATGTGCATAGTTAGTTTTTCAATAAATTATCAACTGTATCCATAATTATATCATTTTCAAACGTCTATAAAATTTGAATTTTTAGAATTTTTTTTTTGATAAAAACTCACCATTATTTTAATTTATCTATTCAATTAAATTTGTTTCATAATTCTAACCCCTATACTTTTCGAGAAGCACAAAAAAATGTTTGTCTTTTGCCCCATTTTACCCTAACTTGCCGGTGAAATTTTTAAAAATCCCGTCGTATCAAAACCTTACATTATATCACCTTACTTTTGGTGTATTTTGTTTTTTCCTATCAATGTAAAAAATGAAGCAGTCAGAATATCAAAAACGATGGCTGACTTCTGTAATTTAAATAAAAAAAAAAACAGTATTAAATGTAAATGTGTTGTTACTCTTTACCTATTTATAGTGTCTGTGTGAAAAAAACAGTAATAATGGTCTGAAAAAATCTATAATTTCAGGTATCTTACGGTTTGCGTTCCCTTTACTTGGTTCATAGTCTCAGACATTATTTGACCTAGTTTTTACCAATATTTTCAAATCTTGATTTTTATCATGAACTTGCACACAGAAACACCGATTTGGTTTACATTTTAAGCTTTTTTTAATGAAATTTTGTTTCCCATACAATTGCGAAACAAAGATCAATCGGTTTTTAGTATGCATTCGCCAAGAAAATTAAGTAAATCTCAAACTAACATTTTATAATGTCTATATTTCAAAAGTAAATCCACGTATTCTTTAAAAATGCGTGCTGCACTAATTAGTCAACACATAACAAAAATGCAGATCCAATGTGTGGAAAAATACGTTAATTTATTAGATTTCCTTTTAATAGCTAATCCATTTATTTTTGTATAGTTTTTTTTTTTGGAAATGTAAAATTCTTTAAGAAATGTTGTCAAAAGTTCTAATAAGGATTTTTTTTTTTTAAAGAAGCATAAAGTGCATTTTTTTTTTAAATTAATTCAAATATATCATATAAATTCAATTACAAATGGTCTAAATATAAACCTAAATAAATGGTTGATAAGTCAAAATTCTTTTTGTTGTACAATAAAAACTCCATATCATCAATTTTTTCAATAAATTTTGTGTTTTTCATGCATGCACTAAAAAAATATTTTTTACTTTAAGACCTATGTTGCAATTATATTTATATAAAATGTCCAATATTGGTATATAAAGAATCGTATAAAATTATTTTTGATGTTATACTTCTTGTTATACTTACCGGCCGGCGTTTGTAAAAATATTAAAACAGTAATAACACATAGATTTTTTCAGCCCATTATTACTATTTTTTTTTTCACACAGACACTATAAGTATAGGTTGTTTTGAATTAAAATTAAAATTTTGTTATTATTTAATGTACTACCAAACAAAGTCCAATAATACCCTATGTTAACGTAAGCTTAAAATCATTAATTTTCTCTCTCTCAAAATATTGTAAAAAACTAACGTAACTTCTAATCTTTCTTTTTACATTCCTTTTGTGCTTCTTTTTCTTATGCTAACTTCACATAAAAGCAAATTATTCTTCTTTGAAAAAATTTCCCTTCTAACACTTTTCACTGCTTTTATTTTAAAATAATTCTATATATCCAAAAAAACTATACAAAAATTAATAATGATATGAAGTATAACTTGTGGCGCAAGTACATGAGTACACAGACCTTTTTTTTATAAACGCCGGTAAGGAAGTATAACTTAAAAAACCCATGAACGCAATTCTTCTTTTGTTCCCCTTATATTCGGGTACAAAAGTACAAAAGATTAACAAAGCTTATTAAGAAATAGTGCCATATGGTAGTCACTTTGTCTTGATATTATCTCATTGAACTGTGCATTCAAAAATATACGCTTAAATCATGTGACATGTCAATTTTACCCCGAAAATGGTTCTCAATTGAACTTTGAGTATTTGAGTAAATACTGTGGTCGAAAGACGCCCTTCTCTTAACATCACTCTTGCACCCCCAAAGTAAGAGTTTGTTAGAAATAACTACGGTGGGTCGGAAGTGTCAAGCTTAGTTATAAAAAGCCTTGTATTTGCTTTGACCCTTTACTACGATAAATTATTATGTAATAATAAAACACGACAAAAAAGTTTCTCCTGAAGAATTCAATATTAATCATAAAATATTTAGGTACACCAAATACCAGCTAGATTTTATAAAAAAATATAAATAAAATTAAAACATTCCAAAGGCCTTAAGCTATTTTACTTTTTACTCAAAATGACCTTATGTTTGAATGTAAAATATACATATATATTTTTACAAATAAAAACATGGCAATTGTAAAAAAAAAAAAATACAAAAAACCTACTAAATTAACTATGTATGTTAACTCCCATTGTATCTCTATTATTATGGTTTGACATTTTGCAGAACATTTATTATTCTTACGACTCAGTACCTTTTGTTTAAATTTATGAAGGTGCACACACAAAAGAATCACTCTCTAGGGTGACATATATTTATGTATTTATGTATGTTGTGGTTCTGAGTAGATGTAGGGTTTTTGGTTTTTAAATTGAGATCCACAATCAAAAGATACAACACACTGGTTTTTAATGTTTATATTTTTTTTTTGTTTCATTTTCATTTTTATGTGTAACTTTCCAGCCAAACGAATTGGATGGGTTTATGGTATGAAGCAAAAAAACCATTAAAAATCTCAATTGTCAACTGCGGGTGTATAAAAATAAATATTTCATATCTCTTTTTTTGTCGAAGGATTATTTTCCAATCGTCATCAGACTGACTGGAGGTGCGGCTACCAAGTTATTTCTCCAAAAAGCTTCTAGATATAACAATGGACCATATTTTTTCTAGCAATAAAAAAAAAAAGTTATACCTACCTATAGTATTTAATTCCTAGAATTCCATACACAAATCTGTCAATTTTGACGGGAATAGAACTTGTTATGCATTCAAAATAACATTTAACGATATCCTTAATCCTTTTTTCCAATATTGTCTGTTTACTCACTCGGAAACATTTATTGGCTTTTGGGTTGGATATTTTGACCATTTTACCCATTTTCCTATTAGAATACATTCCCATAAAATTACATTTATATTATCAAAAAAAACTCGATTTCATATAATTTTAAAGTAAAGCGTTTGCAACGTTTATTTAATCAAAAATCCTACAGGTCAATGCTTAATGCTTATTACACACTACACTTTACAATGCATCCCAGTTTGTATGATGGAATAAAATTCATTTAAAATACTCGTTATATCTCATTTAAATGTAGTTAACCTCTCATTGTCTAACCACTTAATTAGTATCTGTTTTGCGCCAAGCCATGATACTCTACTTTACACAAACTAATTCCTGACAACCCTTAAAGCACTTAAAACTAACAACGCCAATGGTCATTAATTAGAGGGATATTGAATGGGATTCAACTTCAAAAATGGCCAATTAAAATAAACACTGCGAGGAACAGCGATACTATTATAGAGAAGTAATTTGATGACCAGTTGCAGTTGGGCAGAACTATATTTTTGACCTCGAAAAACCATTACCCCTAACCAGCCAGAACCAATAGCACACACATTTACCAAGGTAGGAGTATTATAATATAAGCTTAGAAAGACAGATATACACGCACTATTAAATGGTAACACATACCAGACTGTTGATTGAACAAAATAACATTTAGCATTCAGATTAGATTAAAAATAAAATAATGAAAATTCCAAAAGCTACAGAACTGGGATATTGATTTTACAGAATAAAGGTCCTTGGAAACTTTTTTTTTTATGAATTATCACGTTCTTTTGTCTTCTTTTGTTTTGTCGTGATGCATTATATTATTTGCGTGTTGTTTCCAATCATTTTAGATAGTTTTTCTACTAGCTTGTAGTCCATCATTCCTATTTACTCCTATTCTGGAATCCCCTTTGTAAGTTCATCCTTATCCATCATTGATCAAAGTTTTTTGCCTTTTTTTTTATTTTTGTTTTCTGTTATTGCCGACAAAAGTCGTGAGACGTTTCGGAACAAAAGTTTTTTTCTTTTTTTTTGTTGAAATGATGAATTGCTGACGATGATGGTTTTGTGGGAATTGACCATTACTTGTTTGTAGTTTCTTGGTAAGTTGATTGAGTGGAAATTTTGCTGTTGTCCAAAAACTTTTGTTTGTTACCTTTTTTGATCTTTTGTTAATTTATTATAAATTAAGATTCGGGTCCAGTAGATATTATGAGATTAAATATATCACATTTTTTTGAAAATGTCATGGTAGTAATCATCCAAATTCCTTAGCAACTTTGGCACTACATTTGTATATAAAAGATTCAATTTCTCAGGCGACATTCAAGAGCCTCTTTCTATTTCTGTACCAGCAAAAAAATTATTTTCATATTCCTAATGTTTGTTAAACCACAAAAAAAATATATATATTAGAAAAATTCAACTAAAGATAAGATATGTTAATAAGAGGTGTTATTTTGATATTCAAAGAAAAATGGCATTTTTGGAGATAAATGATCGGATGTTTATTTCATTATAAAGAGGAAGGTATGCCGTTAACAATGGAACACAACATCAGCCAAATGGCCGCCAAGACCACGCTTACAGGACCATATCCTTTTCATGAAATTTTCCATAACCAAATCGCAAAGTGGCTGCCCTATGTCCTCGATAGCCTCACGAATTTCATCTTTGAGGTATTGAATCGACGCTGGGCTGTTGGCGTAGACCTTATCTTTCACGTGGCCCCAAAGGAAGAAGTCGCAAGGTGTTAAATCACAAGATCTCGGTGGCCAATTGTGATCACCTCTTCGAGAGATAACACGGTCCGGAAACTTTTCCCGTAAAAGATCGATGGTGTGACACGAAGCACCGTCTTGTTGAAAGTAAACGTTGTCCAGATCAATACCATCCAATTCAGGCCATAAAAAATCATTAATCATCTCTCGATAGCGCAATCCATTGACCGTAACTGTTGCTCCAGCCTCATTTTCGAAAAAGTAAGGTCCAATGACCCCGCGGGACCATAAACCGCACCAAACAGTCACGCGTTGAGGATGGAGAGGCTTTTCAACAATAACTCTTGGGTTTTCCGAGCCCCAGATGCGACAGTTTTGCTTGTTGACGTAGCCTCCGAGGTGGAAATGGGCCTCATCAGTCAAGATGATTTTTAGATGAAATTCCGGTTCATTTTCATGCATTTCAAGGACCCAATCAGCAAAGACACGACGTTGTTGATGATCAGCCGGCTTGAGTTCTTGTGTTAACTGAACTTTATAAGCCTTAAGACCCAAGTCTTTATGCAAAATACGGTGTAATGACGTTTGTGGAATGCCTAATTCCAAAGAACGACGGGGAATGGACAAACCTGGATTTTCTTCAACACTTTGGGCTACAACAGCAATATTCTCAGTTGTTCTTGAGCGACGTGCACGGGTTTTATTCTTCACATCACTAACTTGTTCCAACAGCTCGAATTTGTCCACCAATTTTTGTATTGCGGTCCGACAAGGTGCTTCACGACGAAAAAAAAATGTTTTAGTTTTACGAACCGTCTCTGCCAAATTTTCACCATTTTTATAGTGAATTTTAATAATTTCAATGCGTTGTTGAAGCGTGTATCGTTCCATTTTAATAGCGTAGTTTCTACTTGTCAAATGTCAAAAAATGACAGCTTCAAAAGTGACAGCTACCGAAATAGCGGGCTATTCAAAATAACACCTCTTATTGGAATTTACATATTTAGAAAGAGTTAGATTCTGTTATACAGGACAATAAGACTTATGATAAAAATTCTTCTCGTCACCGTAAATTATTGAAACGCATGAACCCCTGCTCGATTTTAGAAAACAACAATGACGTAGCACATGCAGTACATGTACAATGTACATGCCTATAATGAAACACCCAAAGTGATATATATAGAGCGCATAAAATCGATGGAGTTGGGTATTCAGTTGCAGTTTGACTTTGGAGCTGAGCAGAGGTATTAATTAGTAATAATAAATCAATTCCATAGATTTCCCCTACCAGAAGTAAGAGTCTTCTGCAATTTAATCGGCTGCGATTTACCAGTTTCAGCTGTGATTTACCAGTTTCGGCTGCGATTTACCAGTTTTGGCTGAAATTTACTAGTTTCGGCTGCGATTTACCAGCTTCTACTACGACTACGACCTATTGCTGGAACAAGGGAATAAACCGCATCAATGAAAAAACCAGTCAGAACCAGCGAACTATACGGAATCTTCCACCGCCTACATATCAAAAGACGAATTTTAAACAACAAACAAGTGAGACACAAAAGAGAAAAATAATATTAGTTTAAGGATTAAATT
This sequence comes from Meliscaeva auricollis, assembly GCA_948107695.1. Lineage (NCBI taxonomy): Eukaryota > Metazoa > Arthropoda > Insecta > Diptera > Syrphidae > Meliscaeva > Meliscaeva auricollis. Next base: position 111,479,340 of record OX403616.1, on the reverse strand, counting down.
ATTTGTATTACACTAATACATTCATTAAATATACCCAAGAAAAAGTAAGAAATAATTAGGTACCAACCGTTGCGAGAAATAATGGAATAACTTCGGTGATAGACCATAGCAAAAAAAAGGTGTTTGAACTCATGTGCGCACGTCAGAAGTTATACTTCATATCAATAATTATTTTTGTCATCATTGAAAAGTTCTAAAAGGGAATTTTTTTCAAAAAAGCATAATGTGCTTTTTTTGTGAAATTAATTCAAATATTTCATATAATTTGGTTACTTTTTGCGTTCAGCCAATTTCAAATGGGATTTTTGAAGCTTGTAGCTTCAAAAAATTAATTTTTAATATGTACTTGAGAATGACTGCTGATTACTCTGTTATTCTAATAAATTTAAATCAAAATATTAAATTAAAAAATGTAAAAATAACGGTAGATAATATGAAAATTTATTATTCTTCCCTTCTGGAGCCTATATTTTCACATTTAAATATTATTATAACTTAATATTATAAAAGATTTTATTTTTGAATTTTTTTTACGGAGGCTTCATTCTTTTCTCTGATACATCATCTTTAAAAGTTTGTTAGGTTTTACTAAAGTTAAATGCTATTTTGTTTACGTAAAAAATTTATATTTTTTTTTGATATTTTTTAATGAAACTTGCCAGTGTCTTATTGAAACAAATTGTACGAGTATATCAAAATAATTGTCTTAAGTGTTGTTTTGTAGAAATTTAAAATTATTTAAGCAGACATTATTTAGGCAGACATAGACATAAAATGGTACGATTGGTCAAAGGAGCATAAAAAGTGCATTTTGTTCTTTCTTTTCTGTAATATATTATTAACAGTCTTTGTTTTTAGTTTAATCAATAAACTTTGTATCGCATTTTGTTTAAGAGAACAGATACATCTTGAAAAGGAGCTAAAAATATATTCGAAATTATCAAAGTTTTCATTAAATTTTTTATTTTTAACGCATTCATTTAAAACATATTTTTACTTAACGTCCTCTGTGGCAATATATAATTAAAATATTAATTGTCTAATATTTTTATGTAGAATTATTGTAGCCTGATATTTAAGGCAAATTTAAACACCTGAATCTTTAATATCCGACAATAAACAAAAAAGTTACAAATTGTATAAGCGAATCCATTTGTGAGCCAACAGTTCCGTTCTCCACTAGTGGCTGGTCGAGTTCCCACTACTAAAGCAGACAATTTTGTTAAATTTTGGTGAAACTCTTTAAAAGTTTGTAAAGCTTTTATAGCATATTATTTGATCGTGATGCTCAGTAAAGTTGAATCATAATTTTATATGGGTCGGGTAAATAGTAATTAAGTGCAGCGTAAGAAAAAATCGTTTTACCCTTATCTCGGCTCACAGACTACAGAAAATTGTGAAATTTTGTACAAAAATGTATTAACCTAATAGCTACATGCGTATATTTCAAGTCTGTAAAAAAAATATAAAAATTAAGAAAAAACATAAAAGTAAAATACCGTTGGAAACGGTAAAAAAAAATTCTTATTTTTACTGTTATTTATTGAAAAAAAAAAATTTTAAAATTCTAATTCCTTCACACATGTATAAACAACAGATAAAACTAAAAGCCGCATTGACAAAATATTTTTCCCATTTTACCATGATTTTTAAAATCAATTAAGCCACCCACATAAACTTTCAAAAACGTATTTGTTTCTTAAAGCTCAAAAAATTATGTTGCATTTTGAATATAATCCGTATTGAACGCCTTATTTTATATATAATTTAATTCATTATCTATCATTATGTGCATAATTAGTTTTTTCAATAAAACATCATTTTTACCCACACCAAAATCATTTTCAAAGGTGTTAAAAAAATATTTGATTTTGAAAAATAATTTTTAAATTGAACAGTTGATTGTTTAGAATATTTTTCTTAATCAAAACTAATCATCATTTCAATTTACCTATCTTTTTAATTAAATTTATTTTATAATTATAGCCCTTATACTTTTCGGGATTTACAAAAAGCTTTTTTGTCCCCTACCCCAATTTACCATAACCTCCCGATGGAATTAAAAAAAAAATCCTGTTTTATCGGAATCTAACATTGTACCACCTATATTTTGGTGCATTTATTTTGTTCCTATCACTTATAGTGTAGAAAATAAATCAGTCAAATTATCAATAACAATGGCTGACTTCCGTAATTTAATAAATTTATTGTATTGCACACAAAATGCAAAATAAAAACAAAAAACAAACCCAGTATAAAAAGTAAGTGTCTTGTTACTCTTTCTCTACTTATAGTGTCTGTGTGAAAAAAACAGTAATAATGGGCAAAAAAAGTCTATGTGTTATTACTGGTTGAATATTTTTTTAAACGACGGTAAAGAAGTGTACAGCTTCAAAAATGCTTGTGATAAAGTGTTTTACAAAACGGCGTGCGTTATCATTTCTTCGCACTACAGTTATCATACTCTACCCTCACAATATTCCCAATTATTTTCGAAACGGGAAGTATTTTGTATATTATCGCCTAATTTACAGTTCAGCGTTTTCAGTCTTTTCTGTCCGTCCATCGTTTTTATTTTTATGTATAACAAAGCGAAAACTTGTTTGTCGTACTCGAATATTGATTGTAATCAATCAAAGCAAAGGTCTTGTTTTTTTTTTTGCATGCAAACATTTTTTTCATGCAAAAAAAAAATCTTAATTGCATTTGTAGCCTCTGGTACCTTCAATTTTATATAGAAAAAAAGTTAATTTATATATTGGTTACAGTATTTTCAAAATATTAACATCAAAATATGTTACCGTAACCAATATAAAAAATTACATTTTTTTCCTATATTAATTGGTACCAGAGGCAACAAATGCAATTTTGTTTTTTTGTTTTTACATGCAAAAAAATGTTTACTTGCAAAAAAAATAAAATAAATTGCATTCTTAGCCCTTTGCTATTGGAACCGGCAGGAAAATAGTACCAAGACCCTCTATTCCTGTTATTAGAGTTAAGCTTAGGATTTTTTTTTTCATCTACTTAGCGGAGGTAAAAGATCAGAAGTCGGAACTATAATAGTCTACTTCGTTAAAGTTAAATAATGTAGTTGGCTTGGTAGCGGTATTCGATACGTTGTCGCTGTTTGCAGTTAAAACTTTGATATAGGATTCATTATAATAAGTAAAACAACCATTTTTGAACGCTGCATTATTTACTGAAGCTGAAGACTAGAAAAGTACTTTTTCTTACATTGCAATAAAGCAGTATATTAAAGAAAAATAATGAAGATAATGGTAAACCAAAAATATCTATATAATAAACGCTTTGGTACATTATTTTATTTAAATTTATTTTAAATATTATCGAATATTCTCGGAGTGGTAAATAATACTTTGCAGATTTGTTTTTTTCTATAAAGAAGTTTATATTGTGTCCTTTTTGTGTGAATGGCGCCTTTTGTAAATAATAATAAAAAAAAAAAAACAATATAAAAACAATTTTAATCCAATCAACTGTGTATACCTACAATAATTCTCCTAAAAGGTTTTCCAAAGCCAGAAGCTTGCGGTTCCGGCTCTTTGTAAATTTAAATTTTTAATCTAATTATCAGTTGACGCGGGTTCATTTCATTTCACAGAATCAGTTGATTATTATTCACAACACAACTTAAGAGTATAAAAAAAAATATCAAACAAAAAAAAAATCAACATTGAATTAAGGGTCAATTATGCAAATGAAAAAAAAAATATATATATTAAAGCACAGGCCTCGAACAAAACTTAACAAAAAAAAAAAAAAAAAAATATTATACAATGCATTGATTATTATTATTATGCCTCTACTTTATTATGTGTATATTTACACCGGGGATGTTAATTTATTGGGTTTTTCACCTAAAGCTGTATATTTTTGAGATTAATACATTTTTCCTCTTAATAGTATTTAATGTTTTATAATGTAATTTTAAATAATCCTCTTCTCTTTAAAAACATTGCAATATATTATAATTCAGTTTTATATTTTAAATTAATTTTTATGAGAGTATTATCGAAATGTTAATTAATATCGATGATTTTTTGTTAATTTTTTGTAATTTTTGGTTCAGCATGAAATACGGTACAAATGTGCATGCATTGGTATAAATTACCTGATACGCTTTAAAAACTCAATTTTAACATAGCCACAAATTAAGTGAAGGAATACTGCCATGTCACAGAGATAGTACCTAAACATTTTTGGTCATTTTTTTAAAACACTTTCGTAACCCTTATTCGTTTTGGGTTCTAATGCTCGTATAAGATGGAATTTCCGAATTTATGGACTCCGAATTTATACATGAAATTATAATAAAATATTAGACTAAGTGCAAAAAAGTCAAGATCGAAAAAATGCACAATTTTCTTTAAGTTTAAAAAAATGATGGAACAAAAGGCTAGAGTGTGTAACTTGTCTCAAAACCTGAAAAAACTGTACGGGATTGGTAGTCGATTTCCCCCGATCGTTTTACTTAAAACAGAAAAAAGTCTTTGATATTTCCATTCTAACGTTGCTTTCACCACCAGTTTTTAAAAAAATTTAAGTCAAACTCAAAATTTGTAAAAATAAATGCAAATCTTTTATCTTTATTTTTTATCTAATATTTTTTAACCCAAGTTGGTAACTAATCACTATTTTTGTTTTTATTATTCAATCCGTTTATTAATTTTTAGTTAGAATGTAAAAACTAAAGATGCTTAAGTTTTTGAAATATAAATCCAAAAATAATAGTATTATTTTTTAAAATAAATGAACAAATGTTTTTTCAAATCGTTTTTTTTTTTTCATAATTTTACAGTTTTTAATTAATTTAAGGATTAAAATATGGTGGAATATGAAGCTGTATCTCGAGACCTATTGGACCTACAGAGCTGCTGTTACGCTTTCATTGCAGCAAATCTTCTTTACTTGATGCCTGTTAGCTTTTTCTGCGAAATGTACATTCTAAAAGTTATAAGATAAAAACAGAAAAAAGTGCGAAAGTTTCGACGTTTTTGGTGCTCGATGCAGTTAGCATAGGTTTTTTGAGGCTACAAACTTGGTCGTACACTGCTGGCATATTTCCTAACAACATCCCACAAAATCAGCGATTTCCATTTTTCTGCGACCTCAAGCTCTTTATTTGTTTTGTACTACTGGCCTTTATGTAAATCCACAAAAAACAAAATAAGTTCTGGTGTGCCTCAGCCTCAGGGCTTTGTTCTGTCTCCGATTCTCTTCCTCATTTTTATAAAAATTCTACTTTCTGGAACTTCTTTATTAAATCAACTAATACGCTTATTATAGTACCCGATGAAAACGCAGCTCTGCGAAATAAGGACCCAGGAAATAAGTCCCCACACAATAATGCAATAGGGCCTCGAATTACGCACACAAAATAACAAGGATGAAATTACTCAAATTTTGGGCTGTTATTTAATTTGTTTTCAGGCAAAACAATTTTGGGCTTCATTTATTTTTTTATGAAAACGCTAATATAAAATTGTATGTATTTTAGAAAAAGTTTTGTTAAAATCCGCTAATCGAAGAAACAGAGTTGGTATTCTGTAACTTACTAATAATGCTTTTTAATGGTTTTAAGCCATCAGGGAGTTACAGAATAGCCGAAAAAAACCACTCGATTTTTTTTTCAGGTTTTCAGTTACTCTTTGATGGTTTGCAGTACGATCTATTCTATACAATTGAGTGTTAAAAATTAATTTTAACTCGTTGGAATTTTTAATGTTGATAAATTACAGTTGTTTGAAACACCCTTGCCTTTGAAAAATTGGGGTATGTTTAATTTTTCGGGCATTTTTCATTTCGGTGGGACCTTATTTCATTTGGGCATATTTTCAGTACGAAAAAATACCCTGATTTGGGACCTTATTAACTTTCCATTGGAAGATATCGTTATTAATGCGATTTGTTGAAGTGAAGATTTTGAAATTTCTCGACGTTTTGAGGTCAATAGATTCGGAATCGATAGTTATTAGAAAGATGTCGGTCTGCGTGTGCGTGTGTGTTTACGTTCATAAGTTCGTGACACTTTATTTCGTTCCCCATAATCTCGAGAAAGAATCAAGTTATCAACTTTGGCGAGTGAAGAAAGCCCGGCTCAAGACAACTCGACTCAGGGGAGCGTTAATAAAGAATTATGACGGTTAAAACTATGCATACGCCTATAACCTCGCAGAATATAACCCTTACAAAAGATCATGATTTTTAGATCTGTATTTACTAAGGGCACCTAGTCTCTTTATTAATTATTTTCTTTGTTCTTATTTCAAGGAACAAGTGATCCTTGAACTCACTTCAGTATTTGAACGGAATGTTGAAAAGGCTGTTGTAATCATACCTAGGAGGTAAAACCGTAACAGCAACTCTTACGCCTTGAACACCGCCATGAATCTGTTTTGTATCGATATTTTCACAGTCACCTAATGAAGCCACCCAGTTAAATTCCTCTCCTTCCATATGTGTAAGACTTGACGTGAAACAGTGAAACTTAGATCTAATGTGCTGCTTGCACGTTATCTTATAAGGATCGCCTAATACGGTTCTTGGAATCATTAAGCAGACTTGCGTTCCACAACCCAAGAACAAAGAAAATCCTGCGACATCTACTTCTGTAACGAGATCGAAGACTGCGAGTGGTTGTTTTGTTTGAACAATGGCTTTGAGAATCGAGGGATGATAACTAAATTTAATAAAAATACGCTTACCTATGCCCACGTCCCAACAGTTTATAAAGATGATCCGTGAAATCGTATAAGTGCCCATAAAGGCGCCACAGCAAAGGTTTGATGTTGTGAAAATACAAACGTTGACAAAGTTTTATCACAAAGGACCTTTTGCCGACCACGTCTTCCTAAGTTTTTTGAAGAGCACTAAGTTTATCAGAAGTGTTGCAACTAGATTTCAAATGGGGCCAAAGCGAAAACTTTGGTTCGCTGAAGATTGTTACATACCAGCCTAGGACGAAACTAATCACTAAACGGTCAGCATGGACCGCAAGCTAGTACCAAAACTGGCGAGAAAGCAGCCTTTGAACTAAACAGCCGGGTAAAACCCGGGTAACCGGCTACTTGAGGATCAACTTCATCAGCACTATTAATCATAACTAAGTAGAATTATGATTAATTATAAACACAAAAAAATACTTTAATACTTTAGTTATATTATTATGAAAAACGTGAGGGTCTGAGTTTTGAAGACCCCAATTCAGGGACCTCAATAAATTAAACAATTGCAATGATATTTATAACCTGATTTTTAATAAATATTCCCCAACCAATACCAATATTATTAGTTGATTTTGATTTATTTTCTTAATCAAATTGGAATATTCTTAAGGGCATAGTAGAAGATAAAGGATAAACATACTCGTATAATAAATTAATAAAAATAATGTTCATCTACAAGAAATTGATTTTCCATTTAATTTCCTCTCTTCCAACTATCAGAAATACCTTTCTTGCAAACGTTTTTTATGGGATTATTTTTTTATTAAGTGAAAAAGGATATATGTATCTCTGCGCGTTCTATAAATAACCGTAATTTTTCTTTACAGAGCTTTATCCGTTTTATATATATAAAAAAAAAAAAACAATTTTAAAATGAAAAAAAAAAAATCCTCTTGCGGTAAACTAAGAATCCTTTTTGCTTTGGTCGTCCTAGACATATGTTATATCTGTCTATTTTCCTTTTTTATACTTTCAACAAACAGTGGCGGCGCGTAGGCATAGAAATTTATTTCTATTTAATCAATGGCTCCCTACAAATACCTTTTTTCAAAACTCCAATTTTCTTCTCGATATCACAAGGAAGAAAATCAACACAGATACATACAAATCAATACATGACCCACATAATGTTGGATAATATTTTTAAAGGATGACAAAACGGAAATCTAATATTTATTTATTTTATCTGCTACCAGACGTCTTCTAAGTAGGTTACCTTTGGGCGCTGATTCGTTTCGTAAACAAGTGTATATGCTTTTTCATAGCCCTCAAACTCTTCCAATACCCCCAAGGACTCCTTCGATATTTATCCCTACTTTTATACTTCAACATAGTATCAACACAAAACAACAAAAAAAAAATAGGCTTAAGCCTTCACACATTTAGAAAATACCTAACATTTCTCTATCGATGCGATGAATAAAATAAAGTTGCGTTCTATAAGTGCGTAAACAACCTAAAGGTGATTTATTATTTAATGGAACTGAGAGGGCTTGATATGATTTCCTCGAGCAAACATCGTTAATGGGGTATCAAAACAACAACAACAACAACAACAACCAGACAAGGGAATGTGGATAAAGTTTCCTTATCCATTAAAAGTATATTTTCCAGGATCAGACAAAAAAAAAAAAGTGGAAAGCAATAGAATTAGGAAGACATTTGATAAGATGAAATACATATGGGCTTCTCCATAGAAACCCTATTCCGAAAGTAGGTAAACATAATAATTAAAATGATGAATTAGGTTGACGCAAAAATAAGTTGTTGTTTGTGACTAAAAACACAATTTAATAAGTTTTGTGTATTAATTCTTGTTAAAAACAGAAGTTAATTGTAAAAGCTACAACGGGACACATAGGAGCCTCACTTACTTGCATACATTGATGGGCTAAACCAAAAAGCTCTTTAATCCTGGAGTTTGGTACAATATATTTCATTTGTATACTTTTGAAGAGGTCACAGAGAGATTCCTATTATCAAGCCTGACCGCCCAGCCCCTATCTAACTGCATTCAGCACTATACCACGTTGTTCATCGGAGTTGGAATCGAAGTCATAGCCCTTTGACCCCAACGCAAGCCAATTTGGACCGAAAATCACTCGGAAAATCTTTCTTTCGATATTTCAAGCTGGGTTTCATCCGATTTTGGCAACTATAAACTTATCTCTCAAAAAAAAAGAATGGGGTAATAAAATCTTATATTCCTTCCAAGAATACGTGAAAAAACGAAGTAATAAATACCGATCTAATAGTCGTTCCAGGTAAACACAATCTGTAATAATTTTGAAGTGATACATGCTCATCTTACGTCTCACCGCAGTCAATAATTTTGACCGATTTCTGGCCAATTTTGACGAAGCAGTGAAACTTCTCCATAAGTAAAGTATATCCTGTAAAAACGGACAAGTTTTTAGCAACAATGCCGAAATATGACAATTTACGGAAATTTCGATGAGGCTGATCACCACAAAGTTGTACTAAATGCATAGTTCAGAATTCTGTGGGTGACTGTCAGGTATGTATTCATTGTACCTACTTGCTTTCTTCCAACCAAATTGTAAAAAAATTACAAAAATCTTTTTTTGGCCTCCTGTCGAAAAAAAAAATCAATGCAAGATTCGATTTACCACATCTACAACTTTGATTTAAATAATTTTTGTATATATTCTCAAATATATTGTGAAAAATGCCATAAACAATTTTACTTGAAAAATAGTTAGATTTTTATAAAACTAACTTTTAACACTACATTGCTATGTTTTCTATTAGTTAATTTTTTCAACAAAATATAAATTTTTGTGTATCTAATGAATTTATTTTGAATCAATAATTTTCAATAAAATTTTTACGCAAATTTTTTTGATTTTTTAGTTAATTTTCTTTTTTTAAGATTTAATAAGAAAACAACACAGTTATTGAAAAAAACACAAAAATTGAAAATAAATAAAAAACTTAGCTTTAACGTCAATTTTGCCGCGAATGACAGTAAAATCAGCGAGGAGTGTTCGTAGAAACAAAATTAAACTTTTGGAAATGATTTTGACTTTTTAAACTTCAATTATCAGAATGCTCTATCATGCTAAATTTTTGAGTTATAGAATTTCGAACTTTTCAAAAACACCGTTTTTGTAATGCTTTGTTTAAATAGAAGTTTTGTTTCCAGAGACAACAACGTGTTTTTTTGAAGAAAAAAAATTCAGACTATTTAGTGTTAAGTGCATCAAAAGTTTTGACAAAAATATGGTCTTGTTTCTGAAAATGAAATTTCGCTTTACCCAAAACATCACAAGAACAGTGTTTTTGAGAAGTTCAAAATTTTATAGCTCAAAAATGTTGCATGATAGAGCAATTTTGATACTGGATAGTTCAGAGAGGCAAAATGTTTTACAAAAAAAATCATTTATTCTTCGCTGGATTATAATACTGTCATTTACGGAAAAATCGATTTTAAAAATAAATAAAAATGGGTTTGTTGTTTTATTTTTTTCAATTTTTCACACTGTTTTTCACAATAACTGTGTTGTTTTCTTACAAAGTCTTAAAGGAGGATTTATGCAAAACGAAACCATCTCAAAATTTTTAAAAGCAAAAATTATTTCTTCAACTTTTTGATTGAAAATTAATTTTTCAAAATAAATTCGTCAAAAACACAAAAACACGTCAAGCCCCAAAAAAATTGACTTCTGCTACATTAGCGGCAGGATGAAGCAGGACGTTATTGTAAGAAAACCTTTGTCCAGATTTCCGGAGTGTTAGTAATTTTTACATACCGTTTTGTAATAAGTGCATTAAGTTCTACAAAATTCCACTCAATTGGGGTAGGTAATCGAAACTAACATTTTTCTTTAGTTCAAATTTCTGTATTTGTGTTGAAATGGTAAAATTGAATATATTTAAGAATATATTTTCAAAGCAGCATGTTGTTTTAAGAACCTATGTTTCAAATTGATGTCGAAGTTGGGTAAATGAAGAATAAAATGTAATTTTTGAAGTTTTTCAGCTTATACATTGATAAAAAGGGTCTAAATGTCTTCTTCTCAAAACAGTAAAAAAAAATCTGAAATGGCTAAATATTTGACGAAGCTAGATTTTTTGCAATGAATGAATGTCAAAAAACCGTTTTTTGCCCCTAACTTCAGATTTTGGGGTCGTTACTGAATTTTTAGTTCAATAAGCTATACTAAACGTGATAGGTCTCCACCCGCGTATATTTTGAGTGTCACACAGTGAATCATTCCCGGGTTTCTTACAAAATAAAATGCTAAAATGCTTAAACTATTAAAAACAAGATCATGTAAATTAAAAAGTCATTGAAGGTTACGTTTTGTACATTTTTCAGGTGAAATTTTGAGAGACAAAAAAAAACAGTCAAAAATCTTACCTATGTATATCAAAATTTCCGAAGAAAAATTCTAGTGGAAGAGAAATTTTGACTCTTTTTAAATTTTGTGCCAGTAAATTACTTCGACCAGTTTTAACTAATTTCTAGATTGTAAGCACTATTTTTAGAAAATAAATTCTGGTTGTTATATAATATGATTGCTGAGAACATTGAGAATTTTTTAGAGTTTGCGTTATCTTATATTTATTTTGCATTGTGAGGGAATTTTTGGAAGCAATCGTTAGTAATTTTCAAACTATGCAATTTTGTGAGTTTCCTTGTAAAATATTTACGTCAAAGATCTTCATCAAGAAAAAGTGATGCTGCATAATTACCTTTTCCTGATAAAAACTTCATCTTTTACTTATTCTTCATGAACACATAAAATTTCTATAAAAGAACAAAGTTTTTTTTGAATGTTTTAAAAGTTTCTTTGAAACCAGCGAACCCCTAAAACATCGATTCAATTAACATTTAGATTACTTTTTCTTTTTCGTAAACGTTTTTGATTTTTTTTTGTTCTTTTTACGTAAAATCGAAAAAAAAAATCATCCTTTATATGCATCGTGCCCTCGAGTTCGTCACATATTGACAAAAAAAATGAAAAAAAAAATAAACACAAAAATCAAGTTCCGCCTCTTTGATGTTTTTCTGGTTGCATTGCATGCTTTAGAGATGATTCCATTTCGATGGAATTTAACTTGGGTACAGATGCTTCTGCTGCTGCTGCTGCTGCTGCTGGTTTGTGTGCAATTTTGCGAAAGGATAAACTCACTTTTTGCCCATCGCATGCTCTTGTGTACTTGATGTTCATCACCCGCGTCCCTTCATGCCAATATCATTCTATTGCTCTCTTCTCTCACTCGAAGGACTTTAATTTATTAAAATTGTATTCACTTGGTGATGCACTTAGGAAATTGACAGAGATGCATTTCGTTTGCTATCAAATCGAATCATGAATAATATTGAACTCTCAGATTCGAAAGAATAAATCAGTTTGCCTGGCCCTTGGGGGGTGTTCTTCAGCCCCCCATCATCCCCTCGCTTATTCTCTCTTGCTGGGGTTGTTGATTGTCATTTTCGATTGAAGTGTCGGAGTTGTCTTCTATCGATCTTTCTTCCCTTTCTTTCCGGTTTCCATTTTAAGTTGTGTTTTGTGTTTGCTCCTCCATGAGTGAGCGATTTGCCTCAGGTGTCGTTCGTATAGACACAGAGTGTTGGTATAGTTTCTCTTAGTGTGCTCTTTTTCTTCCCTCCTCCCTCCTTCATCCATTCAATTTCAATCTTTGTCATTCAAAATAATTTATCGTTTAATTTTTTTTTTCTAATTAATTTTCTGGGAAAAATAAACTCTGAAACAAATTGAATTAATTTCTTTCACTTAATAATTTTAATCGTTCCAAGAGAAGAGAAAATATTTAACAAAAATATAAAAAAAAATTCAAAGTTTTACTTGTTTTTTTTATATTTTTGTTTTACAATAACTGAAAAGGGGAAGAAAATATTTTTCATCAACCTAGAATGTCCTTAGAGAGAATTGCTTATGCCACATTTTTTTTTTTTTTGCCATAACTAGATATGGATAGTACAAGCAAGGGTTGTTATTTCTTCTCGATGTTTTTTTTTTTTTGTTGAAAATGTAAAATAAAAACTTGAATTTCCAATTCCTTTAAAGTTTGTAGAAAGAATTCAGGGATTAAATATTGAAATGAAGAGTGGGAGAAGAAAAAAAGTGTATTCTACGTGGGAAATAAGGAAGTAGAACTTCATCCTGTCTCGGTTTGTTTATGCACACAAAAAAGAATTTTGAAGTAAAGTTTTCTCTATGGTGACAGATTTATGTTTTTGACAGTTTTTTTTTTTTTTTTTTTTTCTTGTAACTTGAATACTTTTGAGATAGGAAAGAGTTTTTTTTTTATTATTATTTGTATGAGATACTGTATAACTTTTATGTTTGATGATTCCCTGAAATAGAGGATTATGTGTATCAGAATAGAGTTTTTACATTACACACGGGAAACTTGTTGGCTGGACAAAATCGCAAGTGGAATATCTAAACTGGAAATCTGAAACAGCACGGTAGACAGAATTATGATCAATGGATTCATATTATGATGAGTACATACAATTTTCAAATTTAAATAAACAAAATATAAAAAAGTAAAACTATTTTTAATGTTTTTAGTAATCTTTGCTTATTATTTTTTGTTTACTTTTCTTAAAATGTACGACAAATAATGTTAAAAAAATTAAAAAAATTTAATCAAAACGTCAAAACTAGTAGAACATTGATGGAGATGTCCAAAGTCTATTGGTGCGCCCCACTATGGGGCCAGATTTACAGAAAAATTTATTAAATCAATAAATACCGGAAAGAACTCATTCAGAGTAAAACAAAAATAGGCGTTCATTATTGAGTAATATCGCAAAAAATAGCACAGGCAGTCATGAAAAAGGCGTCGAGGTAAAAATTTGCGAAATATCTTAGAATACCGTGGTATAAAGCACAGAATATCGTGGAAATTAAATGCGACTGGGTCGCACGTACAGAGTCCAAAGAGACGTCGAAGAGGAACTCTAAGGAAAGTTCTTTGAGAATCTTGGCGAAATCCTGATTATCTCTGAAAAAACCCAGAGAAGAACCTTTCGGAACTCACCTTATATGTCCAAAGAGCACCTCGGAAGGCATTCTGAGGAAAGTTCTTTGGGGATCCTAAGGAAACCCTGAATGTCCCTGGACAAAACCAGAGAAGAACCTTGCGGAACTCACATTTGTGTCCAAAGAGCACCTCGGAAGGCAGTCTAAGGAAAGTTCTTTGGAAATCTGAAAGAAACGCTGAATGTCTGTGGAAAACCAAAGAAGAACCTTACGGAACTCACACTTGAGTCCAAAGAGCACCTCGGAAGGCAGCCTAAGGAAAGTTCTTTGGGAATCTGAAAGAAACCCCGAATGTCCCTGGCCAAAACCAGAGATCTTGTGGAACTCACACTTGTGTTAGTTATAATATTAAATAATGCTTATAATACCTAGTAATACGGTCTAATAATAAATTTCCTATTCTGAAGTCTAGCTAATTAATAATATTTTAAAAAAAGTTCAGAATAGCTACTTTTATAGAGCGAACTCTTAAAGCCTGCTTGTTGCTAATTTGTTGCTCGTGAATAACACCATTTCCAAATTTGTTACTCCTCCCCTAACCACCCAAAACAATGGCGGTGCTAACTTCACGTGAAGCTAGCACCGCCATCATCTAAAACACAAAATTTCAAAAATATAAGTATGCAGGAATTTGTTGCTAATTTGTTGCTCATATGTTACCCCAGTCTCGAATTTGTTGCTCCACGTTTTGACCTTGAAAATGCATTTGCAAGGTTGTAGGAACAAAAGTTAACTTTTTCCAAAAAATTTGTTTTTAGTTTTTGGGGGTGAAGGAGTTGGAGCAGAAATTTGAAACGCACTTTTTCGTAGAGCAACAAATTCAATCTAAAGGCTCAGTCACTTTTTTTTTCCAAAAACCTTTCTATGGCAAACTTGACCTTTTCAAGATCAAAACGTGGAGCAACAAATTCGAGACTGGGGTAACATATGAGCAACAAATTAGCAACAAATTCCTGCATACTTATATTTTTGAAATTTTGAGTTTTAAGTGTAGTTCTTAGAAGTGCCCATAGAGATAGCTGAGTGAAATACGTTCCACAAGATCCACAATGCGTTTTGGCCATGAAGGAGTTGGGCTAAAAATTTCATATGCACTTTTTTGAAAAGGTGAGGAGTAGCCCTTGAATTGGTGTTAATCTTTTGACTATATCATCATTTTTGAGCGATTTAGATTTACCTATGAAATGTTAACGTGCATTACAAGGTCACAACGTGGAGCAACAAATTCGGGAATGCGGCAACAAATTAGCAACAAATCCCTGCATACTCAGATTTTCGATTTTTTGTTATGGCGGTGCTAACTTCACGCACCTTTTTTTTCCCCTTTCTGTTTTGATGTTGTTCGTTCGGCTCGCTATACTACCATCTAATTGCAGTCGTATGCAGCTATTGTGTAAGGTTTTCAAAATCGTACAAAATTCTACACATAAGACCACAATTAAACAAATTTGCCAAAACTGATATTTCTGGACGCACCCTAATGTCGAAAGTATTTTATAAAAATGGGATAATTTTCATTTTATACAACATTTTACAAGATGACAGAAGAAGATCTGTACTTAGAAAGCGGCATGTGTGGAGGAAACGAGTTTGATGGAAAGGCTATAGTTGGTTATACCCGTGGCTTATCCTCTAATTCATTTAAGGTACTAATAAAGAGTAAAGTAAGTAAAGGCTTTGCTTGCCATGAATATTCAAAGAATATAACCACAAACTGACTCTTCTTTTGATGAGCTGATCCTTTACCATAATGACCAGTGTCCTTTATCATGATGAAGCACACAAACAGACACATCCTTACAGAATTCTTTCGCTCTCTTCAAAACTAATAACTTATTTATCTGCGAAAATAATGAAAGTATTTTATAAACATTTTATCACACATAATTGAGATAATATTGAATGTATCTGAATGCAATCCTCAATGCAAAAATCATTCAGGCATTTTCACAGCAATGCTGGCTGTGGTTTTCTTGTAATTAATGATATAATTACCAATTAATTGTGTGGTATTTATTACTGTGGTCAATTCGCATTGATTTTGTTGATTAAAATTAAATTTTTAAGGAATATTCTCATTTAATTAAGTAGCGAAATTTTGTCAGTCTATTGGAATACTAGGTTTTTAACGAAATATGTGTGAAAGAAAGTAAACGGATGAGCACGGCTCATGTGGTTCTAGAATATTTACATCTGCATTAGCAACCAATCGCAGAGTTACGCGTGAGAAAAATACAACTCATACTGACTACTTCTACCATTTCCCATGTGCGTGTAGAGTTAGGAGTATCCAAAGAACAAAATCAAGGTGTTTCTTTGCGACTTTGTTTTAACGGTTGGAAGAAAACTGAGAAAGGACTCAAACCAATCATATATGTTGCGGACTATTAAATACCTCAATGTTCATAAAGGAACTTGGTATACAGGATGCAAAAAGGAAAGCTGGGCTATTATGTGCAGAATCAGCAAACCCCTATTTCAAGAAAAGAACACTAGAATTTTTGCGAAAAAATGTATTTCTTTGATGTTTGTGGACCAGTCTTCAAAAATGCACCAAGTTGCACTGTAACTTGAAAATTGCTAGAAAATTTGGTAACGAGAACATATTCAAAAGCTGTATCCAGTTTTATTTTATCAATGACTGGACTAACCAATTGTATTTCACTTTTCTCACTGTTATTGCCAAAAAAAGGTAATTTTCGACATTAGTGGAGTAACTTAAGCTCAAAATATAGCATTATGTCAGAACCAAAACTAATTCTGATTTGGATGATTTTTTTTTCGAATGTTGATATTCAAAAATGTTTTAACAGCTTCCAGTTTCAAATTGCTGCTGTTCAGATTTTTTTGTAACTTAACATTTAGCTTTTTGGGAAGAAACTTTTCTTTATCAAAAAAAATTGTTAACATTTTTTAAAATAAGCTATGCCAAAAAATGTAAAGGTCTGTGTACGTGTAGGGAATACAATTAGTACAAAAAGGAGTCTATTTTCATCCTTTGAAATGCACAAAGTTAAATACACGATCAAATTAAATGTTTTTTTGATAGCGAGAAAACCCTTATTTTATCAACATTTTAAATAAAGTTAATTCAAAAAATTGTTTATGAAAAAACGATTTTCAGACTCAGAATTAAGAAAAAAAAATTCAATCAAAATTAACTAATTTTTTTTTTTAATTTAACAACCAAATGCAGAAAACTCAAATGTTTTATTTATTATAGTTCCTTAAAAAACCTAAGAAACATATAAATCAAAATTAAATTTCTCCAAAACTAGAAGTCATATTAACATTTACCTTTTTTTGTATTCAACTAAAATGAAATAAAATCATTAATTTTTTGTCGAAAAATGGACCTCAAAATATATTTAATGTTATAAAGTTAGTTTCACTTTTTTTTAAATATTATATTTTTCCTTTTGAATCACAGTTTTCCAAAACCCAAAAAATATAGACCATTTATGTACTTTTCTTGAGTCAGTTGTATTCAAATATGGCCGCCATTGAATTTTGGAAGAAAAAATTATATTTTGTACTGTAAATTTTGAAAAAATATATCAGTTAAAAATTTTGACTGGCCTAGAACTTGCAGTTGTTTTTTCAAAAGCTTTAATTTGGTGGTCTATAACTTGTAACTTTATTCAAAATGTTAATAAAAGAAGCTTATTCTGGCTATCAAAACATATTTAATTTGATTTTGTATTGAACTCAATTGTATTTCAGTAACTTTGTTTTTCTATTATAAGCTAACTTTTGAGAAAATTCCCCCTCTTATTTATAGTAATTGTTTTCCTTAAACAGAACTGAAAAATGTTGGCATGTTTTATTTAATAAAATTAAAAAAAATTTTGTTGATAAAAAAATATTTGTTTACAAAAATCATAAAACTTAAAAATAAAATCCGATAAGAGTGGCAATTTTTAACCGGTAACTGTTAAAGGTTTTTTTGAAAACCAACATCACCAACATCGAATCGGAGCAGTTTCGCCCGGATCCGAGATAATTTGCTTTAATTACTCCACTAAATCTTGGATCGATAAGTAGGTACCTACGTTCAAATTTTAATTAAGGGTCTCCATAAATGGAAATGGATTTTATCCGAAGTAAGATGTTAGATGTCAAGTGTTTGACTTCTTTATGCGCAATAAACATGAGTTTATAAGTCACTCAAAATGATACATAAGAGTTAAGAATATAATGCATGCTCTTACCTGCCGTTTCCGATTCACTTTGAAACATGAATTTTTTTTTTTTTTCATTAATAAGTTAAGTAATTTCATTTGTGTTTACTTTCTAATAAAAACATTAAATTTGATACATTTTTGTACCTAACACATAAATATTTTAAATACCTCACTTTATCAAATTCGTATACTCTGAAAAAATAAACTTCAGTCAAACAGCTGCAGCATGTTTAAATTAAAAGGTCAAAGTCACTTGCCTCTCTGAACACAAGTGTTTAATAGCAACCTTTCAGAAAATATGTCAAAAAAGTTTTTTTTTTTTTCACCACACTCCACCAAAGTTTTCTTTCCTGCCTTTCTCTTTTCACTTTTCTATACTCATCCTGTATGAAAAAAAAAGGAAAAGCACCTTAAATTACTCATTTTCTGATAACACATCATAATAAATCATGAACAGGAAAAAAAATCATTTTCCTTAAAACAGGATACAGCCGCAAATGAATCACAGCTAAATAATGAATGTATCGCCATCCCAAATATACACTACACACCTATACCCAAACGCAAGCCCATCAACCTTATACCTTCCGTATAGGATGGGATTTTCGAAAGTTTAAAATGCTTTCGCTCCATATCCGGAATTATGTAATTTATTTTTTTTTTTTTTATGAACAAAATAATTTTTCTTAAAATTTGTTGTAAATAACTTTTTGTGTTGTTTAAAAAAATAAAATCTGATGCTGAAATTATAGTCCAGTCATTGGGGGATATTATCCAACACAGATAAAAATAGTACCACCTAAAAACAAGAAGATTACCTTATTGAGCTGTTTTACTCAGAAATTTTATTAAAATGAGGGAATAATAAGTTAATTCCATAGAGAAACCTTCTTCTTTTCATGAAGAAAATCTTATTAAAATTTCAATAAGATTTTCACAATATATTTTTGCATTTGCCACTTAAACCAAAAGAGGCTCTGTTATTTTGTACAGTACGCGAGTAATACTCCCAACACTCAGGTTAAATCCCACGCATGACATTTTTTTCCTGAACTTTTTAATTAGGTTTTCCTTATTCAAATCTTAAAAATTATAAGATTATCGTCTTGGATAGAAACTATAGAGAAATCTTATAAATAATTTTTCTCCTATTTTGTGTGTTTTTTGTTTTATTGAACATAGGCGGCCTAACGTTATGAAAACTGTAATTTTTTCGACCCCAAGGGTGTGTCACTCTATCTGCAAAAAAAAAAATTATTATACTCTTAAAACTACTGTTTAACACGATTCTGTTTAGTGAAAATAGGGACAAATATCAGAAAAAATTGGCATTTTTGACTTGTCACTAGAACGCAGAATTTAGAGAGTCTAGTTAAATTTTAGTTATTTTGTAAATTTGTAAATAAATAACAATTAAAGTTTTCAATTGTTTCAACAAGTTTTGTTTACATTTTTAACTGTAAAAACAATTGCAAAAACAGAAGAACAAATTAATTGGCATTTTTTCTTTAAATTTGGCTTTTTTTCAGAGATGAAGGTTTTATTTTAACTTTAATTTCTGTTTCTTCAGTATACTTTTCTATCACTTCTTTATTCGTTTTTTAGATCACAATTAAGGTCTATGATTGGATACATTTTGTATGAAGTAGAAAAACTTTTAACCTTGATTATTCAAATGTTTGAAAATTAAACTTACCACTCTGAACGCTTCAATTACAATTTTTCATTGTAATTGTATTACAATTGTATCAATTCAGCCTTTTACTTTTTTGTTTCAACTTTCTATCAAATCAGGAAAATTTCCCTTAATATGAAAAAAATAATTTCTCACTCTAGTCTTCAAGAAGTGGGACAAAACAGATACATATAAAGAATTATAGGCCTATTTCAAAACTATCTGGCATTCCAAAACTTTTTGAGCAAGTAGTTTGCGAGAGTTTTGCTTTTTTTAGTAAAAATCTGATTGTTGAACAACAGCACGGTCTTGTGAAAAATAGATCAACGGTAACTAATCTTCTTACGTTCTTGCACAATTGTTCAAATGCATTAGAAAAGGGAAATGAAGTTGATTGCATATATACTGACTTTTCTAAGGCATTTGATCAGTTAAGTCATTAAATAATTATCTTTAAACTTAAAGCTTTTGGTTTTCCACCTATCTATATTGCTTGAAATCATACCTTTAAAATAGGTCTTATCAAGTCAAATTTAGAAACAGTCTTTCTGATCCTTTTATTTCCCCTTCAGGTGTCCCTCAGGGTAGTCATTTGGGCCCACTTCTATTCATTCTAGCAATAAATGATGTTGTATCTTGCATAAAATCAAGTGAGATTTTAATTTTTGCTGATGACATAAAGATTTTTAAGACAGCAAATTCTAATCACGACCTCATTCTTCTTCAGTCAGATACTGACAATTTTTTTGTTTGGTGTAGGAAAAACAGTCGCTCTCTCAACCCAGTAAAATGCTAGACAATTAAATTCTCTAGGAAGCGTTTTGCGAATGCTTTTGACTACTGCATCTCGCAACACAAGCTTTGTAGATTATTTAGTTTCCAGGACCTAGGTGCCCAATTCTGTTCAAATTTAGAATTCACGAACACATTAATCTCATACGAGTAAATAGTTTTATGGGACCTATCTTTTTTCGTACTCGTGCAGTGGCAAGAGTTCTTAAAGACCTTGACATACACAAATCCGCTGGCCCGGATAGTATCCCTCCCATAGTTCTGAAGAGGTGTTCTTCTACGCTGGCAAAACCACTGCGTAAGCTTTTCCATCTGTCCTACTCTACAGGTCTCTTTCCGAGTGGATGGAGAACAGCATTTGTCCAGCCTGTCCCTAAAAAAGGCGAATCTTCTTCACCCTCTAACTATCGTCCGATTGCACTTACGTCCCTTCTTTCCAAGGTCATGGAAACGCTGATTAATTTCCAGCTTAAGAAATATCTTGAAGAACGGAAGCTTCTTAATGACCGGCAGTATGGCTTTCGTAGCAATAGATCCACTGGTGATTTGATGGTTTATCTCACCGATCAGTGGAACAAATCTTTACATCGTTTTGGAGAAAGTAAGATTGTTGCGCTTGATATTTCAAAGGCATTTGATAGAGTTTGGCATCAAGCTCTCTTATCGAAAATGCATGCATTCGGTATTGATGAATCTCTTCTTCGTTGGATTAGAAATTACCTTTCGAACCGTTCAATTTAAGTCGTTTTGGATGGATTCAAGTCTGAAACCCATAATATAAACGCGGGTGTGCCCCAGGGCTCCGTTTTGTCTCCTACTCTCTTTCTGATTTTCATTAATGATTTGCTCTCTGAAACTTCTAATCCATTAAATTGTTTCGCAGATGATAGTACCCTCAGCTTTTCATATTCGTTTGAAGATTCACACCCATGTCCTTCGGATGTGGAACTCCAACGGCAAAATATGATAAGCTCATTAAATTCTGATCTCGAATGCATTGTCCAATGGGGAATAAGAAACCGCGTAGAATTTAATGCTTCAAAAACACAATGCTGCTTACTATCATTAAAACGAAACCTTCCCCCTTTGCCACTATCCATGAGTGGTACTTGCATCGAGGAAACTGATCAGCTTTCGATTCTAGGTATGTCCATTACAAACCACCTTTTGTGGAATGAGCACATATTCGATGTAGCCAAAAACTCTGCGAAATGCTTAGGTTTCCTCCGAAGATGTAAGAAATATTTCACCCCTTCTGATCTGGCTATAATCTATAAAGCATATATTCGTCCAAAGCTCGAGTATAATTCCCATATCTGGGCAGGTGCTCCTAAGACCCACTTGAGTTATTTGGATAGAATTCAAAATAGAGCTTTTAAAATGATAGGTGATAGGTCCATTACTGATACAATCCCATCTCTCGAGCACCGCCGGAATGTATCATGCCTGTCCTTATTTTATAGGTACTTTTTTAAAAAATGTTCTAATGAAATAGCTAGCTGCATTCCTCCCCTTAAACAATTCAACCGTAATACTCGTACTTCAAGGAATGCCCACCAGTTTACACTTGAGCCCAACTTCGGACGTACCGTCAAATACAGAGATTCTTTCTTTAGTCGTACTACTAGAATGTGGAATGCATTACCCGCCTCAGTTTTTCCCTCCCATTTTAATGTTCAGAACTTTAAAACCAATGTGCATCGGTATCTCCTTTTACATCCCTTCCTCCTTTCGTAAAGCTCGTACTGTGTATATATACATATTAAGGGTACCCAAAACCCCTTTAGTGCGCGCTCATTATAAAAAAAAAAAATAGTATATATGTATAGCGAGCTCAATGCTTGGTTTTATAAAACGCTGGGCAAAGGAATTTAACGATCCATATGTTACTCTAAAAGTGGATTAAAAAGATTGTTTCGGATCAGTGCTCCACTATCGTGACTGTCAGTGTCATTCCTTGTTTAAAATAATTTATTTGTCTTATATTGTTTATGTATGTTTTTATTCATATATTGTGCATGTGTAAGGTTGTATTATTTTATTTCAATAACTACTTACACATGCACTTATGATGAGCCTTTGATTGTTGATAATGGCTTGCTCTAAACTCTCTACATCAAATAATCTAAAGTGTAAAAAAAAAAAAAAAAACAGCACTCAAGGGATGTGCTGGCACTCCATTGAGTGTACCACACCACTTGATGAAAAGAAGAACCGGACTGAGCCAGCCAACGAACTTATTAATATACAAGCACTTGACAAGTATTTGCTATTATCAGCATAGAAATTTGTCAGAAGAATCCATTTAACCAAATCCACTAATGGCCACTCGACAAAGACATCCCGAACCAAGGTTGTTGTCAACCATGGAAATCCTGAACGAGGATAATTTTCCAGCAATGAACATGGGTCAGCCCACTTTTGTTGCAATCGTAACTTCTCTTTTTATTACTAAACATTACTCCTATTTGAAAACTGGAAAGGAACACCCGAGAAAAATCAACTCAACCGACTTCTAATATCAAGATTTCCTTTTTTTTTGATATGCAAAATATAAGTAAATAATTTTTAACTTCAACCCCTCTATAGAGCAAGTAAAAAGTTAATAAATGATCATCAAATTTTTAAAAGTCTATACATTCTTGTTAATTTTTAGAATTGACCTAAAAGTTTACCAGCTACAGTCTTAATCAACTGGCGACGAAAGCTTTAGCATTTGTCAGCTCTCAAAACCAAGCCTATGTCTTCAACAATTAGTTCATAAAAGAAGTTTCAGAACCTTTGGCTGCGAAAATATTTAATTTTGTATGGTAAGGAACTTGTTTTACATATATATCCTGGAAGATGTCTTTAAAATATAATATGTGTCATGTCCCAAAATTAATAAGAACGAAATCTTTTCAGTACAGAAATTTAAACATAATTTCTGAAGCTTGGCTGGATTGGTGGAAGTTCTTCTTCGTCATTGGCCCTTGAATGGTGTCGAAATCATCTTGCAGGCGAATTTGTTCTTCGTCAAAAGATGAAATGCTGTCAAACACTCATTGATTAAGAACTGGTTTTGGCAAACCCATAACACTTAAGAAGAATTATCAAGAACGTGTCAATTGCTCCTTTAAGGAAAATGTTAAATCCTCCTTCAAAATGATTTTTCGCAAAAAAAAAATATAAAAATGGAAAAACTGATTAGTTTTGCATTTGGGATTTAAAGAAAAAAATGTCGGTGCACCATTCACAATTTAATTTAATAGTAGAAGAAACAAACATATCACAAACCTAGAAAATTGTGAGTAATAATTTCGTATGTAATTTTTTCACAAAAATTGAAGAAAAATAGTAAATCTAATTGAATAAAACCTATTGATTTGGCAGAATCCTTACTTTGTCATTGAATGCATCCTTCCTTGTTTACTAATCCAAAAGTTTGTTAGTCTCTTGCTTCAAAAGTTGAAAACCTCGATATTTCTTCAGGACATTGACCTAATGTTGAAACCATATCACAATTCTTCCTTAACCATCTCTCCGGAAAAAAAACCCTTTCATGAAAATCATAAGGAAATTTAATTAGTAACAAGGATCCTAAATTATTAAACACAGTTTGTTTCCCTTCTTTAAAATTGCTAGTGTCTTTGAGAGTTCGTTACCCATTTAAACAAAAGGATTTCATTTTTAAGGTTCATTGAGCTCAAGCCTTGTCACTTTCATTTTATCGAAGACTACCAAGTGTCAACAAGGTCGTTGTCCGTCCATATCCATTGTCCATTCCATATATATGTCCATTGTCCATGTTGCTGATATCAGCAGAAACAAACTAACAAAAAAAAAAGAAAATATTTATACAAATTTGCAAATCATGTTTTTCAGGACAATAACCCTAAGGATAAATGATTTCACATTCCAAACGAATACGCAAAAAAGTAGCACAAAAGTCAGAAAATACAACAAAAAAAAAAAACAAAAAAAAAATGAGAACAATTTCAACAAGAGGACAAAATGTCACACAATCTTGCAAGGATAATGTGTCATACAAATGTTTTCATATTTTTTTTTGTTTGTTAGTTTTTTTTTTTGTTTTTCTATTTTTCCATTTGGAACAAGATAATATAAGGACGAAGCTGAATATCATTCATTTTAGAAAATTGTTCCAGCCATATAGTGGGACATAGTTAATATGGCAGGTTGTATGGGTTTGGGTGGTTCAGTGGCAGTATAGAGGATACATAAATGACTGAACGAAAGGACTGGAGTATGTTTAACAGCAACAAAAACAACAACATTACCCAACGATATGATGATGGTGATGGTGTGTGTGGTGAGGAAGAAATGGTAAGCTATAGAATTTATGAGACCGTTTGATGTTGCATTTTGGTGTATTTATTCTGTTGGTTGGTTTCACACCAACAACGGCAAATGCAAACGTGTTACCTAAGGATCTGCTATGCATAAAATGAACATACGTCAAGGATTTTAGCACACACAAATGCACATAAGCGATGAGAATTGAAGGATATGTAGGTATATGTATAATGTAGGTTTTCCAGTCTGCCAGAGACGAACGAAGGAAACATTACATTGCGTTGACATTGCTTCGTCTGTTGATATATTATCCTTGCATAATGGCATGGCTGAAGCCGAAGCTATTGCTGAAGCTGATGCTTTAAGCCAGGACTTTGTCCTTTTAGCTGGATATATATATTGTAGAGCTCTACAACCATCATATTATCATCATTGGCGGAGTTCTTGAAGTATAGTTAAAGCGTGTAGCATTTGTTTTAACTGATGCATGTATTGTTTTCTTCTTTTTTTTTGTCTGCTGCCTTCTTTCTTATAAGGTTGTTTATTATCCTTTTGGTACTTCCATTATGTGTGTGCGTTGTCGAAGTATAAACTTTTTGGTGCAATGTTGTAGGAGTTTAAAAAAAAGTTTAAACATAAAAAAAACGTGTGGTAATTGAGTACCTAACTCATTACAGAAATGAGCTACAAATGAGATCCTGCTAATGAGTTTGGCATTGTGGAAGTCGTAAATGTTTTAGCTGCTGATGCTGTAAATGTTGCTCATTAAATTCGCGCACATAATAATATTTTAGAGCGGTGCGGTGTACCCATGAGGGTGTGTGTTTACATCAATGTTGCAGAGCTTTTAATGTTGTAAACTTGGCCTTGATGATGAAAAGTAATGGAAGCGTGAATGGCAATGTGATTATAAAAACAGATTCTTCAGAATTGTCCTACAGTTGTGTTTTTTTTTGAGCAAAGTGCTAAGTGAATGAAGGTAGAAAGTTTTCAAATCAACCCAAACAACTGGGCATAACTATAATGCTTTTCATCAATTAAACAAAAATTTTAATTGGGTAAAAAAAATTGAAGATTAAAAAGTAGGTAGTTTTGGGTTATACAACAATAAGCTACAGCAGCACGAATTTCTTAAAATTATCCTAAAATTGCTTGGATTACAGCATGTAACAACAGAATGTCACGCAGATTATATGATTTCCGTTACCATGAATGCCATTTCTAAGAAAAAATTAACTTCATTCATTTTGTTATAGAAAGTACAAGAAGTTTGATTTCTGATTACAAACATTTTATCATTTCATATAATTATATTATATAATTTTCATACCAAATACCAAGACAATTCAAGTTAGACACAAACCGAGTTCAACCACTGAATTATTTTTTCTCCCACCGAGTTAGCTTATAACTAAACCAAATAAAATGCACGACTGGATCGCACGAACTTTCTCATGTAGTGCAAAGCTATTTTATGTATTAACTTAGCTTGAAAATTTTAACTTTTGGTCACCTGATGTGTGTAGGTGACCCAACATACCATCTATTTATAGACTTTAAAGCCGCCTATGATAGCATAGCCAGGGTAGAACTTTACAAAGCCATGAGAGAATTCGGCATCCCAAATAAATTGACACGACTATGTAGGTTGACCATGACCAACGTAACAAGCCAACTTAAAATAGCCGGATTGCTATCCATACAAATCAACATCTTTAATGGACTCCGACAAGGGAATGGTTTGGCCTGCCTCCTCTTCAACCTGGCGTTGGAGAAAGCAATCCGTGACTCTGGCACGGCAACAAGAGGGACCATCGTCAACAGGTCCAGCCAGATACTGGCTTACGCAGACGACATCGACATCATCGGAAGAACCGAACAAGCTGTACACGATTCCTTCATCCAGATCGAGCAGGCGGCACAAAATCTGGGGCTGCACATTAGTGAAGGTAAAACAAAGTACATGGTGGCGTCGAATGCGAGAAGAACAGTTGGTCAAACAATCAAGGTAGCGGAGCACGAATTTGAAGTGGTGCAATCCTTTAAATACCTTGGGTCAACAGTAGCAGCCGATAAAAACATAGAAGAAGAAATACGCGGGCGGCTTCTCAAATCCAACAGAGCCTACTACAGTCTGTCAAAGCTATTCAAATCCAGAAATCTAACCATAACTTCAAAACTGCTGCTGTACAGGACCATGGTCCTGCCAGTACTCATGTATGGATCCGAGACTTGGGTGCTTAGCAAAAGGCACTGTGACCTCTTAGCCGCGTTCGAGAGAAAAGTCTTACGGAGAATTGTTGGCCCCACATGTGAGGAAGGATGATTACGGAGACGGTACAATCATGAGTTGTACGCAATCTACCTTGAAGCAGACATAGTGACAAAAATTAAGCTCGGTAGACTCCGGTGGGGAGGGCACCTAGCTCGTATGAGCGAAGAGGAACCTGCTCGGAAAGTCTTTTGCGGTACATTCTATGGTAACCGGCAGCGTGGTAGACCATGCTTGCGCTGGAGAGATGGCGTAGGCCAGGACGCCCAAAGCCTTGGGGTGCGCAACTGGATGGCTTTGGCTCGAGACCGGGATAGGTGGAGAGACTTGTTGAAAGAGGCCAGGACCGGACCCCGGTTGTCGAGCCGATGATGATGATGATGATGATGTGTGTAGGTATTGAGAGATATGCACTTATTTCTACATTTTTTTAAAACGGGAACACTTTTTGGGTTTTTTTTTTTTTTTTGAAAAATAATTTTTTTTTTCCAATTGGGTCAATGATTTGTGTTTATTCAAAATTTTATTTTTAGATGTTGATAAATATTAGCCATCTTCAAAATGGCATACCAAATTCTTTTTTCAAATCGTTTAAACATTTTTTAATAAACAAATATTTTTTTTTAAAACGGTTTAATAGATTTTTTTGAAAAAAATTCTAAAAATGTATCGTTATTTAAGAAATCATAAAGTTTAATCAAAATCGTTAGAGCCGTTTTCGATAAAATTCGAATAACTCAAAAATGTTGTATGGGAGGTACTCGTTCTAGATGAGATATTCAAAAACAAAAAAAAATCAACTTTCGAAATTTAGTTAAAATCATCTGTACCAAATTTGAAGAAAATCCGTCCACGCGTTTGGGCAGTGGAGAAGTGTACAGATGGACGCACAGACGCACAGCCGCACAGACGCACAGACGCACAGACGCACAGACGCACAGACTCACAGACACACAGACTCACAGACGCACAGACCGACGGACGGCATGACGAAAACCACTTTTTTGGACTTCTCCATCATCGTAATGTTGGTTTTGATTAAAACCTCAATTTTTTTTTTTACACGAAACCAGTACTTGCCCTTAAGTAAAGCAAGTACATATAAAAAAAAATACGTGTACGCCAATTATGTATATTAAATTTATTTTCTATTATGTTCACTAGAAAGTCGTTATTTGTGTTCATCACATAAAATTTGATTTTCATTGTAGAAGTTAAGGCACATCTCTTAGATTGTATAACCATTAAAATTTTTTAAGGAATAATATGAGTATTTGAAAAGATTCAAGTAATTTTGAAAATGTAAGGTTTGATTTACTAAGAAAGGTATGCTATCAGAGCAGGATCGTTTTATAGTGTTAAGGGTTGATGGAAAAATCATAATTATATCAATACGTTACCACAATTTTTATTTCTCCCTTTTTAACTTACTAAATGGCAACCGATTATAATAATTTTGGTCTTATTTGAAGGCAGGTACAGGCTGCAATGAAGCGGAATTTACTGCAAAACGTTCTAGTAAGGAACCAAAATGAACAGTAAGTTATCGATACGACTTATTAAGATTTGCTAACGCACACTACGACTGGGAAGATGCTTAAAGTAAGTGAGTTATGTCCTCTGAAAAGTGCAGAAAATCTCTAATCTCTAATCTCAAGTGATTTGTTTTGTGGTTGAGGAAGAAGATGGAAGATTTAACTGCAGATCAGTACATGAAGTGCTTCTTCATGCTGAATTTATTGGCGAAGATTTAATGATGATGTATAAGATAATTATACCCTATGCCACATTCTTCACGATGTACGGTCGAATTGATCAGAGAAATCGGTATTGCACACGATGGACGGTGGGAGTAAGCCCCCCGCATAACTATAAAAAAAAAAAAATTACCAACACAAATTCTGCTAGATATTTTGTCAGGGTTAGTGTTATTTGAGTCTAATTATTTAAATTCCACCAACATTTATGGTGAGGCATTAGGGTGAGTGTAATGGGTTCGATTTCAGCCTATGTCCCCTTGCCTCTTGCGAGGAATTGACAAAACCTCCATGAAAAGTGCATCTCAACTAGAGGTTCGAAACCAGCAGAAAATAACTACACCTACACAGGAAATGGTTAAGAAAGTCAGGCTCTAAGCGTTGTTTTTTCGTGAGTTAGTCGCGGGCCCCAAAATTTATTTATTCATATTTCGACATCAAAAGAATAGCAGGATTAGATCAAGAATTGTGGGGTTGTGATGCTTTTTATCAAAGGCTGAGCCAGTGTCCAGGACCTTCGCAAAGAACTAGCAAACTTGGGCTTCAAGGATAAAGTCTCAGAGAAATGTAAACACTATGTTTGTTTTACATTTCGATTTTTAATTTTAATTCTTTTTATTCAATTTTCTTATTCATATAATTTTCACACTTTTATTACAATTAGTTCGGTTGTTAGAAA
The DNA here is from genome assembly GCA_948107695.1 of Meliscaeva auricollis. Taxonomy (NCBI): domain Eukaryota; kingdom Metazoa; phylum Arthropoda; class Insecta; order Diptera; family Syrphidae; genus Meliscaeva; species Meliscaeva auricollis. Next base: position 111,449,893 of record OX403616.1, on the reverse strand, counting down.
AAAATAACAAAGTATTTCATATACTTGTCCAAAGAATCCCTTGAAGAGGAACCCCGAGGAATGGCCTTTGGGATTCGATATAAAAACCCTTAATGTCTCTGGACAATTTCCAGAGAAAGAACCTTTCGGAACTCACCTTAAGTGTTCTCAGCACACAAAAAAGAGGAAGAACCTTGCGGAACTCACAAATGTCCAAAGAGACCCCGAAGAGAAACTCAAAGGTAAGTATTTTGGGAATCTTAAAGAAACCCTGAAGGTCTCTGCACAGAACCCAAGAAGAACCTTTCGGAACTCACACTTGTGTTCAAAGAGCACCTTGGAAGGCAGTCTAAGGAAATTTCTTTGGGAATCTGAAAGAAACCCTGAATGTCCTTGGACAAAACCAGAGAAGCACCTCAGAAGGCAGTCTAAAGAAATTTCTTTGGGAATCTGAAAGAAACCCTGAATGTCCTTGGACAAAACCAGAGAAGAACCTTGCGGAACTCACACTTGTGGCCAAAGAGCACCTCGGAAGGCAGTCTAAGGTTCTTTGGGAATCTGAAAGAAACCCTGAATATCCTTGGACAAAACCAGAGAAGAACCTTGCGGAACTCACACTTGTGTTAGTTATAATATTTAATGATGTTTACAATACCTAGTCCTTATCCTTACATACAGAGTCCTTATTTAATGCCAAATAACATCAGATGAGTGAATTATATCTTCTAGTTTGGTGCAAGAGCCCTTAGAAGCTTCAAAACTATTTTCTTACTTACATAAAAATGCAATTTCTAGAATAATTTTTTGCATTATCCTCTTCTATTCTCCATAGCAATTTCCTTGTAATCGTGTGTATCGCTTTAATTTGAGGTATTTACCGTTCGCAAGTAATTCACTTATTCTAGTAGAATATATCCATACAAATGGAAGCCATATGTAATAAATGAATAGTGTAGAGTTGTAAGTTCAAAAATTCAACCTCCGGAAAACAACAAACTGTTTGAACAACACAGAGGTCCAGGGCAAAAGTCGTCTTTCTTTCTTTATGTATAGGGTGCTGCTGCTTTTATACATTTAGGGCATCCTTACCTAAATTAAATTTTCGATATGGCAAATATATCTATTTGTATAGTGTTTACTTTTGAGGATGCATGTGCCATTGAAGTTTAGGAAGGAAAACAAGCGCTTCCTCTTGTTGCAACAACTTCTTTCTCTCTTTGCTTTATATGGTCTAGTTGTTGAAATTATTAATCCATTGTGAGACGATCCTTCGTGTCTATAAAATAGGAAAATTTCATATTTTAAACGTTCAAGTTCCATAGTATAAAATATCTAATTTTGCTTTATTAAATGACCCGTTGTAGGAGTCTCTCTTCTCAGACCAGAGAGAGGGAAGCTTTAAACCCCTACAAGTTTTATAATTAAGTAATTAAATTTATATAATAATTTAATAGAATCCCTAACTAGATGAATTCTTCCTTCTCCTGGGGTAAAACAAAAAAAAAAAGTTAAAACTTAGTACTTTTTTGCATTTGATACATACTTGTTAGAGTATTTACGATAGGGTTACCACTTTAAATATTTAAGTATGGCACATGGACAACATAGAAACAAAAATAAGCAATAAAAACAGATTGAATGCATTTAAAGGCATTTTAAGTACAAAACGCTTATTTCCAAAACAAATGTATCAATCCCAGATCAAGGCAGGAGATAAGCGTTATTCGCCGTCGCTTGAGATGAAATGAATTTGTGTACTTTTTTTCAACTAAAATCATGGCAACCCTAAATTATGGTTCAGCAAATTAATTGGTATTAAATTTATTAATTTCCCAGATACAAGGCACTCGCTAAGCCAATATTGTGATAAGCTTTAAAAAAAGTTTACTAATGAAACCCCGCCCACACCACAAAGTTTCTTCAGAACCAACTATTCTGACCTTCAATGGGGTTGTGGGATGCATTATTGATGACTGATGTTGCAAGGGTTTTCAAAATTTGTAGGGTTTCTTTTGTACAATCCCATTAAAGGTAATTTCACACATCATTTGCGGTTGGTCTTCGATATGATTTTCATAAATTTCCAAACGAATATGTTTTCCCAATCCGACAAATGTGTTATAACAAGGCGTCCTTTGTGCCACCTCAAATTATAAACTGGGAGCGTAGTCATAGTTACTCTGTGTGCTCCCAATGTGTCCCAATCGATTTTAATGTGGTTAACCAAACACTTTGAAAGCCAATGATCCTTGAAATTTTCACATATATTATAACTACTACTGCAGCACATGAGGCATAAGAGAAACTCTTCGATTTATTCGATTTATATTGAGTCAAATGAAAAAAAAAAAAAAAAAAAAAAAAATGACACAAATAAACTGAATTGCATTTGTGCGGCAGAGGCTGATGGTAATGTGTGGAAAGACCTTTTCTTTTTGGGTTATTAATGTTTTTTTGATGTCATTAATTTCATTTTTTTTTTTTTTTAATTAAATATTTTAAATAAGAAGCGATATTTGCGATAGGCCGCTTTAAAGTTGATTTTTTTGTTTTTATCGTCACTACTCTCGTAAGTCCATTCGAGCCGTAATTTAACTCAATTACTCTTGCTAGTAACCATGACGATGGTGGTTGATTATCTTAACTAACTAAGGAGGCCCTATGCCCCTTAAGGGGATCACAACGGACTTTTTAAGGTCTGAGGACCTAAGTAACTAACACGATGTCACCTATTTCGATATTTGGTTGCAAAAAAAAATAAATCCAGAATAAAAAGACAAATTTGGATTTTTTTTTTCAAAATATTGAGTTTGAAGTTCATTTTTTAAATAAGGCAAGAGTGGCAATTTTTAATCGATAAAATATTTGAAGTATTTTTTTAATACCAACACTATGAAAAAAAAAAATCATTAAAATCAGAGTTGTTCGGAGGCATTTCGAGATAATTTGCTAAAGCTACTCTACTTAAGTTTGAAAATCATTTTAGCGGTTTTTGTAAAATAAACTAAGACTGCAACCTTAAGCTCATTAAGTATTCTGTTGTCTTATTTTTATTCATCTCGAATTCAAAGCAAATTTTCCTCGAAAGTAATAACAGTGTCCATGAAAACTGCGTATTTATCGCATCGTCATTAATGTTTCCTATGAGGGAAATAAATTTATTAAGTAGGCATCATTTTCAACTTTTACTGTTCACTACTAATTAAGGCTTTTAAAGGGTGATTTTTTAAGAGGTTTAGAACTTAAAAAAAAAAAAACACAAAAATTCGAAAAAATGAATGAAATATTTATTTGAATCGATAGTTTGAACCTTGCAATTTAATGTTTAAAGATAATTTCATGCAAATGTTGACCGCGGCTGCGTATCAGGTAGCCCATCCGCTGAGTCCAATTTTGGCATACTCTTTCACACATATCGGCCGGTATCTCACGAATGAATGCATGGATGTTGGCTTCCAGTGCGTCAATCGAAGCGGGCTTGTCCCTATAGACAGTAGCCTTGACATACCCCCACAAAAAATAATCTAATGGTGTCAAATCGCACGATCTAGGCGGCCAATTGACCGGCCCGAAACGTGATATTAACTGTTCACCAAACTCGCCTCGCAATTGCGCCATTGTTTCGCGTGCTGTGTAGCATGTGGCACCGTCTTGTTGAAACCACATATCATGCAAGTCAAGAACTTCCATTTCGGGCAAAAAAAAGTTTGTTATCATCGCTCGGTAGCGTTCACCATTGACAGTAACGTTGCGATTCGCATCATCTTTGAAGAAATATGGCTCAATATTGCCGCCGGCCCATAAACCGCACCAAACAGTGGCTTTTTCGGGATGCATTGGTAGCTGTTGCAATGCTTCTGGCTGATCTTCACTCCAAATGCGGCAATTTTGCTTATTTACGTACCCATTCAACCAAAAATGAGTCTCATCGCTGAACACAATTTTTCGATAAGAAAGCGGATCCTCGGCCAGCTTTCCAAGAGCCCATTCACCAAAAATTCGGCGTTGTGGTAGGTCAGCTGGCTTTAGTTCTTGCACCAGCTGTATTTTAAAAGGCGTTACGCCCAAATCCTTCCGCAAAATTTTCCACGTAGTGCTGTAACAAAGGCCTAACTGCTGGGAACGGCGCCGAATCGACATTTCGCGGTCTTCTGTCACACTAGCTGATACAGCCGCAATATTTTCTTCACTACACACAGTACGTAAACGTGTTGGTGGTTTAATGTCCAACAAAGTAAATTTGGTCACAATCTTCCGAATAGACTGCTCAGAAGGTCGAGAATGCCGACCATAAAATGGAAGAAGCGCGCGATGAACATTTCGAACCGAGCATGAATTTTGATAGTAAAATTCAATAATTTGCAAGCGCTGTTCATTTGTAAGACGATCCATGGTTAAATTGCAAACCAAACTGCAGCTGTTTGACAGTGACACAAGGTACTAAACACACGTCAGCTGTCAAAACCAGTGTTGCCAAAACCAAACCAGCTAAAAAATCACCCGTTGCAATTAATAACGTGAACGGAACCGAAAAAAAAGTTTTTTTTATGGAAACCCTTACTTTACGTTTTAGTAGAAGACTTTTTTACTAAGCAAAAACTTTAAAATAGTCACGATTTCTTTAAAGAAAGTAGGTACCTATCCCACTTGTACTTTATTAAACGTTTTGTTAATCTTTCTGAAGAAGTCTAAGAAAAAATTCTTACAATTTATATAAAATTAGTTTTTGTTTCGAGTAACATCTTTAGCAAATCCTGTTTTTCATTATCTTTCAATTCAAAACTCAAAAGAAATAAAATTTACACAAAAACAAAGCAGATGATGGTATTGATGTTGTTCTTCTGTTGAAGAAGAACAAATAACGTGCAAGCACGTTTTGCAAATCCTAAATGAATGGCTTTATACTTAATACACTCTACGCTGCAACACCTACCGACAGTATGACGACGTCATATACACAGAATATAATACTAAAGGCACTCACGCATAATCCTTAATGATAGCATCATACAAAAAGGTGAGAAAAACAATTATCCTTGAGAAAAGTTTGTTGTTTCAAGAAGCTAGCTAACACATCATGTGCAAGAGGAGAAGAAGTGCAAGAAATACACATTTTATCTCTACTCTGAGCTCTGATGATAGAAAATGGTTCTGCACAACTTTTCCTCTTCAACACAAAGTGCATTTATAAACTTTGTCTAAACAAAAATTCCAACACCGACGCACCAGAACTCCAACAACACACACCCATCACCCATCATAATGATTCGCTTGAAGCTATTAAATCATGAAAAAGCAAATATTTCTGACAATGAGACAAAAAGTATGACGTTTCGCCTTGACTCTAGTTTTGTTTTGTAAATCAAAACAAAAACATAAGCATGCAAATCTCCATTCCATAAGAAGAAATTCTTTCAAAGTTATCAAATTGTACGGAAGATTGTGAAAATATTTCGTCAAGTTATTCTTTTATTGCAATTTTTGCTTAAACTTGAAAATTTTGCTTCTCCAACTGCGAGTTTTTTTTTTTTGAATAAAAGATCCAATTTTCGAGGTGAAGAGCAATTATTTAGTTATGGGCATCAATGCGCTTTGCCTCCATCATAAAACCCAAAACAAAAAGCTAATTTTAATGCCATGCCATCGCTTTCACCATTCTTATTCTTGCAATGGCAGCGGCCACCCAAAGCCAGGTGAGCCAGAGCAAGCTGTCCCGGATTATTATCCTTAAAAGTCCAACAGACGACTTGACTCTCTTGCCAAACAACTATTGTTAAGTACACTTTTGTATCGAAATTGTTTTTAAATTGTTCCTGAAGGACTTTGCAAATCGTCTTAAGTTCTTTTCATTCTTTCGATGATGGTGGGAAGCTGTTTGTGTGGAAATGGATGGCAGTGGTAGTGGTGGTGGTGATGATTGTTTTTGAAGGTGATGGTTATTGTGCCATTGTTCATAGTTTTACAGGGTTCAAGGGAGAAGTTTGAAAAATTATAAACCTGTTGTGCTGGTGTACAGTGTACAGTGAATCGTAGAATATTGCAAAACTAGAGCAAGAAAGTAGAACAGTATTCGAAGAAGATGTTGCCATGAGCCCAGAGGATCAAGTGTTTTTGGTTTATTTATAGTAAAGTGGCAAATGGATTTAAGTTTTCTAACTTCCAAGTTAAAGCTTTTGAATATGGCTTAAACTTTATTAACAAAATTAAAATTGCAACAGTTGAACATGGATATTGATTAAATTTTAACTTTATGAAGACAGATAGAAGAGAATAATGTTATAGAATTATTTTCGTTTTTTGTTGAATTAATTGAAGTTTTGTTGAAACGATATTTTTACCTGCATCTTTATGTTGGAGCAGCTTTAAACTGTAAAAGCATTGATACTATCAGTTGAGTGGTGAAGAATCAGCATTCAAGAAAAAAGGCAGGCTTAATTAACATGGTCCCTATACGAATTCTTACCATCAAACCGTACGAAGTGAAGCTGAAGAAGGGAGAAATTGCCTGGCAATGCGAATCTTTGTCAGCAATAATGTAAATCAATGATGGTAGCTCACAAAAAGAGGTACCTGAAAAGCCTTCGAACATAAGTTAACAACAACTTAGGATTGCTAGCAGTCTTCTTCATGAATAAGCTAATATATTCTCTTCACCAAACGGGCAATATGGTCGAACACAACTCGTCCAACATCGAATCGATACAGGAGACGAAAGACCAATTCGTCAATCAGCAAGACATCTTCCACTGGCCAAACAAGGTTGAGGAAATGATAACGAGTATTAAACAATATGGTTTGATAGAAAATTTCAAAAGTCCTTGGGCGTCACTAGTGGTTCTTGTGAAGAAGAAAGACGGAAGCACAAGATTTTGTGTAGACTACCGCAGGCTCAACGATGTGACCGAGAAAGACAGCTACCCTTTGCCCAGAATCAGCGATACTTTAGACGCCATGAAAGGAACTCAATGGTTCTCCACGTTGCATTTGAAAAGTGAAGATCGGGAGCAGACTGCATTCTCGACTGGAAATGGTCTGTGGCAGTTTAAGTTGATGCCTTTTCCACTGTATAACGCTCCGGCAACATTTAAGCTTTGGATGGAGTGCGTGTTAAAAGGGCTAAAATGTTAAAGGGAGAAATTGTCTGGCAATGCGAATCTAATGTCAGCAATAAGAAGTGATGACCGATCCGTAAAATGTTGACACTGTTAAGAATTGGGCAACACCTCGGGACAAACATCAACTCTACATCTTCCTGGGAGTACTTATTACCGATGATTTGTGAAGGATTTAGCTGGAATTGCCAAAAGTCAGCATCAACTAACAGAAAAGGACAGGTAATTGCGAGAAAACCTTTCAGGAACTCAAGCAACGACTTTGCAATGCCCCAGAGCTGACCTATTTGACACCAGGAAAGACATTCATTATCGATGCTGACTCAAGTAACTTGGTGCGATACTGTCGCAAGTCCATAATGGCGAAGAGAAGGTTGCAGCCTTCTACAGCAAGGTGCTCTCAAAGTCAGAAAGGAACTACTGCGTGACAAGACGAGAACTTCTCGCTTTTATATTGGCATATATACATCTATGGGCAATTGTTCCTGCTGCGAACAGACCATAGCGCCCTGGCTCTTGAATTTTAAAAATCCAAAAGACCAAGTTGCAAGACGGATTGAAGATCCACAGCAAAATGCATCAGTACAACGTGGCAGTACCTTTCGGGAGGATTGCTGTAGACGTTGCAGGCCCTTTTCCCGAGACCAACAGTGGGAACCGAGGCATTCTAGTGGTGATGAATTACGTTAGCAAGTGGCTGGAGGCGTTCACCATCCCAAACCAGGAAGACAAAACAGTTGTGGATCAGATCGTTTTTAACTGGGTGAGCAGGTTCGGTGTACCCCTGGAAATCCATTCTGACAAAGGACGGAACTTTGAGTCCAACCAGGAGGTTTGCCCACTCCTTGGCATTAAAAAGACGAGAACAACACCACTTCATATCCACAATCTGATGGAATGGTTAAACGTTTCAACAGAACTCTTAAGGTGCACCTTTCCAAAGTCGTGGGTGACCACCAACGAGACTAGGATCGATACATTCCACTATTCCTAATGGAATAGTTCAATTCGCTATAGTCACCCTTCCAACCAAAATACTTCAATGCATGAAGGTAATAACAGTATTTTTTTTCGTTCTATTTCACCAATGCTAATGATAGTAATATTTCTTGCGATAAAATAGTAGCAACTTTAGCAACTGTCAACAAATTTAATCCAAATATCTGCTATCAACACCAACGACGACGATAGCGACCAATGCGACGTGACATTATTTAACAAAAAAAAAAAACAAAATAATATCGTTCGTCATTGATATCATTCTGGTTAAAATGTATGTCAAAATATTGATTCCGAATTGTGATTCCGATAAGAAACTAATGTGCCGAATACGAATACATACGTTTTAGGGTTGTATCCCCATCCGTAGTCACTGCGCGTCGGTATGGAACATTAGATCGTTGTAGAAATATTCGTTTTATATTTATTTATTTTTTTCGTGTATTTCTTCTTACTTCGCAATTCAATGGGTGGATTCAATAGAAAGAAGAAGTATCTGCTACTCTTGGTCTTAATACTTAGCACTGTGTTCTTTGTGATTCAAATCACTGTGCAACTAGAACGTGAATCCAGTACCGCATTGAATACCAGTGAACTGAAAGTAAGGTGTTTAATCTCAGGTGGTTTTCTTCATCAATGCGATACAGATTTATTTTATTTAATTTTTTTTTTTTTACTGTTTTCTAGATCCTTGCCAACTTAAGTGCGCTGTCGGGAGAATTCGAAGGATTTATCTTCAATCGGATGGTTCTGAATTCCAAGAAGAAGAGTGATTTTTTTTTTTTTTTTTTTTGAAAAATACATCAGTGACGGAATTGGAGCGTTTCGTGAGCTGCCAGATACGCGTGATGAAGTGTGAGGCTCTTCTTCTGCTTCAATTTGATGAGTTGTTTCACTTTGAAATGTCGCTGATTTGAATATTTTTTGTTTGGTATATTGTACAGATGCAGGGAACGTGTATATAATGTGCCGACAAAATCAAAAGAATCTAGAAATGTATTTAGAAATGAAGCACGATCTACGCTTTTGCGAACAATAGTTTCGGTCTTGCAGAGAACACCGCAACGGTTTTTGGAGGAAATCATTGTTATTGATGATGTTAGTAATGATGGTAAGAGTTCGTGTTTTGAAATTGAAAATAGGTATATTTTTGTAGGGATTTGACTGTTTATTAAGGGAGGTAAAAGATTTTATCAGCCATGCTAGGGTTTTCTCATTTGACACAATATGTGTTAAACACAGAGTTTTTAAGTCCCAAAATCTAGATTGCTGATTGAGTTTTCTGATGTAAGCAACACCATATAGATTACATTACATAAAGTCTTTCACATGAATCATAAAATTTGGCATTTTTAGAGGTACTCCCACTTAGTTTGGCTTTATGGAACACAGCGACAAGCGACTAAAACAAACATAGTGAGGCGGCTAAGCGAAATAATTATGCACTTTGCAAAGAAAACATTACATAATTATAGTTTCGTTGGTAGCTATAGTACTCAATATTATAGTGACTTTGAGATATTGAGCCACATTGGATTCCATCTAGAAGGAAAGATACAAGAGTTTTTTTTTTGAATAGCGGAACATGTTATTTCGATTTTAAAAGTACAAGAAATGAACAATCTATACTCAGATGTTACAAAGTTTTTCCAGGCTAGGCACTTTTTAACGTCTAAATCTGCTAACTCAGCGTGATCATCACGTAAAAAATTATTGAGTTTTTTTAATAATAGCTTTTTACATTATTTTCAATAATCAGAATATTACCCATTACCTACTCTTTAAAAATGAGTGATAGACAAATGAAATTTGGTATGAAATACCTCCCATTTCTTACAGGTTACTTCAGCTTTCAATCTGTTATCACCTCTAGGTGTGCAAGGAACTTCTTCTCTTGCCGCAACTTCAAGCTCAGCATCAATTTATCAAAGGCAACGAGCTTAGCAAGCCCCTGGTGCTACATGATTCGCTGGGTTCTCCATCATTAGACTTCACAAGAAGGTTAGTACGTTATTGCAGTTTGCGGTCCATTGATCAGAAGAGGTCATACCACTCACATTGCTATAGCCTATTCCTTTAGTACACTAAAGGATCTGTTTTTTTTCGTGTACAAAGTGTTAAACACCTTTGATTTTTTGGATTCCGGAAAGGTTCTTTCTGCAGACTGTTGTCACTTTGACTTTGAGTGGTCGCAGATCGGTGATTTGTTTCGAGTTCAATTCACTCATTGGAATGACTGCGACCACTCCGAGGACTTTCACTAGTCTCTCTGCGGCCTGGCGTTCACTGAGTGGTATGTTTAAGTTTCTCTCCCCAGTGGAAGTGGAGCGGTATTTCACAGGTCTTTTGTCAAGTAGGGAACCCAACAACGTGCTTAGAAGAGGTCTGGTCTGACCAGAAGTGACAACGAGTTTCACGGCTATTTCACATTCCAGTACTTCTCATTTAAAGGGGCAAGTCTTTATTTAATCTGTTTCCTCGTGAGACGTTCTAAAACGCAAGGAAAATACGTTTCTGATTAATTTTCATCTGCTTCGAAAAAATTAATTTATTAAGTGACCCAGAAAGCATAGATATGTATATTAATTTTGCGTATAGCAATTAAAATATTGGGGTACTTTTTAATAGTTTCTGGAAATTTATTAAAATTTAATACACGACAAATATTAAAACTTTTCATTTAATACAAAATATATTAAAATTTAATATATGGAAGAATATATTTTAATACAATTGTATGACCTTTCAATACAAGTTTTATTAAGAGATTTTTATAATATTATTAGTACCTTAAAGTTTAGATTATTTGTTTTAAAATTTCATAAGGTGAAGGGTACCTGAAACCAAACATAAGATATTTTTGAAAATGGCTTCTGTTATCGTCTACGTTTGGCTTGCACTTTTTATACATTTGATTGAAATCTAATTTCTTTACATTAAAATGTAATATTGAAGTATTAAATTTTAACCCTTTGGATTAAATTTTAATCCTTTGGATTACATTTTAATATTTTGAATTACATTTTAATTTCATTCTTTATTCTGAGAATATCAATTTTAATACAAAACTATTAGAATGTAATACAAAATAGTTTTAAAAAACTTCTAATATAAACAGAATATTAAAAAATAATATTCACTGTATTGCATAATGCATACGGCTGTAATACAAAGGCTGTATTAAAAAGTAAGCCAAAGTTAACAGTCAAATTTCGGCCATTTATAATATAACCTTTTCTTACTTTTCATGTCAAGATTCACTAAAAATTTCACTTTTATTATTACTCTTAAGGTTCCATGAAGAATTAATTGTGATTTTGAAACTGATGGAAGCATCCAAAGAACAGAGCAGTTAGGTAGTATACCTTAGCTCTCAAAAGTTTTGGTAACCTAACCATCAATTTTTTAAATTTTCTATTTGCAAAGAAAAGATTGGAACTATTGGACGGTATAACGGTTTTCAGTTGTTAGATCTTTCTCGAAATACTTAGTCTCTAACAATGTTGGTAAAACTTAGTGTATAATATGTTATGAGATATTGTAATCCCAAAAAATTCAAATAACGGAAATACCTACATATGATGAACATGTTTTTTTGCGAAATTTGCCAAAATGTTTAGGAAACTTTGTATAATATCCTAACTGACTGAAGCGAATTCTTTCAAAACTTGTCAAAAAATTCTTTTTATGATTTCGAAAAATATTGTGCATTCAATGGCTAGCCACTGACCCTCATTTTTAAAGCATTTTATATTTTTATCATTTAAGTGCTCTTGGATACAAAACATTTTTTGCTCTTCCACTTGGACTATAGACAAATTAGTTGAAAGTTTTGCCGAGGTATTAGCAGGCTTAATAATACAGTTGTCCATTCCATGCACATGTGAGAAAAGAAACATGGAACAGCACGGAATACCGAGGAAAAAACATATAAAAAAGTGTTGAAGAAAAATACGTGAGAAGTCACAAAAAAGTGTGGAGTACCTGAGAAAGAAGCATGTGAGATCGTGAAAAAAACTTGGGGTTAAAAAGTTCATTCACCAGTATTCCGCGCTTTATCCATTGTATTTTGCTATTTTTACCACTTTATGTCTCATATTTTTCAGCGAATTTTCATATTCTCTTTCGCGATTCTACACTTTTCTCTGATACCTTGTTTTTTTTCCGCAGTATTTTACACATTTTCCCAATGCATTATAAGAGAAACTTGGCTGTTCCTACACATGATAAGAGTTTAATATTTAGCAAGAGGTGTTTCTATATAAATATAACACGCGCTTCTATCAGCTACTTTTCAGGATTCTCTGTGACTTTCTTTGCTTTTCTCCGCGATATTTTACGTTTTTTCCTCGTGGTACTGAACGCCTTTTTCGTGACCTATCTTGCTATTCTCCAAGATTTTCAACGATCTTCCACCAGTATTGCTGTATTTTTTCCATGGTATTTCGCGTTTTTTAACGGCATGTTTTTCTGCGACTTTTTACACTTCTTTCTACGACTTTTCTCGCATTTTTCTATGACTTTCTTTGTTTTTTGCTCTGTGTTTAATGCATTTCTCTTTGTTGTAATTTTTTTATTTATGACCTTCCATGCAGTATTTCGCCTTGAATATGCTGTCTGCTGGCATTTTCCAACCCAGCATTCCGTATTCTGTTTCTATCGTGTATCAGAGATGTTGTTGTACAAGGATTTAAGTTTGTATTCTTTTTTTAATGCATGGGAAAACTCCTCGAGACCATGATTTTCCGAAGTCGAATCCATCTAATAAAAGATTATTAAAATCGGTCCAGAAGTTCTTGAGTTATAAATGGTGCAACTAACCTTTGGGCATATTTTTACGTATCTCCCATCAGCATTTCTAAAACCCAACCAAAATTAGATTAAATGTTCTACCCCTAATCAAGTTCTAAAATGTATAAACAAACATTTAACCTTACACACCTTTTGCAACACATCAAAGATAATATTTGCCAACTAAGCTAAATCACCATTCCAATTTTCCATAATAATGCCAGAGTACACAACAATTTAAAACCTTTCATTATTGTTTTTTTTTTTCATTTTAGAAACAGTCCTTACCGACCTGGTCAATTTGCCCTTGGGAGGCTTTATAAAACCTCACCGCAATCGTCAGCACAACAAAGGTCTGATTGAATCACGTAATCTGGGAGCAAAACTTGCCACCGGTGATTACATTGTATTCCTCGATAGTCATTCGGAGGAAAATGTTGGCTGGATTCAACCACTCTTAGACCACCTAGCCTCATATCGGGGCATGGCCGTAAGTCCAGTATTGGATAGCATTGATGCGACAACATTTCAATATCGTGCCCAGTTCAAAGGATCTCAAAGGCGGATTCAATTGGAATTTACACTTTCGTTGGATACCAATGGACGAACAGGAGCGCGAAGCTAAAAACCATCCATCAGACCCATTTACGTAATTGTCAAATGTTCAAAAGAAATTTTGTGCTACCCAAAAACTTATCTATGTTGTATCTGGGCTTTATTTCCGTACTCCTTTTTTATCTGGTTCACTAGTTATGCTCTACATGATGCTCTCCATGAACATAATTCTCCTGGAGCGAGGGGTAGGCTCCTCCTTGCTCCAAGGGCTTCTGTTTTACGTGTGATTTATTTATAGGAGTCTGACGTTTGCCGGTGGAGTCTTCATGATATCCCGAAATTGGTTTTTCAAATTGAATGGATTCAACCCACTTCTGGAAGGTGTGTATGGATTTGAATAGAATTGTTGCTGCGCCAATAGCACTGATAGAGTGTTTTTTTTCTTCATATTATCCATCTCGGAAACAGTAAGGACCAAAGCTCAAAAACCCAAAAAAAACTGTTTATTTTTTTTTTATTTTTGAGAAAAGGAATTTTGTTTTTGTCTCTTTGATCACAGGGATGGGGAGGCGAGTCAATTGAAATGTCCATAAAACTGTGGCTGTGTGGTGGCCAAATTGAGATTGTGCCCTCTGGCCGGGTGGGCCATGTATTCCGATAGACCAAGCATCTGCTGGATCTGCCTAATGAAGAGCAACAACAGCAACATCTAAGGTAAATTCGGGCAGTAAACAAAAATAGAGATTAAGATAAAAAGGACAAAGTTAAGACCCTATCTGGAACTCGTAAAATCCATAGGAATCGTAAAGTCATTGCCGACTCCTTGCCGGACGAGTACAAGTATTTTTTCTTCAATTTCCGACCGGTCGGTGCTATGAAACTCGATGAAGCACCAACATCATCATCGGTAGAAGATAAAAACAACGTTCTTCCGAGTTCTGTTCAAAGGATGAAAAAGGATTCACAGTGCCGCCCGTTTTCATGGTTTTTGCAAACCATTTTCCAGGAACTCAAGTGAGTATTCAAAGTTCGTTCCTAGATACTGTAGGATCCCTTAGGCCTTTATCATTTTTCATCAATGTATCTGTGTGTTCCTCTTTCAGATTGGCCAACACAGATTACATTGCATTTGGAAAATTGAGTTCTGGAGGAAAGTGTTTGAAAAGTGTTCCAGCCGCATCCGGAACATTTGCAGATGTTGTCCTTAAAAAATGCTACCATGGCGATGCGAGCCATTGGTTTCTCAGTAAAAAAGATGGCCGTCTGGTATCCGATACGGGAGCTTGTTTGAGTGTAAAGGTTAAAGAATCCAATGACAGTCAGTGGCAGATGACAGTGAAACGGATGGTAGTGCTGTTGGAGGATTGTCACAATTCAAAGACTTGGACATGGATGGGTGGCAAATTAATTTATGGAAACACTCAACTGTGTCTAGATAATCGGCTCAGTGAGGTTGTAACAATGAGCAAATGTCATTGGGGAGCTCCATCACAGTTATTTAGATTTTCCGTTGACCTGCAGCGACAATACTTAGATGCTGACATGTGAAATAGCCAAATAACAGTTGGAAGGTCTTAGTTTGAAAAACATGTAGTGACAGTAAAAGAATAGAATAGAATACAGCTAGTGCGACTGATCTCTTGTGCAATACTAGCACTAGAAATAGAACAAAAAAGCCTAAGGCTTGTCCAAACCAAAGTGTCGCACTGCCGCACGACAAATTGACTCGGGCTTTCATATGGAAAATGCTTTGTCGCTTGTTTAATGAGACTTTGTCGCTTGCGACAGTGAGACTCTTTAGTTTGGGTAACCCTTAAAAGAGAACAAATATTTTTACTTTCCTTACATTCTAGTATTAATCATTATTTGTTTGTTATTCTTCATAATAATTTAAGTCAGTATTAAATTCTCAGTCTTGTATCAGCTATTAGTTTCTTTAAAAGAATGATTTTATTTGTAAATTTTAATAAAACAAATGTTGACAAATTTCACGTTTCATTTATAAAAAATTATATTGTTTAAAGGCTTGCCGAACAAAAGTGTCACTCTGTCACACGCACTGTCTTGTGACACGACACCGACAAAATTTATTTACACAGTACGCACTCCAAGCGTGACAAAGCGCAAAGCGTTTTTCAAATGAAGTTCCTTGCGTCGCGCGACATTTTGGTTCTGGCAAATTTAAATCTTAACGCAGCTAGAATGTAAACAAATTAAAACAATAATATTTTTATGAAAATTTACATTTTGTTTTTTATACTTCACACTCACTAAGAACATTTTATATTAATAACGTAAAGTCAATCAATGATGTTCAAATAGTACGCACGTCCGACAACAACTCCTACACTCCTTCCTTTACGTAGTGAACATCGAGTGTTTAGCACTTTAAAGGATCATGCAGATGAAGTGACCAACGAATGAGCGAATGAACAAACAAATTATATTTAATACATTTCTAGAGCTAATTTTTTAACTTAAATTATACCAAATGGTATATCAGTTAAAGCGTGATGAAAAACTGCTTAACTTTGCAAGCAGAGGTACAGTCAGTTTTTTTTTTGGATCAATAAAGGTTCCTTTAAAAAACTTAAAACCAAATTTACACCACTTGACAGCTCTTTTTGTCAAAGTTATGCATAATAATGCAACAAATATAAAAACCGAATGCTTCACAATAATAATTTTCTTTGATTTAAGTGCTACTTTTTAGAACGAAGGTCTTTATCGCACGTTCTTTATAGGGTCTGGAAAAAACAAAATGTAACCGTCACGACATACTTTTGGTGATTCATTCAATTCAACTTGATCCCTCAAAAGTGAAATTGAACACTACGAAGGGATTTTTTTTAAATTTTATCAAAAATTAAGGGTAAAGTGCGGTAATGTTAAGAAAAGGAGGGGGGTTAGAATAATAAAATATAAATTTTTGTAAATAGATGAATCGAAGTTACGAAAATTTTTATAAGGCAGATTTTTGTTTACAAAAACTAATTATACACATTGATAGACAATGAAAAAGAAAATAAGGGGTTTACTAAAGATTTTTGTTTTTTTTTTAAAGCTTTTATAATATTTTTTTTTTGTGATTTAAAAAATACATAAATTTTTGCATAAGTGGATTTTTTGATTTTAAAAATCAGGGAATAACGCAAAAAAATGGCATCTGTGAGAAAATATTAAAATTCTTAAATTTGAAGTGGGTTGTTTTTCTTTTGAAAAGTATTATTTCGCTTTGAGTAACCGCTTTCAACATTTAAATGTATGAACAAAATTATAATATAAAATTAAAAACAAAACAAAATTCATAAATTGAAATGTTGAAAGCGGTAAAAACGCGAAAAGAAGTAATCATTTTTTTTTTATTTATTATTTAAGTAATGATCATGATAGCAAATCAAAAAACCCTTTAATTTTGTTTCAAAAGTTTAATTGCTTGTAACAAAGAAACCGTTCGTTAGATCGACTTGAAACTTTGCAGGAATTTTGTCAGTGTATTTAATTATAAAAGTCACTGTCAACATTGGGCATTTTATAGATCGCTGTGTTGTTTAAAAGTTCATAAATATCATTTTTTTATGTTTTTTTAAATTAATGTCAGTGACAAAAAAAAATAAATACGTTAAAGTTACATAACTATCTTATAGGAATTTTGTAAATTTAATTTACAGTTATGGGTTGCAGAGAAATTGATGTTTAAAAACAGAAGGAAATTAAAAAAATAAGAAATTGAAGCTGAATACATAGGCTTTCGGGCTTTATAAAAATTCAGCTCAAAATTAAAATTTTTGGTTTTCCTTATGATGACGTGATAACGGTGATTTTAAAAATAGTTCAGTAAAAAATCTCAAAAACCAGAATATCTGAGGTTTCAAGTTCTTTTTGATTTGTCTCAATACGACCATTTTTCACTTAAATACAGCCTCTCGAAAATCACTAAAAAAATTCAATTTTTTTTTTGATCCTTCCATTTTTTCACTTGTATAACTACCCTACCATATTCATATAAGGCATACGTGAGCAAAGTACCATTTCTCAATTTTAAGCTCCCTAAACACTATGAATTAATACTTGGTGCGTTTCTTGGGGCTCAAATGTGATTACAATCCGAGTTAAACCGAGTTATAATTAAGCTTGAACGAGGGGGGACAGTCTGTGACGGAAAGAGAACATTCCTTTAATACTGTCATCCAATTGCCCTAAGCCCAGCTTTTTTCAGAGCAAATTTCGGATATTTTATGTTTTTTTAATTACTCGTAATGATCCTTCAATGGAATTTGACAGTTCATAACCAGATAAGGGGTGAACTATATTTTTAATATCTAGCTGCTCTAAAATCACCCGTTTCCGGAGCAGAAAAAAAAACTGAAAATTTCGGATTGTTTGGTGCTATTTTTAATGCACCAACATCGTAGCCGAACTCCAACGGAATTTGATAACTCATAGCTTGACAAATCGGGGATGAAAATGTATTTTAAAGCAAAATGTAAATTTCGTTCCAAATGCCAGCCAATTGCTCTAAAGTCACTTTTATTTGCTTCATGACTCAATCAATTTCAAAAAAAATTTTTAAACCAAAGCTTTTAAGTTGCCGAAATAATGTTTAGTAAAAAAAAAAATCGAAAAGTATTTTTTTGGATTCATAAAAAAAATTAAAAAAAATTTTTTGAAAAATGATTTTTTCGAAACCTTATAAAATTTTATATAGAAAATATAGTTTTTTTAAAAAAAACGGCTCAAACGATTTTCAATTTTTTTTTTTCTAAAAATGTATCATTATAGAAGAAATCAAATTCCATACTTCGTTTTCATTTAAATTCATTTAAGAACCT
Source organism: Meliscaeva auricollis (assembly GCA_948107695.1). Taxonomy (NCBI): domain Eukaryota; kingdom Metazoa; phylum Arthropoda; class Insecta; order Diptera; family Syrphidae; genus Meliscaeva; species Meliscaeva auricollis. The sequence goes on along the minus strand of OX403616.1, from coordinate 111,431,625 downwards.
GTTTTAATCATTTGAAAATTTAATTTCATGTTTTTTTTTTCTAAAACTGCATTTACAAATTTTTACAAAGGCTAAGCATATACAGGGTGTCTCGGTTTTCCCACAATTTATGATCAAACAAAGTTTTTAAGCATTTTTATGTTGGTTCTTCGATATGATTTTTTTCACAAAAACACGTTATTAGGTATTATTTTATTTTTATTATTATGAAAGCCCAATTTGTGTTCTTAAAAATACTAGTACATAACAGTTTTTACCCAAAAATACATTTAAAATTAATAAAAAAACTAAAAAAAACAAAAAATAAAGGAAAATCAAGAAAATATGAATATTTAAATAATAACGAATTCCTTGATTGATGTGTTTGATAATAAATTGTGGGAAAACCACTATCCCCACAGAAAAAAAGTTGTATGACAGATACAAATTAAAAAAAAAAATAATAAAATCAGTTGCAGTTTGGCAGAGTTAGAGCCAGTCAAAGGGAAAATCATAAAAACTGTTATAAGTCGAAAACGGAGCGAGAACGAGCAAATTACCTCTTAAGTTTTTCGACTTAAAATTACCTCAGGAACCCATGGTTTTCTTCTGCGGCGGTGATTTCGGGACACCCGGTATAGTAACTTTATCTATAAGAGCAAGTACGTGCGATGCAGTCGTGAATTTATTTTTTTAATAATTGGCAGCACTTTTGGGGCGGATCTGAAACGAATACATTTTGTATGGAGTGCGAATGGTCTGTGGATTCTATAATACAGCTTTTTTCAAACTGTATGGTCGACATTCGTACACTTCCTCATCTGCGAATTCCATAATACAAAACGAGTGCGAATCCAGCCGCAAGGCATTCGTTGGATTCTGTAATAGTGGTGAGTATAACTTTCTCACTGAAGTTTTGCAAAAGAATTAAGGTTTCGTTTTAAGCAAATTTTATTAAATTGTTGTTCTTCTTCCTATTTGCATTACCAAAAATTCCTGTAAAAAAATAATACTTTTTTGGTGGACTTTTGTGGACATATAATTTTTATCTAAATAAATTGAGAAAACGTGCACTTTTGTTATTATTATCTAAACGTGTTGATTACAGCTAAACTATAATGATTTGTAAATGTACCCAGGTAATGTTTCATCTTATCATCAAAACAACCGCTGTACATAACTTGCTGAATTATTTTCTAAATGGCTAGAGAACATTCGTTTCGGTCTTGTCTAGGTTATCTATACTAATTTTTGATTCGATTCTTTAGGTATCTAATTTTCTTTGCTAATGTCCTAAACTTTTGGATCATCCGAGGCATTTTGTTGAGTCACAATCATAACAAACAAATTTTCCCCTGGTCCCCGACGCACAACCTCAAACCTGGAAGACCAAGTCCTTAATATTTATTAGTTATTCTTGACCCACCCTGTACGCACCTGTAAATATCAATTCCTTACAACTTCATTGATCAAAGATGAGACATGGTCCTTCCTGTTAATTAAATTATATTGTCTATAATAGAGTCAGTGTCATTATTATGAAATACGCCCACAAAATATGCTCTATCGTCATTTTATGCAGGGCAACCTGACCAGGTATTGTATACAAGTCAAAACATTCATTCATAAACAGACTACAATATGGTATCTAAATATTTTCACAACTCTGTATCTTCAAAGTGGAGAGTGTTATGCAAGAAAAACAACACCATTCCAATACTAAATGCTCTAGGACCTGGCCTTGGAATATTAACCCATCTCTTGCAACAAATTTATACTCGTAGAAAAACAAATATTGATGCATTCTACCTATAGTGCAAGATTGCAGAGAGTGCAGATGCTTATATTCCACTGCAATTTCCAGGTGAAATGGTTGTGGGTTTGTGTGGAAATGCATTGCATAATCCTTTTTCAATTTAAATCCCAGAGAGAGCTATCCGCACGCCTCATAGATTAATTTGCAGTACCAATATCACTCGGTTCGTATTTGCGTAATTGCCCAGAACAACTCTATATACTACAACCAGCAGACAACAGGTAGACAACGCAATAATATATATACGAGTACCTCTATACAATCTACAATGTTGTTTCTGTATCGATACGAAATGAACAAACTATCTATGTACACTCCATGTCGCACGATAGTCACCACTTCATCATTTTGTTTCAAGAAACGCGTTTAACATAACAACTACCTATTTTTACTTGCTCTGTAGGACAAATATTGGCTTCGCGCCAAAAAAAATTGAGGTTTTAATCAAAACCAACATTACGATGATGGAGAAGTTCGAAAAAGTGGTTTTCGTCATGCCGTCCATGTCCGTCTGTGCGTCTGTGCGTCCATCTGTACACATTTTCACTGCCCAAACGCGTGGACGGATTTTCTTAAAATTTGGTAGAGATGATTTTTATGTGATTTCGAAAGTTCTTTTTTTTTGTTTTTAAATATCTCATCTAGAACGAGTACCTCCCATGCAGCATTTTTGAGTTATTCGAGTTTTCTCGAATACGGCTCTAACGATTTTGATTAAACTTTTTTATATCATTTTATCTATAACGATAAATTTTTAGAATTTTGTTAAAAAAAATCTATCGAGCCGTTTTTTTTTTAAATGCTTTTTTATTAAAATTTTTTCAAACGATTTGTTAATAAAAAAATTGGTATGTCATTTTTAAAATACCTATTATTTATCGAGATCTAAAAAATAAATTTTTAAAAAATAAAAATCATTGACCAAATATCGAAAAAAAAAATAATTTTTCAAAAAAAAAATCCAAAAAGTGTTTCCGTTAAAAAAAAATGTATATTTTTGCTTATTTGTGCATATTTCTCAATACCTAAATTCACACATCAGATAACCAAAAACTAAAATTTTCCAGCCCAGTTAATACATAATAGCTTTGAACTACTTGAGCAAGTTGGTGCGATCCAGTCGTGCATTTTATTTTAACCGCAATACTTAAAAACTTTGTTAATATTTCTTTGAAAAATTATTTTTTATAAAAAAACAAACACCAAAGGGACATTTCTGTTAGCATTAAAAGGTGTTTATGTTTATTTTTGTTCCGGTGCATTATTGCAATCAGACCTAAACTATTTTTCCGTGAAAATAAGAAACTTAAACCTTTATCAAAGCCTTAGATTTGGATGAAACTGCTACATTAACTAATTTGCAACCTATTTTAAACTAGGCTCTAATTTCTTAAACCTAGGTTTCGATTGATTAAAAATTAACTTACAACTCGCCTGAAACTATTTTGCATCTACGTATTTAAAATTATTCATAATCGATTTGAATATTTTTGCAACTGATTTTAAACTTTTTGAAGTTATACTTCTTTAACGGCGGCGTTTATAGAAATATTCAACCAGTAATAACACATAGACATTTTCAGCCCATAATTACTGATTTTTCTTCATACACTATAAGTAAGTAAACAGAAACAACATTTAATACCCTGGGTTTAGTTGATAAATCTGACTAATTTATTTTCTAAACTATAAGTGATAGAAAAATACTAATTTCAGCAAAAGATAGTTGGTATAGTGTAAGGTTCCGCCAAAATAGGAGTTTTTGGAAATTCAACCTCAAAGTTAGGGTAAAGTGGGGTAGTGCCGAAAAAAAGAGAAATAATGAAATAAATCACACTTAACGCTAAATGATATAAAAATTTCATCAAAATCTAGCAAGGATATCTGCTTTAGTCGTCGGAACTCGACCAGCCGCCAGTGGAGAACTGGTACCATTGACTGAAAAATTGATCTAGGTGGTTCACTGACAAAAATTATAACACTTTTTCTGTATGTCCGATTAAATTCTGCTGACACATCAGGCTTCAAAGTTGTGTAATTTGCTTACACTTGCATATAAAAACAATGCGTTAGGTTCGATATTCCACTTTTTATATTCCCGTTTTGTAAAATCCCGCTTTTTATAATATTGTTTTTATAATCCCATTTTTTTTTAATCCCGCTTTTGTTAATACCGTCTCTTATAATCCCGTTTCTTATAATCCCGTTTCTAATAAACCCACTTTTGCAATAAAAACTAGTTGTTTTATTTAAAAAAAAAATAGAACGATTTTTTAACATAAAACAACTAGTTTTGATTGCAAAAGCAGGATTATAAGATAAATTAAATCATGCATTATTTTTCTAATGAATTTTATTGTAACATTAAAAAATTATTATAAATATTAAAATAAATTACAGAGAAACATAGAGGTTTTTCACTTTAAATTCATCCGAGCAAATCAAAATCATCCTTTTGCAAAATAAATTCATCCTTTTGCAAATCGAATTCACTGTTTTGCAAATCAAATTCTTCCAAAATAAAGTACGTATACTTTTTCATATTATTTATCAAAACAAAATATCAACAGATTCTAAATTGATACAGGTTTTTCAATTTAAATTCACCACTTTGCAAAACAAATGCATCCTTTTGCAATTTAATATCACACTTTTGCAAATTAAATTAACTCTTTTGCAAATCAAATGCACCTTTTCCTATGAAAAAAATTAAATTTTAGATTTCGTGATATCGAGTTAGAATATGTTGATAGTTTGTTTTCATAAATAATATGTAAAAACAGAAACACAATCACGCTTTGCCGTCGATTTTGACAACTGCGAAAAGTCCAACTATAGGAAACCTGTGTAACCTCACATAATGACGCTTTTCTTACATACGCTTTTTTTGACAAACGTAAGGAAACGTAAGAAAACGTAATAAAGCCACCATCTGTCAAAAAAAAGTTCAACTTGGTTGAACTTTTGCGCGCTTTCTGACGTTTCTCATTCATAATTTCATTTGAATTTCAATTTTCAAAAAGTCTGTTTCTGTGTTTCTAATTTGTGTTTTAATTTGTAATCGGTGCTTTTTAATTTGTAAAATGGAAAATTTAAATGTGGTAAGAAAAATATATTAATTGGTAACAAATTATAATAAATAAGCGGCACAGCTTAATTTGGCTATCTTAATATTTTTTTCCGCTTTTTCAATACTATTTTCAATTTTATTTATTTACTTTATTTTCCTCTTTTTAATTCTTTGAAATTTATTGAATGTTTTTTTTGACAACAGATAGAATATTTCAATCAGCTGTTTGTCATTCTGACAGAAACGCGCTTTGAGGATTTCTCAATGTAACGCAACGAAGCGTCTCCCTAAAGCGTGATTGTGTTTCAGCTTTAAAAGTCTACTTAGTTTTTGATACGTGAATTTGTTTTGTAAAAGAGTGAATTCGATTTGCAAAAGGTTAATTTGATTTTCAAAAGGATGAATTTGATTTGCAAAAGTCTGATAGTTTCACAATTTTGCGAATTGCAAATATAATATGATATTGTACATAAGAATATTGGGAATTGAAATATTATTCCTTACATTGGACTATGTTTCTTAAATAATTTGAAATTTCCAAAAAACTATACGAAAGTAAATAATGATATGTGATATAAGCAAGTAAAACTTCTGGTACTCGTACATGAGTACACACATTTTGTTTTGTAATCTTTTTTGAATTGGACGTCCAAACGACATATTTCAAACTTTTAACATTATTTCTCGGTAAATAGAAAATATTTTTGAAACTTTCAAAATTTTTTCACTAACATTTGTTCAAAGACTTTTCAAAAAAGAAACCCAACTACTTTTAAAATCCATTTAGCAATAAACACTCAAATTACAATAAATTTAATCCCAATCCAAGCGATGTAGAGTGTATTTATTTTATCTCTGCATACAGATCAATGGTTTTGAAACAAAGGCTGGCAAAATCGACAGCATTGAAGCATTTCGATAGAATCCGACCGTGGGTGATGACCGCAGGAACGTGAAAAATATTTTGAGCTTACGAAATTGGTATAATACCTATTCAGATTGTGTTCATGTTCGGGCGAAGTGGTTGCAATTTTCAACGTGAAAGTGAACAATATTATTTTTGAATAGAATTTCATTACAAAACCATTTATAACGGACAGTGTTGTTAGCCAAAAAATCATCTCCATAAAAAAGCACAGTGAAAATTTATCAAAGAATGTAAATGTCAGAAACAGGATCAGTGTCAGTGTCTGCCCTATGATTTATTGCGCTTTCATTATTTACATTTTGAAATTTCCAGTCCCTCAAACACAAACATAATATATTATTTTTCGTTGGGCAAAATGAACTTCACCGAACATGACGAGAAGTTCAATGCAACCATCATTATAGACACTCAAATCGAGGACCTTGTTTCCGTAATAGTGCCGATATTTTTTGGACTTATTGCCATTACCGGATTCTTGGGCAATAGTTTGGTGATATTTGTTGTTTTGGCCAATCCACAGATGCGGTCTACAACGAATTTGTTAATTATGAATTTGGCCGTTGCCGATTTATTGTTTGTGATATTTTGCATACCATTTACTGCCAGCGATTACATGTTTTACATTTGGCCATTTGGTGAACCTTGGTGTTGTTTTGTTCAGTATATGATTGTGGCAACTGTGCTGGTTAGCATTTATACGTTGGTGTTGATGTCGGTAGATAGATTTTTAGCGGTTGTGCATCCGATATGGTCACGGGCGATACGAACGGAGAAGACAACGAAAAATGCTATATTTTCGGTGTGGACAGTGATAGTTGTGGCATCGGTACCCGTATTTTTTACACACGGATTGGAGGTGAGTTTTTTGTTTTGTTTGTCTTGACGAAATGCATAAACAAAACTGCAATTATTACTTATAAGTAGGGTAGGTACCTGTCACTTATGTCGTTTTTCATTGGCAATTGAAACACTGATAACAGATTGCTTGTAAAATAAGGGAACATAAAATCGGGTCAATACAATTTTTTTAATTGAATAGATGAGTGCAAGAACCGTACATGTCCAAAATCTTAGTTTGGAGAAAAACGAAAAAAACTGTTTTACAAAAAAACTATCAAATTTTTTGAAAAATAATGTTTGGGGGATTTAAAGGTTTTTGGTCTCCAGAAAAAATCCTTTTATAAAATGTGTATTAGCGATACTTGCCATAGAACCATTTTTGTATTATTATGAAGAGAAAAATTAAAAAAATAATAATCTTACATTACAGACCAGGATATTTAGGTTTTGACCCAGAAAAAATACTTTGCAGCTTTTTTTAATAGTGAAAATTGTTGGGAGTCATGTCTTTACTCATATCCTAAAAGTCCCAACCAATCCCATTTGGGGTTTGGCTACTATCTTTAAAAAACTGCTTCAATAATGCAGTTTTTTATTAAACTAATTGTCCTTGGGAGATCATTTAAATGTCAAAATAAACTTATTTGTATGCTTTATCTATTGAGATCGTAACAAAGGCAATACGATTACTATAAGTAGCTATAGAGGTCCTTTTTATGTAAATTCCTATTTTTAGTGCAATAGGGGTATTTTTTTTTTTAAAGAAAACCCCCTTCCAATAATGGTACGGCGATAAAATTTGACACGGACATTTCATTTACAATGAGAACCAATTAACCAAAGAGTGCATCGAAATATTTTGGTTAAAAAGGTGTTTTTTTTTTTAAGGTAAAAGGAATTTTATGCACCAAGTACCAAAAGACCCTGTGAAAACAATGGTAGATTTTAAAAAATTTGTAGATACATACCGATGTTCATTAGAATCAAGTATAAAATATAAATATAATTATACTGATTTTACATTCGATTTTTTCTGGTATTTGCTTTAATATGGGAAATTTTAGGATATTGCCATAGACGGTTTTTTGAAGTCAGAGAAGTACAAATAAAGTCAAAATGAGACTATTTGACACTTAAAAAACCATCTGTGGCAATTTCCCATATTATAGAAAATACCCGAAAAATTGAATGGTTTTATTTCACTTTAGTTAAAAACACACAGAAGTTATTGTTAATATGTCTTCTAGTTTTTAAGATTTTTATATATTTGTTTCCTTAAAAATTAAATAACTTCTTAGTTTCTTTAAGATACTATAGTACATAAGACATTTTAATTTTCCATATTTTTGGTTGCTAAGAAATAAGGCCATTGAATTTTGAAAGAAAAAATTATATTTTATAACGTAAATTTTGAAAAAAAAATATCAGTTAAAAGTTTTGATTGAAATTTTTTTCAAAATTCTGAGTTTGAAAATTATTTTTTCTTAGTACAATTATTATTAGGTGTTCTGACATTCTGTAAAAAATTAAAAAAAAGAGCATTCAATAGACTACAATATTATTTAACACATAAGCTTTACTGTAACTGTATCACCTGTTTTTCTTGTAATATCATTGACAGCAGTTTGTTCTTTTTTTTTTAATGTTTGTTACCTCAGAACTTTTGACTGGGTAGATCGATTTTGATGATTCTTTTTGTATTTGAAAGCTGGTGGTCTCCATGGGATCCCATTGCAATGGGTGCAGTTCTGAGTCTGGCATTGACATTCATGAGAAAATATTAAAATTCTTAAATTTGAAGTTTGTAGTTTTTCTTTTGAAAGATATTATTGATAATAAGATTGAACGTTACGCGAAGATATGTATAAAATGATACTGCTAATGAAACATTTAAAGTTATCTGAGAGCAACTTGTTGATCGACAGTAGCATAGTAAGTGATGTTCTTTTTTATTCATCGCCCGGTATTTTTGCCAATCGACGACAATTTGAAAGTCGATTTTTTTAAATCGAAATCTTACAAATTGACAAATTATCCACCTAAGCAAATATGTCCAAAATACTTAAAAAGAATTTTTCTAAAAACAGCGCCATAAAATTTATTGTTGTTGAATGATTTGTAGGTACACAAATAAAAATTATAAATTAAATCAATTAAAATAGAAACAAAATATTGAACACAAATTAAAAATACCAAATTACTGAAACTTATTAATAGAATCGACGAGTATGTTCAAGTGTATGCCAACATAAATAGATAAACTTGAATTGTATCACAACATCTTTGGAAATCTCATTGCAATCAAGGTCATTTGGTAAACAATTATTTTGAGATCAAAAACCTGAATCGTGATTTTTATGTGAAAATATTGCTACAAAAATAAAACCAAAAAATTTTAAAATACCTCAATTAATCCAAGAAAAATATTTATAACAAAATAATAATTTTAATAAACATTTTGATATTTTGTTAATTCCCAACTTTAGACTTTTAAAAAAACAGCTGCTTTGTTGTTTGCAACAAAGTCTTTTTTCACAGAAAATTGGCGACCTTGTGTTTTAATGAAATGATAAAACACATTACTCGACGTCATTACGTGAATAAAAAAAAGCTATCAAATAAAAATCTTACCCTTGAACTCAATGGTTGTTGATTTTTTTTTTCCTTAAAACCACTTAAAATCTGTGGGAATCATGTTTACATGCTCATCTACTTATAAGCTGATTTTTTAGTACACATTTGAATTTTATCTCACCGATAAAAATCAATAAATCTTTTAAGATCGAAGATTTAGTTTTTTTTTTTTATGGGAGACATGCTAAAAAATTAAGAAATCAAATATTTTTAATTTAAAATCACATTATTCTAAACGCTCGTGTTTAAATCCTCTTAAAAACTTGCTGTTTTATTTCCGAAGAAAAAAAAATACATTTAGTTTTCTTTTTTTATGCTTTTTTTAAGTTTTGGAAATGTGGTTTTTTTTTTGTTCGTGTGTGGTTAATCGATTAAAATGTTTATATCAGTTTATTTTTATGTACGTTAGAAATAGCAACAAAATTGGAATATAATTATCTGTTAAATAAATTCATTCGCAATAAAGTTTGAGTGGAAATCATTTGGCATAAATGATACATCTGGCATAATCTAAAATAGTATTTTAATGAAAGATTAATGGGATCTTAGTTAGCAATCTGCATTTTTTATAATGTATTCAATACATTGATAGGTACATATCTGTAGCAGATGGCAGAACAACATAAGTCCATTTTTCACGAAAATGAGTTTTGGACGGATTGTGAATTCTTAATGTGTACCTACTTTATTATCATTATAATTTATCTGTAATCAACACATTTCATAACATCACAAGTCCACCTTTTCACAATTAATTCAGGCAAAAAATCATAAGTCCACAAAAACGTCCACCAAAACATTATTTTTTACTGGAATTTTTTTTTTCCAATAGGAAAAAGAGCAAAAATTTAATAATATGTGCTGTCTATTTGAATATCTAAAATTAACTTAAATAATGAAATTAATTGAATTTAGTCTTTAACGTTAACTAATTTGTTTAATTGAATATTTGAATTTCATAACTTTAACTTTTTACCTTTTAACCAAACATTGTAAAATATGCCCTATGCAGTTTTCCTATATTGGTTTGTTATTATGAGCACAGATGATGTTACTCTTTAAGATTTGGTGTTTACATACTTACGCTAGTGTTTTCTTATCTGTTATCTCCCACAGCACACGCACTTTGCATGGTGCAATGCAAAAGCTAGCGGCGTTACAGTTTCTCTCATAACGTATTTCTTTTGTATAGCATGATCATGTCATCGAACTTGTGCTATGTTGTGAGAGTCAACGGGATATTCGTTTGACCAAATTGTGGTCGTCAACGGTTGACACTTTCTACTCGACCTCTTTTCATAGCAACCACCGCGACGTCAACATCTTTGCTCATAGTACAAGCCCTATTTTGAATTATTCGTTTTGATGAAGTTAAATTTGCATATTAATTAAAGCTAATTGTAACGTGTTGAAACTTAAAGTTTTATTATTTAATTCTCAATCAATATTCATCGAGAACAACAATAATTACTATCGGCAACTTCAAGGAATTTAATATTTTTTTGTTTACCACCTACAAAGTTAAACACAGTTCAAGGCAAGGGCTCGTATTGCATCCTTGTTTGACCCTAATTTCTGTTGTGAACCATTCAGAGAATTAATTAACCATCCATTTCCTATAAAGTTACTAGCTGTGCTTTCCAAAATTCAAAAGCGATATTACAGCTAACAAGTTTTCTGATTTCGCATTCATAAAACTGCTCTTTTTTCGTCGACTTAGACGTTCTGTAAAGTTTTTAGAATACTGTGCTGTTGAATTTTCTAAAAACGATCTCGCTTTCAGACACTTCTTATCATATCAAACCATTGAGCTTGAAAAATCAAAATTTTGTTTCTATATATTTATATAAAAAATGATTCTTTAATCACCAAAACGTTTTTTATTTTCGAGAGGCTGTATTTAAGTGAAAAATGGTCGTATTGAGAAAAAAAAACAAAAAGAATTTTAAACCTTAGATATTTAAGATTTTACATATTTTACTGAATAAATTGTAAAATCACAGTTACCGCATAGTCATAAGGGGAGGCGCGAAACTAAAAAAATAATTTTTTTGTCTTGCAACTAGTTAAACAATTTTTCTGAGCCTTATTTTTATAATATTTAACTTCTAATTTTTTTAATTTTTATATGAGTTTTTCAACCAATTTATTGGTTTTTGAGTAGAAAATGTCCGTTTTTAAACGTCAATAATTGGCAATTTATGAAATATGACCCATTTATTAAGCTTTTTAGATGTGGTTCATCTGTGAAACCAGTAGGAAATAAACATTTTTTTTTTGAATTCTTAGAGAAAGAACAATTTTCAATAATTGACCTTGAGGCTATGGGTTCGGAAAAATTCCAGGTACTTTTTGAAGGAATTCCATCGGATGTCGAATCTGAAAGTGGTGGTGAGGAACCACACGAGCCTGAAGCAAATATTGACAATCTATTTGACATAAACGCAATGGAAATATTTTTTGTGGACAAGCTTCAAGGAGACCTTGAAGGTCAATGAACTAGCGAAGATGATCTTCCTTTGTCTGTTCTTCAACAAAAGGATAGGACTAAGCAAACCATCTGGACAAAGTCAAGCAATTATTTGCTCGGTATGAAAAAAGAATTTGAACAAGAAACAGGGCCCGCATTTTCAGATGACTTAGAAACCCCACTGTGATTATTGATATTTGTTCACTCATGGCAAGGGATCGTTTTGCCTGGCGTCTTGGACATATTTATTTGAATGACAATTTGCGACAGCCAGAAAGAACTTCTCAAGATTATGATAAGCTTTATAAGTTGCGCCCCCTAATTTCAAAGCTTTCAGAAACGTTTTTATCATCACTAGAACCATCCAAATTTCAATCAATAGATGAATCGATGATAAAATTCAAGGGACGTAGCGGTTTTCGACAATATATGCCCTTAAAGCCTATAAAACGTAGATACAAGGTTTGGATCAGAGCTGAAGAAAAAGGCTATGTCTGCCAGTTTCAGATCTACACTGGGAAAACCGTGTGGTGAAGGACCTTTCCAGGTCATTAGTTGGAAAAGGACATTGCATCTATTTTCATAATTTTTTCAATTCGATCAAACTTCAAAAAGACTTACAAGCCAATATGATTTACTCCTGTGGGACTTTTCGTAGAGGAAGAAAAAATGCACCCACTAATCTAACAGATGACAAAAGCTTGCAACAAGGACAATCTGACTGGCGAGTCAGTAAGGACGGTCTAGCATTTTTAAAATGGAAGGATAAGAAATCAGTGCATTTTCTAAATAACTTTCATGATCCATCAGTTGCATTAACTGCAATGCGTATGCAAAAAGATGGCCGTAGGAAGGAGGTTTCCTGTCCACTGCTTGTAAGTGATTACAACAAATACATGGGCTATGTTAATAGGGTGGATATGCTAAAATCAATTTATGAAATAGACCGAAAATCAAAAAAATGGTGGCATCGCATTATGTGGTATTTGCTGGATAAGTATCTCTTGAATTCGTACATATTATTCAATGGAAAAGCTGATTCGACAACATTGTCCCTCAAAATGTTCAGGTTATCTGTTAGCTCAGGACTTGTTGGAAGCAAGACAGTCAAAACAACAAAAAGAAAACCAGGACCAAGCTCTCCAGTAACTCATTTCAAGACCAAAGTGCCATACGAAAAACGGTTTGACAAATGTGATTAAATATGCCAAAACATGGCTCATTGCGGCGGTGTGCACATTGCAGTACAGCATCTGAGCCTCACCGTACAAGGTGGTTCTGTTCTTGCTGCGAGGTTGGACTATGTTTGAATGATAAAAAAAATTGTTTTGAAGCATATCATAATGTTTAAGATAAAAAATATAATCAAAAATGTAAAAAAAAAATGTGTCTTAGCTTGCTACTGGTAACGTGGTGAAACCACTTTTAAAAACAACAATAAAAGGCTTATAAACAATAAAAAAAAAAATTGTTTAAATTTATTCTTAAGAATGACTATTTTCAGCATTTAAAATTTTCAGCTTTTAAATCAAATATTTGAAAAAAGTGATATCTCCGGGAACAAAGGGCTATAGGGCAAGTATTGATTTCGTGTCAAAAAAAATTTCGAGGTTTTAATCAAAACTAAAAAAGTGGGTTTAGTCATACCGTCTGTCGGTCTGTGCGTCTGTGCGTTTGTGCGTCTGTGCGTCCGTGCGTCTGTGCTTCCGTGCGTCCATCTGTACACATTTGCACTGCCTAAACGCGTGAACAGATTTCCTTCAGATTTGGTAGGTATGGTTTTTATGAAATTTCAAAACTTAATTTTTTTTTGTTTTTGAATATCTCATCTAAAACGAGTGCCTCCCATACAACATTTTTGATTCATTCGAGTTTTCTCGAAAACGGCTCTAACGGTTTTGATTAAACTTTTTGACATGATTTGTTGTATAACGATTAGTTTTTAGAATTTTTTTTTTGAAACATCTATCGAGCCGTTTTTTTTTAAATATTTTCTTAAAAAAAATTTGTCAAGCGATAAAAAAAAATTGGCATGCTATTTTTAAGATAATATTTATCAACATCTAAAAACTAAATTTAAAAAAAAATCAGTTACTCTATATCAAAAAGTGTTCCCGTTTAAAAATCACACACTCAGATAACCAAAAGCTAAAATTTTCAATAAAAAGTTAATACATAATAGCTTTGGACTGCATGACTACAAAATCGTTAGATGCATTTTTGAATTAATTAAGTTTTTTTCATTTTCGACATTATGGCAAGTATACCGTTAGAATTGGTCCAAAAAAAAATTTTCAATTTTACCTCTATCTAGGGAATCACCCAAAACCCTTACTTACCAAGTTTGAAGAGAATCGCTTTAGCGGCTTAAGCTATAGATTAAGATAGAGACAGACAGACACACATAATTGCTGGATCCACTCTATCATCGATCAATTTTTTTTTTACGAATCTTAAACTTTCCCTATACATATTACAAGTAAAAAGGCCCTGAATCCTGATAGAAAGGGGCTGTCATTCCCATTTTAAGACAAACGAATTCGTATATGTACAGTTTCGGTTTTATTTTAGTTCCAAATGAACATCGTCTCTGATTATAAATCTTTGTTATTTTTAAAAAGAATTATCAAAACTTTCAAATACAATATATTATTTCCTGAATTCGAATCAACGACCACAAACCGCTGATTGTCTATTGTTTTATATTGAACAGGTGTAGGTACCACTCATTTCTTTCAATGCTTTAAAATCATTTCAATATGAATATTTTATTACCTGTGCTGGAAAAGAAATTCACATAGCAATAGTAAATGAATATTTTGCCAAATTACCAAGTTTACATTGGCAAGTGTTAACTGAGATTAATTGTCTGCTTCTGCTTGCTTGCAGTTAAGGAAAAATCTATTCGAACTTTATTGCAAATTGATAAACAAATTCAATGTACAAACAAATTTCTTCAAATTTATTATAAACAAAATGAAACAAATTATAAAAATGTTATTTCACTGGGTTTTGAGTGTATTTTTTTTTTTTTGTATTTTTTTTTTTTTGTATTAAATTAGATACAAAATGCTACTCAAATTGAAATAACAAACATTCAAATTCTCTCACCCGATGTGCTTTTGGAAAATATTCAGAAAATCATAGAAAATGTATTTTGTTAATTTTTTTTCTATTATTTTAACATTAAAATCATAATTTATGTAGCATTACAAACAACAAATGCCAATTTGATTGTTTTTAGTTGTGAATTTAAAATGTTCCCAGCGATAATGTACGAAAAAAAAATGTAAAAAAAACATAACATGAGTCCCGGAGTGATAGATTGGTCGTTAAAAAAAAAATAAACATTATGTTTACACACAAAATAAAGCGATTTGGGGTTATTATTGTGTGATAATTATCTATGAACAGGTGTGCAAAGAATGTTTACATTTTAAAATTTGCAATTATATAGTTATGGATCCAAAGCCTCCAACACACGGTTATAGCAACCGCACCCTTAACCCCAAAGCATGACTCATAAGAGCATCATCACATATTAGAACATAAAAGATCATAGCTTATTGACACAAGTGTGCATCTTAGCTAAGCAAATATGATCGAAATTAATTAGATTATTTATTTGTTGACACAAATGAACCTTCAATAGAATCAATGCATTCTATGACTGACATTAAGCTTAACGAAATTAGATAGATCTTTAACTGTTTACACAGATGTGCATCCCTAATAGAATTAGATGCCAAGATCAAGGTTAAGCTCGTGTTATTTTTCATTAGAAAATCCGTTGTTGACACAAGTGTCCCTTCTATGCAAATAATTCACTCCCGGATGGATAAATAAACATTATTGTTGATACAATGATGCATCTCCAATAGAAACCAGATCTAATATTTCAAGGCCAAACATACTCATGGCCATCAATGTATTGACACAAGTGTTCCAAATGCAAGATTGCATTTCTAATGGTCAAAGTGCGAGTCACGTCTCAGCAATAATCAGAGTCAAGATCAAGTATAAAAGGATGATCTTTGACAGAAGTACTTCAGTTAGTCTGTGGCGTTAATACCAGTTAGTCTGTGGCGTTAATACCAGTTAGTCTGTGGCGTTAATGTCAGTTAGTTGCAGTTGTTAATTCGCGTTGTTGTTAACTACCAGTTAGTCTGTGTTGTTACCAGTTAGTTGCAGTCATTAATACAGTGGCATTAATACTCAGCAGTTGTTCCAGTTGATATAAAATTAAAAGATAATAATAAATGTGTAATTCAACAATTATAAAATAAAAGACATAATTGTTTCAGTTGATAAATACAGTTGTTTTACTATCACAAACACCCACGTAGGGTGTATAAACATTTATTTTTACATGGCCACCGCTCGGGCCACGTAATTATATGTATGTATAGGTACACCCCTGTTATATTGTTGTTTGATTTATTTACATTATTATGAATAGTCGTTACACAGGAATCAAACATTTTGATATTATTTTTTTTTTTTTTTATTTACTAAAAATATATTAAATTATCTGTATATTAATTAAAATATTGTTTTATTTAATTAAAAATTATGCAAAATAAAATAAATCTCACAATTATTCAAAATAGACAAAAACAAAAAAAAAAAAAATACTGGGTCGCATGCTTGTAACCGTTAAGTTACTTAAATGTATTTTAATTGTAAATGATATAAAAGTTTATACATACTTCTAGAAGCAAAATTGCAAAAAAAAAAAGAAAAATACTAACTTCTTAGTAGACAGAGAGCAAGCAGCAGATTTTGAATGTGAGCGATAGCATAAAATGATTGATATTATTGGATTTAAGCTAGTTTCACACAATTTGTAAAAAAACACTAAAAATTGTGTATTTCTGTCATAAAAATGAACAATGAACGATAAATTAGATGACAGTAAATGACATACAAATACGATTTGTGTGTCAATTTCTATCATCCGAATGTTGGTGCAGATGATATTAAGCATTTTAATTGCAAAATATACAACTCAAAACAAAGTATGCTATCTGATTTCTTCTACAATGATACATTTTTAGAAAAAAAAAAAAATTTAAAATCGTTAGAGCCGTTTTTAAAAAAAAGCTTTTTTTTCTATGTACAATTTTGAAAGGACTTTTATAAAAAAAAATTGGTACGTCATTTTTAAGATATTATTTACCAACATCTAAAAACTAAAATTTGAAAAAAAAATATTGAACGGTTTTCGAAAAAAGATTTTTCAAAAAAAAAAATTCAAACTTTTTTTTAAAAATTCAAAAAAATAATTTTCCACATTTTTTTTACTGCAACTTAAAAGCATCCATGTAAAAATGGTTTTGATTTTTGATTTTTTTTGAGTCATGAAGGAGAAAATCAGAATTAAAAAAAACGGTTGTACGGCAGGCACCATTAATAACGGTTTTTGAAAAAAATGGTTTTCATTTGAAGATAGACCTCATCCAAAACAATGACCATGATTTTTTTAATAAAAATCGTAGGCACCGTTTTTGAGAAAAATGAGTTTTTCTAAAACCGGTATATGACAGGTACCGTTATTTGGGGTCCAAAAAAAAATTCAAAAAAACGTCTGGCTATATTCTTCAAAAAACGCCACATACCAAGTTTGAAGTAAATCGACCCATCCGTTTAGGCTGTGGTCTCTGATACATACAGACAGACAGACAGAATTGTTGGACCCACTTTTTTCTCATTCTCTATCATCGTAATGTCATGTTTGATTGTTATTTCAACTTTTTTTTTTTTTGTACGAATGCATAACTTGATAAATGGTATCGCAAGTAAAAATAACAAAGTATTTCATATACTTGTTCAAAGAGTCCCTTGAAGAGGAACCTGGAGGAATGTGTTTTGAACAATACGTAGGCCATTAGCGCAGTTTTTGTATCACTCGTACACAAGTGTAATTGAATTATAGTTTTTTTTTTTAAGAATAATTTTTGATATTCTTTTGGTCCGAAAGTGGCACGTTTTTTTTACAAAATATGGCTCCAAACAATAACTTTACTCTCATGGCGCTCGGAGAAATTAACGCACAAATAAAGAGGACTATGTGGCCATTCCCATAAATTGGTAATGGATAAAATCTATTGTGTTTGTTCACTAAAATTTGAAATTCATAACCCATCAGATAAAAATGCAACGGATCAAGTGCATAAACTCTTCGATTTTCAGTTTGAGGTTTGTTCAATACTCGAAAAATTATATAGGTACCCCAAATCAATTAATTCGTCTATGTTATGAAGCAAGTCGAACAAAATCATAAATGCACATGCACACACACGAGGCCTGTAGGTATATCGGTTCAGTTAATTATGAATTTATAGGTAATGCGGTCGTTTCCATTACCTGCATTATTAGTAAGCATCTATACAAATTGGGTTTGAATTGAAATGGTTTGAAGAATCTCAACCTTGGAAACGGTAACCATATCGGCATCCTCAATTTTTGATCTGCCAGTTGATTTTGTTTTTATACTCGTAAAGCAATTTCCCAAAATTGGAAATTCTTTTCAAGTTGATCTGAATAGCAACTCAAATAATATACCAACCAATCAATTCATTTCAACTGATTAATATCGAAAAGTTGTGTATAATTTCTTTTTTTTTCTAAAGAACCTATATCGGTGGCATTAGCGAGGGCTCTGCTGCTCATTACCATAAATTACAAGTGATTCCGATAAGTAGCGAAATCACTAACGGATTAAAGTCAATTTAACAGCTTTATCCATATCCATTAACTAATTGAGGCGCTACGAGTGTGTAATACAAATTAACCTATACCAACATCATAATATTCATATTCAAGTGCCATCGCTCGCATCATGCTTCTATGAATTTTTTTTTTCATATAAAAATTTGTTTATTTATTTTTTTGTATAAGTTTTGCTAATTTATATTTACAGGATATTCCGGATGTGCATCATCGATGGCTGCTGTGTCGATTTGATATGGAGAACGATTTTATCTCATGGTCAACATATCACATAACATTCATGATTGCCTCGTATTTTCTGCCATTGATAATAATTAGCGGTCTCTACATCCGGATGATAACGAGCCTCTGGCAACAGGGTGCCGGGGTTAAGATGTCCGAGGAGTCACAGCGGGGCCGGAAGCGAGTTACCCGGCTGGTTGTTGTCGTGGTGATTGCATTTGCATCGCTATGGTTCCCAATACAGGTGGGCTGGGCTGGGCACAACCAACAACCCAACCCTCTCCCCCATACATATATTCACACATTAAACATCACAATACATACTCACTTCTGTATAACATTATGTTTACATTGTGTTTTAATTGGCGTGCAAAACAATTTTATTTTTTTGATTTTTTTTTTTTTTGTATTCACAGATAATTATGGTTCTGAAGAGTTTGGATTTGTATCAAGCCACTTCCACCTGGACGGTTGTTGTGCAAATAATCTCACATTTACTGGCGTATACGAGCTCTTGTATTAATCCCGTGCTGTACGCTTTTCTGTCGGAAAATTTCCGTAAAGCTTTTCACAAGGTGAGTGTCTGAGTGTGTGGGATGGATGCTGTTGCCTAAGTTATTATGAAGTTGGTAAAAAAGACAGGGTAGGTGGGTTGGGCAGGTAAGGAATAAATGAGGGGTTGAATTTTTTTTCCTAGGAAATATTTGTATAAGAAGTGTTTTTGTTTTGATATTTTGCACAATGAGTGGCGATTCAGAGTGTGGGGGTATTAATTATATAAACGAATGCGAAAGGAATTTGTATTTCCCGGTTTTGATTGCATTCCAAATGAGACACAAATTTAGTGTGAATAAATAAATAACAGACTTATAGTGAGTAATATTGTTTCTAAGCACTATATGTGTTTATATGTTTGGTTGGAATTTTTGATAATGATTGGAAAGTTTAGGTATCTAATTTATTTATGTGAGATATATGTAGATGGATTAAATTAAAGATTTTTTTTTTATTTCAATGGTGGCGTACCTACTTCTTGTGTGATTCACAACAAGGTAACTACTGTAATATTTTTCTGGGTTCAATAAAACTTGTTTCCACTTTTCACTGTTCATTTTTATTTACTTTTAAATTGACAAACACTTTTTTATCTAAAACAAATCGTTTACAAAAAATAACATTTTCAAATTCCAATTTCAATTTTGCCCACTCACTTTTATCTTTACTACTTTCAAAAATAAACTATGTTGATCTTCTTCTCCGACCTCGTATTTATACTCCTCTCATTTCTTCTCGAAGGTTCTAGAGATCTCCAGTTTCGTTAAGAAGAAAGAGCAAGCACAGACAGATAGATATAGACAGATTCCGTTCGTTTCGTTCGAAGTTTGAAAGTTCAAAGCTCGGATGAAAGTGTTCAGAGCTTAAGTCATTAATCATTACCACAGATTTACATGTGTCATTCCGTTTGGGTGTGTTCGCTCGTATATTCGTAATACTATGTAAGATTGTAGGTAATAATACAAGTACATGTACATTTCGGCGTGTTACAGGGAATTTTTCACATTTGAACTCGAAAAAACATAGAACTTGGCGAACGAGAATTCGGTGTTAAACTGCTACTTACCAAAACTTCTCTTAATAGGCTGAATTCGTAGGATCCTCTAGAGTCTAAGAGATAGGATCCTAAAGGTTAGGTTTTGGTCTAGAGAACCTTGCGTCACCATTATACAGCCTGAACTGATGATTAAAACTGGATAGGTA
The DNA here is from genome assembly GCA_948107695.1 of Meliscaeva auricollis. Lineage (NCBI taxonomy): Eukaryota > Metazoa > Arthropoda > Insecta > Diptera > Syrphidae > Meliscaeva > Meliscaeva auricollis. Next base: position 111,411,176 of record OX403616.1, on the reverse strand, counting down.
CCTAGCGGTTTTAAAAATACACTACCTGAAAACATGATAATGGTTTTGGTGATTTTTATTTCTGTACCATTTTTGAATACAACGCTTGTCTCAAAATCATCTGCATGTCTACGGTTAGGCAAGCAACCTCCAACTAAATTGGCAAATTTGCGACAAGCCGATGCGATGCAACGTCTGAGAAATTGTTATTGTTTCCTATAATAATAGACATCAGGAAGAGAAGAGGTACAGATATGAGGGGAGGGCCAGGGACCACCATTGATTGGTAGCTATTGCAAGAAAATACCACAATGCTCAGGTTTAATACCGAATGGCTTAATAGCACTAAGAACTAGAGGGCCACTTGTTCTTGTTTTACATAAGTACTTAGAACAATAGTCTGCACTAAGTCTGCTAAGCTATCCGGATAAACCTGGACAAAGATCGAGGAAAGAAAATACCTTTATGGTCGCATTGGAGCTACTCGAGCGGCAGAGAGAAACAAGGAGAAGTATACGTATCGCATGAAGTTTAGAGAAGTTTACAGCAGCGTGCTGAAGAAGCAGCAGGAGAGGTCACAAATGGTTGTGATGGCAGAATTGTTTATAGGATCACTAAGAAGCTAACACTTGGACAAACCTTAAAGCAATATCTGTTGCATTTGGATGAGAACTAGAACTTGAAGATAGGAAGCACAATTCATTTCACTTTTAAACAGTATGTTTGCCATCAATGCGCAACCAATACTTGAAGACTCGTTCGAATTACCAAATGCCTGGATAAGCACCTTTTTTTTCACTATCGAGATTAAAACACTGCAAAACAAAAAGGATGGTACTCCCGCAGAGCTCTTACAAGCGGCACTAACGACTGCTAGTGAGCTTCTGCATACTCATGAGAAAGAGCTTGGAGCTCTGATTGCTTTCTTGATGAGAAGTAATCGTCAAGCTATCGAAAAAGGAAAGTTGAAAATTGTTTTAGGGCGAATAAGGGAACATCTTAAAGACACACTCGAAGCAGAACAAGCAGGTTTCTGCATCGGATCATCCTGTATTTATGTACCACATAAACACCTCGCAGATCGTTACTAAACATGGCCTCGAATATTGAGCACCACTAGATCTTAAAGAAGTGTTCGATAGTGTCAACAGACAATTTATTTGGTTTGCCTTACACAAGAGGGGCATTCTGGATGAGTTAATTGATATTATTAATGCAACAGATATGTACAATAGGATTAACACATGTACCTTTCGTTAAGCTACACCATGCGGTGGGCCTACCCACATAGCAGAGCCGGTGACAAGTGCCGGCCAGCACCCCAAACTCAAAAGGTGTTATTTTTAGTTCGGTGAGACTTCCATGATTACGTTATGGCATAATCCTGAATTCTCTTTGAACATCTGGTTACTATCTCACCACCAATTCTAACCTCGTACCGAAGTACTTAGGGAACTTGCCAGCACGAACTACACTAAAGCGGCAACCCCAAATAGATAGACTGGACAGAAGTCCAGAGGAGACAATTCATATTTGGTCAAAATAGCAACTGCCAAGGGAGCAAGACTGATAAGCAGCAAGTCGCTGCTTATCAGTCGCTGGTAAGGCAGCTACAGCCGGATGAACGAATCAACACTCGGTTGAAATTGGTAGTCCTAATAGGTAAACAAAATTTCAAGTATTTTTGCATTCAAAGAAAGTTGTCGCATATTTTCTCCTATTAAAAAGATCGCACTCGATGTTTTAAGAAAAGAAAAAAAAGTCCAATATTATTTTGATGCAGCAGAAAGATTTTGTTTTTTTGAAAAAGAGGTTTTTTTTTACTATTATCTTAATAAAATTCTAAGCTTTGCATTCTTAAAATTAGTTTATTAATTACAACATATTTTTAGTTCTTCGTTTGGCATACTAAAAAGATATTTCTTGATCAACTTAGCTGAACATACATAAGCAATAAAATTATATGTGCAGTAATATACTACCCCTCAGACACCCCTGTTTTTAGAGTGGTACGCAAATATTTCTTTCTCCCTCATAGTTTTCTTGGAATTTTAATCTAAATGCTGAATACAACATTGTGAAGACGGAACAAAAATTAAATAAATTAAAAATTCTTTCTGTACGTATAGTAAATGTCTTCTGTGAATTTATGGAAGAGTCTATTAATAAATAATAAAAATAAACTTTAATTTGGTTAAAAAAAAAGAATAAAAACAGATTATAAATCCGATTTTAACAATTAGTCTAAATTTTCTGACCCACGCATTTTCAGTGTTTGATATGATTTATCACAAAACAATTCAACTAAATCATTTGTGTATTTAATTGAATATCAATTATTATCTCCTAAGTAAAATGTATACGCAGTTGCAACATAATTCAAATAATATTTTCACTGCAAAATCAACACTGCGGTTTTAATAAATAATGTTTATAGCTGAAAAAAAAACAAACAAACAAAACTAACCAACTAGAAAAAAAAACATTAAAACTTTAATCACTATTCCATGGCAAAGTATTTTTGTTTTCCAGTAAAAATATTATTTTTGTCATTTGTTTAGCTTAAAAATAATAATCTGATTTCATGCAAATCGAGTCCAATCTCAATAATGGGGCCCAACTACTCACATCACATAGTTTATTTTTATTTTTCGTATAGCAGAGGGTAAAGTGTGAGTATCAGGGTAGACGATTCATAAAATAATCGAGGTCATGAAAAATAATTAATAACAACGAAAACTTACAAAAAAAAACAACACCATATCACAAATTAATATTGCTTTTTGGTGATAACTGCTCTGTTGGCACTCTAATCTAATGTACATAAGTATTCCCAATTCCCATACACATAGTAAAAGGGTTGCCGCTGATGTCGAGAGTGAATCTACTTAAAAAAAAAATGTGTTGTGTTTTCAAAATTGTTCATTAGAAGAAAGAATGAAACTAATAAAGTTGATAATAATGATAAAATGCACATTTGTGGGGCAATTCCATATGTGAGCTACACTACATTTAACATGACCTGCGCACAATGGGCCAACTTTTAAAAAATCGTGGCAGTTATCATATTCGCGTGTGCTTTAAATACAAAACTTTTTTTTTTTTATTGGGCTAAAAATTTTAAATTCGGTCAAAGAACTCGGTCAAAGTCAAAGTTTCCTTATTTTTAAAATTAAAGAAAACATTTTTTTTATGAAAATTTTCTAAAAACCTTGTTCAAATTTTTTTTTTATATTGGAGCTTGTAGGACTATTTTTATTACAGTTGTGATAAATTTTATTTTTTCAATATTGAGAAACTTGATGATTTTCGAGATGACTCATTTTTTTTGACTTTTAATTGAGTTACAAAATTTCCCATGAAATTCCACTTAAATTTAATCTTTAACTACTTTCTAACATTTACTAAGAAAATCAGCTGCCGCTTTTTGCCTTTTTGAATTTTAGAGAGCTTTTTATAAGTAGGTCATTTTTATTTATTTATGACTGAAACTCAAAAATTTTTTTTTATTTTTTCTTGTATCCTTAAAAACACCATGTGGTGGTAAAAACATTATTTTTTGTAAAAATGTATTTTTAACTATATTTAATAGATATTTTTTGGACCAAAATTAACTGTACTCCCATAAAACAATAATTAATTTTAATTTTCTCAAAAATGGTACTAAAATAGGCAAACCCGTATATGTGAAATAGATTTTTTTTTAAGGTTCAATAACGGTGCCTCCCATAGAACCGTTTTCTGTTTTTCTGATTTTCTCGGATTTGGATGCAATTTTATATACAAAATTTCTTAACAATTTTAAAATTATTTCATATCAAAATTTAAAAAAAATTGGATGGAATTTTTTGGATTTTTAAAAATTCAATTTTCGAAAACGGATCACTGATTTTTTTTTTTAAATCTTGGCTTTAGATGTTCATTAATATTTTATTGAAATGGTACTCAAATTTTTTTTTCAAAAACGGTTTGAAAATTTGTACATATAAAACTCATGTTTTTAAAAGAAACAATATAACATTCTCATTTTGGAGCTCAAAAGCATTTTAAAAATAGTTTAAGTCATTTTAATAATGCTATTTATGTTTTTTTAGCATTTCTTATAATTTTTATATTTTTTTATTTTTTTTTTTCATATTTTGGTTCGTTAACTTTTTTCCATACTGTTGAAAAAATTCTAATAGACATTAGCTTTTTTAATGATAAAACACATAAAAAAGGTATTACAATTTTTAAATTATATAAAAATCTATAAAGAATTTATTTTTTCTCTTTTTTTCATAAAATTTTGCTCTATCTTGCAAAACCCTTCGTTTTTGTTTTAAATAAAGGCTTAATTTATATTTTAATAACAAATAGAAATACCTTAATTACTTTAATTGCAAATAACAAGCAAAACAAAAATGTGTTTCAAGACAAGATTCTGAAACACCCTGTTAACCAATTTTCTTGAAATATATCAAATTCATGGCTGTATGTTTTACGTTTATTGAAAAAAAATTAATGAAATGTCTTAACCCGTGCAAAAGTTATGAATTTTGCAACGAAAAATGAAAATCTGGCTCACTGTTACGAATGCTTCCTTGTTATCAGTTTCATCATAAGTAGTATTATATAGGATTAAGATTTTTCAGTTATCCACATGCTGTAAAAATTTGCTCTTGCAATCTTGTAAAATATGATATTTAATAAGAAAAGTTAATGTGAGCCACACTACATGCCGAAGGAAGTCAGTTGCTGAGACGTTTCTTAACTTTAAACAAATTCCTCTTTACAGGCTTAATAATTTAAAAATGTATCTGCAAGTAGAGTAGGTATATGAAATAGATAAATAAGAACTGGTAAAATAAAATACTTTTGTTATAAGAGTTTTGTTTTATAATGCAGTTCTTGAGCTACACTACAAGACAAAACGTGAGTTACACTACCGTTACTTTCGATTGTATAATCACACTGCTATTTCAAAGAAAACCAAAAAACTTCGATATACTTCAAGTTTTACGTAAATAATAAGGCAAAAGTAATGAGAAGTTCTACAAAGAAGATTCAAGAACAAAACTATAGCCAGAACACTCCGATTCATGCAATAGAACTGACTACAAAATAAGCGTTCGCTTGAAAAAGCTTATATGGAACCGCTGTTACAAATAAAGCCAAATGGAATCTTCTTTTTAGTCTTAGAAGTTGTAAATCCAAACGCATTGGGAAGAGAACTAGATCTAGACATAATTTTACCTTAACCCTGAACACAAAATAAAAATTAATTTAATAAATATTAGTAGTCTCTATCTGGATATGCTCTTTTTTCGCAAATATTTTACCGATATTTAAGAAAAAAACACAAAAACTGCATAACAGACCGTGACAGAATTTGTTTTCAGTGACATACTCTTCTTTTTGTGAGTTACACTACAACAATGTTTAAGGCAATTTTAGAATAAGTAATTAAGATAATACATTTTTGAGTTCGGCATTATGATATTAATTCTCCTAATTAGCAAAGTAAATTTTGTCCAAGCTGTTGTAGAACTTGCACTTAAGTTAGAGAAACAATTATGTACTAGAATGACCTACACTACAACTGGAATGTGTAGTGATATCATTAAATATTTCTTATTGTCGTAATGCTTACATTAAGCACGGATTTCAGACTGGTAATGCGACTTAACTAAGCATAAAGTACCAAATGATAATAATAATTCAAAATACTAACTGGGTAAAATTAATTTCAATAAAATTTAATTTCTTTCATGAAGCCATAAAACGACTGTATCGAAAAAATAAATAAATTGCACAACTGGGTCGCACGTACTTGCTCTTGGATAAAGTTACAATTTATGCTAAGCCTTTTTAATAAAAAAAAAATTGTAAAAAAAGCATAAAATTCGATTTTCAAATGACTAAAACAGTTTCTTAAATGAATTTAACCTCAAAACAAAGTATACCATTTGATTTCTTCTTTCTAATGATACATTTTTAAAAAAAAATATTGAGTAGTTTTCGAAAAAATGATTTTTCAAAAAAAAAATTTTTGTTTATAATTTTTTTTTTTTTTTAAATCCGAAAAAATAATTTTCGAAATTTTGTATACTAAGATTATTACGGCAACTTAAAAGCATTCATGTAAAAAAATGCTTGAAATTCATTCAGTCATGAAGGAGAAAATGAGAATTAAAAAAAACGATTCAATTGCAGGTACCGTTAATACCGGTTTTTGAAAAAAATTGTTTTCATTTAAAGTTAGACCTTATGCAAAAAAATGATAATTGATTTTTGAGAAAAATTAGTTTTCTAAAACCGGTAAATAACAGATACCGTTATTTTTGGTAAAAAGAAAATAATTCAAAAAACGTCTGGGGATAGTCTCCAAAAAACGCCACATACCAAGTTTAAAGTAATACGACCCGCCCGTTTTGACAGACAGACAGACAGAATTATCGGACACACATTTTTCTCATTCTCTAATGTCATGTTTGATTGTTATCTCAACTTTTTTTTTTTACGAATGCATAACTTGATATACTAATTATATCGCAAGTAAAAACAAATTGTGCTGCTTTACCAGTAGGAGTAGGTACTGGTATCATACATAAGTACTCTTACACCCATTTTCGAAAAAAAAGTAAATGACCTTGATATTTTGCATTGAAATCGTAGGGGAAATTTTCCAGAAAAACAAAAGGACAGGAGTATAACAGATACCGTTTTTTTTTTATTGAAAAAGAAAAATTAATTTCAAAAACGTCTCTGGACAGTCTTTAAAAAACGTCATAATATATCAAATTGGAAAAAAATCGATGGTTGAAAAAGTGATAGTTAATGTAAGCCGGTCATTCATAGTTTTTACAAAAAGGTTATTGAGTAACACAACACAGTAAAACAAGTTTTTAAGTACGGTTGCAAACACTCCAAGGAAGTTCACTTCAAAAAGTGTCAGCTTTCATCGGCTGTAACCTGAAAGGAAATTGGTTCTCTTATGATTTCACACGAGGGCAACCCTACTATTACACGAGATTCGCATTCAATTCGTGAATCAGTAAAATAGTTTACCACCCCAACCCAACGGCATCAAATTTTAATTATGCGTATCATCAGCGCCCGGTCGATGGGGGTGAAAAGATGGGGAGGGGCGTGTGACATGAGTGTGTTTTGCGAAAGCTTGTAAATCATCCTGCGCTGTGACGTCAGTTGGACAGATTTTCGTTTTTAATTAATGGCACAAAATTGTTTGCATTGATTCGTAATTTGAATAGAACGTGTGGGTGATTGAATTTTTATAGCTCAATTAGATTGGATCCATCCGAGCTACAAAATTCTGTGGTGCACACAGGTTGCGAGGGGTATAATTCGAAAGCGTTTAATTTTACTGCCGCATTTTTTTGTTTTGTTTTTGTGTTCTGTTGAAAATCTCTTGGCAAAATTGTGTATAAAGCAACAATCGGTTGTTTGCTCTGAATCCGATATGTCTTGAAAGTAAATACACCTAAAGTGTTCTGTAAACACTGAAGTGCTAGTGAAATGCGCTTATTTCCATTTGCCGTTATCCGAATGGGATATTTCAGTATGAAGACGGTGTAATGTATTGTTTATACACTTTACGTGAATGACGGCATGATGGCGATGACGGCGGCACCGGCGGCGGCGGCGAGGCAGTGGCATATTGGCGCGACGCAGCAGCTCGACATTGGGAATGCAACTGCTTTGTTTTCATAAAGATATTAAAGCGTTTCCCATTTGTGATGTTCCCTCGTTACGATGTGCAATTTAATTACAATTTTTCTATTTTTGAATTTCCAAAACAAGGTTCTGCTGAAAATTTAGCAATTAATTGCAAAAATGATGCGATTATTTGGCGTTTCATTGATAGATGCAACTCAAAATTAATTGAAACTTTGATTTGATTTAAAAGCGAGCGGTTTATTTTAAGAAAATTCATGATTTATTTTTAAAAAAAAATATTTAAGAGAATAGAGAAGAAACATTTCAGTAACGAGATTGAAATGCCAAAGTAGGTATGTACGAGTATGTACATCAAAGCCTTTTGGATACATATACATGTTTTATTAATTAATCGTTCTAAGATTTGTAAGAACTGACATTTAAAAATGTAACACTTGCTTTTTAAAGCCACCTTCCTTTTATGTTAAATTCAATTTTAAACTACAGTCGACCCCGCTTTACTGCACTATAAGCTTAGCAGACAAAAAACTGTTAATTTAAACAAGAAATTTATAATGGGGCATTTTTCAACAGTTTCCATGCAAACTACTTCGGATAGTTGAGTTTCGATTGACTGAAAACTCCTTTTAATTGAGACAAACAATCTCGACTCAAATAAATGTTTTCACCTTTTCAGCTCTGCATAAATGGAAATATCACTGAACGACGCCACCAAACCACCCCGAAAACTATCACTAATCGAGATAAGAGTGGAGTAGATATTCATACCAGAGTCTTTTTCTGTGAAAATATAATTCACACCCTGTCAACTCGAAAACATAAATCAGCTAAAAAGAACACTTGTCAATTAAGTGCTGTGAAAGTGGGTACTGTAGGAGTGGGAATTTCAAATTTCACAAATTATTTTTGCCTAATAATTTGTATTTATGTTAATGGATGCACATTATAGGAATTGTATAATAATTAAAATTTGTGCAATTGTTTCAGGTAAGACTACAGCGGTCTTAAGAAGTGTAGGGACTTTAGGGTCACTAAAAAATTAAAAAATTAAATTGCTTTGATTACTGGTCGTCAACCTTATTGTTCTTACCAAAGGTTTTTTCTGTATTTTGAACTTGAATCAAAAAAAAATGTTTAAAAAAATATTTTGCAAGCAAATTAAATCTTTAAATAGAATGACAGCAGGGTTGGCATTTAAGAAAAGTATTGGAACCGAAAACGAAATAGAAACATGCGATTAGGCCTATTATCTCATGTTGCACCGACACCCATGTTGTCAAAGAAAAGCGAAGCAACAAGAGTGTCTCGGAACGGAAAGATCATTTTGAAATAAATTTTCTAACGGTGATTTCATACAATTTATATTTATATTAGATATTGGCTGTTTTTTTTTAAGTTATTTTTCGTTATTCAAAGGATTTTTGAATGCATTCACCTGGTGGTGCGGGTAATCTGCCTGCCTGACTGTTTAAGCCAGTTGCGGCAGAAAATTGTAAGTCCTTTTCATTAATGCCTATTATAAAATACAGAAATGGGTTAAAATGTCATTTCCTATTCGAGCCATGTCAGATCTCACTAACTACTCTGCTTAAAGCGAAGCATAACCATCAGGAGGAACCTCGCTGCTTCGTCAAAGTCAGTCATAACATCTTTACATTTTTTGATGTCGCGTCGTGAAAAAATTAAGATAAGGTGAATTTAAAGTCAAATTCATTTAAGAAGCAGTTTTGGTCATTTGTGCAATATATTGAGCGATATTAAAAAAGTTTTAATATCTTCTTCTATCGAAGAAGATACAGAATAAGCGAAGAGACATAGAAATATTTCGCAGTAAAATTGAGTCGTGTATGGACGACCCTTTTTCGCACAATATTTTTGGACAATATTATTGCGCAATAATATTATGTCGTGAAAAACGGGTATAAAACTTCGTTTACAAGTTTTTAATTAAAAAGGCTTAGCATATTTATTAACTTTATCTATGAGAGCAAGTACTTGCGATTCAGTCGTGTATTTTTTTTTCCATTGCAAATGATTTGCTGTAATTTTTCTATTGTAGGTACAGCTATTAGAAGTAGCGGCAAACTTTGTTCCCTCAATAAGGAAACAAAGCTAACATATACCTAAACATTCTTCCATTTTTCTGTCTAATATGTACTAAAATAAAATAAGGATACATTATGTTTCTCTTTAATAAAATATTAGTTATTTTTATAATTATTTAAGTTACATCACAAAATTGTTGAAAATTTAATTTCAAACCTTTTTTTTAATCCTGGTTTCGTGTATGAAAATGAAACACCTACTCGGTATACTGCTCATAAGCTCATTTTAACCAACCCACATAGACTTTGGTTTAGATACATATACATATAAAACTTTTCTATACATTTTTTAAAAATGTATTCTGCTGTAAATTGAAATTAATGCAACCAGTAACCAGTTAAGGTAAATATTTGTCATGCCGCGACGGTTATTTTTGTGCATAAAATATGCAAAACCAAACGAACCCTCTGAAGCCGAATAATTAGTTCATTAACACGAGTTTACACTCAAATAGTCTATTTTGCTTTGTGTTTTCATTGTAATTGTTTTGATGCCCAAATATTTGTTTTGTAATAAATTATAAAGTGGACTTTCAATTGAAAAAAAACTAATGTTTTAGACAAAAAGAAACCATAACTATAAATAACAATTATGCGTAAAAGAATGCATGCGGTTTTTATTTATAAAATCAATAAATTGTTAGTTAAATTAAAAAATAATAAGCTTATAATAAACATATTAAAAACGCTTTAAACATGAATACATTTTGTTTAGATATATTGGTTGTTGGAACTGCTTGCATTTGATACCTCAATCTTTAAGATCAAAGGAGAATTGTAAACAATATCTTATTATATAAAGATGGGTCACTGTGGCGTATGCGTAACCTTTTTTTTCATTATAAATACTAAAACAGTTAAAATATTATAATTTTTATTGCTGAACAATATAAAATAGACCAATTTATATATTTAATGGTTTGTTGAACTTTTTCATGGCATTTATTTAGGCATTCTTTACTTTTCGTTCGATTTTTTGTGTAAATTTCAGCTACAATTATAATCATTTTCCTCAAGTCTTGGTGGCCAGAAGAAAACTAAAAACAAATCACTCTCCAAATTAGAATTTTTAGTAAATTGAAAGACTTCAATATGTATAAATATAGAATCTATACATGTATCTAAAGTCTAGGCTCTTAAATATAGTTTTTGTACCATTGGTTTGTTACAAAAAAAAAAAAATCAACCAAAGTTATAAAGCAGAATAGATATAAAGAAAATGAGAATTTAACCAATTGTCGCCATTTTATCGCAACTAGGTAAAGAGTAAGTATATGCGACCTATTTGTCTGTTTTATTTCATTTTAGTTTGCAAACTGGATTTTATTTATAACAAAACATTTCTCCCTTGGACTCGAGGCAAAAACACTGAATCAGAAGTGAATATATAGAAATTTAATTATAACGCAATAGAGAGTGCAGAATTGTTTGAAAAACAAAAGGGAGTATTTAGTATAGCAAAAAAAAAAATATATTGTAAGGGCCATTTTGTTTTTTTTTTTATAGTTTTGTTTACATTTCCTAGAAATAAAAAAAAAAGCGTTCCATTAAATATAATGTATCTATTAATAAATTAAATAAATTATTTATAATAAGGATTCTGCATTCATTCTTTTTTAAATAAAGGTTTTATGTTTTATTTTTTTATAGGCTGTCAACTGCTCACCCAGATATCAAAGTTGTAATTCACATCTACCACCACCAAGAAGAACATCAAATGCTCGAACTTCAACAACAAGCATGTGAAGGAAAAACACTTGAACAGTTTGTTTAATTTTTTTTTGTAAATATAAGTTTTCGAAAGCTGCATTCTTATAAAAAAAAAGGGATTAACCTCTTTTATTGTCAATTTGTTGTTTTTATGTAATATATTGGTTTATAAAGAATATTTTTAAGCATTATTACAAATTATTATAAAATTACTAATTTTTTAAATAAAAAGTTATTAAAACATCGAACTTATAATAATTTCATGTTTTTTTTCAAATTGTTTTATTTTCTTCATTTTTTCAATACATTTCTTCAATACATATCTTCAATATATACCATTTTGTCTATAATAAACTTAGCGGAATCTTATATAGCTGAGTAATTACTGAGTGTAGTTTATTGATAGGTACATAAAAAAAAAACAAGATAGGTCCCAAGATCGAACCTTGTGGTACTCCGGAAGGCAAAGCGATAAATTTGATTGGCTTTTATAATTGAAATAGTCGCCTTCTTTTCGATCAGTAAGATAGGAAAATAGAAGTTAAGTAGCATTGAAAGAAAAATTAAATTAGTTGTTGAGCTTATTGCAAAGAACAGAATGGTCTACTGTATCATCATTGTCAATGTTTTGCCTTATTTAATCAACAACCGTCTGCAGCCGTGCTGCTAATGCAGCTATGTTTTTCTCGAAGCTCCGATTGCGTAGGAGCAAGGTGCGAATTGATTTTAAAGAAGTCGTTTATCTGTTTTAGAATTATTTTTTCAAAAACCCTTAGACATAAAGGTCAAAATATGTCGAAAAATTTACCAGCTGAGTTCTTAGGAACTGGAATGATTTTGGATTTTTTCCGAGCTTTGGATAACACACTTGTTGTAAGTATTGTGTTGAAGAAGAAAATTATATGAGGCAGAATAATAGGCAATATATTTCTTACCAATTTGGAGTTGATACCCTATTTACCAATGGCAGTTGATGTAATAGAAATAATGTATTCAACTAATCGGGCTTGGTCTACTACTCTTGAGAATCCAAACTTATAACTAGTTTCAGAATTAACATTTAAAGAGCGATCTTCTAGAAAACTTGACTGCGTCACGTCCGGGCATAATAGAAGAGTTACAAATCTTGGTTGAGGGTAATTCCATCAATATTATGAAATGAATTATTTTGTCAGTTTTTCAATGCCAAGATTGCATTAAGCCTTTACGATATTCATTTAGCCTTTACTTCTTTTAGCGGTCATAAGCCTAGTCATGCTTTTTCATGTACAAACGAATATCATTTGTGAACCAAAGCCGCCAAACCGCTCAAACAATTGAGTACCGTTTGGTAGCTGTCGGGTGTCACCCCCAAATGGGTGACATCAAGGTCGATGATTTTTTTAAAGAAGTAAGTGTAGACCCGTAAAGCTGCACCAACGCTTTACTCATCGAGCTAAAGGGTATTAAAAGTTGTTACGAATACGACAGGCCTTCGTGTCCGCATCCTGGCACGATTGGCATAGCAGGATACAATCAGTTTACATTATTTTTTAAGTGTTTGTGTACTCATCATAGCGTTTTCGGTTTCGGTGCCATTGGAGAAGTAGCTGGATGGCCTATGCAAGTGGTCAATTTCAGGGCCCTTTTTACTCATCGAACTAAATTATGAAATTGTTGGCATATTTTGCCAATTATCTTCTTTTAAATTCAGAGGTCTTTCTTATCAAAACTTGGCAGTTGCTTCACGCAGACTGCTTGAAGGTCGAAAGCAGAACTCGAGTTTTTTTTAATTCTTGTTTTCTGTACTGTTGGCCATTGAGTTAAATTTTGTTCTTCTTCTAGATTCAAAGATAAAACTCCACATTTTTTTAAAAACAAAAAAGTTATTAGGCAATTTCTTGAAAGTTTCTAATAAACGACCCAATACTCAAAGTGTGTTCAGAATTTCTTATAATTTTGACCAATTAGTAAAACAGTGTATGCTGTGAACTTCTGCACTCATGGAGCTAAAGGACGCAGGCTGCTTCATTACTAAAAATCCAAATTACTGAAAATAGCGCACAAATTTCGCACTTTTTACATTTTTAATATTGAGTTCCGCGCAACGGCGGCTTAAACGACGATGGCTCAACAACAAAAAAAAAAAAAATTCAGCCAAGAATCAAACCTACTAGATTTGACGCAAGGTTTCCTTCTCTACTGGACTTAAGTTATTTTTAGTTATTTTAATTTACTTTATGAAAGTTCATAATTTTACTTAAGAGGGGGTTTTCGAAAAAAATTACATTGAAAGGACTATAATAGTCCTTAATTTTACATATGAATAAACTTTTTTGACATTTAAATGTTCTCTCAAAGACAATGAGTTGAAAAGTAATTTTTTTGTCTAAAAGAAGTCTTAATCCTCTTTTTTTCATTAACTTCTTTTCCTCGGTAAGATCTGTAAATGATCTTAGCTCATGGTGGTATTTTGAAGAAAACTGATCCAGATGTGCCCGAAACTTGTAATTATTTTAAGGCGCTGATTGCTGAAAGGTAAGATAATAGATATAAGAGAATTTCAAATCTCAACCATCCGATTCGAGACGAAAAGAAATATAAAACATAACATTTAATGTTCTGGAGAGTCGTACAGGGGACCCTGAACTGGATACATCATGGAAGTAAGTGTGAACTGTTCCATACTGTGTTTGCTGTCAACATTACATAAGAAATAATGACACGGCATGTCCATCCAAGGGCTCACACAAATCTGGGCAAAATTGTCCTTGAACTAACTTCAATCTCCCCTGAAATTCACCTTAAATTGGAGGAGATTTTGTACTATGATCAGAGGTTTTAAACTTGAGAAGGAGTTTGCAGCGCGGATACAGCAATTGGTACTTCATTGTCCTACGGCTAACTTGTGGATACAATACTTTGAGATCTGAAAGAACTGCTAACTGGAAACTATATATTTTATCTATTCACAAAATGCTGCCTTATTTTATTTGATTGGTGGACTTTTTGTGTATAAGATTGACTAGAAAAAATAATAAATGGATTTATTATTTTCGTCCTGTAGTAAAAGGATTATTTTTGTTTGTAAAAAAACATCTGATAGCTCGCGTTCTCTCAATATATTGAAAAAGTGACTTGAGCACCATTTTGATTGTCAAAGTCACAAATATTTTTTTTTTTAAGAGAATAGTGATAATATAGGTCTCTACGATCTCTAGACTTTCAATCTTAATGCGTTCTATCATCTATGAGGTTAGGCCAAAATAAAAATTTAGCTATTAAATTTATAGTGAATTTAATGTTCTTTCTTTAGAATTTATTTGTTTTTAATTAGAAACATAGTTTTTAAATCAAGAGCCAAGATCTAACAAAAAAAATTTGCCTTTTTTCAGCGCCCTCTTGCGGCCAAACTGTTCAATGAAAAAATACAAAAGATATAATTTTTTTATAGGAAATTTAATGGTCTTTATTTTTGTCTCGGAAGTTTTTTCTCAAAAAGTCATTAATTTTATGACTTTTTGGCAAAAAACTGATTTTGGAGTACGACGGTCTTCTCTCTTGTTAGTTCTCTTAATTCATTCATGTCACTTCTTTAAACTTCGCTTATTTCCATCGTTTTCCCCAATTATAATGAATTATTTAATACAAAATTTGTTTAAGGATAAGACATTTTATCAAATAAAGGCTTTATACATTTCAAATATCAGATTTGACCGCACGTGAAACGACAGCAACTAGAAAGAATATGATATCAATATATTTTTTTCTAGTTAGTTTTAGCTCAGTTCATCCATTAAACGTGATTTAAAACAAATGCATGGAAAAAATAAAATATATATTTTGCAAATGTACAGTTACAACAACCTATGTGCTTTCTATTGTGTAGCAAAACACACCCGTTCAATCACTCAGTTCATCGAAACAAACGGTGTAACATTGCTCATAGTTTTCCCAAAATACTTTTTCCGACCATTTTAACCTAGAATTGCCTGATTTTATTTTTCAGTTGTGTTGCCTCTTGTGAGGAATTGACAAAACCTCCAAGAGTTGGTACTGCTTGTAAAGAAAAGTGTATCTCAGCTAGCCGAATCGGAACTGACAAAAAATTTTAAGTCTCCTACTTATTTCAAAATATCTTGCATTCCACAACTTTTTGAACAAATGGTTTGCGAGAGTTTTGTTTTTTTAGTAAAAATCTGATTGTTGAACAACAGCATGGTTTTTCTAAAAAATAGATCAACGGTAACTTATCTTCTTACCTTATTGCATAATTGTTCGAATGCATTAGAAAAGGGAAATGAAGTTGACTGCATATATACTGACTTTTCTAAGGCATTTGATCAATTGAGTCATAAAATAATTATCCTTCAAATTAAAGCTTTTATTTTTCCACCTATCTTTACAGCTTTGGTGAAATCATACCTGGAAAATAGATCTTACCAAGACAAATTTAAAAACAGTCATTCTGATACTTTCATTTCTCATTCTGGTGTCCCTCAGGGAAGTCATTTAAGTCCACCTCTATTCATTTTAGCAATAAATGATTCTATAATGCTGATGACAGTAAATTCTAATTACGACCGCATTCTGCTTCAGTCCGATATTGACAATTTTAGTGTTTGGTGTAAGAAAAACAGTCTCTCTCTCAACAAATTATAATGCCAGACAACTACATATTCTAGAAAGAGTTTTTAGAATGCTTTTGAGTACTGCATCTCGCAGCACAAGCTTTGTAGAGTATCTAGTTTCAAGGACTTAGGTTTCCAAGTACATAAAGCGAGCTCAATGCTTGGTTTTATAAAACGCTGTACAAAGGAATTTAACGATCCATATGTTACTCTTTCGTTGAACAATTGCTACTTGCTACTACGACTCCCTTTTATCAAGTTCATATAAGCCGAATCGAATCAGTACCACATAACTTCATACGCTTTGCTCCGAAGGATCTTCCCTGTACTGACCCTTACAACTTGCCTCCATTTATGAACATTGAATCAAACTTCTTCAGATGGAAACTTTATATGAAAGGCGTGTTAATAATGAATTGGTATTCCTTCATCAGCTTTTTAATGGCCAAATTAACGTTCCTGACCTATTAGCCTGCATTGGCATTAATTATCCGGGAGGACCTAGCCTGCTACCAAGATTTGAACTACTACATGTTGACTCCTATAGAACAAACTATGGTATGCATGCCTCTTAATCGATTGAATAAACTTTTTTATTTACCTAAAACATTCAACTATTGATTTTAATATGTGTAAGGTTGTATTATTCTATTTTACCAACTACTAACTTATGATGAGCCTCTGATTGTTCTAAGCTCACTACATTAAAGAGTCGGAAATGTAAAAAAGACGCAGTAAAAAAAGAACATATTAGCTTCATTAATTCTGATTACTTCGTTGAGAGTAACTAAGAGTTCACGAGTCTAATGTTCAAAGATTAAATAATGTGTGACTCAAAATTTCATAAAAGACTCTTTGTGTTGTCTTCATTTTCATTTAATAATAATTATTGAAGAAGTTAAAGTTAAAGGAAATACACAAACAATATTTAAGCCTTTCAAAAGAATGCCAAAAACAAAAGTGATTAATTCAAAACATTATCCCTCCATTCCACCTGTCTTCCTCCTCAAAGATTATTCTCTTGCTCCTTTCGATGACAGCCAACATAATTAAGCATTATATACAAACCCATTATGTGGGTGGTGGGACTCAGGTATGTATTGCAGCTACGAATCAGGTGGAAATTGCCAGGAGAGTCGTCGTCTTTGGCGTTGTCGGCGTCGTCGTCGTCTGCAAATGATTTCATAAACGTTAAAATTCCAACAAAGTGTGTTGCTTCCTGAATTATATTTACGAATATACGAGTATAAGCCGCTATAACATCGTTGTCGTCATGGTAGTCGCCCGCCCTCTTAGCCACAAACAACAAGCTTCAAAAGATATCTTTGACTTTTGCTTGTAAGATGCAGCACAAGATCCCTGCGTGATTTAAGCAATTTGACAATGATTAATTCTCGCTTGCGGGCACACCACAAATAAACACACAAACAACAGCACAACTATACTAACATACTTTATGGCAGAAATCTACTGAGAAGCAGCCATTGCCAACACTCCTTCGATCCTCGTCCTCTGATATGTACGGATACCTAAAATACCAAGGCTAGGGATGCAATTAAAATCACGCTGCTAAAGCGGAAATTACACAAAGATTTCACAAACAAGCATATTGCATTCCCGGATGTGAATCTACAGCTGCACCAGAACACCGTCGTCTATCTGTTTCGAAAGTAGCTATGTTGTGTTGTTGGTTATTTTTTTTTCGCCAAGGATTCGTTCCATTCAATCATCAATGAAACAAAAACGGCACCGGGCCATGCGCAGGAATTTTGTTCCCGAATTCCATTCAACTTTTTCGGTGTCCTTAATTTTTCTGTTCATTCTATACCAGTCCGCGTGATAAGAAAATAAGAATGGAACGAAATGGGAAAATAATTGGGGGATGGAATGTGATAAGAATTTTGGATAGGAACGAAATAGGAACAAAATAAACAAGTGGAATTTGATAAAGAAAGGACAACAGGGTATGGAATGGATTTAGGGTTGCAAATCTTTTTTTGGAATGTGGAATCCAAGTTGAAAAATTTCTGGAAAACCCGGTCTAGGTCAGTAGTGCCATGGAATGCATCCCCAGTGATGTGAAGTTCATGTATAGACCGAACGTATACCAAATGCACAGTAGGTGTATATTGAAGCTGAATATTTAATTTTGAAACGAAGTTGTTTGGGGGTTTCAGATGCTTTCTGAGAAATTTTGTAATTTCAAAATGACTTTTACAGAGTGGTCGTGGGGAGAAAATCGATATGGCAGCAGATGTTTTGTCGTGTTGTATTTTATATACACACATCACTTGAAATGATGTCGTGCATTTTAGAATTATATTTGCATGATGCTTGAAGGAACATGTAATGCACCTTTTTTCCTCTTTACGGAGAGTGTATAGTATAGGTGCTTTGGTGCTGGTACCTCTGGGGGATTAACTGTCGTTGAATTTGACGCCTTTGACAAACAACTTAGGAAGGCGAGAGCATATTTCCTAGAAATATTAAGTAGCTCGAAAATGTTGAGTAAACGTGAGTGGGTCATAGTTGCTGAAATTTCACAAAAAAATTTTGTTTTTTTTTATTATGATTTAAATCCACTAGGAATTACATGGTAATAGGGTGTGTTTACTTAAAATGAAAAAAACATGAAACTAAATAATATTGAGAGTTGATTCTGTTTTTAGAACTTGAATTTTTGCTTTGTACCTACGTAAAACTTCGAAAATATCTCAGAAAACACGAAGACAACAAAAACGGTAGCGAAGCAGGGTTGATTTTGAAATTTAGGGCAATAACTTTTAAAGTAACGAGTCGGTTTTAGTTAAGATTATTCCGTTCTTTACAATTAAATAGTTGCATCATTTAGGTAATGAACTCATAAAAAAATGTTTGTTTTATCAAATAACCAGCACATTGATTTTTATTTTGTAATTACATTTAATGTCTTATTATAGGATAGTTTATAAAATTAGCTAGCCACTGACCCGCAAGATTTTTCAATTGTTTTATAATTTTAGTACTTTAAATCAATTTATTCAAATGCTCTTGAATACACAACAATTTATGTTTTTGCACTTGGACCATAAAAAAAAAATTATGTATTTGAAGATTGTTCAATGCGTTAGCAGGCTAAGTAATACAGTTTTCTATGTCCATGTGAGGAACATCATAGGACAATGCGGAATACCAATGCAATGACGTGTAAGAAAGTGATGAAAAATCAAACAAAATAAGTGAAAAGTCGCGAAAAAAGTGTTGAGTACCTGAAAAAAGAACATGACGATCTGGAAAAAAGCATTAAAAAGTTCATTTACCAGTATTCCACTCCTAGTCCGTGGTATTTCGCATATTTTTCTGTGAAGTTTTACACTTTTTCGCGATTTTCCATGTTATATAAAAAGATAAATAAAAAAATAAATTAATTTGCTCTGAGACTTTTTTCGCTTTTCTATGCGATATTTTACGTTTTTTTCTTGTGGGTCTTAGCATTTTTGTGATGACCTTTTGTTGCTATTGTCTGCGGTATTAGGTGATCTTATATCTGTATTCTGCGCTTTTTTCCAATATGTTCCGTTCTTTTTATCACGGTATATACTTTTTATACTTATACTCTGTGGTTTTTCACACATTCCGCAGTATTTTACGCTTTTTCCCGCTTTTTTTTTTATTCACGTGGTTTCTTTTTGAGTAGTCTTCATGTTCTGTGTAGGCATGGTATGTAGTATGCAGTGTACTGTATGCAGTTTTATGAAAAAATAAAAGTAAAAATGAAAGATAAATAAAAAATACTTTTTTAATAATAATAATTTTAAATTTATTAGGTAATACATATTTTTAATTTATTTATTTTTCCACAAAAAGCGATGTGTTTCGATTTCACTGAACCATCGTCGGGCTTTAATTTGTATCATTTGATTTTAAATCTTTTATTTTTACTTCTTTTTTCATAAAACTACATATTCACGTGGTGTTTAAAAGTTTTTTCACCACTTCACCGGCGTTTTGAGTGCACATTTTTCCACGACTTTTCAGGCTTTCTTCCGCGACTTTCCAGACTTTTCTTTGTGACATTTTTTAATTGTTTCCACGATTTTTTAAGCTATTTCCCGTGTAATCAGAGATCATTTAAATCCTTCAAGCAGTCAGGCCCGTAGCCAGGAATTCATTTCAGGGGGGGGGCTTTTTTAGAGTAATTTATTTAACCAAAAATACAAAACCATACCTGGAAAAATTAATGTTTATACCCCTTATCGATTCTATATAGAAAGACCATGCAAAATTCTAGCCAAATGCATTATTTGCCATTTACAACTAAATGTGAAACAGTTAACGAAATAATTCGATACCAAAATAAATTTTAAAGCTAAAATGAATTTTTTTTTTCATATTTTTCTTTAAAAAAATTCAACACTACGTCTGGCTCTAAGATAACACTGGTCTCCAAAAATTAAGTTTTTGTGTCCTTCATATAATTTTTTTTAATTATGTAAGATTGGAATTTTCTGAATCTTAATCTGCTTTCAGAAAAAATCTATCTCGTAAATTTTGTTTTGATTGATTTAAATTTTTGATTCTTTAATGTAATTTTAAACCGAAATGTAAAAAAAAATCACCATAAATTTGCATGCTATTATTAAACTCTTGAGCCAAGTTAATTGTGGTGTAAAGAAGGCAGTAATCAGGGAAAACCCAATAAAAAAGGTATTTTGTGCACTTCAAAAGGACTGATTTTTATGGATTTTTCAACATTTTTTTATGATGAATCCAGAAGTCATACAAAAAATTGGCCAAGACATAAATTTGGTAATTTTGCCTTAATTTGTTTTACATTAACGGTTTAAGGGCAAAATGTTTATATTTTGGACCAAACACTATAAAAAAAAAAAAAATTTGGTAAGTTTTTCAATGATTTCTCATGTTTTCCGTGATAAATTTTGTTGGGTAACTTCAGATTCGTACTCAACAACCCAAAGAAACATAAAGTTAGCTATAAAAAGTATTACCTCAGAACTTCCCACCTCTAAATTGGACTAGAGAGAGTATTTTGGACAAATTTGCAATATCTATGCACCGAAAGCAAATTTTTGAATGATTCTATTTCCATCCCATTAATAGTTTTATAATTAAGTATTTACCAGCAAAGAAATTTGGTACAAAATATTTTAGAAAAGTATAGGTACTGTAATCTATAGTATACTTTTCTGTGTTACCGTTGTCTTTTAATTGTTATTTTTTGTGTGAAATAATTTTTATTTAATTCTCCCCCTGCCTGAATGTTTATGACAGTTTTATTAATTTTTGGCACAATAGCTCCTTCAACTAGTTTGATTCATCTAATGATAAGCATTCTAAATTTCTTAATTTAATGTTATTTGCTACAACTTGCTGTTTTATACATTTTTCTTATTGCTAAATTTTGAAATGCTAAGTTGGAAGAATAAACGCCTCAGGGCTTAACAAAAACACTTATCAGCATTGCGAATGAAATGACATAAAAAAAAATGAAAAAAATGTTTCCAATATACAAAATGAAATAAACAAAAAATAAATAACAAAAATCTTTTTCTGATTTATTGAATTGTTTGCATATTGTGTTTTAATAAATTCAATAACATATTTATAAAGGAATTTTAGAGCATTAAATGCACACACTTTAAAATTTAAATGAAATAATTTGTAAGAGTTAAGAAAAATAAACAAATGTATTTGTTTATTTTAAGCCCTACCAACCCTGGCTACGTACCTGCAAGCAGTTCATGAGTTAAAAATGGTGTTACTAACCGAACTTTGTTTTATATATTTAGATGTTATGTGAAAATAATGTAAGTTAATTGCATGACCTAGTCGCACGCATTCACAATTTTGCTGACCATCTTATGCGCAAACAAGAGTAAATAGTCAAAGCAAAATGTTTACTTCTCTAATTAGGGACAGGAAAGACAAAACTTTAATTTGGAAAAATTTCTCATCATGATCATATTAAGATGATCCATCTAACAGATGAAATGAAAATCAGTGAGATTTGCAAATGGATCAATTTGAATATGTATGCGAGCAAAAAAAATGCAATATAAATAGTAAGTTCTTGACTTAGGCAAGAGCTAAGCTATTTTAAGTGGTAATGATTTTGCATAAATTTGTGATTCAGAACAACCCAGATGAAGGGTAAAAAACTTCTTAGAAGACGAAAATCTTCATTTTTATATTGCAATCTCCTGAACATCGTGTAGAAAAAGAATAGAAGCTTGTTCACCAGGAGATTATTAATTATTATTAAACAAATAAGTACAGAATGAGATTAATTATCTCCAAACTATGCAAGTGTTATGATTCTAACTAAACACTAACATCTTTAAATATAATAATTTGTTCAAAGAAATGAAAAAAATCTGTTAGTTTTCAAAGTTTTTCACTTCTTAAATTTTTTTTTCTCGCTTATGAAATAACCTTTTCACCAATTTTAATTCTTTTTTCCAAATCCAAAAATTTATTTTTTGAAATTTTTATATCAAATAATAGGTGTGTTTTTTTCATTTCATTAAAATCAGTTAAATTGTCTAAGAGAAAACAAAACTGTACAAAACGGTTCTATGCGAAATACCGTTATTAACATTTCTAAAAATAATTGTTTCATTTCAAAACAACCTACGAGCTTCTAATAAAAGTACAAGTTTTTTTTTATCGGAATCGTTCGAGCCATTTTTGAGAAAAAAATCACTTTTCCTAAATGGTCAAATTCCCCTCTAGGGAATAACCAAAGATCCTTAACCACTAAATTTGAAGAAAATTGTTTCGGTTGCTTAGGGGCGATTCCGCTGGAGACTATTTTGAACATCAATTTCTAAATCACAGTATTTGTATATTTCTTGAATGCAATTATTTAAAAGAAAATCTAAATCCGAGAGGGTAGGGTCGATTTTGTTGCACCTACGATGTCACTTTTATGCTTATTGAGTTTCTATGAAGACATTTAATTTCAACATTTTGAAATGAGGCAGAGAGAACAGGCATAAAGGAGGCATTGAAAGAAATTCTTCTTTAAAAATGTTTATTATTGTACTAGAAAAAGGCAGCAAATAAGTGAAAATGTTGCGCCCGCCATAATGGAATCGCCCTTAGGCTGTAGCTCGAGGTTGCACAGACATACAGACAGAATTGCTTGGCCCACTTCTTTTTGCATTGTAGCATTGTAATGACATGTCTGATTGTTATCTCGAGTTCGATTTTCTTTTACGAACCCTAAACTTGCCCCATACCTTGTCCCTAGTAAAAATGAACCGTACATAACTTCATTTTCGACTCTCTCTGGTTTGCTCAATTGACCATTTAAAGGGTGATTTTTTAAGAGGTTTAGAACTTTAAAAAAAAAACACAAAAAATTCGAAAAAATGAATGAAATATTTATTTGAATCGATAGTTTGAACCTTGCAATTTAATGTTTAAAGATAATTTCATGCAAATGTTGACCGCGGCTGCGTCTCAGGTAGCCCATCCGCTGAGTCCAATTTTGGCATACTCTTTCACACATATCGGCCGGTATCTCACGAATGAATGCATGGATGTTGGCTTCCAGTGCGTCAATCGAAGCGGGCTTGTCCCTATAGACATTAGCCTTGACATACCCCCACAAAAAATAATCTAATGGTGTCAAATCGCACGATCTAGGCGGCCAATTGACCGGCCCGAAACGTGAAATTAACTGTTCACCAAACTCGCCTCGCAATTGCGCCATTGTTTCGCGTGCTGTGTGGCATGTGGCACCGTCTTGTTGAAACCACATATCATGCAAGTCAAGAACTTCCATTTGGGGCAAAAAAAAGTTTGTTATCATCGCTCGGTAGCGTTCACCATTGACAGTAACGCTGCGATTCGCATCATCTTTGAAGAAATATCGCCCAATAATGCCGCCGGCCCATAAACCGCACCAAACAGTGGCTTTTGCAATGCTTCTGTCTGATCTTCACTCCAAATGCGGCAATTTTGCTTATTTACGTACCCATTCAACCAAAAATGAGCCTCATCGCTGAACACAATTTTTCGATAAAAAAGCGGATCCTCGGCCAGCTTTCCAAGAGCCCATTCACCAAAAATTCGGCGTTGTGGTAGGTCGGCTGGCTTTAGTTCTTGCACCAGCTGTATCTTAAAAGGCTTTACGCCCAAATCCTTCCGCAAAATTTTCCACGTACCGAGCACGAATTTTGATAGTAAAATTCAATAATTTGCGCTGATCATTTGTAAGACGATCCATGGTTAAATTGCAAACCAAACTGAAGCTGTTTGACAGTGACACAAGGTACTAAACACGCGTCAGCTGTCAAAACAAGTGTTGCCAAAACCAAACCAACTAAAAAATCACCCGTTACAAGCAAACTATTTCGCTAATATAAGTTAGTATTAAACGGTATTAATAATCGACGTCTTAAAGACATACGAAAAGCAAATACAACTAGATTCGAATTTCATAATTGGCCGAGGTGTGAGTAACTTGATCTCAAGGCCGCCAAATCCAATTGTTCAAATATTTAGGTGATGCAATCAAGTGCCTTTTTAAGGAGGAACTTCTAAATAAATATAGGCTATTTTGAAAATATAAACTCGTAGTTTAATATTAAATTTATTTGTTCAAGTTTGTATTCGATTTTTTCTTACATCTGGAGAGGCGTGTTCGAGTACTTTTTCCATCTAAACATTCTTTCCTCCGAAATTAAAAATGAATTGCACTGATTTTCTTTAATATGCGTTTTATTGAAACTAACAAGTTGAATACTGATGAGTAGTCTACCACCTCTAAAGAAACGCTGCTAATATAAATTTCAATGAGTCATAATAGTTTTGAATTTCCTCATGTAGGTAGATTGTTTCACTAATTTGCAGATTGACGATGGTTTCAGCAATCGCAGGGAAAGCCTAAAGTTTAACTCCAAAGATCTCCGAAAGTAACAAACAAGTCCTCCAGTTGAGTACATAAGATTTTTTTTTTTATTAGAATAAAGTATATTTTCTCTTATAGGTACATAAGATTCATTTCAATAAGTTCCATATATGAATATATAATTTAAATTTGTCTACATAGCATTCCACACATAAAGTTTAAAAGTAGATATACAACATTGTACTGGTACACACATTTGTATACGAGTATATGTATCTTTCTTTTATTGTTCTTTAACTTTTATTTCAAATTTTCTCCTCATTATATTGGCATCTACGCATATCCTATTGAAGGATAAAATATTTTTTTATCGTCTTTTTATTTGCTTGAATCTTACAGTCTAACTAACAAAATGAAACAAATAAAAATGAGAACAAAAAAACAATTCATCTTTTTTTTTCTTGCTAACTAAATAAATTCCAGATTCTTTTCGCATCCTTTTTGGTCCTTATGCTCTATTTGCTGAGCTCCGCATCTCACAGGAGCATCCGTCCATTCTGTCGTCGTCGTCGTCGTCACCATTGTGTCATCTCTTTGTCTCGTCTCATCTTCATCGCTACAAGCTGTGCAGCATCTTTGCGAAAATCTCATTTTGCTGAAAACGCTTGAATGCATCACGAAAACGTGTCTTCTGCTCGGCGCTCAATTTCGAGTGGAAATCTTGGGCGGATGTTTGAAACAGGACAATCTCCTGTTGACCCAATTCCCCAAATTCAACCAAAACAACTGGGAATAATTTAATCAAATGCAAATTTATGGAAGCCGATAAGAAGATGACGGTTAGCGCCCAGACACCTTTCTGTTGCGGCAGCGCCAGGAAAGTTGGCAACGAACATATCAGCCAATCTTGCAGCATTTGCAGGAACGACGAATCAATGGCAGAACGAAAGACCTGTGTGGTTGAGGGAAGCAATGAAAAAAAAAAATGAATCAGCAAGAAAATATGGTTTGACAAAAATATATGCAAATAACGGTAATTGGAATTCGTTTGGCAAAACAGTAATTTTGTCGTTGTCGTTGCCATGCATTCTCTACTATCTGTATTTAATACTGACTCTCACCTGATGCACTATGCTGGCAATAACATCGCAATGCGGTTGATTTATGGCCAAAAACTCTTTGATGACCTTGGTAAGGATCTCATTTGGCGGCACTAAATCTCGGATAATTTGACACAAAACTTGGCCGTATATCCAGGCGGCGCTCCTTGTCGATGACTTAATGCAATGCAAAAGGATGTCGACTTTGTCAGTTTGCTGGGCGATTATCTCTGGGTCATCCTGAACAATACCATTGGACAACTCGGTATTTTCCAATTGCTTCGAGGAGCCTAAAAGTAAAACAAATAATAATAAAAAAAAAAATCAAAATACAATAAAATGGCACTTAAAATGGGAGCATCATGGATAATCCTTGTAAAACCGTGTTTCTTTTTTTTTTTTGTTTCATGTTTTTTTTGTTCTTTTTTTTTGCAACAAGGATGTTGTACATTGGGATTTTGTCGTATTACAAGGGTGTGCTTCAGACTTGGAGTAGCTGTATCTCGGATTGAGTGTCGTTTTTGTTGAACAAGTCATGTCCCTGCCTGAAATAATACGTTGTGTATGGGAGGTGACTACAAGGGCGAATATCTGGTCGATATTCTAGTTTTAGATAGAAGTAAGCATTTTGAAAAAAAAACAGTCGTTTTAAAGGGGATTGTCAAAGTGGGCGGAGGACAAAATAAGAAATTTAGTTAAAGGCAGGTTAGTATTTTCGGTCGAAAATTGTTTATGCTGTCGAGTGGAATTTTTAAAAGCAAACAGTTTTACGATATTCGGTGGAAATATGATAAATTAATGAGAGAGAGTCTCCAACAAAACTAACAATGTACCTATCTCAGCAAATATAGGTAATTCTAAAACCAATATTAATATGCAACCTTTTGTAGAACAGGAACAATAGGAAATTTAGTACAGCAAGGGGAAAAAAATTTTATCGCCGATACTTCTTCAGGGTGTTTTCTTTAATTCGAGTTTAGAATTTTGGAAGTTTTAGAAAAATCGCCTATTGCCTACCGGGGAAAGGATCTGAATTGGGAGAATATATGTAAATCAAAATAATTTTTATTCGATTTTGGGGGGCCAATTTTGGTTCTGTGAATAAATGATAAATAATTTCATACAAATTCTGATAATTTCGAGTTCCAAAAACACAATATCCATGTATAATATCAACTTTCAGGTATTTTCAAGTGATGATTTGGTAAAGTGGGTGGATACTACGCCCCCTAACTTGAAAATTGAATATTTTCTCATTCTGAGAAATTTAAAGATCGTACACTGATATTAATGATAATGATGATTCGTTATAGGGTCGAAAAATGACCAAAAAAATATTCTCCGAGGCGTAGGTGGTCGAAAAATGAGATTTAAGTTAAAGTTTTTTTCTACATACAATTATTATTTTGCTGTACTAAAAGGCTATTGAATATATTAACTCGAATATGAGGAGTGCAAGGGGACAATTACGTTCTTTGGTTTTTAGTATTGCAAAGCATACTTAAAACACAAGATTCGACCGAATTTGCAAAGGCATTTTTGAGAAAATGGTCACATTGGTCATTTTTTACTCGAAAACTAAGCCGAATTGGAGAATGTAACCAAGAAACATTTTGTAGGAAATCAGATTATCTATCAAAATAAAAAGTTAAAAAAAAAAAATTATAAAAAAGTAAGCAAAACAAATTAACAAAAAAACCACCTTAAAATATTTAAAAAAAACACGGATTTAAAAAAAATATACTAAATTAAGTTGAATTCAATTCTGAGTTTTGATAGATGTTAGACTTATTCTAATGAAAAAAAGAAGAGGCTCAATGCTTTAATATGTCTCATTGTAAATGTTTTTTGCGGAGCCACTCTCATTCAAACATAACCATTTTATTTAGTTTTCTGCAGATTTTGCTCGTAAGTCTGTTTTTACTTGCAATGTACTGTTCAAGTGACAAGTTTTCCATTCTTGAAATAATTAGAAGTTGAGATTTTTATCAAATATGATACTACAATGGCCGTTTTGTCCGTGGGTCTGTCAATTTATATGCAACCAAGCCTACAGATTCAATGGCTGGATCAATTTTTTGGGTATCCTTTACAGTTTTTCCTACTTAAGACTAATTTTAATTTTTAATCCTGCTAAAATCTTCATAAAAATCTATAGGGTTTTCCAATAGGGACGGGTTGATTTTGACAGCTCGTGGCGGCCATATTGTTTCTTTTACTTTCTGTCAAAATATCGTCTTTTAATCAGATACTTAAGACAAATCATCATGGCAAGTTACAGCGTCGAGCAACACGTGCAAATGATAAAACTTTATTATTTTGGAGCAGTTGGAAGTTGATCCTAATTTTTGTCGAAAAATCATTTTTAGCGATGAGGCCCATTTTTGGATGAATGAGTACGCGTGAATAAGCAAAATTGCCGGATTTGGGACAACAGCAATCAACGCGAGATTCACGAGGTGCCAATGTATCCAGATAAGTGTGTATTTTGGGCTGGATGCGTCATCATCGGCCCGTACTTCTCGAAAATGATGCTGGCCAGGCAATCACCGTCAACGGCGATCGCTCATAGATCACCAACTTCTTTCTTAAGTCGCAGGTCTATGCGAATAAGCCGCAAACCACCGAGGCCCTCAAAGACAACATAATCGATGCCATTGGTCAAATTCACCCTGATTTATGCGCCAAAGTCACTGAAAACTTGACCCAGCCAAGCCGCGGCGGCGCCCATTTGAACGATGTTATATTTCACACATAATGTCATATATAGGGCTCTCAAATAAAGATAAACCTTATTGATATCTGATAAACAACTTGTTTAAATTCTGAAAACTTCCTTAAATTCTGAAACTTGGTAGACTTTAAGATTATAATTACAGATATTTCAGAGAATTTTTACAAATTTTTAATTTTTATAGTTTTCGAGGTATAGCTATGTGAAAATGACGATTTTTTTCTGCTGTTTTTCATTTTATAAAAACATTGTTCGTTTTTAATGCTATACGCTAAATTTTTTTCGAACAATTATGAAACTTGGCACCTTGGCACTGGACCTAATATCAAAAGCTATCACTGGTATTTTTTTTACAAGTTTTTAGTCATTATACATTTTGAGTTAAGGTAGGTAAAAATAATGAGTTTTTTTTTACATTTTATACGGAATTATGATGGTATTCATAAATGGTCTATATCTTTTAAACGAAGCGATATATCAATATTTAATTTTGTCAAGTTTTGTCATTTTTAAAGCTACTTTAACCGAACCAAGCATCATGTACAAAAATTTGCCTTGTCAGGATGACAACGTTTCCAAAACGTTAACCAGTTCCCCGACTATAAACGAAGAAAGAATAATTTATTATTAAAAATGTTTAAAAATGTTTGAAAAACATGAAAAAAATCGTTATTTTCAACTAGCTGTAACTCAAGAACTATAATAGCTAAAAAACTGTAAAAAAATTATAGTGATAGCTATTAATATTTGGTCAGCCTGTGTAGAATTAAAAACGAAACAATGTTTGGATAAAATGAAAAACAGCTGAAAATATTCGTCGTTTTCATCTAGTTAAACCTCGAAAACTATAAAAGCTTAAAATTTGTAAAAATTCTTAGAAATAGGTAGCTGTAATTATAAGCTCAAAGTCTACCAAGTTTTAGAATTGAAGGACAAATAGTTCAGCTCGAATAAAATATTGACTTCTAACCATATACACTCAGTCACAGTAGTTAGTATACACTGGACCCAATAGTAATCTAGATTATGGTAAAAACAAAACTCAAAAAGGTCATGCCTCTTTTCTTAAAATAAACTTCAAAATTTCAATGAATTAGTTTTCCCAATTTCAATATGTCACAAAAGCAAATACACACCACAATCTTGCGTTGTTGTAAGTCTAGTGTATACTAACTTTCGTGACTGAGTGTAAGCCTTTGGGAGCATACAAATTCCATTTTTTTCAAATAACGACCACCCTAATACGTACATATTTTTTGTAAGCTGCTACAACTTCCTTAAGTGGGAGGAATCTAATAAGAGAATATACCTATTGTGAAACTTGGCATTTAGAAAAAAAAAAAAAACATGAACATTCAATGGATAGAATCTCCGAAAGTTAACCGAATGGTTCTAAGTTCGAGTTCTTCCAGCATAAATATCTTTTTTTTTTCTCATCTTTCAAAGCAAAATTACCTCGTGCCGATCAGTGATCAATCATTTTGGAACATTTTTTTTTGCTTTCGTTCTAAGGTACCAACAGTGTAGAGAAATAAGTAAAAAAGGTACGTTCTTAGTTAAAATGTTTTCAAAACTTACATTAAAAAGAACAAAAAAAAAGTAAACCCTAAAGGATAGTTAATTTGGAGGGCATAGTTCTGTGGTACCTAAATAGTTTAGTGTGTGTTGGAGGCCATAAGAAACCAACCGACCGACACAGAAATGTGTCTTAAACTTATACCTATCTCTCTCAAAAAGTTTGTTCAGACTCTTTATTATTTTCCACTACCATGGATATGATGAGAACCAGAAAGTGTGATTAAAAGGAAAATGAGGAAATATTAATTTTACTCCATAAAAATGAGAAAAGGACCTCCATTGGACAGTGATGGTATATTTATATGAGTGGAGGATGCGGCACTCGAGATATAGACGACTAAGTTTCACCACAACTTTTCTTGTCTATTCCTGAGAGCGTACAGCAGCGAGAGGATACTAATTCCATATTTAGTTTTATTGGAATGAGATTCAAGGACCTTTTAAACACAGACCGGGCTCCGGCACACACAAACACACCCATTTCTTCTTGGCATCATTGCTTTAGGTGCTCGATATATAATAGAGAAGAGATCCATACAGAGAAGAGTAAAGAATATACCAACAGAGTGAGGATGTTGATGGCAACAAGCAAGGAATGGTATGTAGGCGAAGGCACAACCCAAGATAAGCTTTATTTTTGCTGTAAAGACGAGAAAACAAGGATAAACAATTGACCAATTGGATTGGCCTGATGAGTTACACAACGAATCAAGGTTATTTGTCGACATCAACATCGGCATCGGGTTCACAGAAAACTCTCTCTTGTCTGTACGTGAGGGGTGTAATGATACATGAGAAATAGAAACTGGCACAATAAAATTGTATTATAGGGCAATCGATTTGTGAATTGTGAGTGATGAAATAGATAAGATTTTAATTAAAGATATACGATGGCCTCGTAGTGTGATGGTGGATGGCGGTGGTGCGGGGAATCAATGAACAACGACGACGAGAACGACAACGAAGAAAGAAGAAGAAGAAGAAGAAGCTTTTAAAATAGGGCATAAATGAGTGAACTCAAGTAAATTGAAAATAAAAACGGAAATTATGGGGTGGTGGGAAATTAGTTTTAATTGTATTGAATAGTTTGGAAAATAGCGTTGACTTTGTGGGTAAAGATTTTTACGCCGATTAATTTTTGTTTTTAATGAAAAGATTGAAAAGTGCTGATAAAAACATAACAAGTTGGGAATGTCATGAGACATCGTCAACGATTACCGTGTAAATTGATGGGGGGGGAATTTTTTTGTCTTGATGATAAATTAAAGTTGAAGAAAAGGATTTTTTTTTTAGATTTGAGCTTATAGCGGATTTTTCATTAAATGGATGGATGGATTTTTATAAGGGAGAGTTTGAAACTTCAATTAAATCCTTTTATCATAATAACTTACATGTCAAATGTTATCATATAACAATTATTATGAAGATGGGTTTTATAACAAAAATGAGCTTGTTGCACTGAAATGAGGGACTATGGACATCTTCTTCGAAATGTCATAATATTGTCTTTGTCAAATATTGACTTTTGAAGTGAACTAAAAGTCGATTAATTTTTGAGATATTCAGAGAATTGGTCAAGAGTTTACACCGTTTATGAACCTTAGTTGCAAGCAGTAAAAGAAAATTTAAAAAACTCAAGCCATGGATGTCTAATTATTTATTAAACAAAATCCATTCTTAAAATCAATTGAGGATTAAGTGTAAGAAACACCCAAATAACAATTTATTCCGTGAAAACTATAAATTTCTCTGTAAAGTAATTAAACTTAAAATTCCAATTTGCAAAGAAAATTTTTATATGGACAAGTTCCACAAAGCCAAAGGAGATCATTTAAAAAAAGAATGGTCAATAGTAAATTAATAATTCAACAAAAACAGATCTTTGGATCTTACTTTTGGAAATATGAACATTGTTGATCATTCTGAAATAGCTAAAATATTTAATGAATACTTTATTCAAATAGGCGTAAATACTATTTCGGATGCAGGCATAAATCACTCTTCTGTTATTTGTCCAGAAAATTGTTTTAATGAAGGTTTTCAATCAAATAGTTTGCGCTTTAACACGATATATTCGTTTCAAGCTTTGGATAATTCATTTTCTACTACGTCATATAATTTTTCCAATAACTTTGTCAAAAAAGTTAACCATCATCATCATGTGGTTGACATTTTAACTCAGTTATTTAACAAAAGTATTGTTCAAGGTGTATTCCCGCATGGTTTGAAACAAGCTGAAGTTATTCCTATATTTAAGAAAGGTAATAAGAAATGTATAAACAACTATAGGCCCATATCTTTAATATCATATTTCTTAAAAATTTTCGAAAAAGTCATCAAATGTAGAGTAGTCTGCTATTTGGAGAAAATTTCTTTTTTCAGCTCAAATCAGTAAGGATTTAGAGCTGGCAAATCAACTGAAGATGCACTTTTAGCACACTGCTTTCATATCTACGAAAGTATAGATCAAAAAAAGTACACTGCTGCTCTTTATATTGATATTAAAAAAGCATTTGATACAGTAGATCATGTCATTTTATTGAGAAAATTAGAAAAAGCTAGATTGCCTACCTTAAAAACAGGAATCAAAGGGTTAAAATAGGCGATAATTCCAGCGAAACCAGAAAAAAAAATAAAATTGAAGATATTATTTTCTCGACATTTCCCTTCAGTAAGGTTTGCCATTTCATGATGGAAAGATATACGAGCCAACAACGAGTCGTAATTATTAAAATTTACTTCCGAAATTCGAGGTCAGTGGCCTCAAAGTTAAGAGCGCTACGTCCAATTTATGGTCGTCATAATCGTCCTAGCAGATCAACAATTGAGCGTCTAGTGGACAAATTTGAATCCACAGGCACAGCACAAAATATTCCCGTGCCAGTGAGACAAAGAAGTGCCCGTAGTGTGGAGAATATAGCTGCCGCTGAGGCTTCAGTTGCAGAACGCCCAAATGTGTCTCTCACACGTCGTTCTTAAGCGTTAGGAATCTCTGTGACGTCGCTGTGGCGAATTTTGCAAAAAGACTTGGCCTACATCCTTACAAGATTAAATTGACGCAAGAGCTGAAGCCGCTTGACCACTAGAAGCGTCATATGTTCGTGAATTGGGCTAAGCAACAACTTGAAAATGATTCGGGTTTTCATCGAAAAATCATCTTCAGAGAGAACGTGTTACCTCACGAAATCCAGTCCAGTCCAGTCGGTTGGCCGCCTCGGTGCTGCGATTTGACGCAGCCGTTAGACTATTTCCTGTGGGGCTACGTCAAGTCTATGATCTATGCCAACAAGCCAGCGGCGATTGATGAACTTCGTAAGAATATCGAACGTAAAATTGCAGCAGTGTCGGCCGATTTATGCTTGAAAACCGCCAAAAATTGGGTTCAGCGTCTGGGCTTCTGCAAGCGTGCCTGTGGTGACCATGCTAAAAAAATCGAGTTATATACATAATGGCATCAAACGTACTTTCACAGTAATAAAGAATCTTATTGATATCCAAAACCGTTTTTGTTTAATTAAAAAAAAAAAACAAATTTGTAGCGCTCTTATTTAAAATCCCTTAATATGCTTAAATTACCCCAACATAAAAAATTGTTAAGTTTAATACAACAATTATCTTCTCCGTACTCCCTTTCTTAAAAAGATGTTTAAAAAAATGCAAAAAAAGGGGAAATTGGGATACACTTAATGTTAAATAGAAATTCAGGAAATACAAATTGGAAACCTAGACACTGTCTTTCAATGACAAAGCATATTGAGAAAGTAAGAAAATGCCACCATTCTGCCAAACCGAGGTCAGGTCAATAGGTCATTAAACAAAAACTAAATTTTCTACTGCTATCAAGTACTTCATTACCCTATTCGTTCCTTTTTCATCAATGGTGCTAGCACATTGCAACTTAACTGTCGATTTCGATTTATGTATATTATTAGCTTAACAGTTTAGTGTCATCAATTATGACAATTTGTCATTAAAACTTATGCATAACCGAAATTTCTAATAAAGTATTTAATGACTATCGAAACTCTACATACACAACATACCTATGCAAGTTTATATCAAATGTCTGTCTCAATAACGGCCAGTCACCGTCTGCAGGTCATGTAAGTCAACATATAGAACACAAATTATTATCCCTTGTTGCAAAAATAATCACCATACTACCCAAAATTACGTGTTCAATATTGGTATTATTATACACAAACACAAATACATAGATACGCAATACTAATAAGATTAACTCACCCATATAAATGCAGGTCAAAAGCAATTTCAGCGCTGGAATTGAAAATTTCTCGTTTTCCAGCTTCATCAGATCGAGGGCGAGTTTTTCAATTTTTGTCCGCATCTCTGGTGTGGCAGCATTGATTACAACTATCCGTTCTAATCCCTAAAAATAATAATCACAAAACACATATACATACATACACACATTCATAATAGAAATACATGTATAAAAAAGTATAATATTGGTTATTGCATTGCTTGCTGGTAATCCCAATATGTAGATGGCGCTGCTGGGGTGTTTATATGAGAGTTTGGCTATTAAATATGAAATTCAATAATATGACCCAGAATTCAAGACCTATTAGAAGTGATAACAACGAGTGATAGTGTATTGTATAGGATGAAAGAAACAAACAGTATAGAGCATTTAAAAGGCGAATAAACAACAATTAGCAGCGCGTCCTACCAGCCAATCTAAAGTTGAATATAGGGCTTTTGAAGAGTTCGCTTCAAAATTGCCAATCAAAAAACCAATTTGAAAGCAACGCGCGGCACACTGTCCCACACAACTTTGGACCCGGATCGGGAGTCGGCAATAGAGGACCAATGTGCCACATTGAAGCTTTTGCTGCATATATCTAGTTGAAAGAATTCATGAGCAACAGCCAACAGAGTGAATGCCTGGTTATTGGCTTGGTACCTAACGTACATCTAAAAAGAGACCCCAGGGCGAACTATGGAAACGTCAGAGTTGTGTATATGTAAATGGCCTAAGGGATAACCGCAATACAATTGCAAAATAGCCAGACTCAGACACGAGCTCTATACGAGACACACAAAAAGAGTCATGTTGAGGTTGTTATGGTTTTGTTCGCAATGATGTTGTCCTCGGAGCACTTTTTCTAGGATTTTTGTTTGGACAAACTTTCATGGATGAATGGAAATGAGAAAAGTGATGCACGTGGATAAAGTTTTCTATTTCTATTTTTTTTTGTTTTTATCTTTTGAAAATTGGAACTGTGTTGTTTTGTAGTTGGTATTAAAAATAGTTTTGTTTTTGATGAGATTCGAGCGAAGGGATATGTATTTTATAGCGTTGAAATAGCCAAGTATTCATGAAGGATATCGAAACGATAATAAGAATTATAAATTGCTTTTTATATTTAGCGCTCTAAGAGACCTTAATTGAGCAAGAGCAGGTTCTCACTGTATAGGAGAATTGTTCCCAAGCTTCGGGCAAATGTTTGTACCAGACTAGTATTGCTTGCATTGTTGGAGGGAATCTGTAGGATTTTTTGAAGAAGTGTCACTGAACTTGCTAGAGAAACTGCTAGAGAAGCATTGAATTTTCGGAGCTTCTTATTCCGAAATATTATTGATTCCTCATAAAATCTGCTAAGATCAAGAGAATTATTTAATTTTAAATGCATTTAAAACTCCACATCCGATAAACAGCAATGTTATGAACTGTCAACAAAATAAAATTATGGTTTAGAAGTTGAAGTAAGCCGATCTGGGATAAATCGAAGCCCTGAGCCTTATCTTACGAATTTTGGGCCTGAATCTTAACAGAATCGTACATTTTTAAGGAACGGATCAAAACATAAATAAAGTATGGGTCAAATCAAGGTGTTTGTCGGCTTGGTGTGAACAATAAATTTTGTTTTTGATGGCGTCCGTCACCCAGCGACCATTTTATCAGCGCCACGTAAAGTTAAGCGCGTTCAACTTTTATCAACAAGCAGTTAGCTATAGCAGCTGGAGAAGTTAAACATGTTTGACTTTTGCAAGCAGACGGCAGGGAAAAGTTGCCGGTTGATCTCAGCTAGGTGTAACCCGTGCTTAAAAGTGGTTGATACCAAACTCTGTTTAATACTTGCAAAATAAGAAGCTTAGTAAATTGTTTCTCAAAAAAATGAAGAAGCTTAACAATGACAAAAACATATTCCACTCGGTGACATATTTTATCTACTACTATTAGTGAACCTATTGCTGGTAAGTCTATCTAACTGCATGCCGATCACTATCAGTGGACCTATTGCTCGAATGTCTTACTGCCGACATACATATTTTTCATGGGTTTTGAAATCAGAGTTTCATCAGAGTTGAAGAATATTTTGTTCTACGAAAAGGGTCAAACTTTAGCTCTAACTACGGACTGTTAAAAAATAGAGTTTATTATTTTAAATCTTTTCTTTTTGAATTGTTTTTGGGTACGCAAACTTTTATTTTTCCATCTGGGGCACATAAGTTTGTTTTATTTCTATTTTTTTCCGACGCGTTAGCATCATTGTCCATGTGAGGTCGCGGAAAAATGGAAAGTTGTTGAAAAAAACGTGAAAAGTCAAAGAAAATGTGTGGACTATCTCAGCAAAAACGTTTGAGGTCGGAAATTACTGCTCGGAATATCGCAAAAAAAGTGTGGAAATAGCGCACTTTTTTAAAGTTAATTTACCAGTACGCCACATTTTTTCAATACTTTTCTCATGGTAAAAAGCACAAATATCCGCGGTATTCTGCGCTCTTTCCAAAGTTTTACTTAATTTTATTCTGCGGCAGTCAGTTATATTTCTTTTCCGCGACATTCCATGCGCGATATTTTGCATATTTTTCCGCTACCTTTTATACTTAAAACCGCGGCTTTCCACACATTCCATGCTACATTCTTAGCATGTTCCTGGTGTACTCTTAACGCTTTTCTCATAACTTCCTGCTTTTTCTCACGTTGCTTTCATCAGTATTCTACGCCCCCTACCAAAGTATTTTGTGACTTTGCACGTTTTTTTCTGTGGTATTAATCGCTTTCAACATGCCTCCTTGTGTTGCTGAGCTTTTTTCCACAGTACACCACGTTTTTTGCAGCGTTTTTTCCGGAACTTCACTTTTTTCGTAATATCTAACACTTTTTTGACTTGCTATGCTACTTTTGGCGGTATTCCACGCGATATTTCACCAGTATTCTCTGCTTATTCCACAGTATTCAGCGCATATTTTTCGTCACGTTTTACGCTTTTTTCGCGACTTTCTACACATTTCTTCCCTTCGTGATATTCCGCCATCGTTCACCAGTGTTTCACGATCTTATCATGGTTTTAAGCACATTTAAACTAGGCTTTTCACATTTTTTCGCTGCTTTTTTCAGTGGCATTATTATTAATATGTAATTTTGCGGTGGTATTAAACCCTTATTTTATGACATTCCATGCTAATTTTCGCTGTATTTCTCGACGCTCAACGTTTTTTCCGGTTGTAATCTGCGGTATTCCATCAAATTTTCTGCGGTACTAAAAGTTTTAACTGTCATCGAAGAAATTCTATTATCTTCATTTCATTTAATTGTTTTTTTGGTAATTTTTTTAAAAATTTGATGATATTTCTAGAGACCTACTTCTTCCATATAAAAATGAGATTTTAAATAAAAACAAAACTTACATGTATGACGCACAAGTAGATGTCCTGGTTGGTGATCCTTTTAAGATGCTTATTTGCCCAAATAATTGTATTCGACAGCAAATGACATTGCACGACGAATTTAGATGTCCATTCGATTAAACTGAAATTAAGTGCCCATACAAGCTTCATGTGGATATCACTTTGACACTGCATTGATGCGCTGTCAAAAAAAAAAATAAAAATAGATTTTATAATTTATTTTTCGACTCAAAGGAAAAATTCAATCTCAACCTTGACTAAATCTATTAAAAAGATAGTCACAGTAAAACTATACCTATGCCTGCCTCTACCTATATACTATGACTTATTTTCATTTCATTTTCATTGTATTTTAAAAGCAAATCGTTGCTAACCGAAAAATGCCAAACATCCTATAAATACAATAGGAAACAATTCGAGAAATTGGCAGAATTGAAAGCCACAACTATGTATACGGCTATTTCCCATCACAGGCCTGTATACAAACATTCGGCACATCAACCATAAATGATTCCTTAAATGAATTTCCTAATCACAATCAAATTCAAAGACCATCACTTGCGGCAAGCAATGGATTGAGATGAGGTTAACATTAAATCGTTCAATCATGGAAGCTTCTCAAGCATCACTTTCTTTTAAACAGGTTTTAACAATATTACCGTAAAACAATACACTCCGCGTCGTTTGATTGGAGAAATCAACATTTTTCAAGCAAAACAGTAAACATTAATTGTAGGTACTTTCTGGAATAACATACCGAAACTCTATTATTCGGCCATTCCAAGGTAATTAATGAATTCCAGTAAAGTTATTTAGATAGAACGACGGTAACGGAGAAGACGCGTGCCTACAAATCTTTTTTTTTCTTGTGATATAGGTACTATAGTGCAAGTGTAGGATTCGGAAACAAAATTGAACGCGAAAAAAATGGGTCCTCCAATACTGTCTGTCTGTCTCTATTTCGAGCTACAGCCCAAAGCGATTTTCTTCAAACTTGGTAGTTAAGAGTTTTTAGTGGTTTCCTAGAGGAAATATTGAAATTATTTTCAGGACCAAAATAAACGGACGAATTGACGAATTATTTTTTCGAAAACGACGGAAAAAATTTTGATTAAAATTTTTATGTGTCTATAACCATAAAGGTCGTACTTTAAAAAAAAAATATCATTTCATCGGATAATAACGGTAGGTACCTTCCATAGCCCCATTTTTTGGTTTTCTCATTAACGACTCAACGGATTTCGATCAAAATTTCTACACAAAAATTTGTTAGCAATTTCAAATTATTTCACATCAAATTTTTTTTTTGGATTTTTAAAAGAAGTTTAAATTTTTTTTTGTTCAAAAATCGATTTTTCGAAAACGTGTATATATTTTTTTTTGTTTGAAAATTTGGTTTTAGATGTATGTATATTAATATTTTCTTAAAAATGACATACCAACAAGGCATGAGTATTTTTATGTAACAAATAAAAATATTTTTTTTACAGTGTTAACGATTTTCAAATTTTTTTTTTCTAAAACTCATATTTCTCAACGAAATCAACTGGTCTACTTAGTTTTGAGTTCAAAACAATAAAAGATGTTTAAGCCATTTTAATAATGAATTTGAGTTTCGTGCATTTTATTTTTCATAATAGTTGAAAATTAGGGTACCTTTTTTTAGTTTTCAAGTCGTAATCAAATTCGGTTCTTCATTTGGAGCTCAAGATTTAAGAAATTGTTTTTAGTCAATTTAAGAATGGATCTTCTTTTGTTATCATTTATTATGAAATTCTACATACAATATTTTATATTAAAGCTTTCAAAAATCACGTCAAGACACTGCCCATTTTTGAGTTATTCGAGTTTTTTTTTCGAAAACGGCTCTAACGTTTTTTTTATTAAACTTTGTGATATGATTTCTTCTGTAAAGATACATTTTTAGATTTTTTTTTGAAAAATCGTGCAAGCCGATTTTCAAAAAAAAAAATTCGTATGGTACTATTAAGATATTATTAATCAACATCTAAAAACTAAATTTTGAAAAATTCATTGACCCATAGGTAATCGAAAAAAAATACTTTTTAAAATAAACTTAAGCTTAAATTTTAAAAGCTTTGGACTACTTTAGCAAATTCGTGCGATCCGGTTGGGCATTTTATTTTGTTTTACTTTACTTTTTGATTACTACTAAATTTTTTGCAGCAATTTACACAAACAAATTTATTTTAATTTTCAACAAAAAATCAAAAACTGTCTCATCGTTTATACATTTTTCATAATGATCATCCATGGCATTAACTTTTTTATTTTCATTATGGTTCAATATTTATAAACTTAACAATAAGATGTTTGTACAAACATTTTTTGTAACAAAAAAAAATTTTATCAAAATTTTTACCTGATTTTTTAAAATTTTATTTGAAGTTAATCGACTGAAAAAAAGTAAAGGGTAATGTTTTTTTTGGGTTTTGAAAAACTGTGATTCAAATTACAAACAAAACAAACGTGTACAAAAGATTGCAAAACAATTTGCTTAACTCGAAAGTCGGGCGAACACTTTTATACCAGAGATCTTTAAGCTTTTACAATATATTATTTTTTGTCAAATTTTTGATTAAAAAAACTAATCTAATTTTTGTTAATAAATAAAAGTCATTAAAATTTTCTGTTAATTATGTTTTAGAGCGAATAGTGTAAAAAATTGCTGCAAAAGAAAATTGGTAGATTTCATTCCATTTGTAGTCGTGGTATTTAAAAACGTAAAATAATTTTTTAAAAATACACTAAAACAAAGAATGGACACATTTTGAGTACATTTTGAGATAGCACCTTTCTATATCCGGTTTTAAAGAAGTCATAAAGTTGGCTTTACGACATTTCGGGATTATCTAATGTTTACCGGACATCTTGTTTAAGACGTCGAAGTTTATAGGTGAGGTACTGCTAAAACAGCTTTATAAAATATTGTATTTAAAAAAAAAAAAAAACAAATTTAACTTTCCATAATTTGTACCCTATTTTACTTAAATATTGTTTTTAATTCAAACGAGACATTTTAGTTAATAAAAAAATATAAACCAAATCGAAAGATAAAAATTAAACCAAGTTAAATAAAACAATGACACAATCATGTTGCACAGAGTGTATAGAAAGTTATATAGACATTATTCCATACAAACATACACAACATACATATATACGTGTGTAGATCTCTAATCCATGTGGTTAGCCACTAGAACTTACCTTTCCTCAATAATGCCATGACGATTTATGTAGCCAACAATCAAGTCCCGAAGCATCGATAGCTCTTCGCTAAGTTTTCCCATTGTTGTGTTCGTTTTGAAGCAGCACTCGAGCAGACACAACAATCCTGACAGGGTGGCATTCCTAATGAACACATGAGAGCTCTTTAAGTAGGCGGCTGCAAGGGCACATAGATGCGAGAGCTCATTGGGCGATGGTATCAGCATCGCTTGGGTCTTACACAATAAGTAGATTACATACTGCAGCAACAGGGCCAAAGTTGCAATGATTTTGGATCGGACATGACATGGAGAGAGTACCAAGAAATACATAGAATTGAGTATTAGTATACCATATACACCTAAACATATACATAATAAAATGAAGTTGCATTAGTTGGAAATTGCGAAAATGCAATTGCGGTCTGTATAGGAATTGCAAGGACTTGAACAAGGATAGGCATCATCGATATTGGGAACGGGAACATACTACATTATAGGCGAATATACAACAACACCCGGAGAGCTAAGTATGTGGGGTGGCATTAGTGAATGTCATGAGTTGTCAGATTACATTTGGGAATATTTATGTTCCAATGTGAGAATGTGTATGAGAATCGCATGGGTCCTACCTGATGAGTTATTGTATCGTCCATTGGTATAGTTTCCTGAAGTTTTAAAGCTTTATTCCTGATCAATTTTATTTGATCCCGACTATCGCATATTTCACAGAATTTCACCAAATTAGGCAGGGCTAGAATGTGATTGTGCTGAAAAGATACAAATACAATGATAAAAAATTAAAATTTGGAATTAGGTTTGTTTTTATTTTTATTATAAAATAAACATTGGAAATACCATCAATAACTAGATTCAGTTTTAATATAGCTTAATTTTATGATTCTGATAATCAAACGATTTTGGTTGATTAGAGACATTTATTTAGAACCTTTGAAAATTATGACGGAAACTTAGCCCTCTGTGAACCAACTAGGCCTAAGTGGGAAAGTAAGTCTCTCGTTTTCGCTTCGTTTTCGAGTTATACTTTAATGATTTTTTATGATTTTTGTTTTCGTAGGGTGTTATTAGTGTGAAACTACAATTGATTCTAAAAAGTTAAGTTTTATTCATACACGAATTAATCATTATTCATTTGGTAGGTAATTTGTTTTTTTTTTTTTGGAGAGCCTTAGAAGCAAATGAATTAGATAGTTTTTTGAATTTAAAAAAATTGCCTTAAAATTGCATTTAATCTTTAGTGCTTATTTTTGCATATTTTTGTATAAATGCATATTTTGGCTTATAGAGCATATTTTCACAGTAAATATGTTTTGTGCATATTTCATAAAAAATAAACTTTAAATACTTAAAAAAAATTGATTTCACCAAAATGCTAACAAACCTTAAAAATCTATTTTTCATCTAGTATTAAAACTAGTACTTATAATTATTATGTTAATATCAGTGGCATTTTGAGATGAGGGCTCAGGAGGCTTAAGCCCCCCCCCCCCCCAACCTCTAAAATCATGTTATTTTTAAGGTGATGAAATCACACACTTGATTAACTGAAACCTTTTCGTGAACCTTAGAGATTAAGAGGGAGCTCAGATACTCGAGCGCCCCCCCCCCCTAACCCAATTTTTTTTCTGGATACGCCACTGGGCAATATTACTAGCTATTTGTTTTGGATTTTTTAATGCATATTTTCGATTTTTTAAAAGCATATTTAGTTTTTTATGTTATATTTTTTATTTTTTAAGTCATATTTCGTCATTTTAAGTGAATATTTTGGGTCCATATTTTGTGTTTCCAGGCTTTTTTTTATAAAATACGGTTCTCATCGTTTGGTAGTAGAATTTTTTTGAATTTTTTTTTGAATTTTATGTAATTTTATTAAAAAATAAAATGCACGACTATGTCACACGTACTTGCTGTTAAGGTCAAAGTTGCTGTGGACGTTGATTCAATTAATTAAAAATAAATAATTGTATAAGAAATGTATTTGATTACTAACATGACAAAAACAACTTCTAAAATTGTTTTGAGCCTCTAACTAGGTATGCTATTTGATTTGATAAAAAAGATAATTTTTTAGAAAAAAAATTTGAAAATCGTTAGAGCCGCTCTAAAAAAAAGTTAAAATGGTTTTAAATTTTACGTTTTCACTTTTTTAAACAAACACATTCAAACAAATAGTTTTCAAAACAATAGTTTAATGTGTGTATTTTTCACTTTTTCACTTCTTGCATTAACTTTTTGATTTAAGTTAAGCCTTAAAGCTCAATATTTTTTATTAAAACGTATAGGAATTTATATACGCAGCCATATTCTGAATGAAAACTCCCAATCGAAAAGTTGCAAGCAATTTCCTTTCCTTTTCACTCTTATGTTATTCTGAACACTAGAGAAACTTTTAAGTTATTCTGAACACAAAAGGAACTATAATAACAAGCGAACACGAAATAAAATTCGGAGAAAATTTCGATTGGGAGCTCTTCTCTTCTCCCGAAAACATTTTTCCAGAAATTTTTGTTTAGAATAGGGCTGATTCTATTTTAAAACATAACTAATTTTATTTAATTTTTAGGTTGCGACTTGCGAACGGAATGCAACTGCAACCATATCAAAGATACTTCTTTTATACTATAAACAATTCTTGTTTACCTAGTTTAACTATGCCCAAATCTTATACCTTTTATTCGAAATTGAAACGAAACTCGTACCTCAATCAGACAATTTCGTTTTATTTTAAGTTAATTTATGGTGCAAAACAAGTTGCTTCGAAGAAGAATAAAATGAACAAACAAAGAAGATATAAAAGGCTGTTTCAATATTTTCACAAAGGAAATACCTACACTTTGGTTATATTTTATGTATTCTATAATAATTGCTGGGAGTTTTTAACAAAAATAGAAATATTCAATAAGCATTGTTGTTCTTCTCATGAACATTCAAAATGCTTACTAAAATCTTCAAGCAAAAAAAAAAAAAGAACGACTACTGCCGAAACCCGGGATTGAACCGGGGACATTTAGATCTTCAGTCTAACGCTCTCCCAACTGAGCTATTTCGGCACATGTTAAATAATGGACACTACTGACTCTTTTCTACTATTGTCATTCTTATCAATTATAGGTACACACATTTAAATCTTATCAAATAATTTATTATTCATTTTTCATAGCTTTGAAACAGGAATAAATTA
Organism: Meliscaeva auricollis; assembly: GCA_948107695.1. Lineage (NCBI taxonomy): Eukaryota > Metazoa > Arthropoda > Insecta > Diptera > Syrphidae > Meliscaeva > Meliscaeva auricollis. The sequence continues at coordinate 111,366,732 of OX403616.1, read as the reverse complement.
ATGATTTAAAATTATGATAGTGTATAATAGCTAAAGTGAAATGGTCGGGTGCGTCATCGTCGTCGTACCAACCCAGCTACTTGAAAAACTAGGTAAAGTTTTTAGGAATTCATTTGGATATGTTTTGTATTAAGTAGATAGGTTAGGATATAATAGAAATAGAAATAATGGGGTTCCAAAATTAATTTACACATGTGTACCTAGTACATAACTAGAAATATATTAGCAGTTCTTGTTTCACATAAATATTTTTGTTTGATTAAAGTGAATACAAAAATTTTAGTTCATAGGTACGATAGTAGGTATAGAAACGAAATGATGCACTGTTGGTTGGATACATATCAGCTGTTTTGTTCTTAATATTGTTTTTATGGAACTTTTTACGGCATGAATTTTTGCGAATCAGTCAAAGACACAAAATGACAGCTACCACTTTGACGAATAATATACTGGGTTTGTTCTTTTTTTATTTTACATTTTATGTGAAACACAATAAATTTATTAAATTACAGAAGTCAGCCATTGATTTTGATATTCTGACTGCTTCAATTTCTACACTATAATAGATATGAAAAAATACACCAAAAGATAGGTGGTATAATGTAAGGTTTTGATACGGCGGGATTTTTCGAAATTCTACCGGCAAGTTAGGGTAAAATAAGGCAAAAAAAAAAACTTTTTGTACATCTCGAAAAGTGTAAGGGTTAGAATAACGAAATAAATTTAATTTAATAGATAAATTGAAATAATGATGAGTTTTTATCAAACAAAAAATTCTAAAAATTCAACTTTTCAAGTTAAAAATTATCATCCAAAATGAAATATATTCTTAGACATTTGAAAATGATGTCATTATGGAGAAAGTTGATAATTTATATCAAAAAAATTAGGCGTTTAATACGGATTTCATATAAAATGCTCCATAACGGTTTATTTTAAATTTAAAAAACAAATACGTTTTTGAAAGTTTATGTGGGTGGTTTAATTGATTTTAAAAATCAGGGTATAACGGGAAAAATATTTTGTCAAAACCACTTTTAGGCTTAAGTGTTGTCTATAAACGTATGAAAAAAATTAGGTTTTTAAACATTTTTTTCAATGAATAACAGCAGAAACAAGATTTTTCAGTCCAAGTTTTTTTGACCGTTTTCAACTGTATTTTATTTTTATCTTTTTTAATTTTACATTTTTCAACACAGCCATTAGATAATGGGTAAATGCATTTTTGTACAAACTTTAAAAATCTTCTGTAGTCTGTGAACCGACATAACGGTAAAAAGAGTTGTGTTTACGCGGTGCTGAATTACTATTTACACAAGCCTCATAAAACGATGATTCAACTTTATTGAGCATCAGGATCAAATTTCCTTTAATTTGGTATATCACACATCGGACACGACCAGCCACCAGTGGAGAACAGTAACGTTGGCCACAAATGGATTCGAGATGGTTCGCTTATAAAATTTGTAATCTTGTTGTTTCTTGTCGGGTTTTAAAGATTGGGGTGTCTAAATTTAGATGAAATATTACACAATGGTGTAATTTTTTGGATACAGTTACATACAAAAATAATGAGTAAAAGTTGATTAAGAGCAAAATCAATTTTTGTTTTCTTATTCTTTTTGCAATATGGTATGAAATTTGTTTGAATTTCATAAAACCATGTTCTACAATATTGTTGGTTCAAGTGCTCTTGATAGGCAATAAATATTTTTAATCATAAAAATGCATATTTACAGATAGAAGAATTAAAAAAAAAAAACACATAAAAAGTTGAATTCATTGGATATTAATATCTGTAACTTAAGTTTTGGTTACAGGATTTTAACAAGTTAAACAGATTCTATTAGATAAAATGTTGGTCTATAATTCTCTATAAAAATATTGGGTAATTATTTTTATAAACAGTGCCACAGAGGTCGATAAGTGAAAATATGTTTTTAATGAATGCGTTAAAATTACAAAAATTAATGAAAAATTTGATAATTTTGAATACAATTTTAGCTCAATTTTGAGATGTGACTGTTTTCTTAAACACTGTCATACAAAGTTTATTCATTAAATTCAAAACAAAGACTATATATGATATATTACAGAAAAAACATAGTGCAAAATGCACTTTGTATGCTCCTTTGACCAATTGTACCATTCATAACATCTGACTCTGTCTGCTTCAATAATTTAAATTTTCATATAAAATGCCAACAATTGTTTTGATACACAATTTGTATCAATAAGACAAAAACAATAAGCTCAGCATTTAGCTCGATTTGCTCGGTCATTTTATTCTGAGTAAATTGATTTAGCTCTGATCTAGATCAGATATAAAAATGAGACACACTTTTTGTGGTCTATAATGTCTGAGATAAAAAAGAAATAAAGATTTTTTTATTTGACAGTTCTGTGATCTGCTCAGAGCTAAAAAAGAAAAACCCCATTTGAATAAACTTAAATAGGGGGAAGTGAAGTCTTAGAAGTCAATTTTGACAAACTTTTAACTACACAGGCTAACAAAATTTTATTTTTGTTTATTATGGCCCAAACTTTGATAAACGTCTCTAAAGGATTTGGAAGTGCTGAACTTCAAAAAGAAATTCCCGTTACAAAAACACAAGATAAACATTTTTCAATATTTTAAAAGCGATGTTATAACGTCTTACAATAAAAATTGTAGGAGATTGTAATAACGAAGTTCCTTTTTGCAGAAATACAACAATACTTTTCTCACAGTTTTCGGTTTATTGTGATACTTTACTGTCAATTTTTTAAGCATTTTTATTTCACCATCTTGTGTGCTTGTTTAAACCAAAGATTTTGATACTAATATCTCATTTTTGGTGTTTCAACGTTTGTATATTTTTGCAAAAACGCTCTTAAATTGGTATTGGTATACATACGTAGATCAATATTAACGCAAACAGCCCGTGAATAACTTTTCAAACTATTTGGCAGAAATCAAACCTGAATAAACCTAAATGACCAACTTTTTCCATAAATACCCACTAAAGCGAGTTCCTTAACATTGCAAAACTACAATATAAACTACTATACAAAAGCCCTCTTAATTCATCGAAGGATTGCTCAATTACGTCACCACAGAGCTCATATATATGTACGAGTATATGTATATACCAGCTACTCCACTTATGCAGTGTACAGTGCACCCCTAAAATGTACATTAATTTATCCTTCATTCATTATAAAACTCGTCTCGTTCACAATATTGATGGTCAACTAGGGGCTTGGTTAGCCCAAATGGCATCTATAATTAAAATCCTATGACGCGTAATACCGTTTTAAGGATTCAGACAGCCACCTCGACGGAATAATAAATTTTAGTGCGAGCATGATAAAATGTATTTGGAACGAATTTCAATTTAGAAAATCCCCCAAACACTATTCGAGGACTACACAGTGTGTATAAAGTACCTTTAAGCAAATATAAATTAAATACAGTGCTGTGTGATAAAATCTGCGGGCAAGTGTGTCTGAAAATGTGATTCACAAACTGTGTTTTTGATGTAATGAATTTTGTGTTGTATATTGTGGGTCGATTGGGCTTGAGGCCAAGAAATGAAATAAGATATTTGTTTTGGGAAAGAGTTTTGTTTTTGCGTGAAATATTGAAGAAGTCTTATATGGGTCTTACTTTTCAGGTCATTAATTTTTTGGGCAAAATAATTATGCAAAATTAAGGCTAAAAGTTTGGAATATCGTATCAGAAAAGACTTACTATCAAAAGATACAAAAAAGCCTGCAAACCAAAACTATTGGGAAAATGCAAAAACTTTTTTGTTAAACTTTAATAGTAATAATTTTTTTCAACATCACAGTACAAACAAGAATTTATACGAGTATTAAATTTAAATATACAATACCTCATTGATTTGCATTAGCACATCGAATATTAATTGAGAGCTGCTCCTAAAATCGATTCCAGAGTTATCGGTGAAGTGACGGAAATTCCTAGTGAAAATATCCTCTTTGCCATCTGCCGGGGGGTTAACACCTGACGTTTTTGACGCTGCTGCTGCTGCTGCTGATTCACTAGATGATAATAACCCACCATCCCCTGTAGTACCTCCGCCAGTTCCACGTGTCGGACTATTCGGGCTGTTGTAGGCTTCCATTTGTTGCCAAATAAAATTGAGATCATACTGATTGGGCTGAAAGGACAATGTTCCAATAATGTTGTCCCTTGTGTCGGCCATTGGTGACAGGTTGCGCTCCAAATTCGGATGGTAGAATACATTCGAGTCCGAAACCAATAGTTGGACTTTGTGTAATTTTTTCAAACTGAAACGAATACAAGAAAATTACAATGGCAAATTTGAAATATGTATTTCTTGGTTGTTATTTTCTTTGTTGTATTTTTTTTATATTTATTGTAGGGTGACCATTTGTTCTATTTATTAAATTATAAGTGAATATATCTTCATTATGAATAATGTATTTTAGAAATTGATGAATTAAGAAAATGAAACAAGTCAAGAAAAAAATGAAGGGCTTCAAAGCCCAAATTTGTAGACTAAACTGGTCAACGTAATGTTTTTGATCGTAAACCAAACTGTACTTTCAACCGGTATATTATTATCAAAAAATACTCTTATTTCAGCTCATCTGAATACATCCAGTAGCTTGGATTTAACAAAAAAAAAAAAAAAAAAATGCAATAAATAAGTTGTTTCTGCAAACTTTTAATAACAGAACACGTTAAAATAAACCATTATCTCCTCCTTAGTATTATAGTGTTTTCCTGACTCATAGATCTTGCGCGTCATCCAACCCCACACATTTTCAATGATATCAAGGTCAGAAGAGTATGGTGGCCACTCAAGTAACGAAACATTTTGACCTCTAATCCACTCTTTCACTACTCGAGCGGTATATATAGGCGCGTTATCGTCTTGGTATGTCCATGGCAGATCTTGTAAAATAGTAAACAACAAATATGGAAAGACAATTTCCGATGCACCAACATACGAAACAGCGTTCTTTTTTGAAAGAGAAAAACTGTAGTTCTGAGACGCCATAGAATGAAATTGGTCCCAAAACCATAACTCCACCCTCACATCTGTAAAAAACGATTCATTTGGTGCTTTTCCTTTCTGAAATTGTGAATTTAAAAGTTTTTTTCATCCGAAAAAAACAACCCGATGAACCTTCTCAATGAAACCAAAACCAGGACGATATGATTTTTCTATGTTAAGTTAAATGTCCTGTTTGTGTATACTTTAAGTTTCAGTGTAACAGGTACATTTTTACTGTAAGAGAACGTAAAATTAGATTTGGGCCAATATTTGAAAGAGTTTACTCTTTTGCTTCTTGATTTTTTGGGTCAATGAAACATGCATACGAAATTTGATCATTTGGGATATATTTTAAACGAGTGTTCAGTAGAAAGTTTACCTGTTGCACTGAAACTCAAAGTATACATAAAAAGGATTATTTACTTAACATAGAGGCATCATATTGTTCTGGTTTAGTTTCATTTGGTTCAAGAGATAAATTAGCTTGAATTGACACAGAGCATGCCAATTATTTTGAAAATCATAAACAAAAAAACAGAAATCCCAGATGGCTGCGGATTTTTTTCCAAGATGGCGCATAAACTCAAACGGGGATTGTAAGGACATTGCTGATATGAGTAGATACGAAAATTGTTGCAAGCAATTTCTACAAATTTTCAGTCTGTTAAATATTTTGTCCTTATTGCATTGAACTTAATAGAATTTAATATTTTTTAGAGTTTTAATGCTTTTTAGCAGGCTGTAGCTCGGTTCTTGTAAGAGTGAGAAAAAATGTTAATACCCAAAAAGTTGTCCAATTTGATGCTTAAGAAGACTTACCTTAACATTTTTTTCATCAAATGAATTTTAACCGAGTTATAAGTGAAATGCACTTTTTTGTATTTATAACGTCATAACAAAAAAGCCTCAACATTCTTAGAGGTATACGCGCCATTTTCGGATTCAGCACCCTTTTTTCATCTAGAAACCATCAAATATTTTGTATATACCGAAAATTTGGGTTCAGGTCGGTTTTCTCCAGACCATTAGCCAACAATTTTTTTGACTTTTTTGGTTGCAAAAGTCATAGCTCGTAAACAAATAAAGATATCGAGATAATTTTTTTTTTTCAGCTATAAATTTTTGAAATTTAAGAAAAAAATATTTACAGGAATTTCCCAATAGGAAATGCACTTGATATTTTACCTCAAAAAATGTCAATAGTAGTTAGAACAGGGTGCCTTAAAGTCAAATAAAGTCACAGTGGTGCATAAAAGTAAACAAACAATAATATTTTTTAAATATTTCTGCATGTGTATCAAAAGCCTTTTTATATGATTTTACTGAACATTAGAGTGAAAATATAATACTTCAGTGGTACATTTTTAGTCAAGGTATAGAGGTAGTGTGTAAAGTGGTATAAAATAATATAAATTTTAGGAAAATGCCTTACAGGATGTTCCATAACTTAAATAAAAAAAAAAAAAAAAATTTTATCCAAAAAGGTAAAAGTAGTATTTTACTTTATTTGTTTGTTAAAATAGAAGTAGTGTCTATGACTTATCAATTACGTGTTTGCTTTTTAACTAATCATTTAAACTTTTTTTTTATATTTACAAACCTTGTTTTTTTGTGATGATAATATTTATATTAACCTAACATTCTTATTGCATTAATAAAAAGGATTACACAACAGGTACATGATCTGTCATAAAAATGAGTAGATTTTTACAATTCACGAAAACTACCTGACTTATCATTAAAAAATATTCATCATCATCATCATCGGCTCAACAAACGGGTTCCGGTCCTGGCCTCTTTCAACAAGTCTCTCCACCTATCCCGGTCTCGAGTCGACGCCATCCAGTTGCGCACCCCAAGGCTTCGGGCGTCCTGGTCTACGCCATCTCTCCAGCGCAAGCATGGTCTACCACGCTGCCGTCTACCATAGAATGTACCACAAAAGACTTTCCGAGCAGGTTCCTCTTCGCTCATACGAGCTAGGTACCCTGCCCACCGGAGTCTACCGAGCTTAATTTTTGTCACTATGTCTGCTTCAAGGTAGATTGCGTACAACTCATGATTGTACCGTCTCCGGAATCGTCCTTCCTCACATATGGGGCCAACAATTCTCCGTAAGACTTTTCTCTCGAACGCGGCTAAGAGGTCACAGTGCCTTTTGCTAAGCACCCAAGTCTCGAATCCATACATGAGTACTGGCAGGACCATGGTCCTGTAAAGCAGCAGTTTTGAAGTTATGGTTAGATTTCTGGATTTGAATAGCTTTGACAGACTGTAGTAGGCTCTGTTGGATTCGAGAAGCCGCCCGCGTATTTCTTCTTCTATGTTGTTATCGGCTGCTACTGTTGACCCAAGGTATTTAAAGAATTGCACCACTTCAAATTCGTGCTCCGCTACCTTGATTGTTTGACCAACTGTTCTTAAAAAAATATTACCTAGCCATAAAATGACCGGAGGACCATAAAATATTTATTATATGTAGTTTAAAATACATTTTTTTAGGTAAACATAATGTTTTAATGACCACTTGCATTTTTAAGGATGTAATAAAAAAAAATCTTATTTCAGCCATAAATTAATAAAAAAAACCTTCTTTAATAAAATTTCTGTAAGCCGCAAATAGGCAAAAACTGGTAGCTGATTTTCTTAGTAAATGTTTTAGAAATACTCAAAGATTTAATTTCCGTTGAGTTTAGACCGAGGACTATTAAGAGTTTTTTTATAACTCAACTTAAAGTCAAAAAAATTTGTCAAAAAAACAGTTTTCGTAAAATCTTAAAATTTTTACAAGCACAAATAAAAAAAAATTTAATTTTAAAACTAAGTTTTTAGATTTTAAAGCCGAATCTCTGAAAATTTTCATAAAAAATATATTTTTTCTTTGATTTTCAAAATAAGGAAATTTTGACTACCTGTATCATCCGAATCCTTCTACCGATTTTAAAATTTCTTTCGGCTTTTGAAGCTTCCAATATTCCGTAATCCAGAAAATAAGTTAGTTTTGAATTTTAAGCACACACGAAAATTGAATTCTGCAAGCACTTTTGCAAAAAGGCGCCACAGTGCAACGTTTAAATTTCAGACTTTCTTTGCAAAAGCCCACAATTGACTCTTTTTTTTCAATGCTTTGCCGGCCGCCTCACTACTGGAACAGTTTAAAAGTGTAAACTCAAGTAAAAAAGGGAAGCTTTATTCAAGGTTTTTTATAGAGAAATTAATTAAATATTCTTAAAGCAATTTTATAATGACATTTTCACTTCTATGTGAATGAACAGAAATTATTTTCATACTGTTCCTGTTTGCTGTATATGTTTCCCCTAAGAACTATGGTCACCATAGTTATTTGTATACAATATAGAGAGGTTGCACATCCCCAATATGGCTAAAGATATAATCTCTTTCTATCCGATTACCAGTAGATGTTGCCTTATAGCCAAATAAATTCGTTTAATTGATGGAGATGTGGCTTCGGATTCGGATTCAGATTCTGATTCAGATACCATATCAACTCTGAAACTTTGGGGTTGAAGTTATTTTATTTTTGTTTATCGTTCGCTGCACCACAACTCGCATGGCATTCAAACTAAGAGTGCGGTGTAATTAAATCAGCTTCATACTTGCTCAATGTCGTGTATTTTGCACAGATTCAGATTCAGATTCAGATCTGCGGAGGATTTCCTTAATTAAAGCAAATAACATTTACCGAGTTATGACGGTTATGAAATTTCGCAATAAAAACATCTAGGTTTGGGGTTTTTGTCAATTTTACTGGTAAGCATGACGATGGGTATGAATATTCGACGGCATCACACGGTACCTCCTCGGTCTCTCAAAAGGGATTGCGAACGATTGCATCAGCATTTGCAGAGAATTTATAAGCTTTAAAGGGATTTTGTGGAATAGGGATGACAATTTTGGATAATTTATTATGTACTTGCACACGTTATAAGCAATTCAATTTTATTGCGGCAATTATATATGAGAAGTTTGTATTTGAGGGGGATTAACTTAGTATTGAGTTAAAGGGAGTTTTAATAGAGATTTCGGAAGTGTATTCGGAGGGCGAGAATAAGTTGGCTTTTATCCATTTAAACGTTGTTTTCTTGAGTTATACATATGATTTTTTGAGGGGATTTTTTTGTTTGGTATAAAATAAAGTAGGTAATAGAAATATTTAAAGAGTCTGAGAGAAGTTGGAAAATTTAGACAATTTTCTATTAAAATTTTCTATTTCGTCTGGGCAGCTAGTTTGAAAATATATGTAGTATATTTCTACATTTTTCTTTTTATTTATTTATTTCTATGAATGCTCTTTAAATTCAATGAAACTAAAATAAAGGTTTTCGATTTGCTGAACTGAAATCTCCGAATTTTAAAATTGGTTCTAGGTTTACAAAATCACAAAAAATGCGTTTTTCGGTATTTTTTAATTGATATTGTGACGAAAGGTAAATATTTACAGCAATAATTGTAACGGATTATGAAAGAACTAGTTTTTGTCTTTTGTTTTCAGTTTAAATCACTTCTATACCTCATTTCTTCTGGGTGAAATCGTAAGTTGAGGTTAATGCATTTTTTCATTTTGTACTGGTCAACAAGGTTTTCTGGTGCCGAAACAGAACTTTACTTTCAATGGGCTTAACTCAAACTGAAATTCTCATTACTAAATAAAAAAAAAAACCTTTTTTCGCAGTTTTCTTAGCAAGTTTTTGACTTTAGGCGAAAAAGGGGTTTAATGGAATATCTGAAGAATGGGAGCTGATAGGAACATTTAAACTTCGAATTTTAAATTTCTTAAAGTGGTATGAGTTAATGATGGTTTTATTCGATCCAGCATAAAAAAACACCATTAAATCATGTCTCATAAATAGCTGGATTGGAAAAGCATGAATTCAGCATCTTTGATAAATCTTGACATCGCGACTAACACCCTCTATTTAAATGAAAATTAAAAAAAAAACCAATAGGGTATTTTTTGGGACCTTGGACTTGTTAGAGAGAATGACATCCTGCTTCGAAACCAATCAAAAAAAAATTACTGATTCAAGAATTTTGGTACCCTTAGTACTGGCAATGAAAAAAAAAATGGTTCCACCTCAAAAAAAATCCCAAGGAATCCAACATGGGCTCTAGCGCCAGCTGGGAGACACATGCAGTTTTTTCACGTTTATCTCGAAAACGATTTTTCGTATCGAAGTATTTTGTTCCACAAAATAGCTTGTATATGAAATTCTATAAAAAAAATGTCCCTTTTCATATGTTCGTGTCTGTAACAGTTAAGAAAATAACTATAGCGGCGATGAAGAGAAACAGAAACATTGAAGATAAAGGAGCAATTTAAGGTTTTGACACTATGAAATGTAATTTAATATAAAAATAAAGATTAATTCATTCTCAAATAGCAATACATATTTATTTGTAATTAAGTTGCTTGAAAATCTCGTTTTGTCTTTTTTGTGTATTGAGTAGTAGCTGCTTCCGACGTCATCTTCACAGCCCGCTCAACAGATTGGGTATGGCAAGGAAGCCTTAAAAAAAACACTTCACCTTCACCAACTGGATTTCACGATGAACTGAATTTCTTGGTCGGATAGGTTCCTCATGATCGGTGGTTCAGTAATTGGTACCTGCCAATTTATCAAATCGATATATGCAGGTTAAAGCATTAAAATTAATATGGAGCCCTTCGAGTATCCTAGGTGTTGAAGATGTAGGCATACTGCGTGCCTTAAATATGCGTCAAGCTGCCAGTTCTCGGATGTGTTTATTTTATCAGTAATCATTGAAAGAAGAATGTTTTCAGGATGGAAAAAATAACCATTTCTTTGAATGACGGGATCGATTACCTTCTTAAGATCTTCTGGAAGACACCTAGAAGTTATTATTATATTAAAAAGATGACGCGGGCCATCTTTGCACAATGGTATATTTTTTTATGGAGAACCAAGATGGCGCTTAAACTTTAACAACAAATGTGGCCAGTTATCAAGTTTTCCGAAGGTTCCTCTGTTGTTACATACAAACGCATTATTCTGTTAGCACGAGTGATCCAACGCGCATGAGACAATTTGCCTGGAAATTTATTTGAGAGATCCTTTGGAAATTTATCTAATATTACCGCTGAGACAATCTTGTGCAAGTACCTACAGTTGATCTGGACTCAAATCTTTGGCCATTTCTGGCAGCATGCTCCCTTCGATATTTTGAAATTTTTTGACAAGTAATTGTTCACAGGTTTCAAGTGCTTTTCCTATAGGTCCAGCGTAAAACTTAGGTCCTGAAGTACACCCATCTAGGTGTTGAAATAAGTGCCTTAAGGGTAGTTCGTTCATGTGCAATAGGCAAATTATCCATTGAAGTGGCCTTTGAGTATTTTCCTGTATTTACATTTGTACCGTCACAACCAGTACAAATGTCTAGTTTTATGGTTCTGTCTTTTTTCCCATCAAAATATAATGCAAATAATTCTGAAATACTCTTCTCTTTCATTAATTTTTTTCTTGTTTTAGTTCTCTCTCTTCGCAATTTATGTTTGTTGATGACCCCGACTTCAGACCCAATGTCGTACAAAACAGAGGACGCAATCGCTGCTGCTGCCCTATCAGACACTCCATACCTTTCACATGTCTTCAATAATGCAGGAAAATCAACGCTTGAAGACATCTTACTCTTCTTCTCAGGAACGCATTTATCTGTGGTTTCTGTGAAATTATCTGAACTTGTGGACTTTTCAGACGCTGACGATGACGATGCTGAAAAAGTACTAACCGCTAAAACAGCTGATGTAGAAGTACTAAAGGCAATAGAAGTCTGGCGTTTTTCTCGAGTGTGTTTTCTTTCCAAACTTGTTTGCAGCTTTTTAGTGAGAATAACGTCGATTCCGCCTATTGCCATACTACGAGCGTTTCTTTGGTCAATTAAAAATGCTTGTAGATCGCCATATATTTATTATCATGGATGTTACTATACCTGCCCTCTTTGGAAAGGAGGGCTCTTTTGCAGTTTCCAACTCGATTTGGTGCCTCGTCCATTCATAGCATTTTATTGTATCTTCATAAGTGGGCAGAACGTTTTCTTTTATATCACTAAGATCACCAAAAATAGGACTTCGCGTACTTCGCATGATTTTTTAATTGATTTTTCTTTTTAAAAGAAAAGTATGCGACCGATGCAAACAAAAATAATAGCGAACTGATAATGAAACGAAAAGCGTGGCTAACTTGATATTAACTTGCGCTCATTTGAAAAACTGTTTGAAAATTTGAAAATATAAAGAACGAATTAATTATACGAGTATAAGAAGTTTTTTCATTTCACTAATTTATATAAAGAACGTTTTATACAAAAACTTCAGTGAGTTTGGGGAGGCAGTTACCGTTAATCAAATTATTTGTTCTACATAAACGGTTTTAGCTCAAAATGTTCATATTTTGGATTATGAACCAAAAACAATAAAGAGACAATATTTTTGTAAGTTTTTCAATGAATTCTCTTGTTTTCTGTGATAAATTTTGTTGGGTAACTTCAGATTCATACTCAACATCCCAAAAAAACATAAAGTTTGCTATAAAAGTATAACTTCAGAACTTTCCACCTCTAAAAACGCTTGAATTTGACTACATAGAGTAATCCAATTCCAAGGGTACATTTCTGGTACATTCATTAGTCTATTAATAGTTTTAATATGCTTCTTAAGTCTAAGAGCTTAAAAAAAATATAATTCTCTTCCTTTTTTATTTTTAGTTTGGCAACTCCCATAACAACAACTCATTTCTTCTCACATAATACCACACTCAAATCACGTAGATAAAACCGATCATGGATGAGAGAAACAAACCCATATAAGTACCTACTACTAATTAATTTGAAGAACCCTTTAACCAGCCAAAGAACGGCAACAAAATTATAACTAATGCCGCCAAGTCATGAAAATAATAAGAGCACCTACACTACATACGTATTTCGAGTAGGTTCCTAGAAACGCCTGGAAACACATCATCTCCCATTATAGTCCCCATACACAATTATAAAACACAGATAGACGCACTCACCTAATACTATCGCAATTAATACGAGCCCATCGAGTTGTATGATGAAAATATGAAAGTTTACTGCCCACAATCGGAAAAGTTTTGTACGTAATTAAAAGTTCCAGGATTGCTTCTAAACAAACGCTTTTAATTTGAAATTGCTCCTGCACGTCGACCATATTCTCGTCGTAAACTTTATTGATTAGCAGCAGGAATGTCATAAAGTACTCCTCAAACTGTTGTCGTGCTGTGAAGCCAAAAATTGATAACCTGTAAATGAGATAGAAAGAGATTGGTTAGTTAGCAGCGAGATACTATATCCTTTGGGTTGTTAAATGCCTCAGGATCTTATATATTCGGGCATAAATAGAGCCAGTCATACACAGCGTAACGTTATACTGAGGGAAAACTTATCTAAATTGAAAAAAAAAGAGAGAAGAGTAGAGCTATTTCAGCACTGACGGAAATAGTCTAACGATGAAAATTTCGTCGAAAGCTTAATGTAATAACTTTTGAAGGACAAAAATGACAATAGCAATGGCCAGGATCGTGCCAAGTGACGGCCTTAGCCCCGCGATGTTTAAAAAAAATAATTGAAGAGATTAACGAGTCTTGACTTTGTCATTAAACATCAATTGACAGAAATAGTTTGAATGTCTTTAGTTCGGTTTTCTAAAAATGGCCACGGTTCAAACACATTCAGTTCAGAGGCTGTGATTGCCAAAATGTCACAAAAAATCTAACTTTTTCAGATATTTGTGACATTTAGCCAATCAGAGCCTCCCAACTGAGGAACTGAGTGTTTTTAAAAACGAGAAATGCCTTAGGTTTAAGTATGTCAGTCAAGTTTAATGAACGTTTCGGGTGTGACATTAACAAATCTACATCTTCTTTGACGAGAAGCAACATTACCCCCAGCTGTCAGTTATTTTGATACGCACACGAAAAGCATAACGCCTGTACGCACTTAATGCTTTGCATATACAGCTAATACAGCCTTGCTACCGATACCAACGACGACGAGCGACGACGACGGTGAGGCACCCAAATGTGACTCAGTTATGGGTTTTTTGCAGAATGCCATTTCGCTTCGCTCCGATGATGGGTGGTAGTGGCAACAGCATCACTGACTGTTTGTGCGGTTGGTTTGAGTTTGTTAAGTGTCTCATTGTGGGGAGCTTCCTGCAGCTATTTTATGTGATCTGTCAAGTTACTGTGTTCGTTAACGGTACATGCAGAGTAGCACTAGATATGTACATATATGTGTGTGTAATGTGTAAAATATGTGCTGTTGGCGTCTAGACTAGACAAATGTATGTATACATTTGCAAGGATTCTGTAGACAAGGGAATAATTTGTTTTCCATGGTTACGTTACATCGAGGACGAGGTTGATGAAGTTTTTGTTTTTAGCTAAAGGCAGATATATAGAGATTATACTCGTAGTATATGCATGCTTGATGTTATAGTGAAACACAGATGCACTACCGTGTGGATGGGACAGCTTATAATAGGGACACCAAGTTAAATGAAGTATTTAAGTATTATCGGATGCAGTACAAGGATATGCAAAACGAAAGTGATAACATTATGATTTATTGCGAATCATTCTATGCAAGTGGAGAGTGTATTTTCTTTTTTTTTTTTCTTTTAAATTCTGAACAAGTGAGTCATAAAAAAAGCAAAAAAAGTCAGTATTTGTAGATTGGAATACAAAAAAATTACTTAAAATGGTACAATGGTTTTAGGGCTTGATTCTACTCAGAATTATTGGAAGTTAAAGTTCCACTTTAGGCAGCTGTTTTGCCTTAACTGATTAAGATAATTTCACAAAAATTCCATGTGTGGCGTCTAGTCAAAGCTATGGGATAAAGAATAAAAAACTGCTGCCCAGAGTGGGGATCGAACTCCATACCTCTGAGTTAGCAATCAAGTACTCAATCAACTGTTCCATTGCCACCAACATCAGAAATATTCATTTCCACAAAACAGGTAACGGATACAGGCGACGGATAACTTGGCTGATATGGTTAGAGATTTAAATTGGTGTCAAACGAAAGATAAGGGAAACATAGGGTTGCCACTTTTAATATGGGTACATTAACGTGGCAACCCTGTTTGAACGAACAGAAAGCTACATCACTTTATGCATCATAACTTTTTGGTTTATTTAAAAACGAAAATACTAATACATATTGCCAAACAAAAATCAAAAATATGAACAAAATTCAAAAAATAAATTTAAGACTGTGAAGCACAGAATGTGGTCACCCTGTTTAACTGAAAAACACATTCAAAAAATTCTCATTTTTAAACAAAATAAAATAAATTTTGGTGAAGTTAATCAGTTAAATGTACATCAAGTTTTTAAATGTCGGGTGGCAACTCCAAAATGGATATAAGTATACGGTAACCGTATTTGATTGCAAAAAAAAACACTAACAACACTAATTTTTCAATCAAAAAGTACCATATTTGACAAGGTTGAAAGCTAACCTCTTTTATCTAAAGAATGTCGAGTGCCAACTCCAAAATGGGTACGCTAAAACTATTTGAATGAAAAAAAAAAAAACACTAAAAACACTGGCGCAAAATTTTAAACGATTTAATAAAATGCAAAACTTAACAGTTAACTAAAGTTAAAATCCCACAATCGGTACTTTAATTTTATGTAACTTGCTAAATCCATATAAAAACTATCATTTTCCTTGAAAACAATTAAATAAATAAACAAGTAGGTAAACAGTTGTTGTAAACATAAAAAATGAATTTAATACTTTCAATTGTAAATTATAGCAACAAAAATAAGTGGCTACCACATCCATTCAAATAATTGATGACACAAAAAAAAGGAGCAAAATTAATATTTGCATTCAAATAAAATAAATAAATTTGAAAACGATTGTTTTTTAGTAAAGTGGAGATGCTGTCTCAATTAACCATTTATAATGTATAGTGCGCAAGATTTTTCGAATGTACGTCAAGTATTTTAAGGGATTCTTGGATGTTCTTTATTAACATCACAGAGCACAATAATCTCCCTTATTATTATTGTCGTTGTTATTAAAACGCCAATAAAACGACAGCGTCTTGTAGCGACAATTGACGTTGAATAAACTATCTGACTTCGAAGTTCTCTGCGCTTTTCACATTGTTTTCCATTGCAAAGTTAATTTACTGAAACGTAAGCTGTCACGTCTAATGCGTGTGTTGCTCTACTAATTTTTCAGTCAAAATGTACCATATTTGGGTACCATCTCTAAAACGAAGGCAAGTATTTACACGGTATTTTGACTTAAAAGCGTGTGTTTTTAGTGTTTTTTTGCATTCAAATAGGGTTGCCGTATATACTTATTACCATTTTGGAGTTGGCTTGGCACCCGACATTTTTAAGTACCCAAATTTGTTCAACAAAAATAAAAAATCTAGATTTTTTCAGTCAT
This sequence comes from Meliscaeva auricollis, assembly GCA_948107695.1. Classification (NCBI taxonomy): domain Eukaryota; kingdom Metazoa; phylum Arthropoda; class Insecta; order Diptera; family Syrphidae; genus Meliscaeva; species Meliscaeva auricollis. Next base: position 111,350,230 of record OX403616.1, on the reverse strand, counting down.
TTTTTTGAATAATTTTTTTTTACCAAAAATAACGGTACCTGTCATATACCGGTTTTAGAAAAACTAGTTTTTATCATGGTCATATTTTTGGTCTATCTATTAATGAAAACCATTTTTTTTCGAAAACCGGTATTCACAGTACCTGCCGTAGAACCGTTTTTTATTGTTTACATTCTGATTTTTTTCCTTCATAACTCAAGCTTTTAAGTTGCCGTAATAATGTTTAGAGCAAAATTTCTATTTTTTTGGATTATAAAAAAATTAAAATTTTTTTTTGAAAAATAATTTTTTGGAAAACTACTCAATATTTTTCAAAATTTAGTTTTTAGATGTTGATAAATAAGATCTTAAGAATGGAGTACCAATTTTCTTTTTATAAAAGTCCTTGCTAAATTTTATATAGAAAAAATAGTTTTTTTTTTTTTTGAAACGGTTTTAACGATTTTCAAATTTTTTTTCTAAAAATGTATCATAGAAGAAATCAGATTGCATACTTCGTTTTGAAGTTAAATTAATTTAAGAGTCTGTTTTTCGAATTTTATGCTTTTTTAATTTTTTACCAAAACTGCATTTACAAATTTTTAATTAGAAAGGCTTAGTAATATTAGTAACTTTTCCTATAATAGCAAGTACGTGCAATTTATTTGTAGGTGAATTTCTCCTCTTTTTGAAAGATGAAAACTCCTCACTGTTCCCCACATAAAAAGTAAATTTGTTCATTAATTTTTGGCTATTATCTTAAAAAAAGAACTGCAAAATAATAACTTTTTGAAAAAAAAATAATAAGGCAAAAAGTGTAGTGTATACTTTTTGCTCTATATAATTTATTGTAAGTGTATTTTTGTTAAGACAAAAAGTGGGTGGAGATACGGATTTTTGAATTTAAGCTTATTTTTAAAACAACGGCATTGAAGCAATGGCAAAAAAATGTTCAGCCCTAATGACTGAGCTATTAGAGATCTTTACTTTTTATGTTGCGTTGTTTCCCGGACTGAAAGGGTATTTCAAAAGTGCAAAATTTTGATTCTTTAAGTTAAATACTAACAGGTACCTATAGTTTTTATTGAGTGCATCTGTTTGGTAAGCATAAGTCAACTCAAAACATCACACACATTATAATAAAGAATCAATAAATGAAAGCCAATTATAATTTTTTTTAATTCAACTAAATTAGTCTTCGTGCATCGTCGTCCTGACACCACAAATATTTGTTTAGTCTTGAATCAATACTTCACACCTCATGATGTTGATTCTAAGTTTTATCTAACTCTGCTGCTACATAGTAGTGGTCAACGTTAAGGATCCCTAAATACGTTAAATGTACCTGTTGCCGAAAATGTTCGTGTCTGTTGACACTCTTTTCGAAAAGCAAACATTTACCCCCATTATATTTGCTCACACAAACAATAGACTGAAAGACTACTATAATGGCAGTGACAGCCACAAATGGCTTAGCGCTGCAAAGGACATTATTTTTCTATCCCCATTTCTGTGAGTCCCCCCCTCCCCCCTTTACCGGTTACCCGTATCCGAAACCCACCTAACATTATCAAATATTTGCACTTGAATCCCAGCCAAAAGTCTGAAGTTGATCTAAACACAAAGTTTATCCACCATCAGATGATGGCTCGAAGGCAGAAAGAAAAAAGAAATCTCTAGAAAACAACTTGAGTTTTCTAGGATACATATTTTTATTTTTATTTCAATTTTTTTTTTTGTGTGTTTCTGTTTGCAACTTTGCTGAATCGCATGCAATAATTCTGGATGACGATGAGAATGACGACAAACGACAACGACACTTACCTCTTTACAAATTTTTGCAAAACATCAACATCACTGAGGTGTTCAACCGGAATCGAGGGTAGTTTCCCGTTCGAACTTTTAATCTGGCTCTCATAACCGCCCGCGGCACTACTACTACCAGCACCACCCCCAATGCCTGATGCATTCTGTTGGTATATCTCCAATGGGGTCACAGCATATGCATAAAATCGATTTGTTCGTAAAATTGAGATTCCAATCGATTTGAGGATTCGCTAGAAGATGCAAAGGAAAATGCAAAAAAAAAATTGCATGAGAATTTGAAAAGAAAATCTAGGATAGTTTGTCGTCATTCATACCATTGGCACTGTGGCACATTTGATTTGGGAGCCTTTCGTGCTTTCGTCGTAGTCAACATCTAGTTTGGTTTCAATCAGCTTGGCCAGGAAAATTGCCTTTTGGAAGACAGACACGCTCTGGTGCGTGTGAGTTGTCGTCATCATCGTTGTTGTTGTTGTTGTTGTTGTCACCATAGGCATTGGCATTGGAAGCAACAACTGGGCTTTGTATTTTTTGTAGAAGATCGTGTTTCCCATTGATTGAGTTACTACGATAAAAAGCATATTAAGGACATCATTTAGCAGTTGTGCGTTGGCCTCGGCACCGGCACCAGCACCAGCACCGACACCGGATTTGTGCTCCTCTTCGTCGCTGGACAAATTCAATCCTAGCCAAATCAATTTGTGCTTGAGAATAGCATCGATGCAAGAGGTGAAAGTGAAAATCTCAAGAGCTCCTCCTTTTTGCTGATTCATTAGACTGAATTCTATACTCTTACAGGATATCCGTAGGAACTTTTTGAGTGCTGCCACGACTTCGGCACGCAGCAGATGTTCTTTGACAAACTTATCAATGAATTTCGATTCGATGTAAATTAATGCCAGCTCTTCAATTTGTTTCAGATTCTCCATCAAAGCGATGACTGCTTTGGCCAGATATTGAGGGAGCAGTGTGCAGCGTGTTGCATCGTTTGAACTGAGGAAATAATTGTCGATGTGTGTCACAAGAGTGAGTAAGGCTACCTTTGCCAATGGATTGACATTCATGTAATGTATGTGTGGATTGAATTGGATGCAATTGTTGCGAAATGAGGACATCATTGATTTGAGAGACGTATCGATGGCCGAGGGGAGGATTTTTTCCACGTCGAATTCAGGCGATGCGAATATTTTGCCGAGTTTGTATTCGGATGATATTTCGAGGAGAATCCGTGACAGTCGCTCAGAGTCTGCAGATGGTGATGATTTCATAATCTGCAAAGAGAACAGTTAAATTAATTAAACTTTGCCTCAAGAATAACGAAATATTATAAAGATACTTGGGGTGAAATTCATAGTCTTTACTCAAGTCAAGATTTATTACAACTCCAGTAAGTTGAGAAAAATTTTGAGCGAATGCTCAAGTGAAATCCGTATTCATAAACAAAATGGAAACTCTCTTATACTTGAGTGAAGAAAAATCTTGACTTGAGTAAAATTATTTCTCAATTTGAGAAAACTGTCAGGCAAAAATTAATATTTTTGTATTTATAATTTGATTAAATTTCGGGTATTCTTTGTTCTCCCTGCTGGTTTTTGTATAAATAATAATTTCCGTGGTTTAAATAGCCCATTTTAGTTATGAAAAGAGAGAGCTCGGGTAAGCATAAATGCTTAAGGTAGCTTCTGACCTCACTTGAGTCTTGATTTCACTTAAGGAAATCCTCAAGTGAAGACTTTTCCACACAAAAGTCTGCACATGTCTACACTAAAGACTGAGGGACGACTATGAATTCCATCCTTAAGGTTAGAGATTTAAATTAGTGTCAGATAAAAGATAAGTTGATACTGAATATAAAAACGAAGGATTGCCACTTTTTAAATAGAAAAATTAGCGTGGCAACCCTGTTTGAACAAAAAAAAAAGCTTAAACTCTAAAATGGGTATAAGTATACAGTTAATTTTTCAGTCAAAATGTACCATATTTGACACAGTTCAAAGCTTAAAACATACCAAATTTTAGATTGCGCTCTCATCTATCTGAAAAATTTTGGCTGCCATTTTCTATATTGGATTGCATTCAAATAGGGATAACGCAAAATTACTCGTTTAAGAATTGGCACACTTTAATTTCACAAATATGTAGGTATACTATTTAGTTTGAATATAAGAATTATTTAGGTGTGTTTTTAGTCGAAAAGGGTTACCACATTCCTAGCTTTACTTTATTTTTTCTTGTAATATTTTTGAATTTTCGGCTATATTAATATTTTGTTTTTTTTAATAAAAGTAAAAGTTATGATGCATAAAGTGATGCAATTTTTTTTTCGTTCGAATAGGGTTGCCACGTTGATGTACCTATTTTAAAAGTGGCAACTCTTTGTTTTTAATTTTAGTACCAACTTATCTTTCATTTGACATCAATTTTACGAATGAGCTAAGTAATCCGACGGTCATAGCTTGGACTATAAGTTAATAATCAATTTACCATTTTAATTAATGGTCTTTCAGCTTTCAACTGATAACCAGCATGTGCTAATAATATTAAGTTTTTTTTTTCTTGCGTAAAAAAAATATAACTCGATATAACAATCAAGCATGACATTACGATTATAGAAAACTGTAAAAAAAAGTTGATTGCGCAGTTCTGTCTCTCTCTCTCGAGCTTTAGTCTAAAGCCACTGAAGCGATTTTCTTAAAACTTGGTTTTGGGTGATGTCGTTGAGGGGAATTTAAATTTTCCTGTAACGGTATAAATTATATCGGTATAAATTTACGTAACTAATTTTAGCTTTTTTTTCCAAATTTTGTTTTTAGATGTTGATAAATAATATCTTAAAAATGGCATACAAATTTTTCTTTTTTTTGTTTGGTTTGAAAAATTTTTAGAAATTTTTTTTTTTTTTTTAAAACTGACCATGATTTTTTTAATCAAAATCGTAACCATTTGTGAGAAAAATGAGTTTTTCTAAAACCGATTTATGACAGGTACCGTTATTTTTGGTCAACAAAAAAAAAGTCAAAAAACGTCTGGGGATATTTTCCAAAAACTTGAAGTAAATCGACTCATCCGTTTAGACTGTGGTCCCTGATACATACAGAAGACAGGCAGAATTGTCGGACCCACTTTTTTCCCATTCTCTATCATCGTAGTCATGTTTGATTTTTATCTCAACTTGATATATAGTACCTATATCGCAAATAAAAACATAGTTTCGACTAAATTTGAAGACAATCCGTTGACGTGTTTGAGCAGTGGAAATGTGTACAGATGGACGCACGGACGCACAGACGCACAAACCGACCGAGGGACGGCATGTTTTGATTAAAACCTCGAATTTTTTTTTTTGACACGAAACCAATAATTGCCCTATAGAGCAAGTAAAAATAATTTCTCTCTCATTTATTTCGCATTTTCGTCATAGAAGAGGCGTGTGGGGTGAAATATTGAGTTCTTTTGAGAACTTAATATTTTGATAAAGGTAAGAATATACATATTTTTTTTTTTTTAAACCAAAAACTTTTTTCAAAGAAGTAATTTTATTTTTCATTTTTAAAATACTTTTACAAACTTCAGCCAAAAACTCTTATGTTCTGAAAAAAATTTATATATATTTTTTTAATACCTACCTACTTTTTAAAAAAGTAGTGCAAATCTCGAATAGTAACAAAAAATTTCGGTCAATAGTTACTCCGGCATTTTTTCTTACGATATAGGTACTAAAGTAAAAGTTAAGTATTAGCAAAAAAAAAAATGTCGTACTTTTGAAATAAAAAAAAATATTTTTTCATCAGCTAATAACGTTAGGTAGACACCTCCCATAGACCCGTTTTCTGTTTTTCTGATATTCTCGTACGACAGAATGGATTTCGATGACAATTTTTACACAAAAGGTTCTTAGAAATTTTCAAATTATCTCATATTTTCCAAAAAAATGTTTAGATTTTAAAAAAAAAAGTTTAATTTAATTTTCTCAAAAATTGATTTTTCGAAAACTTGTTAATATTTTTTTATAAGTTTTATTTTTTTTCATATGTAAATAAAAATTAGTTTTTTTTCAAACGGCTCTAATTCAAAATTTGTTTTCTAAAAATTAATCTTTTTTAACGAAATCAAATGGCATACTGAGTTTGGAGGTCATAACAATTTAACAAGTTAAAGGTTTGAATAAGACAAAATGTCATATTGTTAGTTCCTTCTAATTGCATTTATGTTTTCAATTATATTTTATTATATTATATTTTTTTATTTTTAATATCAAAAAACAAAGTAAACAAATAAATACAAAAAAAAGAACATTTAATCCACTCAATTGATTTTATTCAAAAATATTTTAAGTACTAGTTTACGGTAATTTCTACATAACAACTTTGTTTACAACATTTTCATGTACAACAAAAAAAGTAAACAAAACTGAATTAATAAGAACCCAAGTGGCTAGGCAGGTACTTTAAAATTTATTCAAAAATATCATCAAAAACAAATTATTTTCGTCCAATTACCAAAATATTATTTCAGCAACGGCAAATACATTAAACATGGCGCAGTAATTTGCATACAAAATTGACTTACTTGTGTAAAGAGCCACTTCTCATCGATGATCCTTTGTTCATATCTCCGACTAATTGCCTCATCGGTTTCCGCATACAATTCATCTTCAAATCTGTTTTTTTTTTTTTTTTTTATATAAAAACAAAATAAAAATGTAAAATATAAAAAAAAATGTAAATAAAATATTTATTGGAATAAATTGTTGTACAGGGTGTTCTTAGAGAAAACAAATTCAAAAGATTTATTTTTAAAGTATTTTAGAAGTAAAATGACGTATTTTAACGATTTCTGAATGCACATAGTTTTTGAAATTCTTTTCGGAATTTAGTAAATAGAATTTTGAAAGAAAAAATCGATTCAAAAATTTTGGGAAATTTAATAAAAACTTTGAAAATTATTTAAATAAAAATAAAAAAAATAGCAGCTTACTCAACTGAACATTTTTCTTTGATGATTCTCAACTCTAACAAAGGTTAAAGAAGTTTCAATTCAGAAAATCAAAAAAAGCTAAAAAAAATTATGCCCAAATATTTTTTAAACTTTTTTATTTAACTTTCTGAGATCATTGAAGTTAAAAAAGAAAAACACCCTGTTAAAAACCACTTACAGAATTTTTCCCAGCATTGCATGGCGAGACATAAGGAAGCTATTACGAATGGCCAATTTATCATCGTGCTCCGCGACTATTCTTCGACTAGCTCGCACAATTAAATTCTCAAGAGACTTATTACCATAGCCATTCACCAAATCAAAGAGTTTTGTCAGTAGCTCCACTTTGGCATCAATTCCCTGCATCAAATTGTACTGCTGTTGTTGTTCAATGAACTGAACCACCACCCGTCGAATGGAATTCTGTGGATGAAATAACGCAGATAATCTTTTTTTTGTATTTTTTCAAAGCTCTCATGATTCTTAATTTTAATAAATTGTCTTGTTGTTTATTTTTTTTTTTGTAAGCCATCTCCATTTAAATTCCCGATGGAGAGTAGTACCCAAGTCAATTTATAATCAAAAAAAAAAAAAGAAAAATAACTAAAAATTTCTATTCACTTACCTTTTTAAGGACATTGCAGTTCTCGATTAGGGCTCTCAGGAATAATGAGGAAAATTGCTCGTTGCCATCGCACAGAATTCGAATGAAAGGCAGATTATCGTTAATTAAAATATTTAAAAAACTACTTGAAAAAAGTTCCTGCACTTCGGTGTAGTCCCAGTTAGTTGTTGGCAGGTCCTCTTCCTAGATGGGATTTAGGTAAACGAAAAATTATTTTAAAATCTATTTCTCTCTCTCTCTCTCTCTTCTACTTTCTATCTCTCTCTTTTTCTATACTTTATAAGGTAAATGTAGGTAAATAAATAGGACTTAAATGGTCATCGTTATGGGAGATGTTTTTTTCAGCATTATTATGTAGTAGAAAATTGACATAAGCTTTTGTGAATTGAAATGAAAAAGTTTTGTAATTTCGTCCTTAGAATTCTTGACTTAATTACATGGAAAACACTATGTTAAACAAGAATGACAACAATAAAGAATTTTAAGTAAGGTTTTAATGAATTACTCTGAGCAGAAAAGTACAATTTGGTTTTCAATTGGGTTATCTAAAAAATCAGTTTTGGACGGAATCGTTACGTTTGACTGTGGCTTAGTTGCCCGGGTAACGTTTGCCCGCGAAATTCTGAGATACGTTTTTAATTCAATCCCGTGGCTCATTTGCCCGTGTCATGATATCCCCTAGATATTTCCACGGGATAAGCAGTGGGATTGGCAATACTAAATAGCACCAACTTTTTAATAAAATACATTTCGTACTTTTTGGAAAAAAAAAATTAATTTTCTTTTTTTTTTGTTCTTGATTCTATTTTTTTTAAATTTGGCTAAAATATTTTTCGACATTTTACAAAAATATTTTTGATTTTTTTTCAAATTCTTAGTTATTTTTTTTTTACAAATTTAAACAGCATTTTGCCAAAAAAATTTCGACATAATGTCAAAAATATTTTTGATTTTTTTTTTGAAAAATTTTAATTATTTTTTGTCTAAAATTTTTTTCGTCACTTTGAAGAATTTAATTTTTAAGAATTTTTTGCGTATTCTAAACTTAGGTGTGCCACCTTTCAATCGAAAAAGCTTTTCAAGCAAAAAAAATACATGTTTTATTTATCTTTAAACTCGATTTGCGGCCAAACCGGGCGTGCTAGATAGGGCAAAGTTGACACTTTTCAGAAGTGATTTTTGGCTAAATTAGGCATCTTATCCATATTCGTGATTTAGGGAGTGATACGAAAAAACATTATCTTTAAACCCGATTTGAGGGTAGGCACAGCGTAATAGGGGTCTATTTTGGATACATAATAGTGGACATTTTTTTTATATAAAATTTCCTTTCCACAAACAAAAAAAAAATTCCCTCGCACCACAATAGACACCTACCTACCTATTCCCAACCAAACAGACCCTTACCTTAAATAACTTCCCAACCAAACCTATTTCAAATCACAAACAATCCACATCCACAACCAACTTAACAGACAACAAGTCTTATTTCTTCAGGAGCTGGGCTCTACCGAGTTCTAATAAGAACTGAATTTTATTCCGGAATAAACATTCTATTTATACTTTTTTTGGTGTGCGAATTGGTCCTCAGGGCTCAGCCAATCAGAGATGGTTAAGAATATAAGGAATCAGAGAGGTCTTCTTCGTATTGAATATTCATACTGAATACTGTGCTTTCGAATTGTACTGGATTCTGCGTTACCCGGGCAAACGTGCAACTGGAAAACATTTGCGGCAAAACGTTACGCGGGAAAACGTAGCCAACCCTTTTGAACGAGTTAAGCTTTTTTTGAATACTTTGAATGATGGAAATCAGGAAAACGGGAATGTAGGGCGAAGTTTTTTGATAACGAGAAATGCATTGCATTATGCATTACGCTTAGTTTTCTCTTCATGCGTAAGATTAAAGTAAAGTATTTTTTTTATTTCTTTAGTAAAAACTTTGTATTTAGTTGTTAAGTTGTTGTTGAGAAAAAAGGCATCTTTAAATAATGAAAATGGCTCGGCGTATGATTGAAAAATTAATAAAACTGCATTTATTTAAGTTTAATTTAAAAGAAACAATTAAATTATAAAATCAGAAATACCAACACTCTCTTGCTTCTAGAACTAATAACAAAAATGTGTGATAAAAACAAAATAGGTAAAAAGGAAAAATTTCGCAGTTTTCACGGAGAAATAATTTAGATATGCATTTTGACTTCGCTATTCGAAATAGTATCAGAAAACTAAAAACATATCGTTAAAATATATTGAAAATTTAATTATTTTTTTTTTAACTAAACCGTTAAATTTTTATACATTTCGTAAATGCAGTTTTGAAGATCAAGATTTTCCTTAAAGTTTCTCTTCATATTCATTAAAATCGGTTGGAAGAGAGCTGCATATACAAAACAAAAAAAACGCTATACAAAATGTATGGACAAAATTTAAAATCACTAAGCGAGTTCTAAATATTGAAATAAAAGGCTCAAATTTGATGAGAAATTTGTATTTAATTTCTAGAACAATATTCAGTTTTTTGCATTAGAATCCAAAAAATTCGTTTAAAAAAGCAGTCTTATGTGCATATGTACTAGGGTGATAACACAAACAAAAAATCTCTCTCCTAACTTTTTGTTTTTCCATTGAAATTATTTTTTTTTTTGTTTTTGGTTTGCTCTAAATTTTTGATTGAAAAATAGGATAAATTAATTTATTATAAATTTTTTTTTAATCACAAATCTGACGAACCTCGACAATTCCGCCCAGCTGACCTAGATGCAGTACGGTTAGAAATTGCCAAACTTAAATCATTAAGGCCCATTTCGCACGAAGCCGAGAACCAGTTTTGGCAAAAAATGAGTATGCTAATACACACCTGGCAGGGTTAAACCAAAAAATTTTATATTTATTATTTTGTTTTGCATCCAAATTTGCATATTCACAGTTTATTTTTGTAAGAATGTCCCCTCATCATGCAACCCGTACAGCAGATGAGAAGAAAACCGGTCTAGCCGAGTTTGTAGTGGGCACAGTCGGCTGCATTCCGGCAATAGAAACCGGATAGACGGTTTCGTTTTGTTCGTGTGAAAGCGCCTATAAGAATGTATTCCCAGTAACCGACTAACTGGGCTGTTTAGCTAGTAGCTGGCTTAAAGAAATCGGCTAAACAGCCCGGTTAGCCGGAGCTAGGAGTACTTTTTTGTGAAATGGACCGAAGAAGGCTGCAGATCCAGACGGCTCACCCAGTCGAATTGTTCAAAGCAGCAATAAATGTTTTGGTAGGGAGTATGCACCAACTCATTTGTAAAATCTGGTCCGATGAAAACATGCCCAAAAAGTTATGCTTTTAGTACATTAATGTTAAAAATTGTCATAATAAGTATTTTGGTTATTCACGAAAAAAAATATTATTTTCAAACAATAACCTTTTTTCCATTTGTTTCTTGTTTGTCATTGTTTCAAAATTTATTTAGGTAGATGAAAAGAATGAATATTATTGATTAGGTTGGTACCTACCTACTCAATGTTTCTTGGAATTTGTAATCTAACTAATTAACATTTGTTTTCGAAGAGAACTCTATGTGGGTTCAACAATTCAGTTTGTTTCTCAATGCCAGGATTAATAACAGTTCTGAGAATTTTATTGCGATCAGTTGATTTGCAAATCGATTGGTTCTTGCGAATTCATTTCTGTTGAATTCATTTCTGAGAATAGAATTTGTTGTTTGACATCGCATACTGTCTGTGTTATTTAACTCATGTATTTCATTTTTTGTTTGAAAAAGTAATTTTCTTATTTGTTTTTTTTTTTTGGAAAGGGAGGGGTGTTTTTAAGCCCTATATAAAAAAAATAATACTTTCAATAAAATATGTGAAACAAAATTTTGTGATTATGTGTCTGTAACGTATTATCTCTGAAACAGAGCCCCGATGTTATATAAAGTTAAAAATAGAAACTCATATAGGTCTTGTAAATACATATTTTTGAAGGCGAAAACTTAAAGAAGAGTTTATTGGAAATATTTCAAAAAGTCATCAAACTTGAAAAAACTTGAAAACTAGAAGGTATATGAAGGATGAAACATTGTATCACACTTTAAAGGCATTTTACTACCAGGAAAGATAACCATTTACAAAGAAAAATAACCATGAAATACAGGAAGGCTTATTTTTTTTAATTTGTGGAAATCTACCCTGTGGCGAAACATGCCATTTTTAAAAACACAAATAGATCTATGTAATCGTATATCTCTAAAACTATTAATCTTAGCAAAGAGGTTTTAAGACCAAATCTGTGTATAATATCTGTGGCAAATAGTTAGAACAGCTTTAGTCCATTTTTTAATTTGTTTTGAGTAAATTGAGTTTTAATATTAAAACTTTTGCACCGAAGTCTTTTAAAATAATTATGGTTTCGTTTAAAAAACATTGTATTTCATTGTTGTTCCTATTGGCATTCAAAAAAATTAAATAAATAGACGATACTTAAATGCACGACTGGATCGCACGAGCTTGGTCATGCCTATCCAAAGCTCTCCAAAGCTATTAACTTAGATTGAAAATTTTGGCTTTTGGTTTTTATGAATTTTTTTTTTTTTTTGAAATATGGGGCAATAAATTTTTTTTCAAAATTTAGTTTTTAGATGTAAACAAAGGGAACGGGTCGTTATTCTGTATTCTAAAATTCTATATGACCAAAATTCTGTATGTGAATAAAAAATTATGTATGAACATATTTCAGTATTCTATTATTATGCTTTTTTTTTTATTATTCTGTATTTCGAAGTTCTGTAAATTCAAAATTCTGTTTTTCATAATTCTGCAAATCCATTATTCTGCTTTTAGAAATTCTGTAATTCTAAATCTCTACATTAAAACTCACTGTTATAGACAGGTGTTTTGATTACCTGTTGGACAATTTTTGTTTAATTAAAAAATTAAAAGTGCGCATTTTTTTTTTATTACCAAAACAATTTTTCTTTTATCATTTACAGAATTTTGGAATACAGAATTTTGAAATCTATAATTTTGTATTTACAGAATTGTAGAATACAGAATTTTAAATTTACAGAATTTTGAATTTACAGAATTTTAAAATACAGAATTTTGGAATCCGAATTTTGGCACATACAGAATTTTGACTCCGACTTGTTCATAAATAATATATTAAAAATGGCGTACCAAATATTTTTTTGAAAAATAGTTTGAAATGTTTTTATTGAAGAAATAGTCTTTTTTACGATTTTTTACTTGAGATATAGGTACTATAGGGTAAGTTTAGGATTCGTAAAAAAATCGAACTCGAGATAACAATCAGGCATGACATTACTATGATAGACAAAGTGAAAAAAGTGGGTTTCGCAATTCTGTCTGTCTGTCAGTCTGTCTGTATCTATCTTGAGCTAGAGCCTAAAGTACTTAAGCGATTATCTTCAAACTTGGTACTTAAAGGTTTTTGGTGATTCCCTAGAGGGGAAATTGAAATTTTTCTTAGGACCAAAATTAACGGTACCTGCGTTACAACCAATATGGAAAAACTTGATTTTCTCAAAAATGGCTCTAACGATTTTGATTAAAATTTTTATGTGTAATACAACACGCAAGGTCGTACTTTTGAAATAAAAAAAAATATTTTTTCAACGGTTAAAAACGGTACCTCTCATAGAGCCGTTTTTCTCTTTTTTGATTTCCTCGTAAGCGACTCCACGGATTTCGATTACAATTTTTTCAACAATTTTCAAGTTATTTCATATCAAAATTTTGAAAAAATAATTTTTGGATTTTTAAAAAAAGTTTCAAATTTTTTTTTCAAAAATCAATTTTTCACACGCGTGAATGATTTTTTTTTTTGAAATTTTGGTTTTAAATGTCCATTAATATTTTCTTACAATTGGCATTCAAACTTTTTTTTAAACAAAGCTTAATTCTTTTTTTTTTAAAACGGCTCCAACGATTTTCGAAATTTATTTTCTAAAAATTAATCTTTTTTAACAAAATCAAATGGCATACTTAGTTTTGAGATTAAAACAATTTAAGAAGTTGTTTTAGTAATTTTAGTAATTAATTTTATGTTTATTTTTTAATTTCTTATAAAATTAAAAACTTTATATATGAAGATTTAGTATCCACAGCAACTTTGACCCTGAGAGCAAGTACGTTGGACCCAGTCGTGCATTTTATTCTATACGCTTTTTCAAAATTAAAAAAACAACAAAATCTAAAAATTTATCTTTATAGAAAAAATAACATCTAAAAGTTTAAACGAAATCGTTAGAGCCGTTTTCAAGAAAACTAGAATAACTCTAAAATATAGTATGGAAGGTAGTAGAGAGCGGGGTTAAAGGTATCACTTTTTACTAAAACTGATGCTTTTCTATAACTTTGAAAAGAATTCACACAAACTTTATTTAAAATTAAACATCCATGTTTCAACTAGTAAAATGTGTTCGGAATCTTCCAAAATATACCGAAAAAATCGTGTTGTTTTGACTTAATGTTTTTAAACGATACTAATGAATATATTTTTTTACATTTAATAACTCCCAACTCACCTTCTTTAAAAAAAAAATAAATAATTTCAAAAGAAAAATAAAAACGCAATTTATTTGACAAAATTATAAACGAAATAAAGTTAAATGAATACAAATTAAGACTTAGAGTATTCATGTGAGTCACAGTTAACTTGAAGTAACAATGTGTACTTTAACAAATTTCTTTTTGAACTACGTATGGGTCCAATTCTTGCAGGATTTGTTCTCAATGAAGTTTTAAAATTTTTAGGTAAAAGATTCTTATTTAAAGATAAAGATAAAAAAGATAATAAAATCAAGTTTTTTCTTTCCTCCCCAAGAATTGATTGCTTCTAGAGAGCACCCAAAAATTAACGGGGTAGATTTTAAAATGTTACAACTTACCCCGGAAAATTGTTACATTTTGCCCTGGCATGAAATTTATTATGTAACTCATAATTCTTAAAGGAACTCTGTTCTTTTCAGCTGTTACTTCTTATCCCTGTTACTTTTAGTCCCACTCTCCTATACTCGTTCTAGATCAGATATTCAAATAAAAAAAGAATCAATTTTCGAAATTACGGTAAAATCATCTAAACCAAATTTAAAGAAGACCCGTGGAAGGAAATGTGTATAAATGGACGCACAGCCGCACGGACGCAGCTCCGTTAAGCCAGAACCACGAACTCAATATTTTTTTTTAATCTTTTTATCTTCAGCTTTTACTAAAACTAACAGTTTTGGAGACATAGATCGATTCCCGTTTTTCCAAATGGAAAATTTCATCAAGGGGTGGATTCCCGAAAACGACTCTTAAGCTTTCCTAATATCCTTCTTTCGGATTTGAAAAAAATCAGCCTTCCTGTATTTCATTCCACGAAGATTTATCTTTTTTGTGCCAATTACTTACTTATTTTTAATTTTTGTCTTTTTTTCAGTTTGTGTATGTTGTTTTTAATTCTGGCAACTTTTCAAGTTATTGGCATTTATTTTGTACTCACCTACGCTTTCACTTAGATGTATTTCATGGAACTAAAATGGGCATCTATTTTAAGGTTTGTGTCCTACCAGTTTAATTTTTATTTATTTTAAGAATTTCAACTGTAATTTCCTCGGGCATCTCTTTTACGCCCACTTTCATTTATTTATGTTCTTAAATTTCAATTTTGTTCTTTATAAAATTTATATTTAATTTTGTAAGTTTGAGGACCTCTCGAAATACTTTGTCCCCACTTATGTTTCTGCCAATTTCTGACGTAACACTTATATGCATATTTTTTGCATTTATATTCATAACAATTATCAATTTTTTAAAATGAAAAATTAACAGATGACAATCCAGTGAAACAATGTAAATTTAATGAATTCCTAAAAAAATTCCCTAACGACATGTGAACATTCTTGTTTAACATACTCCACTAACTTGATGGCCCTCTTCAAGTTGCCTAAACACAACCACTTATAACGAATATTTATTTGAATTTGTTGATGATTCTTGTCTCTCTCTCTGTCTCTCTAAACGAATTAGAGAATCAAAGTCTACTACTACTACTGCTAGGTACCTACTATAGAATGTACTTACCAATCTCAGACAAATTTCCTTCAAAAGTGTTCTTTGCACGTTCCACTTAATGCCGCCCTCTTGAAGCTGTTGCAACACTGAATTCCTGTCCGATTGCAATTTGATGGCAAGCAAAAGTTTCAACATCTCCAATTGCAGACCTTCGTCCGTGCTAAGTCCTGCCAAATTGTATCTGTCCCAGAAATTATACTCACCCAAGAGCAACCGACGTACGGCTGGCTGAAGTGAGTCCTTCTTCTCCGTAATGACATAGAGTGCTCTAACGAATCTCACCACAAGCCCGCAATATTTTCTATTCGGCGGTGTACGACATTTTGCTAAAGTTGCTAGGCATCCATCAAGCTTCTCGCATAAAACTTTTGCAAAATAGTTAATTTCATTGATGGTTATGGAAGTGGTGGTGGTGGTGGTGGTAGAAGTTTCAATAGTGGTAGCAGCAGTAGCAGCAGCTTTACTAGTACTGGGCAAGCTTGAAGCATATCGACCACCGTAATCAACATCATCCACTCCTGATGAGGACGAGGACATCGATTGAAGATGAGGGTAACCACTGAGCTCGAATGATGTCATCCCAGCTACTACTGCTGATGCCCCTCCCACAGCTGCAACTTTGCCACTTCCACTGCTGCTGCCGCCTCTGTCGAAGTGATTTTTCAAATAAAGTTTTATGTGATTTACTAAATAAATTTCCTCGGTTTTAAGGATCACATTCTCCAGGATAATAGTGGCACACGATAAATCGCTGAAGCTCTCCACATTCTATATATGTGTGTGGGTTATAAAGAGAAAAATGAAGAATAAAAAAAATTAACAAGAGAAAATATAATACAAAAAAAAAGTCAAGACAAACTAAAGGATGCAAGGAAAGGGAGGAAAAATGAAGCGACTTTCAAAGTTAATTGGTAATTAGTAAGTGGTACAGAGCAGAGCTTTGTAGAAAAATTATAACCAGAGGGATACAAATGTTGTTTGGATTTTATCTTTTTTTTTTTTTTTTTGCTCATAAGATGGACCACCCGTAGAGAGCAGTGTGCCATTGCTTTGGTGGTGGCCAGACTGCAAGTCTCGGCCACAGTCTCCATACATAGCTAAGCTTTCTAACTTTATTATCAAGTTGATTATATTTTTTTGTTGTTGTTTTGTTGTGATTCTGCATTAAATCGGTTTGGTTTTAATTTTTTTTTTTCACTTTTGAACTTAAGAGGAAAAAAAATAACACTCATACGCCACAGTGGCTGTACTCGAACCCAATAAAAACAAGAAACTTGATACTGATTTTTATTTGGTGGACATTTACACAAATATCTTTGAAGCTTGTTTAGATTTGAGGAAAATGTAAAGAGGGTTAGAAAGATATGGATGAATAAACATCAAGGAAAACAAATGCTGGCTAGATTGGACGATTATTAATAAAGCAGAGAGTTAAGGAAAGTGGTCTAATAGAAATAGAAACAGTATACAATGATGTTTGTATTTCGTTTTCGATTTTCCAAATAAGGGTAGAGTCCCCACTTACTTACTAGTAAGAAGGTGGGGACTGCGACCCTTCTTGCTTCCTATAGTGAAGATATTATTTATTTTAATTTGTTAGTTCATTTCGAATACATATTTGTTAACAAAAATTACTATTTTACTACAAAAAGACTGAAAATATGTGATGAGCTAACAGCTGAAGTGAATCAAGCCCGTGTGAATTCAGAGACATAAATACAATAAATTACATTGAACTAAAGAAAATTTGAAACGAAACACCCCTTCTCACAAAGCTGATTGCAGCCATTACAGCAGAATTTGGCACTCTTTTAGAAAAAAAAATGGTTTGGCTTGGTCCACTTCATCATATTATTTGTATGTGGGTTAGGGTGGAGTGTTTTTCGACTTTTGTTTCAAATCACTGCGTTCAACTCATGGTTTATGCGTAACGGTTTCCTGAACATGAACCGAAAGAAGCAGATTTTTGACGAAAATTGACATTTCTCGAGCTCAGAAAAGCCCATTTAAAATGGCTTTATTTTTTTGAATTTTAAAGTTCAAGTGATCTCAACTCCAAAATGTGTTTCGTCCAGGTACAATAGTGCGCTCATCAGTTAGATGTTGTTGAAGACTTTCTAATACGCAAAGGTTTGGTCAATGTTTACCGATTCTTATTAAAACACATCATTTATCAACTGTGTTTCTATATTGATAGATTATTCTTTTCAATTCACTGCGTGCAGCTCATGGTTGTTGCTTAATGGTCTCTTGAACAAATTCTGATCATATATTTGGAGTCACCTTTGAAGAAAATTACAACGGGAAGCCACCGAAGAATGCACTCTTTTTCAAACGAAATGTGATTTTTGAATATCAAGAAAATCGGCCTACATTTTAACAATTACTGTTATAAATATATGTAATACTGTTAACATAAAGAATGAGTACAAATTAGAATATTTTCACTTGGAACTTAAAACTATTTAGTAGAAGAACAATAAGTCTTTGGTTTTTGTATTTAAAAACTCTTAGTATGTACATGTACCGTTACTAGAATGTGAACTTAAAACTTCCAAAAAAGTACTTATAAATGAATAATTAATTACTTAAGTATTAAATATCTATATTTGATTATTATTTAATTCGTTTTGAATTAATTAAGTGCTAATGAAATGTGTTAAGTATCTTTTAATTGTTCTGTAAACGGAGTACAGTTGCGGGAAAACAAAAAGTATAATAGAGTACTTAAAAGTATTAATAAGAGTCAGTTTCTTATCCTTCGAATCAATTTTCATATACATAGATTTCATACTCACTCTTGGCAGCACAAACATTATGCTCTGCAAAAATAATATGACTAGAAGGCTGTTTTCTCACTCCAAACATAATAAAAAAATTTAAATATCAATTCGTTGTGAATGCACAAGCAGCCATATATGGCATATCTTAATATTTTGTGAATGGATAAGAAACCATATTTGAACGTTGCTAAAAACACGCCGTGTCTTGAAATCTACAGAAACTCCGGGCAAAAAATATACTTATTATATTTTTAATAGAAAAAAAATACAGCACAGTTTTGAAATTATGGCTTATCGAAATAATTATGATATCAAGATAATTCTTCTGTCCAATGATAGAGCGGTCTCACTTTATAAGAGGAACAAGAGTCCAAGACTTTTAACATGGTGCACTCTGCCTGCAAGATGCATTAAAAAAAAATTCTACACAATGTTTTTAATAGTAAATCGAATTATGTCAACAATTAATGATAAAATGTTTCTGTAATTTTAGCCTGCAGTTCTGGACCCTCTTCAGGTGAAATCAGTTTTGGCGACAATTACCACCTTGTATTACCAAGCCAATATCCACGGAGAAGTCTTAATGCGAATCGGAATTTGTACGACCCCTAACTTAGGGCACCTGCATTTTTGTAAAAATAAACTTTCGTAGCTTTTGGACTTTTATCGTCCATAGGTTTTAGGCTTACTGCATTTTATTAAAAACCTTAGTTTTTACTTAACTATGCACTTAAAATAATTTAATTTTTTTTTCCAAAAGACGCACCAACAAAAATAAGAAACTTTTTGGAATTCTCGACTATAGTCCTATTAAATTAAATTAAAATTTTCATTTTTTGCTTTGCATTAAACTAAAAAAAAACGTCGCTATATCAAAATATAAAATTTTAAATTATAATATATCTTGCCGCTCAGGATTTATCAACAAAATATAAAACAGACCTGAGCGGCAGAGAGGCATCACTCTGCCGCTCGCCGCATTACTGTTTTACGGATTTTACTGTTTATGCTCTTTGTATGACTTTTTAACCAATAACATTGAATGATTTGATTCACCCCAAAAATTTTGAGCGTAAGCTTAAAAAGCTTAACTTTATAGTTTATTGGATAAATCGAAAGCAAGGTAAACAAAAAAATGTCAACTAAAAATGGCCGACTAATTAAAATAGTCGTTGAAAAATACCGATTTTTTAAAAATACTGACTATTCTAAATATCGACAGTTGAACTATTGACTGTACTTATGTAATTTAAAATCCCACTCATGAGCGTCTTTACAAGCAAAATTAAATGTTTAATCAAAATAATGCTAATTTGGTTCTACTTCTTTTTCTAAGAATTTTGGCTTATTTCGGTTTAAAAAACGAAATATAGTAAATTTTTTTGAATTTGGCTTTTTTTCACTTATGGTATTATTTGAAGTCACAGCCCTAATGTCGACGTATCGACGAGGTATCTCTAGAAAGCACTTTTAACGAAATTTTGTATAAACTTAAATGACACTTAAAATCACAGTTTGGTGTTGAATCTACTCTGAAATGATTATAGGTATTCTATCAGATCTTAAACGGAATCGACAATCTTCAAAGGAGCATAAAAAAACGAAATAGTTCATACAAATTCACAGTTTTCGAATGGTCTTAAAAAAAACTCTAAGGATTCGTTTTCTATTCAGTTAAGCATTTCTATTTTCAATAAAATTCCAATACTTTTCTTTTGTTTTAAGTTTACCATTCCGTTTTAAATTTCCTTCAAAAATGATGCACTTAAACTGGAATTTAACCCTCTCAAAAGGACAGAGCCAGACATAAAAATTTTATTTTTCGTTTGCTAACGTTTTCATATTGTTTTTTTTATTGTATTTCTTAAACAAACGATTTAACATGTTCTGCTTACAAACACAAAAAAGGTAGGTAAGCACAGAGAAGAAGACAACAACGACGATGACGACGACGCCTGGGTGATAGATAAACAATGACCTTATACACACAATCGAACCCTTTTCATAAATCGTCAAATAAACACTTATCCCCGGGTCGCAAAACGCAAAGCACACATCCTTGAGGCACATTAAGTGTTACCATCTGCTTGATATTTTTCTCAGTTCTCAGTATAATAAATGGAATCTAATTCAAATTTTATTAAGAAAACTACTTTAAGGACATGCGCAGTTTACCAGAGCATAGGTACTTAAATAAATAAGTGGGGCATAAATATTTAGGTTTCCATAATGGCATAGCGGTTTAAAGGTTGCAAAAAAATCTAAAATTCGTCTCTAGTTCAAAAACTGGTATAAATTATTTTAAATTTCACGAATTGACTCTAAATGCTCGGTAAACTCTAAGTAGCGTACATAATTAAATATAATTAAAAATAATTGCAGGACTAATTTTCTAAAATTTGACCAAAAGATCCTGTGCAGGAATTAAAAAAAAAATATGGTCACCGAACTTATATTGTTTACTCTATGTACGAAACCCATATCAGAGCCATATAAAAACACGCACTCAAGGGTCTTCTAAGAAAACAATGTGTGCGGTCTTCCGCAAGGATTTATGATCCTTTTATTTACTCCATGAATCACTTGAGCATGAGTCCCAGGCACGGCTTTGTTGTTGTTTGCCAAGTGAAAACCTGTTGAATGGGTGGTTTCAACAACGAATTCAAATGGGGTTGTTGTATCGAATGAAGAGTTGGGGGGGTTACCTATTACATGGCCGGGTAAAGATAGTTGATACACACATACTCAATGCACGCACATACTCTCACATATTTTCATACTATAGTTTTATTATTGAAAAATAAAGGCAAGAGGAAGCTTTAAATAACCCAACGACTGCGAGACCAACGAGAATTGTTGTATATGTTTAGGCAGCAGGCAGGGACAGGGACAGGAACACTAGCGTTTATCAACGGAAGTGGAAGGACAAAGAAACCCTTTTTATCGGTAGAACTAGCTTAGAAGGGTGTAGTTTCTTTAATTTATTTTTTATTTTATTTTTATTTCTATTTTTTTTTTTTTCATTTTTAATATATTTTTCACATCTTAGGGAAGTGTGGTTGAATTAAAGGCACACTGGGATAGCGAAAGGATTTTATGGAAGATTTAAGAAATTTGTTGCCAAGATAAGAAGAATAAATCTATGGGGTTAAACTCTGGAGACCAAGAAAAAATAATGCGGACAATATTTTTATTAGGAAACAATTAGGGAGGTACTTAGGTTCATTTTTTGAAGGGCTAGAGCATAATATTAAATAGAAAATTTTCGGCAATAACGAACACGATCTGTCAATTGACTTTTTTGTGAGTAATTGCTGTGCATGTAAAAACATTTAGTTACAGTTTTTCCGAGGTTTGGCTTTTCTGATATACATTTTTACTAGGGTATAAAAGTTTCAATGAATAATAAAGGTTTTCAAAACCTATTTTTTTTTTACAAAAATCAATATTTTAACGTATTGTTGGTTGCCAGAAATGTTCGACAAAAAATTAATATACATTATGTATTGATTTTTACAAAAACTTCTTAGGGTAAAGTATTCAGTTTTCGAATGCCTCTA
Organism: Meliscaeva auricollis; assembly: GCA_948107695.1. Classification (NCBI taxonomy): domain Eukaryota; kingdom Metazoa; phylum Arthropoda; class Insecta; order Diptera; family Syrphidae; genus Meliscaeva; species Meliscaeva auricollis. The sequence goes on along the minus strand of OX403616.1, from coordinate 111,328,415 downwards.
TTATAAATAAATTGGAACATTAAAAAATATAAAACAATTTACAATAACACCATACAGAAGTGTAATTTTGCTGGGTTTTTATATGAAAAGCTTAAGATGGTTTTATTGGAAATTGTGGACTTTTTCAGTTGAATTTAACTGTATTGACTCTTACCATTTTCAGTTTCAAAATGTATTTTTGTTTTTCAAAAAATAAAGTGCTTAATTGCATAAGAAAATTAAAGAATAGATTTTTTGTTTTGAAAAATCAATTGCATTATATTTAAAGAGTTGCTGTTATTTTTAATATTGCGGTAAGAGTCCCACACTCCTTGGTGCCGGTTTCTGTCAAGTGTCTTTTGAAGATTTTTACTTCCTGCCAAAAAAAAAAAAAAAAACAAAAAAAATTTATCGTGACTGGTCACTGTGGCGTATGTGGAACTTTTTTTGTGTAATGAAAATTGTAAACGTTAATAAAGGGTTTTTCTACCCCTGATCTAATACTCAATCAATTTAAGTTTTGGTCATTAGTAAATAGCTGAAGTTTGTTTTGAAATTTTATTAAATAAGTGATTAGGCAATACTAACGACTTTCTTAAGACTTGAATTTAAAGCGAAAAATTTTATAAAAGCACTTTGTTGCATTTAAAATATCGTGTCACAGTTTTTTTTTTTTTTTCTTAAACTTTTCTCAAGCTTTTTCACATACAACATTTTCGAAGTTATGTCGCAGGCCAAAAATTTTGATGCAAGCGAAATTTTGATGAAATATAAAATAAGAAAAACTACTCTTTAATAAACTTTTTGACGAAAAAAAGGAATCTGTGCCGATTTAAGGCAAAAAGACTTTCAGTCAGATTTAATGATATACAAGTACATAATTTGTTGTAGCTGGAAGTTGTCATCAAGTGCACTTCCTTAGAAGTAAGAGTTTCAAGATATTTGAGCATGAACAAGGAAAACTGCCGTGCCAAAGAAAGTCACGTTTTCTCGCTTTTTAGTTCACTAACTCAAAATTAACGAAAATGTGAAGAAAAGGTAGCAACACAATCATGAAACATGCCGATTAAAAAAATGACACATAATGAACATAGGTACATATGAAACAACTAGTTAGCCCCCCCCCCCCCTAATTCCGCTATTTTGAGAAGCGTAAATCAATCTAGATTTCCGAGACTTTTTGCTGCAGTGGATAGGTTATTTGACCAATTACAATACAATTGCTTCATTTTTAAGGTTAAGACCAGTTAACTCACATTTTTGTTAAATCTTGTATTAGTTTTTGCATTTTCCATTATCCCGAAGAAAACAATGTTAGTTGTGCCTAAGAACAAAAGCAAAGAACACACAATTTTCAAAATTTTGATATATTTTTGAATGAATGTCCCAATCAAAAGTTGTAGCTGATATGAGAACTCGACAAAGTAAACAAGTAAAATTTCAATATGGTGTTTCTGAAAATATTATAATGCATATAATTAAATCTGGTCAATCGTGTCAAAAGTTACACATCATTTTCAAAAATATTCAAAATTATGATATTAAATGTTTCGATGACTATTTTTGGAATGCTGACGACGCGACGGACGCCTATATTATTTTTGACGTTTATACCTAGTGTATTAAATACGTAATCGAAAAACATGACCACCATATACGAACCAGTGGTGCTTGAGTTCTCAGTCGACAGTCGTACTTATTGTGCTATACTCTCTATTATAAATGACTTGTATTTGAACCAAGTTATACCTCAACGTGAAAATAACATTAACGAAACGTGTTTCAATTTAGTTGGAGCTATTTTTTCTCTAAGTGTGCTACAACATTTTTTTGTGTTTTTTTTTGTTGGTTGAACTTAAATGGACATGACATCAAAATTACAGCCACTTTAAGAATTTCACACAAACTTCCCACCAATTTAACGGGTATTTAATGGGTGAAAATACTTTTCAAAAGGTTACCTCTAACTTAAGGTCTCTTTTGGATAACCAACCCTCTTTTTCTGTCAATTTCAAAAGAATTAATAAGTAAAACTCTTGTTTTGATCCGAAAATAATTTTACATTCCTCTCTGTTAGAATAGCTGCTGATAGTTTTTGGTGCGTCTAATCAAATGAATCAAAAATATTGCTGACTTATTGCATGTTTTAGGAAAAAAGCAGAACAACTACCGTTATTTGGGTTTCACGGCTATGTTTGTTTTATTCACTGTTAATTGCCTTTTCAACAAGTAAATTTCTTTTCCATAGATCCATCTTATACTACAAAAAGATTGAATTTTAAAATGAAATTGTAGTGCGTCCAACTAAGTGAACCGTACTGTACATAGAGCTTAAAACTTAATTTTTTAATTTGAAAGTTTTTTAAAAAGTTTCTGAACCAAATAGTTAATGTTATGCTCGAAACTGTAGCAGGTCGATTTTAATAAATTTTTAAAAATAATAGAATTAATTCTGCACTGAAACACTTGTTCTGATTAAAACTGTTAATTTAATTTGAAGGACATATATGTATGTACCTATGAAAGGACTTGATAAACTAAAAAAAAGGTCAAAAACTTTAAAGGAATAATACGAGCAGGCAAACAAATGATTAAAAAGTAGGTATCTTTTGTAAAGATTTAAATTTGTCACTTCTATGTACTTTCCTTTCTCACACCTTTTCCTTGCCGAGTAACAAATACTCATGCAACTCATCAAACTTAAACAAAAAAAAAAAGAAAACAAAAAGAAAAACTTACCTTTGTGATGAACAATGAAAGCATCGATGAAAACTCTTTGCTGTCCAAAAGGATATTTTTACCGCTGTTCTGGAACAAAGACTCAAGCACAAAGAATCCCTGCCAGTCGTTCACTTTGATTTTGCCATCGCACAGTCCTTTGGTTACAATCGAATATATTGCTCCTTCCTGCATCGACAATGTTGGCGACGATGTTGATGGCAGCAGCATCGGCATCGACAACGGTGCCATTGGTTTTGGCGACGCAGCTATTGAATGGTGGTCTCCACCACTGACTTTTTGTGCAGAATGAAACTGCTGCTGCTGTTGAAGATCAACGAATGCATTCCAGCTCCGGTCGTGAAGTAATAAAATCGCCAACATCCTTTGGCATTCTTCGGAATCAATAAATTTCTCCAGCATTCCCAAAACCACCTCCTTTTGTGTGTCCAATTCTTTAGCGTCCAAAGCAGTCACACTACTGATACTACTGCGTCTGCTGCTGCTTTTACTACTTGCAAGTCTTAGCGGTGATGTAGCAGCACCACTTGCGTTACGTGGAGGCAATGGCGGAGGTGGAGCCGGACGATGGGGGGTATGAACGTCTATTGTGCCTGGCAACGGAGGAGCCGGCATCAGGAATATCTCAAAGGCTAATCCTTTCAGCGCTAGAACACTGCATTCTCGTATTGAATTATTGGCTAATAAATTGTTGGCGATGCTTATGATTTTCGGTATCGTTATTATCTTTCGATCGCTTTTATATGTTAATTGGACGAGGAACTTTAGGACCGGTGGAATTATGGTGCTGCCATTTCTGCTTAGCGTTTGTTGTTGATGTTGATGATGTTAGTGTTGTGGGTGTCGTTGTCGCATCGGCAAAAGGATTATCAATGAAAAAGAGAACATAAATAGTTAGAACGATGTGAACGGGGTGAATTATTTGATTGTTTTTTGGGGGAATTTTATTCTACAATGGGAGTATAGTTCCATGGACCTTGGATTATAAAATACCCAGACTTTAGGGGAAGAAACCTCCCTTCGCTCCTATATAACAACCACTGCACTATGCCACGCCACCGAATAGAGTATTATTATTTAATATTAGGCTTTGGGTCACGTAAAATATTGTTTGCCTTGTCCCATGCCCCTATGTACCCTCCAAACCCCAGACATGGATTGGTGGTTGGCTGACTAGGTTCATATACCGACCCGGCGACGACGACGAGTTGTGAATTTTATTACATTCACAATCGCTATCATTGGGAGAAGGACTAAAGTTCATATATACGGATGGTTAAGTGGTCACAGAATTATGGTGTTTGTGATGTGTTTCGCATGAGTTAGATTTAATTATTAAATTAATAATTTTGATGAGAAGATTTTAATTATGTCGGTTGTTAATGAGTCACGTTGTCGTTTCGGACCGGTACAATTTTTCGTCATGTATTTAAGTATGTGTGTTTATGTATGTATTTAAGTGATTTGGCGTGTGTTATATCAAGATAATTATGGAAGGGATTTTTTTTTTGTTGTTGGTAAAATTAGAGGTATTAAATATGAATACTGCTTATTTTAGGGATATAAGGGGAAAAAGTTATTGAATGCTCGTGCGTGGATTGAAATTTAATGTCTTTTATGAGTAATATATTCGAAGTCATTTAATAAGCAAAAGGAATTTATATTCATTGTGTTTCAAAAAATATTGGCTAACAATTCAACTTTGGTGAGAGGAGATTCTGATTCATTGTTTTTTTTTTATATTTTTTTTTTTTCATTGTATAGATATCACTCAACAATATAGTAATTTATTAGGTATATTACCAAAATATGTGTTCATGACCCAAATTTCTCTCAAAACTGATGATCCAATAGTTATATGGTCCAAACTAAAAACGGTACAGGCTTTGGTCATGACTTCTCAGGATTTAGAAACTAATTTGTTTCGAAACATTAGGTACCAATCGTTTTTCGATTTACTGCAGTTTTTTTTTTTTTTTTGAAAGTTCGAACAAAAAACTTTCTTTGATCCAATATTTTGCACTCTGCGTTCATAACTGATTTTTTTTCTGTAGATCTTGTTCTTTTATTTTGTCAGAAATTATTTTGCAAATCATTACTTCGCCTTTATCAAAACAAAAATTGTTTATTTCGCAATTTTCATTTGGTCAATTTTTATTTGGCCCTTGATTAAGCTCGCAACTTTATTATCTCGCCAAACGTTATTCCGCGCTTTTTAATACAGTAAATTTGTGATCAAAAAGGTTATAGAATAATATTTTTAGGGTGAATTCGAATACCTATGAGGTTAACCAACATAATTTCGTGACGCAACGTGGTCGAAAATGCAAAAAAAACGCGAAATTTTCAACGATTTTGCAGTTTTTGGAAAACTTTACCACAAAGGATTTGTTTTTGATTACAACTAAAATGTATGTAAGAGTTGAAGGAAATTTTATTTGAGCCTATAATTATTGTCTACGTACGTTTCCAAATTGCGCTTCTTCAAACTTTATTAATTTTTGAGACCTCAAAAATGTTTAGTAGGATGTAATTATATTCATAATTCAGTTCAGTTTTATTTGGACCCAGAAACATTTTGTTTTCAATCTGAAATTTGCCTTAAATGTTCACAACAATGCTCTTCGTGATATCTGCAAATCTTAAACAAGCATCTCTTACCTTTGAAAGAAAAAAATCGCCGCCATATTGGATTTTTCTCGCATTTACCACGTAAAGCGGGCATACCAAAATTTGGATTTTAATAATTTTTGAGTATGTGTATGGGCTCGAACTTAATACAAAATATTTTAGCAATTTTAGGTCTGCTTCATGAATTAAGGAACTCAAAGCTTGCACTTTTAGCCAGGTATGCTCTACTTTAAATATATCTGTGAAGCTTAGCGAACAACATATTTTGTTGATGTATTTTAATATACTAGCATAAATATTGATAAAGGTAATTCTTATTTTTGAATAATTTATTTTTTCAAAAACATATTGTTTTTCTCTTTCCAACGATATACATATTGTTTGTGTTAATCGGACCAAAAACCATCGAGTAACAGCCGTTTAAAGGGTACAAAAACATGATTTTTCGATCTTTTTGATAAATCACTTAATTCCAGTCGTAAGAATAAGAATTAACGTTATCGATATTTATGCTAGTAGAAGAAAATAGACAAAAAAGACATGTTTTTCGCTCATATTTTGAAAACGCTTATTTGAAAAAATATGAAAAATAATAAAAAAAGACTTTTCCACTTTTTCTCAAAACCTTAAACTATACAAGTATAAATAATTGTTTTAAAAAACTAAAACTTGTTCAACTCTAATCTACCATACCATTTATATATTGGACCATACCTTTAGGATCATCAAAAAGTGTATAACCTACATAAAAAAATAAAGAATTTAAAAAAATTGGCCACATTAGCCCTAAGACCTTTTAAACATTTTCAAAGGACTTGTGAAACTTATCTTAAAACTTTTTTGATCGTTCTAAAACTTATTCTTGATAATTAAGGATCTAAGTGACTATGTATTTAAACAAAAAAAAAATAAAAAAGTTTTTCATTTCACCCTAGTGTGCATACTAATGGAAAAACAGAGGCGGTATCCCACACCCCAGGCCCCCAGATATATTAATACAAAACAATGACTAAAGATATCTTCACTTTGTCTGCTGATTTGGATTCTTCAAAACGTTTATAATTCTGCGGATTAGCACATTCTTATCTTATCACAATTAAGTTTTGTGATGCTTTAAATTTTCGAAATTGATTGACCTTTGGCAACCCTAACGCATCAGATTTTGCTTCTGCCAACTTTTTATTATATATTATATGTATTAATATACCTTGTCAGATTGTGTTTATACATATTTTTTTTATGGTTTCTACTTTAATGTCCTCTGGCAACTCTGCCGATTTTATTTATACAACATATTTATAACAACTCTAGTTATACAAATGTATGCATAGCTTTGTAGGTCCCGTATCCCGTAATTATTTGAATTTTTCATTTTTAATATATGACCTCTGGCAAGCCTTTAACGGCCACATACGCTTATTTTGATTTGTTTCCATATTAATATTCATAAAACCTATTATGATGTCAAGTTTTAGTTTTGTATGTTTTTAGTTTTTTTTTTAATATTTTTTTTTAGGTTTTGGGTTTGATGACACCTGGCAACGCTTTGTACCCACTTGGACCTCACCAGTTTGTTTCCGCCCATAGAATTATAAAAGCTATGATATCCCAAATTTTTAGCCTTGCCACGATGACATTTTTTGCAAAAAAAATAAGCAAGTTTGAACCCCCACCCACACTTTCCGCCCCCACTTTCGACTTCGGCCAGAGTTTTGGGAGACAGTGCTTCATTTAATTTTTGTTGAATGACATTTTTTCTTAAAATCTTTTCAATTCCTCATTCAATTTATTACTTTTTATTGTATTTTTTTTTAATAATTTCCTTCTACTTAAAATCACTGCTTAGGTTTCGTACTCTGTTTTTATACTCCTGTCCGTTTCCAGTATTGAAATCATCCCCTTTAAACTCTATAAATGATATTTCAATACAATTACCAATAACTAAGCTAACTTTCTCTAATATTTAAAAGAAAAATAAATAAATCAAAAAAATTTAAAATAAATTACCTTGCAACTCCGCTCTCAATCAAATCCAAACTCTTCATTATTTCATCGTATATCACAAATTTCGAGTCCAAAATGCTATAAGTCACATTCAAATCCAACAATTGTGAAAGCAATTCAAGTATGGAGCCCTGCACTTTTGCATTTGATCTCATAAAGAGCTACGAAAAGTATAAAAGGATAAAAATAAAAATATACAAAATGTATCCCATTATTATGCAATCTAAACGAAAAATGTATTTTAATAAGTTTTTTTTGTGAAAGAGTAAATCTAAATCAAATAGGATTTGAATTTTAAAACGGATATAGAAGAGCATTATACATTGCAGAGTGGTCCGGAACCGGATATACCTACCGTCAAACAGTATATGACCAATGGCTCGAATAGTTTAATATGCTTAGCACAATCGTTCTCTGCGTCATTCTTCCACAATGGATGTTCTAATCCAGTGGCGAACAATTGACCAAAAACTACGGTCGAGCTTGTGGTAGTGGTTGGTATTTGGTTATGGTTTGCACTGGCGCCCAACGTGCCGCCACCACCACTCGTACCAATTAAGCTTTTGTCAAGAGTTGAGGTTGAAATGAAATGCGATGGACTCCCACTTGGAGAGCCACCACCCGCTGCTGCTGTCGCCATCGTTATACCATCATCAGTAGCAATAGATTTGGCTTCCAAGTATGGATTTATATGGAGCTGGTAGTCGCTGCATCGACTACCATAATTTCGTCGGAATAAGAATTTTAATAGCTGCCTTAAGCTTGCAATACACTCAGTTGGTGCATAATTGATTAGCTTAGTCAAATACTGTATAATTTCCTCGATTAATTTGATTGGATTGCCAGAGGGAGAGGGGTCGCCACAGTTCAGTCGCAGCTCAATGCAAGTACTTAGCGTATTGATGCAGGTCCGGAGGAACGAAATTAGTTTTGCACCAGAGATTTGATTTATGGTCATCTGAAAATGAATGAAATAAATTGCAAAAGTTAGAATAAATAAAATTGAGAGGAATGATTTGTTTTTTTTTTTTTTTTGAAATACTTAAATTAAGTTTAACCGTTCAAAGAACTTTTGTTTTTCAATTGAAAAAAAAAAATAACTTAACGTGCTTTTGTATCCACGTTTTTGTTTGTCTATGCTTATAGCTTAGATTTAGACCTATACAAAATATATTTTACAAAGTTTTTATTGGTGGAAACTGGAAAATGTTGGAAGCGATGGCTCTACTCATATCCGAAAAGTCCCAACGAATCCCGTTTGGCTTCACCATCTTAAAAATACAGCTTAGTTAGGAAATGACCTACATACACTTCTCGTCAACTGAATCTGCACAAACATTTTTCAATAGATTTTGTCCATCTTCTTCCAAAAACTGATGGTTACTGTGCTCTCTATTGATGTTAACAATTCCCTCAAGATGTGAAGAAAACAATTCCAAAATAGTTTTCCTAAAACAACCTCCAGTTTTTCTTTCGACCTATTTTGCTATCATTTTCATATGAAATTGCAATATTTTGCCCAACAGAAAAAAATCGGCCACTAAAAAAATAATATTTCTGAATGGTTTTTATCCAAGAATAATTTCTTATTAAAATAAAATGCACGACTGGGTCGCACGTACTTGCTCTTATAGATAAAGTTACTATACATGCTAAGCTTTTTTAATTAAAAATTTGTAAATGCAGTTTGAAAAAAATTAAATTAATTAAGCTTCTTTAATGAACGTTAACTGAAAACGAAGTATGCAATCTGATTTCTTCTACAATGATACATTTTTAGAAAAAAAAATGAAAATCGTTAGAGCTGTTTTTTATTTATTAATTTTGCAAGGACTTTTATAAAAAAAAGTTGGTACGCCATTTTTAAGATATTATTTATCAACATCTAAAAACAAAATTTTGAAAAAAAATATTGAGTAGTTTTCGAACAAATGATTTTTCAAAAAAAAAATTCAAACTTTTTTTAAAAATCCAAAATAAAAAATATTCGATTTTTTGTTTACTAAATACTATTACGGCAACTTGAAAGCATCCATGTAAAAAGAATGGTTGGAATTGATTGAGTCATGAGGGAGAAAATCAGAATTGAAAAAAACGGTTCTATGGCAGGTACCGTTAATAACTGTTTAAAAAAAAAATGGTTCTCATTTAAAGATAGACCTTACCCAAAGAAATGACCATGATTTTTTAATCAAAATCGTAAGCACCGTTTTTGAGAAAAATGAGTGGTCTCTGATACATACAGAGAGACAGACAGACAAACAGACAGAATTGTTGGACCCACTTTTTTCTCATTCTCTATCATCGTAATGTCATGTTTGATTGTTATCTCAACTTTTTTTTTTGTACGAATGCGTAACTTGATATATTATGGTACCCATATCGCAAGATAAAAGAAGAAAAACTTACAAAATAAAACAAAATTTAGGTTATAGCCGGGAATTGAACCTGAGTGTCGAGGTTAGATGTCAAGCACCTTAACTGGGAGCTACTGAAATATAAAAAAATCGGCGATAATTCGATTATTTGTGTACGCGTTATCATGTTGGTAGGTCCAATTTATGGATCCAAAGATGTTAGAAAATTTCTTTTCAAAATTCACTTATACCAAACTGCATTAATTTTTTCAAGCTCAACAGTTTCATTATAACTGACTGCTCCCCATATCATAACACCTACTTCACGATAGCGCTTTAAGAACCTTTTTTTCTTTTCTCTAATCTTGAAAATAATAGTTGAACCCATTAGAGCCATATCAAAGTTATTTTTTTTTCGTCTAAAAAAACCACTTTATACCATTCTTTTCTGCAACTCATATGAAGTCTTGAAAACTCTAGTCGCAAAGCTTTTCGTTTCTCGTCAAGTGGTGTTTTTTTTTAAGTTTCATTTGTTTAAGAAATTGAAATATTGATTACTCTTAAAACTGTTGAGCGACTTGCGTTTACGCCGACTTTTTGTTTTATTTTTTTATACCCCCCTTCATGTTTTTTTTCGTACGTATCTTTATTTTCATGTAAGAATAAACTGTATTAACACTTCGGTCAATTTTATCAGCTATCGCACGTCCGAATTTCACCGAAAGCACTAAAATTGTTGATTTAAACTGGCAAGGTTTTCAAAACACTCAAAAGATACCTATTCAGTTGACGAGTTGGCGAGGAGTGTAGGTACAGCCATTGTTCAACCGGGTATTTGAAAAAAAAAAAAACAATAAATTTAACCTAAACGCGTGGCAACCCTATACCTTTATAGGATATAGCTAACGAAAATAGAGGTCTCAACAGGTATAGCGATGTGGATAAATCGTCCTTTGACGGTGTCTTAGACTTAAAGTAAAAAAAATATATAGGTTAACTTAGCTATATTCATATGAACTTAGCGAAACACTCCGAAAAAAACATGAAATACCAAAACAAAATTGCAGTATCAAACAACAAAATAGTAAAGAACTTTTAATTTTATACAAGAGCAGGGCCGGATTAACAAGTAGGCATAATAGGCAGTTGCCTGGGGCCCCCGATTTTAGGTGGGGCCCCGAAAAATGAAATGACTTCTAAAATTTTCTTACAAACATAAAATTCTAGTAACACTTTTTTTTCAATGCAAAATTTTGTTGTCAAGTCCGGCAGCAATAGGTTAGGTCTTTCAGTCGCTATAATTGCAGATTTTTCTACTGAATTAAACTTGTTTAAGGGTTTGCTTATAAGTTTTTGTCAATAACACAATCACAACGGTTTTTAATAACAACTTTTTCACTACTTAATGCTAATTTATAGTTAAATTTTACACCCAAAAATTATAAAAGCATTACTTTAATAAACAACAACGACTTCCAATTTTGTATTTACAGGTTCGTTTTCTTACCTCCACTAAAAAAAAACCTTTTTAAATGCAAAAATTCCAAATGAATTTCCCATTTTGTTACCTGGTGTAGGTTATACAGAAATCGTAAAACGTAGGTACTCGCCGTAGGAAAAAATAACCTAATGACGGAAATGCTTCAGAAGTAGAATTTTCGCCTCGCAATGATTTTAGGACAAAAGGTTTCTCGAAATCATCGACAATCTTCACAGTGAAATCAAACGACGTGCGAAAGTGTATATGGAAGTTTCACAGAGATTTGCATTTCTCATCAACTTTTCTTTTAGTGATGGAGACCTCCACGAAGCTTTAAATAACTTAGTTCGTTTTTATTCTAGCGATTTGGAAGAATTTTTCAAAAGTTAAGTGAACTCCAGATACACTGATGCATGCACAAAAAACTTATAGTCATTTGTATAAGATTCTAATGAAAGATCAATTAGCCGATGTATTTCCAAACACAGAAATAGCTCTTCGGATTTTTTTAACAATAATGATCACAAATTGTTCTCCCAATTAAAAAGAATTAAAGCTGCTGAAAGAGCTACAAAGCGACAAAAGCGACTCGAGATGTTAGGCATTGAGTCAGCTTTATTGAACAAAATTGATATTGATGATATAATTGATGAATTTGCCGAAAACAAATGTAGAAAACAACATGATTAAAATGTAGATAGTAGTTTTATTGATATTATTACATTGTGACAATAAATTTTGGATGAAACATATAAGTTTGTATTTTTAAATCGAAAAAGAAGGGAAACGACATGAAAAAAGGGCCCCCAAATTGATGGTTGCCTAGGGCCCCGTTGAGGGTTAATCAGGCTCTGTTCAAGAGTGGTGTTTCGGTAGCTTCATATGAACTTAGCGAACCACCTCTGAAAAATAATAAAAATTCAGGAGAAAGAAATAAAGGAACAACGAAATTAAAATTGCCGTAACTAATAAAGTAACAAAATTCCATTTGCGAAGTTTACACTCTTCCAGTTCACGGTAAGTTATTACTAAAATTTTTCCTTGAACATCACTACAACAAATTTATCAACTGCAAATAAACCTTCCAGTCTTTTAAGAAACTTACCTTATAACTATCATTAGCTGCTTTCAGAATATTATACAGTTTGATGTAAACATAATCACTTCCGAAATACCCCATACTACCAACAATGGCCAATTCTTTGGCATTCGAAAATAAATCATTTCGTTGGGCTTTGGCAAACAGCAACGGTTTCTGGTTGGTGAACAGGTGATAGTAAATATTAATTATTTTCATCGTATGTGTCAATATATTATCGATGAAGCTATTGTGGCTGTTGACATTATTTGTTGTTAAAACATTGCCTGAAAATAAGAGAGAGAACAATAAAATTTATTAATTCACAATAAAATATATAAATTAAAATCGTAATAATAAAAAAATTAAAACATAATCAAATACGAATTAAAAACAACAAAAAAAAATAACTAAATAAAAAAAAGTTTTCCTCTTCATGTGTGATAAATCGGTAAAGTATCTCCGGCATCGAATTATCATATAACTCAATTACAAAACAAAATAAAAAAAAAAAAAACTCAAAGCCATGAAAGTCGAAAAAATTATTATTATTAGCATTTTAATAAGGACGTAGGAGTGAATCTCTGAGGTTGGCACTTTGAGTTTGTATATATAAATTCGAAGGGTTAATATAGCCTTGGTCGGGTATTTCATGCGGAAAGGAAGGGTAAATTATGAAAATGAATTGAACACAAAATGCACTATACAATAATTTTATTGTGGCCAAGCGATAAAAAAAAGACAACCCTGAACTCAGAACTATAAAACTCGATTGTTAATTAATTGAAATATTACGAGCATTTCCGATGCTAATTTATGTTTCGAGGAATTTGGTCTTTTTATTTGTTGTTGCATCGTTTTTTTTTTGTATTTGCAATTTAAATCCAATAAAGTTTGTCATGCCTCTAGATATGGGTGCTCCGTTGCATGCCATTGGCAATTTTTTGTTTAAATTATTTGCAAAGGATTGTTGCATGATTAATCTTTATCTATACATACCTATGCGTATGGTGACCAGTCGTGTTTTTTTTTTGCTTGCGATATGGGTACTATATATCAAGTTATGCATTCGTACAAAAATAAGTTGAGATAACAATCAAACATGACATTAAAATGATAGAGAATGAGAAAAAAGTGGGTCCGACAATTCTGTTTGTCTGTCTGTCTGTCTGTATGTCTGTCTGTCTGTCTGTCTGTCTGTCTGTCTGTCTGTCTGTCTGTCTGTCTGTCTGTCTGTCTGTCTGTCTGTATGTATCAGAGGCTACAGCCTAAACGGATGGGTCGATTTACTTCAAACTTGGTACGTGACGTTTTTTGGAGAATATCCAAAGACCATTTTTGAATTATTTTTTTTGGACCAAAAATAACGGAAGGTACCTGCCATATACCGGTTTTAGAAAAACTCATTTTTCTCAAAAATGGTTTCTACGATTTTTATTAAAAAAATAATGGTCATTTTTTTGGAAAAGGTCTATCTTTGAATGAACACCATTTTTTTCAAAAACCGTTTATAACGGTACCTGCCATAGAACGTTTTTTTTTTAATTCTGATTTTCTCTTTCATGACTCAATCAATTTCAACCATTTTTTTTTACATGAGTGCTTTGAAGTTGCCGTAATACTGTTTAGTAAACAAAATTTCGAAATTTTTTTTAAATTTTTTTTTTTTTTTGAAATATCATTTTTTCGAAAACTGCTCAATATTTTTTTTTTGCAAAATTTAGTTTTTAGATGTTGATAAATAATATCGTAAAAATGGCGTAGCAAACTACTATGTATTCGAGCAGGATGATTTCGGAAGGAGCTGGTGATAGAGAAAGCCCCTAAGTTAGAGAAGGGAGATTTCGGAAGGAGCAGGAGATCATCAGAAAAGGTCTTATCTCCAAGTGTGCAATGAAATCTTGGAAGGACTTAGTTCTCGAAAAAGGTCATAATCTAGAAGTGAGCAGGGAGATTTCGGAAAGAGCTGGTGATCGTAAAAGGCCCAAATATTTATTATAAACAAGAGATAAGTTATATTTTATATTTTAAACCCACCTGTTTGGACCATGCAACCCCCAAATAGGGCCAGGATGAAAATATGCAACCCATATTTTTTTAAACTCATTGTGTCATACATATTCTTTAAGTAAATGCACGATTTTTGTAAATAGCAGATGAGGGTAGTTTATCAAAAAAATGGACTTATATTTTATATTATTTAACACCTTGGGGACAGGTTTTAGCTAGGCAACCCGTGTGCAATTTATAACCGTTAGGATTACCTTTCAGGTAATTTTGGTAATTTTCAAATAAGAAATGAGGGTATAGATATTTTTAGATTAGCAAGAGTCTCTAATTTCAAATAAAATTCCACTAATACTTGTATGGCAACCCTGTTAAAACAAAGTAAATACTAAATCACTCTATTTTTTAAAACTTTTTAATTTTACGAACATTCCAAGCTCAAGCTAAGGATATTTAAAATATTACTAAAATTATTTGAAGAATGTTTCACAAACATTTAATAGGATTTTAAATTTTTTAATGTGGTATTTTGCATGGAACAAACGTCATTTAAAGGTTTAAAAGAATGTTAAACTGTTCAAACGGCTTTATGAAATCGGGCATTAGAGTCCAAAAAATAAACCCTTGTTACAAATATATCGATCGCAGACGTTTGAATTGTCGTCAGAAATAACCAAAATTATCTTAAAAATAATTTTGGACGCTTTTTTAACTTTGCATGAGTCTGATTGGTAATGATGGTGACAACGCTAATGTCTAGGACCCAGAAAGATGCTTAAAATGTATTGCTTGCTGTGTTTTAGCTAATTGTTTGTAAGGTAGTTAGGTGGTTGTTATTTGACGGTATTGATTGTCAAACCATTAAACCATTAAACTATACAATTTGAAAACATGGTCACCTCAAAAATATATTTAACAAAATTCCGTAGCAAATAATTAAAAAAAAAAGAGTTTATTGAGTTATTAAACATTTTATTCACATTTTTTGTATAATGCAACAGTTTTATTTGTTTAATCAACCTGCCGACATCGATCGATTGGTGAAAACTGACGACAATGACAACCGGCAATGTAGTGGACCATTTGATATGGCTTGGATTTGGACAAAAATTTAGACATTGCATTGAGAAAAAATAAAAATAAAAAAAAATTAAATGCAATGATGTTGGTTGATGTGACATAATTTAATTAATTCAGTTTTTTTTTTGTTGTCTCAAATGTGGAAGCATTTATGTACGTTTTCATTTAGATGTTGAAAGTTAGCTTTGTATGCAGGTAATTTTTTGTTTGTTGGGCGATAAATTAATATCAATTTAATTGCAACAATTATTTGTGGTTGAAAAGGTGGTAAATTAAATGATTCGTAATTTTCCGATAAATTTAATTCAGATTATTAATAATCAATACTTATATTACTGAAGGTTTAAATTGTGTTTTCACCTTTGTAATTATGGTTAATGACGATGTAACCTAGCAACCAACGATGAAGAGTTATGTGTGCATAATAAAAAGATTTGCACTTTTGTGCTTTTTATTAATTTTTTTTTTTTTTGTTCGATTGTGTTAATTGAAGACCAAATAATTTGGAGATTTATGCGATTTTCGTATGAATGCATATTTAATTTAATGACGTTTGTTTGGATATGAAATAAAAGAGCACAAAGTGTTAATTTTATTAATTTGTAGAACATAATTATGATTCATAAATAAAAAAGCTTTAATTTATATTTTTTTTAAGGATTTTGGTGGCGTTATTTTCTGTAGTTTTATTTACACTAGAAAAATAAAATATGCACATCCAAAAGCTATTATTATAATTGTAGGTATTTTTATATGATTTTTGTGATTTAATTTTTTTTTACAATGAATAATAATTTACCAGCACATACCGAAAAAAACTCTATTATTGAAAGGAGGAAAGTTTTTCAAATATTAATTGTTACAAAATTCTAAACCTTGTTTTTTTCTGTTTAGAAATTAAGTATTTATTAAGAATTAATATCTGAAAAACTTTCGTTTTTTTTTGATAAAATCGAGGAAATTTTGTTCTTTCCTTTGAAAAGTAACTATGTCGTTTCGTAGGAAGGAGACCTTTCTTCAAAGCCGGTAGTTCTGAATTTTTGCTGAGTTATTTTTTAAGGTTAAGAAAATGTTAAATCCAATTTATCGACCTCGAGCGCCAAATACAACATTGGTAAATTGCAAAAAACCGCGAATTTTTTGCGCTTTTTCAGTAATTGGCATTTTTAGCTGTGAAGGGCTAGTTTTGACTATAAACTATGTTCTAAGGTTTCACACTATTAAAGTGTTCTTTGATTTGAGCCCAGTATCAATTGTACATAGCCATTAGTTTTCATACAGGATACAGGATTTCAAAATATAGCACTTAAAAAAAGTATTGCATAGTAGAAATAAAAGTATATTAAGAGTTTCTGAATATTTCCCAAAAAATGTATCACTTGGGTCAAATGCTATATTTTGAAATGCCGTACAGAAATAAGTATAACGACACATATGGTCACAACAAAATCATGCAATTTTAGAAGTAATATTGTAAAATAAAACAAGTATTTATTAAATCCAGCAAGTTACAAAACAAAAATAAATAAAATGCACGACTGCGTCGCACGTACTTGCTCTTATAGATAAAGTTACTATATATGCTAAGCTTTTTTAATTAAAAAAATGTAAATGCAGTTTAAAAAAAAATGAAAAAAACCATAAAATTCGATTTTCAAATGACTAACAGCTGACAGCTTCTTTAGTGAATGCAAACGAAGTATGCAATCTGATTTCTTCTACAATGATACATTTTTAGAAAAAAAAATTGAAAATCGTTGGAGCCGTTTTAAAAAAAAAAACTATCTAAATTTATATAGAAAAAATTTAGCAAGGACTTTTATAAAAAAAAATTGTGCGCCATTTTTAAGATATTATTTATGAACATCTAAAAACTAAAAAAAAAAATATTGAGCAGTTTTCGAAATTTCAAACTTTTTTTAAAAATCCAAAAAAATAATTTTCGATTTTTTTTTTTAATATTATTGCGGCATTTAAAAAGCATTCATGTAACAAAAATGGTTGAAATTGATTGAGTCATGAAGGAGAAAATCAGAATTAAAAAAAACCGTTCTATGGAAGGTACCGTTAATAACGGTTTTAAAAAAATGGTTTCCATTGAAAGATAGACCTTATTTAAAAAACTGACCATGATTTTTTTAATCAAAATCGTAGCACCGTTTTTCTAAAAATTCATCATTGAAGGAGAAATCAAATTGCATACTTCGTTTTGAGAAGCTATTTTAGTCATTTGAAAATCGAATTTTATGCTTTTTAAATTTTTTTTTCTAAAACTGCATTTACAAATTTTTAATTAAAAAGGCTTAGCATAAATAGTAACTTTATCTACAAGAGCAAGTACGTGCGACCCAGTCGAGCATTTTATTTCTAAAAATGTATATTTCTTGTCGAAATCAAATAGCATACTTAGTTTGGAACTAAGAACAATTTAAGAAATTGCTTAGGTAAGTCATTTAAGTAATGAATTTATGTTTTTTTTACAAAGTTTTCATAAAATGATTTTGCTGAGAAATTATTTGAACCGAAGTTATCTCTAAACCAGTTTTTCAGTGCAGAATTAAGTTTATATTGTTGCTATAACATGATTGTGCAGTACAGAAAAAACTTTTGTTGTATCTTCGCTTTGAGATGGAATCCAGAGTGGCCCAATATCTCAAAATCACTTTTAAAATTGCATGCTTTCTTTATCAAGTGCTCAATTATTTCGCTAAGCCACCTCAGTAAGAGCAATTTTTGAGAAAAATATAGTTTTTCTTCTGGGAGTTTATCCTTTACCAGTAACCAACCGTTAATTTTCATCTTCTGAAAATTTTAATTTTCTAGTCTGTACGCAAGTACGCTACATCTAAAAATTGAGTTGTTATTTTATTCAGAACAGAAAGGTATATTCGTTAGCCCTTATATAATCCTTTCCAAAAATTTTTCTTTTAACTTGAAATAAAAGTTTGAAGTAATATAATCTGAAACGAAAAATCTATTTACAGTTTTCCCTATGACCTACATTTTTGTTCCATTTTTTTTTTTCTATAAAAAAATAAATATAAAATTCCATAGAAAAATAAAGAAAATAATTTTATTTTCTTGTCCTACTCACCTGCAATCAGTGTTGTTGTGACTTCCATTAGGTCATTCTGGCAATTTAAATCCAACGCTGTCGCGTAGTTATGATAAGCGAACTTTAAGCAAATCTCCACAAAGTTGAACTCCGTCCAAATCTCGCGGAAATCGAAAAAGTTGAATGCTTTCAACAGGACTTTCAGTGCATAAATAATGCCACACTGTGGGGAATCATAAAAAATGCAAGAAAAAAAAAAAAAAAAAAAAAACATATAAAAAACAGGTCAAATTGGATTCATAGCAAACTACAAAAACAACAACTATATTGACTATACGACTACGAAGAATACTAGATAGAAGGTATTCCTCCTTCATCGTCGCACTTACCTGCAAGTTTCTATCATTCAACTCCATCAGTTTATTTGTGAGTCTGTACAAAACTTTGGCCAAAACTTCGCCATTTGCCAATCGCATCGAGCGACTGTGTTCGGCGAGTAAATCACGGATTGGAATCGACATGCTTTGGAAGAAGCGATAGTCGTAGAAGTCCCACAACAAATTGAAATTGGTACGATAGAGCTCTTTCGCAGACATAACGATTCGTCCGGCTGTTGCTGTTGCTGTTGGTGCTGGTGCCGTGCTGGATAGAGTCCTTTCAGCCATCTCCGTTGGTCGGAAATGCTCCTGTTGACGTCGACTGTAGTAGCCTGATATTTGAATAATAAAACGGCACAAGCAATCAGCGGTGTGCTCCCTGACGCGAGAATCATCGTCGCCAACAAGTTGCAAGAGTTCGTCCAGAAATGTATTCTGCCACAAAGAAGATTGATTATTATCATCGCGTAAGAAGCATTGAAGAAGAATTTTTTTTTTTTTTTTTGTATTTTGTTTTATAATATATATTTTTGTAGAGGGCATGGAAGGCAAGATATTGAGTTGGGACAGAGAAAAAAAGGACAAAGTGAAAACAGATTGAATGGCTCCTAAACATAAAAAGTCATAAACCAACCAATTGAAGCCACAGCAACTACATTGAATCAGCTATTAAGTTTGTTTTCGCTGAGAACTTGAAAAGAAGGGGGGGGGGGCAAATTTGCTTACACGAGTGGAACCAATTTATTTTGCTGACGATAAAATCGAAGAGACATGGAGGTTTCTTCTTTCGTTTGTTTTTTTTGTTTTTTTATGAAAAATTGATGGAGATGAGTATGCAATGACAGATAAGACTGTTTTTGGAAATTTGACAGATACAAATTGGAATAACATCGATATACTTAGAAAGTTTTGAGAGTAAGGGAAAGTAAAAATAACATTTCGAAGGAACTTGGTTAAATTTTAAGTATTGAACAACATGCCTAGATTTAAGGAAAAAGTCGTTCTAACACTTACCTTCATACTGACGTTTTATAAGTAGTCCTACATCGAGGTAAAGGAACAAATAAGTGTTTAATTAAAGGTAATACCGTCTAATTTTAAAGTTCACATTTATTTTCTCATCAATTTCATGTTTTATACATCTAACAATTCACCACTTTAATGGGCCTTTCCGCCCTCTTGCCAGGACACCGAAGGGAAGACCTGTGTATTTTTTTTTTTGTTACATTAACTCAGTCTAAGACCATCAATGTTTGCTTTTAAACATAAAGAGTAACACAGACACATCAAATACAAATTGCACCTTGCTACATCAATCTTGTCAGGAAGCGCGCGGAAACCCCTGTGGTCTTTACTATGAATGTTATATTTTCTTTATCTCGGTAAGCCTTGCCACCGACCGCCCGGGCCAATTCTTTAAGATTGGGGTTAAGCCTTTATGTATAGCGGAGGGGATTATGGCGAATACTATAATTAGATTTAGCGGAGCTTGTTTCTACAAAAGAGACACCCATGGTCGACAGGTCAAAGTGCAGTAGGATGTTACTTATAATAACCCTCCTCCTTCCGCTCAACAAAAAGTGTTCCCACTTAGTAACTCACAATAAATAAAATGGGAGTAGAAGAATTTTTTCAGTGGTTGTATTACTACATTTCAATTCAGGTTGAATTATTTGGAACTACTTTATATGGACGACGTAATCAGAACATAGGCTTACTAGGGGCGATTGATCTGGCAACCTGTCTTTTTGAGTCATAAAAAGGCCTAGTCTTTGCGTTTTGGAACTCTTGCTGCTGGGGTATCTGCCCGTTGTAGAAGTGATTTTGATAGTTATAAACCAACACAAGCCTCGGATATGAATAATAGAAATGCGAACCGTCCCATGGAAAACGTTGGAAATTATACAAAGCTGACATTACAGATCGTCGGCTGAGAATTTGTTTGACCTATATGCCAAAACCTAGTTTTTAGGAAATCGAATTCAAAGGTTTTGCAGTCTATGGCTAATACGGAGCACATACGGAATTCCAATATAAACCTGTTTAATATGAAGTAGCGAGCAAGAAAAAATGCAAACGAAATAGTATGGTCTTGTCTTAAGCAAGAACTAAGCTATTTTACGTGGCAATGGTTTAAAATTTTTCATATATTTATGAAATTTATCTTTTTTTTTACCGTGTCGATTTTTACAAAATTCCCTCTGGTGTCTTCTGACTTCTGAGTCATAATCGGTTGGAATAAACTGTTTTTAGGGATTTTGAACCCCAAATGTGGATTTATATGGTTTCTGGGATGTTCCTACACAAAATGAGCAAATATGTTGAGCATGGGCATTGGTATTGACCCCAGGCAATTTTTATTCCTTTCTTATGATTTATAAGAAAATCATATATTAAATGTTTTTTTTTTTTTTCTAAGCAAATTAAATTTAATAAAAGCCATTATTAAGAATTTATTATGGGGAAGATTTTAAAGAAAATTCAGTTGTATAAATGGTCAAAGTATAAACACTGCTAAGGAATCAGTAAAATTCTTCCATCGGAATCTTAGTTTCAAATATTTCGATAACCAATACCCACGCTTTTTCTCTCAAAACCCGTGAACGTCCGTGAATTCGAAGTAAAACGTAAGTATTTTTAAAATCAAGTATAAATGTAGATGATAAAAATGTTGTAGTTTGATAAGAAACACGCTTCTGGTAGTTGGTGGAGTTCGAATGCAGATATCTAGTATGCCGCAGCGAAGTAGCGCGGCATTTTATAGAGTTTGGCATCTCTGCTTTCGATTAATCATTCATTTGGTGTTGATGAATATTTTATTCGCTTAGTGTACAATGTTTTAAGGGTATTTGTACCCCTTTTGTGCACGTAAATGATGGAAGACCTCATAGAAGTCTTCAGTCTTTTATAAAACTTTTGTTTCCATCTAATTCAGGTTGGATGTGAATGAGTCTGTGTACCACGAACATCGAAAAATATTGTGGACCAAAGATTACTTAACTTTTGACCCACTAAGAAGGAAATATTGAATGCAGTACAGATAAACTCCTTAACTAAGTACTCACTTCAACATTTTTTTTTGAAATTGAAAATATGAAAACAACAGTATTGTGCTGGTACAAAGAAGACTCTTTAAATTTCCACCGTCTTAGTGAACAGCTTATTCAATATCTTCCTTTCAAGGAATACAAAAAAAAAAATGTAGAAAAAAAAATAAAACTTTTTAAAACATTTATTTTGGTTTCCTACCTGTACAGAACAGTGAACGTACGTAGCTATCCTAAAAGCCATCTGGAAAAAATTTACTTAACAATTCTACCGAGTGGCTTTTCGATTGTGGGATCAATTTCATTTATCTCACAAAATAAACAATTGATTTCATCAGCATTGCATGTGGTATTGAATACACATTCTGCTGGGAGGTTCCTTCAAAAACCAAACAGGACATTTAACAAAAAAAAAAAACCCAAAAAAAATTTCAAACCAACTCTTTCAGATCAAAGGGGTAAATAAATAAAAATAAATCCAACTTTATTCAACCAACAAACCGACCACTTCTCCGAGGCAAGGATAAAGGTACCTACTTTCAATCAATTTAAAATAAATTTGAAAAATCACAAAAATCCTTCCATTGCTCGAGTTTATATGACTCCCAACATAATAAGAGGCTGAAACTTTATACAAACTCAAAAAAAAAAGAGAAACGCAGAAAAACGTAAAAAAAAGAAATAAAAAAAAAACTCACCTCATAAGTACTGGCAATATCATTTCCGTAATATTCTCGAATTGCATCATAGTCCAGATTCGATATAACTTCAGCGTATTTATTCAGGACCAACCAATATTTATTGTGATAGCACAGGCGAAGTTTGCTCAATAGCAATTTTGGGGATATGATGAAAAAATCTCCATCAGCTACTTGTCGTTGTCGTCGTTGTTGCTGCTGTTGATGGTGGTCGGCGGTCGTAGTCGTCGATGATGATGCAGATGCAGATGCACAGTTTGGCCGAATAGGACTGCCACTGCTATCGATGATGGTACAATTGACTTTTTCGTCGGTCGCAATCGCAACTCCTGATATTCCATTACTTTGGTTGTGGTCGACTTCAAAACATTTCAATAGATTCCCAATAAGTGTATCATCATCAGCATACAATAAGTGGTCGAGGTTCTGGTTCTGGTTCTGGTTCTGGTTGTGATTTTGATTCCGATTCTGATGATGGCTGCTGCTATTACTCATTTCAATGTAAAAAGTTTCATCCGGTGAATGTTGGTGACTTTTACTCGTACTACTTTTGCTGTTAAAGGCTGGCATTTTTTGGACGAAGGACGCAGTCAAATATTTGGACATCAGCAAAGGAAATATTTTATCAAGCGCATTCAGGGCATGTATGACCACTGTGTGAATATCGTCCTGTAGACCCTGTGTGTATTCGCAGAGAAGAAGATAAATATAAATTCAATAAGACATTTTAAGAATACGTATGCACAGCAAAAAAAAAAAAAAGAACATCAATGACAATCAGTATAGAAAGGGAGGATAGGGGAGATGAGGCCAAGAACTTTAGCGAAGAAAGCCAAACAAAAACTTTCCATACCCACTCCATTAAAATTTGAACTATCGTTGTCTTTTTCATTTGAAAAAGCATATATACTTCAATTAAAAGCAGAGCCGTACCTTATTTTTAACTCACCTTAAGGATACAAAAATGGTTTTCGATTTCTGAAATTAAATTGTTGTTCGTTTATACAGGCTGTCCGGTAAATAATGGATAACTTAAAACTGACTTCATAACCCTTCTAAAAGAAATAGAAAAAAATTCTATTTCAAGTAATAGCAAGTAATAAAGGGTGATTTTTTAAGAGGTTTAGAACTTAAAAAAAAAAAACACAAAAAAATCGAAAAAATGAATGAAATATTTATTTGAATCGATAGTTTGAACCTTGCAATTTAATGTTTAAAGATAATTTCATGCGAATGTTGACCGCGGCTGCGTCTCAGGTAGCCCATCCGCTGAGTCCAATTTTGGCATACTCTTTCACACATATCGGCCGGTATCTCACGAATGAATGCATGGATGTTGGCTTCCAGTGCGTCAATCAAAGCGGGCTTGTCCCTATAGACATTAGCCTTGACATACCCCCACAAAAAATAATCTAATGGTGTCAAATCGCACGATCTAGGCGGCCAATTGACCGGCCCGAAACGTGAAATTAACTGTTCACCAAACTCGCCTCGCAATTGCGCCATTGTTTCGCGTGCTGTGTGGCATGTGGCACCGTCTTGTTGAAACCACATATCATGCAAGTCAAGAACTTCCATTTCGGGCAAAAAAAAGTTTGTTATCATCGCTCGGTAGCGTTCACCATTGACAGTAACGCTGCGATTCGCATCATCTTTGAAGAAATATGGCCCAATAATGCAGCCGGCCCATAAACCGCACCAAACAGTGGCTTTTTCGGAATGCATTGGTAGCTGTTGCAATGCTTCTGGCTGATCTTCACTCCAAATGCGGCAATTTTGCTTATTTACGTACCCATTCAACCAAAAATGAGCCTCATCGCTGAACACAATTTTTCGATAAAAAAGCGGATCCTCGGCCAGCTTTCCAAGAGCCCATTCACCAAAAATTCGGAGTTGTGGTAGGTCGGCTGGCTTTAGTTCTTGCACCAGCTGTATCTTAAAAGGCTTTACGCCCAAATCCTTCCGCAAAATTTTCCACGTAGTGCTGTAACAAAGGCCTAACTACTGGGAACGGCGCCGAATCGACATTTCGCGGTCTTCTGTCACACTAGCTGATACGGCCGCAATATTTTCTTCACTACGCACAGTACGTAAACGTGTTGGTGGTTTAATGTCCAACAAAGTAAATTTGGTGCGAAATTTGGTCACAATCTTCCGAATAGACTGCTCTTAAGGTCGAGAATGCCGACCATAAAATGGAAGCAGCGCGCGATGAACATTTCGAACCGAGCACGAATTTTGATAGTAAAATTCAATAATTTGCAAGCGCTGTTCATTTGTAAGACGATCCATGGTTAAATTGCAAACCAAACTGAAGCTGTTTGACAGTGACACAAGGTACTAAACACACGGCAGCTGTCAAAACCAGTGTTGCCAAAACCAATCCAGCTAAAAAATCACCCTTTATAACATAAATTGGTAAGTAAGTATGAAGGTCATTCGAGTTCCCAAATAAGCTGCTTTGAGCGCTTATTTGAATTTTTATTAACATTGTTAACTGTTAATTCTATATAAACCAATAAAGTTTTTTTTTTAAATTTCTACGAAGTTTTTTGTGATTTCTGCAATACTTACGAGGTCCTGCACTTTAACTGACGATATCGCAAAAGATTGAATACCGGACCTGTTATTTCCAATTCAAAACAAATCCAACCGTTGTGGGTGGTTCCATTGAACTGCTTCAATTTATCGTTGCTTAAGGAAGAATTTATAGCATCAGATACTACCTTTTTGGAGAAAAGTAAGCATACACAAGAATACGGCAATACAAACCGACGAAGTAAGTCAGTTCTTTCATTTCACATGTAAAAGTCAACGAGACATTTTTTTTTTTTATTTCTTTCGATATTTTTGTATTTTCATTTCATATGAATGGGTTAGGTTAAGTTGCGTTGCTCCTTTTGTATGAGAGCTGCTTCTTTCTTCAAAAACCAGAGATAAGCGCAAAGCATTCCTTTCATACACATACTGTCTATATACCTTGAATTCCCTTGGGGCTATATGTGTATATGTGGTATAATCTGCATGGCATACGTTGAAAGGAAAGAAAAGAAAAGAATCTACAAACTTTAATGGCTCCGATGGCATCCAGTTCCTCACATATACCTATACTTACAGGTTACCTATAGAATATTGCACATAAGTAAAATGCTTCAGCTTTCAGAAGCTGATTATACTCCTCCACAGCCAGAACACACATGGATTTTGTGTGAAAATATACAAAAGATGATACTGGCTAAGCTCTGCTCGGTATATGGTAGTTCAATGGAATGCTCTGCAGTTTGTCATAAGCACTTTTTAACTATCAACTCGATTATGTCGAGCTTCTTCTATTGAGCATAAACTTTCCAGCATTCACTTGATGCTTCTATTAAGGAATCTTCATATTTCCATCCCTCTCCGCATCATCGATGACAAATTAACGACGACGACGACGACATCGTTTTGAAGCAATTAAATTTCATTTTAAAATCTTTTGTGTTCGTGTGCATGGGATCGAAAATGGTATGAACTTTTTCTTTTGCTCTCGAAATTTTCATATGCCGCTCTAGTGAAGGTAAAGGCATAAACCTGAGCAGGAAAACAAAGCAGAATCATTAAAAGTTTTAGTTTCTTGAGGCGAATATTTCTTTCGTTTATTTAGTTTAGCGATGCTTGATGCTGTCTGTGTTTGAAGAGCCGAATCTACCATGGAAACAACTTGTTGCTATTGACAACAATTTTAGACTCCTCCGCGATTCAGACCATAACGCATTGAAATAATGCTTCAACTGAGTTTGGTAGGGAGATAAGGGCAGGAACCTTTACTTGTTTTTTAACTTATTGTTGTTTAGTTATATGAGCTGAATGGATTGAGCTAAGTGACATGTATTGGTTTTGTGAAAAAAAATTATTTAGGTTTAAAGAGAATTCTTCGAAAATAGTGTAATATGCTTTTTTTAGGTTAGGTTGAAACCATTGTTTTTTATTTAGGTATGTTTGTATGGGAAGTACCTTAAATTTGCAACTTTTTTGAAATGATCTAATACAAAAATTACAAACTGATTTATTTTCAATTTTACGTCAATAATACGTCGACCATCCGTTGCGGGTTTTCCGAGACACAGAAGAGCCTCGGGAAACCCGAAACGGCTTTTCAGTAGCCTGTCTCGGGTGATTTTCAAAGAAACCTGTCCCGTATTTAGTTAGTTGTCCATTTTTTCTCCATTTTCTGTTTTTTTTTTGAGAAAAATATAATCTTAAAAAAAACAGTTATTTCTACCTGAGCGAGAAGGCGGAGTTCAGTGGTTAATAACAAAGAAGTTATTTCAACTCCAGTAAGTTGAGAAATATCTTAGGCATTTGCTTAGGCTACTGAGGTTATCCTCAAATAAATATTGAGGAACTCCCTCACAATCTCGGTTTTGAAAAGGTCAAGTGGGCAAACAGCTCTTCAAGCGTACATTTGAAAAGAATTTTGACTTTAGTGACGATTATGAATGCTGCTCTAAATATTTTTGTTTAAACTAGATGACCCTGCAGACGTTGTCCTGATCGGCACAATGATTTTTATTTTATATTAGGCCCGCTTTATTGACTCTCTATTAAATATTTAATTTTCATTCGTTCATTCGTACATTCACACATTCGTTTAACTCTACATTAGATAAATAGTTTCATTTTAATGGACCCTTTACATAAAAAGGCATTGTAAAGCAAAAAAATAAACACCCTTGGAAATTACAAAACTATCAAATTTTACACATTTTTCATGACTTCCCTACACAACGTATGAGAAAATATTGTACGCAAATGGGTTTTAGTAATTTCAATATTATTTCGTAACAAAACTTTTAATAAATAAATTGCACAACTGGATCGCACGTAGGTACTTGCTTTTATAGATAAAGTGACTATTTATGCTAAGCTTTTTTAATTAAAAATTTGTAAATGCAGTTTTAGAAAAAAAAATAAAAAAGCATAAAATTCGATTATCAAATGACTAAAACAGCTTCTTAAATGAATTTAAACTCAAAACGAAGTTTGCAATTTGATTTCTTTTATAATTATACATTTTTGAAAAAAAATTGAAAATCGTTAGAGCCGTTTTAAAATAAAAAATATTTTTTCTATATACAATTTTGCAAGTACTTTTATAAAAAAAATTGGTACGCCATTTTTAAGATATTATTTATCAATATTTGAAAAAGAAAATTGAGTACCTAGTTTTCGAAAAAATGATTTTTCAAAAAAAAAAAATTATAATTTTTTTTTTAAATCCAAAAAGAGAAAAATGAGTTTTTCTAAAACCGGTATATGGCAGGTACCTACCGTTATTTTTGGTCCAAAAAAAATAATTCAAAAATGGTCTTTGGATATTCTCCAAAAAAACGTCAGATACCAAATTTGAAGTAAATCGACCCATCCGTTTAGGCTGTAGCCTCTAATACATACAGACAGAAAGACAGACAGACAGACAGACAGATATACAAACAGACAGACAGAATTGTCGGACCCACTTTTTTCTCATTCTCTATCATCGTAATGTCATGTTTGATTGTTATCTCAACTTTTTTTTTGTACGAATGCATATATGTACCTATACCTATGTATGTATATCACAAGTAAAAAGAATTTGTATTTTTAGAAAAAAGTTTTAAATATTTTTTTTTTAATATCAATTGGTCGAAAACGATTTTTTTTTTTTTAAATTTGATTAATAAGAGTTGTGTTTAAAGAATTTGTTCTGAACAGAAAAGAACGAAAAAGATTAGAAATATAGGTACAGGTTTTTGTGTCCCACGACACTCCTCCAAATTGTCCAAATTGTTCTACCATTTGTCACTTAGTATTCCATTATGAACAGTTTAGAACAACATTTTCTACATTCCCTACATTTGGGGTTCGTGAAACGTGTCAAACGTCAGTTAGTCGTGTGTTTGGAATAAATTTAATGAGAATTGACAAATAAGTGATTTTTTTTATAGATTCAGATTGAAAATTTAATAAAATATTCGAAAATCTGTAAGAGTTCGTAATTGATTGATCAAATTTATAAAACACGAAGCTGGACTTTAGGTTCTTTTTTGTTCTGACAGTTTTCACGTACTTGTGCTGATCTGTGTCGAGATTTAGCTATTTTGGCGAGTGAGGTGAGATGACTCGCATTACTCATCTCACTTCTCTTGAAAAAACGATTTAGCTATTTTCATGAAACGAGTATGTGGAATTTTTTTCGAACTCATCGTAAATGTCATTTTTTGTCATTTGTTTTAATTAAAAAATATATTTATTTGTTTTGAGGAAAACAATTATTCAAAGACCGCCCAAGATATTTGTTTGAAAGGGATTTTAAATAAATAATTGTAACTATAAAAATGGTTTGCAAAGTTTAGTGTAGTTAATTATTTAATATTTTTTCTTAGCATGAAGGCATTTTTATCAAGAATAGGCGCAAAACTTTAAAACTTCTTGTGGATGACATTCAAAGAATGTACCAAGGAATATTACAAACTATCTGTATTTGTACGCAAGTTTCAAAAGTTGCATTGTCGCTAATTATTAAGGAGAAAAAACGTCAATAAATTCAATTAAAAATTATAAAAAAAACCTTTTCTTTGAGTTGCTTACAGCTATTATTATTGACTATTTTCAAAACATATTTGAAAGAAATTCAAAATGCAGTTTTTCCACAACTAAACCATTGTCTTTGAGAGTTTGGACATCCAAGGCTCGGAATCTTAAATCATTGTTCGTTAATATTGACATATTCAACTTCTACAAAACATGTTTTGCTATAAAATTTGTTATGGACATTATTGTTTTGACATTTTTCAAAAAAAAAATGACTAATACTCATGGAAATTTTTAAATTTTACCTACACATTTAAAACTCGCCTTCGAAATATCAGGTAATTTGACATTTCATTCCACTCACCAACTCACTCACTTTTGCTAGCTAAATCGATTTTCGACGAAAAGTGACTCATCTCACTCACTCGCCTCGACTTCGAATTAGCTAAATCTCGGCACTGCTCTTTTCTAATCTAGATTTTCTTCACTAAACACAACTAAGTTCTATTTATAATTCCTTGAAAAAATATATCTTGTTAGATGAAATCAAATGGCGTACTTCGTTTGGAGCTTAAAACTATTTTTGTAATCTGTTGTTTAAGTCTCACAGAATTATAGATTTTAAACAAAGTATGTATGTAAAAGGCTTTTTACACTCACTGCAACTTTTACCATGAGAGCAAGTACGTGCTATCCAGTCGTGTATTTTATTTTCTAAATCTGTTAATTAAAATGAATCTACATTCATATTCTTATAAAATACAAAAAAAAAATCAATTTTTCAAAAATTATTGCACAACTATGTACTTCAAAATTAAAATTTTTTGATTTTACCTTTTATTAAAAAAGAACACAAAAATTGCTCCAAAAAATAAATGTGTTTCAGAAATTCCAACCATTGGAGGTTGGAATTTCTGAAACTACTCTTTCAGTTTTTCCTTACATATGGCTTTCATTCTGCATGATTTTGACTTTAGTCATGTTTAATTGGTTGTTTCTATAAATCGCTTATTTTATATAAATTTTATTATAAAATATTTTTAGAATGAATTTCTTTTCTTGGTATACTCGAAGCTATAAAAGAAAAACTCAAAACTAAAATACGTAAATCGCATTTGCATATTTTCAAAACTCGTAATTTAGTCAAAAATTATTTCCACATATGAAAAGTTAAATCCTTTTCATAAAAGAAAAACTAAATCATAAAAATTATTCATTATTCAAATTCTATACAACGTCAAGGCCATAATGTTAATTCCATTCGAGTCGAGTGTCAATCGAATACCACAAACCTAATCAGACAAGCGTACACAAATAACGCATATCCGCATCCATCAACTGTCAACTTATTTGCCAGAGTGAAAATTTCAATACTTTCGCACTAAAAATATATTCCTCCAGTTGGCCTCCACCGCGGCCTCTACCACCGGCCATCGTCAGGCTCAGGTTGATGGTGTCGTTGTTCTTTGCAAAAACCACATATTATACGCATCTCTTCGCCCATGAAACCCTCGTCAATTTAATGACGACCAAAAAATGTCAAAATTCGATTCAAAGCAAATCATCTAACCTAAGCTATATCGTGGGGTAGTACTTTCCATGGGAAGAGGTTGAATTTTCGATTAAATGTCGCATTTGATGACATAAAATACAAAAAAGGAAAAAAAAACACAGAACACTTCTAATTTAAATACGTACCTTGATTAAAATCGCCAACAGCCTATTGATATTCAGCGGTGAGTGATGGAGAGAATTTGGTTCCCAATTACCACCAACTTTACCGTCATTGTTACCAAGACCGTCACCAACACCATCACCATCACCATCATCGTTGTCGTTGCTTTCATTGACATTGTGCCCGGAATCGATATCGATATCGAACAACTCATTGCAATTGTGGTACAAGCCAAGTGTGGACTGCGTGAAATTGCCAATAATTATTTGCACATCACCACGCAAAATTGGATCCGAATGATTGTAAAAGAGCAACACATCCGAAAGGATCTGCTGCTGCCCCGCCCGCAGCATGTGGCGGTGTTGAATGTCATAGATGGCTTCGCCACTGCCACCAACAACGCCGCCGATAGAAACATCGTGAGTGGGCGACTTGGGCTTGTTGACCAAATTGAATTTTTCCGCAGCGGATTTTCCAATCGATGTGTCTCTTAATTGCGATGTTATTGGTTGAGCTGCATCCACCACCAATGCCATAGCAGCAGCTCGACCCTTAACGCTGTTGCGACTTGTTTTAGATTCAATTATTTCCGATTTGGAGAGAATTTGTTCCGATCGTTTGTGATTACGTTTCGGTTTTGGGGATTTTTGCTGTGACGATGCCAATGGTCCGCCTAATTCAGCGAACAACAACAATGGATCGGCACTTTTACTCAGCGGTTGATTGAGGAAATCATTTGTGGTGCTCTCACCGAAGTGGTCATCCTTAATTTCCAAAGGTATCAAATCGCCAGCACTCAGGACACCTAATGGTGTAAACTCAGCCAGCCTACAATCATCAGTGAGGTGGTCAAAGTCCTTGCCAACATTCGAACTGCTGCTGGTGTCGCTGCTATGGTTGGAGCTGTGGTTGCCCGCCGCTACCATTGCCAGTTGCTCATCCTCCTCGGGAATGTGGAGGGCGAGTTGGGTGCGCCTTATCTCTGCGAAACTTATTTCCAAAGGAATTTGCATCACCTGGGGCATGAGACGAGCACAATTAGCGATAACATTCAATGAAAGATGCTTTATGGACACTCGCACGGAGGTATCTGATTGTAGATAACCTCGCTGGCCAGTCAATAAAAACTTCAACGCTATGGAACGTGTCGTATAATAGATGATGGCTTGCTCATAAATCGTTCCAATGTTAAGTTGCATTGAATGTAGTTGTTGTAGTTGTAGTTGTGGGTCGGCAGAGTTGTCAAGCTCGTCCAGTAGTTGTGACTTTGTGACAGACGAGGACTCTGCTTCGTCATCTGTGTTAGTGTGAGTGTTCGTGTTGTCTATTAGTAAAGCTGTTGATGCCGTTGCTGACGCACTAGATAATGCATCATCATTGACCCCAGTACTTGTGGTAGTGGTTGGGTTGGTAGTATTGCCACTAGCATTGTGATGTGGTAATACCATTACTAAATCTTGCTCATTTCTGGAGCTCGAGCTATTGGTCGGAAGTGATACGTGACTGCTCAGAGATATATGGCTGTTTATGGATTCTAACGAGAGATTGTCTGCATCTTGTTGTTGCTGTTGCTGCTGCTGCTGCTGCTGCTGCAATTTCTGCTGTTGAGAATTTATTGCGGCCGGAAGTGGTGAGGTATCTGCTAAAATCGGTAATGTTGTTGGCTTGGGGGTTGAACGGAATAGTTTTGTCATGGATTCTGCAAGTGAAAGGAAACAAAATGTTTTAATTTTTTTGTGTTTTTTTTTTTTTTCCACTTTTGTATTTTTAAAAACGAGATAAAACTAATGGATAACATTAAGGAATTGCGTGCAACTAGCAAACAAGGAAAAGAAATTATTTTCAGCCTCAATTCATGTGCACTATTTATTCAATGACCTGAATAGAAAATTTTAAAAGTTAGTATATGGATGCAAGCATAGCAGACGTAGGGCAGTAGATTAAAAGACGTGATTGGTAATTATTTTTAAGCGACTGGCATGTTATTTGAAATTCAGTTGGTTGCTGATAAATTATAAGAAACTCTCGCAACTCTATGTAGCTATGTTACGATCGAAGGCTAATTAACTAAACTTTTAAGGCGGAAAGAGTCAACACTCCCCTTGGAGTCGTGAAGGGCAAAAAATATAAACACTTATCCTTAATTCGATCTGTTCCTAGAGGATCTAAGCGACCTTTCCAATAAGAAAATTAAAGATTTACTAATTTTCCCAACACAAAATTCATCATCAAGCAACGAAAATAAGGCCATAAGCGAATAAGAGCCTTGCACTACACATGGCACTTTGAGTCTTTTACAGGACAAATTAGCTTCAGGAGAGCGAACATGACGTTAAACTGGACCATAGTAACAGAAACCCATCTGAAAAAAATGATACCCCGTAACCGTATATGGTTACGAGGGTATCTTTTCAGGATTTTTTGGGGATAAGGAACAAGAAAAATCTCATAATAAAACTTTTGGCCTCCCTTCAATAAATGGCGAGGAGAGAAGCAAAGACAATAGTATGCTGTACAAGATTAATCGTAGTTCTTATACAATTTTGACATGAGTACGTGAAGACTTAACTCAATATGAACTATAAATCGGTGTGGAAGGTAGATATCATTCTAATGGAGAAAAAAATCTTCAACACCTTTTAGTTCTTGTTCTTGACCAACAGAAATTTTAAAACGTGTTGCAAAAATTATGCATCAAATGCTAAAAGAGTGAGTCTTGTCAAATTACATTACAAACTTGGCCAGAACGAATTTATTGATTAGTATAACTTCCACATAAAGGTGGATCTTCAAAGATTAAATGCACAAAATTGGAGACCGTTGACTAAAGGTAGATCTAGCTGCAAGAGGTTAATAAATGGTGTAATCTGTACGGTACTGCTTTACGAATTCGGGATCGGCACCACATCATAGGTCTTATATTGCTGCCAGTTAACAACATACATTCAGGAAAAATTGTGCAAACGTGGTTTATCCCAGGTTCACCGATTTTGAATGTGATTCATCTCAAGTTTAAGCATGTACTTTGGCTATTTTGACTTATATCAATCTTGAGCCAGAGGGGAGTGCAAAAATAGTAGGTATATACACAAACAAATCTACCTCTTGTTACTGGTTTTTCAAATTATCTACTACGCAGGTTTTCCACTTTTAATTCACCCCTTGGAAATTGAAATGCATTCGTTTGCAATTCAATGTCACACTTTTGCAATTTTCGATTTTTTACATAGGAAGAGGTGAATTTAATTTGCGAAAGGGTGAATTGAATTGCAAAAGGATGATTTGATTTGCAAAAGGATGATTTTGATTTGCAAAAGGATGAATTAAAAGTGAAAAACCTGTATGCTCCTCTATACTTTATTTTGATATTCATAATAATCTTCAATGGTTATAATAATTTTTAAAGGTAACAAAATATTCATTAAATAATTTATTTCAATTTTCTTACTATCCTGCTTTCGCAATCAAAACTAGTTATTTTACTTTAAAAAATCGCGCTATTTTTTAAAATAAAAGAACTAATTATGATTGCAAAAACGGGTTTATAAGACACGGGATTATAAAAACCTCGTTTTTTAAAAATGCAGGGTTATAAAAAACAGGATTTTAAAAAGTGTGATTTTACAAACCGGGAATATAAAAAGCGGGATATCAAACCCAATCCGAGTCAGAGCATAACTTGAATTAGCTTTACCTACCACCAATTTCAGAAAATAAAACTCGCTGAGCTACGGTTTAAATATTTCGAAAATTGACAATCAGAAATCTTTCACTGTAGAATTTTTCATCAAATGGAGAATGGGCATTTTGGACGTTCAGTGGCCATTAATGAAATTGGTGTTAAATTAAAGATCTGCTACTTCAGAATACTTTTTGATATGGGCGTTTTATTGGAATTCATTGGTGAAAAAAAGTTATAGTGCAATAACAATGCAGTTTTGTGGATAATTATGATACCAACAAAAATATTTGCTAGTAAGACAGATCTTCATTGTATGCTACCAAAAATATGCACACAAAGAAGGAATTTTCAAATGCATCTAGCGGGCATATGGAAAAGATTAAACTGTTTTGACACAAAATTTTCGGCATTATACAAGGATGATCTATCTTGCTGCCAACATTTTTTATTGGTATCATTATTATTTTACGAAATTCATTGTTATTACACTATAACTTTTAAACACCCTTACAAGGGTCTCCAAGGACTCCACCTCCCATACA
Source organism: Meliscaeva auricollis (assembly GCA_948107695.1). Taxonomy (NCBI): domain Eukaryota; kingdom Metazoa; phylum Arthropoda; class Insecta; order Diptera; family Syrphidae; genus Meliscaeva; species Meliscaeva auricollis. Next base: position 111,293,432 of record OX403616.1, on the reverse strand, counting down.
TACAATCAAAAGACCTATCCAAAAATGTCCATCACTTTATGTTATCACTAATGCACAATATCTGCAGTGGGCTCTTGTTTTAAATCCAAGATGAATGGTTTTTATTTCTTATTTTAATAATTCAGTATGTGATAAATGTCTCTGAAACGATCAATATTTATTGTTTCATTTTTCCTTTTCCACTCTTGATTGGATAAGACCGAAATGTTGGGGAAATCTACAAACAAAAATTAAAAAACATTTTATTCGTTTTGGCGTATTTATCGTGATAAAACTTCTGCACAATATTTGGAGTACTAAACCACATCAAAAAATAACAAATCTGTTTTTGGCCGCGGAACGTCCACACTCCATACACATTTGCCTATTCTCCTTTAAAAGTTTCTGATTATGTGAATTAGGGCGGTATTCATAGCCGTTACTCAAGTACAGATTTTTTCTACTAAAACATTTTCAATGCTTACATTTTTTTTTAAATTTTGGATTAAAAAACAAATTTAATTTAATTTAAGCAAGAATGATCAAAATTAACGACCATTAATATTTTGTCACCAATAGTGGAGAAAATTACTCTAAAAGAAAATTTATTGAATTCATCCATTTGTGGTAGGTATTCAACAAAGTAAAGTAATAAAACAAAAATTGCACTGAACTAAAAATGCACATATCTTTAGTACCTTTTGAGATATCCCCTTTTTATTTCCGGTTTCAGCGCATTATTGAGTGGACTAAGGCCGTATCAGGATAATCCAATGTTTACCCTGAGTATAGAATATAGCAGACTTTTTGTGATGTACAAATATCATACAAATCTACGAGTACTTAACTTTTTTGATACATTTTGAACCAAATCAAACAATATACTATTGAACTTTTACTTTGTACTCCAAATAGACCTTACGGATCGCGATAAACGATTAACATTTGCATAGAAATCTCTTTACCGAGGCATAATTACTGCTAATCAAAATTAAACATGAACGCCATAAACTGGCTTAATTCACACAACTCCATCCATCTAACAAATACCCTAAAGCTTTATCTGTTTTTGTATTGATAACAAGTTTAAAACGCCTTCAGGGGACTAATATCCTATCCAAACAACAATCAATCATTGCAGAATGCCTCGCATCGCAATCCTTCTTCTACTCAAAATGCATCATGTCTTCATCAATTTAATTTGAAACAAATTGTTTTCTATAAACTCTGTCAAGAAAGTCTCAACCTCAATGTCATCATTATGCATCACTACATTCAGTCTTAACCGAGCCCTAATCACTCCTTCAATCCTATATTCGTATAATAATATGTGTGTAGGTATTGACATTAACCTTCTGCTTCATGCCTGGCATTGGGATAATCATTTGTTCGGTTCATTTGTCTTCTCGTCGTCGTCATAACATGTCGATGCAATGACACAATTATGTAAATATATGCTCCTTATCTCGATAGTAGGTACTGATGTGAAGAATTCAAGATTCAAGACGGAAATATATAAAAGTCAACGTGATATAGATGCACAAAGGAACACAGTCAATTTCAATATGAGGATGAAGGATGAAGTGGGGAACTCATCGAGTAAAACAAAAAAAAGAAACTGTCGGTTTAACGGGTATAACTATTACCCAATCCTCTCTACCACCTGTCCTTATTCATTCCTTCTACTCTAATGCTCACGATGCTCTAGCAACCAACTTAAATCGATCCTTTACCTTTTTTTATAGTGATTCCTCGAAAACAAAACAAAAAAAACGAAAGCTTACCTGCACTCGAATGCGAGAGTAAATTGTTAAAGAAAGAACCAATTGTATCACTCGACTTGACGCCACCGCTGTCGTTTCCACTATTGACACTCGTCGTCGTACTCGTTCTTCTCGGTAAAGATGATGATGCTCCTCCAGTAGTTAAGGGCGGAATTACTCTTGACGTCGTAGTCGATGTCGTTGCCGATTCTGGATCTTTGTTGTCGGAATTATTATTGTCGTGCTCACCGCTGTTACCGCTACCAATGCCACCGTTGCCACCACCAATTGTGATTTCAGATTCGAAATCAATGCTGTTGAATGATTCATTGTCGATGTCACTCAAGAACTGTGATTTGTCATCGCTCGAGCCACCACCACCAGCACTACTGCCGCCTCCGAAGCCCTCTTCGCCATCACCTTCACCTTCAATCAGCAGGTCGACATTTACCGTCACTGATGCTGTTGGTGCTGCCATCAGTTGTTCTGATTCTTCTGCTTCTGGTGCTTTTGGTACATTTCGATTTACCCCCCTCAATTTTGATGAGGGTTCAGCCATCACAGACGATGACAACGACGACGGCGACAACAATAAATGGGGATCTTCTTGAAGCGGTTCATTTACTTCCAACAGGGTAGTAAAACCGTCATCGTCGTCATCATCATCATCATCATCATCATCAATAATACGATGATGATGTTGATCATCCTTATGATTCTTAAGTTGTAACTCATCGTTAGCTGGAGTGGTTGTTTGACTGACGGTACATGCAGCTACCTCGTCAACTGATATTCCCGAGTTACTGCTGTTCTTCTTCATCTCAGTATTTACTTTGGAATTGCCATTCCCATGCCTCATCTTGTCATCGCATTTCGCATCAGAAACCGAGCCACTAGTCATGGTTCTAGGCTGATGCATATCCTGTTGTTGTTGTTGGTGATGTCTTCGAGGAGGCGGCGTCGGATGTGTGGGTGTTTCCAGGGACGACGACATTTTTTCCATTCCTAATTTGAATGCATCCCTAATAGATTCTTCCTCCGCCGCCGCCGTTGATTTTACTTTCAATGTCGATCTCGCTGTCACTGCCATCGTTGTCGTCGACTTCTTCAACGTTCCATGTTTATTCAATTCGGATGCATCTTCATCACCAGCCGCAGCAGTAGCAGCACCACCACCAACAAGCAAACTTTGACTGCTTCTGTCTGTGGCATGGGGGCTGGAAGCTTCGTGGCCAACTGCATCAGACATCCAACATCTTTCTTGTGTCGTTTTTTTCTTCATCGGTGTTCCTCCCGTCGCCGCCATCGAAGAGTATGACTTGAATGGTGACGCCGAAGTAGATGCCGCCACTCGTACCACCTCGGACATGCCAGTCGCAGTCCCACCAGCACCATCAGCACCATCAGCACTCACATTGCACGTCATTTGGAAATTTTTCAATTGGAATATTTGATTTTTTAATGATTTCCTCTTTCTTAGGTATTCATTGTGCTGCAGCTGGTGATTGCATAGGAGGTGCTCAAGTGTTTTTCCAGCGGCGGATGTGCCTGTCCCATCAAAGGACTGCAAAATTGAATTGATAACCTCGAGAGAGGCATTTATAATGGAATGACTCGAAGTGTGGTTTGTGTTGAGTAAGTGCAAACAAAAATCGTAGATTTCAACTATTTGCTTGGCGTCCTGGATGCTGCTGCTGCTGCTGCTGTTGCTGTTGCTGTTGCTGCTGCTACAATTATTGTCATCAGTTTTGTTGTTATTATTATTATTGTTGTTGTTGTTGGAAGTCGTGTTTGGATTGGCGGTAGTGGTGGTTGTGGTCGTACTTTTCTTGCGGTAAATATGATTAGTGTCTTTGCTTTCGGCACGAATAATTAAGGGTAATAGAATTCTTAGGAATCCCAAAGTCCCAAGGAGTACATTATTTGTATTTTGATGGTCGCTATTTAGAAGAGAATCTGAAATAAAATAAAATTTATAGTTTAATGTAAATAAAAAGATGGTTATTGGGGAGGAAAAATGTTCTTAACTTGATTGAAAGGAACGAAAAGGAAATATATATATAAAATGAATTGAAACAACTGGACCTTAAGTGAATATATAGATAAAAGCTTCGTCGCTGGGGAAAGTTTATGGTAGCATGAAATTCTTTGAAGCTATCTGAAGTGCTGGAGGAATATGCATTTGATTTTGTTGACTTAAATTAGGAAATGTTTGATTTTAGTTGGTTTCAAAGGGTTTTTCAATTTGTGTCCTGCTTTTGGTGGGAATGAGAGTAGGTTAGCCAGCAAACGTGGCAAACGTTGGAAATTTACTTTTTTTTTCCTCACTTATTTGCTCTCAAAAGGGTAAAACTTTTTTTTGCACCTCATTTATAACATCAAAGCTTAATTTGTTAAATGAATTTACTTTTAGTTGAAAATGTATTCCAATTTTTAAAGGTGTTTAGTTTTAGAGAAAGATATCGTTATCAATTCGATTGAATAAAATGGAGGCAGGGCTGCTTGACACTAAGAACTAGAACTTTTTAATGAAAGCCATTCTGATATTTTTTCTGTTTAGTTTCTATTTCCTAATTTGCTAGAAACTCTACTAATTGAATATTATGTGTAGAGATACACAAAAACAAGCAAAGAAACGGTATTAGTTCTATTCGCCTGTCAAAAATATGGGTTAGTTAAATAATTTTTTTTCTTTTTAAGATTAGTTTTTATATAATATATTAATTAAAGTTAAATTTGGTCCCAATTCATTTCATTTCCAGAAAATTCGTATTGTTGCACCTTTTTATTAACTAATTAAGATTATAACACAAGGCTACAAGGTTTTTTTATACGCATACTTTGATAATTGTTTCTAAAGGTTTTCGGTGTGCTGAACTTAAATACCCCGAGTCAGAATCCTTCTATCAGCTCTCGTTTTTAAGGAAAGTCCAATTATAAAATCACGAAAAAAGCTTTTCTTGTGATTTTTTAAATAGAAAATTTCAAAAACTGAGCCAATTTTAAAATACTGACTTCGGATTTAAGTTCAGCAGATCAAAAACCTTTAGAAACGTTTATCTAAATTTGGGCAACAAAAAATTTGTTGTCCAGTGTAATCAAGCACCACTTAAATTTTGGTCAACAATTTTTGACATGAGCAAATCAACTCAGATCAACAGACTTCAAAAACTGCAAAATAAAGCGATGACAGTCATCTTGGCTTAGTGCTTGCAATGGATCAACATAAAACTGAGAATTCGGAACTTACAATGCTGCAATATTTGTTTTTAACATATAATTTAAAATGGCACCTAAATATCATTATTTAAACTTAAATTTATTTCGAGAGGTTCAACCTTGTATCTTAAGATCAAATACTAATTTTTTATTTCCTTTTTATTAAGAGAATTGTGTTCGTGATTGACGTTATTATATGTTAAGGAGTAAAACTAGATTTACCGAATAATATTAAAAATGAAACAAAAGTGTCCATACTTTTAATAGATAACACTAGTTTACAGCCAAAACAAACTATGCCAATATATTTCCTGCTGTAAAACGCGAAAATCGCATCGAAAAAAATATACAGCGAAAGGTTTTCGAGATATGATTATTTAATTATTTTTTTGTCTTGTTTTCGGAGGCATCTTTAGTATTTGACCCAAATCTTAAGTTATAAAATACCCAAGTTATCAATTACATCCACACTCGAATCCTGACGACGAATTCTATTAAATATTTATCGCATCAGTAAAAAAATTATGCGCAGTGTTTAAAATATTTTCAAAAAAATCGTTTTTTTTAGGATAATTTGCGATACAATGTTAGTCTTACTGCAAGAAAAAATCAATGTAGTAGACACATAATTAGTTTTATATTTTCTCATTGTAGTTTTACTTTTGACGAAGAAAATGAAGTATCTATTCAATAAATACACAAGTTTAACTTGAATACTGAAAATTAATGATCTATCCAAAACACCATACACAGCATTTATATATTGACCAATACTTCTCATCAAAACATCTTATTTTTCGCAGTGTCAAAAGTGCCACGGTTGTGACATTTTACACATATTGTAATGCAGGATATTGTCTGATACAGTGGTACCAACATAAAGTCTTAACCCAAATTATTTCCTTTAAAACTCGAGGACAAAATTTCACATTCTCTACAAATTGGTATTATAATCGAGAGTTTTAACATTTTAGACTCCAGATCTGAAATTAGTTTTCTTTAATATTACATGTTCGTCGAAATATTGCAACATTTAAGATCCATAAAACTACTTTTGCTATGAAATGGATGTTCTGACTTCTATACCTAAAGTAAAACACTATTCACATAAAGGCCAATAACTTTGTACATGCAGGGAGCCGACCCTGGTTATGTTTAATCACATTGGTTTTGGATTTATTCGATTAGGCATTAAAAAATACCCCAAAATCATGTATCATTTGAGTATGGGTGTTTCATTTTTTGTACTTCGAAATTTAAAATAACAAGTGCAATACAGAAAAACTCTTGTATTTTCCCTCCCAGATGGAATCCAAAGTGGCCCAATATCTCAAATTCACTATTCTATGAAGTACTACCAACGATGGAAATTTCATGCTTTCTTCACCAAGTACGCAATTATTTCGCTTAGCCGCTTCAATGCTTGTGAAAATAATGGTAAATTCAAAAAAATTGGTGGAAATACTTCGAAAACATGCAAATCATTTGTGAAAGGGTGTTTTTTTTTTCAATTTCGATTTTTTAGGATCTTAGCTATAATTTGGGAAATTGCCATAGACGGTTTTCTTAAGTGTCAAATATCCAAATTTTTGTACTCTTGATATTATGTTATAGAGCGGGCGGCCAATGCAAGAAAGCTTTACTTATCGAGTTTGAGAAAATTTCAAATGAAAATTGAAAGAAGACTATTTGTAGGTACGAAAACCACAGGGCTTGCCATCCCAATCTTGGCACATTTGGCGTGGCAAGATTTCTAAGATGTGATTGATATTGGTGTCAAATTAATGGTCCACTTTTAAAATTTAGAGGTCTTCCTCGTCAAAGCATAACAGTTTCACCACAATGCCTGTATTAAGGTTAGATGCGATTTCCGCGAGTTTTTCTTTAAATTCAAGTTTATTGTGTGTTGCTCAAGAAATTATGGGCATTTTTGTAAGGCAAATCAAAGCTAAGACAAAGGAATTTCTGAATAAATATTTTTTTTAGGTGACAGCTTGACAGTTTCCTTATACAGAACCAAAGTTTGTTCACAGTTTGCAATAAAATAGGAGAATTCGACAAAAGGTAGGTACCCTTGAATAAACTTTGGTACTGCCAAGCTGTCACCTAAGAAATTATACACTAGCCCAAACAATTAAAGGAACAAGATTTTTTCTTTTTTTTTTTAATTTTTTAGTGATTTTCGATAGACTGTATCTCAGCGAAAAATGGTCGCATCGGGTTAAATTAAAAAGCATTTAAAAGCTTTATTCTTTCAGTTTTTGAATCTTTAAACAAATGAATTTTTTTGAGCTTCCATTATAGCGTAACCATACGAAATTTTTTTCAGTTAAATGAATAGAAAGTTCAGTTAGCAAATTTATTAAGCTTAATTTTTGTCTTTGTTCCTTTTCTGTACGATTTTTTTGCTGGCCCGATATTTGTCTTCAAAACAACACAATTGTCTTTAGATTAGATTTAGATTAAATCTTTCTTGTTGATTAAAATAATAAATTGTCTTTATACCCTGATAGCTCAGTAACCATTCGTGTCGTACAAAGCCCAGAATTGAAAACTTCAGTTAAATTTCTACAAAAAATTGTGATAAAAAACAAAATTTACTTTTACATTTTATTTTAAATAGTAAAAGATACAAAAATATGTATTTCTAAGGTTATACAGAAAATTTTAAAATTAAAAATAAATTTATCAATGCATTTTTGACTTTTTTTTTCTTTGAGAATTTTGAAAATTTCTGTTGCCTTTTTATAAATTTGAACTAAATCTATTGAATAATTCATTTCTTAAGCGTTAGAGTGATTACAAGTACGTCATGTTTAGAATCAAAAAAATTTTTGTTTTATTCGTCTCAAAAGTTTGATCATTCATAACAGAAAAACTGTGGATGAACTTGTAAATTGGCAGAAGTATGAAGGTTATAATAAGCTTTAATAATTAAGCCCCACATTAGAGTTATCATCAACAGTTTTTCAAAAGCGGTAAGCGGCAAGTTTGTTTAAAGCGGGTTAAGTTTTTAATTTTATAATTTTCTTAGGTTACAGTTAAATTGCGCAAATCAACCAAAATCGGTTCATTAGCTAAATTCAAAATTAGTTTAATTGAACATTCGACGATTTAACAGTTGGCAATAATCATGGGTTAAAGACATGATCGAAGTTGACAAAATTGCCCCTAATCTATCAATTTGACACTTACGAAAACCATCTATGGCAACTTCCCGAAATGTCCAAAGTCATAGCTAAGACCTAAAACAGCGATTATAGGACGAGTGTAATTGAAAAAAAAGTGCATCACTTGATGTGGGCGTTAAAGCTTCCAATACACATAAAGTTTTTTTAAAATAAATAATTTTATAAGAAATTATATAAAAAAAAAAAATAATTACTAACTTTTTAAACTGTTTTGACCCCCAAAACTAAGTATTCCATTTTTTTTTTAAATCGTTAGAGCCGTTTTAAAAAATAAATATTTGTTTATATCCTTATTGTATTAATGCATTAACACGATTTCTATTTTTCCCCTTTATCTAACTTTAAAAATAGATTTTTTTTTAATTTTGATATATTATAATTTAAACATTGCCGAGAAACTTTTGTGTAAAAATTGTCATCGAAATCCGTTGAGTTGCTTACGAGAAAATCATAGTAAAAAAAAGTAAAAAACGGGTCAGTGGGTCAATGGGAGGTATGATGGGATGTGTTGATGAAAAAATATTTTTTTTTTTTTGTTTCGAAATTACGACCTTGCCTGTTGTTGCACAAATACAAATTTTAATCGAAATCGTTATAGTCGATTTTAAACAAAATATTTCTTTCCAATTACGTCATATGGCAGGTACCTATAATTTGTTCTATCCGTTTGAGGCTGGTACGGGCTATCTTAAAGAAAGCAAATGCAGTTTTTTACAAGAAGTAAACATTTTTCAAATGCACACTCATTGTTGCTGTAAGGTTTTGTTCATTTGCACTATAAGTCCACTGATTTTTTCAAATGTATCATATTAAATTATGAAATGAATTAAACATGAACTTGAAGACTTGATGTGTTTAGAATTCAAAAAAAAAAAAAAATAAAATAAAAAACCTATGAATAAACTCCCTAAGGATGACCATAAATTTTCCTGAATTTAGAATTCTGTCCAAAAGGAACCATCCAGGAACAAGAAACTCTTCAAACTTTTTAACGATGTGTACATTTGGACGCCAGGAGTCCAAACTGGTAGCTGGTACTTCTAACTTAAAATATTTACATTACTTTGAGAATTTTTTTTATTTGTCATGTGTCTGTCGAAAAGGTTTCTTCCATTACCAATCATTATATCTTAGAGTAACGGAAAAACGAAAGAGGATGATTTAAAGTTTTTGAACTGAGAACGAAGACTGTCACGCCTTATGGTTGCAGACTTGCAACTTTTTATTTATTTATTTTTTTTTCTTGATAGATCTTCACATAATACACTGCACTTTAATTGATTAGGGACTTGATATGAATGAAGATTAGAAAAAAAAAATAAATAATTCTAGTATAGTTTTATGAAAATTATGGCGTAACTTAAAACCGAGTTACAAGTTAGAAGTGATAACTCAAATGAGTTGCGATGTTTCAAAAAAATTCTACGCGGTATTACCTCCATACGATTTTGAAGGTTTCACAGCCCTACGTTTTCATTTTCAGTATCAATTGATCCTTCATTTGACACCAATTTTGACCTCTCTTAACTTTTGAACAAAGTTAGTAATCTGAAAGTTAGTTCTCTGTTTAATTAATTGAAAAAAAAACAAGTATCTATGCTATTAAAACGGAGTGTTCCTAATATCATCATATAAGTACATAAGTTTATACCTATATGTGGACTTAAAATTGAGCTTCTATATAAACATATAGAAAGGACGAAGTCAGCAAGTTATTGCAGTTTGTTTAAGTTTTGCTTTCTAACTTAAAGCCAAACATGAAAGTTTTGTGGCGGCTTTTCAAATTAATTGATACACTAAAAAGTTACTTAGAGCCTGCGGAGAAGAGAGCCAGCCCCCCATGTGTGCGCATTCAGGGAGGAGGATATCAATGATGATGAGCTAACAAAATAAAGCTACATAGTAGAACCAACCATAAGGTATTTTATATAATATAAGGATGATGGCTTTGGTTAGTTACAAAGTAGAAAAAGAATTTCTGCACTGAAAATTAATTGAGTAACATAGTACGTAAGGTGCACAAAGTGTTTTGTGTATCTTGTTACTTGAGTGCTACCATATACGAGTGTATAGCTACTCAATTAGGGCTTGAATCACGTAAAGAAATTTATTTCAAGGATATAGTTTTTAAGAAGAATCTTTTAATTTGAGGTATTTATGTGTACGTTGTGTATAGGGGCATGCGGTTTATTTTGCACGCGTCTTCTTCAAGTTAAAAGAGGTTCATTCAAAATCGGTTAGGGTAAGAGAAAGAGTTTAATATTATGTTTCAAAGAAAAGTAAGAGCGTGTTGTAATTTTGAAAAGGGTTTTTGAAACTTATTGAGGTTCAAAATTTATACAAGCAAGAAAATAACGTATAAAATCAGCGAGTAGAAATTCAAAGGCATCTTTTGATTGGTATGAATTGTTGGGAAATAGTCCAATTATTTAAGACAACATAGGTCGCACGAAAATGCATAGTACAAAATTTTGTTGGGTCGTTTAAAGAATAGGTACATGCAAACAAACCATATTTAAGCAATCATTTGAAGAACTGCGCATAATTCTGTGCTTCGGTCCAATTGAGGACTACTTGAGGATCAGGATCAGATTATATCCATCGTTGGGTACCTAAAAGTTGTAAAAACTAATTGGTTCCAGATCTGACTTGAAGATGCTCTACAAATGGTTGCGAAAATATCAATCGAAGATGTCAATCTTGAGACAGAAGTATTTTTATTAAATCGCAAACTGTTCCTAATGCATCTTAGCACGAGTGTTATTTTGTATTATCTTCTCTCGTAAGCCACTGTTTCGAATAAACAGAGATGTGAAAATCGTTCACAAGTTTGTCTGTATACTCTACCTTTATGATCGCTTCCACCCAGAAACATTTTGTACTTAATCAAGAACATAGATCGTCTCCATTGGTAGTGGTGGTGAGCAAATTTACGTCGATTATGTCAGTGATTTACAGTTCATTTTGGTCCATTGGTATGACTTTTTAGTGTGAGGTCTACTTCTAAAAGTCTTCTCCTAATGTTCTGTGACTAGTGAGCCTAGAACTATTTGATGTGATACAATTGACTTTCCAAGGCATACCGATTAAAAAACCAGTATCAGTAGTCCACAAAAAAAATATGCACGACTGGATCGAACGAACTTGCACTCATGTAGTGCAATGCTATTTTGTAGTGACTTAGATTGCAAATTTTAGCTTTTGGTTTTTTTGAAAAATTTAGTTTTTGAATGTTGATAAATAAAATATTAAAATAGTTTGAAAAAAAAACGGCACCAACCATTTTTCAAATAAAAATTCAAATAAAAATATCTTGAGTCATAATTTACGGATCTGAACAAAAAACCTGAATACTTATAAAATTTCTATTTAAAATTCTATTTAATTATCTTTTGCATACATATGTGAAGAAGATTAGGCGCAGTTTGTTAAAATACTTTCAAAAAAGTCGTTTGTGTCAGCATAATTTACAATACAAAGTTAGTCTTACTCAAAGGATTAAAAGGCACGACTGGGTCGCACGTACTTGCTCGTATAGATAAAGTTACTATGCATGCTAAGCCTTTTTAATTAAAAAATTGCAAATGCAGTTTTAGAAAAAAAAAATTTAAAAAGCATAAAATCAATTTTCAAATGACTAAAACAGCTTCTTAAATGAATTTAACCTAAAAACGAAGTATGCAATCTGATTTCTTCTATAATAATAAAGGCCGTTTTCTAAAAAAACTATTTTTTCCATATAAAATTTAGCAAGGACTTTTATAAAAAAAATTGATACGCCATTTTTGAAAAAAAATATTGAATAGTTTTCGAAAAAATGATTTTTCAAAAAAAAATTTCAAACATTTTTAAAAATCCAAAAAAAATAATTTTCGAAATTTTTTTTATTAAATATTATTACGGCAACTTAAAAACATTCATTTAAAAAAATGGCTTAAATTGATTGAGTAATGAAGGAGAAAATCAGAATTAATAAAAACGGTTCTAGGGCAGGTTAATAACGGTTTTTGAAAAAAAAAAAATTGTTTTCATTTAAAGATAGACCTAATCCAAAAAAAATGACCATGATTTTTTTAATCAGAATCGTAGGAACCATTTTTGAGAAAATTTAGTTTTTCTAAAACCGGTATATGTCAGATAACGTTACTTTTGGTCAAAAAAAAATTCAAAAAACGTCTTGGGATAGTCTCCAAAAAACGCCACATACCAAGTTTGAAGTAAATCGACCTAGCCGTTTAGGCTGTGGTCTCTGATACATACAGACAGAATTATCGGACCCACTTTTTTCTCATTCTCTATCATCGTAATGTCATTGTTATTTTAACTTGATATATAGTACCTACTCGTATATCGCAATTTATTAACTGCGAAATTAGTTTTATATATTTTTCTTATAGTTTTCTCAGCCGAAGAAAATAAGGTATTCCTTTAAGAAAACTGCTGATAGGTTTTTAAGTTACGACCGTTTTTGTGAATATAGTTTAGTTCGCCTTTCTTAATAACTTTTCATTAAAACCTATCGGCAATTTTCTTAAAGGAATATTTATTTTCTTCGGCAGACATAAAATGTATAAACAAAAAATATAACACTAATTTACCAGTTACTAAATTAATTTTTTCTTTGAGTAAGAATAACTTTCGTAAATTATGCTCAAAAAACGACTTTTTTGAAAGTACTTATTTTAACACATTGCGCCTAATCTTCTTCTCTAATGCAAAAAAAAAAAAATAGAATTTGTTGCAAATTTTATCAGTATTCGGGTGATTTTTTGTTCAAATCCGTAATACTAAAGATACTTTGCAAAAAAACGACAAAAAAATTAAAAAAAATCATATTTCCAAAACGTATCCAAGAATATCTTTTTATTTTCGATGCGATTTTTCAGTTCTACGGGTAAAAATTTATACGACAAATATGAAATGGTGCAGTTTTAACTGTTAACTAGTGTAATGAGCGCGTATGCACAGAACCTATCTTCTCGTAATTATTGCATGAAAATACTAAATGTATCTAAAGGGATTTTTATGATGTTTTTACTCTCAATTTAAAGTTAAAGCTTTCAAACGAGACCAATAACATTTAATTATGAGAATTGCATTTAACAGTATAGTTGTTGTTAAAAAGCGAAAGAGCTGATCAAGAGAATGTAGTTGAAGGCCTCTGCCTACCAGAATATCGTCCCAAATGCTTATCTTATAAGTGACGTCAGAAGACGAAGTTTTAGAACAGCAACTTTTACAACAACAACAATAAACCTTATGTCTAGTGGCGCCTTGAAACGACGTAAAGAAGTTAAAATAAGTCTAATTCACAATAAAGGCGTATTTTAACTTGTTCAGCTCAGTATTCAGTTCACTTGACAATGAATTTTTTATAGAAAATTGTGTGCGTGAAACTTTTTTCTGTAGATTCCAAGGCATCGATGTCGAGCTAAAATTGTTTGATTGGTAAATGTTAAGTTTTGACATGCTAAATTATGATTTTTGAGTGAGTGCAATGTGGCGTATACGTAATTTTTATTCTGTACACAGGGTATCTCTTGTAGTACCTCTTGGCGTAATGATTTGTTCGATAGACTATCACGCCGGAGGTTTGAGTTCGTTTTTCAACACATTTTAACAGGCATTTTTACTCATTTATATGATGCGGGATTATTATTGCAAATCGAAAGTTGTCGTTTCGTTAAAGTTCTATAGTATATAATGCACTTGTTTCTTAAAAAACAAAAAAAAAGATCGGATTTAGGATCAACATAAATTGTAAAAATATTGATAATTGATAAATTTTTAAAATTCCTTAACATATTTTTGCATTAAATCTCTAAAATGTATGACTATAAAATAGAAAATGTTTTGTCAAACACAAAGACTTGTATATCCGCACCTGCGTTCACTTAAATTCGTTTTCAATCCGTCAACTGCATAAACGAAATATTTTGACAACATGTGTATATTTATTTTTGTGCACTAAAGCTTAAAATATGTTTTTCAGCTTAAACTATATTTAACATTTAAACCAATCAAATTCACTATTTTGCATTCATGCATATCAAACTAGAAAACTATATCCAATGAACACCCTACAGCCTTACACAAAGTAAATTAATTATTCAAAATCATATTAAATTTAAAAAAAAAAATACATTTCACTAGGTTTTGTGCCGTTCAAGTGTTTCAGAATATGTAATTACACATGTTTTAGTAATTTTGTACAAAACGCCATTTCCAAATGCAATGTAATCTAAATTGAATTTAACATTCAGATATTTATTTTGTATAGTCCACGCCTATACGAATATAATCACACATAAACCGAATAAATGCGAGTAGATACACTCGTAGGTGTTTGTATACAATGTATTACAAAATGTCTGGATTAACAGGAAACGGAAAACCAACCATTACGCTTCATCAAAGTTGGATAGGTTTCAACTAAAAAAACAAAAGCAGAAAAATACAAATAATACAAAAATATACATATTTGAAACATCAAAAATGCCACGTTATTCTGGGCTCAACTAATATTATATTCGAAACTGAAACTTAAACTGAATTCGTTTCACGCAAAATATCCGTGTTAGACACGATGATTAATTAAAAATTGATTTTGATTGCTGGAATGTGTGTCCTGTTTTGTGTATTGTGTTGTTTTAGTTAAGGTATATAGGAATGAATTTCTTTTTAATTTGTGAATTCGTGCAAAATTGTAAACGATGGATTAATTTACAATCAGTTGGGGGTTTTGATTATGAAAACAATTTCTAGTTGGATAAAACCTCAGGAAATTGTATTGACGCTATATGCTTCCATACAATGAGTTTTAATGATGCAGAAAATTGTTGCAAAAATATTCTAATATGAATTTCATAATTTTTTGTGGTTTTTGGAGCAGTTCTTTGGCTTTGTTTGCTTGATAAAATCCTTTTAAACCAGTTAGAGGCCATTAAATAACCGATTTTGTTTTAAAATTTTAATTGATCATTAACTCGGAGGCGATTTCAATAGCAATTTGTTCTAAAGTTTATGATGCACTTAATCCTTTCAAGAGGTTTAGCGCTCGCAATACATTTCAATACATTTCAAACTCTCTCTTGTATTCTAAAATAATAATAAAGTATTTGTGAGTCAAAAAATAAATATTTTTAGTTCAACATTTTGTTCAATAATTTTGTTTAAAAAATTATATACAATGCAATATTTTTCGAAATCATATGAAGAACCTGTTGGCAAATTTTGACGAAATCGGTTCATCCATAAAAAATATTCAGACCTCCGTAATCAGAAACTCCGTCGTGGAAAATCCCCGAACGGATTATTCCGCTACGAACCCCGAAAAAAAGCATTCACAAAATCCGAAATAAAATGCACAACTGGATCGCACGAACTTGCTCTTGTAGTTCATCTGATTTTCAAAATTCTTCTTTTCAAAATTCTGTTTTAATTCTAAAAAGCGCACGCTTTTAAACATTTTCCAAACGAGTTTTTTTTTAATTATTTTTATAATTTTGTAGAAAAAAATTGTTTTGGAAACATGCTTCAAAGGAACAACTGTTTGCAGCAAAGAACATTATTACTCGGATTACCGAATCCAAAAATGATGTTCCGCCAATTTTCAACTTTTATATGGTAGGTTTATGCCAGATTTATACCAGAAACAAAATTACATTATTTTTGTCATTAACTTTTAATTAATGAACAAGCTGTCGTTATTTTGTAATAAATGTAGAGTTAATGACAAAAATAATGACTCGTATAAACCCGGCATTAGGGTTGATAAATATCAACAATGACATAAGTCGTGGGGCAGTTTCAGTAAGTGGAAGTGTCTTCTTGGATCGATTATGCAGTTCATCCACCGATTCACTGATTGAAATTTGAGAAAGATATAGAACAGATTGTAATAAGTTTATATTTTTTTGTTCTTGAAGAAGAATTGTCAATTTTTTCAGAAACATGGCTTGATGATAGCCATATAGAAATAGTTAACTTCTGCCACACTGATAGTTTTTGTCTAACTAATGGGGTTTTCGTTTGGTAAAAAAAAAAATCAGTTTATTTTGCATTTAGATCTGTCAAAGCCTTCGATTGGGCAGAACAATTGAATTATTTTTTTGACTTAAAATCAAAACTGCGAATCTGGATTTTTCAGCAGATCTACCACTGAAAAATCTACACCACTTTGACAGCCTTCAATTTGACATGCTCTTGTTTAGTAATTTATTTGTGGTAAAAAAGATTTAAAATAGATTTGAGTTCCAATGGAAGCACTTTTTTAATCATTTTTGTAATCTTTTAAATTTATTTCTTCGTTCATTTCAAAACAAAAAATAACATCACATTAAAAAAGAGATTCGATTCAATTGAACAATTGATACGGCTAGCTGTTTAACAGACACAAATATATACCAATACTGTAGCAAATAAAAATAAATCTGAAATTTGTTCGAGCCGCCACGAAAAAAAATCAATTTATAAATCAAAAAATAAATTTATCAAACGAAAACCCCATAAGTTGCAACTTATCCAATGTTTTTTTTTTTTTATTTTTGTATAAAAGGGTTATACTGAAGAAAACCAGAACTAGCCTAATTTTCTATCTTAATTAATTAATTAATAAGCAGATTTTTGAATAGCCGTTTTTTCTTTTAAAGCAAAATTATGAAAACAAGAATTTTGTCCCGCTCCCATCATCTTTAACACAGAATTAAAATAATTCCTTAAAATATATATTATAAATATATATACTTGAAATAAGTGTTACAATTCTGATAGTCAGTAGATATACTCTTTCAAGCTTTGTTACCAAGAATTGAAAGTTTTAAAAATTATCTTATGTGGAAAGCTGTTTTTTTCCAAGGAAAATGAAATGAATGAAATTATTTTCTGTTGAAATTAGAATCAGATTAGATTTCGAAATTATTGTATTGGTACCTATAAATTAAGTTCTAACTATATTTTACATCCAGAATTTTTTTGTGTTTCTTATTTCTCATGTACTCTTATACCATATATTTTAAAATAACGTAAGTGTGAAAAGCAATCTCGGAGTTTCCAGTCAAGTCCAAAAATAATGGGAAGTTAGATGCTCATAAATCATCTTTTACCTTCGAAACCATAGGTTCTATGCAAATTAGCTGAATGAAAATTTATGTGTAGAATTGCATAAGCTACAACTCTACATACCATATTTTCCTATAAGTGTCAATTATTCAGAAACAGAAAAAAATACTGCAAGAAAACCGCTTTCCCGCTATTTTTCACTCATTTAGAAAAAAAACTAACGGGTAGAATAAAAAATAAAATTTATTGCATGTACTGGACCTTCAAATAAAGGTTCTTACAAAATTCAACTAAATCCGATCATTTTTCTAATTTTACTGGCCAAAAAAATAATATTTTGAAAATTAGTGTGTGAGGATCTTTATGATAGGATTTAAGCATATTTCGCCACCATAATTTCAAGTAATTTCAGACTGTAATACTATATATTTTCAAATAGTAATAGTCTAAAAGAGTTTTCTTTCCGTTATCAGTTTTTCGTTAACTAGACGACTTTTTGATAGTTAGTTGCAGGATTCGAATGGAATTTTTATGTTATTTTCACACGTTTTAAAATACAAAAAGAACATAAATAGATGACAAATGATTTAAAGAATAGTTTGTGAAAAAGTATTTAGGTATTTTTTTTTTCCTGACACGAAATTTTTTTCGTATCAGGAAAATAAACAAATATAGTTTTAACAAAGTCTTAATGAGCAAATGTAAAATTTCTATACACAAAATGACCGTTGAGTCATCTGTCATCGATTTATGTTGTTTTTGTATTTTGAAACCAGTTAAAACAACATAAAATCTCTATTCGTAAATTTTTCCTAACTCGTTTTCCTGATCGGTATAAGTTATAAGTCAATGAAATAGTTATATAATTTTTAGTGCGTAATCAGGCACGTAGCCAGGGGGTCTTGACGGGCTGAAGGCAACCCAACCCAACCCTTGGTTTCTTATTTTCTATTTTAAAAAAATGTTTTACCTAATTTTCTTTAGCAGACTTATGTACATACATATTTTGATTGACCTTCAAAAAAGGTATTATAATTTAGGCGGAATGGGGTCCATAACCAAAATTAACAATATAATGGAAAGTTCCGAATACAACAGACATTTTTCAAAATAATATATTACCATATGCGGAACAGGAAATGCCGTCATATTATAAGTGAGTTTTCAGCTAGATAGAATCCTTAAAATTCATTTTAGTGGTTACAAACAGTTTTTAATGTATTGCAGTTTATAATTTTCCATTCAAATTTCCAAAATTTTGTTTTTTTTTTAGGGTGAATACCTATAGCTCGGATCGTTGATAAAACCATTCGGTTCTAATTTATCTTGAGACTTTTCGGCTTTCCGACTTTTCGACAAAAAAAAATTCAATAATTTTGCTAGTATTTCTGTGTGATTATTTTAATTAAATTCTGTTACCAAGTTACTTCAGTTATAAATTACTCAATTTAATTTGCATAGCTATAACCTACTAAAATTTCCCAAATCTCTATTTATTAAGAACAATTACGAGTAAGTACGTTCGACGCATTAATTCCATTTATTCAGTACTTACAAAACTATAATTCCAAATAAATTTAATATCCAGAATAAAATATAATTTAAATAGGAATGAAATGCATTGTTTTACATTGGCACTACCAGAAAAAAAACTATTTTGTTTTATTTTTTTTTATTGTTGTTGTTGACGAAAAAACCTCCATTTTCGCCTCTAAATTTAAATTTAATTGTATCTAGCTTTGTGGAACCAATGCAATCAACATTGAATTGTTGCTCTGAAAGCCTTATTCCCAGTGAATAATTGAACTCCCTTTTTACCCCCATATCTATTATAAGTGTGTGTGTATGGAAGAGACTAGGTATATTGATATTCCATCAACACAAACACCACAACACACATGGCTGGAATTTTTAGTCACCATCATAGATCAGCTTCCTCATTCCACTTTTTGGACATTTTGTTAATTAAAGTAACAAAAAAGCTACAAAAAAAAACAGCTTTTAACAAAATCCCATGTTTACCCAAAAGCAATGTTGAATTTTAAATAAAAAAAAAAAAAATAACAACAACAATGTTTATGACAAAAATGTAGGCTGCCAGTTGCTATTCTGCAACATGGAACTGGAAGTGAAGCTTCCTCCTTTAATTTCCCTGGCGCAGTGTATTTTTTTTATTTTTTTTAGTTTTTGTGTTGCATTCCTATTTTTATAAAGTCATACAAAATTTATTCAGAACATCACCAGTTGGATATGAATTGTTGATTTGCATTTGAAATTATCACGAGGCATTGAATAATAAATAAAAAAAAAACAAAACAAAAAGAGAAAAATATAAAATAAAATATTCTACACGGGAGGCATTTCTGTTTAGAAGAAACAACTCACCGATTGCTTTATTTAGGGCGTGTTTCGCCATCAGGCTCCTGTTCCGAGAGTTCTCAATTAAGCTGATGCAATTTTGCGAGGAGCAGCGCCGCTTTACAGCGCATTCCGATCCAAAGTTGACGATGAAAACCTGCAAAAGCATAAAAATAAATCAACAACGTGTAAAAAGGTAAAAGGATTTTTTTTTTGTTTTATCATTTTGCTTGTAGTTTTGAATAAAAAGATACAAGAGGGCTTATTTTTTGTCCAAACCGGCTTACACTCATAGCCTATTCAGCCCATTTTGGCCCATTGTGTGAGGGAAAAACGAAACGTCACAAACTTTGTGTGTATTTTTAAGCAATTCTGTTTAGATCACGGATTAGTTCATCAGGAATGGAATATCAATAGCGATGGTTGGATGGCTTGGCTGGGTTAGGTTGGGGCAAGTCAACGATGCATTTGAGTGTTTTAATAAATTGAAAAATATATAGAAACATGGATGTTGATGGAAATGCTGTCATGTCAGCCTCGAGCTGGCTCTTTCCTTTTCAAAAGAAAAAAAAGGATACATAGTTCAATGTTGGCCGTTGATGGACAGGTAAAAGGGTTATTTTTTATTGTGTTTGTAGTCAGTTTTTGAAATACGAAAACAAAGAAAATTGTTGCATAAAAATGTTAGTTGTTACTGATTTTTAAATGAAGTTATTCCTAACTGGCTTCGACCTCAGAATGAAGGCTTTATGGTCAGTGAAATTCACAAGAGGTACTACATACATATATGGCTTGCAAAAAAGTATTTTTTTTTTTTACAGTGGTGTATGTTATGCTGGTATGATTTAATTGTACGAGTATAGGCCAGAGGGTTTATTTAAAATAATAAATTAATTGAAGGATCAATAATTCTGGAATAACTTCATATTGTAATGGAGAAGCACCTAAGTTTTCCACTAAAGAACTTGATATTGTAGTAAAATATGGCTAGCCATGGCCTCTGTGAAATATCAGAAGATTCAGGCTTTTGATTAAATTTGAAATAGTTAAGAAGGAAACTAGAACCGGCGCGCGTTGTCTTTGACCAATTGGATGTTCTCTGAATACCACATGCATGTCAGTGACTCAAAACAGAATGCTGTTGGAAACAATGTAAAAACGGTAACCTTAAAAAACGAATGAAATAGCAATAGAAAATAGAACTAGACACAACAACCCGACTCCTTCACTGACGAAGTTTACCAACCAAAAGCTAAAGACTTTCATTAAGCTATGATAAAACAAAACGAATTAAGAAAAAGGGCTAACTACTGAGTAGTGGACTCAAGTACAGGTATTGCTACTCAGTTGTATTAACGAAGAGCTTTTTACCTCTGCCGGTTTTGTACAAAAGCTTTTCTCAACTGGGAAAAGATTCAATATCCTTTTTGATGAGATGAATCCACCCTGAAATGGCTTCAAGCGAAAATTTAAGTTAAATAGACGGTGGAACTAAAAGCTTTTTTTCAACACAGGTCTTCTTACCAGACCCAAAGTGCTAATGAACATTTTGGAACCTTAACTTTCAGGAAAAAAAAGTTGGCCTATGCCGGGTCAAGATAGCCCGACGCACGACAACTCGAGGTGAGCGTAAATTAAGAATTATGACGGATAAAACTTTGCACCCACCCCGAATCCTACAGTGACCCCAACAAGATCCTATAGTGATCCCAAGCATGTGAGTTGCAAGGAG
The DNA here is from genome assembly GCA_948107695.1 of Meliscaeva auricollis. Classification (NCBI taxonomy): domain Eukaryota; kingdom Metazoa; phylum Arthropoda; class Insecta; order Diptera; family Syrphidae; genus Meliscaeva; species Meliscaeva auricollis. The sequence goes on along the minus strand of OX403616.1, from coordinate 111,272,130 downwards.
GCTCCATACTCTCCCAAACATATCTCAACTTTAGACCGGAGTCGAGTTGTCGTGGGTCCAAATAAATAAATATCGGCATCGGCCACATGTTGGGGCTAAGGTCCAAAAGATAACAACAAACAAATAGAATGTACATAGTACAAATATTAATTCTCCTATCTATATTACCGATGGTGAAGTGCTCCTAACTTTAGCTTCCATATAGTCAAAGGATAGTTGGGATTACTATCCGCAGAAAAATATTTGTATCTTTAATGGAGGCAGTGAAAATACCTTTATTACCAGAAAATGCTCGATTTAAAACTTTTCACCAATTCTGACCCAATTTTGATCAGTAACTGTACCAGCAAAGGTTTTTTTGTCCACAAGTCCACAAAGTAGAAAATCCAAGACTTTCTAGGAAACGAAGAAAATTTATTGAGCTTTCCGCAAAATTTTTGTACAGATAACTTGTCTACTAAAATTGACGCTGCTACGCTCAAAAAGCCATTTCAAAGGTTAACACTGACCCATGCTTTTTGTAAAACAAATGACATAAAGACTACACCAGCAGCCCTAAGAACATTATTTTCATTAGCCTCGACTACAAAGAATATGTAACCAAAAGTACTATAAGAAAGACTCAAACAGTGTAACAACTGAAAGAAAGCAGTTACGCTCATAAAACCAAATGCAACCTCACTGTCTATATTATACCGATTTCAACAACTTTTTAATTTTTAACATACAAAATACCTCCCAAGGTTCGTGGGGGAGCACATGATTTATTAGATGTCGTTGGTACATTAAAGTTAGTAAGTGGAACTGTTCTTGTTTGATAAGAAACAGACTGCAGGAAGACTGTCCTCGCGGAAAACATTTTTTGAACATTTCTGAAAATTAATTTTGATTTTAAAAATATTCAGGAATATGATTTATAATTAATATCGAATTATTCCAATTAAGAGTCCACTTTTCTATTCACCCCGAATGTTTTGCATTGAAATGCATTGAGTCACGGGGAAACTTGCATTTAGGAATTGACTCGTCCCTAATTTATTTTTTTGCCCCACTCATCTACGGTATATTTTAATAAACCGTACACAATGGCGCGTTGGAGGAGTGGAGGCTATATACCTCTTAAGGGAATCACAACGGACTCTGAGGATCTAAGTAAGTAAGGGTCGTTTGCTGATACGATACTTAAAATATTTATGTTGAACATAAGCGCTTATGGGCTACTTTCCTCTGCGTAAACTGTCACATAATGCTTAGGTTTTGGAGCATTCTTTGATATCCAAGTGGCGTCAGACGTCAGATGTCCTAACACAGTTGTAAAAAAAAAACTTTTTTGCTTGCTTGAAAGTATGAATTTGTTATAGAACATAAATTCTTATGGAGTCCAAACCAATCCAAATTGAAAGGTTAACTCCACTGATTCCATTTTAATTTAATTTAGGTAATTCCACAAATTCAGTCGGTTTAAATTCGCAACAAAATATTTGAATCAAAATACTACACAACAGCTGATTTTGATAGTTTTCACAAATCTGTTCTGACTCAAGAGTCAGAACAGAAAATCCTGTTCTAAACTGTTCCAGACAGACCCATTAAACACGGAATAAATCTGCTCGGAACTAATTAAACACCAAAAAGTTGTAGAATGGCATTGGTCATCAACTAATCTTCAAGACATGGAATGGAACCTTAGCTCCTAGCATTTGTAAGATTTTAAAAAATGAATTCTCTGCATTTCTTCATATTTAGAGGCATCAGTCTACTTAATATCGCATATTTTTAACGTAAATATTTAGTAAAAGTTTGGAGCTGTTCGACAACACTGACTAATATCATGGAGACTTTCGGCCAGTAAAATTGAATACAACCACGAGCTATATAAGCAACGTCTGAATTTTTCACTAGAAGTAATATCTAGTGTGAGTAAGTTTCTGCCAAACGCATACTTTTGCGGAATTTGTCAAATAGGAACGCAGGTCGCTCCGCCAATGTCGTTTAAACTACCACGCTTATACTTTTCAAAAAGGCAGTTATGGGTTCAACGGTTAATAGAGGCAAAACCAAGAATAGTTTATAGTCAAAAAAAAGTACAATCTTAACCTACGGCTCGGACAAAGCAATTTCGAGTACACCTATAGACTTTTTATTTTAGAAGGCAAACAAAGAATAGGTACCTACTCTCTCCAATTAAATTTCTCTGAGTTAGGAAGGCAATTTTCAAATTTTACTGCACTGCTTAAATGTCCCTTTATAAGACTCTAATCATCACTGTCCTACTGTAAGTGAGGAGAGATGGACATTTTGTTGATGAGAACGCTTCGGTTTGTTTTGAAATATTACTTTTGACTCTACGACTACGAAAAGGTTATTAAAATTGTTTACTTACATCAATTAGCTTACAAGTCTGTAGATAATTTAATCCCACTAACATGTTCTTGGCAAAGCATTTCATAAATTCACACAACGTCTCGCAAAGTTGAGTCTCCTTCCGCTGGGCAATTGTCTGCAGACACGGCACCAATCGGAAGGCATACGAAGTGATGTACTTCTCCTTAATGTGCGGCGTGTAGTAAGCGAAAAGATTCAAGCAAATTCGAAGCGACCTAAAAATCATGACATCACCATTGAAACATTTACTTCGTAATTATTACCAAGAAAAGATATTCTTCACCTTTGATTGCCATTCCTTTTTATTTCTCCATACAAATCCATCAAAATGCGCTTGACTCTTGTTTTTTCCAATGAACGAAATATTCGATTGAGATTCTCCTCGGCACTCATACGAACAACGGAATCCAAGTCCTCGCAGAATAGCAGGAGGACACTCGTTGCATTGCTGCAGTGTGTGGCGTAGTTGATGTGGGACACCATTGCCGGTGACAAGATGCACTCGGCAATGTGCTGGAAGCAATTGATTTTCTCTTTTTGGCTAAACGAATGATTTAGAATATTATTTTCATCAATTTATTTTTTCCAACATAAAATTCAGTGACGAAATGTTTTCACCGGAAACAAAGCCAAATTTAATATTCAACACAAAAAAAAATTATTTTACCTGCATTCCTGCGTTCGTAATTGATCCACATAATTTGTAAATTGATTAACAACACTTGATTTATCCATTTTGTGTGGATTATTTTATATAAATTGCTGTTTTTCACGGTGAAAAACACATATTTTTCTTGTTTTTTTCGGGAGAAATGGAAAACTTTTGTTTGGTAATTTTCGATTTTGTGTAATGTTGACGTTTTTTATAACTAAACTCAGCTGTCAAGTAAGATAAGAATGCTGACAAGTGGATGGAAATAAAAACAAAGGAAAACATAAATAACAAAGAGAAATGTCAAAAATGCAAAGTAGATGGGTATTTTTGGAATGCAATCCACATGGGATTTTTATATTTCGATAGCTTATATTCAAACCATTAGCACCAGTATTATTAAAGGCATAAACCAAAATATTAAAATAGAATGGTATTTTATTTTCCCTTGTGGGAAATTTGTTTAAGTCTAGCAACGGCCGTAGTCAAAAATGCGTGAATCGGGGTGTTGTGGGATTATCTACAAAAAACCAATAAACTTTTTATTTTCACAGAATTGAAACAACAAAACTAGCTTTAAAACGAATTAAAAAAGGCCAGATATAATAAAAGAAGTTTTAAGCAATCAAAAAAGAAAACGACATTTTTGTCTTCTTTTCAGAGATGTTCTTTTCAGAGATTAAGAACTTTTTCATGCATATTTTGTATGTATTAGTATTTCGGAAACCTCTTAAACGATTATAATAAAACTTTCAGGGTTTGTTTTTGAACTTGTATACAAACTTGGAAGTATTAAAATCACGCTCACCCTCACGCCCACTTTTCTCACATATTGTTTTTCTTTTTGTGAAGGGCTTTCATGATTTCAATGAACTTTTCAGGGTTTTTTTTATCCTAAATCAAGTTCAGAATTTTTAGAAAAATTCCCCACTGCCACATTAATTTTTACATTATATACTGTAATGTTTTTCTGGGTTCAAAATAAAACTTATTTCCACTTTTTACTATACACTTTTATTTACTTTCAGATTAACTAACACTTCTATCTCAAACAAATCGTTTCACTATTACTCTTTACAATTTACAAGAAATAACACTTCCAAATTACAATTTCACAAACACTTATTCTTATCATTGTCAAAATTAAACTGTCTTGATCTCCTTCTTCGACCTCGTATTTATACTCCTCTCATTTATTCTCGAAGGATTCAGAGATCTCCAGTTTCGCTAAGCAAAAGAGACAAATACACACAGACAGATAGACAGATTTCGTTCCGTTCCATTTCGTTCCGTTCAAAAGTTCGAAGTTTGGATGAAAGTGTTCAGAGCTTTAGTCATTCATTCATCATAACCAAAGATACCTACATGTGTCATTTCATCTGGGTGTGTTCGCTCCTACATTCGTAACAATACAATGAGTTTTCGTTAGCAGAATTTGGTTGTCCATTTTATCTTATCAGAAACGAAAAAAAAATATTTGTTACTTGCTATTTTCCCTATTCAGATCCTTTTCCCAGTAGTCCAGTAACCTTGTCGTTTCGTAGGAAGAAGACCTTGCGTCAAATTCTGCAGTTCTGTTTTTTTTTGCTGAGTTGTTTTTGATGTTAAGCCGATGTTAAATCCAATTTTTCAACCCCGAGCGCAGAACGCAACATTGGTAAAAATGCAAAAAAACACGATTTTTTGCGCTTTTTTCAGTAAATGGCATTATTATTACTATTTATAACAGAAATTAGTAGAAATTAAAAGGATATACATATAAAGAGATTCTGAATGTTATCCATAGCATTAATCACACTATTATAACGTGTTGATTAGGTCGAAAACAGAAAAAAAGCAGTAGGTGCACCTCCCTCGTTCAAGCAGGAGGTGCAATTTTCTAAAAAAAATTACTTCACATGTTAAAATAACTATTCAAAGATAACGGTAACACCTAGACAAAAATCATCTTATCTTAGAACCAGAAACCTATTCTTAAATTTTATTTTAAAATAAAGTTATTTTAACCGATAGTTTGTGAACATCTTATTTTCAAACTCTGCATTTTGCAAAAAATATTAGTTTTTTTCGGTTTAAATTATTATTAACAAAAAAATACCCCTAACTTGACTTGAGGGTAGGTTTTTTTTTGTCCATTTAGTCAGTGCAGTGCAGTAAAGTGTCTTTATATCCTAGATTTTTTGACTACCATCTTGAAAAAACTGCATCAAAATTGCCCCCTTACACGACACAATATTTTTGCGCAATAATATTGTACAAAAATATTGTGCGAAAAAGGGTCGTCCATACACGACTCAATATTACTGAGCAATATTTCTACATCTCTTTGCTTATGCCGGCCTTACACGACACAATATTATTGCACAATACTCAGTATTGTGCAATAATTTTGACCGTGTATGGGCTGTATTGCACAATATGTGAGTGATATTAAAAAAGTTTAATATTTTCTGAATTTTTACTCAATATTTTTCGTTTCCACAACGAGGCAGATACAGAATAAGCAAAGAGATGTAGAAATATTGCGCAGTAGTATTGAGTCGTGTATGGACGACCCTTTTTCGCACAATATTTTTGTACAATATTATTGCGCAAAAATATTGTGTCGTGTAAGGGGCAATTATTCTGTATCTGCCTCGTTGTGGAAACAAAAAATATTGAGTTAAAATTCAGAAAATATTAAACTTTTTTAATATCACTCAATATATTGTGCAAACCGACAATATTGTGCAATACAGCCCTTACACGGTCAATATTATTGCACAATACTGAGTATTGTGCAATAATATTGTGTCGTGTTAGGCCGGCAAAATGCAATTTTTCGGTACAGCGATAAAATTTGACATGGACGTTTCATTTACAATGAGAACAAAGAACCAAAAGTGTGCATCGAAATATTTTGGTAAATAAGGTGTTTTAATAAGGGAGAAGGACTGTTGTGCAAAGAGTACCAAAAAAAAGCTGCGCTGTGAAAACAATGGTTGATTTAAAAAAATTGGTAGATCTTTTTCATTTTCATTAGAACCAAGAATAAGAAAACAACAATGAATATCATTGGTCAAAGGGTACTTTTTTACAATAATACTGTATCTAGCCACCTTCGATTTTTTTTTAAGGTTTTAGTTATAACATGGGAAATTTTAGGAAATTGCCACAAACGATTTCTGAGTGTCTAATTGACTTATATTGACTAACATTTCATGGAAGTACAAATAAAGTCAAAATGAGGCAATTTATTTCCTCTTTTGATGCAAATGTCCGTCTTACAATTGTATGGAAAATAGAAAAATGTATTTTAAAAATAATTTTAAGAGCAGATATTTTGCAAGGATCATTTTTTGGCATAAACGAAACTTTTGAGCTTAGACCGGGAGAATATTTTTAAAATATTTATTTTTTTCGATTCAAGGCTTTGCTATCCATATTTTCCACAAATAAAAATACTGTTTGTTTTGGTAAGGAGTAATTTTTGTCTAGTTACGAGATGTGGATAGCGGGACAAAAAAACTCCGTCCAATTTGCAAATCCGATATGTGAGAAAATTTCAAAATAGTTTGCTGCATTAAGACTGATAAAAAATGCTGAATTAATACCATAATCAACTTAAAGGCGGTGTGGATTGCCTTTTGGTAAAAAGAGATTAATTTAAATATTTTGTACTTTTTATTTCTTTTTAAAACATCAACTTTAAATGTTAGGAAGTTGAAAAAATACTACAAACAAATCAATTTTCAAGAAATGGTTTCTATCAGAAAATTTAATTTCTTAAAGTGGTTCCAAACTTTTGACAGTGAGTGTATAATGTATACATATGTATACAATTGTAAATATAATATGGCTATTGAAAATTAAATTTACTTTTTGTTGGTTGATTTCTTTCAACTGTAGAATATTTTTTGTCTACAATGGAGTTTTCAAGTTCGCAGATCAGTTCTTTTGTTTAGAGTTAATATGGGAAGTATAGAATCTTTATAATTTAGTTTTAAACTTTTATTTCGAATGTCCGTAGAATATTCTTTTAGCAGAATATTGGGCTTGGTGTAGACATAAATTCTAACACATTTCCGGAGATTACTATCAAAACAAGGACTTATAAGAACCATTGTGTATCATCAGACAGCCTTTGTGATTTCACGGTGATGAAAGAGGTGGAGAAACAGTGAAATAGAATACTTGGTTTGATACAGCATATAGTATACAAAAATCTCTAGGACCAAATATAAATATAAAAAAAATACTATTTATGACATTTTTTTTTTTATTTCTCATATATTTATTTACATTTTTATATAATATTTTACTTGATTGAATTTCTATCGATTTTATTTTGAAACTTAACATTATGAAACAATAATTATAAAACCTAATTAAAATTGCAATTTTATTTTAAATAAAATCACTTAATCGTTAAAATTTTGTTCTTGTTTTATTTTTCAAATAATTTTTTTTTTTAAATAAAATAAATCCCATACAAAAAAATATCGCAAAAAACTATATTCTTCCCATTTATTTTATCTTAACCCTTTTTTTAACAAAAATAAAAAAAAAATAATAATAAAAATAAAATAAAACACACCTATTTTTGATTTATCATTTGAACCAACAACAAAATATTTTTTTTATATAAAAAGAAAGGAAATATTCCCTGTTAACTTAGTTCTTGTTGTTTTTTTGTTTTGTTTATTCTAGTATTGAAAATCACAGACCACACACACATTTATTTTTTTTTTTTTAATCTAAATTCATATCTGTTCCAAGGAGACAACAAAAAAAAAACTTTTTTCATTATTTTTTTGTGAAAATAAAAAAAATACAAAACTCAAATTGTCTCAAATATCTTGTAAATATTTTTTGTGATCACAAACCAAGAAATATTATTGTCTCTATATTTATGTACATTTTGAGAAGAATATTCCATTCATCCCGATCACAGAATTCATCATTCAAAAACTTATCGAAAATTTCTGTGATTGGTACCTGCTTGTTTTTTCGATTCAAAAAAATTCCGTGAAAGAGTTGATTTTAATTTTACTTCCCTTGTCTTTAACTTTGCTTCTCTTTTTTGTTCATTAATTTATAAATTACAGCCTAACCCTTAGAATTAACTAATTAAATTAAACTAAAAACTACACATACACTGCGCTGCGGAGAAATAAATATTGAGCAAATGAAGGAGGGACGGAGAAGCTTTTAAATGACGAAAATAGAGGAAGTGAAACATGTTGTTATAGGTATAGGATTTGGGCAGAAAGGAAAGGTTCTGGAATTATTTGCTCCTTATCCTTGGAATAGTATAATATAATCCAGATCGCGGAGCAAAAGAAAAGAGTTAAATATATGTAATTATTCTGCATCTTTATCCCTTTTGCCAGTATGCCAATACTAACTTATCCTCGTTTCGCCCGCAGAACAATCAGTGTGAACACCAAAAACATCACAATCCATGCCAGTGTACTAAGGAAGCCGCTATACACTGCTGGTTCCATTATCGTCCAGCCACGGGTGAGTATTGAACGCAGGGATGAGGTGGCCAATGTTAAAGGCAGCACAAGTGAAATATATCTAGAAAAAATCAAAAAAAAAAAAAAGTTAAATCTTACAAAAATCGAAAACAAAAATTTAAAACTTACTTCAGCACAATTGGCATTCCTTCGATGGGCCAAATAACACCGGACAACAAAAGTGTGGGATAGAAAGAACCCAACGCCAGTTGAATTGCATTCCGTTCAAGTTCACAGACGGCGGAAATTAGGAAACCAAAGCACATGCCACACATACCCTGCAGCAAAGTGATGACAATTACCCAGAACAAGTCACCATTGTTTGTTACACCGAAGACAACCAACATGAAGATTAGGACCAATGACGTCTGACCGCACATAACAACGAATTGAGTGACCACGTGCGAGAAGAGAATCTCACCAGGAGACACACCAGCAACCCAAGAACGATCCAACATACCCTGAAAGATATTAGAAAAATTGTGATTATTTTGACATAAAGGCTGGTTATTTTTTAAAGGTTATTTTAATAAAGGCTGAGTTTCAAAATGCATTACGACCACAACAGTCTTATTCAAATTATTAAAAATAGAACAATAAATTTTTGAAACTCAGTTTTTTTAAATAATTTTTTGCATAACTTGTTCGCTTTAATTGTTTTCAAAAATAGATTTATTGCGAAATTCAGGGTCGTTACTCAAGTCAAGATTTTTCACAATTCCCTTAAGTTGAAAAAAATCTTAAGCATTTGCTAAACCAAAGTCCGTATTCATAGACAAAATAATGGGAGCTATATTGAGGTAGTCATACAGTAAAGTGCTTAAAAATTCCCTCACAATTTCGATTATAAATACCTACCTCATGTGGTAAAAAATATCCTCGAGTGTACACTAGAGAAAAATCTAGACTTGCGTAACGACTATAATTCCGCCCTTAGTTTTTAAAATACAGTAGAGCTACATTTTTTTGATTATTTGCAAAACGTTCGTAACTGACTTTTGAAAAAATAAATTTTGAAAGCTTGAACTTAAAAAAAAGAGACTTTAAACAAATCATTCGTCATCGCCACCAAAAATTTACAAATGAGATTAGTTTTTTTAACTCAGTTTTTCAAAACTTAATAGTAATCGGAACTTGGAATTGGTGGTGTTGTTATAAAGTTATATGAAAAATTTGAATAAAGCTCTGCATTCTTGGCGTTAGGCTCACCGAAAAAAATGGACAAAATAGAGGAGAAAATTTCTTCGATAATGGTTGAAATAGTAGCACCGATAAAAACGTTTAATACCGCAGGAAGAATCGAGGAAAAAAGAAAAAAGCGTTGATCATCGTGAAATACAGCGGAAAATAGCATGAAAAGTTATAAAAAATGGGAGTCAAAAGGCGTTTACTACCACCGAAAAGCGTAGAATTCTGGTGAAAAATTGTGGAATACTGAAGAAGGAAAATAGCATTGGAAGTCATGAAAAAATGGATTACCACTGGTAAAAGCATTTAATACCGCAAAAAAAGGGTTGAAATACGCTGAAAAAAGTATTAAGTACCGCGTAAAACACTGAAGAAACGAGTTGAAAGTCACGAAATATAGCGTGAAAGTGAAAAGTTGATCACAAATATGCGAAATACCGCGGCAAATAGCATGGGAAGCCATAAGAAAGCACCTAGTACCGTAAAAGAAAGTGTAAAATAGCCCGAAAGAAAGTAAAGGAAATCGTGGAAGTAGCAGAATATAGTGGAAAACTATGCGAAACATCGCGGACTATGGTGGTAAAAAGCGTAGAAAATCGCAGAATACGGTGGAAAATAGCATAGCATGTGAAATCATTAAAAAACGTTAAATACCACAAGTAAATGCGTAAAATACCGCAAAAAAAAAAACTAAGAAAAACGTGGAAAATTGCGGAAAAGAGCATGAAAAGTCACATATAAATAAACGAAATACTGCGGACTACCGAAAAAATGCGAGGAATTCCTTGGACAAAAACGCGAATTACTGATGAAAGAAGTTTGATATAATGGGCTTTTTTGACGATATTCCGCGCATTTATTCGCCACCTACACATTTGTTTCCACACTTTTTCCCCCAATTTTGATGTTTTTCCTCAATTTTCACCACTTTTTTCAGCGATGTTGTTCCATAATAATACTCACTAAGCTAATTACTCAAAATAAAAGAATACTATATTGGGGTTGTGGTTAAGTAGCTAATAATATTTTAAAGCAATCGTAAGTAAAAATTATAAGAAAAACATTATGCAGGACAGGACAAAGGCTTCCGGGTCAGCTAGTTTTAAATAAAATTCTATAGTTTTGTACAAATTTTGTACAGTTTTGAACAAACAGATCCAGATTGTGTACAAGCTTATGGATACCAAGTACGCCCTTGCATGTGTATATGGATTTTTTCTTTAAGATATTGAAAATTATTGAGAGTAGGTACTTATACAAAGTGTCCAACAAGTAACACAATTTCGTCGGGACTCTAAAAAAACTCCAGTTCAAAAATGAAAGTAGTTAGTTCAACGTTCCCAACGGAGTAAAATTTCGATATTTTTAAAATGCGTAGATAAAATGAAAAACTTGTACTTTATTTTAAGAAATTTTATGTTAATGTACCTAATTTTGTTCAAATTAATAATAAATTGAACTCATAAATCGATTTATTTAATAAAACCTGCCATTCTGTATTTCGTTTCAGCAGCACTACCACACAAGTTTATTTTTAACTTGATCTTGTTTTCTAATTATAAATGTAATTTTTGACATTTAATATAACATTGCAAACGCAAACTTATGGAACCAAAAATTACCCGAATAATTGGATGTCACTATAAGTGCAATGTCAGTATAATCAAAACATTTTGTTGATAAGTGCCTAACCTCATATTTTTAAAATAAGTTATCATTTTTTGTGTCTGATTGCAATTAAAGCTAAATTTGAATAAAAAAATATGCATATAAGTGTAATTTCGAAACCTATTACTTACCTCAGTTCTTTCGATAATTAAAGCCGATGACGTCAGAGCAACAGCCAAAAAGAAAACAATTCTGCAAATAAATTTAATTCAAATATATGTACGTAAGTATAAGCTATTAAAAATAAATATCTCAATTGATAAATTCAAATCACAATCACATCAATAAATATACGTATACATTAAACTTACGTCAGAATTACTCCTGGTGCAACGAAATCAGTGAATGACGGATTCATAGTTCCATAGATGGGTTCGTCGAATTGAATTGGCACATCACCCAACTTAGGATTACTGCCGCATTGTTCGAGCAGCTTCATAGCGAAATCACGATAAGCAAGTTGAAGGTCTCGATTAAGCATGACACCAATTTGTTGATTTGACATGTCAAGCCATACTTTAATCTCGGATTGGTCAATTGTTTCTTCATCAGAATCACGTCCTAAAAGTACAATTTTATTAGAATTTTATTTGATCTAATTTCGTCCTACTTTATAGTTAAATTCCATACCTAAGGCAGCCCTGGCAACAAAAGCGTCTGTGAAATTCTCCCCAATGTGAATAGCACCCCAGACATCGCCAGCTCTTACCGCATCAAGTGCAACATCCAGGTCCGTATAATATTTTTTGACTATGCTACTATTTAGATGGCTTAGATATCGACAACCAACGTTTTCCACGTGACATCCATCTTCCCAGAAGCAGTTATCCTGAAATGGAAGTTCACGAATTCTTCAATTTATATGAACTTGCCGTATATTTTATTTTGTTGGCATTACCGTATTATTAAGTTCGTCATTGACAACAGCAATATTGAGTCCTTGTGGTTCACGTCCAATGGCCATACAGAAGAGAATTACTTGCATCACGGGTAGAACAAAAATGAACATCATAACACCAACATTACGCCACATCCGAAGGAAATTCTTGGTCAGAAGGGCTTTGATTTTACCTTTTGAAGTTATCTTTAAAGGAAAATGAATAATGAAAAAAGAATAATTGGAGAAATGTTGCTAAAAACTTACCGTGCAAAGATCTGCGAAACAATCTGTTTGTTGAGTTTCATTTTGTTTCTTGTACGGTGATGGAGGATTGAAATTCTCCTGGTTAAGCTATATTTCGAAGAAATCAAATGGTTTTTTTTTTTGTTTTTCATAAAAAAAAAAAGAAAAAGATTTTATGAAAATGAAATAATGATAAGTAGCTAAATCTGTTTGCCAACAAAAACAAGTACCAAGGTACTGAATATATAAATGAAGGTTATGAGTGTGAGATATTATAGGAAATAAGCTACGTCTTATTTTTAAGCCCCCTCGTAAAATGTTTCTATAAATGTTTTGATCTCTTCTAATACGGCTTTTATAATAAAGTTAAATAATAAGAGTTTTCGTTTCCAGGTAATATTTCTTGAAGTAATGTGGCATTTAAAGCCAAAATTACGGTGCATCGATACGAAATTGCATCGTCACCTCTAAAAGTAGTGCCTGCTGCATAGCTTTATAAAAAGATTCCCACATCTCAACATTCAGACAGGCATTACGTGTGAGTCACCATCAACCAAATAGATCGTATTGTTATCAATGGAATGCAGATTTTAAACGATTACAATCTTCCCAGAGACAGCTATTGCCCACTTCATATAGAGCTCGGAAAACTCCCACGGCTACTGTTGACTTTAGTCCTTAAGCCAACTGCAGCGATTTCAGTAAGCCACGCTGTGTTGGAGTTGTTACGACCACCGCCGAGAAATCAATGGTCCGAATCCGATTGCTTACAGTCACAGGCAAAAAAAAAACGTATAGATTATGGTTGAAGAAAAATAGAGCTTACCACCCAAATCTATGTCGATTCAAGGTAGCAACTTGAAGTCGAGGAGATGCAGAGATAGTGCAACTAGAAAAGACGGTGCGGAACTTTTCTAGAAATCTGCAGTAAAATACAAAAGGATGTACGGGATATCCTGCAGCCTGCATGTTTAACATCATAAAAACTGCAGCCTTTTCGGTACTGCAGTAAATTGACAAAAAAGACTAAATTTCTTAAGTCTTTTAACTTACAAAAGTACCTTGATCGTAAAACTACAGTCAGCAGTTAGTACTAAAATACTGACTGTACAGTTAATAAAAGAAGTTAATTGACTTAAAGCTAATTAACTGCAGTATTTTTGAACTGGTGTAAGTCTTCTAGTCAATAGAAAGATTTTGAACTGTTGTGTTATAAATTTTAGCCACGCGTACTGCCACACTTCTATGACACTTTCTTATGAGAATATAGGGGTTTAAAGGCAAATTTAAGTAAAGAATACAAAAAAACAACATACAATATAAATATAAAAAAAACTTTCTACTGACTAGAAGACTAAAACCAGTCAAAAAGTATTGCAATTAATTAAGTTTCAGTCAATTAAAGTTAAAGTACTAAGTAGCAGTACTAAGCTAACAGTTAAAAATTAAGTCAATTAACTGCAACTGGTTTGACTACATTACCAATTGACTGCAGTTTTTAACAGATCTGGTAAGGTAAGGTACATCAACTAGTTGCTAATATCTACTATTATCAGCGAAAATGGTCCAAGTCATTCAGTATAATATCTAAGAGTTTCAACCACCCCAATGAAAAGAAATAAAACTATCCATTTCGAGATGGTCTACTTTAGGCCATAGGACGACCTATCCTCATCACTATACTAGTTAATACCTGTGTTTTCGTGTAGGTAGTGTCTAAGGAAACAGTTTGCACATGGGTTGCCCATCAATTTCATGTCAAGGTAAAGGGTTGCCACGTGTTAAAGTTAAACATTTGTTTTTTTTTTAAATACCTTTCTCAGCCTATACGGCAGGTCTTAGATGTGTAAAAAATATTATATCAGAGAAAATTTAATTTAAAAATTTGGATATTCGGGATTTTTAATAATTTGAAAATTCAGTAGGGTTTATAAGGATGATTAGGAAAAGGTGAAAAAGCTATTTTCTTAACTAAAAGCGAGATAAAATTAATATTGAAATCGATAGACTATATAAATACATGTAAGTCACGCACACAATTTCGAAAAATGAAAAATTCTAAACTTGAGATATAGACGTTTAAAGATCAAAAACGCAAAAATAATTCATCAAAAATTATTAAAATAAATTTTATGTTTTTGGAAAGGAAGTTTACCAATTTTTAGTTTAAACTTTAGTTTTAACCGACTGATATTTTAAAAACTACACATTTTTTTCTTTTTCAATTAATTAAGCTTAAGATTCAGCTATAGGGTTTCCTAACCTCATCGATAAACCACATAAGCGGTACACAACTATTTAAATAGTGCTAAAATAGCGTTAGGGTAGCTTAGTGGTATCCCATCAAGGGATACGATTTAAAATTTAATTTTTGTTGTTTTTTTTGTTCAATTAGCTGACCCAGCCATGCCAGAGGTACTGCTTCTTGGGAGGAATTGACAAAACCTAGAAGAGTTCAAGAATACTCCTTGTCACGAAAAGTGCATCATAATTAGCCGTTCGGAATTGTACTCAATTGCCTAAAAGTTTATTTCATGGCCTTGGCTTTTGAGGCATTAAAATTTCTTATACCTAATTCCTATTCCATGGTAAACCTTTAGCCAATTTCACTAAAAATTGAAAAATTCTAATATATTTGGCAAACTTTGGATTTTTATTAATGTTGCATTCAACATTCTGTGTCGAAAACTAATGTTAATAGGGCTTGACTAAACTTCGTCAACAACTCAGTCTGGTTTTTAAGGTTATAGTTACTAAGAAATCGAGTAAAAAATGTTAAAGTTTTTATGTTCGCTAGACGCTAATGAAATTTGTATCACTGTCTTTGAAAGAAAAGCATAAAAGTTATAAAATGGTTGTGATAAAATTAGTAAAATTTTCCATTTATTGGAATTTCTTCTTCATTTTTTTTTGTCCGAAGACCTTTTTTTTTTGTGATAAAGAAACCAAACAAACCGTATATATTGATCCATTTGTATCGTTGATTAGAACTTCTTTACTTTGTGTTGGATAATAGTTAAGTCCTACAACTCCTCCCTCATGACTCGAACTGGGATTGTCCTTTTTACTGCCGAATGCCATTGTGTGAAGAGAAATATTATTACTGGAATTCACAAAGTTAATAAATCAACACACACACACAAAATTCTTAAAACTAACATGCTTGCCCTTCAAAAAAGTTAGTCAAAAACAATATGAATTCAATTAGTTTGAATTACAATTATTGTCTTGAAGTTATTTACATTTTATTTTTTTTTTTTTTAATTATTATGGATGCAGCTTGTTATTTTTTTTTTTGTTATTTTTAAATAAATTAAATTACCTGAAGTTAACTTGAGTTAATTCTCCTTTTTGGCTTTGAATGCGGGATAGTTTTAAGAATACTTCTTCAAGACTCAAACACTTGTACATCGATAGTAGAACGCTGGGTGACTCTTCGGCAAGTAAATGTCCAGATCTCATAAGACCAATCTAAAATAGAAAAAAAAAAACAAATTATTTTGGAAAAAAAAATCAATAAAAAGAAAAAATTAATGGGCGGTAAATATTGATTGAAAGAATACCATAAAAGGTTTTTAAAAGCCTTTGAAAAGTTATAACTTTATCTTGCAAATGTTGTCGTTGATGGTTCCTATTGGTTTTTGTTTGTTTTTCTTCTTTCAAGATCTTCCATTTTGTTTGTGAAGAAATTTGTATTTTGATTTGATGACTTGTTCATCACCAATAAATCTATAAATTGGACCAGCATCAGTCTTGGCTTTGACAGAGCAGGTCTTGTGGACAAAAATATCATGTCCCTTATTTTTGCGGACGTTTTGTAGTGGAAATAAAAAAAATTAATCTCAGTAATTGTAGCTAATTAAAAACTTCGTTTTTGTAGCTATAATACTTTTTTTTAGCTATTTCAAATTCCGCTAAAATGAGACTGAAGTTAGCGGACGAAAATAAGAAGATTATTATTTGATGTCCAAAATTGTAGCTTTTTAAATGCTAATTTGTTGTGTAAAAATTAATTTTTTAGCTCCCATGGGTCATTTTCTATTCCAATTTTCAATTTCAAAAGGGTACTTCCGGTCTGCGAAGCTAGTGGAGAGATTTAAAGAAAAATACTTTTTTGAAATTTTTTTCTTGCCGTAACTGTAGCTTTTCAAACTAAAATTTGTTGTGCAAGCCGCAATTTTTTAGCTCAAACACTTTTTGAAATATTCAAGTTTTTGCCGGAAAAAGTTAGCTCAAAAGTAACCTTCCAAATTTAAAAAAAAAAATGATAAATTAAAAAGCAATTTAAATTTGAAGTCAAAATGAACTAGATGAAAGGAGCAAACCCCGATTTTGTAGCACAACTAGATCTGTAACGGTCAAAATTTTCCAAAAAGTTGAATTTTCAGAAATTTAAGCTTTTCAAAACAAAATTTGTTGAGCAAAAATTAAGTTTGTAGCTGCCTTGATGAATAAATGAACGCTCGGTGAATACCGACCTTAATATCTCAACTTTATCCATAAAATCCCTTTAATTTTTGCGGAACAAAATTTGTCTTGAAAAATTGAGAGTTTGCACAACAATTTTGGACATCAAGAAAATAATAATTTTCTTACTTGTGCCCGCTAACTTCAGCCTCATTTTAGCGGACTTTGAAATAACTAAAAAACTATTGTATGTACGAAAACGAAGCGTATGCTTCTTGAAAGCATTAAAAAAGCTACGAATTTGGATACCAACCAAAATAATTTTTTTTTAAATATTAAAGATTTTGTCCGCTAAATTCAGACTTATTTTAGCGGAAAAATTAATAACTCAAAAACCATTTGGTTTGCGCAACAAATAAGCATTTAATTAGTTACAATAAGTCAGATTAAATGTTTTTCATTCCGCCACAAAATGTCCGCCAAAATAAGGGTCGTAAATATATCGGCGAATTCATTTGAAAAAGTGCCTGCTCATACTCCGGCCCGGTCACCAGCCAAAAATAATTCAATGTTGGGTTCCATTTGGCAGTACAAATGCTATGAACAGTGCAGTGGTCAAACGTCTCGAAAGTAGATTTTGTGCATTCAAACTTTAACACTGTTGCATGCAATTTTACTCTCGAATAAACATCACCTATCTTTAAATCATTGTGTCTGATATTTCCGTCAACAAAGGCCCTCCCTGCACCGTCATCATTTGCCTTGTCAAAAACTCAACTTCATTTGCTGATACGTTTGTACGAAAGGTACATCCAAATAATTTCATTTGATAAATAATTTGAATTCAACTTGGAAAATAAATCAATACCTACATGTTGGAGTACTTTTCGAGTTTCGAAGATATAATTAAGACATTTTAATTACAAGCTAAATGTTAATAATTATACATTTGTCTACTCTTCCCTGACATAACCTTGGGCGTAAATTTTGTTGGAACATCCCCTGATGCACAACATAAGGTACCAATTATTATTAAACTTTATATTGTCAGCAAAAACATCTAGCACATCATTTTAATTTATAATTGCAGCATTTCTGTTTCAAAAATTGATAGGAAGTATTCAAATACAATTTTATGCTGGCCTTTACCCTTTTTACACTTAAATCCTACTGTTGTTGATAACCTTACACCTTGAAAAGTTATAAAATTCATCAATAAGGCCTTATTTGTTATGAATTTCAGTGCAGGCATGGAAGCGCATATATTGCATAGATATTATTTTCTTAAATAACTTACCGTATGCGCTTGCCTAGCTTCTTCAATATAATGTGTTGTAATGATGACGGTCTTTTGTCCAGCCTTTGTGATGTGAACCAAATGATTCCATATACTTTGTCGCAACAACGGATCAACTCCCACAGTTGGTTCGTCAAGAATCAACAATTCAGGATCGTGCATTAGGGCAACAGCAAACGAAACACGTCTCTGCTGACCACCACTGAGATTCTTAACCAAACGTTTTTCTGATGGCAAATCAAGAAAATCCAACAGAAACTGTAAACGTTCTCTGATTTCTTTGGATTCCATGCCAAATATCCAACCAAAGTACATCATTGTTTCTTTAATTGAAAACTCTCCATAGAGGGCTATTTCTTGCGGCATATAACCGACACGTTTTCCAGGCACACCAGAGCCCCTTGTTCCAGGTTTGCCACCCAAAACAGCAATATCACCGGAATCTAAACGACGACGACCCACTATGCAGGAGAGTAGTGTTGTTTTACCACAACCAGATGCTCCTAGAAGTCCATAACTATAACAAAGAAAGAAAAAGAATATATCAAAAAATTAGAGTAAGTTCATAAATAAAAAAGACAGAAACTAAACTAATTAGTACGGTCAAACAGATGTATACCGTTTACATTCAGTGCAGTCTAAAATTTAAATTTTACTTTTTCTCAAAATATAAAACATGAACTATAATTTAAGGTTGCTCCCTCTTACCATTTGTGTCTTTTCAAAATCCCTAATTATTTTATAACACTTCATCGATTTTGGTTTACAAGGACCTAAGTTCTTTTTCAATTAGGATTTGGTAGTGAAAAACTGGCTAATGCTTTAAATTTTTTGTTGAAATAATGACTGTTACATATTGAAAACTAAATATGTAAGTAGGTAAAAATACGATTACTTCTGAAGCAGTTCCGAACCAGCTCAGCGAAAAAAAGCAAAAACCAAAGTCCAAGTAACATTCGAAAATTAAAAAAAAGTATTTGTTGAGATAATAATGTTAAATTGGGTAATTTTTGGATTAGGGTGGCTATTAAACAACTAAGCCGAATCAGCTCAAATTTGGAGTATACCTATTGTACATAATATTGTTCAACATAGCCAGATTCGTTTCTTCATCAATGCATATAGCATTTATTTATAAAAAAAACAACATATATTTCAAAATTCCGTAGTTATTGGGATGTACACTGAGAAAAAAAAAATCTAACTTAATGGACATTGGAATTTTTATACTCTTGATATTGGAAAGGTTAAATATGATGTAAAAAGAGCATTAAACACAGGAAAATCAATAATAAAACCTGATTGACTGACTGATTTTTATGGATTTTATAATATTTTTTGTGAAGAATCCAGAAGTCCTCCAAGAAATTGGTTAGAACATAAATTACTTGTAATTTTCTCTACTTTTATTCTGCATAAATTGCTTTAGAGAAAAGTGATCACATTTTCAACAATACGCCAATAACATTAAAAAAACAAGTATTTTTAAGTTTTTTGATGATTTCTCCTGTTTTCCGTGCACAAAATGTATGGATAACTTGAAATTCTTGCTCAGGACCATAAGAAACATATCGTTTGCAATTGAAATTTATTTCTTCAGAATTTTTCACCGCTAAATACGAATTTTAAAAAGATTTAAAATGATTTAGAAAGATGAAATGCAGTTCTTTCTCATCTCATTTACAGTTCAGTAAATAAGTATTTACCAGTAAAAAAAATCGACGTTAAATGTACGAAAAAAGGGATTTTGACATGTTTACGAGTATGTTACCATATCTCAAAAACGAAATTTTCTAGAGTAGTTTTGACTTCAGATTCCTTTAGAAAAGTATATTTTGGTTTGAAGGCAATTTCAGTTGCAGATCAGTGCTATCGAAGAAAAACAAAATTTTAATTAGGGTGGTGCAAGTTCTTGTGTTTTTGACACTTAACGAAAAAAATGGATTTTTATCACACATAAAGTTTGAAAATCGTGTTTTATGGGAAAGTATTGTGAAATTGACTATTTTCGCATTAAAGGTGGCAAAAAAATAGCGCTATTTTCTACAATTACTTGTAAATTGAAAAAGTTAATCTTTGAAAAAGAAACTATCGCAGTAAAAAATATTTTCTATCAGTATAAATGTAGAAATAGGCTTTGATTGATGCAAAAAAAATCAATTTAACATTATTATGTAAGAAAACGCACTACACAAATTTTATGTGAAATTAAAATCTATTTGTTCGCAAAGATAAAAAATACAAAAAACTTGCAACACCCTAATTCAAATTTCGTTTTTCCATGATAATTTTATTTAAATATTGAAAAAGTAGTTTTTTTTATTTCAAAAGTAAATGCAGAAGAAAGCAATTTTTTGAGACACCCTTGTGCAAGAATACCGAGTTTAACATTATTATCTTAACTAGTACCGAGGATCGGTAAAAAATTTACCGTAAAATTGTGAATACCTTGAAAATAAGACCAACATTATTAAATTCGGTTGCCGGTAAGTTAGTGAAGAAGGAAGAAATAGAAATCGTGTTAATGTATTAATTAATAAAATGATTTTTTGTATGTACCTGCAAGTAACTTTCAAGTTTTTAAAAAGTCTATCGATTCCAATATCATTTATGCTTAAATGTATAACATTTCGTAAAAAAAATAATGTTTCAAACTTTTTCTAAGATCACTCGAATGTACCCTAATGAAACTACGAATATTTGAGAATCCTGTATTTCCAAATTTTAAAATTGAATATTCTTTATAATAATGTTGTTGGAGGCTTACCAGGTGGGTAATGGAAAACAAAACTATAAACAAATCTATAAAACATTTTTAAAATACATATATTTTTTACATATGTATGCATCTAGACGTACTTTTTAAAAAATTATTCGATAGTGTCTGCATGTAAAATTGGAAACTCATTTTCATTGTTTTTTTTTTTTCAGCAAAAATAATAACTTAATAACTCATGCTTTAAGTGAAACCAATTAAAATCATGCCATATCCGCAAAGAAGAAGATTAAAACAAAAAAAAAGAAACAAAATCAATATTTTCTCAAAATCTTTATGTAAACAAACTTTAAACCTCAAGGCTTTTTCCATTCACCGGTCAATCAGTTGCCATTCACAAAAGAAAAATGATAATTATTCGTTCATTCGTTCGTTTTTTTTTTTTTTTTGAAAAAAACACTATTATGTCACACAAAACCATTTCCTCACAATGAAGAGTGCTTAATTGGTTTTTTTTTGTAAGACCGGTTCCGTCGGAAAACCCTGCAATATAATGACGACCGACACGACGACGACGTGCAATATAAAAAAAAATGTTTATTTAGCAATAAAATATTTTTAAGATACTTAGCGCCATTGCAGCAATATTTCTTATAGGGTAAACAAAAATATAATTTTCAACTGATAATGGCAAAACTTGAAAAAAAAATCATTTAAATTATTCATTGATAAACCAAGACTCATTACAGAGTTTCTTTTTATCGTTCACATCAAATCTTAAAACCGTTTACTCACAAGGACAACACGGTAGTTGTTCACAATGGCCTTCAATTGTAAATCTTTGATGGACCAACCCAGTTTAAATTAAACGGCAACAGAGGTAAAAAAAAACACCTGATTTCCTTGTTGAATAAAATAACTTGAACCGGTATTTTTTTCTAAAAAATATTTTATCTTTTTCTCAAGCTCAAAGCCGATCTTTTGTTTAAATTTCATTTTCACCTTGACTTGTTTTTGTTGGTATTTTTTTTTTTAGTGCGTTTGACATGGGTTTCCATCAAGATGACGAATCGAAATCATATGCACAGGGCCGGCTGGTTTAACCTACGATCAACAGCGATCCCTTGTCGTCGTTGCCATTGATGTCTTTTAATAGACCTTATAGTCAGAGAGGTAAAGTTTCATTTTGAATAAATTTCTTTCAAAAGATCAGAGTAAATCGAATAAATAAAAATATCAACACTTTCCTTGTAGTGGCGATGTGAAAAAAAAAATCCCAATATAAAAGAGTTTGGTTGTTGAAAAACAAAAGGATTTCTCTTATAAATTAAACCAGTGAGTACCTACTTACAATTAGAATACTTTTGCACTTATTTTGGGATGCCTGATATTCATGCTTATTATGGAATTCGCAATATGCTACTCCCGGGGAGTCAGCTTGATCCGCAGTACCTACTTCCATTCGCATTCAAAGCCATTGTGGAACTTGACAGCAGAGGAAATGGTAAAGTAGCTCGTCGAAGTGATAATACAGTTCACCGGCAAGTTTAATAATTGGTTTACTTCGTTCTTGATTCATTCGTTTCGTTTTCATTCGTTCTTGAATCGTTGTTCGGTTTCATCATTTACATTTTCGTTTTCAGGTGTTTAGTAAAGAACGAACATCGACCACCGGGCATAACACCGAGAATGTTAATGGAGCTTACTAATCACGTAAGGAAGCTTGATATTTTCATCCACTTCATCCTCTTAATCCTTAAAGGGATAAAAATGTTGTTGAATTGGTTCAGTGGTTAGTTTTCCAAAATCTTGAAATTGTATAAAAAGATGAAGTCTACGAACTGCTAGACAAATAAATCTATGAATAATGCCTTAGAGACAACATTAAGATATTCCTTTGAGATTTAAATGCTAAGGTGGCTGAGAGTTAATGATGCGTATGGCAGTTGGTAAACAGAGGCTAAACTACATCACCTTTGGGAATTGGCTCTAATTGACTTCGTAGAAAGGGAGAAAATGTTGTTAGTAGTACGTACTAGATCCCCCCATCTCTATATTCACAAAGGCACTTGTGGATCTCCTTATGTTCGAATTTTTAAGCAAAATTATCACATCGCAATCGACACTTCTGCAGGTCTAAATTTGCATACCTACTTTTAAAGTACTACATTGTAGCGGATGTAGTAGCGCTGAAATAAGCCCCTGGTTAGTAGTAATAGCCAATAAAAGCCAAGAAGCAAAAATTTGATGTTGAAAGACTTAAACAGCGGCCACAGCTATAATCTGGAAACAGAAATTCTTTCTTTGAAACCTTATTGGTAAAATGAACCCAGTAACCTAATGAAAAAAATTGCTAGGATGCCATTAGATGCGTTGCTAGGCAGTTCTAGTATTCGACAGAACCTCCACCCAGAAATTCCTTGACAACGAATGTGATAAGGCACAACAAAACAAATAAGAGGTCATAAGTAAGGAGTTTTTTTCAACCAACGAAATCCTGATGAAAACTAATATTTAATCTGCGGGCATGTTCATGTTCAACCAACGATATGCTGATGAAAACCAATAATCCATCAAACCACAGAAGATGCATAACATTTTATACCGATCCACAAAAAAGGCTGCCTTTTTCTGTGCAAGAACTTAAGAGCCTTTTGTTCATCGCGTATTAAATTATATCATGATTTTGTATGATCTTCTGATACTCTAATTAACCACTGCGGTTTCAGGAATGGAAAATCCACCAAATTCAACAAATATTCTCCTGCGACAAATTCTGACAAAGACCTGAAAATTTAACATCGCATCGATAGATTAAAACATTTTGAGGCACGACTATAGCTTGCGAAGAACAATATGGCCTAGTCACTGACTCTCTCAACTATTTATTGTGAAGAACAATATGGCCTAGTCACTTACTCTCTCAACTATTTCTTGTGTGATGTGCGTGTAGTTTGCAGGAATGGAGAGAACCTAAAATATTCTGCTGGTTCCGAACGGATAGTTGAGACGAACTTGTGAAAATCGAACCCATCAGATCTTCTCCGCTTCGACGTAAAATCCATCGCACTAACCATTACGCCAAGGGGTAAACTACTTTAACATCGATACACATCATATTTTTATCGATTTCAAAGGTGCTTATGGCTACACTGTTATAGAATGGAGATATTATATACCACAGTGTCATACCCGGTCTAGGTATACCCCTGCCAAGTTGTTACTCTTCTCAAGATATCGCCGAAGAATAGTCACTGCTTCGTCAAAATTGGAAGATTAAGAAAACGAAATCATAGACTGTTCAAACATGGAAAATCTTAAAACTTTGTAACTAACCACCCTCTTCGAAAAACGGGACTAAATCCATTTGGTAAAATAACCTCATCATTTAAAACATCAACTCCCAAACTATGACTAAACAATGCGTGCCTAAGTCTTTAACACTGATATCAGTCATCTCTCAAGTAATAAAAAGTATAAATTCCAAACTAAAAAAAAATAACATGCAAGATAAAAAGTGGGTCAATGTTTCTTCGAAACTCTTATGAAATAATATTTTGTTTTTTTTTTCTGATACACAAATGGTATTTTGTTAGGCTTGTTTTGACTATGACACACACACACAGCATCGTATAATTCATGCAAAAGAAAAGGAAAGTAATTATAATGTCCATCAGAGTCGTTTGTCGTTGTTAATGGGAAGTATCATACCTCGAAGCGTTCAATGAACCTACTTTAAGAAAAGATACAAAAATAAAACCAAGCAAAGTGAGTTGTACTATAAGCCAGATGGTGTAGCTGTTTTTTTTTTTACATGTAACTTCAATTATAAATATTGGAAGCTTCAAATTCACCTTGAACACGGAACCATTAACATTTTGAACACGCATCAGAGTTGTGAACTCTCCGAACTCTGACTACATATTAAACATATGTCAGATTAAAATGATATCCGATAGCTGAGCTGAAGCAAGTCATGAACATGTCAAAGTCATTTGAGTTATAGTGCGTTGCCCTAAAGTGACTATACACTCGAAAAAATTCCTCTTGTCAGTTTTTTTAAGTATTAGTTGTACGTTAAAGTATTGATATTAAAAACTACTCCGACTAAAATGATATTTCTTGTAGCTGTCAAATTACAGCTGAATATCAACGTTACAATAATTTTATTCAATAAGTTTCTGAGACATCAGAGACTTCAACAATATTAGTAATTGAAGAGGCATCCTAACCGAAATTCTTCACTTTTACTGGAGAACCATAATATTATGTATTAGCTGGTTCAATTTTTGGCGAAGTAATTATCCGAAATCTTTTATTAAGCGTTTAACTTCTTTTATTACATACTGATAATTTTTGAAAAATTCTACTACTAAAAATATTTCAATGTAATAACAATTTATTTGGTTCAGTGCACGACGAACCAATTCACAAACAAACAGTTGGTAGAAAAACATATACTCATTCTCTGTATAAGTGGGTCATGATCATGTTTTCATCTTGGTTATGTTATTTTTGAAGCAAAAGAAATTTTTAATAAATTTGATTGATTTGATATGTTATTTGGTAAATTAGATTAGATCTAAGAAAAATCAAAGGCAACCCGAAAGTTGGAGGATGTAGTAAGTTAAAAAAAATTTGACAGAAAGAAATCTTTTGAGATTTTGTTTTGTAAGTTAACATTTTATGTAAACAAAATTATGACCTGACAATGATTGATTTAAGATAAATGTAAAATTCGATTAGGGGAAATCGTTTTGAAAATAAATATATTTTTAGAAAAAAGAAAGGCCCATCGGAAAAGAAAAACTTACGAGACTTCCAAATGATAAATTGATAGTAGTTGGGCACGTATAAGTATATTATTATCAAATTCATAATAACGTAGAAATACATCTTAGTGGACCATATATAATATATAAAAATAAATTTTACATTATGTTAGTACTACAAAATCCAATTTTTATCAAAATAATAGCCAAAGAAATTAATCACAGAAGAAGTGCCAATACTGGGAGGCTTCAACTTTATGTAATATTGTTGTAAGTTGTATTTAAAGTTATTAAGGAACAGGCTTCAGACGAAAAAAATGGAAGAATGGTGTAGATAGCGGTTAGAAAACGATAGAAACTGCCGAAATCTAGTAGCTAAATATTTTTTTCTATAAACTCAAGTGTATTAAGTACAATGTCAATTCATTGTATAGGTCAGTCTGAAGATGAGTAGGTAATTTTACATACGTATTTTACATACAGATGCAAAAAACGCCAAAGATTGTGTCAATGACGATATCATTTCTCTTGAAAAATATGAGTAAAATTTTGGAAGAAGTCATTTTCGGGAAACTTAAGAATTATTGTTACGAAAATGTGATCATCCTGACATGCAATCTGTCCTTTAAGAAAGATACTCGATGTTGCTGAAAACTCAGTGTGCTAGATGATTTCTTAACTTCAAGAAACAATTAAACAGAGAAAGGATATAGGTAGGCCCATATCCATAAGATTCGTCTACTTGGACTTTTTTACCTCAAATAAGAATCATACAAAGGTAATAAGGTGAGGACGCTAAAATTACGTCCTTCAAATTCAGAGTGCCTCAAAGATCGAAAGATTGCAAGGCACGTCACTCACAGATCAAATCTTAACAATTAGAGACAATCTAACAATGACCAATGAAATTCAAGTCGTGACCAACCATCGTTTGAACGACTTCAAGGCCGTAAGTGATAGCATCCATCACCAGGAGCTCTTTATGGCAATATGGAAAAAGTTGGAATCTTGAAAGAACTAATCCGCATTTGTTTCACGTGACATTATCAAATACGCAGTAAACGTTCAACTGAGAAACATCTCATACGAAAATAAAGGTGTTTAGGCAGTATAAGCAACTAAAATCATGCACTGCTCTCATTGAGCTGTACGAGAGTCGTTTACAGCAATTAAAGAACTGATAAATTGAAAATGGTTATACCATAGTGAAAAACTTCAAAAAAAAAAAACCTTAATAGAAATCCAGCGAAAAAGTACCATAGCCAACTGCTAAGTAGTACCAAATTTTGCTCTGATATTTTAATAGACATGACATTTTTGTGAATTTCTTACTGTCCACTATTGCATATTTTACTTATTGACAAAAGCCATCAATTCTTTTTAGCTCACAGCAGTATCTGTGAAGATTCTCTAGATTAACCTTACGAAAATTTATTTACTTTATTCGGAGTTATCATGGTATTAAAGCGAAAAAAAACCGTACTTCAATAGCTTATTTGGTCTTATCACTGCTTGCCATTGTTGTGATAAGCCACATAAGTAAATGTGACAGTTAATGCAGAGCATTTATGGTGATTAACATACATATATATTCAAAGTTTCATATCAGCAAACGGCTATAAGTAATTGAACCTTCAACACAAACATCCCCTCAAAAGTTTTCCATTTGAAGCAACTGTTTTACATTTAAACCAAATTGTAATTCTGTTACAGCAAATAAATTGCAAAACAAGCCATTCGTTTGGATCTCATTTTCAAGAGTTGATTGCGGTAAACGAAAATGCTTCCCACATCTAAACACCTCTTCGTTTACTAAAAAAATTCAATCGTTTGCAGCAAACGAATTAATAGTTTGTGAATAACTTCACCATAAAGTCGTTCGTTGCAAAAAAAAACTTAACTTTTGATGTAAATATACAATTTATTCATAAAAATGACTGCAGGAAACAAATTTTCTTTATAATTGACTTTGAGTTTGTTGTGTTCATATGCATTTTTTTGCTACACGAAAATTATCTAGTTCGTGACGCAATGGCAACAGACTAGGTTCCCAATCGAGAGGTCGCATATTCAATCGACTGAACTTTTTATTAATTTATTAGTTTGCATAAATCGAAATTGAATTCGAAAAATTGACGCCAAAGATGCGTTCTCTCGTTTTGTTTATTCTACGCTTATCATAAATTAAATAGTCCGTAGCGTAATGACAATATACTTGCTTCGTAAGCAAGAGGTTCAATCAAAGGTTGTTATGTTCAATTTTTTTTTTGATTGTTCGAACAAAAAATTTAGCCCAAACGAATTTACCAATTTGCTGCTAACGAAGCCGATAAAATATTCAGCAAATGAAAAAGGAGTTTGGACAATTTTTTCGTTTGCCGCAATCGATTTGTTCTCTCAGTGAAATCTTATTGTATTCTATCGCTACTTTTTCAATCAGATCTTTAGTGGAAAAGCCAATTTTATTATTTTCTTAAAACTGTTTCACCCCTTCTATGTGCGCTCACCATTACAGCAGTTGCAGTGCACCAGTCAAGTGCAGAGGTTAAATACCACATACCTGCTAATAATCTGACGATGACAATATATTTTTTTACCGTCAATATGATAGATTTCTTGCAACTCTCAGAACCCTAATGCAATTGAATATTTACATGACCAAGCTAAGCTAGTGTATATTCATCAAAAGCAAATATTTAACCAAAGTGCATCATAAAGAATGTACGAAGAAAACTCAAAAAAAAAAAACAAATTACATTACAATTTGAAAAATATTGCAAAAAAATCCCCCATTTCTTCAATTAACACTCACTTGACACCAAATTGCGAAACGAAAATAACTTGCCATTGCCTAGAATGTGGTCTGTATACGCGATATAAACGACAAACATACTTACATTATACCGGATATAGTGTTTCATAGAAAAAGGATTATACAACCTCATTTCTGCTGAGTCAATTACAACAATAATATAATTCAATTAGACCATTTTATGTACATAACATCACCTACTCGTGCATAGGCAACATTTTTGTAATAATTTAAAAAATATTTAAGGTAGGTATAGAACATAATATTAATTTAATATTGATACTTACATTGTGCCCTTTGGAACTGTCATGTTGAGATTATTCAAAACTTGGTTGGCATTCTTTCCTTTGCCATATGATTTGAATGCATGCCGCATAGCAACGGCTGTATCTGTTGAGCCCCAACTGGGTCTCTCTGTGTGGTTGGCCATAACTGGCTCA
Organism: Meliscaeva auricollis; assembly: GCA_948107695.1. Lineage (NCBI taxonomy): Eukaryota > Metazoa > Arthropoda > Insecta > Diptera > Syrphidae > Meliscaeva > Meliscaeva auricollis. The sequence goes on along the minus strand of OX403616.1, from coordinate 111,243,169 downwards.
GCTGTTGACCTGCAAACAAAATTAAAAAGAAAATTAAATTTTTAGTAAATAGTCATTTAAAAGTAAAAACATAGAAATACGGAAGTTCAACACTAAAAAGCAAAACAGATACATATTTTATCAAATCAAAAGAATTTGGTTTGCGAAGATTGAAGACCCTCTCTCTTTCTGAATAAAAAGTAGTAAACAAATGAAGAAATCAACTTTTTGGCTGGACCAATAGTACAGTGGGTCCTTAACGTATTTTCAAGCTTTTTTGTTTCAGTCATTTTAATTAATAAATACGATACATATAATTGTGTTCAAAATATGGATGCACTTTGACTTTCCAGAGACAAAAGAACTACTATCAGTGAGTGGACTCAAATAGAAGGCGATATGTTCGACTAGAATTACCAAGAACAAAATAAATTCCTGATTTTGAGTCTAAAGCCTTGACAAAATATTACATATAAATGCTTAGTAACATTAATCGGTATTGAAAATTTTCAATTATTACTGTTCGGATTCAATCCATCCTATGTAAACATGTGTCACTCTGTTCTGTTTTTTTCTGAAGATTTTACTGAACAAATATAAATTAATCCATTCAAATCAAAATATTTTGTTTTCCTATTTTATTTATTTTAAGGGAACTACGATTGATCGGTTTTCCCATTAATTTTTGTCTGAATTGGTTCTGGAAATTAGAATATTCACAGGAATGCTGACCAAAATCGTCACCCATATGATTGGCCGAAATGGTGAAACGAATGGTGTACGAAATGTTGACAGAAATGATTACCTCAACGGTAATCGGAATAGTTGTTCCAAAATGGTTACCTTAATGGGGACTGGAATGTTTGCAGTAATAGTTACCGGAATGTTGACAGAAGAAATGGTATTTGATGTTATCACCTTACAATGTAATAACTCTTATTTATTCAACTAAAATATAAACAATTCAATAATTTGACATCCACTACACTTGTGGCCAGACTCAGGACCCAAAATTAATTTGAAAGCTATGAGGGATTTTAGAAAAGGGTTTTCACTCAAATAACTTTGAAATGATGAAGTTAAAATAAATTGGCTAACAATTAATTCATATTTTATTAGATTATTTTACATAAAGAATCAAAAGTAGTAGTTCTTTTAAGATTTACTGTACTTAAGTATTTTTGTTGCATAATTTTCTTGGAGATGAACTGAGTCAAATTTTGAAATGCTGAATTTGGTAGAACAGAATAAAACAAAAGCAGAATTGTGATCTAAAAAGCAGAATTATGAAATCTAGAACTTTGACCCGCTCCTATGAGTTGATATTAAACTAATAAAATAAAGGAAAACTCGTCCCTAGAAAAAAAAAACACTCACACAAAGAAGAAGAAAAATTTTGGATTGAAATTCCCGAAATGTAAAAAAAATCTCATTATAAGACAGACAGATTCTTAGGTGCAAAAAAGCTTGTAACCCACTATATTACTGTCAGTATATTCCCTCATCGTGTCTTATGCTAAGTATTAGAAATTTATGGAGTTACAATTTTTCTGCAATAAGCAAGTAAGAGTCTTAAGAAAACTTGTAAATTGAAATGAGTATTGCTTACTAGCCGGAGAGTTAGGATCTACTTTTAAGATTATTCTAATAAAAAAGTTTTAATATTATATCGACAAAAACTTTGTTTGATATATTTTAACCACTTTTCTAAATGATAATTGCTTTGCTTATGTGTAGTTCACAAGTTTTTTTGTAATTTCCAATAATAATCCTGATAAAGAACTATAACCTTGAACGCATAAGTCTGAGCACATCGTTTTGTTTATAGTGTGAGATAAACCCAGCAGCTATTAATATTTCCAAAAAAGAAAACAGATAAAATATACAAAATAAACCCATCGACTTTTTTTTTTATAACAAGTTATGATTTGGAAATTCTGGATATAAGATTGTGTAGTTCTCGTAAGTAAGGAATACCAATAAAGTTAAAAACTCCAGATTCACAAAAAAAAAAAAAAACAAGAAATAATTTCAACTGATTTATTTTCTCAAAATTTAAATTAAAGCAATGGACAGAAAAAAAAACAAAGTGTTGCTTAGGGCAACAATTCATTTAATGCGTATTAAGAAACAAAAATTGCAGACAACTTTATGATAAATATGAAATGAACTCTAGAAGAAGTTTTGAGGAAACTTTATTTTAAACATAAAATGTTCCATTGGCATTGATGAATCAGTAGTCAATTGAAAAATGTTTATTTTCCATTGTTTGAGTTTGAACTGAAATCAATAACTTTCCACTAACCGGCATGCATCTGACTTTTCTATTTTGAATTTGTTTTTTTAATTTTATAAATTAATAGTTTACTCACATTATAAAAAAAGCTCGTCTATAATTCGCAAGATTATTCAAGTATATTTCCACACACTTTTTACAGTTTCAAATAAATTAAATCAAAATATTTTTTTTATTTAACAAACTTTTGGGTGTAATAATTATAAAGGGCACATTTCACACGAGACAAATTTTCACACAACAAAACGAAATACCCGACAGAAGATCTTTCAAAAAAAAAAAACTCCACAAACACAACCGATCCCCACAACAGTAACACAACTAACTAAGTCGCTATTTCTTAAGACAAAGTATTGTTGACTATTGGCGGCTTTGAGCTTTATTGGACTGTATACCGACCTGCACAGAAGTTGAATGTACCTACTATACCTCAACAACAAGTCGTGTCTTAATTGAAGTCTTTCTGTCTACAAACAAGTGTGTTTGATGGATAAAGAATAAGACAACTCTATTCTGTTGAATCATCAAGCGGAAGATTTAAGTTATGCTTAATTGTTTGTTTTATTTTTTTTAATTATTTTTTTAATTAAATGCAGACGCAGCAATCTAACCTTTAATTCATACTTCTTCTTTGCTGTTAAAAATCATTAAAAAAAATTAAATAGGTACATCTGAACTCTGACCACATAACCTCATATAAAAAGTATATGACTAAATTCCTCAAATTTTAATAAAACATGTGTTTAGTTTTGAATTAACAAGGTCTTACTTTGAAAATAGCTAACAGATTTTAAAGCTTTTCTGCACATAATTAATTTAAAAATGAAGATGCTTATTAGTAGTTTTGTTTAAATTCTTATCCAATTAAGTTAAACAGTTAACACACTAAATCATAACAAGCGTGTTGATTTTGCAGCTAAGCTTATTTTATGTACATTGTGATGCAATTTCATAAACTTAGCTTTATGATTGCATTAAAAAGCTTCAGAAGGAATGCTGATATATCTTAATATTAAGTTACTCAAGTTTGACAAGACAACAGAAAGCCCACGCACGTATTTAATAATTTTCAAGTTCGTTGGTCAGCTCTTTTGTTTTGATACAATTCATGATACAATTCATACCAAAGAGCTATAGCAGGTTCAAATAAATTGCGTAAAATTATGTGTGTATGCTAGTATGTGTGACGTTTGTTTGTGTTTGGCAGTAAAATAAATATTATGTCTTAAAATGACAAGGTCAATTATTGACAAACGACGACGACAGAGCAACGACGCACGATGATGGTGTAAATACAGAAAAGACTTTTTGTCATCATTTCAGACTGAATGTGTGTATGGCCAGTGGATGGTTTGCAACTTTCTGATGATCATATTTGAATAATTGATTAGCAAAAATATAAGACTCTGCCCATGAGGCGCTTAATTATATTATTTTATTAGGCCGATAGATATGTTATCGATTGCTTATTAAATTGTGTGGGTTTTTTTCTTCTTTGTTTTTTTTTTATTATTATGAAATAAATTTTAACTGAGCTGTAAGTTTGGCATATTTTTATTGAATAATTTAAACTATAATACAAATAAAAAAATAAAAACATTTCAAGGTTAAGGTTTTGGTAGATTATTTTTTTTTCATAAAATTATATCTGAGTAAAGAGTAGAGATTTGGGTAAACACATGTGAACATTATGTTAATTTATTGCAAATAAAAACATGTGTAGAATTGTGTTTCTCCTATGAAGTAACTGCTTCTGGAAAAGGGGAGTGGCATTCATGTCGTCTAGAGAAATAGTTCCTCTCAAAAGATCCACATTGAGATGTGTTTTAATTAAAGCACGTAGATTATACTTATTTTTAAAAAGTAGGAAAATAAAATATAAAGAAATCTTTGACAAGATCATTGTTGAGTGATGACTGGGGAAAAAAAAATCACATTATGTTATGGCAATAAGACAATCACAAGCATTGTGTTATTTTTCTTAAATAACATAATTTCAAAAACTTTCAAGCCGTTTTTTTTTCTAATTTATAAAAAAAACATAACCAATTAATTTGTGTTATGAAACAAAGTAGTAAATTGTTTTTAATTGTTTGATTAATTATTATTTTTTCTAAGATTTTTTAATCGATTTAACCCCAGGTCTAAATGGCACTAATTAGATCATTATGAAAAATTTTTAGTTGGTATTTTAATACGAGTGGTGTTGAAACTAACAACATTCTAAAAGTGAAAGACGGAAACATTTAAAATCTGTATTTATTTCTATATAGACCTAAATTCAAATTATTCTTTATGAAGTTGAATCCTGATTAAAAGCGATTAAAATCAGTATGTAAGAAAATAAAGAGGCAATATATTGATGAGCATCTATCGTGTAGAATAGAATTTCAAACACTTTGATATTAAATCATGTTTTTTTTTCTTTTACCCCATTTTACCCTAACTTCCCGGTGGAATCTTACAATTTTATTGGTTGGAATGTTTTATTATACCACTTTTGGTGTATTTAGTTTTTTTTCCATTACTTATAGTGTAGAAAATAAATCAGTCATATTATCAATAACAATGGCCTACTTCTATTATTTAATAAATTAATTGTCTTGCAAAAAGTTTTGTCATAAAAATGTAAAAGCCAAACTATTTACAATTTTTGAAATAACTCCCGTAAGCTTATCAGATTTTTCTTTTTAAAAGTTTCTCAGAAATTGCTATGATTAAGAAAAATTGGAGTAACAAATCGAATTTAAGATGTGAAAACTCTCTACTAATCTGGTAAATATATCAAAGAGATGAATGTATATTAATTCTAACAAGTTAAGAAAATAAAACGGACAAAAAGTTATCAAAAGTACTTTATTATTATAAGTTAATTCAGGATTTTGAAATTTGAGATGATGTTGCTATCCCATTTCCAGTATTGGATAAATAGCTGTTGAAATGCTAAACTGAAAATAAATTTCAAAACTAAATCGAAATCGAAATACTTTATTATGTGATTTTCTATTTTAAGAAATCAACTTATTAACGTCACGGTGGATTCAACTGGGTTAGTATTTTAGGAAACAAACAAAAAACTACGGAGAATTAAGAATTAAATTGAAAAACATGTTACTTGTTCTTAAAAATAATTAGTTCAACGAGGCATCTCAAAATAATCACAAGAATTATTTATTTTAATTTTTTTTTTAATGGGCACGTTTCTTAATTTGTTTTTGTTTGATAATTTATAAGAACAAGAAATGTTGCTCTATATTTAGATAACTGCATTGCTAGTATTGTTTGTTTTATAACCTAAGATTTATTTATTTATTATTTAAAATTTTGTTTTTCTATGCCATTTAATAAGCATTTACAATAAATAAGCGATGGCTGTTTATTTGCATCTTCAAAAAAGGATCACACCTACGTAATGTATATATCTATGATAGTAAGAAGTCAATACTAAAATAGCTAAAAATAAAAGCTTCTAAGAAGTATTTAATTTGGTAACAAAATTTAAAAATCATAATACGTAATTTCGTTGGAGACAAACTGTCTTTAAATAATCTGGTCTTATCGGTTTTCTTTTAAAGTAGACTAATGTAAAACTGAACACTGATGAATTTTTCTTAAATCCATTTCTCAAAACTTTGATTTTTGTAGTCCAAATTGGAAAGATTTTCAAATATTAAAAAAAGGAGACAACATTTTGAAACTCGTATTTTTAAATTATATTAACATAATTCGTAAACTTTCGAAACAAAATTAAATATTTCAAAACTCAGCTTTTTTGATTATGTTTTTACATAGCTTTTCATTCACGCGTTTTTAAAAATGAAATTCAAACTTTTGCTAATTAAATTCAAAATTATTGTGAATTGAATCGAAATTGAATTGAATAGAAAATTCATTTTCAAATCAATAATTCTATAACTAAAAGTAATGAAATTAGTTGAGTAAATATCGTATATTTAATTTTTTTTATGATTTTAAGACCTTATAAATATCTACGCAAATATCATCCCAAAATACTTTAGCTAAATATGCTCGCCATTCACAGGAAGCAATAAAATTATAATTCTAAGTATTTTTGCAATAAAAACTGCTAAATTTATTTTAAATTTGTTTTTTTTTTTTTTGAATAAAATAAAACAATAATATTAAAATAAAAACAACAACTCTATCAAGAGGTTTTTTTATGGAATGTTTTTAACACTAATCACGCCATTAGCATTCAACTGGCATATGGAATTGCAAAAATAGTGATCTTTGTTTATGAATACGTCTTTCCTGTCACACTTTTACAACCCCTAAGGCACACAGCACAAGCAGATACAAAAAAAAAGCATTAAAATATATTTGCGTGATTTAATTGAGAGACTGAATGATGAGTCTCGATTGAGGCTATACAATATTGTGAAGGTTGTCGCAAATAAAATTTAAAATTACTGAAGACTGAGATTAATTTTACAGCTAACGAGAATTAAAACAAGATTCCAAAAATAAAAAAAATATGTAAGTAAATTCCTTATTTTAAAACCTTGATTTTGTTATTGACTATTTCCTAAACTATGTTTTGTCTTTTTTTTTCAAAATGAAAATGAAATCGTATGAATAATAATTATTATTTGCATTTATAGCGCCATAAGTTATACTTATTGTTTACTTTTTTTGGGTGTGGCGAAATGTCGTTGCTTACGCATCCAAAAGTACTGAAAAATAAAATAGATAATTGTTTATTTACGAAGGAACAATTTTTGCAGTTTCTTTTAAGCTCATCTTGATGAATTACTCGGAAACACACAACTTTAATGACTTTTTGACTCTGATAAATAATTTTATCAAGGCACTTCTATAAACACGTGCTAGAAATTAATAAAAAAACAAAATAGATATGCTTGCTATCCAGCACCAATCTACGCGTTTGTTACTATCAAGTATATCAACACCATCACATCGAAATATAAGTTATCACTATATCACACCTTTTTCCATCAAGAAAGTGATAATGTTTATTTGTTTGTTTATTTGTATTTCTCATGGCAATTATACATATATTTAATAATAATTGCAAGAGTGATGAAGGGACAAAAGTCAACTCACTTAAGTTGGTAATTAAGCTTTGATCTGATACTTTTCATTAACTTTAGCAACATTCCTGTTGACATTTGGCCGCTATATATGTATGTATGTTAGACTTCGTTGGCCATGAATATTTTTTTTCCGTCATTAAGTAAAATATGTAATTGTTTGGTCAAGAACTTTGGCTTTGATGATTAAACAAAGTTATTTTTGTTAAATAGTCTAGGAAATAGCGTTGCTTATTGATGTTTTACAAGGACAAGTTCAGGTAGGTAATAATAATCTTCATTTTTGCAAGCAAAAAAAAATATCAGAAAATGCACTACTATTAAAAATATTAGTCAAGCTATAGATCCAAATAAAAGAGAAAAATTAGTCTGAAATAAAACTAATACTACAGAAAAGATAGTCAAAAAATACCCACTTTAAAAAATGAAATACAGGAAGCCTCAAAGAGTGGTATTAGAAAAGCTTAACTTGTGGTTTTCGGTACTCCAACCCCCAAACTTAAAAATGTAAAAAAAAACACAACTTTTAGTTATTACATGAGCTTGTCTTCTATTAAAAACATTTAAACACATTTTTTTTTTGTTCTGTGTAATGAAGAAATGAAATCGAAACCAGTATTTAGGAAAATCATCAATTTTGAACGCTTTTTGTTAATATGCGTGAGAAAAACCTTTTAGAACCGAAGAAAATATTTTCATATCTAATTGAGAACTTTACACTTAAAGGGAGGCAAGAATAATTTTCCATAGTTATAGAAAAAACGAACAAAAGGTACTTTAAGAATACAAATATTGGTTTATATGTGGGGTAGAAAATGCAAATTTTGCAAAAGCTCTCTTGATTTCGGAAATCTCTCGTATATCGATAGCATTTTCGTTTCTTCAAATCAAATAAGCGAAAAAATCAAGATGGTATCCTTAAACCTAAACACTTTTTAGCATAGTTTTTGGTGACGATGTTAAATATGTGCTCGTTCCACAATCTGTGGTTTGTTTTGTAACGCACATACCGAGTATGGAAAGCTGTTCAGCTTCCTCGATCAAAGTATTACTCATGGACAGTGGCATGAAGTTAGATTTCGTTTTATTGATAGTAAAGAGAATTGAGTTTTTTTATTTACGGCGGTTTTCAATACTAAGTTTGTCCTTTTCAGGTTAGAATTATATGAATTTATCATATTTTTCTGTTTTTTGTTAGAGATCTAAATCTGAAGAACATTGATGTGAATCTGCAAACCAATATAACAATCTGAGGATACTATATCAGCAAAACAATTGAGCGAATTCAAAGTTTTAGAGAGAAGATGAAGAAAATTTGAGACAGAACGGCGAGCATTTTTCTTATCAGTGAAGCGTTTTACTATATCCTAGTACCACCGCCGATGAATTGATCAAAATATGACGGCAGAATTATGGATAACTGTTTCACATATTTTTTCTAGAAAATAGTTGACGCAACGACAACTTTCGTGTTTAAAGTTTTTGTACAAAATTTGAAAGAACAACTTATTCAAAAAAATTAAAAGCAAAAATACAGTTTTCAAATAATTACTCACAAAAAATTACAAATTTAGTTCGAAATCATATAGTATACGAAAAATTGCTTTCTAAAAATTTATAATTGAACAATAATTATAAGCTATTGTCTAGTTCTTTCTTCTAGTTCTTAATAAATGTATTAGTCCTTACTAAAGTTGATTTTAAAAAATTTAGCAACTTTTTTAGCTTAGAACAATAAAAAATCAAAACTTTGATCTCAGAAAAGCAACTTAGCTTAAGCTTTAAGCACACGTCTCCACAAAAGTAAAATCCAATCCAATTTCTCATTCACAATTGCATTCACAATTCAGTGTTCTTGTAGGTCAAAAATTCTATTGAATAAATAGACACTAAACACTACATTCGACATGAAAGTCATCTGATGACAGGATTTTGTTCAAACCGAAGAATCCAGATTGCGATGTTGGATTGTTCGTCTGTATTTGATTATATGATGACAGGCCGATATAACTGTCATGGGAATGGAACCGATTGATCGCGAGGAAAACAGGTTTTAGAGAAATTTTCAAGCTCATTGTTAGCACGTTGGCGTTGGAAATTTGTAAGCACGATTATTTGTGTTTGTATATAACATTAAATGTTTTTTAAAAGCGCCACTGACTATTTCAATTGATCTGAGGGCCAATTTGTTCACCTTTGATCATCTTAAATCCATGATTATTGGCAACAATAAATATTCGAATGCCCACTAAGTAAATTTTTTTTTTTTTTGAAAATTTATAGTTTGAGTTGTTAATCATGGATTTTGCTAATCAACCGATTTTAGTTGATTAGCGCCATTTAACTAACATCTTAACATCTTAAAATTATGCTTAAAACTTAACCCGCTGTGAACTAAATAGCCCTTAGTTTTCGAAATAGTTTATAAATAAAACCAAAATTTGAAAACCCCAGGTTTTCAGACATGTGATTTAGACAACAATTATGCTCTTACTCAAATCGTAATTAATCGCAGTTTTGCCGAGGTGGTCTATCGAAAATTCGAAATCACCATTTCAAATATCTACCTTAGTGTCCTTAGTTTTTCACTTTATTCCAATTCAATTTACACTTTGGGATAAAAATTGATTGAAAAACTTACTAAGATTTTACTCGGTATTAATCCTGAAACCAGACTGATTTGACACTGAAAAGCTGAACTTACATGGCATTGAAATATGATTAGCAAATTTAAATGGTAAAATATTTATGCCACCTTTGATCTGGAGTCTGGACAGTAAATTTTTCAATTGTATTTGTGAAACACATTTTTTTTTAAATATTTTTTCCTTGAGAAATAACTCAAAACCGTGAGCTATTTTATTTCCTTGAACTGTTAGTCATATTACATGTAACTTTGCGTGGCATTATCTACTCACTAGAAATATTTTGTCTAGTGAAAAAAAAAAACAGGAAATAGTAATTGGTTCACATCAAAAATCAATTCCGTTCTACCAAACATGTTATGTAAAGTAAACCTTACTGCTTGATTCTAACATGACTCGGACGTGTTAATCTGTGGTTTATCTTGACACCATACAACTAGACAAATGTCAATAAAACTACATAAATTAATTAATTGTTGTTTTGAAACTTAATCTATGAAATGTTGAGTATATAGTTCAACGCTCACTTCAAGGATTTAGCTTTGAGCAAGAAACTAGAACAATTTAATTTTTAATGTTAAAGGCTTTATGTGATTTTCATTTTTAAGTTTTAAATATTAATATCATTCAAGTGCATTAAAAATATATATATTTTTTTTTTTTGAAAACACATTAGGTATATTTTGCAATATGAATTTTTTGTATCCATTATTTATTTTTCAATTTATTTGAATCAAATTAACAATCAACTACAACTGCAAGCAGACGTTAAGACTACCAATTACTCAATGTGCAATTGCAAATAAAACACATATTAAATGTTTGTAATATGCCTCGATATTTTTATTCCCATTAAGCTTGGATTTGCAACAGTGAGCTATGAGGCAAAAGATATACTTTCATATTGGTGCTGCTGCTGTGGTGCGCATCTAAATTCCAATGTAAGCTTCAGCTCACAAGTTATCGTTGATTTATTATTTATCTACAAGCTTATACGAATATAGATATTGCAACGCATTTGAAATTCTTTGATTACATTTTTATAAAAAAAAAAAAAAAATTATAAACATACACACACTCGGAATCTACTATATGCATCTCCCGAGGGGAGAGGGCTGATTAAGTTGTAACACGCGAAATGTAAGCTGTGCCTTTAACTACTCCTCCGTTCTCCCGGTCTCTAAAGTGATGACGATAATAATTATTTTGCAATGAAAATAAAAAGTATGTAGTTATAGATACAACTCGTTTTATATTAAAATAAAGTAGCGAATAAAATTATCATCTTGTTATATCTATCAATCAATGTTTTGTTTGATTGTGCGAAATGGAAGGCGCTTGAAATTCTTAACAAAATTGTTGTGATATGAGTGAGTTAAAAATTATTTCTTTATGTTTAATAATTGGCTTTGATTTCATCAGTCATAAATATATGATGGAGATTCCTTTATATTGGTATCAAGTCTCGAATAGAGTTTTATCTCCTTAAGGAAGTAACTTATTTGCAAACAAATCGATATTTGAGTGAGCATACATTTTTTTTTTCAGAAATGCTAATAAATTACAGTGACACAAAGGAAAATTGAGAGTCAACATTCAAGGAAATACACCTAAAATAAGACATCACATAACATCAAGTTGAAACTTTTAAAACTACTTATGACTGGCCTAGTAGAGAGGACAGTCAAGACGACATACCATCTCCGTGCCAAATTATGATAGTCATCAAACCAACAGTTCCAAGATTGATACCTTCGGTGCAGTGATCTTTTCAAAAAATACCCTTGGACTAGGCATTTATTTCAGAATTCCTAGTATCAGCAGTGTCTTCCAATCCGAGGTGATAGCAGCTTATTTAGACAGTTCTAAATACCATAAGCATATGTGTCACCTTAATTCAATATTCAGTTCCAGTGATTTGTGGCATGGAAATCAAAACGAAGCTGGTAACAGGGTGTCGCTAAGAGCTAAAAGGGTTCATATGACACAGAATAATATTAAACTCTATTGAGATCATACCAAGTTACATAGTAAAAAATGCAGTCTTTTCGGTGCGTCGTCGTCGGTTGATTCACTAAAATGGCTTAATTTGTTTAAGTCCATTTACTTTCTTACAAAAGTACTTTGCCTGTAATACCACAGAAGTTAATTTACTGATAGAACAAACCGTTTGCTGCAAACGAAGAAATTACCCAAACGGCTTTTTCGTATGCTGGACGATTTTTCGACTTCGTTTGCAGCTAATAAGTAATTTCGTTTGGGTGAAACACTTCTTGCGAACGATTTAACAAAAACAAAAAAAAAGTTCAGCGTAATACCAGTGATTGGACCTGTAACCTCTCGCTTATGAACAAAATAAAAGAGCGCATCGTTTGCGTCAAACGACTTTTCGTTTGTTGTACAGTAATTTTTCGATTTCAATTCGTTTGCAGTAAACTCTTAAATTTGTTTGGGTCAAACACTTTATGGGAAGGACTAAATAAAAAAAAACGTTTAGCGTAAGATAAGTGATTGAACCCGCTACCACTCGATTCCAAAGCTAGTCTATTGCCAGTGGGCCACGAACTTGATAATTTTCGTGTAAGTTTCAATTCGTTTGGGTTGTTTTGCATTATGTTTGCTGTAGTAGAATCACGTAAAAATAATGACTCTGTGTAAAAATCATGAAAGCAGTTTTTTTTTTTACAAATAGAGCTTACTAACTGCAGAACTTTTTGATCTTTTTTATTATTTTGTCAGTTGAAACTTTTAAGTCATTTAGCTTATGTTTGGTCTTTTGACTAAAATATAATTAATTGAAAATTTTTTATAAGCAACATGAACATGCTGGAAGTAGTGTTAATGAAGTTGGGATGTGTTGCGAGTTGTATAATGTAAGAGTTATAATGTCATATGAGACAAGTTACATATACATACCATGTCATATCATGTCATATCCATTGACAGCGGAGATAAAAGAAGAAGAAGAAGTTACTTAAAAGTAAAAGAAAAACACATCAGTACAAAAAATTCAAAACTGACTGCAAGACTAATATCTGTCTGGTCTGGCATGGAATTCAAAAAAAATAAAATGAGACCGGGACTAGCAGAAGAAAGACTCGTTCTGGGCAGGTCAAAAAGTCGACCCCACTAGAAGATTGTTTATTCGTGCTGTACAGCCGTATAGGAATCGGTTCAAGACTTCGGTGGATCTTAAAAACCATCTATGTTGAGCTTCATGTAAAATAATTTAATGATATAATAATGAAGCTCGGTGAGGAAAAGGTTCGTGAAAGCTGGACTTATAGCATCCTAGTCAGTACTGAGAGCCTTCTGTGAGCTTTTTGGTGACAGTTGCAGATTAATTTTATAAGGGGCCAATGCTCTTTGCCATACAGCCAAAATTTATTTATTTTTTTATTATGAAAGACTAATATTAAGCTTTCAAATAAGCTTAATTTTTTTATGACTAAAAATAATATTTGTATTTCTTTTTTATTGCTTAGACTAAAAAGTACAAAATACATTGAAAAAAATAATTTCGATCTCTTAAGTTAGCTTCCCTAAATTTCAGATCTCAATGCAATTCAGATCAATTAGTCAAAAATCAAACCAAAGGTTGCAAAGAAGCGTCCAGAGTCAATTCAAAACGTACAAAATTTATTTATCCGGAACTGGAACACCATACCATACAGCATACACATCGAAAAACCTATCTGAGTCAATGTTTCGCCGATGTGCAGCCGTAATAAAAGCAACAGAAGGTCCACCAAAGTATTAATTAATAAGGGAATGATTTAAAGAAGCAATTAAAAAAGTAAAAACACTTCATCAATAAGTATCTATCACTCAAACTACTATTTGCTTCCGTGACCGAATGTGAAAATTTGAACCTTTTTAATGTGTCATAAAATGATTGAAACCACGTAATAAAATAAATCCTCATTAAAAAATGTGTAGTTATTGCAACTACATAATTTGACAACATTAAAAAAAAATAAATAGTTTGACCAAAAAATTTTCCAACAGCATGTACATATGTATGGGAGTCATAGCCCCCATTGTATCCGAATGAATCAAAATTGATTAAGTGTGGAGCTAAGAAATCTACTATTCCATTAACTTCATCTCTAGTATAACAAACTAACCTTACGTAAAGGAACAAGAATTATTTCTGAATTTTTGTAGTATATTTTTTTTTTTAATTTTTGATACAGCATTACAAACACCCAAGCTATTTATGAGTGTATACAAAATATTGAAAAATTATCATTCTCTTTTAGGTTTCAAACAAATATTATGAGTAAATTACCAAATTAATTTGCCGATATACCCCAGTTACATACTTATAGCATTTTGTTAAAGATCCTTAAGGACGGTCAATCGCCGTTTAGGATTCAGATGCCAAACACATTTTCAAGTGCTTTCATTTTCAAAACATTGACATCATCGTCTGTGGATTTGAATTTTGAAACACATCTGATTTTAAAAATTTATTGCTGCTAGCATTATTGATAAAATCCAATGTATCTTTTATGACACATTTATTTCATCAGTCACAACTATGATAGGAAACATTAAACATTATGTCCAACACTATTATACGTATATAATGTTGTCAGTTGTTTGTTGTCCATTTAAGCAAATTGTTATGCAGATTTTTTTACTATCAGTTTCATTTCCACATGGTTTTTACATCTCTCCCACTAGTAACCGCATAAAAACAGACATGCTCATTGAAATCAATCTTGGTACTGCTGTACCCACTCGCGCTATAAAAATTACATCATATTATTTGCACATTATTTGTGGCACACTCATTTCCCACCACCCTATACAATAGCAACTGACATACCAACAACAAATCCACTAACTACGACGACGACGACGACGAGCCCCTCCTGACTCAAAGACTCACAATCAGTATAAGATTCATAGGAAATTAGTTAGCAATAAACAAGTTCGCTGAGTCGCACATTTTACTACAACCCAATTTTCAATTACATAATCAAAATAAAAACAAAAAAAACCCAACCTGACCAAAAGCCTACCAAGCGTGTCCGACGACGACGGGTGATGGCGGGGCTAGCATAGTTTTATATGGTCACTAAGCTTTTGGTATCGCTGCGACTTTGGAAATCTTAAAAGACAAATAGTATAACCCGAGAGGAATGAGGCTAGCAAGGCAATGAATGGTACGTAAGTATTAAGATAAAATGAGATAAAGAGACGATGATGATGTTGACTAACGAGATGACTTTTAACTACTCTCTCAGTAGGTGCGTTTTTGCATTCCACACTTTATTTGATTATGGCTTTATGACGTTTTTTTTTGGATCAAGTCATAAACGTCAAGAAAAATTAGGTATGCTGTGTTTGAAATTGGGGTTTGTCTGATAAAGCTGATTGCAAATCTTTAAAAAAAAAGGATTACCAAATAATTTTTGCGATATCAGTTTTTGCTAATATTTTTAAAACTTTGAATTCTCCAATTTTAGACTGCTCACCTAATGTCATATTCGATTGGAAATCCTTGAAAGTCCGGAATCATCCAGAAGTCCTCTGAAACTGTTTTATTGCCGTAAAAATGACAGATATGACACAATAACACAGTTTCAGAAGACTTCTGGATGATTCTGGAGTCTTCTGGATTTGAAAACGACATAAGAAAAACTGAAAAGTATGGTTTTGCTTGCAATACAAGAATTTGGTTAAAAGTATCATGACATGAGGAACCCCAAAATTGATTAAACAAAAACTTCTGTTATACGCTGCGTGTTAGACATGTTTAAAACACTCCATGCTTAACTATACGATCAGAGAGACAGAATTTTCATTGTGACAAAATTCCATTAAATTTCAAGATTGAAATTTTTTAATATCACATTTCTAACAGATGTATAAATTAAAACCTGTTTCAAAATCTTACACTTGGTCAAAGATTTATTGAACACTACTATTCAATATTTTTTTAATTATTTCATCTAATGGAATCGTAAATTAATATATTTTAACTTAATAATTTAAAACAAAATAACTAACTCATTAAACATAAACCGATACTTACGTTATCAACATAATGTGGTTTATGTGTTTCGGTGAACAATATTGCGATTCTCAAAAAATAAAAAAAAAAAATAAAATGTGAAAAGTTTCTTATACGCAAGTTTAAAAAACTGCGATTGAAACTTTCTTCAGTTGATTTGGCTCAGATTATCCGGTTTTTGTTATTTTCTTTTCCAGAAAAATATTCATCACTGAAAATTAAACAAAAAAAATCAAGAAATTATTATTAACATTCAGCCAAAAAGAGTAAAACTATTCCCTTAAATTGTGCACATAGCTATAAAGTATTATCCAATAAAAATTGTTTTGTAAGATGTCTCTAGCTGCTGATCCTAAAATTAGAAATAACTATTTTCAAGACTCCACTTGAGGTAAGGGTTCAGACTTCAGAGTATAGTTTTATATAAAATGTATTTTTGTATGTCCATGCACATGTTTAATATTACCATTTAATACGAGTAATACAAAAAAATAACCAAGAAAGTTCTTTACAACACATAAAATAAATACTTAATTATTAAATTTCAATCAGTGAATCGGCGGCAGATAAAAATCATCATCGATTCACGAAACAACATTGCGACTTATTGAATCTGCTCCACGACTAACGTCATTATTTTTTAGCTGGCAGAATTTCGGCCCCAACCCGTCAGAAACCTTAAATTTTGGATCCATACACAATGTGTTTTCTCTTTTACAAATTTGTGGTGTTTTTCGAAGATGAAACCGCTGTTAGGAGGTTTAGAAATTTCACTACCCTGACGAATTAAGCTCCAAAAAGTTCTTCTCGAAGAAATTATGAGTTCTGTCAAATGGAAGGTTGACATAAACATAGAATAAGCAAACAAAAAAAAAAAAATAAAACACACTATGGTAATTGTTGAGGTGAATCGCTTTTGCTCGAATTTTCCATTGAAAAACAAATGTTTTACTAGAATAAAAAGCACTTGTTCCAGACAGTTTCAGTGTTTGATTTCTTTATGAGAAATTTTTCTCCCCACTCCAAGAAATTTGACAGTTTTCCTATTTTAGTGCACAAAAAGCGTGAAGCAGACCAGCTTTTAGTTACTAAGATTAGGTAATAATCATATTATCTTAGAGTACAGTAACTATGAACATCAGAACTTGCGTCAAATCCGGTACTTCTAATTTTTTACTGAGTCTTATGATGTTAAACTGATGTTAAATCCAAATTTTCGACCTCGAGCGCCGAACGCAACTTTGGTAAAAATGCAAAAAAGAAAATCGTTTTTTTTTCCCTTTTTCAGTAAATGCCATTGTTGGCTATGAAGGGCTTGTTTTGGACTATTGACTATGTTCTACGATTTAACCTTACAAAATATTCTTCAATTTTAGCTTAGTATTATTCCTGTAGATTCAACAGTTTCCAAGATACAGCTTTTCAAAATATAACAATAAAAA
The DNA here is from genome assembly GCA_948107695.1 of Meliscaeva auricollis. Taxonomy (NCBI): domain Eukaryota; kingdom Metazoa; phylum Arthropoda; class Insecta; order Diptera; family Syrphidae; genus Meliscaeva; species Meliscaeva auricollis. The sequence continues at coordinate 111,225,710 of OX403616.1, read as the reverse complement.
ATGAATAACAGAAAGTAGAAGAAATTAAAAGTATATCACATTGATCAAACTATTAGAACGTGTTGATTAGGTCAAAAAAAGAGAAAAATAATGTGTCAAATGTGCAATTTTCTAAAAAAATGACTTCACATGTCAAAATTACTTTTCAAAGACAACAGTAACACACAGAAAAAAATCTTTTTGCTTATTGTAGAGCCAAAAACCTCTATTGTTGAGTTTTATTTTAAAATAAATTTATTTTAGCTGACAGTTTGTGAAGAACTGAATTTCAAATAAATTTTTGTTTTTTTGAGTTTAAACGTTTTGGGTTTTTACTATCAGTATTTAAAGGGAAGGCAATCCAAAAGCATTAGCTTGTTTTGGTTCTTAAATGTGAGCTCTTAGGGGGGGGGGGGGGGGGTTTGAAATATAGTCAAACCTAAGAGATTCAATATGATTAGTTGGAACTTTGTGTGAGGGCATTGCTGTCAAAAGTGTTCATCACTAAATTTACGGTAAAATATTTTATGCACTTCAAACTAAGTCGATTAGTTTCTGTAATAGTCATAAACATAACACAAAAGAGCCTCAATCCATAAACATAACACAAAAGTATGATTTTTTTTGAAATTCTCATGCAATGTTCAACAGAAAAAAGTTCGATGTTCTCTTAAAGTGAATCTAAATATATAAAACAAAGTGGGGTTAGTTACACCCTTTATAATAAAAAACAGCTGGACTTATTTTAATAATCTTAGATTTGTTGCTTTTGCCTCCCTCCCAACAGAATAATATTTCTTGATAAATTTTTCCATGCATTGAAAAAAGAAGAAAATTAGAGTAGAAATAAATTTCTACACAACGACATCTCTGATACATGACAGAAACAGAACACGGAATGATGGCTCAGGAAATGCCAGTAGATGGTTTTATCCTTTGAGAGCCGATTCTGTTTCAAAGTCTTTTCATTGCATACCATTAGCAAGGCCTACGATTATTTCTATTTGAAATCGATTTAAATGAATACCAGTAAAAGATCTCGAAATACCGCATGGGAAGTCAAGAAAACCCAAATATTACCGTTGAAAAAAAGTCAAAGATACTCCGCGGTAAAAATCACAGAATATAACGGGAAAAAGAAGTGTAAAATACCTGAAGAAAAGATTGTTTTCACTCACATATAAAATTGTGTAAAGTCACGGAAAGTTATCGTAAAAATTTGGAGAAAAATTTGCGAAAAACGACAGACTGGCATGGTAAAAAGCACAAATACCGTGGATAAAAGCGCAAAATACTCGTTAAGGAACTTTAAAACACCACGTAGTTTTTGCGATATCCAACGCATTTATTAACGATTTAGACAACTTTTCTCTCTTTTCCCCCCAGTATTCCGCGTTGTTCCGTGATTCTCAAATGGTCTAATTTGTCTATGTTCCAAGTTATAGAAAAACTAAAATATTGTGTATTCAAGAGAACTTGAATAAATTGATAAAAATGCTAAAATTTATCAACACAATTACTATAAACCTTGCTTCTGCGGGTTAGTAGCTACTGAAGTTATGGTTCAGTAAGTAATAATATTTAATAAAAGATCATGTTATCAGATATTAAATGTAAGAAAAAAATCATTTTGCAGAACAGGACAACGTCTGCTGGGAGCAAACAATACATGAGCTTAGTCAATTTACTTACTTATAAGTATGCCTAAAGAATCCTCAACTTTTCAAAAGTTTTTCCGTGTTGCTTGAATTGACAATTCTTTCGTTTAAGATGTGGCTGTGAACTGCCAAAAAAGGAGTCAAGTTCAAGTTCCCAAATTCACGTTTATTTTACTTCAATGTTCAATCTTTTATAAATTCCTATTTCAAGTATCGAGTTTAATATCACTTAGGTTAAGGCAAAATAAACAAACTATAGTAGTTCTTGGTCATGTAATTGAGACCATATGTCTATCTACACACTTGACACTGCAAGTCAATGCAATTTAGACTACAGCATTTATACAAAAAGTGTGTTTCTAGAAAATAAAAAAAAAAAAAAAAAACTGTCTTTAGTATAAAAACAAACGGCATTGAAAAATACCTTTTCATTTATCATTTATATAAAAACAAAACAAAATTGACCTTAAAAAGTTTAAAAAAAAAACAAAAAATAATAAAAGTCATAGTCAGGTACGAATTTATTGCACAAAACATAATGCGAATAAACCTACACTACATTACATAACTATATACGACTTTATTTTGATTTATGGTCAAATCACTGTCAATGAGTCAATGAGTGTTTTGTGTTTTGTGTTTTTTTTTAATTTTTTAACGTTGACATTTACAACAACCGAGGTGTTAACAATTTTAATTTGTTAAATATAATTTTTTTGTAGTCGCTTCTTTTTTTTTTTTAATTCATAACGCAAAAAAGTCATCCGTTTAATGTTACTCTGTGACAGGTGCGCTATTGTTTTTAAAACTCATTGTATAAATATTTATGTAATATTTTATATTTGCAAAAAAAAAAAAAAACAACATATTTATGACATTTATTTGTATAAGGTGTAGTTAATACACAGTTCGGGTAAAATGTAATACGAGCATCTCTATAAAAAAAAAAACTTCGGAGTTTTATATTCAATTTTACTTTTGCTGTGTAACTCAATTTTAAGCTATATTGAAGGTAATGGCGTCCACTTTTAAAGTTCAGACGTCTTCCGCGTCAAAGTCTAATAGTTCTCTAACCACATGATGGTTAAGGTTAGAAGCGATTTACGCGAGTTTTTCTATAAAATCCTAGTTTATTGTGTGTTGCTCAAAAATTTTGTTTGTCATATTTTGATGTCAAATCAATGTTATCTTAACATTGATTTGACATCAAAATATGAAAAAAAAGCATTTTCTAAATATTAAATTTTTTTTCGGGTGACAGCTTGACAGTTTCCTTAATCAGCATCAAAAATTGTTCAAAAATTTGCAATAAAATAGGCAAATTCGACAAAATTTGCCCTGTGGATTAGCGTACTAGTCGAGTTAAGAAATTAAATTGGTGTCAAATTAAACGTTATCTTCTGAAATTCAAAAGGCAAAACTTGGCCGTTTGGTCACACTTTTGTGTGTAAATGCTTTTCAAAAATTTGTGAGTTATAATTATGCCAAGCTCTGCATCGGAAGACCTCTGAATTTCAGATCGAACCTTTAATTTCCTTTTTTAACTCGATGGGAGCACTGATGCACATGGTACTTCTGTGTCCAATTTTGTTATTTCTTTGCTAATTTTGAACAAAATTTAGTTATTTTAAAGGAAACACCTAAAACATTATATATTTGGACCAAAATCATAGAGGTGGGAAATTTTACTGTCCAAATTATTAAAAAAATCGACTTTGTTTAATAATTAAATTTTTACACTCATGTGTATCGTTTATTATAATTACTATTTTACTATTTACAAAATTATGTGGATTTCATATAGAATATTAATATAATTACAATTTGTAAATTATTTATTTCATACGGGTAGCACAAAGTATTAGTGACACATTGATATAATGTTGAATTACTTCATAAAAAAATTAATATTTAGCTTTTAAAAATGCATTAAATAGCGTTCCGGGAAGTGATGAAGGCATATTATTGTTATTTTATAATGAGACACCATATTCAAGCCATACTTGCATTAAATTCTGACTTAATATAGCAAAAATATTCAGATTTGTTTCGAGAATACTGTATAACTCATGCATAGCCTAAAAGCACCCTCGGAAATGACGTTCCCGAAAATGACGTTTTGGTCATTAGTATCGGTTTTTTTTTCTTTCTCACAAAATCAAACCAAACATTTTTGAGTTTCTTTTGTAGTGGTCTCGATTTAACATCATAATATTGACACAAAATCATAATTTTAATCTCTATTAATTTCAAAACAGGCGTTTCCGGAATGACGCTCAATTGATGTACGTTCCTCATATATTAAATTGAACTTCCATTACCACTATCATTTAATTTATTCATGCAAAATATTATTTATGGAAGGTTAAACCAATTCCATGCCATTCCAGAAAGACCATCTGTAGCGCCATCTGAACGTTAAATGAGAAAAAAATTGATAATTTGTCATAATAACTAAATTGAGATATATTTCTTCGGACAACTTTTATTTAAATATAAATTACGATTCTTCTCAGTTTTTTTAAGACACTTGAGAATTCTTTAAGAAAATTTTGCCTTAGTAATTAAGGCACAGGTACCTAAATTTAATTGATTGTAGTGTTTATTTTGTAGCCACTAGAATTATATTAGATCGAATAAAATAAAAACAAAAACTCTGTTTCAAACAAAGTTAATACATTCGGAGATTCATCTCAATTATATTAATCGGTACGTCAAAGTGAATTTCAATTTTCGGTCATTTTGATTTAAAAAAAAAACTGGAAAAAAGTCATTTAGAAATTGCTTTGTCTCAGCTTTTATTTGACATCAAAATATGTAAGTAAGGTACATATTTTTTTGAGTAACACAAAATAAACAACTATAAAACAGCCATTGTAATGAAACTGTTAGACTTTGACGCAGAAGACCAGACGCACATGCACCTTACAACGCCAACCGTGCCATGGTGCGGATGGGAAGAGACCTGTGGTTTTCGTACCTACTAACAGTCATCTTTCATTTGTCATTTGAAATTTTCTTTAGCTCAAAAAGTAAGTCCGCCCTGACTATTAAATAAGGGACATTAATCGAATGCCACAACATTCGTCAAACATTCTTCTCAGGTACTGACTACCTACACAATGGTCGTCCAGATTGCTTTTTCCAAATATTGTAGTGTCAAAAGTCATACCAATAATCCAAAAATATTCCCACCTTATCAAATTTATCTACTTCTCGAATAACTAATACACTTTAGTGTCTTTCAGAACAAGCAGGTGTTCGAAGCAAATGCTCAACTACTTTAACGTGTAGATAGAGTAGGAAAATGAATGGCCATCCCTCAATTAAGTACCTAAAAGCTTTAAATGCTTTCAAATTGAATTTATCAAAATAGAAAACAAAAGAACTGTTGAATCGAGTACTATCTACACTACATGTGTTGCAAGCATTTCACAACCGTTAAACCAGTTATTCCCACATCTGAAAACCATCATTTACAATCATCTCACGTTCCTGACCGAATAAGTACAACTCAAGAGTCAAAAACCAAAAACTCTTGAAACTTTGCCAGAATCTGACAAGTATTTTTGTTTTTTAATTTTTTTTTTTGTGTAATTCACTTTAAATGGCGTTAACCGAAATATATGCAAATTCGCGTGCAGTGAGTCAGTACAAAAAAAATCCAACATTCCATTCGAGGACTTCAGTTAAAAAATAAAATAAAATAAAATAAAAAAGCAAAGAGTACAAAAAAAAACTAAAAACTTCAACACAAAACGAACTCATTTTACATTCATTGAAGCATTTAATAGTTGGTTGGTTAAGTCTCAGATTATTGCCCAACAATCATCAAGGTTTTCTTTTGTCCAAATTATAATCGTCTTCTTCGAAAACCATTCACCAGAGGCTGCTTTCATAGTATTTGTGAAAATTTCATCACATATGAAAAATTACAAATCAAAATTTTGTTATTAAAGCGATGTATCTGCAAAATTAATATTTTTTCAAACTAATGAATTGATGGATACGTCATAGATTTAATTCCTATCAAATCACTTGTTGAGGAGAAAAAGAAGACTGAACGACTGAAGGAAAACTATTGTTTCGAAGTAAACTTGTCAATAATGCTGTTATTGATTGAGTAATCGTTTTTCCGTTTGTCATCATCCAAAAAAACAAAAAAAAAAACTTGTAACCTCAACTGGATGCCGAACTTAAGTAAACCAAACCAAAGTCCAGTTGGACAACTTTCATTTTCAATAGAGGCCATAATATTTTCTTGGTTGAAAGAAACCATCTAGATTTTTAACCACAGCACACAAATATTGTATGGTTGTGTTCAATTGTACAAGAAGTTGTATCACATACAAAATTGGAACAAGTTTTAGTAGTTGAGTACAAAAAAGTGCGTTTTAACTTCACACCCAAACAGTCTTATTGCAGTACAATTCCCAAACTACAAACAAAACGATCAAATTAAACAATTTTTGTTGTTGTTGAGAAAATGGAAAGAAGAAATATCGAATTACAAAACAAAAGCTTGGCCAGGGGCGGATCTAAACAATTTGACACCCATTTAATCCGAAAAATAGCGTTTGGGTGTTTGAAATGCTACGACTTTTTATCTCATAAATTTTAACCAAGGGAGCAGTTTCAGGAGACAGAAATAATACACCGAAGTACGACGACGTCAAGGTTGTTCTTGGCAACTTTAACTCCAAGATGGAAGTTAAAGTTGTGTCTTGTCGTCGTGTGTGACAGCACACACGACGAGGATATTTTTTTTATCAGAAGCCTAAATTGATTGGATTATGGAATATTTAAAATATTTAATTTGCATAAGACTGATATTGCGGGCTTATGTCAAAATCCCGAAAACTAAAATTCCAAACACACAGAATCTCGAAAACCCATAATCCAAAAACCTCAAAATCCCGTAAATCCCCAAAAAAAAAAAATTGAAATCGGAATCCCGAAAAATTCTATAAAATGTGCCCAATTTTTTCATTTTATAGAATTTTTCGGGATTTTTATTTCGGACTAAAAATCATTGAATCAATGTTGATCAACTTTGAATTAAAAATAACATCAATGTAAAATATCTCCGGGTTTCTCTTATCCTTGAAAAAACGTTACGTAGTCAAAGAAAACCGGATAAAAAAAATTGTCTCAGAACAGAAAGATCATTCTAAAATAAATTTTCTAACCTTGATTTCATATACATTTGAAATTTATATTAGATATTATTAGATTAGCTGGTTTGTTGGTGTTATTTTTCGTTATTTGAAGTTTTTTTTTTTTTTATTTGTTAAATGATTTTTTGTTTTTGTTCACTAAAAGTTTCAAATTAGGAGCATTGACATACTCTGGTAAAATTTTGAAAATTTAAGTACGGGATTTTGGGTTGTCGGGATTCTGGATTTTTGGGGTTCTGGGTATTTAAGATTCTGGGTTTTCAAAATTCTGGGTTATCGGAATTCTGGGTTTTCAGGATTCTGGGCTTTCTCGTTATTCGGTATTCTGGGTTTTCGGGGTTCTGGGTTTTATGGATTATTCGGTGTTATGGGATTCTGAGTTTTCGGGATACTGGGTTTTCGGTATCTTGGGTTTTCGGAATTTTGGGTTTTCTGGATTTTGGGTTTTCTGGATTTTGGGCTTTCTGGATTTTGGATTTCAGGATTCTGTCTTCTCCATCGATCAAATTCTTAAACACCTATAGATACTGATTAAAACATCAAGACTATTAAGTCAATTCAGACAATCTCTTTATCCATTTTAAAGATGTCTAAGATAATATACAGAAAAATATGTCAAATCTCTGTCTGTTCAGCTGAGAGTATTACCCATCTGTTAGTTTTTGAACTATTGGGAAAAATGTCAGTAAAATGTTGACGAATATTTATCGCATTTTTAGAAACTTTAATGTGAAATGATTATAATCTTGCCGCATTGGCAACACTTAAATGAGTTTTTTTAACAACATCTACTCAAGTTTCAGCTGAATAAATCAACCGAATGCTAACCAGAAACTTTAGTGAAGTTCTGCCATATTCCATCTTTGATCATCTTTTATGATCGCCCTGAATGATAGAATTTGAATTTTTGCTGCCATGACACGACAACATTTTCTAAGCAAACGTCACAAAATAATTTAATGTTAAAATTTGTAGTCCAAATTTAAAGTAAAAAAAAAATTATAATTTTTCTTGTAAACAAAGTCCAGCCCTGGTTAAACAAGCCAGATGGTGCTGGCATTTTGCCGACTGGCAACATGTTGCCGCGACGACCGACGTCAATCTGCAGTGGGGTAAGGTGGCACAAGGTCGTCTCTTAGTTTGTTGACGTTTCGGGAAGCGAAAAATAGCTAATTGTTGTCTTTTGCTTTTTCACAATACAAACGTTGCGGTCGCTAGGGGACTGTTGAATGCAGGCAGAATTTTCAAGCAACAAAGCAAATCGAAGCATGATGCCGAGTCTTGGATTTCATTAATTGTCTCGCTTTATCGTCATCATCATCACCATCATCAACACTAACGAGAAGACAGAGGAAAATTTTTGCAAATTAAATAATTTCCACTGAAATGATACGATAAGCTGCTGGCTACCACACAGCCATGAGATGCATTTTGTGTGTGGAAACTTTTTCGAATGACAACAACTTGAAGCTGAAGTTAAAGCTGACTTTTTGTTGTTGTATTACTTCACGAATGATTGCTAGTTTGTGATGATAAAGCGATGAGGAATGAAACAAAAAACAAAAATAAAAACAAAACACAGCTTATGCAGCTTGTATGGTTTTCTTGGAAATGTAGTTTATTTTTCTTGAACGTTCGAGAGTCTTGAGCAATTTTCAGAGATTCAGCAGAAAAATATGACATCCGTATGTGAAAACTAGGTCAGTTGGCGATGTAAACAAAGTAGGTACCTTAAAAGATTTATTTTTGACATAACCTATAACCAATGTCGTTGTTGTTATAACATTTTGTTGTGCATAGTGGAGTGATGGAGGTGGTGGTTTTAATGATGGATGGGTTGAAATATTGATTTTAAAAGCTGAGTTATAAAAAGAAATTGTTTAATGTTTACCGTAATTCTGTATTATGTAGTTTATTTTATATTTATAGGGCTTCAGCGGTTATATCGGTCTGTGTCTGTACTGGATGGGTGTTGGGTTTCATGAAAGTTTAAAATTATTATAAACAATGTGGAAAAATGGGAATTGAGTCATAAAAAATTATATGAATGACAAGCGTGTTTTTTGTTTGTTTATGCTTTTTTTTTTGTTTTATATAAACCGTGAGGACACTTTGTATTTAGAGTTTTCTTATTTGTTATTTAAGGGGTTTCTTCCATACATTGTTTTCCTTTTTTTTTTTTTTTTGTTAATTAAAAAGGTATACTTTAAACAAACAAAATTTGTCTTAAAATTTACATAAATAGTTTTAAGGATATTTTCCTATATAAGGAATACGTATTGAGTTGACATTTCTGGAAATATAAAGATAGAAATGAAGATATGAATAATTTTGTTTGTGTTTTGGAAATGGTTATTATTCTTCTATTTATACTTTTATTAACATAACACCCAGACATTTTTATCAAGTATATACATTGTTTGAATTAAAATCTTAGAAGAAGCCGTGGGTGCAACTTCTAATGATTTATTTACAATGTCTATTTTTGTTTAATGAATATTCACCTTGAATCATTTTTAAAAATTAGAATGTTGAAAATTTTGCTTATTTTGGAGAAATAAGTAAGAATGATAAATTCAAATTTTCCATAAAAAAAACATCAAATTTATTAGTACAAACGGTGCTATTCTGTTTGATGATTTAAGAATTTATTATTATTTTAAGATTTTTGTAATAATCCAGTCATTTTAGGAAATCAAATTACATTTTTCGCGGGACAGTTTTTTTTGCATAGGACGTGTTCGGCTGAATCTTCTTATAATAAAACACAATCTGTTGGGACGATAGAAGGGTGGGAGCAGCAACCAGTTGCATTTTTATATAATAACTCCATTGCCTTTCATTTTTAACACAAAATAGCCAAATTATCTACTAAATGAACCTTTTACAAACTCTTTACTGAAAAATTAGTGTTTTTATTTATTTTTTTGCATTCAAATAGGGTTTCCGTATAAACTTAAATCCATTTTGGAGTAGGCACCCGACATATTTTAGCTGGAAGAGAATTCTTTTAAAAATTTAATGTGCATTATAGCTATTAACTGCACCAAAATATACTATTTTGTTTAAATAAAAATTATTTGAGTGTGTTTTTCAGTTAAACTGAAAAATGGCAACCCTATGTTTTTATTTTCAGTGCAAACTTATCTTTAATTTCACACCAATTTAAATCTATAACCATATGAGCCTTATGTACCAGTTTAAGAACATTTTGGTGTAAAATTCATTAAAATCAAGACAATGCGACTCATGTGCGGTAGTCACTTTTAAAATCTAACAACATCTAAAAAAATCAGCGATCTGCAATTTTTTGCGACCTAGAATGTTCTGTATTACTGGCTTATTACATATAGTGAAAATCATTTTAAAATTTTCAATAAAATAATACCAAAAGTTGTTAAAAGTCTTAATACACCAGTTACCTTGTCATTTCGTACGAAGGAGACCTTGCGTAAAAAACAATTTTTCGGTCTTGAAATCTAAATGCAACATTGGTATAAATGCAAAAAAAAACTTGCATTTCAAGTAATGAAAGAATAGTTTTTGACTTCTATAAACTGTGTTCTAATTTAAGCCTAGTATTATTTCCAGTAGAGTTAATAGCTTTTCAAACTATAGCAATGCAAAATGTAGGTATGTCTAAAAATATACTGTTCAAACTCAAGGTTAAAAAATAAATTGCACGACTGTGTCACACGAACTTTCCCTTAGGGTCAAAGTTGCTGTGGACGTTGAAGTTTCTTATAAAGTTCTTAAAAATAAATAATTTTATAAGAAATATTAAGACAAAATTAAAATTCATTAAAATAGCGATCAAGATCTCAATATTTTCAGTTTTCTCAAAAACTAAAAGACATTTTTGCAAGTGGTTTTCAGTATTTGACTGAACGTCACGATGGATAGCTCTTATATAACTTCGAAGCATTTAAGGACATTGTCTACCTGGGATCCACTATAAACTCAAACAACGTAATCAGTTCAGAGATCAAATGGAGAATTACTCTTGCCAATCGCTGTTTCTTCGAGCTGAGAAGGCATTTAAGTAGTAAAGCCCTCTCTCATAGAACTACGGAAACATGGGCGTTTAAAGATTCGGATGAAAATTTGCGAGAAAGATTCTTCGAGTGATTTTTTGGTCCTGTGGCTGCATATTTCAGGAGTATGGAGAAGAAAATTCAATGACGAGCTTTACGGACTTTACAGCTACTGAGATGGCTGGGGCACGTGAAGCGTATGGACATGAACGGAAATTGTGGTTCAGATGGTATTGTGTATTTTTGTAACAGAAATACTCAAATTGTTGTGTTTACATAAAAATCGTGTGATCTTAGCCTCATTTAAATGTCTCATAAAATATTAGTAATCAGTATTTGTGGAAGACAGAACAATTTTGCGATCTTTTGCTAGTTTAGTACAGTACGTTATTATTTATTGAACTAGTTGACTTGATTTTTTTACTTATTTCTTATCTTTAAGTTGTTAAACATTAAAATAAATACAAATCTTAGTAAAATATTTCTCAAAAAATCTTAGAGATTTGCATAAAAAAGTAAACAATGAGGTAGGTACATCCCCTTTTTTTAATAGACAAAAAACATTTTGTTGTTGTTGTTGTTGTTGTTGTTGTTAATAATAATAAAATTAAGTAACAACAAATAAAATATATTATCAACATTAATATCAAGTAAAACCAGTTAAATATTGTATAATATGTTGTTTAACAATCTTAACATACAAGTTTTGTATACGAATATTTTGTAATTCACTGTAAAGTTAAATACAAAATAAATTAATTCATTTCTCCAACAAGTTGGAAGACAATTCATCCAAAATAAAAAAAAAAAAATCTTTATTTAATCTTTAATTTTATTAACAATGGAAAACTAACGACAGACTTTGCATATTAAATAGCCAAAAATGTAGGACTTTATTTTGGGGACTTCTTTTAAGAATTCTATTCACGAAAATCATCTGCACACGACAGCAATTTGTTATCGCTGAATGTTCTTTTTTTAGTGTGTTAATGTTTTTGTTTTGAACTTCTGGTCGTACTTACCTACATTATTGGATTTTAGAAAAGCTTAAATCTTTAGTAAGTAATGCGCCATACAACTTGGCTTCATGAAATTTGTATTGAGCGCCAGATAGTGGTGTTCACACTGGGACAAGTTGCGCAAAAAAACTGATCGAAATCGTAAATCAAACTCCTGAAAGCTTAGAATCAACAAAATTTTTATATTCTTTCTTAATAAGTTTTAACATTTCGTAGTTAAAAATAAATACTATTTTTCAGACAAGACACGTTTATTTATAAGGCATTTCAAAAGTTGATCTCAATAGCTACTGATAACTTTGATCTTCACAGTGAAGATCAATTTGAAGTTTATTTTTGTACCAACTTGTTGATCACTCTGTCCCACTGTCACCTGCCGACAGTATATAGCATAGAGAAAAGTAAAAGTTCTCAGTGTGAAAATTGTAAATTTTCTCTACATTACCGGCACCACTGTTGCCTACAACTACTCTACCGCTTCATGGGAATAGTTTATAGCGTTTTACAACTTTCGCCACACCACCGCGCCAACTCGGTGCGGCATATTTGTGGTACGAACCAAACACCGCACCGGTTTCTTCGATTTTCAATTTTCGATCATTTTCTGTAAAATTTTTCCTTCTCGCATTAATGATGACATAATTTTTCTTTTTTTTTCGCAAAATCCAAAACAACAAGCGTAAGACCACCACATGGGACATGGTTTGGCCTGATCTGGGGAGGATGCTATATGACTGGCTTTACTGGTGCTGATGAAACCCGTTTCCCCGATTGATGCAATTGGATTTTCCTTCCAACAAACCGACAATTCTTCAACTACTGATGCAATTGCAACAACTTAAGACGAAGACACAACGTCGAAGATGGTGTTAGATAATTTATCCGCAGAAGAAAAAAATTAAAAACAAAAAACAGAAAAAAAACAACATGAAAAAATAATAAAATCAATCAAAAGCAAAAATGTGTTTCCCAAAACATGCAGCGTGTGTGAGGATTTTGTGAGGTGAAAAGCGTCATATTAGGTTCAGCTACCTGGCTCGCGGACATTTGTGTTCCTGTTAGGGGCTATGTAATAAAGTTGAAGTGGCTGGTTTTTATGTGTCCCAATGTTAGTAGAGTTGCAATCAAATAATTACTTAGACGCATAATAATTATTATAGGTAGTTACTAGACTCAACTAGGCACACAGTCGGTTGTTTTTGTTTTACCGTCCGTCTTCGCAAACAATTTAAAATACAAAACCTGAACGTTATAATGTTCGTAATGGAAGTTTTATGTAGGTAACGTGAGAAAACCATGGGCTGTTTACTATTTACGAAGGGTCGACACGTTTGGCCTTTCGGCACCTTTGTGCACTTTTTGATAATTAAAAAGGCATTTGTGCGAAAAAATCACAAACTTTCTAGTTTAACAGCTTTAAATAGAAAAACAAAAATATTTTAAATTTGAATTTTAATCATTAAAGCTATCCTAGGTTTCTAGAAAAGTTACTCTTGTTGGAATTAAGGCGGACCTATTTACCCTTCTGACAATATGAGTCAAAAACTGTAAAAGGTGAAACGTCAAACAAAAGGCTCTTCTCAAATCGCAATAGGACTTATCTCGTCTAAGCTGATGTATTTTGACGAAAAATAGGTGCCCAGGATGCTTTGGGCAATAACTGTATAAATTTCGACTGATAATTTAGAAAGATGAAGATAGTTTTATGTGAGTCCGAAACAGGACTTTGTTAACAGAGCAGAGAAGTAAGCTCAAGATTATCGCTTGTGTAGATAGGTGATCATGCAATCGTTTAAAGCTGACAGGAATAGGGAAAGCCAAAATATTCTATAGCGAAACATTCAGAAAAAGATCTGTTGTGTACGAATACAGCTGTACAGCATATACTCTACTTTATATTTCGGTAGTTTGATAAATTAAAACGTAAAATATTATTTTGTCTATAAAAGATACAAGGAACAAGTTATTTTTGCATGCATTAACAGTTTTGTTTCGCATCTTGACTTTCAAAAAGTATTTTCTTGTACTTCCCTTAGACTTGAAGAATCAACAATACCGCGGGGTCAGTCGATAAAGTCGAAGCTTTTGTCAACTACTACGAAGGAAAATCCCATTCTATGTGCGGACTAGGTGATTTTAGATAGAGTCGATAACTCCAATAGGAAGGTACATTAAGTAATTCAATAAAGATCCCTCAATTGTGTAAACCTGAAGAAATTTTGGCAAGTTCTAGTCAGCTGAACCGGATAGAATCTTCAACTATAAAAAGTCTTTCGCTAGCAATGATGCTTCTATCATCTACAACTATTACTTTCTTCATATGTTGAAGGTGGCAAAGATCGTTTTAATTCCGAGGAATAGCCCTTAGAAGCATAGCAACTTGCCACTGTAGTGGCAATAAATCCAACTGCATTAATTAAAGAATCTACCCTCGAATTATTCATGTGTAGACGTCCTGAGTACGGTTAACCTGTGGCAACTAAGTAAGTGAACCAAAAGAATATAAGTATTAAGGAATAGTTTTTTTATGTGTTTTTATGTTTTGTTTCACGAAAAAAATGTTTAAATGTTTTGTTTATTTCTCTGTTCTATACGGAATTTTATACTAGGTCCCTATTTTGTCTCGGGCGCCATTTTTGGATTCGTTTTGATTTTTTTAGTGGCAAAGCTGCACGTAGTCTTACCTACATGCTTATTTAGTCAAACTTTCTTAAAATTTTAGGCGTTTTATATAAAATTCCCGTTGGATAACTAACTAGAGGTATATTGTATTCCATCTAGCGCTGAAAAACTGGAAGACAGAATAATAATAAATTCTCAATCTCAAGAAAATAAAAACACTTTATGCCATTTGCAAGTAAAATGTTTAATGTAATCGAGAAGATTAAAGTTTATTTGATAACAAAAGAAACATTTAAAAAAAAAAACCATCATTATATTCAGCACTTATAATAGGCGGTATATTACTTATGGGGAAGTATTTCATCACGCATAGCATGAACGCTTTTATGCAATAGGGTAAGTACTTAAGTTTCAATCGGAGGGTCGATTAAAATTCCTTATTACTCGTAGCCCCCAAGACCCATGAAGCAATCATAAAATCAGGAAAAAACAGAAAAAGAAACAAAAAAAAAAAAAACAATTTAATTTTAAGTCATTAAAGGAAATTTCCATAAATACTATTTCTTCAATAACAAATTTATAAAAAAAAAAAATATAATCACAAATTGCTTGCAATTTTATAAAGAACCTTAATGCAATTATACAACCTACAGACACCAATCAAATCAACTTTGCTGAGATCAAAGGTCCTTTATGAAACTTGTTGATACAGTTCTGCCATTTAACAATTTTATCGATGTATGTGTTTTGTGCTATGATGTTTAGCAAGTTAATGTCATTGAGTAGAAACAGAAATCATACATATACACAAATGATGAAAGCAAACCCGTTTTTCAATGTATTTATAGATAAAATCAAATGCATCCATGCGAAGCTAATAAGCAGTTGTAAAGTTTAAATTATTAATTGAGGTAAGCCATATGTACAAAGTTCTTGCGAGGTAAAGTATTTTTAAGAATCTTTTTATATGAAGCCTTCATTTATGCATCTTGAAAATATTATTATACGTAGATCATAATGTTATAATGGTGCAAGGTTAAAACTCATTTGACGTGACTCAAGGTTATTGTGGATCAATTTTATTTTAAAATAGTCCATATTTTTTTTTCAAATTTTTGTTTTTAAAAAAAACTTTATTTTGCTATAAATTAAAAATTGCGCCTTCATTCGATTTTTTTTTTTTTTTTTGAATAAATAACACTTTTGGTTTGAAAAAATTGTTTAATTTTTTTTATATTTCAAGGAATAAATGTCATGAAGGTGTCTTATTTCCCGCTGCTAAAGTTGGAAGGACAATTTTCTAAAAATAAATTATTGCTACACATATTTTCTACAGCCACAAAAAACCTAATTTTGTAATAATTTAAAATGAATAATATTTAAAAAAAATTACTTTCAAAATCAAAATTTTGAAAATAAAACAATCAAATTTATGTCCTAAGATAAATTCTTTTCTTTTTTGACAAATTCTATTGTTTTTATTTGTTAACAATCAGATGTAGAAAAGTAAGGGGTCTAAGGTAGGTTTGTATGTTTTCGTTTAAAAACAAAATTTTCGGTTTTGTGTTATTTTTTAAATTTCTCCAAAGCTATGAAACGTATTAACATCTATTTGTTTTTTAACTTAAAATCATCATAAAATCATTAAGTTTTAGTAGAAATCTCAAATCAAAAATATTTTTTTTTTTTTAGATAAAAAAAAACTCGAAATTTTCTGGAGTCAAAACCAAACCAAAACCATAGCACGTCACGTTTTCAACATAATGTTATTATGAACATGTTAAAAACACAATTTTTGGTACATTTTAACGTCGAATGTTTTTCCTGGTAAATACTACAAAACTATTAATGGGATGTGAATGAAGTGCATTTCATTTGTCTAAATCTTTTTAATTCATTTAAAAATTCACTTTGGGCGCAAAGATATTGCAAAGTAAAGTTTATGATTTGTTCAAAATACTCTCTTTAGTCCAATTAATTAAATCTGATGTTATACAACACAATTTATACCAAATTTATTTCTTTGTCAATTTTGTGTACGACTTCTGGATTCTTCAAAAAAAAAAAAATGTTGAAAAATCCATAAAAAAATCATTCCTTTTAAAAAACACATAATATTCTTTTTTATTGGTTTTCCTCTATACTACAGAAATTTCTGAGTATAGAAATTTCATACTATCCTCTATACTAGAGTTTTTTTTGCAGTGTACTTCCCAAAAACTACGGAATTTTAAAATTTATTGTGATTTTTTTTAAATAAAAGTTTAAAATGTGACTATACATTGATGAATAAAAACAAATCAGTTTCAAGTCTTATAGCTTATGCTATGTGGAATACGTCCTTTTCAGCCAAATCGGCTCAATAGTTTTGAATATATACCAGGTTAACCGAATCTAATAGAGTTTTTTTCTACAAAACAATCACATTTTTGAAAAATGAATTACAAAAATATGTACGTGATAGAATTTTCTGCAACCACATTATTTAGACTCAGAAAAGTCAAATTTTACATAATTTCAAAAATGACATGAAGGACAAAAACAAATTAATTTTTGCAGACCAGTGTTATAATGTGTTATTATAAACATAAATTACTAAATTATAATAATAGAAAATAAAAATAGTGCTAATAAACACAAAACTTTGAACATCATCAGTTTAAAAATTAATTTGCCATTTTTTTTTCATCGTCTTGAGGTTGATAATTTTTTTGTTATTATTTGTTTGAAAACTTTATTTTTTAAGAAAATTAAAATAAAGATAATGTGGCCTTAAAAATGAAATAGCATGATATAGTAAGTGTTGTTGTTGTTTCTGAATCATTTTTAACCTACTCAAGAGATTATTTTTAGAAAATTGCCCTTCCAGCGAGGGCACAAATTCGAGATTTTAATTTTAACAAAGATAACGATGGTGAAGAAGTCCGTCGGTACTTTTTTGTAATTTCCAAGGTTGTTTTTTTTTTTTTTTTTTTGAATATCTCGATTGGAAGGCATACCTTCCATATATCTGTGTCGAGTTATTAGATTTTTTTCGAAAACGGCTTTAACAATTTCTATTAAACGTGGTGTATTTTATGTAATATATGATTGTTACAATACTGCATTTTTCTCGAACAAAATCGAATAACGGAAATATGATGAACACGATTAAAAAAGAAATTATTAATTCTTAGTTATTTCAGTATATATCAATACTGGCTTAACTAATTTCGATCTAAACATGTCATTGTTCTGATAATTTTAATATGAATTATGTAGTTAATTTAAAAAAAGCTTTGAAAAAAAAAATTTAAACAAGAAATGATTTTTGTCGATTTTTTTTTGTCTATATACAAATAAATAAATATAATATTAATAATATTGCTAATGTGCATTACGTTTTTTATAAACAAACATACTTTTTTTGTATGGTAAATAAACTTTTATTGACAAAATTTCTGTACTTATTTCTTGACAGTAAATATTAATTATATTTTCCATTACTTATAGTTTGATCAATGAATTATTAAATTGAAGATAAATGACATCCGTATCATATACTTATAAGAAAAATTAAGTTGTTTTTTTTCACCAAAAAGAAACAATCACATAACCATTTGGGCCTATTAACAATGGTTTCATAATAATTAGTCTTAACTGCGCAAAAATTCAATGACTTGCGTTTCTTATAAAGGAAAATGAAGACATTAATAACTTAACTGACCATATATATTATTTATACAAGGCAATACAAATATTTAATTGGTGTCATAAGAAAATAATAATTAAATTCTTTTCAAAACGAAATTGTATTCAAAGAGTGAATGGTTAATAAATTTAAACAATAAAATATAGATACTACCTTCTTTTGAAGGTATAATGAGGATGAATATTTATGATAAATTTTAATGATTAATTAAATGAATTCGGTTTAAGAATAAAAAGAATGAGGTATCAATGTATTTCATTGATTTCATAGCAGAAATTGATAAAAAATGTTTGACAACGTGATTGCATAGCTAGACAAAATAATGAAAAAAAGAATAAATACTCTTACGACCAATTTCTTGACAAAGTTCTAAAATCAGTTTAAAACTATTATTTTTAGCTCTCAGTTTTTCGTAAGAAAAAAAAAATAAAAATGAAACAATTTGAATTTAAATTTTTCTTAAACCGAGTTTTAAGAACTAGAACTTTGTCAAGAAATTGGCCGTTAAATTAATAAAATACAAGAAATTATTTTGTTTAAGCGAAATATATTTCTAAAATAAGAAAAATATACTCCACATACGCCTCTGTGACTCACATCGAAAGTAGTTTATCACTCAAAAATGTTCAATCACAGGAAAATGAGTTTAAAGATTTATATTTCCACATAAGCTCCATATAAAACCTGTTTTCTAGATCTTTTTATGAGTACAATTTTGAAATTAAGGACATGAAATTGATTCTGTTTGAAAATTATGAATTATACTTTCTGCAAGTATCAACATCTCAAATTTTATGGTTTTTGAGACATAACGTTGTTGTAACAATCACCAGTATTATCAGCACTAAAAAAATCCCAATTCGTATCACAAAGTGTATTATAAGCATAAAAAATGTGATTCGGTATTGAACCAACTTTTAACAGTTACGGTTTATCATTTTTGCCTTACATACGTTTGAATGCGTCGATCTAAGTATTTTTGTGACAATGACAAAATCTACAAAAATCTTACATGAGTGGGATGACGTATACTGAGATTCTGTACCATGATATTCATTATGGATACCTAAATTAGGACATTGTTTTTGCCAGCTTTTACCAATTAACGTTTCGGTCTACCAAAAACTGTAGGTAATATCGCCAAAATTCACCTTATCAAGTATTGAATAACGATTTAGCCATGGAATAGCTGTCTACATAATGGGTGCAGTATTTGCTCACGTCTGTAACTTTTTCGAAATAACGTTGTCAATGATTTGTTAGCTCAGTTTAGGCACAAAAAATCAGAGTCTTGGTACCGGTTAGTAACATAAAGTTTTATTTGAATAAACTTTTCTACACCCGAAACAAAAATGTAGCAAATAAATGGGACTTTGAAAAGGAAAATGAGCTCGAAATAGCAAACAAAAATCCATGACTAGATTTTTCTGAATCAATTATGTTGAAAAGGAAAAAATTTTTAGATCCCCCTCATAAATACCAACTTTTTATTGATGCAAATAATTTGAGGTGAAATAAATTTTGGAAAGAGAAGCCGACATCGTATCAAAAATTAGGCAAAATTTGTTTCAAAAAATAGTGGAAAATAGATTTTGTTAGAAACTGGTTTAACTGTTACTTCCGCGCAGAGATTAGTTGCTTAATAAATTAATGATGATAGTTAAAAAAAATATCTAACTAAATTATTTTCCTAAACAAAAAATAAATTTAAAGATTATTATTTTGGGATTTTAAGTTTTCTTAACTGGAGTATTGGTTTTTTTTTTTAAATTCCGACGCAAATATATATCGATTCATCAAATTAAAAAAAAATCTCTTATTCGAAATTTAAAACAAGTTAATGATCTACCATAAAACCTTTTCAAAATCGGTTTGATTCAAAAGCAGTAGGCAGCAAAACTTACTACTACTCATGTAATTGAAAAAAACAAAACGGACTTTCAGTGACGCCAACAAAAATTAAATCAAATAATCTTCCATTATTGTATTTACACTTTTTTATGTTTTAAAAAGTTCCTTCAACTTTAAAATAAATAAATTTGAAAACAAATCGAAGGCTGAAGACATTAATGTTAATTTTTTCGAGCAATTATTATGGTCTGACTTGTAAATATATTTAAAATATAAATAAACAGCCTGAAGGTCAGGTCTGTTTTTTTTTTTCTATTACATAAATAAAAACAGATTTTAATCTTCATTAATTAACATATTGATTTGTTAAGTGTTGGCTGTAGAATGAAACAAGCTATAACCGAAGTAGGCTTTTATTTCCTCTAAAATTGGTGTGGCGAGGCTTATAGCACGTAGGCTATAAATGAAATATTGGTGTTAAAGAGTATTGATTTTTACTTAGAAAGATATACACTATTCGAGTATAAAATATTTATGTAGTTTGTTGATGTTTACGATTTTATAGAGCTAAATATTGCCCGGCACTTACTTAAGAGTAAATAACTCAAAAATTACACGAACATTAGGCTTATACCAGATTTATATTTAATTCATAGTTTTAGAAATTAAATGGTACATCACATATGACACTAAACAAAGTTTAATCTTCTAAAAGGCTTATGGAACTTAAGTGTAACTGCGCTGTTATTTAAAATTTCATAATGAAAAGATTCTTCTAGCAAATCAAGCAAATAAATGTTTATAGTAAATACAATGCAAGATTCACTTTCTATTTAAGAGAATCATACTATTGAGTCGGTATAACAGTAATCTTTTTATATCATCAGTTATTCTCTTTGGCATCACTATTAGTTCAAGACTTAAATTAATACTTAACCCAGGAAGTCGGTGATGGCACTATATACATAAAACCACAACTTTCAGTTTTACTTTACATGGAAATAATCCGTGGAAAAACCATCAACCACACATAGATAGTGACATACTTTTACTACAAATTGAACTATTTTTTCTTTATTTTCTGCATTCGTCCCACAAAACTAATACGGAAACTAAACAAAAACAACAACACATTTGTTCTTGCAAAAATAAGGTCAAATAGTGTTACTTTTTATTTCCTTGAATGAAAAGTTGTCAATAGACAATGCTGGTAGAAGTACAGTAGTTAATCTTACCATCAGCAGATTTGTTAAAGAGGCAACGAAGTGAGCTTCTCAAGACGATATATCGAGAATTTACAAAGAGCATTTTTTAAGATTATTTGTTCGTTATTGGTTTAAAAGCTAAAAGTTCAGTAATAGTGCATGCATTTATGCAACATTTTCATGAGTATTGAATGTATATCTTAGAGAAATAGCTATTCTTCCTTTCTATTTGGTAAATTTGCTAATCCGCTACTGCACCGAGGTTATTGTTTTTTTTTTATTTACATTTTTTAGGCTTAACTACAACGGCCACTTTTAGCAAGAGGAAAATAATTTATTTTCTTACTAGGTTCATTTGCTTCATTTTTTGAAAGTAATTGTTTTACAATCTAAAATCTAAGATTTTTGACATATTTTTGAAATGTTTCCCAAGTTAAACAGTCAGGAAAATATATTTAAAATGTTTTCTCTTGAATTTTTTGTAAAAAGTAGCCATTGTAGTTAGGTCTTTCTTTAGTCATTGTTAAGTGAAACATAAATGAACAAATAAATAAATAAATTAAATAAACTAGTTTTTTTTATTTAAAAAAAATTGTAATCCTCTTATTTTTGTTTTGCATTAATTCTGTCAATTTTAAAAATATTTTAACCATTGACACAACAAGTACAGTTTCTTTGATTACATTTAAATACCCATTTTAATTACCGGTAACTAATTTCAAATCACTGTATAATTACTATTTGAATGACAAATGAAATGAAATAAAAAGTAGGTATCTGCTTACAAAACACAGACCACACAACTCATAATAATTAAATATAACCTACATTATATGTATAAAGTGATTTGATTCGTGATCTAGATACTCACAAATAGGTACATACTTTAAAATGCATCTGAAACTAATAGGACAATTGTTGATAAATCGCTAATAGACTCATGAAATTAATTTCAACATTATTGTAAAATAAAATATTTGAAAGAATTTCATATTAACAAAAAAGTAGGGAGTAATAAAATAAAACACTTATAAATTCATATGGTATTCAAAAATTTCGAACATATGTGTTAGGGTGCTTTTTTTTGCACTATTGTTTTTTTCCACTCAAAATGTTTAACTAAAAAAATATGATAAAATTGATTTTAGTGGCCTGTTCATAGATAGGACCGTTTTCATGGATTCAGAGTAATTTGCTTCTTAGGACGTCGAAATTGCATAAAATGCTGCTGATTTATACAAATTTGAAAAAAAGAACTAAATTCTACGTGTATTTTGTATGGTAAATAGCCACACACTGAGGGCGAGTACTTAATATTAATTTTAAGGGGTCATATTTTTTAAAAAGGTATTTCAAACAGAATTTTGGTTGGGGGTGAACAAAAAAGTTATCTCAGAAAAAACACAATAGTATATACATAAATCCATATACTTTTCATAATTTAGATAACTGTAAACAAGATTAAAAATACAATCAGCACATTTTAGATTGCAGCTTTGTGTAAAATAAGATGTCAGAAAATTTCAAAAGTTATAAAATAAATTAACAATTTATGTATATTTTTGCTAGAAAGAATTCAAAACAACAGTTTGTTTTTTAACTTCTTCTATAAATTTGAGTTTTTAGAAGCAAAATTTAAAAATCGTTATAGCCATTTTCTAAAAATCTAATTTCTTCCCTATAAGTAGTTAAGGGTACCCACCTTGACTATTTTTAAAGACGAAACAAAAATTGGTATGCCATTTTGCAGATAATATTTATTGACATCTAATATAGCTAGATTTTGAAAAAAAACTACTGACCGGTTTTCGAAAAAATAATTTCGCAAATAAAAATTTTCAAAAATCCAAAAAAAATCATTTTTGAAAAATTTCGTTACTTGACTTAAGAGCTATTTTATACAACAAAAAAAACCCTTAAATGAGTTTGGGCGTTTGGCAAAAATCCAAAAAATCTGTTTACCGTTCATATAAGTATTGTAAGTATTCTAGATTTTTTGCCTTGTTGCTCTTAAAAACAAGTTACCCGATGTTATTTTCTTAAAGTAAGAAAATCACAAATAACAAGCTTCAAAAGATTTTTACATTGTAACGGGTGTGACACATTTTCTATGTTTTTTTTTCACTCGTAAATGTTGCATTATTTAAGCAATAAGCTATTTAAACTCATTCAATACCTTATTGCTTTAATAATGCATTAAATATTTGTTTGTATTTAATGTAGGTACTAGTTACTGCTACCTGAGAATATCCTCAAATAAAATGTAGCGGCTGTGAACGTTAAAAAGTTACACCCACTCTATATTTTGTTTTAAGACATTCTAATAGATGAAGTACCTACATTTAATTCAAAAGCAATTAATAAACTTAATACATTTACTTTATCAAGTAAAAAGTGAAATTAGTACGAGTGAAAAACATAAAATAATTTTCACGCCTATTGCAATTCTTACTGACTTGTAAGAGGAATGCTACCTGTACCTGTTAGCTCAGAAGTGTTATTCAAAAATTCAATTTATTTAGCAAAATCAACAATTTCAACGATGATCCAAATTATTAAAATATGACAAATTGGTACTTAATATTTTTTTTTGATGAAATGGTCTATGATGTCCTATTAAACCTCTTATTTAATGACAAAACGGGGAATGCTGGCATATTGACGTTGAAAAAATGGCCTTGCATTAGAAAAGGACGACTACCGCTCATGCAAAAAGTTGACTTCTTCTGAAGTAAAATAAATTGCACAAAAAACAAACGCGATCGAGGACATAAGAAAAAAGCTAATTCACCACATTGCTAGAATGGCTTCTATCGTTTAGAATGGCTTCTTTCGTTTATCGAATCTTGAATTCAATGCTCTCTTAGAAATCTTTTCAACAATGATCGGTTCCAAAAGATCTCGGACTAAATTGCTTATGTTTATTCCTACAATGATTATAATTGACAAGGAATGTGCGTCTGATATAACTATTACAATAGGCATATCAGTAACTTTACCTTACTATGCTCCGAATCTACTCAGAATATCGTGTTGTCCTTCACGAATGTGGAAGCATACTCCTACAGATGCACACCGAAAAAGTTTTATCTAGAGGTCGCAATGGACTTTTATCTTACCTCAGCGGAACGAATTAACCCTATCGCACGTGTTAAAGAACAAAAATCCTTCATTGTCATTCTGAAACCACTTCGTTTCTCCAACAGTGATCTTAATCATCAGTATTTCTAAACATTGATTCCCGGAGCAATATTGTCGGGAGAAGGGCTCCCAAAGGAATTTCCTTCCGTTTTCGGTTGTAATTCGTTCCTCTTGTGTTCAGAATAATGTAAAAGCAAAAAGGAACCAAAATTGCTAGCAACTTTTCGATTGGGAACCTTTCGCCCAAAAACATTTTCCCATTTAGCTTTCATTGAGCATAGGGATGATTAGATAATAGGATGTACTTTAACATATTTTTGTTGGAACTCATATGGTGCGGTATAAGTACATAAACGAATGGTCATAAGTTCAGTTATGTACGTTTATGCTGTGTATCTGCAAGATTTATATTTTAAGCATTCTACAAATGTTTATATAAAATAACAAAATATAGAATGAAAGTAGCCAAAACAACGGTTTTTCGGAAACTTCTTTTGACCTTTTAAATTGTTCTTAACATGAATTTAGTTCAGTAGAAATGCTTTTTAAAATTTTTTTGGTTTGCGGTTGTTTATGAGAGTAATATTTTGTACCTACTATTAGAAAAACAAATGATTTAACTTTCCAATAAGTCAATTTTCAGACAAAAGAGTTAAATGCGATCAAGTCATGTCCTACATTAGTTCTTTTCAAAATAAAAACGAACTTTGAATAACTTGTAAATTATTCGCAGTTACCTACTTATTTCGATACAAAATTCAACTTCTATGTGCACAATTTATGAAAATTTATTTAATGTTTTGTTTTATTTTAATTAATAAAAAAAATTAAAACTTACACTTTAAATCGAATTGTTGTTGAAAAATTTCGTTGTATAACAGGAATGTAATGTATCCACAGAAATTAATATCCACTCTTGTATCTTTTTTTGGTTTCTTTAATTTTTTCCAAACATATAATAAACTTCACTTTTTAACACTTTTCTCATTGACCTTGGTCTCGTTTGGTCACTAACACGGTTTTAAATAAAAATTTGAATTTAAAATTAACCGAACGTTGGTAATCCAATAGCTCTTTAAATGGTACTATTTTTGTTTTGTTTATTTTTTTTTATAGTAAATCCACAAGAAGTGTACAGAAAAAAGACATAAAAAAGTAATAACAAAAAATATATTTTTGTTTGCCGCAAAATACACAATTTTTATAACACTAACAATAAAATCAAATAAAGTCGAAAAATAAACGGAAAATCAAAGCTTACAACAAAAACCAAGAAAATAAAACAAAAATAAATTTTTCAAACTAAATTATCCAATAGATGAATTCGCCGAAAAAAAAAACAAAAATTAAAAACAATCTTTAACTCGTCTTGGACATGCTAAACGTACAAAAGTCCAAGATGTACTAACTCGACCGACTTGGAAGCTAGCTTCTATCCCTAAGTGGTAGACTGGCTGCGGCTTTGGCTCGGGTTGGTTACAGATACTATAGCGCGCATAAGTAAGCAAAAAGCAATGAGGCAACACTAAGCGACAACAACGGTGGGTCGGTGTGGTATCATATAGGTATCTATAGCGACGGCTCTGAATATCTGAATCTGATTTTGTACGTAATGTTACGTCTTTATGGCCAACAAGTTGCAGTATTATACTTGTGTATCTACGAGTCTATACTACTTTGGTGACGAACGATGATGACAGAGATATACATACACAAAGTTACAGATGGACCGGACCGGATCGCATGCAATCGTCGGAAAAACGTAAACGCAACAAAAATCGAAATGGAAAAATAGTTTTTTTTTTTTTTTTTTGTAGACAAATCCAACACAGTCACTTTAATTCACCACTTTAAGTTGAGGTGAGAATCAGAGAGGTGTTGATTTATGGTGGTGAATTTACACGGTTTTGCTTGGTCAAGACTGAAGACGCAACAAAGAAAGACAGTAAGACACCAGGTTAGGCTAGCTTACTACTCCAATACAAACAAACAAAATCACACTTCTTGGGCACAATGCCATAAGCAATATACATATATGGTTGCTAATTTTTGTTTTATTTGGTTTTGTTGTATAAATGTGTTTGTGAGAAATTGTGTCTCAATACTACCGATTGCTTAGTTTTCAATAAAACCAACATAGATACAAAACTCTTAGCTTTATATCACATAGACATTAAAAGTATTTCTCAATTATAAGCAAATAAGCTTTTGTGTCCTCTTATCCACTATAATCGTTCGATTGATAGATTCGTATTGATATTTTTAAGTTTGTTTATTGAATGTAAATATCAATAAATCGCTGCTTACTTAAGGGGTTGATATTGTTCATTGCTTGAGTTTGGTTCGAAGTCAAGACGGATTTTAAGTGATGAAGGGAGACTCTTGTTGAAAGCTTTCGTAATATGCTGTGTGAAATGCAAAGGAATGGGAAGCACCTTCACAAATTGTCCGTTAAGCAAACCAATGTTTTTACTCTACCGGGAGAATATACCTACCGAAGCGACTCATTATTGTCAATTTTAGACAATACAAATTTTTTTAAACTTTCAAATCAATTATCAATATATGAATTGAAAAATAATATGGCTGTTAGAATTTATATAAAAATGTTCACATTAGAAAAAAACTCAAATATTTACCGTTTTCCAAATTCTTAGATTTTGTATTCATTTGACTTACCTGGAAAGAAAAAAAAAGAAAAAAACATTAAAATTTTGTTTTCGAAAAAACTTTGTAAAATATATTAAAAGTTATATAATACAAAAAGTCAAAAAATTGTTAATACAAAGGGTATTGATCATTTCTGGCCCAGAGTGAACGCGAATGTGTTTGTTATCAAATGAAAGGTGGAGTATGAGCTTGTTATATTTCTGGAATATTTTTTTGAAATCGCTGATGAGAGAGTCAAAATATTTGAGCTTAAAGTTGTCATTCTCAAAACAAAGATAATTGTTCATGGCGAAAAATTGTTCAAATAGCTTTTGAGATAAATGACTTACAAGCATAATATGGGTTTTAAATGGAAGGTACTTAGGTATCTTGTCTTTAAAATAGTGTCAAAAAGTGTTCCTTTACAAGAAATACATTGCGATAATTAAAGGATTAGCTTCTTCGAAAGCCATTTTTTTTGCGCGGTCTTTGGTACACCGATTTAAGAAAAAAAAAAAAAAAAAACAGTCATGACATCAACAATTCATTACAAACATATAACACGACTTTAAAGTATTTTTTTAAATTCTAAATTTAATGAGATTGAAACCAAAATGATACAATTACACAAACAAAAGTTATATTGCGTTTAATTATAACTTTATTTTCTGTATTAAACCCTTGAATCACTTTTAGGTTGTCCCTACAATAATAGCCCAAACTGAAAATAGTGATATTCCAAGTAAAGACCTCTCAGAATCTTATTTAACTCGAATCATAGCGTTTTCGAAAAAAAAAATTCTTGGAACCAGTTTTTAGCTCCTCCGTCCATGACTAATTTTTTTTTTTTTTTTTTTTTTTTTGAAAATTTTTGTGTATTTACATTGTCTAATATGTAGATGGAAAAATATATTTTTTAATACTTTTGCTATTTTCCTTAAAATAAATGACGATATGTTTTTTCTGATAAGTTTTTATAAAGACCAACTTTTTACATCAATTTACGAGGCACTTCCTAAAAGAAAATATTATAAGTCGATAGTGGTTTTTCTTTTCAAAAACTTTCTACATAATGTCTGCTGTTTTCAAAAACATATATGATTATGTGGAAGCTTTCATTTCATACCAAAGAGGTTCGTGTTCACTCTGAGCCAACGCTCCATAGTAAAATGGACATTCCGTTTGCGTATTGACAAGGTGCCTAACTAATAAGTCAACTGATGAGCCCCGCCTGTACGAAAAGCCAAATTTTTGAATGGACTAAAGGCAGTTAAAAAAGCTGTATTAAATCAGAAAACTTGTGTGTACTCATGTACGTGCGCCAGAATATTTTTATAAACGCTGATAAAGAAGTATAACTTCAAAAACAACTTATTTTTTTAGAAATACTCTACAACCAAATTTCGAACATTTTTTGTTTTCTAATTTATCTGAAATCATTTGAATTCTGGGTTCTAGTGGTAAGTGATACGTAAATGCCAAATTTAATCATATCAAAATATCATTATCTGAAGCGGGATTTCATTAAAAATATAAATGTTGCACTGAATCACAAGCTATGCATATAAAGGGTACATAACAGGTCCGTTCTGGCCAAAACATTGTAAATTTAATTAATTTCTTTCTCAAAAGAATTATTTCATCGTATATTATCAACAAAAAAATTGCTCCAAAATAAATTTTTTTTTTTAGTTTTTTTTAAATATTGTAATAATAAAAATACGAATATACTTTAACGGTTATTCAAAATATTAAATTGTAGACCGCCGGTAAAGTACATAGAATAACTTAAAAAATTTAGCTGCACTTAATTCGCTTTCCTATTGAAATTCCTATGGTGTTTAAAAAAAAAATGACTTTTGCAGTTTGCGTTCAAGACTATCTTGCAATTGCAACTCTGACACAAAACAATTAAGTATTTTGAAAAGGTCATTGCTTAATGGCCATAGTTAAAGACCCGATTGATATTTGTGAAAGTGTCGACTGTCAACAATTCTCTATTTTACAAAAATGAAATAGTGAACATTGGTGGTATTGATGCCCATTTTGAGCTGCTAACAAATATCATTTTATCGAAAGTATTCTCAGAAATATTTATAACCAGAGCATATTATTACAATTTGGTAATTATAGTAAGACTTTAGCATAAAAAGCCGGTGTAATATTATTATTAAATTTCTTCCAGATTGATTTCTGTAACTGTCTAGTAAACATATTTACAATAATTATTTTTTAAAACTACAAAATATACACAATTAAGTATATTACTTGAATAGCAACACTATCTCCTGAACTGTTTTATTTGTAATTTGATTTTGCTCCCCAACAACAACAACACACAAAATAAATCAAGAAACTTTCACTGTCAGTGCCAACTTGACAGAACTAAAAATTCTAAAAAGTAGGTACTTACTTTCAACTTTTTCAACTCCCATTCAATTCATCCACATTGTGATAAAAATAAGTATCCAAATCAGAATTCCGTCCACAAAAACAAATATCAGACAAATATAAGTAAAGATTGATCCTAGAGGTCACTTTATCTCAGGGTAGGTATCATATATCACTTTTGTAGGTAATTGAGATATATAAACCACTTTTTAAATACACCCACAAATTATTCACAAAAAAACACTACTTCAAATGAAATTAATAAAGCTCAACATGTCATTAACTTGACAGAGGGCACTATATTCGCAGATTAACAACTCTTGTAACATTGAAACATTAAAATCGAGTTCAATATATTTTTACGCAACATATTATAAATAATAATAAAAAAAAAATCACCCACAACTAATTGCTAAACGTTGAACTTCAAAACTGACAAAAAAGAAACCCAGACCTCTGCAATTTACAAAAAAAAAAAAATGAATCAACCTAACTATAAAGTTTATTCATCGATATTGCTTCTGCTGCCACCCGCTGCGTCGCGTCAACGAATTCACACTTTCGTGGTCGTCGTCGTTATCTTTGTCGACGACCAACGCAACGCAAAGAATGGTTTACGCCAAATTATTTAGTACCATGCCAAATGGGGCATCAAACCAATACCAATGGTTGCAACATTAGACTCATTTCGTGTTTTATATATCTTATTGCTGCCCACTCACATTATTATAACAGTAAGACACAAATGCGACGACATAGTTTGACTAACAATTGAATTCCGATTTCAATGCCACCAACACTAAACCGACATAACCGGAGTATACACTGTGACCATCATAAAGTAATTAGGCGCCATATAATTGCAAGACACTTCATTTTTTTCCTTATTTTTTTCTATAAGCTTGTGTCTTATCATTAATGTGAAAATATCAAACAAATACATTAAAAACGTCATTTAAACTTCATTAAGAACGCATTTTTTTCTCATTAAAAATGAAAAGAATGAGAATAGTATGATTTTTAAGGCGCCAAATAACTAAATACGTTCCTGTTATGAATTTGTGACTTTTAAAGAAAACCCCTATTGACTTTATTGTGTGTGGTAAGAAAGAGTTCATAGTTTTATTAATTATTATCACCGAGCGATCAACAACAACAACAGCAAATTGGTGAAAAATTGATCGCATGTCAAAATGTTTAATGGTGACACATAGGACACAGACAAACCAAAGTACAAGTACGTTCGTTGACGGTTCATGCAACTCTTGTCACACATTTTTCTATTACCTTGACCTCAAACCTAAGAAATTCCTTTAGGCCGAAAAAAAAAAACAGTTTATTGTGGGGAACTGACTAATTCCATTGTGATGAATTACTTACAAATTACCATCATCATCTATCCTAAGTTACATTGTGTGTTGTGTTGGTTCGTCGTAGTAATTGGTAAAGTTGCAACAGTTTTACCAAGCAATTATGTTGTAAATACTGTCGACTCAACCAACCAAAACTCGGGAATTAATGGCCTAAATGGCTATCTAATTATTTCATTTCATTGGTTTGGATTTTGTTTTGTTATTGTTTTTTTTTTGTCGCTCTGTGGTACCAGAGTTACTATTTTTGCAGGAAATTTTGAAATATTTCTTACAATTAGTGCAGAAGACTATTTCGTTGTTCGATGTTTTACTGTACACTGTGGCGTATGTGTGCTATTTTTAAAATTTTTTTTTTTTGAAAGAAATGGGTATAAATGTGTAGTTTTGGTGACTTTATAATTCACAAATTCTATGATAAATAGTTTGTCTGTTTTTTTTTCTGCTGTGTGTCGAATTGAGAAACCACGTGATGACATGACACAATTTTGGAGTAACAGTGTAACCTTGAAGATTGTTTAACAGTTATTTTTGTTTTTATGACTGTGATTTTGTGAATTGTTGGTATGTTTCCGGTAGCCGGTAAATTTTGAGACGAAAGTATTTCTTGTGGTTGAAGGACAATGTGTTTATTTACAATTTTTCTCAAGAGTGCTAATTAAAGCTTAAGTGGGTTAGTTGGAAAGAGTCATTTGGGTGCGAGATAATAATAATGGTCGAAAGTTGTTGTTTTTACAATTTATTATTGACATCACTCAAAGAAGAGGTATCTTTGTATTCAAAATTAAATTGGTAAAAAAACTTGGGAACTTAGATGATACTATGTAGGTTTAGTTAATTAAATTCTTTGAGCAATATATATGCAGGTACTTTGTATGTAACAGCAGATTCTCAATCTGAAATGATTGTTCAAGCATTCGTTATTTTAGTTTAGTAATGTAACGGGTGATTTTTAAGCTGCTTTGGTTTTGGCAACACTAGTTTTGACAGCTGACGTGTGTTTAGTACCTTGTGTCACTGTCAAACAGCTTCAGTTTGGTTTGCAATTTAACCATGGATCGTCTTACAAATGAACAGCGCTTGCAAATTATTGAATTTTACTATCAAAATTCGTGCTCGGTTCGAAATGTTCATCGCGCGCTGCTTCCATTTTATCGTCGGCATTCTCGACCTTCTGAGCAGTCTATTCGGAAGATTGTGACCAAATTTCGCACCAAATTTACTTTGTTGGACATTAAACCACCAACACGTTTACGTACTGTGCGTAGTGAAGAAAATATTGCGGCCGTATCAGCTAGTGTGACAGAAGACCGCGAAATGTCGATTCGGCGCCGTTCCCAGCAGTTAGGCCTTTGTTACAGCACTACGTGGAAAATTTTGCGGAAGGATTTGGGCGTAAAGCCTTTTAAGATACAGCTGGTGCAAGGACTAAAGCCAGCCGACCTACCACAACGCCGAATTTTTGGTGAATAGGCTCTTGGAAAGCTGGCCGAGGATCCGCTTTTTTATCGAAAAATTGTGTTCAGCGATGAGGCTAATTTTTGGTTGAATGGGTACGTAAATAAGCAACATTGCCGCATTTGGAGTGAAGATCAGCCAGAAGCATTGCAACAGCTACCAATGCATCCCGAAAAATCCACTGTTTGGTGCGGTTTATGGGACGGCGGCATTATTGGGCCATATTTCTTAAAAGATGATGCGAATCGCAGCGTTACTGTCAATGGTAAACGCTACCGAGCGATGATAACAAACTTTTTTTTGCCCGAAATGGAAGTTCTTGACTTGCATGATATGTGGTTTCAACAAGACGGTGCCACATGCCACACAGCACGCGAAACAATGGCGCAATTGCGAGGCGAGTTTGGTGAACAGTTAATTTCACGTTTCGGGCCGGTCAATTGGCCGCCTAGATCGTGCGATTTGACACCATTAGATTATTTTTTGTGGAGGTATGTGAAGGCTAATGTCTATAGGGACAAGCCCGCTTCGATTGACGCACTGGAAGCCAACATCCATGCATTCATTCGTGAGATACCGGCCGATATGTGTGAAAGAGTATGCCAAAATTGGACGCAGCGGATGGGCTACCTGAGATGCAGCCGCGGTCAACATTTGCATGAAATTATCTTTAAACATTAAATTGCAAGGTTCAAACTATCGATTCAAATAAATATTTCATTCATTTTTTCGAATTTTTTGTGTTTTTTTTTTAAAGTTCTAAACCTCTTAAAAAATCACCCTTTATTTATTTCATGTATTCTATTCAATTATTATTCTAAGTCTTGGAATAATATAATGTAAAAATAATTGAATCGATGATTGTTAAAACAACAGTTTTCTTTAATGATGAGACAAAAACTGCTTTATTTTAAACGACGCGGGTGCATTGAAAATTTTAACTTTATAATCGCCTCATATTTTTGGCGACGCAAACAGGCGGATTTCCAAAAATTCCTAGGCATAACCTCAAAAATAAAGTCAGCCATGACAGTCCAGAAAATCGAAAATTTTTTGCCTACTTATACTACTTTCCAAAACAAACATGTGTACATTTCTGTAATATAAAAACAAATCTATTGTTTTAGACTCTTCGACTCTTGTTTTTGAGTGACATTTTCCAATTCGTGCGCATTGTCGGTTTTAAACATGCCAACTTTTGTTAGATCCAAGATAATGGACATTTGTAAAAGCCAAAAGTTTAGAATTAGCAAAACTAAAGTTAAATTTTAGCCATTTCTGATAAAACCTATATCTAATAATAATCGAGTTATGGAAACATAAAAAAGGCACTCTTCGGAAGTCTCCACAAACATTTCCAATTTTGATAATATTTTTATAAATTTTTCATTTTTATATTATTTAAAATAAAAAAACATAAAATAAAAAATGGAATTTGTGCTCTTTAATCTGAATTTTTTTTTTTTAATTCTAGGAACTAAGCACTTTATTTTTTTTTCTTCAAAATTTTGAAATCTAAGGCACTATTTTTATTTAAATAAAAGACTTCTATAATGGTGATCAGTTTTGTAAGACAATATATAAAAATTCTTAGTTACATAAAACTTTGAAAAAAAAAATCAATTTATATTTTTGTCTATTTCATCAAAAAACTTCACGCTTAAAATGCGTTTAATGCAAAGAGAACACGGTTTTAATGCGTCGTAAATTTGTACAACGATAATTTTTATTTAGTAAATCTTAGTTTAAGAGGTTCAACTTTCAGCCATTTAAAATAAAACCTTCTTGTAGCTACTTTGCATATAAGAACCTACGAAAAAATCCAAAGGACGGTATACGGATTCTCAAAATGTATAACTTTAGTCAAAAGTCAATATTTAAATTTTTTGTTTGAATAAAAAACCCAAAAAAAATCCTGCGAATTGTACGAAAATGTTTGGAATTCAATGTATGTACATTATTCATATTTATTTTTGCTTTAACTTTGTATGTATAACTTATTAATAAAACTACAAATTATGGTCACAATTTATTGCTCTGAACTAGAAAAATCTAATAAACATGTTCTACTGTTATTGATTCCTATTCAACCTTGACTGACCAAAAACTCGATTTTGTTAACGAAATTATTTTAAGATAGTTCCACGATAAATTTGTTCTCAGTATTTCAAACAAAAAAAAAAAAATAGTAGAAGATTTATGCAAATTTTATGATAATTTAATGCTCCAAAACTGAATTTATTGCCCTATGTTTTGAGATTCAAATGCATTTTATTGGAAATGATGTAAACATGAACTAGTATTCCTAATTTTACACTTCTTGCCTATAAGGATCCAATTATATTGATCCGAACAGAAGTGATCATGTTACAAATTTTCAAAAGAAAATGTCTCCAAAACGTGTATTCTCGGCATTTTATATTTTTTTTATAGTTAAATCGAATAGTTCTAAAAAACAATACTCGAATATTTAAGAAGTTCTTATACTTGTATGTTAATGTTAATTCATCTGCATTATTATAAATTCAACACCTAGAAATGTAGATCTTTAATGTACATTACAACAACAAGGATTCGTCAATTATTAATGTGTCATGTCAGATTGCAAATGAAATGTCTGCAATTATATTTTTATTGTAGTGTCGTATATTTTATCAAAGATGTTATTTCCTTATAACAGAAAATGCGCGTCATTAATTTGTCTATAACCTTTGCCTTTTTTTCATCAGTTTATTTGAACCCCTTTTTTCTTCAAAACCGAAAAAAAAATTATTGAAGTTTTCAAGTGCATTTATTACTACACATTATAACCATTTGAACATTATTTAAAAAAAAAGGTTAATTACACTTGCTCCTATTTGAATAAACATAAATTACTTTTTTACAATACATATTTATAAACAATTAAAATAAAACAAAAACTCAAATTGTTTTAAACTAAAGATCAAGTGTATAAGGTCAGGCAAAAGCTGACTGACTAATAAAACCTCATATCATACAAACATAAGAGTAAAACTAAAATTCGGCTTTGCATTTTTGTTTTAACAAATTTATTTACCTTACCTCTGAAATTTTGTGTATAACCTTAATTTTTAACTACTCATTCATTTGCTGTGGGTTGGTTGGATTAATCATTTTTAAAGCGATAAAAAAAACCATAAATATTACATCTGTGTAGTTAATGTATAAAGAATTCTCTGCCAGGTGCGAAATATAATTCAATGACAAAACCATGGAGGCAAAAACATTAACTGACCTCTTTCTAAAGACTTGTAATAAATTAATGCAGCTATTTACGAAATTGTAAAACAAAAATAATAATCAGTATCTATGATTGTAAGCCCCGCTGAAATTTTTCTAATTATAAATACTTTATTGGACCGCTGTGTATCAATTTATTATATGAGACTGCAATAATTAACATGCAACATTTTGATTCATTTGTTGCAGTCAACCAGTGATAATTAATTTTACATTAAACAATTATCTTATGAGACTGGATATTAAGAAATGATGTAAACATATATGATTGCGTCGCAAATTGTTGATCTTAAGTGTTTATAATAACGTAGGTATAGTGGAATTAGGATTTGACCCCAGATAAATTAAATATTCAGCAATATTGAAGTTTTAGTTTTTGTTTTATAACCAGGAAACTAATAATAGATCATTGAAAAGCTATTTAAATGCCAAAAAAAAAAACAGATTTGCATGCGTGATTTAATGAAATTAAAATCAGGTCACAATTCTGATTACAAACCAACATACATCCTAGAGTATTAAAATTGGTATGACCTTTGACCATTTAGTTTACATTTTGGGTGAAAGGGAATTTTTTTTTACAATGCGCCAACAAGTACAAAAACATGAAAATAAAAAAAAAAAACGGAGAATATTTTAATGGTTATTACTATTAGATTAAAGAATAAAAAAGAACACAAACAGACTCAGAAAAAAAAAACAGATAAATTCAAGAAAAACAATAAAATCAAACATATTCGTTGAAAATAGTCTGTTAAGCTCGAAAATCCTAAAATCAAGTAAAAAAATCTTGTTTTAATCTCTCTTTCTTATTTCAATACGGTCTGAGTAGATTTTTTAAATTCTTGATATGAATTTATTCTTGTTTTGAGATTTAAGCGATTGTTTTAAGAATCATGGGTTTCATTTAAAGACTTAGCCTTTAAATATAAGAAAATATTAAAATAAACTTGATCAGGTCAGAGTTTATTTTCCGGTCCCGCGAAATTAGGCCTAAGAATAAAATGAAATAAGGCCCCAAAAAAACGTATACAAAACAACAAATATGAAGTTTCTCAAATTTTGGGGTGTTATTTCATTTTTTGGGGCCTTATTTCATATTTTTTTGGGGCATAATTTCATTATGAAATAAGGTTCCAATGAAATAAAACCCCAACACTAATTTTGGTTCTTAATTTCATTCTATTTTAAAAACAATTTGGGGCCTTATTTAATTTTTCATAATTTACATGAAATAGCTAAAATAAATTATCTTTCACATTATGTTTTGTGAAAATCCGAAAATCGAGCACCCCGATTTGGTAAAGTACCGCTTATTGAGGACCCAGCAATCATGTTTCAATGTGAAACCGAGGCGATGTTAAATCTTAAACAGAAAACGTTTGTCAATCTGGTAAAAATAGAATAACGAAGTGTACTTTAGTGAGGAATTTTAACAAATTAATTATATTAATTATGAAATGTGAAAAGTTTATGGGATTATTTTTTCAAGTTTATGGGATTATTTTTTCATTTTGCAGCGCGATCTTGACATTGAAGTATTAATAATTAATTTTACCAAGTCAAAATATTCTATGTAGATAACAAACAGCTGCTTGAAACATCCTTGAGGAACAATTTTAAAAGTTCCGTCCATAAAGATGTTTCTGTTGGTCGGTGGAATGTTCTCTTACATCAGTTTAATTGTTTTATGGGATGCAAACAAACAATACGTAAATTGTGTTCTTGTTGCGGGGAAATTCTGTAGGACACAATGCAAGTATTTGTGTGACAGTTTGGGGTGATGTTTCTTTTTTTAAAATAAAATTATTTTGAAAAAAGATAAATTGTGGTTTTATTTCAATTTTTCCAAAAAAAGTCAAAACAAGTTGGGGCCTTCTTTCATTTATTTTTGAGGGATTTTTTCATCGCGGGGCCTTATTTCACTGGGGCATAATTTTATTATTTAATAATACCCCAATTTGGGGCCTTATTTCCTGGGGCCTATAATTTCGCGAAGCCTATTTTTCGTTTTTTCTCTGAGTGTGCATGTATACATTTATGTAATTAAAAAAAAATAAAAAATCTCTTGTCATGTCGCGGCACCAAGCTCCAAAGTTTCGTTTAGGCTAAAAAATGAGCCTTGCGAAAAATCAGCTTTTAGAGTTTAATGTTTAGTAGGTACGCAAGCAATGCACTTTTCGTTTTTCTATACAAATTGCACAGGTTTTGTTTCGTTTGATTTACTTTCAATGCTGGTGCTCACGAACGAAACGTCGCCGGTCGTACAGTAAAGTTTTTGATATAGTTTTTTTAAGATTTCAAAAGTTCTATAAAATTGTCACAGGTCATTTTTTTGTAGGTCTACTTTTTAAAAATCTTTTTAAAATCGGTTTTTGACGGTTGTTATACCTATTGTGATAAAATCCAATATTTCAATTAAATTAAAACCAGTTTCTGATAAAATTTTAGTTGACACAAGAAGTTCAATTCGTGCTCTGCCTCAATTTTTTTTTTTTAATCATCCTATTGTTTGCATTTATCATAGGTGAATGGGCATTCAGTTTCTATTAAACCGTCCTACAGTGAGACAGCTTGAGGCAAAAAGTGAAACAGACCAAAATAAGAACACTAAAATTAACTTAAACATTAGATAAGTATTCATACTCTGAACAACACATATTGTCAGTATCAGGGAAAATAAAAACATTTGCATTTCAGTTTGGTTGCAGCGTATTGCATAAGTACATCGCTTGTTTATTGAAAAAAGCTCTCTCATAAGATGTGTACTGAGAATCGTTGTTGGACAGAGTATAGTTATATTAAACTACCTAACATAAAATCGACAATAACGTTTTTCAAATACAAATTGAAAAAACAAACTGTTTTAAACCCATGACCACACTTTTTGTTTTCGCTCCTGAGGAATTTTTGTTAATGGATTAAAAAGTAAAATTGGTAGGTCCCGCTCATTTGAAAAAAAAAAACGTTCCCACAAGACGTGTACTGACAATCTATGTTGGAGAGATGGATAATTGAGGTATCTAAAGACCGGAATACTTAGTTCTCAGAAGGTTTCATAACTATCAATATTTTACAATTTTTTGTTAAAGAAAAAATCTTGCAACGGTACGGCAAAGTTTAGGATTTCCAATGTAACTAATTCATTTAAAACCTTACCACATACATTTACGTTTGCCAAACTTGACAGGTCCATACATTTAACGCAATAAGTAGATACATCAAATTCTTTTTCTATTTTTTTTTTTAGAACTATACCTTTAAAAAGTATAAATAACCGAAAGATTATCTTCATTAAGTGTTAAGTCTGCTCTATTTTTTGTTTTCTTTTTTGAATCAATAACTTACCTTTAGACTATCTAAGCTAAACAAAGAACAGGCCCTAAATTGCAAATCATTCATATAAAAGTGCTTATAACTTATATCATACGTATACTTTTACAGATAATGACTGATAATAATTATAAACAGTGGCAATATGACTGACACTCGATGCCAGCCGATGCACAGTCAAGAATAGTTTATAATTTTATAAGCTATCATAAGCGGAAAATAATAATATTGTTTAATGTCAAATGCATTTAAACTTGATAAAATGCTGAGTTTTAAAATCAAGAAGGTCTTTAATTGTGAATCGTTTAAATTGCAATTTCAACACCTGCGTGTTGGTCATGAGGAATGCGTGAAATTCATTTCTTCTTCAGAATTTATTTAGAAATTGGCAAGGGCTTTCATTCTACGGAATGTGTTCTTGTTCTTTTCAGAAGAAATAAATTGATAACAACTCATACAGAGTGAAACGTCATATAATATACTCCAATGTATTGTTTAAATTGTTATTTGAAATGGAATATGTAAACAAAAACTACTTATAATTGTTAAACTATAAGACCAAAATTTGTAAATTCGATATGGAATCGCACTATTTATCTGTTTGCATCAAATTTTGTAATTAATTCAATCAATTGGATTCAAGTCACTCGCTCGTGCTCGCTCGGTTACAATTTCAACATAATCCATTTTATTTCCATAACAAGCTTGTTATATGAGTGAGCTTCCGAAACATAAAATGTTGTTTTATATTTTTTTTGTATTTTGTTAATTTTATGCAACAATACACCACATCAAACCAACTGATTTGCAATCCATATCATCGCTTCTTTCGTTTAAATTTTGTTTCTTCCCCATCACACATTCAAACATTCCATTGATGGATTTTGTTTTGTTTTGCTTTGATTTTTATTTTTTGACAAAATCCGCTAAAGTTGTATTCATTTAAATATGTAAAACAAAAAAAAAATCATCAAATAAATATAAATATTCAAATAAAAAATACTGAAAAAAACTGAAAGTGTTAATAAAAAAACATACTAACATCGACTTGGCCTGGCCTAGTCTGATGGCCAAAGAAGTACATTCGCTCGACCTTGTACCCAAATTCCCAAAAAAATAAAAAAAATGAATATAACTGCTGCCTGCTGCTGCTCGAAAATTGGTCAAATCATTCACCGACAACGTAACGCATATCGCCTTGTCGCTTCTTACAGTAAATAAAAAAAAAACAAACGAAAATGAAAATACCAAAAAAATACAGTTCCATACAATACACTTCAGTTAAATGGAATAGGTTCGTTTTGTTTTAAAAGTGGTTTAGCTTGTGCCATCTATATTTATTTTATTGAACTAAAAAGTGAATTTTTAATAAATGAATCCAGTAATAGAGGAAGTACGTCCAATATGACATACCTCTTTACTTTTTACTTTTTGATTAATAAAAATATAATCAATTTTCATTATATTAACAATATTTTCTGTAATTTAGTATGGACAAAATGGCATACTTTAAAAGGAAAAAATAACACATGTAGCATACCACGATTTTCAAAGCCGTAGGCTTTAAATTTATATGAAGAAATTAATAAAAATTTGTTGATAATGATTGATTTTCGTAAGAACTTGAATTATCAAAATTTAATACATATTTCACCAAAAAATTATTTTGCATGAATTCGTGTGTCATTTTGTCCATAAGAAACTACACATTTGACAGAAAAATTTTGTCCATGAATTTGTTTTTTTGTCCATAGTGGTGACGTGAAATAAGGCCCAACGAAATAAGGCCAAAAATACAAAATTTGGCTTTATTTCGCTTTCAATATGGAAATAACGCCATATTTTCAATTTGACTTTGCTTTATTTCGTTTTCGTGTTTTTTATTTATTTAAAAAGGTTTAATTTTTGACTGCAAAAAGTATTTAGAAATTTTTTTATTCAAAAGATATTGGGACATAAATCCATAATATTTTTTCAATAAAATGGGACGTAAGTTTATATTTTTTGCTCTATTGTTAAAACCGGTGAAGGGAAATTACCATGATCGTGTAAACAGGTATATTTGGGGGGTGGGCATGCTGCCCCCCTGTTACCTCCCTGCTTGGGGTAACTATAGGATTTGGGGTAGGTGCATGGTTGGGTGTATGCATAGTTTCTTTCGAATTTACAAAATCTTGATTTTAAGAAACTTTGATTCTTTTTATGCGAAAGAAACTTTGCATACACCCAACCTTGCACCTACCCCAAATCCTATAATGACCCCAAGCAGGGGGGTTGCAGGGGGTGTAGCACGCCCCACAAACATACCCCACTGTTTATACGCTCATAGTGGAGCCCTGGACCTGCGGCCATATGACAAGCCAATTTGGCCTTATTTCCATTTCAAAAGCGAAATAATTCCAAATTTGAAATTTGGTCTTATTTCGTTGGGCCTTATTTCACGTTACCGTTTATAGCAGTCCTTCAATTGGAGTCAGTTTTTTTTATGAATCCACTATCCAGTGTTTTATAGAGATGGGACACACAGACAAACAGACAGGCTCAGAGACAGATAGACAGAATTGCCAGACCCACATTTTTTGCAATCAAGTCATGTTTATTATGAAATAAATTAATTTTGTTTGTTTTTGAATATAGCTGAGTTTTGTGATTTTGAACCACTTGCAGGTTGCAGTTGTAAATTTGATTTGAAATTTCATTTATACAGTAGGCGCTGTTAAAGGGTTCCAAGTATGCCTCTAATTCGAATTTTGGAGTTTGCCTTTTTTCTTAAGCATGGCAGTAAAGGGAGCTTTTAAGGGATACAGTTAATTGTGTACTTTGTAATTTCTGTGTAAAACCCATACGTAAGTGATTAGTGGTTAATTTATTTATACCATAAATATTGAAACCGTTTTGACCAAGTCTATGATAAGAAAACAAGACGCTGTTAACAAACAATTTGAACCTTTTCAATTGAGACGGAGTGTATTTTTCTTCGGTTAAGTGTTGCAATTCTTTTGGATTCTGTTTTCTTGATTTTTTATGTTTCCAAATTTTGTGTAGGTATGTTTTTTGTTTTATTTTTACTTTGCATGTGCAGATTTTCCGTGTGCATGCCATGCCGTTAAGCTACAGAAAAGTTGACCGAAAACTGGTCCATTTTTTTGTGCATAGGTGCTTTCGATTAAGGGATTGTCCGAGATCTCATACGAATGATGCTTATATTTTAACTTTATACAAAAAACATTAAGTAGGTATTGGCAATGTGGTAAAGTTGTAAATGTTGTTATTATTAATTACACAGAAACGAGGTTTATATGGCACCAGACAC
This sequence comes from Meliscaeva auricollis, assembly GCA_948107695.1. Taxonomy (NCBI): domain Eukaryota; kingdom Metazoa; phylum Arthropoda; class Insecta; order Diptera; family Syrphidae; genus Meliscaeva; species Meliscaeva auricollis. The sequence goes on along the minus strand of OX403616.1, from coordinate 111,183,558 downwards.
CGAAACGACTTTCACCTCTGATGCAATCGATTACGGCGCTAAGCAAAATGTGGACGACTCCGATATACCGACTAACTACTGTTAGTACAAGTATTCACCGACAACCAAGCTGTTTGGTGATGATGGTGATGGTAATGATGATGGTGGATGATAGCATGAGTTGCCAGAAAACTGGTGGTTGGTTGTTCGCGGTGCCGATGAGCTGCTATTTAGTATAAATGCATGTATGTTTGTATGCCAGTAGTATTAAATTTGCAGATGGATTTTTGTGGACACTTGCAACTTGCAAAGCAGCTTATACCATGGATAGAGAGAAAAAGAGAGAACATGAAAAGTGTTAAAGAGACAAAGCCTCAGAGTGCTTTACCATTTTGTTGTTTACCATGTTTATAGGATTACATGCGCAACTTGTGGAAATGACGAAGACTGGTTTCAAAATGCATTTTGTCTACTAATGATTTTTTTCGTGCAAGTATAATCTTTGTTGACGAGAATTCCCGGAATGAAAAATTGGGTTTGGATTTCGAAATGTTATACTCTGGACAAAATAACAACATTGAAATAATGTTAATTTAGTTGTCTATACATTTTGTTTGTGAATATTTAAAATTAACAAAAATGTCAGCTTTCAGTAAAAATGTTTAAAAAAAATGTTTATTCGAATTCGAATAAAGATATTAAATAAGCATTGAAACTAAAGCTACGAGAACACAACATGCAAAATTTTCAAATCGCTGACGTCGTTTTGACGTCGAATATCTTGCAAATCGTGTAAGCACCCCTAGAGACACATTTGCAAAATTTTGCACACCATTTGCAATTCTTTTTTGCAAGACCTAGAATGCAAGTATGTTTGCAACTTTTCTGCAAATCGTGTGAACATACTTGCAAGTCATTTGCAAGAATTTTCAAGCATTTGCAAGGTCAAAACCAAGTGCATGACTAAATTGTTCAGCGGTTATACGACCAATAGGAATTAAAAGATTGAAACTCAAGCTGAAAAAATTGTATTTTGTTATGTTTAAGACTTCAAGGAACAATAAAATGCAAAGAAAATCCTGTTGACAATTTTTTTGATGTCAAATGCTATAATTTTGATCTTTTTAGCATACGGCAAGAAAATATATAAAAATTAAAATTTATTAAACGGAAAATTTTGAGTTTTTGAAATATTTTAAAATCGCTATTCAAATCGAGGTAGACTTAAGAAGTACTTCCTTTAAGAAATTAAGAAATTAGGGCATTATTTCTCTCTTGTGGTTGTGACATGGATAATTTTACTTTTAGTTACAAAATGAAAATAAAATATAACTAAACATAAATAATATAATTTTTAAATATAATTATTATCAAAAAGCAAAAAAAAAAAAAAAACAATTTTAATATGATTTCAACAGTTAATAAGAGTTTGTCAATTTTGACGTAATTTGAAACACAAAAGAATAATTTTGAAATGATTTGCAACATAAAATGTTGACAGAATTTATATAGACTTAGCTTTTGGTCTGTGGACTTACAACTCTGCGCCGAACCGCCACATTATGCATTTAGAAAACTAAAAAAAAATCATATTTTATAAAGTTAATCACAGTTTTCAAAAATCAAAAAAAACGTATTAGGTATACGACAAAATTTGAAGAAATAAAAATTTGACTTTAAAACTGTTTACAACCTAAAATATTCTTTGAAAAACCTAAAAGGGTGGGATTAATTCAAATATTTCATATAATTGATATTGTATCGACCAAACAAACCCCAGTAATTGGTTTAATTTAGCGTTCGGCCTGCATCTGACCCATATTAATATTTGATACTTCAAAATGACCGCTAATAGTAGAATACATTTTTTTTTAAATAATAAATAAAAAAATGTAAAATTTACGGTATATAGTACTCTGTGAAGCTTATATTTACACAATTTAATAAGCAATTGTATAGAATTTTTTTTTTGTATTTTTTACTGAGGCTTCAATCATCCCATTGATTTTAAAAATCAGTTAAGTTTAAGCTATTTTGCTAACGTGAAAAGTATATTTTGAATTTTTTAACAGATTTATGTGAGAAATTAAATGCAGTCTTGTCCAAATGTGTTAGACATCCTCATAAAGTTATTATATTTTTATAACGATGAAAATCAAAAAAAAAAAACAAAGTATGCAGAAATGTTGGAAATCTTTTTTTATTAAAGAAAAATTAATGTTTAGTGTTGCCACCCTTCATTTTTATGACAGCTGATATCCTTTTAGGAATAGACCTTACCAGCTTACGGCACTCATCTGAACTTATTTTGTCCCATTCTTGTTGTAAAACCTTTTTGAGCATCTCTTTTGATGTTCTTGGGTACTTTCGAATGTTCCGTTTTAAAATTCTCCAAAGATGTTCGATTGTGTTTAAGAGAATAGAGTGAAAAATAAAGGGTGCCTAGTACTTTTGGCCAAGGCTGTATATACTATTTTTGATATTATTTAGTGAAATTGCGAAGCTTGTGAGTCTTTTTGAAACAAATTGCATACAAAAAAATTGCTGACATTTTAGGTGTTGTCTAATAGAAAATTAAAATTATTTAAGTAAACATAGTAAGATGCTATGAATGGTACAATTGGTCAAAAGAGCATAAGAACTGCATTTTGTTCGATGTTTTTTCTGTAATATATCATTTCAGTTTTTAATTTAATCAATAAAATTTGTATGGCATTGTTTAAGGAAATAGACACATATTGAAATTGAGCTAAAAATATATTCAAAATTATCAAAATTTTCATTAAATTTTGTAATTTTAAAGCATTCATTAAAAACATATTTTCACTTAATGACCTCTGTGGCAATGTTTTGTAAAATAATTGTTCAATATTTTTATGCAGAATTATAGTGCAACATTTTATCTAATAGAATCGTTCAATTTATTAAAATCCTCTAACTAAAACTAAAGTTACAGATTTTAATGAAACCAAATTTTTAATTTTTTTTTATTTTTTCTCTGTTAAATCTGTAAAAATTCATTTATATGTTTAAAAATGTTTATTGCCTATCAGCACTTGTACTAACAATATTGTAATACATGGTTTTATGAAGTTCAAACAAATTTCATACCATTTTGCAAAAGAATAAGAAAACAAAAATTTATTTTGCTCTTCATTAACTTTTACTCATTATTTTTATAAGTATATGTTATACATCGTGTTGTACCCTGATACCTCATGTAAATTTCAACACCTCAGTTTTTAAGAGCCGACAATAAACAAAAAAGTTATAAATTTTATATGAGAACCATCTCGAATCCATTTCTGATCTAACGGTCCACTGGTGGCTGGTAGAGTTTCGACGCCCAAAGCAGACAACATGTTGAATTTTGTTGAATTTTGATGAAACTCTTTTCAAGTTTGTGTGATGTATCAAATTAAAGATAATTTGATCGTAATGTTAATTAAAGTTTAATCATAATTTTATGAGGATAGGATAAATAGTTACTAAGCACCGTGTAAAAAAGCTCTTTTCACCGTTATCTCGGCTCAAAGACTACAGAAAATTGTGCAATTTGTACAAATATGTATTTGCCCAATATCTAATGGATGTGCAATTTTTAAGTTTGAAAATGTTAAATAAAAATAAAAATAATATACGGTTGGAAACGGTCAAAAGACTTGCACTGAAAAATCTTCTTTTTTAAATTTTTATTCACTGAAAAAAATTCTCACACATGTATGTATAAACAACACATAAATCTAAAATTTATTTTGACAAAATATTTTTCCAGTTATTTCCCGATTTTTAAAATCAATTAAACGACCCAAATAAACCTTCAAAAACGTATGTGTTTTTTAAAGCTCAAAATACCGTTTGAATATAATTCGTATTAGACGCCTAGTTTTCATTATTAAATATGAATGTGCATAATTAGTTTTTCAATAAAACATCATTTTCAAAGGTCTAAAAAAATATTCGATCTTGGATAACAATTTTTATATTTGATTTTGATTGATTTTGATTGATTTTTTTAATTTCAATTTATCTATTCAATGAAATTTATTTTATAATTCTAAGTAATTCTAAGCCTGAATAGCTAGGAATTACCTGCTGCCCTAGGTTATAGATAAATTTTCTCTCAACCTTATAAATAGTTTTTTTAGAGTTGAAAATTTGGTACAAATACAAACTTGTTGCTTTGTTTTCTTTTCGATATTCGTTAGAAATTTCCGACTGCTACGAAATCTGTAACCAGGAATGGTTGTAAACCAATACTAATTTAATTTTATCTCAACTTTGTCTCAGTAAGTACCTTAAGTAAGAAACAGTTTAAGAAACAAAACAAAATCACCAATTTGATAAATCGCAATTCGCATATCCTCAAATGGTCGATGTTTCAACGAACTTGTATTGGTTTTAAGTCTTTCTGTCTGTGTCTGATATTTTTACCGAAACTTATAATTTTCAATGTAATAGCACAGACAAGCTGCTGAATACCTCGAAGGCTTGTTTCGCACTTATCTCAATTCTCAACTTAAACTCACCTCTTTCAACAGGTTCTCCAAATATCTACAATCTTTAAACCCCAACTTATGTCTGTCTGTCTGTGTTCAGAGTAAAGATTTAGTAACAACATCAACACCATCAAAAGCTATCAGGCGAGGATTATGTAACAAAACGCCGATATACAAACCGATTCCACTCCTCTCTGTACAAATATATAACATTTATAGTCTGGGGGATTGAGGTAGGTACTCGTAAGATTTCAAGCATTTGGGTGCATACCACAACCGCGAGAGTATAATTTATTGACTAAAATATTATCGAATCGCACTGCAAACACTATGTGTAAATTTAAATTTTAAACTGTCAACAACAAAATATGTGTTGTATACTCAACTCGTATAAGAGTAAGAGTATTGAATGCGTTCCGTTAAGTTGTATTGAACTCGAATATGGCTATTATATAGCTGTGTTAGGATATCTAAGCTTCCGGTTGGGTAGATTTCAATGAGAATGGGTCTTATTTGCCTTGCAATAAAGTTTTTGTTGTTGATTTTTTATTGAACTGCTCTTAATCATAAATAAAAATCTAAAAATTATTAAATGTACCCCACGGATTATTTATTTTGGTAAAATTACCAAAAACTAATAAAACTAAATTTTTGGCTTCAGGAGGCAATTTTACAAAACCGAAGGTACAATATGGAAATTTACAACATAAATTTGTTTTCATATGTACTTTTGGTTGTTTTATTAAGACTTCCTATGGAAATGTGTGAAAAATGTTCACGATCTATGAAGTATCAGACGAAAATACAGGGTCTAAACCTTTTAAGTTATAACTAGTTTTTTACTGTGCCTACCCTTTTTACCCCCTTCTTGTAGGTAAAAGTCCTGAGAGTAAGCTAACGATGAAAATAAATCCTAGCTATGTGGCTGAAGGAGCGTGGTAAAAGTGAATTGACTCCTAGCTGATTTTCAGTAAATTTTTATTCATTTACGAATAGGAAAAACTAATATTGAACTAACTCTCGATCGATTAAACCGAATTATTGAAATGGTGCAAGTCAAAAATATATTGAACTCAATTGAGACGCACTAATGGCCTTCCATTTCAATAACAACGCACAGTCAAGTTATTTCTTCACTGAAAAACACTGGTTCATAATTTCCTCAGAACTAAATTGATTTCATCATATTAATTTAATTGATTAAATTCAGAGTTTACTCAGCTCTGAAACACGAACACTTGAACCATTTAATAAAAACAAATTTAAATACCTTAATGGTCGATTTCTTGGCAAAGTTCTAGTTCTTAAGACTCGATTTGAGGAAAAATTAAAACTGAATTTGTTTCAATTTTATTTCTTCAACAAGTTCTATTGCCTTAAAACTCGAATTTAGAACTTTGTTTAAGTTAGAACTTTGATATATTTAGACCCTCAGTATTTGGGGTGCAGCTCGTTAGAACTCGATTTAACTACGATTTCATTTTTCGAGGTCTCAAAATTTGAAGAAATATGCCTCAGTTCTAAATATTTTTTAAACAAAGATCTTAAGAAAAACTGAGAGCTAAAAATAATAGTTTTAAAACTGATTTTAAAACTGTGTAAATTGGCCGTAAATCTTCTACAATTGAAAATTACCTAAAGGAGAATGGACAAATTTGTATAAACGTTCCGCTAATCATTGTTAATTATTGATGTTTTGAAATGTTTTGCAAAAGTTTTACTACGATTAAAATACATTTTTGTCTTTGAACATTTTATGTACATTTCCTCAATATTTAGGTCTTATCCAAATATGAATGGAAAAGAAGAAATAAAACAACAAATCTTGATCGTTTTTAAGACATTTACTACATAATTGAATTATTAAAATTAGAAAAATACCATTTATTTTGTATCTAGACTAAGAGCCCGCAGCAGATTTTGAGCGTGAGTGATAGCATCAAGTGATTGGTATTTTTGGATAGGCCTTTAGATTATATGTATGAGATGTGGAGTCCTTGCAGATCCTAGAGATTGACTGTTGATACCAATAAAAATTGTTAGTAGATATTGAAATGGATCTTCGTTGTATATTGCCAAAAAAGTTTGTGTTGAGACAATTTAATTGATTTCATATGCCCGCTAGATGCATTTAAAAAGTCTTACTTTGTGTGCATATTGCGGCCAGTTGAATGCAAGAAAATCGTCTTGAAACTAACTTTTTGGCAACATACAAGGAAGATCTATCTTACCAACATACAAGGAAGATCTATCTTACCAGCAACAATTTTGTTGGTATCATAATTTTATCCACAAAACTGCGTTGTTATTGCACTATATCTTTTTTCATCAATGAAATGCAATAAAACTCCTGTAGTAAAAATTAATCTGAAGTAAACAGATCTTTCGTTTGATACCAATTCGTTACTGGCCGCTGAACATCCAAAATGCTGATTCTCCTTTGCTATAAAGAATTCAAAGATGTGCAGTAGGAAAATATTAAGAATATTATTGTAAAAACAAATAAAGAAATATTGTTTTCTTCATTTGCTAAGAGATAGCAAATTCAATTTTAAATGTTTCAATTTATACTGTCACTTTGGCGCATGTGGAACATTTATTTTATTGAAACAAAAAAAAAACAAAAAAAAATTTATCGCTTACCAAATAGTGAAACCACTTGACTTTTGTTGCCCTTTTCAGTGATCAATACTTCTTTATATCGTTGTTAGAAGACTAAAAATATCGAGTGCTTACTGGTTTGTATTTCAACTCTCCAGTGAGAACTTTTCTGTAACAGCGAACAGGAGAGGAGTGCTCTTACTTAGAGACTTTTTTTTGGAGTAAACAGATAAAATCAGCTGTGGCATCTAAAGTTCCAGTCAGGATGAACTACTAAGGCAACATTTAATGTGAGATATACCCTATTATGTGTAAGATTTAGGCATTTAACTAGCAGTTTACATTTTTTCATGCAGGGATCTGGTCCTCCTGCAAACTTTACCTTATTTATCATAAAAAAATTATTCATACGATTATAAAAGTGAAAAAAAAAAAATTTGATCTTTGGTATTTCCAAAGGTCAGTTACTTCACAGCATTTACCTCACAGGAGGCCGTACGCGTCAACAAAAATCAAGGTGGCATGGATGGGAATCGAGCCTAAGCCTCCGCTCCAGCGTGATAGTCTATTACACTTACCATCACTCCAAGGAGTACTCCGTATAAATATGTATTAGGTGGCACAAATAATTAATGAAAGGTGACCTCACAAATTACTTTACTTGCTTAACCGGAGACAGTTGGAAAAGGGGTACAGCTGATCCAAAACCACAATGGATTCAAGCACTGCGCCAATGTAAATTACCTTAGTTAGTCCACGTAGTAGCATGTCAAAATACAAATTACTGAAAAACTAAAATACAAGAGTAGGTCAAGGCTATAGTACATTTACAGGCTTTTCATTGAAAATGAAAGCTTTTAGACAAAAAAAAAAGAACAAATAGTTTGGAAAAGTCAAAAGTACCGTAAAATACATGTTGACAGTTTTTTTGAGAAAAATCAAAAATGTTGTTGTGTTCACAAAATTATGAATCGCATAATCGGCTAATCATTAATTCTGGTCAAATTTAAATTTAAACTCCCAGTAACCTAATACGTTGTTGTCGTAAGCCCCTCTTCTTGTGGTTCCTTAAAAAAGTCATACTACTTGTTCAAATGCACAAGTCCCATAAAAACTTATGTTAATTGGTCGAGTTCCGTTATTAAGTTTGTAGAGAATACAACTACCCCCTCTTCATCCATAATCAGTATTTTTATATGATTTATTTTGACAAGTCTTTTAGTCATAAATCGCAACTATAAACTTTGATCGATATTCTGTTGCATTTTAATACCCCAATTAATTTCTTTTGAGTGGGCTATAAACTTGATTAAATTAATTTCTCAAACTAATCAATAAATTGTAGAAAAGATTTCGGAAATAATTGTAGTCTTAAAGTTCAACCGAACTTAAAATTGAAAATAATCTTTATAATTTATTCAAATGACCTCGAAGATGCACGGATGATAATATTTGTTTTTTTTTATTTTTTCTTTTAAATAAAAATTTAAATTAAAATGACTGAAACCAAAAGCAAATAAAAATCTTCAATAAAAAAGTGTTTGTTTAATTTCATTTGCAATTTACATATGAAAAGTCCTTTTCTTAGAATGAAACAAAAGGTTTAGTTGTTGCATTGTTCTTATAATTTTCCTTTTCTTCTAACAAAAGATTACACCTACAGAAAAAAAAAACACAGATTTATACCGGGCGGGCATGATAATTTATACGCGCGTCTTAGTCGTAACAGAGGTTGTATGAAATTCACTGTCTACTTTAGATCAATCTGTGCACTGCATAACAATTAGGATTAACCAATAACAATAATAAATCTCCATCCGAGTGAATCATCATTTTGATACGCAACTGTATTCAATAAGACTTGCCACACTAGGTAGGTATAATATGCTGTGATCAGTCAACCATCCAGTTTGAGATGCATATTTAAGTTAAGAGCGCACATGCGCAAGGCATAAGTGTTTTGAACTCGATATTTAAATTTGTGTTAACTATTTCTCTACAAATAAAACAGAGTCGTTTATTTTTTCAACACCTTCCTAACTAAAACGTAAAAATGTTTAAATTTATAAACAAGAAAATTAAAAAATAAATTAATGTTCAAAAACTTATTTCAAATAGAAACAGGAACCGGAAATTAAAAAAAAACATACTACGAAACGGTTTAACTGCCACCTTCTATTGTTTAGTGGGAAAACCCACCACGCAGTATAAACACAATGCCCCCTAGCGGAATTGCATTGCAGTGTGTATTTCTGGTTCTTGTACTGGGTTAACAAAAGCTATCTTTGAAGCTTTACATGGATGAGTGATTTAGTAATGGAGCTTCTTGTGTGTCAAGCAAAAAAACAATTTAATTTTTTGTTTTGTTTAACAATTTGTAAACATAAATTGTTAAAAATTTGAATTTTTAAACCGAGTTTTCTCGCATGGTTAAGTAAAATGAAAAATTTTACAATTCAATTAGTCTTCTTTGACTAACACTCACAGCTAAATAAATTAAATAAGTAAAACAAACGCTATTTACTAAATTGAAGATAGGTAAATTTGAAAAAGAAGATAGATTTTGAATATTTTAAGAGCCTTGCAGATTTTTTTTTAATTAAATTTAATTTCTCTAAGGAAACGAAATGTTCAACCGCACTTTTAAAACAATTGTGTCACACTTCGCTTGTCTTAGTATTTCCGTAGAATTTAAATTAGAAGAAAAGTGTCATATAGATCTTTTATTATGTTGTAGATAATTTTTGTACCTAAGCAATTTTGGATAGTTATATTTAACTTTTCAATTATTGTGTTTTGATCTTAGATCGTAGACAAAAAAAAATTTAAAAGCTTTAGTAGTAAGTATATGAGTTGCATGGGCAAAATGATAGTTAAGGACCGAATGTGGCAGCGAATGAATATGAATATGAATAGTTTATACAAATCTATAATGTAATGGAAAGTTTGAGTTCTTATAATCTTTAATTTTAAATGGTTTTCCAATAAGAACTTGACAACTTTTTTTTTAAATAAAACGCAAACCATTTGAGATATTTCAAAAATTGTATTATTGGCTTGTAGTACAATCAAATCGTTTATGAATGGAACTCGACTTCGTTCATATGGCCAACGGTCGATTCGACGACTAGCCTACACATTTCGGCCTGAACGGCCGCTATTTTGCGTTCAATGTTGGTTCTGAGCTCTTCCAACATCGTCGGCTTGTTGGCATAAACCATTGTCTAAACCTAGCCCCAAAGAAAATAGTCTAGAGGCGTTAAATAGCACGAATGAGGCTGCCAATTGACTGGCTCATTTCTTGAAATAACACGCTCATCAAACGTACTCTTCAATAATTCGATTGTAAGGTGTGCCGTGTGGCTAATGTGGCACCATCCTGTTGAAACCACATTTTGTCCAAGTCCATATCTTCCAATTCGTGCCAAAAATAATTGGTTATCATTGCGCGATAACGCTGGCCATTCACAGTAACGTGACGATCGTTATCGTCGACGAAAAAATATGGCCCAACAACGCCGCCGGCGTTTTTGTGGATAATGTGGATTTTCAACAGTCCAATAAGGCATATTTTGTTTATTGACAAACCCAGAACAGAAAACCAAAATCCCGAAAACCCAAAATCTCGAAAACTCAAATTCCGAAAACCTTAAATTATAAAAAAAAAATCGTAATCCAGAAAACCCAAAAAAATAAAATCCAGAAATCCCAAAATCCAAAAAAAAAAACAGAAATAGGAATGCCGGTTCTAAGTTGCCACAATAATGTTTAGTGAGAAACAATTTCGAAATTTATTTTTTTTGGATTTAAAAAAAAAATTTAAATTTTTTTTTGGAAAAATTGTTTTTTTCGAACACGATTCCATTTTTTTTTTTCAAAATTTAGTTTTCAGATGTTGATTAATAATATCTTGAAAATAGCATTTACAAACTTTTGTTTTGAAAAGTCTTTTAAAAGTTTTATAAAACAGCTCTAACGATTTAAAAAAAAAAATCTTAAAATTAATCTTTATAGGAAAAAAAAGAACTTGTTTTAGTCATTTTAAAAGACTCTAAGGAGTAAGTTCGTGCGACCCAGTCGTGCATTTAATTTACTATTGTTTAATAAAAGTTTCGTTTTTTGTGTGTTTCAGATTCTGGGATTTCTGTATTTTTGCGTTTGAGCTCTCTGGATTTTGTATTATGGAATTCTGTCCGTCTCCTGTTTTTACTAACACATTTTAAAAATTGAAAAAAACATTTATAACTGATTTTTTTTAATGTATATATTTTTAGGCTATAAATGAGATTTTATCTCAAGGCTTCTCGAAATAAATAAAAATGAAATACAAATGAAAATATGCATGGGGTCTTCTTTACAACCGACTCCAAAAAAGGAGGAGGTTATCAATTCGTCTGTATGTTTTTTTATTTATGTTTGTTACCTCAGAACTTTTGATTGGGTAGATCGATATTAATAATTCTTTTTGTATTTGAAATTTGATTGTCTCCATTGGGTCCCATATTAATTTGGTTACGACATTCATGAGAAAATATTAAAAGTCTTAAATTTGAAGGAGGTTGTTTATCTTTTAAAAGGTATTATAACATATTTAATACTATTAAACCTTGGAATAACTTGAACATTTCTTTTTAAATCTAACTTCATTTTTACAGGATGTTTTGATAGTGGTTACACAACGTTTTTTCTCCCTTATAAGAAAAACACATTTTCACCAAAAATATTTCGGTGCACTCTTTTCGTTCTTGGTTCTCATTCCAAATGAAACAATTATTCCAAATTGAATGACTGTACCACTATTGGCACACATTTTTTGAAAAAAAAAACCTTAATTATATCGAGTTATGGCTGCTACTTTTCAACAAAAAATGATTATTTTTTTGTTTTTGTGTCTGTTTTTTTTTTTTGCATTGAGACAGAGTTACTTACAATTGAATACAAATATTTGTATTTTTTCTGGCTTTAATAAAAAATACTTAAGAATTAAAGTGAACAACATTCACATTACGTTTTTGCTACAAAAGGACATTACCTAAATTTGTGTATTACAAGTGTGCTCGACCAAAACGAAACGCCAAATTTGTGTATTGATTTATTTTGATTTCATTTATTTATTTAAATGGAATCTTTTACAATGAACAATGGATTTAATATCGTTAATAAATGGATTAATTAATAATTTTCTGTTTTTATTGAAGAAACCAGTGACTCAATGAAGATGCAATAATATTCTTAAGATATAATAATATTACGCCTTGAAAAATGTAATTTGTTTTTGGTACCGTTTTTTATGGAACTGAATCGCCCATGAGCTAATATTTCAAATTCAGTTTACTTTTCAAATCAAATGAATATAACTAACTTTGCGATCTGCACAATTTAAAGCAATTTATTTTTTAAAATCTGAAATAAGACCATCAAAAAACGAAAAGCAACTTGTGATTTTAACACCTTAAATTAAAAAAAAAAAAAACTTGTCGTACAAAAAAAAACAAAATAATAATAAAACCATTTAAATCAACTAAATGATTTATGAGTCATTAATTGTATTTTAATTTGGTAAATATTCTAAAAAACTTTATGATTAAATTCCATAAGTGGGAGGTTATTTTTGACTAGATATTTAATTTCATTTTATAAAAGCTTTTATGTTACCTACAAATTTTTATTTTGCTTTTACTTTTTTTTTCATTTAATTATTTCAAGGTTACACATACAATTGTATTAATAATGATATTCGATCATAAATCTACACATACCATAAACATTCAAATAAAATTTAAATTTTTATGAGACCAGAATAAATTAGAACAAAATTAAAAAAAAAAACAATTTACATACTTAAAACCAGTTACTTAATAAATTCAAATTACCAAAAATGTTTTCTAGTCAGAATCTTATACTTTTGAGCTTGTCTTCAATATTTAGAGAACTACTATTCTTCCATTGAATATTTTGCAAAAATATTTAGAAGACACATTTTGTATTTCATAATTTGAAACATTAAATTTAACGTATAGCGCTACACAAGAAATTAGAATGCATCTGAAGTATGTAATACTGATTTAAAAAATATTCCATTCATCAATCAATTTTATTTACACCATTGAAACATTTCATTATAATCTTGATTTTTAATCATAATCAACAATTTTGAAATTTTTTTAATTCAATTTATTTTTATTTTGTGTAAATAAATTCATCATAAGGCTAACGCTAATAATTTAATTGAAAGAGAATCCATTAAAATCATTTAATCATCATCATCATTATCATTATCATCATCATCATATTAATAAAAAAAAAAAGAAGAGAAAAGGTTTGTTTTGTTCATCACAACAACAGCAAAAAAGTTCAAACACCTTGAAACCCCTACTCAATGCCAAACTTGCCACTACCGCATGCTACAACTACTATAATGCCATTACACTTTATTCATTAATGTGGCAAAGCAACCATATAATTGCAACAGCTTGCCGCTCAATTGCATCCCGTATTATGCTCTCTCGCCGCACATCTTTATACGAAAATTATTATACAATATTAAATTGAAAAAAAAAAGTTTTAACGTCAACTTTTTTGAATAGTCGAACGCTTTCAACGATGACAAATTCTTTGATAAATAAACTTAAAAAATGTTAAAAGATAAGTTCTTAGTCAATATTTGAGAAGAGTTTTTATAATGGATACTAGGAATACAAAATTACTAAAAAATATAAGTAAACATGTAATAAATAACTACGAAAAAACCAAATACGTGAGTCAGTTTAAAGGATTGAAAGTAGTAGTAGACAAAGGGATTCAAGGATTTTAGTCAGAGACGGAAAAGGCATTAAAATGCAAACTGCTACTTTTATAGTGCAAAAAAACCAGATCAGCTTATAGCTTTTTTTGTTTGATTGTTGTTTCTGTTGCATTTTATCTCTCTTTCCTATTATAGTGCAAAAAAATTATGGATATTTATAGAAACGAGTTTGGCAACTAGTTAAACAGTGATGTGCACAAAAATTAAACTTTTTGTTTATTTCCGTAGATGATTTCATTCAAAAATTGAATTCAACTGCATGAACTAAATTTTAGCAGGTTATATCAATTGTAAGATCAGTGGATAAGCAGCAACCGATTTTATTGGTTAGTCAGTGATATTCGCATTTTTTTGAAACACTTTGTTTTTCAACAGGGCACAACATTTCACACACGGGCAGTGACCCAATATTAAACTTGTAAAAAATTGTAAAAAATGTAAAGAAAATGTAATTGTTTTCAACTAGTTGTAACTAGCATTTCAGATAGTGAGTGTACAAGTGGCGTAACCTTCAAAAAAATCAAAAATTCACTTCACAGCGCTACAAAGTATCTTAGAAATCATATTTACCTACGCAATTTTTTTGAAACAATTAAAACAAAAGTCATTGTTTTGAATACATCCTATAAAGTATCAAGTTAAAATTACAAAAATCTAAAAAAATAATAACTGTAAAATAAAATACACACATTTTTGAAAAAAACAAAAAACCTATTGTTTATGATAGGTACCATATTTGTATTACCATGTTATAATTTGTGTTCTTAACGCGTTCTACAATTTATTTTCCATGAAATTTTAAAGCTATTGGGTCACTGTGGTGTATGTGGAACAATTTTACTTGCTCTATAGGGCAAGTATTGGTATCGTGTAAAAAACAAAAAATTGAGGTTTTAATCAAAACCAACGTTACGATGATGGAAAAGCCAAAAAAGGTAGTTTTCGTCTTTCCATCAGTCGGTCGATTTGTGCGTCTTTGCTTTTGTGCGTTTGTATGACTGTGTGTCCGTTTGTACACATTTCCACTGCCCAAACGCATGGACGGATTTTATTCAATTATGGTACATATGATTTTAACGTAATTTCAAAAGTTGATTCTTTTTTGTTTTTGAATTTCTCCTCTCGAACGAATAAATGTGTTTAAAATGTGTGCAGGCATTGTGTTAAGTAATTGTAACAAAACTGGAACGAATAAATGTGTTTAAAATGTGTGCAGGCATTGTGTTAAGTAATTGTAACAAAACTGCATTTTTAGTTTTTCATTAAAAACTAGATACAGCAAAATGTAGAAACAGCATTACCGTTTTCTTGCAAAAATTATTTTTTTTTTGTTTCCTTTTTTGTGAATATCTCGTAAATAGATTAAACGATTTTGATTAAAAAAATTTGCACAGATATTTCATATGCAAAAAGTTTGCAATTAGTGCAATACATTTGATATGACAGATTGCCACGTTTTCGTGGAAATTTCTTTCATTGCATATCAGAAACTAGAGTTGATGCAAAAAAACTAGTCAAGGTTTTGAATTTAATACACTATATTCAGTCAAAATCAGGTCTATCATCGCCGGCCAAAAAGAATGTTTGCCTTTGCTATTATTTGCTATATTTTACCACCAGAAATATAATTTCCAACATAGTCTTCCGAAGAATTGTTTTAATAATTTGAGTCATTTCTATGTTTACATTTACCCCGTAAAAATTTACAATGTTAACAGATGTGTTTAAATTTTCCCTCAACAAAATATTTTTTTTTTTGGTAAATGTAAACACGAATCCGTTCGAGATTTTGGATTTTTATTTCTTTTCATTTATTGTCAATCAAATTTGATACTTGAAAAGTATATTTAAAACAATTTACCTCACAATTATGTTTACACAATATTGTTATGTCCAAAAGTATTTACACTTGTACAATACTAACTATTTTTTTTTTTTGAAAAATCATTTTTTCGATAACGAGTCGGTGAATTTTTTTTTTGTTTTTAGTTTTTAATGTGTATAAAATCATTTAAATATTTTATATAATAAAAAAAAGTTAAAAACCTGCTCCAACGAATTAAAAAAAAAAAAAACAAATACCTCAAAAATGCTATATGGGAGGTACCTACTCGTTCTATATTAGATATTTAAAAACAAAAACAATTTACACAAAAAAACATCTGTACCAAATTTAAAGACAATCCGTAAACGCGTTTGGGGAGTGGAAATGTGTACAGATGAACGCACAGGCGCACAGACCGACGACAGATGGCATGACGAAAACCACTTATTTGAACTTCTCCATCATCGCAATATTGGTTTCGATTAAAAACCTCAATATTTTTTGACACGAAACCAATACTTGCACTTAAGAGGAAGTAAAAAGAAATTTTTAGATATTTGTGATAATCGCGTTCGCGTGCCTTTGGTAGATTTTGACAGACGAAAGTCTGCTGTCACACCAAATGTTTCGGATTAAATTGGGAGAAACTAAAAGCATTCTTATCGCTACCATAAAAACTCATTTGTCTGAAAGAGCCCTAACGCTTTTCTTGTTTATTTTCAACAATATTTGCCACTAACAGCAAAACATAATATTACTCGAGTTCAGTTCAGTTATATTAAGAAACTGATTCAAAGCTTGTCAAATTTATTTATCAAACAAAGGTACTAGTTTCGCACTAGTTCCACCAAATTCTTCAATCCATAATTAAAGAATCCTTTCACCCAAAATATTTGACTTGATCCTTCTGATTTTAGATTCTCGAAATAAGTTAAAACTTTATACACAATTTTTTTAGTGCGCCATTAGTAAAAGGTACCCCTTGGCTCAATGGTTAGTATTATGGACTATTACACCGGAAGTCTGGGTTTGGAGTCATATCCTATATGCCACCTTGAATTTGTCTACCTTGAACTTTTAAATTAATATTAGATTTTCTATATTTTCGTTTAAAAAAATGTAAAAAATATTACAAACGGTTTTTGAAAAAAAAAATTCAGAAAAGACCTAAAGTGAATTTTTAAAAATTTTTGTAGAAGCCGTTTTTGACATAAATTGTATTTTCGAAATTGGTACAGTTTCCAGTAGATCTACCCATCCTTAAGGGCCTTGTCATTGATACAGAAAGAAAAAATTGTGGAACCCACTATTTCGCATTTTCTACAATCGTAATTTTATGCATGTGTTAAATTGGTACCTCAATTTCGTTAAATTTATGTGATATAAGTATTTATGCATACATACAGTTGTATCTTTAAAAGAAGCATTTTTAATGTTATTCGTATTTTCTTTAGCAATTTAAAAAAAGAAACCCAAATAACAAAAAGCCGTTAGAAATTAGCTCACAATTAAATAAAACATCAATTCAAAATCTCAATTAATCTGATAATTTATTGAGAAAATATTATCTGACTAAATAATATTTTCACAGCACTGTTTATGGCATCGGTCAACTATCTCATCACATCTTGATCTCATCATGACCTTAGACGCGTTTCACCAAAAAAAGTTTTAATTAAATTTGGCATAAATCTCGAATAAAAATTTGCAAACTTTGAAAGTCATTTTTGCAACACTTACCCTGCATTTGGGTCGGACCAGCTAAAATGCCTCCTGATAATCTCCCGATCAATTTGACTGGCATTTCCATTGCGTTCTTTTCTTGAACCCATGACAGTTGCAGATGGCCTTTTTAAATGGTAGGTATATCTTTTTGAACTTTCCTTCTGAAATATTTTTTTTTTAATCCAAGCGCAGGCACTTACTAATTATTTAGTACAACGCTCGCTTGTATGGTATTTTCACTTTTTCTTAAATTTTTCTTTTCTTATTAATTACAATGGAAGTGTACATGCATGCATGTACTTATTGGTTGTTAAAGAGAACTTTTGACAAAAAAGCTTAAAGAAAAAACAATAAACACACACAAAGTTGGGGCAACTTTAAAGTAAAGCGGGGCGAGCGACGTAACCGTTCTTCGTATCGAATCGGATCGAGAGCGAAATATTTGAATCGAAATGAAATCGAAAACGACCAAAAGAAGAAAAAGACGTGTACGTAGTCAGCAGACGACTTGTTGACTACTCACGTCGACAACACGTTGTGGTTTTTTGGCCGCTTTTACTGAAACTACTGAGGTCTGAAAAAATCATGAGCGCATTGTACTGATGGTGGTTTGGTACTACAACTATCAGAGATACTCCGACTGGGACTTTGTTTGGATGTTTTTTTTTTTTCGTTTTGTTTTTGTATATCACAGTTTTCATTTTTGTGTGTTTTTTTTTTATTTATCTTTTCAGTCAGTGTGAAGTCTACGAATGAAAAAATTATTTGAATTAAATCGTCGTTTTTGTTTGGCTATAGTTGATGGTTTAGTTTGCATTGCTCTTTGGCTAAATTGTTTGTAGGGGCTTATAGATTTTACAGTGGCGTAGACTACCTTCTTATCTATTGGATGCATTCATTTTTGAATGGTTAAGTTTAACCACATTCAAAATCAATCGTAGAAGACACTTTATGAAGTTATGCTTCTTTACCGAGGTTGTAAAAAAAAACCAACCAGTAATAACACATAGACTTTTTCGGCCCTTTATTACTTTTTTTTTCACACACACACTATAAAAAGGTAAACAGTAAATACACACTTACATTTTATACTGGGTTTATTTTTTGTGTTTGATATTTTTTCGAAAAATGGACCTCAAAAAATAATTAATGTAATAAAATCAGTTTAATTTTCAGTTTTTCAAAAACAGTTTTTCAAAAACCAGAAACTATAGACCATTAAGTTTTCTTGAGTCAGTTGACTTTAAATAAGGTAATTGAATTTTAGAAGAAATAAAATGTACGACTGGGTCGCACGTACTTGCTCTTATAGATAAGGTTACTATTTATGCTAAGCCTTTTTAATAAAAAAAATTGTAAATGCAGTTTTAGAAAAAAAAAATTAAAAAGCATAAAATTCGATTTTCAAATGACTAAAACAGCTTTTTATATGAATTTAACCTGAAATCGAATTTGCAATTTGACATTGACATTTATAAAAAAAAAATTGGTATGCCATTTTTAGGATATTATTTATCAACATCTAAAAACTTAGTTTTGAAAAAAAACATTAAATAGTTTTCGAAAAAATGATTTAAAAAAAAAAAACTTTTCAAACTTTTTTTTTAAAATCCAAAAAAATAATTTTCGAAATTTTTTTATTAAATATTATTACGGCAACTTAAAAGCATTCATGTAAAAAATGGTTGAAATTGATTGAGTAATGAAGGAGGAAATCAGAATTAAAAAAAAACGGTTCTATGGCAGGTACCGTTAGTAACGGTTTTTGAAAAATATGGTTTTTATTTAAAGATGTAACTTATCCAAAAAAATTAAAATGATTTTCTTAATCAAAATCGTAGGAACCATTTTTGAGAAAAATGAGTTTTTCTTAAACCGGTATATGACAGGTACCGTTATTTTTGGTCAAAAAAAAAATCAAAAAATGTCTGGGGATAGGCTCCAAAAAACGCCACACCAAGTTTGAAGTAAATCGACAAATCTGTTTAGGTAGACCACAGTCTCTGATACATAGGTACAGACAGACAGACATACCCTACCCATATCGCAAGTAAAAATTATATTTTATTACGTAAAATTTTGAAAAAAAATCAGTTAAAAATTTTCACAAATTTTTTTTCAAAATTCTGAATTTGAAAATCATTTTTTCTTAAATTGATTATTAGATTAACTTTATTTAAAATGTTTACAAAAACAAATTTGTCTGGCTATCAAAAAACATATAATTTGATTTTGTATTTAACTCCGTTGTATTTTAATAATTTTTTTTCCGCTTTAGGTCAACTTTTGAGAAACTTCCCCCTCCCATCTTAGCGGCTTAAAATAGACCCCTATTTTTAGCAGTTGTTTTCTTCAAACAGACCTGGAAAGTTTATTAAAAAAAAAATGAAAAAAAAAATCTTTGATAAAAAACGTTTGTTTACAAAAATTTTATTGTTAAGTTAAAAAAAAAATCCGATTAGAGTGGCAATTTTAAACCGGTGACTGTAAAAGTATTTTTGAATACCAACATTTCAAAAAGGAGTGGGTTTGCTCGGTTCAGAGATAATTCTATATTTTCAGCTTTAATTACGCTTTTATTACATATAGCAGAAACAATATAACAGAATTATTAGATAAATGTGTAGTGGAGTAGACAGTAAAAAGAGTATTTTTTACACGGCACTTCATAACTTTTTACATAAGCCATATAAAAATATCATTGAATTTTATTGAGTATCACAATCAAATTACCTTTATACAATATGTATCACATATATGTAACGGTACATGCTATAGAAGTTTCACAATCTTAAATTGAGTTTTATTAAAATCTAACAAGAATGTCTGCTTTGGTCGTCGCAGCTCGAACAGCCACCAGTAGAGGAAGGTACCGCAATCCCAAAACAAGTTCAAGGTGTTTTGCTAAAAAGTTCCTTCTATCTGTCAGATTTTTAAGATTAAGGTTCAAAACAAAAAAAAAATTACAAAAAAGTGACATGGACCAAATGTCTAGCAAATTCATTAAACCGTTTAGGCTACGGCTCTCTGTACAGATAGACGCACCGACACACGGACGGCATGACGAAAACCACTTTTTTGGGCTTCTTGGTTTTGTTTTTTTTTTTTTGACACGAAACCAATACTTGCCCCATTGAGCAAGTAAAGTGGTTTTCGTCATGCCGTCTGTAGGTCTGTGCGTCTGTGCGTCTGTACGTCTGTGCGTCCGTCTGTACACATCTCCACTGCCCAAACGCGTGGACGGATTTTCTTTAAATTTGGTACAAATAATTTTACGAAAGTTGATTTTTTTGTTGTTGTTTTTGAATATCTCGTCTAGAACAAAATACCTCTCATATAACGTCTTTGAGTTATTGGATTTTTCTCGAAAACAGCTGTAAGGATTTTGTTTAAAATTTGCGTATGTATTGTGTTTAGTGATTGCAACAAAATAAAAAACTGTGCATATTTAGTTTTTCTCAAAAACATATTTTTTTTATTTTGTTTTTTTTTTTGTGAATATCTCGTAAACGGCTTAAGTGATTTTGACTTAAACTTGTGCACAAATATTTCATATAGCCTTAAACAATCTTATTAAGTTTACTAAAAAAAATAAAAAGTTAAAATTAGTTTTATTCTTTTTACACATGTTTCACTTTTCTTTTAAATAAATATATAAGTTAAGCAGAACTCTATATATTTATTCATATTTTTTACCATAATTATTTATTTTTATAAACTTAATTTAAGAGGCTTTAACGTTTTTAGCAACTTTTTCCAGTTTTGCATTTTATTTTAGTTTTTTTAATTAATTGAATTTTGAAAACTAAATTGGATTGTTTAAGGTTATATGAAATATCTGTGCATAAGTTTTAATCAAAATCGAAAACCACTTTCTGGGATTTAATTTGTTGTGATTAAAATTAAAAAACAAATTTTGACACGAAAGCAATACTTGCCCTATTAGAGCAAGTAAAAATAACGGGCAACATTGACAATTTTTTTTTTTAATGTTTAAAAAAAGTCTTCTGCTTTTATTAATCGTTTTAGAATAGTGGCCTTATCTATTTTAATTTTTCACATTATGTATAATGTTTAAATATAATGACACATTTTACCTCGGAATTTTAATTCACAATCTTAAAAAATTAAAAATGCTTGAGATACAATATTTTTTCTGAGTGTGGTCTGTATCTTGAATTAAAAACCATTTGCTAGCAATGGTAGTTCTTTTAGTTCTTGGTTCTGGTGGCAAATAAAACATTCATGCCAACTAATTCATTTTCACTTGGAATTTTAAGTCTCACAAATAATTGAGTATTTAAAAAATAATGTTATATCATTTTGTTTTCTGCAACGTTCATAAAAAAGTTCAACATACGATTCAAGAAATTATTGAACCAAGCCCCCGTTTGATTTCTACGCCTCTGTCCAAATACTCAAAGTCAAATAAACCGGCAGTGAAGTATCAAAACCGGTGGGGTAGCTGCGTCCTAGGAACTACGATTGCAAAAATCAACACATCCATTTATTTTGTCGCTTAGATTCTTGTTTTGCGTGTTCTCAAAAGATTACACATCTAATATTTCGTTGTTAACAATTTTTATTTCATCTTTTTTTTATAATATGCAAAATAGGGACAACTTATTAAAGCTTTTTTTGTGTTTGGTATGCGGAATGTAAATACTGTTCGTGTACAGCTTCGATGTTAATCATAATTATCACATCGCAAACAGATCAAAACTTTCAACTTCGCATGTTCTACAATGCTCACCTTTGATTTGAGATTAAATCTAAAAATTATGTAGATGAAACAAGTGGCCTCCAAAAAAGTGGTTCAATTCGGTACCTATACAAAATTTTAAGTGAAACAACTACTTCCTAATAGGCAACAATTCAACTTCTCAAAAAGCAAAAACCAATAAGCTTGTGGCCAATGAACTTGATTTCATATAACGCAAAATGAGACTCTATGGCTAGTTTCTTATAGATTTTACTATCTTTTCTTATAGTTGGGGAGATTAAGTTGTAAACGAAGGAGACTTTTCTTTCATATAGTCGATTAGCTTTCCTGACAAAATTCGTAGAAACTGTTAATCGAACGAAAATTTGTGTGTCGAAAGATTTTAAGCTTTTTTTAACGTCATACAGGAATTGATAATAAGATCAGCACATTTAAAATGCAACTCTGTTGTCTATACTATACTTAAGTCTTTTGTGTTTAAATAAATTCATGTTCGTGGTTCATGTCAAGACCGTTCCATTCATTCATGACAGCTGGGAAAAACGCTGTTTTCACTGTTTCGTAAGTAACATGTTGTCAGTAGACCTTTCTCATGTATCAATTATCTGCATGCAGAGTATCTATATGAATTTTATCGTGTGAATCAATGAATATTGAAAAACATTCATTCAACTTAAAGGGGGGGATTTTTAGTTTGGCGTTAATATTAATTTGCATGCGGAGAAGAGCGTTTTGTGGCTTTTTTAAGAAGGTTTGCTTTATTTTAGTTTCGTGAAATACTTTTTTTTTTTTTATTGATGATGAGGAAGTAAATAACTGCGCATAAGCTTTACTATTAAAGGTAACTTAACAAAGAGGAAAAAAATAAAGAAAAATGATTTGAAATGGTAAAAGGCAAACTAAATGACAAGGGAAAAATATTGTTTAGAAAGGAGAAAACAAAAGAGTTGGTGACAAAACTTTTATTTTACAAATATGAAAACTTGAACGAAATAAATTGAAAAAAATTAATGTATTTTAACAGTGCTGTCGAAAGCAGTTACATTCCTTACGACAAGTTTCCAAAAAGCGATTTAAGTGAAAGGATTTTGAAGTCAAACGTCATTGGAAAATAAAATAAGAATTTTTTGCATGAATTGATTTTTTTTTCAGCAAAATATTAATTTTTGTGTTTTTGACGAATGCGACTGGGTTGCACGTACTTGCTCATAGGTTCAAAGTTGCTGTGTACGAAAAATCTCCATCCATTTGCTAAACTTCATCATAAATTGTTTTGAGCTACAAACCAAGTATGC
The DNA here is from genome assembly GCA_948107695.1 of Meliscaeva auricollis. Classification (NCBI taxonomy): domain Eukaryota; kingdom Metazoa; phylum Arthropoda; class Insecta; order Diptera; family Syrphidae; genus Meliscaeva; species Meliscaeva auricollis. Next base: position 111,160,106 of record OX403616.1, on the reverse strand, counting down.
TATTAGCATACAACATTTTGCAAATCGTTGGAGCAGTTTTAAAAAAAACATTATGTTTTTATGTATAAAAATTGTTTAAAAAAAGTTGGTAGGTATCCCGTTTTGAAACAAATACAGTAACCCGTTTTCGAAAAATTGATTTCCTAAAAAAGAAAATTTTTGATATTAAATAATTTTAAGGTTACTAAGAAGCTTCGTGTGAAAAATTTCATCAAAATCGGATGAGTAGTTAGAAACTTAAAAAAATTATAAAGTGGTTCTATGGTAGGTACCATTATAAATCTAATAATATTTTTTCATTTCAAAACTACGGCCTTTCCAATAAAAGTAAATAGAATTTTTGTTTATCAAAATCGTTGGAGCCGTTTTTGAGAAAATTAAACTTTTCCATATTCATTATATTCATTATATGGCAGGTTTTGACGAACAAGTTTTCGTTTTAAACATTTTAAGATGGATTTCTTTGGGCTAAGACCTTTTTTTAAGATTAGGTTTAAAAAATAGTGTAAAAAAATACAGTTATTCAAAAAAAAAATTCAAAAATTGAAAAAAAAACACCTTTTAAAGATCGATTTTTTCCTAAATGACCTTTATTTTACCCAGCGAAGAGTCGTCATAGAAACCAAATTAAACTTTTGCAAGAGAATTTTGACTCTGTGAATGCAAATTTAGAATCAGAATTGCTCTATTATGCATTTTTGAGATATCGAAACACACAGTTTTTGTGATGTTTTGGTTAAAGATTTATTGAATTTTTAGAAACAAGAAAAACGTTCGATGCGCTGAGCACTTTTCTGAATTTGTTTAAAGTGTAATTAATTGTTCGAGCTTTTTCAAAAAACATTGCCAGAAACGGGGTCTTGTTTAAAAAAAAACACCCTTTCATTTAAAACAATGTGATAGACTCATTTGATTCTTAGTTACCATGACAAAGAAAATGTTTATACTGATATTTGTGAACTTACCATTTAAATTATTGGTTACTTGGAACTAAACACAGATTTGCATTACTCTTCAAAAAACACCCTTTCACCTTAAATATTTTTATGTACTCTTTAGATTTTTGGTCCCAATGGCAAATAAAATATTATTGTCAATTTTCATCAAGGTAACTCTCTTACTTTAGTTTTTTTCGCAACTTATCCCATATTTTCGTTCCTCTTAGAAAAAAACACCCTTTCACTCAAAATATTTTTATTTAGTCTTTATACTCTTGATTTCTTTGTTAAATGCAACATTTTTACCAAGTTTCAAAAATGTATCATTTTTCAGTCAAATGCTATGGTATCCGATAACTTTCCCCCTAAAAAAACACCCTTTTACCAAAAATATTCATTAGGTCTATCTAGATTCCTTATTCTTTTTTCATGGGTTTTGGTTCCATTTTACTTCTTTAGGCAATAATAAAGACACCTTTGCTTAAAATAAAGTATAACATATTATAGAGTAGGCTTATTGACTTATTTTTGATGTCATTAGATTCAGCATCAAAAAATACCTTAAAATCATGTATCATAATATGTTAATATTGCAGCACCATTTTTTAAATTTATTTTTTTTTTGATTTTTCAATCTTAGTGCAAATGTAAAGTTTTTGACAAGTTTCATGATGGTAATAATTTTTTTTTTTATTAAATACCTATTTTACCCGTACTACAAATATTAAAAAAAAAACAAAAAATAAGTTTTTGGTAAATTACCCAATATTTTTTAGTTATATACACAAATTATCTATGCAATAGTTGTAGACCTCTTTACCATCTACAACTCTTGTATCACATTTTTTTCGATAGAAGGCCTACTTTTGATAGAAATCGTAAAAAAACACGATTTTCGACACCCATCCCACTTTAAAACCCACCCTTTTCCACAAATCTGTTGGTTGGCAACTTATTTTTTCCCTTTTAAATACCATTTTTCCTAATTTTTACCACCATTCATATCTTGCTACTTAATACTTAATATTTTTTGTTTTTTTGAAAAACAATATTAGCACTGGTCTATTAAATTTTTGGAAAAATTTATTTATAATTTTGCAAACTGAATTTAAAAAAAAATCTTAAATATTTGTTTTAATTTTGGAAAATGTTTCCCTCCCACCGAAAAATAGACTTTTCTCACAAAAGACAAGTTGTCAAAGTCTAAGATTAACCCCATCAGTGTAAAATAAACCCGAATTTAAAAACGACTATTAATATGCTTCAATGAAAATGATGAGGTGCAAATTAAATCTTTATTTTTCCAGCGTCATCTCGATGAGAAAAAAAGTGTACCAAACTCCAAACACACTTCCGGTACATTTCCCATCCATTGATGTGGGGAACAAGAAATACATAACAGCAACAACAATTTGATCACCTAATTGGTAGAGCCACTTAAGCTTCCGCTTTTGCAAAATTAAGCAGTGCAGTCGCAGTTGCATAACGAAATATTTTTTGTTGTTTTTCATTCCTTGTCACTTCCAAGTTGTCACCTTCTTTTTAAACTACTTTGGAAATGCAATTTAATAAATCAAATTAAAACCCCTTGAAGATAGTCTGAGCGGATTTGCTGCCTTCAACTATTTTAAAACATCAATCTGGTTGCAAGGTTAAAAGTTCGCATAGAAAAAGAAAGTCTTGCCTCTAGTTTTATATTGGACTTGAAATTTCCCACAAATACTAGTGGGGTATAACGTAGCAAAGGGTGGAAACTGGGAGATTTCTTCAAATGTTTTCCTCAAAAGATCCCAACAGTTTATAAGAAGGAAATGCAAGTAATCGTTTTGCATTGTCGTTTTGTGTTTTATTTTTATATTACAATTATATTTTAGTCACGGTGCTATGATTTGTTGTGCATCGGTGGACTTAAGATAAAGATAGATGAGTGTTTCTAAGACACTGGTGCATATTCATTGCATACAGTTTTTTTTTTTAATTAACAACTGACCAAGTTAATTATAAATGTATTTTTGCAAAACATTATTCCATGTCATTTGCAAAATACATTATCATTTAACTTAATAATAAAACAAATGGAAAATATGGAATACATATTTTAAATTATTCATAGTGAAGAAAATTTATTTAAGTAATATTTATATAATTATTTGGTATTTTAAATCAAACTCAAAAAAAAAATTATTTTAATGTACATAAATATACTATAAAGCAAACTAAACAACCAGACTATTTCTACAGTAGATACGATTTTCAAGCTCTCAAAGGACAGGAGTATATTAATTTAACCCAGGTTCTATTGTTTACAATCGGAGCGTATACAGTTTTTTTGCTTGTGGCTTGGAATTCTAGATACACACACAAATTTTGACCAATTTTTTGAGAAAATTTAAATAACTCATAGCGAAATTTTTCACAACACAAGTTTTTGTTTCCAATATTTACAACAAGAACAAATGAATTTTTAATTTATAGGTAATAATCTAGGTTAACTTTTATAAAAACAAAACTAAAACAGCAATAAATAAAATAAATGAAGTAGGTACTTCATTTGATTTCTTCTTAAAATATACAATTTATAAAAATAAATTTCGAAAATCGTTAAAATCTTTAAAAAAAATATTTCTATAATATTTATTCCCAAAAAAAAGTTTGGATTGCATTTTTTAGGTAATTCGAAAAAAAAATATTTTTCAAAAAGATTTCTGTTTCTAATCACACAAAATCTTTTGAAAATTGGAAAAATCAAGAAAACGGTTCCAAACATTATCAAATATTAACTATTTCTTGATATATGTACATAAACAGGTACCTTTTAGTTTTTAGTTTAAACTTTTTTTTTGTCATTATACGATTATTGAGAATGCGAAAAAAGTAGGTCCGAACATTCTGTCCTCTGTCTGCCTGGATTATCCCGAAGCCACACAGCTTCTTAAAGAGTCGTTTTACTTCAAACATGATTTTTTTTTTTAGACTTTTTTGGAATTAATTTTGTTGAACCAAAAATATGGTTCCTACGATTTTGATAAAAACAAAATCATGGTCATGTTTTTAGATGATAGAAGTTCACAGTAAACTCCAGAAGTTTAGGTTAAGTTTGAAATTCGGCCATTTTGAATAAAACCCTCTTGTACTTTTCATACAAAAACCCTCCACAAATGTCGAAACCACCCAAATCGATTTTAGCCTACTTATAATTTCTTATCAAAGTGAAACTTCATCATGTGTATATGAAGTTCAGATGACAACACAATATTTTTGTAGTGCGGACCCTGGGGAGGCGCATTGGGTCGAAACACCTTAAAACATTTTATAATATTCTTGCACACCTAAAACCAAAATTAAAAAAAAATACAATAACCCGTTTTCGAAAAATTCAAATTTTGAAGATTCCTTAAGAATCCAACAATTACGTTTTTGAAAATGTTGATATCAAATAATTATTTTGAAATTGTTAAGGAGCTTCCGTAAAAATAAAAAGGCACGACTGGATCGCACGAACTTGCTCATGTATAGTCCAAAGCTATTATATGTATTAACTTCGATTGAAAATTTTACCTTTTAGGTAATCTGATGTTTGTAAATATTGAGAGATATACACAAATAAGTTAAAATAAATATTTATTTTTGAACGGAAACACTTTTTGGATTTTTTTTTTTGAAAGTTTTTAAGTTTTCAGATGTTGATAAATAACATCCTAAAAATGGCATACCAATTTTTTACTTTCGATATATGTAGGTACTATACATTTATTAAAACTACTCAATATTTTTTTTCAAAATTTAGTTTTTAGATGTTGATAAATAATATCTTAAAAACGGCGTACCAATTTTTTTTATAAAAGTCCTTGCTAAATTTTATATAGAAAAAATAGTTTTTTTAAAAAACGGCTCTAACGATTTTCAAATTTTTTTTTTTTTAAATGTTTTATTATAGAAAAAATCAGATTGCATACTTTTTTTTGAGGTTAAATTCATTTAAGAAGTTGTTTTAGTCATTTGAAAATCGAATTTTATGCTTTTTTTATTTTTTTTTCTAAAACTGCATTTACAATTTTTTAATAAAAGAGGCTTAAGATCCGTTTTCGAGAAAATTCGAATAACTCAAAAATGTTGTATGGGAGGTTAAAAAAAAAAACAAGTTTGGAAGTTACATAAAAATCATCTCTGCCAAATTTGAAGAAAATACGTGCACGCGTTTGGCAGTGCAAATGTGTACAGAAGGACGCACAGACCGACACGGACGGCATGACAAAATGTTGGTTTTTGATTAAAACCTCAAATTTTTTTTTGACACGAAACGAATACTTGCCCTATAGAGCAAGTAAAAAAACTTTAAAAATTAAAAAAATGCGTTGTCATTCTAGTCGATTCCGCCTCCCCAAACTCTAGAGGACATCCACATGAGTCGTGGGACACAATATTTAATTCTATTGTTTTTTGGAATTTTCAATATACTTAATTAACGATAAAGTTCAAAAACATCAGAAGCTTTCATACCATACACAGCCTTTATTAAATATGTTTCGTTAGGTCGGGATTCGTTAAAATTACATACACATAAAATCACTGCTTACAACTTATTGCACTCACCAAGCCAGCTTTTGCAAAAACTTGAATCCAAATGAATACTTTTAATACAGAGACCAAAGGCCTAGGTATAACACAAAACTACAAGTACTTGTATAGCAAGTATTGAAACTGCTCACTTTTGTATGGCAAGATTTCACTTTGTAAACTTTCAATACAAGTACTTGTAGTTTTTTATATGCCCCAGGAGCTGCACAACGTAAGAAACTCGGTTAAGCTTTCGAAAGAAAAAACATACATCTTTATTCTTTGTTAACCCCTTCACCTAACTGTATCTGTTTTAAACCATTAAAAAATCATACAACCAACCCAAATATTTTGTGAAAAATTTACTAAACAAAGAGCAATTTTTTCATAGCAATTAAAAATCAATAGCATATTATATTTACAAGTCCCGCTAACAAAACTTCCATTATCCATTGGAAAGCTCTGGATAAACAAACTTAACTTAATGCCGGCAACGACTTTGTGATGACAACAAAAATAAGTCTTCAAAAGGGGAGCCTCCCATAAAATGCTCCTTATTTAGTTGATAACAAATATCCGTGAAATATGGACGACAGTGGTGACGAATCTCAAAAATCTGGTTCTGAAGAAGAACCACTAGTTCCTGATGTCATTGATGATGAATATTTTACTTCATTGTCTTCGAAAATTAGCGATGTAAATCCTTAGACTGACTCTTTAACTTCCTATTTCGTTTTCATAATTTTGTGTGTTTTTTTTTTTAAGATTACTAAAGTCCTTCGACAAAAGGACAGTCAAGAGAATGCGGACAATGTTCAAAGAATTTACACTTGCTGCAGCCGATTTAAGGCTGATTTGCATCAGGAAGAACTGCGTTCTGAAGAACTTCAACAAGAACTTGAAAATTGCAAGAGACGAATGGAAAAAGCCGCAGAAATATCTCAATTGGATCAAGTTACAATTAGTGAACTGAGGAAAATTATAGGTTGGTAAATGCTGTTCGAAGTTGTCATACACGTCATGTTGCAAATGGTGGAAGAAAAACTTTCAATTGAATATTTACAATTTCAGAAAAGGCTTGGAAACAAAAAGACAGTGCCCAAATGCGTGAGCAGATGGCTCAAGAAGAAGTTATGAAATTGCGAGACCAAATTGCAATTCTAGAAAATGATGTTTTAAAACTAAGCGAAAAGAAAGTTGGACGCGATGAGTAAGTATACGATGTCTTGAAAAGGCTGTTTGTAAAAAAAAGTATATCTTCTACAGTAAAAAGGATTATGCAAAAGAGAAAGAAAAACTCAACGCTGAAATTCGGGAACTTAACAAAAGAATTCAGATCCAACGGATATACACCACGGAGGTTGAAAATATGACTCAGAATTTAGAGGAGAAGAACAAAGCTTTGATAAAGGTTTTGGATGTAAGTGAAATATTGTTTAACTGCCTAAAAATGAAAGATACAACCTAAAATTGTACCACAGGAAACATCTTCTGACTTGTACAGCTGTAAGAAGCAACTGGATGTATCCACAAAAGACCTATCTAGTCTTAAATCTGAAGAATCTAAGCTTATAGACCAGATTGAAACAATCAAATTGAAGGTATTGATAGTTAAATTATTTTATTTCTATTTGCAAAATCACAAAAAAGCCTTTGTATTGTAGAATGATCACCTGATGAAGAATAAAATTCATCAGAACCTCCAAATCTTGGCTGCAAAAACAAATCTAGAACATCTTCATACCCAACACAATGCAACCAGCAATAAACTAGCCAAAATAATAGTTGATCTCGAATACACTTCTACTGAACGGGATAAGTTCAAGGCTGATTTAGCCCAGAAATCAAACTTATTGAAGGTAAGCACTTACACAATGACATCATAAAGCTTTTCATAACTTTGTTGTTTAACAGCTTCGCGAAGAAGAGCTTATCAAAATGAAACAGGAGAATTCTAATGTTTGTAAATCTCAAGATGCTTCAGCTCGAAAATATTCAAACGTCTTGGAAGCAAAAAAGAAAGCTGAAGAAGAAAATCTTCGAATGAAGTTAGAGGAATATTTTTTTTTTTTACTTATCATTAATTTCTTGACACCTTTTACAGATCGATAATCAACACTCAAGAAAAAGAGTTAAAAGGAATGCGAAAGATCGTTCAGCGATGCGAGAACAATATCGAGATCCTTACTAAAGAGCGTGATGTTCTCAAACGTGATTTGATTCTTTGCAATCAAGCATTAGAAGAGTCAGCTGAGCAATACCAGGAGGCACAACATGAAAATCGTTCCTTAATTGACACAATTGGAGTACTTGAGCTGAAACAGAAAAGGCAACGTGATGAGCTTTCGAAGGTATCACATGAAAAGTCAAAAAAACTGGAGGAAATTCAAAGCTTGGGGGATAAAATAGATGCTCTTCAAAGTAAGCTTTTTTGGGATGACAGCCCATATCTGATTTAACTCTTTCTTTATTTATTTCATTTAGACGAAATTCATCTAAAAGAAAACTATGAGTTTGAGCTAAAACGAATCATAACTGATACTGAAGCCAAGTGTGTTTCACTACAAACTCAACATGATGTGCTACAGAATGACAAAAACAATCTACAGAGATCGGTTCAATCCGGAGAGGAAGACATTAAAAAGCTTAGAAAACAAATAGAAGCTTTAAATAACGACTTGAAGCTTTTCCGTAATAGGGTATCTAATAAGGATGCTGAAATCAGTAAGTTGCAGCTGCAGATTGACAAGATGGAAAAAGAACGACGAATGTTGAAAGGAGAGTTTCGTAATAGTCAATTGGCCCATCAACATACTCGTTCTGAGTTGCAAGAGAAACGATTAGAAAATGATCAATTTTCAAAGTCTTTGCAGGTTAAGTGCAAATAATGGACGAATTTCTTTAATTTTACTTAATTTTTACTTTCTGTAAATTTTTTTTTTTTACAATTAATTTAGGAAGACGAAAGCAAGCTATCTCGACAGAAAAAGGAATTGGATAATATTATACATGAAAAAAATTCTGTTAGCGTCCAATTGACAAAAAGAACAGAGGAATTGGCTCAATTTAAAGATCGAATGGATAATCTTCAAAAAGCTTATGATCAGACAGAAAAACAATATGGACAATGTCAAGATGATATGCGTTTGATGAGAGTTGAAATTCATAATTTGAGAACGGAAAGAAATGTTTTGCGAAAAGATCGCGAATCTGCGGCAGATTTGAGGAAGGAACTATTACAAATGCATAGAGTTTTGAATCAGCAAAGAATTAAAGCTAGAGCGTTGCAGGATGAAATGTTGACGCCAATGAACATTCACAGGTATGAATTATTCTTATTCCGGAAGGTGTTTGTTCTAAAACACACCATGTTCCAGAAGCTATAATACGCGGCGTCCAAGTAAAAATAAAACTTTCAATTCTCTTCGTTTCGTACATGTCTCCCCCTAAAAGCTTGGGTCGTTTTACAGAAATGCAAATTGTCGTTTCTAAATAGATGAATTCCCCCTTTTTGTCAATGTGTTCGCATTTCTGTCTAAGAAAACAACATTAGAATAATCAACTCTTTGTTACTCCGAAAATTTCATAAAAATAGTAGTTAAAATTTTATCGAAGTTAGAGAACGTCTGGACAAAAAAAGTGAAAAAATTAAGTATAAACGAAAAGAAAGTGGGTGTGGCAGAAAATTCATAGTTTAATTTCTACTTAAAACTTTCAACAAAATTGGTTCAGTGGTTTTTGTTTTTATTAAAATTAGTAAGAATTGAGCGTGGCAGTGGGTGGGAAATTAGCAGTGTAACTTTTTACTGACTATTATTCCTGAAAATTTCAATAAAATCGGTCGCTTGGCTTAGATTTTATGGAGTTTTTTCCGCTCTCCCATACAAGTCGCCAAAATAAAAATTATAAAGACTTTAAATATCCATTATGTTTTCAGAGTTCGATTCAAGGCTTTTTGTCTTTTGTTTTTTGTGTTTATAAAACTTGAAAGCATTTGATTTAGCACTAAAATTTTTGTATTTTAAAAAAAAAATTTTTTTTAAGTAGATTTTTGTGCACTTTTACTTGGGATTAATTAGAGGTCTTATTAAGGCATTTTGTAATCTAGAGATTTCATTTGATTTATTTTCGGAAGCATTATTTTTTTATAAAAAAACTTTTCTACAGGTGGCGTAATCTCCGAGGTCGTGATCCCGAAAAAATGGACCTAATTCAGAAGATCCAAGTTTTAAGGAAGTAAAACGAAAATAATTATTGATCCTCAAAATATCAAATAAATAAAATGTTTTTTTTCCTTTTAGACAAATCCTTGCTCAAAATGTAAATGTTTTAGAACAAAGTCGAGCACTCGAAGAATCTCAAAGGCTATATGATGCATTGAAAGAATTCATGCTAAAGCTTCCAAGTTACAAAATCAAAGATGAATTAAATGAAGTTAAGGTAAGCTTATGATTCGCCTTGAAAATAATTATTAAGTGTGAATATTTGCAGCATAACCTTTTTGTCAAAAACCGGAAATTAAAATCTCTAATTGCTGAACTAAATACCAAAGATTCTGATGAGCGGGCCAAAGAAACATTAGTTGAGAATCTTAAGTTAAACTTGTCTAAGACAAAAGCTGAATTGTGTGCTGAAAAGAAGAAGAAACAAAAATTGCTAGAAGAAAGGCAGGTCATAACTCAAATGCAGAATCAATGTTTTTCAGCACCGCCTACTTTTCAAAGGACATTAGGTGGAGGTTTTAAAATTTCAAGCTCATAACTTGAAAAACAAAACATGAATTAAAGTTTTTATTTTTAAGAACATAGAATATCGTTTTATTTGGGTGATTTATTATTTAGTGACAAAGATGAGGTTTTTGTATTTGCTAAAATGTTACCGTTTGAATTAACTATTGCTGCGATTTTTCTTTTTTCCTCAAGCATCGATTGTGTACTGAATTTAAGAGTGTTCTTCAATTCATCAATAGCACAGTCTCTGGCTCGGAGTTCAATTTCGTTAACACTTAATTCAGCAATCAAGACTTTTAGTTTCTTTTCATTTTCGCGGAGTGCCCACTATTGTTGGTAAAGAAAAAACGCAGGTACATGGAAACTAGGATTTTGGATGAAGAAAAATATATTACCTGACTTTTTGTTAACTTATTTTTCACGTCAGAAGTGGGAAGATTTTGCATTATTTTTTTCAAGGAATCACAAATTTTGTCTTTTTCTTGAAGCTTCTGTTCTAAACGAGTCTTTTGAACTTCATGTCTCAAGTTGCGTCTGCAATAAATTAATCGATACCATTAATGACTTCAAAATATTACCCAAAATTAGTCTCGCAACAAATTGAACTTATCAGACACTAACTTTAGCAGCAGTAAGTTTAGTAGTACCTTTGAAGCATTTGGATTTTTTGAATCAAATCATATTTTCCCGGCTGTGAACCCTTTAGAATTCTCCATCGATGAACAGCAGCCGGGGTACGAGCATCTTCAGTCAAAGCTCGAGAACGAACTCTCTCTTGATTGAGCATTCTCTGTAAGCGAATTATTTCAATTCGCATATCAGCTGTGCTCTTAATCGCTTTGGAAAGACAATCCCTCTCTGTGTGAAGATTTGTTATTTCCACTTTTAGCAGACGGATATCTTCTAATCTTTGATTGTATTGAACTTGACCTGAAGAAAAGAATGATAATTCTGCTCAAATATAGCAAGACTTTTCCTTGATTCACCTTGATCCAAAGCTGTCTGAATTATAAGAATTTTCTCTTTCAACAGCACAATCTCATCGTTTCTCCGAACCATTTGAAGACCAATCAGGTTTTTATCTTTACGTGTGTCATCCAATTCATGAGAAAGTGTCAAAAAACGCATCTCATCTTCCTGAGAAATTTTAACAATGTTTTAAAGGTTTTTGAAATGGTTTGAACAAGTTTCCTTCTTACAGCTATGGTTTTTAGCAAACGATCGTTTTTCACTTTGAGTTCCTTCAAATCCTTTCGAACACTTGCTAAAGTGGATTTAGCAGATCTTAACTCAGTCTGTAAGTCTTTCTTTTCGTTGTTAAGCCTTTCAATCTTCAAACTCAAGGCATTGATTTTGTTTTGATTGGCATTGATTTCGGACGAAAGTTGAGCCATTTGGTGACTTGATTTCTATTGAAACACAACAAAATTATAAGTTCTTCTAAAATTTTATCAAACATCAACAGACTAACATTCTGTAAGACCCTAAAATTATCCCTTTCTTGAGAACATGTCTCCAATGATCGCTGCAACATCATTTTCTCTGAATGTGCTGCCTCAAGCGATTTCTTCAAATTTATCAATGCCGCATGCTTTGATGTTAGTTTCTCTGTCAAATCGGTCACTTGATCGGTCTTCAGTTGAATTTGATCTTGTAGATATTCAATACGTTCGTGTTGGGATTCAACTTCGTGTGCCATTTCGTCACGTTCTTTCTCAGCCTTCGAAATATTAATCTTTGCTTCGTCTAACTTAACGTTAAGCTTTTGAATATCCAAATTAAGATTGTCAATTTTAATGCCTTGCATCATGTTTGTGTGCTTTTGATCACTCAGTTGATTATTCAATTTGACTATGTCACTGCGTAGACTGTCACGTTCACGAGTAACGTAGTCTTTGAGGCGTCGAATGTCTTCCATTTTTTGAGAAGAGTTTAGTAGGTCTTTTTCGAGAGCGTTTGATAGGTTCCTTTAAAATGTTATAAACGATTAACAATTATTGCTACAAGCAAGGGAAAGGGCAATAATGGTCTTTGAATTATACGTTTGAGATGTTAAATTCTTGCAGACCCTTGTGGATGCCGGGTGAATTTTCCTTGCTCCTAAACAAGCATATCTTTAAAAAGCCCTTATTTGTCTCAGACAAACTTTCCTTCGACAAAATTCAACAGATAGGCTGATGAATGCTCCTATTCCCAAGTCATCTCTCCCTACTGACAAAATACAAAAAACATTCCGGTGAGAGAATGGGAAAAAAGTGAGTTTCGCAATTCTGTCTTTCCGTCTGTAAAGCCTATTAGGGGGAAGTGGTCACCCTTCATACACTGTCACCCTTTTTACAGAAGGCATAAAACAAAAACTAGGCGGCATTCAAACAGGAGCTAACTATTGTGCATATAAACAGTGATGAGGAATTGTTAAAAATAGTGTTAATTATATGTTTCAACTATTTATATTTTAAAATCTTATTACACTTGTTAAAGACATCGTTGTTTGCGTATTTTGCAAAGTTTGGGGAGCATTCGTACGGTCAAACACGGGGCACATTCGTACAAAAAATCCTTGTTGACGATATAAAATAAAAAATACATTGGGCCATATTCATAGATGTTGGCTAAGCCGTTACTAAACCTGAGTCTTTCTTAGTAACGGCTTAGACAACATCTATGAATACGGCCCATTTACTTTAACTTATGATTTCTAGGAGAAGAATAGAGGTATCGAAATGATTTGAACAATCATATAAAATAAATAAAGTTTTTTTTTTAATAGGACGCCAATTTTAGCTTCTAGAGCGTAGCGTTTTTGAACAAACGCCTTGCGGAATAAGGGTGAATGAATAATTTTCTTTCACGGAAAATCATGAAAACAAGTTCTTCTACCTGAACTAATAGTAGTAAGAAAAATTAAATACATACATGAACCAAATTTAATACTTAAACCCGAATGTGAACATTATTTATTCGATTCATTTATTCACAGAACCAGAAAGAAAATTATTCATTATGAAGGTTTCAGAAATTTTTTCACAGAACAAACAATTTATGCGTGAAAAAATGAATGAAAAGTTATTCGTTTCACTTTTTCACAAACTTTTAAAGTCCTTTTACTTACTTCTGTTTTATCGACTCTTCATTTAGTGTATTCAGTTTTCGATCCATTTTATACAATTTCTGGGAAAGTGTATCATAATCGTACACAGTTTTCTTAAATCTTTTCGTAAGTTGATTGATTTCTTCAGTTTTTTGCTAATAAGATTCATATACATACATAAGTTTTAAGTTTTTGATCGAATATGATGGGCTTACCTTTTCACCAGCTCTCAAAACTCTTATGATTTCTTCCAAATCACGTTTATCTTTCTTGCAAGCTTCCATTTCTGCTTCATGTTTTGTTTGTTGCCTACCATAAACTAGATTTTCACCTCGAAACTTTTCAATCATCAATTTTTGTTTGTCAATTTCCATTGATTTTTTAAGCAGTTTTTGGTGAGTTTCAGATAGCTGGTGAAAAATTAAACACAAAAAATAAGTGAGTGGTAACTTTTTCAAAAAAAGAAAACCTTAAAAAAACCTCTCTATTAGTTTGCTCTAACTTCATAACTGTCGATGCATTATATTCTCTTTGGTCTTCTAAAGCATTGGTAAGATTTTTCACTTTAATTTCCAAATTGTTCTTTTCAGAATCAATTACCTAAAGAAAGCAGAGAGTTTACAAACAAAAAAAACTTAAACGACGGTGGTATTGTTCCATGTACCGACCCTCATTCGACTGTTGATCCGATTGATATTCTCTTCAGCAACTTTATTTATGTATTCCAATGACTCTGAATAGTACCGTTGAAGTTGTAATCGTTTTTCATGGTCCATAAGCTCAGCATTTATTCGATCACGTTCTCGGAGTATAATATTCTTATACTTAGCCAAGTTTCCAAATCTTTAAAACATGTATATTTTTATGAAAAATAAGAAAACCTTTCTTTTAATTTTTTTTAATCTATTTACTCTGCACTGTCATCAGGTTTGCTTATTTCTTTGCTCTCATACTTGATGCATTTAGCCATGAGATGATACAGCTTTTCCTGTATGTCCTGTTCGCGAGTTTGAGATGCATCCGTTTCTCGCCAGGATTCACCTTTAAACAAAGTTATAATACCATTTCCTTTAGCCTTCACCAAGCCAAACGAAAAAGTTCGTAGGCAATTAAACTTCAAGAAAAGATAATGCTATTAAAGGCCCCAGATCAACTTTTATAATTACGATTTAGAAAATCCGGACGGATCACTGAACAAAATTAATAATAAAGGGGCCCTTCCTTAACAAATTTTGGAACAAAATATATATTTTTGTAGCTTTAAATGCCGCTTAAACTAGACCCTAATGCTTTTTGCCAAGCTAAATTATTAGTCGTTGGAATTAAAACAAAAAAAAAACTAAAACTAAATATTAAAAACGATATCCCCAACTTACCTAATGCTTCCTTCATTCTATCCATAGCCTCTTGCGAATTACCAGTCAATTCAAGAGCCAATCGCAGTTTAATATTGGCACGTTCAACTTGTGGTTTAAGTTCTGCATTGATTTTCAATTCTTCGACATATTTCTTGTGAATATTGAACAAAATAGAGACAAATTTACGCACTCTTCCAGCATCTCGTAGATTTTTGCTTTGTACTAAATTTTGAATGGTCTATCATCAGCAAACAAAAAAGTAACAAAATTAAAATCTTTTAATATTATATTTAAGAAAATCACATGAACTAAACTTTATTCGCTGAATTGAAGAATTCTTCATTTAAATCATTAACCAAATCCAAATCTTTGTCTGGTATGGAATCCTGAGATGGTTGTTCGATGATTTCAACTTCTTCCACAATTGGTTCCACATGTTCAGTTTTTGCTTTGGATTTTTGTTTTGGAGGCATGATCGATGTCAAATAGTCAAATAGTCGTTATTTTTCAAATTTATGATTTTTCTTGAAGTTTTATATAACAAGATTCCTCAGATTCACTGAAGAAAAAGAAAATTTGGGAGTCGCTTCAACAGTGCCTGAGGCAATATTAAGCGATATCATACCTCAACTCATAAATGCGTTTTGCAGCTATTACAGTTAGGTCACCAGTTACATGCTGTAGTACCCTTCTTTTTTTTTTATGTATGTTAGACTTCAAATGATCAACTATATAATTTTAAAAGTCAATGAGTGTTCACCTAGGGTCAAATAATTAATTTTTAGGCCAATAATTTAAAAAAATTGTGTAATCGTTTAATTTTTTTTTTTCGTAAGGGAAAATAAGAAAATGTTACACATACACCACAGTGACCGTTAAGGTTTAAAACTTTTTAAGCAATTTCTTTCCCAAACCAAATAAAGGAACCAATTGACCCCCCAAACTCTTAAAAAGAAATACAATTTTAGCTACCTTAAATTTGGATTAATAAGATTTAGTGCATGGTCAACTTCGATTCGGTCCAACGTGGACTCATCGGGAAAATCATAGATAGTTTCGAACTGAAGAATCAAACTGTGTTGTTTGATTCTACAAAAAAAAAAAAAAAAAAGCGTTCGAATTCACAAAATCGCATCTCTGTAATTCCGCAGCAAACGAAAATTGAAAAGCTCTAGTCATGCCAATTTTTTCGTTGGGTTATATTTGAACGATTTGAAAAGCTTGAACGGATATTAGATTTGTCGTTTGGGAGGAATAGAAGTAGCATCAAGTTACATACATAGTTCCCAGACATCCCGATGTTCACGAGACATCTCGATTTTTAGCACTAAATTAAATATCCCGCTCATACAGGAATTGTCGGCTAAAGGTGTGATGAAGAAAATTTAAAGACTTAGTGAGTTTCAATCGAGTTTATATATATAGATCAGCATCAAACTGCCATCATGATATTCTCCTTAATAGACTAAAGCCCGACTTACGATACACTGATAGACACCCCTCAATATATACAGCAAACAAATGGCCGCGAACACAGCTGTACGTCTCAAAGACATCTCTTAATGGACCAATAACTCTATTGGCCACACTATCATTCTGAACTCGTTCGGAACATTCGGAAGTCACTGGGTCATCACTCCGTTACTAGTTTTCGATAAGAACTTTGAAGTCACCATTCCCTCGAGGTCAACCTGGGAATGGGCTTTGACGAAAATAAATCAATAAATTTTGTATACAGATCGATCGAAAACTGAAAATGGAGTGGTTGATGGAGTGTACTGAGGCAGCCTAAACCTTAGTCTCTCCTTCCGCCTACAAAACTATTGTAGCGTATTCAAAGCGGAAGTATTGTCTTGGCTTTAAGAAAACGTGATATCCAGTTCGGATGTCCTCATCTTCTCAGATAGTCAGGCTGCTTTAAAATCACTCGAATCAGTCTCTGTAAACTCCATTGTAGCCCTAAACTGTAGATCGTCTCTGATGGAGATGGCCTAACAGTTTAATTTCACCTATTCTGGGTGCCGGGACAAAGGGACATTCCGGAGAATTGTAAATCTGATGAACTCGCCAGAATTGGAAGGGAAATGCTTATGACAGAAATTTTTGTCGAAAATATGTGCCATATTACACGCCTCTTAAATACGAATCCCCTCGCAAAAGAATAAAAACGGACAAGTTCAACAAAGTGAAATAAAGTTTATAAGTGTTACACAACCTCGAGCAAAAACCAGCTAAAATCAAACTGAGTCCAAAAATTTGAACCAAGACGTATACATTTAACGGAGGAAAAAAGATAAGTCTATAGCTTTTTTTGAAAACATTATTTTTTATGATTTTAAACATTTCGATAAACTAATTACAACAAATTGAAAATTATTTACCCTGAGCCCAGTCTTAGACTTGTAAGCTTAAAATTGAAATTACAGGAAATAGAGAAAATGGAACTTTTTGAAGACGCTGATTTATTTTGTTTTGCATTACAATGAAAAACGCTATAAAATAGCTGGGGACTTGAAACAAGTAGCACTTTTACTATTTTCCCCAAGATTGTCAAAGTGAATCCTTTGGTTCAACTTGTTTTAAACATTTGCATGGTTCTTCACTATTTTACTTCTTTCTAAGAAAAATATTCTTATAAATTTAACAGACAAAGTTGAGCTTTAACCTTTCTTTGCCGATGTGTGCTATGAAATAACTTATTTGTCATATCAAGTCCTTAATCAAATTTCAACGTTGAAAAATAATATCGAAAATGTATTTTTTTAATAAGATTTTATATTGAATACATACAAGTAGGTACATACATACAATGTTACACAAAAATTAACTTCAATAATTATATTAAACAATACATACAATTTTCGTCACATAAACAGAAAAAATAAAAATAAAATAATAAAACAAGAAAACTTATTAAATAAACAAAATTAATAATTATAACCTTAAAAAAACAAAGAGTTCAAACAAAAAAATAAAAAAAAAATAAACTCATACTGTTCAAACATGAACATGCACTTATCTATAGATAACCCAATGTGTATGTAAAATAAAGATAAGACAGATCATCCTAAGCATACACTGACGGTTATCTACAGATGTTTAACATTAACATTTAAGTAAACAACATAGACATTAAGAATAGTAAGATAAGAAAATTGTATATATATAGATGTTACGTAGTGAAATAAAATTAGTATTCATTCGACTTACAACGAGTGTACTCAAACATTGGTCCTTCGAGCAATATTAAAAATTTTCCCCCACCAGTGGTAAGAGATTTTTAATAAACGAACAAGATTCAATTAAGCGTTGTCAGAGCTAAAATACTGACAGGAAAAAAAAAATTATATACAGTGAAAAGCGTTGTTAGAGCTAAAATACTGACAAAAAAAATATACAGTGGAAAAGCGTTGTCAGAGCTAAAATACTGACAAGTGAAAAAAAAAAAAAATATAAACAAACGTAAAAAAAAAAAATGTCATCACAACATTTAAAAATAATAGAAAAACAGGTTGAAATCTTAAGAAACCTTGAAAAACTATTAAAAGAAGGAGAAAGCGTAACAACGCGGAGCAAAAATGAAGAAATTCTTGTGTATGCTGAAAAGAATCTTCAAGCATTCAAGCAAAATGACGAGCTACTTCAAAAGCTTGGCATTATTGATGTTCCCTATTTTAAGGAACAATGGATGAAAGGAGCAGAGGACTACTTTCAAAAAATACAAAACTTGCTGAAAAACAAAGATCTGGACAGTATACAGCCAGAAATAAGCGAAGCAACATTATCCAGCAAATTGGCAGAATTAAAAACTGTTAAGCAGCAGCTAGCCACTGGACTAGACTTGCAGCAACAACATATGAATGAAATGATGATAAAATCTGTAGCAAATATAGATTTAAAGAAAATAGATACAATAATGGAGAGCTTAAAGAAAGCAATAGACGATGCGAAATTGGAGGCCATTTCTTCTCCTCATAACAAAAATATATGGATTGGAAAGGTGAAACGATGGCATGAACGATTGCAAGTTGAGCTTTCTAAGATGAATCCAATGGAAGAAGAGACATTCAGAGATGACAATTACATAATCGACTTGGAAGATGATGTTAAATTAGTTCTTGACAAATTGGAAGAAAAACATAAGGGCAAAGAATCTGATCCATGTGCAAATGTACTAACAAGAAGTCCTAAAATTGAACTGCCTAGATTCGATGGAAAAATTGAAGAGTGGAAGATATTCTCCGACCTGTTCATAGATTTGGTTCACAATAATAATGATGTGCCAGATTCTGTGAAATTAAATCACTTGCGATCTTGTATAGCCGGTGAAGCTCGAACTTCAATCGCTAGCCTCATACAAGGATCTTCGGCAAACTATAAAGAAGCATGGAAAACTCTCATCAGGAGATATGAAAATAAAAGAATCAATTTCTCCACACAATTGAATTACTTGCTGGACATGCCAATGATGAACGCTACATCACCTTCTAATGTTAAAAAACTTCACGATGCAGCAAATGAATGTATTTACATCATCAAAACGACAATAGGCAAAGAAAAGAATGAAAACGATGAAATATTTGCTCACCTACTCCTTCGAAAATTCGACAAGGAGGGCTTACAATTATATGAGCAACATGTCAAAAAACCAAACCAAATACAAAAATTGGAGGATGTAATGGACTTTCTTGAGCAATTATTTCAAACCCTTGAGTCTCAACAACAATCAATGACTCGAAGCAAAGAGTACAAAAAACAAGGTGGAAAATTCCATTCAGACAGAAGAGAGTGGAACTGTGAATTCTGCAAGCAGAGTGGTCATCGAATTTATTATTGTGACCAATTCTTAAACACCGAGATAAACAATCGATTAGCATATATACGCAATAAACAAATATGCAATATATGTCTTAAACACAGCGCAGAAACCAAATGCTTCTCTCAAATAAAATGTATGAAGTGTAATAAATCACATAACACTCTACTACACAACGACAACTATCAAATGAAAAGAAGGGTCGAGGGAAATCAACACAAAAAATGGAATCCCTCAGACAACAACAATAAAAAAGAGAAGTCATTATCTTCCCTTATGGTAAAGAAGATAGATAGTCCAATGGTGATATTAGCTACAGCACAGATAACAGCCAAATCGTCAAATGGTGAAACATGTCTATTAAGGGCATTGATTGATCAAGGTTCTCAAATATCAATGATATCCGAGGAAGCAGCGCAGATCCTCTCCTTGCCAAGGAAAAGAATCAATACAGAATTAACTGGACTCTCAGATGCAGCAGTGGGTACATCAAAATCAAGAGTGTATTTAGAGATAAGACCAAGATTTATGAGCAACAACAAAATGCAAGCAGAGTTTTTGGTACTACCCACCCTCATAAAACCACTACCAGACGAATCATTTGAATTTAATAAAAATGAGTGGGAAAACTATATTCTGGCAGATCCAAACCTAAATACAAAAGATCGTATTGACATTATCATCGGTAGTGACTTGTATCCAAAGTTAATTGAAGAAGGAGTAAGAAAGCACAATGGCATAGTGGGACAGAATACAATTTTTGGGTGGATAGTTTCTGGCTCACTACGCGAGAAACGACAATGTGGCAAAATCATGTCAGCTGTTACTTCATCGATGGAGAAATTCTGGGAGATAGAAGAAATTGAAAAAGATAATGAAATATCAGAAAACGACATTTGCATGCAAGCATTTGCAGAAACAACAACAAGAGATTCGAATGGCAGATATGTAGTGAAGGTGCCACTAAGAAAAGATATAGAGCTTGGAGAATCTAGAAAACAAGCATTAGCTAGATTCTTACAGCTTGAGAAAAAAATGAGTAAGAAAACAAAAACCGACTACATACAGTTTATGCGAGAATACGAAAACCTGGGGCACATGGTCAAGGTAGACAAACAACACGAACATATGGGCAAATACTATCTACCGCACCATGCAGTTGTGAAAGATACAAGCCTAACAACTAAAACAAGAGTTGTATTCGATGCCTCAGCAAAGACGTCCAACGGATACAGCCTCAATGACGCAATGATGATTGGGCCTAGACTACAAAACAATATCTTTGACATCATCATCAAATGGAGGCAATGGAAATATGTAGTTACTGCAGATATCGAAAAAATGTACAGGCAGATCAAAATAGCTGAAGAACATCAAGAGTATCATCGAATACTTTGGAGAGAACAACCAAGAGACAATATAAGAGAATATAAACTGACAACAGTTACGTATGGAACAGCAGCAGCCCCATTCTTAGCAGTCCGAACATTGCAAGAAGTCGCAAACCAATGCAAAGAAAAAGACATCAGAATAAAAGAAATAATAAGGGAAGAATTTTATGTTGACGACTTAATGACAGGCGCAAACAACGAAGACGAATGCAGACACATAATAAGAGAAGTAAGTGAAAAACTTTCAAATGCTGGCTTTCAATTACGAAAATGGTCTTCAAATAATCAACATTTGCTGACTGACATAATTTCGAATGACGAGCATAAAACAATTGATGTCAAAGAAGGCGACACCACGAAAACCTTGGGACTTCACTGGGATCCAGATCAAGACGAATTCCGATTTGTTATAGATGCATCTAATTTAAGCATTTCAAAAACCAAAAGAGGTGTTTTATCAAATATTGCAAAAATATTCGATCCTATTGGATGGCTTGCTCCAGTCACAGTAAGAGCGAAAATATTTATACAAAGATTATGGCAATCAAACTATGACTGGGATGATGAACTTGATGAAGCCATGAAAGCAGAATGGCTGATTTTTCAACAAAATTTAAAAGAAATCAAAGCAGTTAAAATCCCTCGTTGGATATTTAATGTCGAAGCAGGTCCAATAGAAATACATGGATTTGCGGATGCTTCAGAAAAAGCATATGCAGCTGTCATATACGTTAAAACAAATATGACAATTAAAATATTAACAGCCAAAACCAAGGTAGCACCCATCAAAAATAAAAAAACTCTTCCCAAATTAGAGTTATGTGCAGCCCAACTACTTGCAAAGCTACTCAACAAGATAAAAAAATATTTCTCAAATGATATAAAATACTATGGGTGGAGTGATTCCACTATAACTTTGTGGTGGATAAAGAACAACAAAAGCAAAGAAAAGTTTATACGAAGCAGAGTAGCTGACATAAAAAGTCTAATGGACAATATGGAATGGCTCCATATAAATTCGAAAGACAACCCAGCCGATGTTGCATCACGTGGCATATGCCCTTCCAAAATTGGTGATCACGAACTATGGTGGACAGGTCCGCAGTGGCTGAAACAATCTAAACATCATTGGCCGCAACAGCAACACCTGGCACCATCAACAGATCTTAGAATGATGTCAACATTACAATGCAAAAAACATTTTGTATCAAAGTTAATCGAACGATTTTCGAACATCAACAAAATTGAGAAAAGTGTTGGATACGTACTTCGTTTTATTCGGTGGTTTCGACACAAACAAATAACGCCTGGATCAATAACTGTGTCCGAACTATCGCAGGCGAGAACTTTGATCATCAAACAACAGCAAAAAATTCAATTTTGCACTGAAATACAAAAAATTGAAAACAAAAAGGACATTCCTTTGAACAGCAAAATAATTCAAATGAAACCGTATCAAGATGATGAAGGAATCTTAAGAGTGGGTGGAAGGCTTAAGTATGCAAACTTGCCTTTGAACCAGAAACACCCAATAATACTGGATAAATGTAAACTATCCAGTTTGATCATTAGAGAAGCACATGCAGCTACACTACATGGTGGAAATTCGGTGATGGAAGCCTATATTAAAAGAACATACTACATAATTGGTATCAAGAAACTAATAAGAAGATGTTGTCGTAGTTGTCCAATTTGTATTCGATACAACAGTAGCAATGCGAATCAAATAATGGGAGATCTACCAAAGCAAAGAACAACAATTTCTCCACCATTTCAACATGTTGGGGTCGACTATGCTGGACCAATATTAATGCGAACATCAAGGGGTCGAGGACAGAAAGCGTACAAAGGCTACATTGCAGTTTTTGTATGCATGGTTACTAAAGCCATTCATTTAGAACCAGTGAGTGACCTTACAACAGAAGCATTCAGAGCAGCACTAAGAAGATTTTTTGCAAGACGTGGCAAAAGTTCTCACATATATTCAGACAATGGGTCTAATTTCATTGGAGCAAATCGATGTTTGGATCAGGAATTCAAGAACGCCATCAAAAACAACGCGTCAATCGCTTCAAGGTTAGCTGAAGACAAGGTGGAATGGCATTTCATCCCACCCGCAAGTCCTCACTTTGGGGGGCTTTGGGAAGCAGCCGTCAAATCGATGAAACACCATTTGAAACGAATAATGGGAGAATCTAAATTAACATTTGAAGAAATGACAACATTGCTATGTCAGATAGAAGCAATATTAAATTCACGCCCATTGTGTGCTATGGGTAATGACATAGACAGCATTGATGTGTTATCACCTGGACATTTTTTGGTGGGACGTCCGTTATTGGATGCTCCTGAGTCAGGTGAACTTGAAAAAATTGGGTCCTTGGATCGCTGGAAACTGGTGCAAAAATTAAAACGAGACTTTTGGCAAAAATGGAAGGACGAATACTTGGTGTCTCTTCAAAAACGTACCAAATGGAAATCTGAAAAGAAGAACCTAGAGGAAGGTGCAATCGTTATTATAAAAAGCGAAAACACCCAACCGTCGAGGTGGCCCATGGGACGCATTGTTGAAGTCCACAAAGGGTCAGACGGCAATGTACGAGTAGTAACACTCAAAACAAAAGACGGACTCTACAAAAGACCAATACATAAATTATGTCCCATCGAGATATCTGAAGAAGAATCGGGAAGTAACAATTCACAACAAACATGCCAACTCACCCGTTTAAAGGGACATAATGTATCAAAAAACACACAAATGAATGGAATCAAATTGTGGATGTTGATGTTATTGGTATTAATTGCATTTGGACGAGCAAAGAGTTCAGCAACCAATATGAGCACAACACCTGAGATGACAATTAACAACTTAGACGAAAATGTGGGAATTTACTTAGACCCAATCGGAAAAATGGATGTCGTGGCATCAAAGTGGCGACTTGTAGTTTACTATGACTTAGATTCATATATTGAAGAAACCAATAATATTGCAAGCTACATAACTAAACTACAAGACAAGTGTTCCAGAATGTTCTACTTCAGCGAGCAGTGCAGTTTAATAACAGCAAACTTAAAGAGAAGATATGAAGTACTGGCTGAAAACAATAAATTATTTATAACAAACAACAGGGTAAAAAGAGCTCCACTGGAATTTGTTGGTTCACTCTACCACATATTATTCGGTCTCATGGACAGTGATGATAGAGAATCCTTAGAAGAAAACATGAAAAATCTTTTGGACAACCAACATGAACTGGATGGCTTAAATAAGAGGCAAACATCACTGGTAAATGCTACAGTAAATGTCGTAAAGAAAACAACAGAAGAAGTAAACGATCAATTTATAAAAATTAATGGTCAAATTAATGAAATACGCAACATGACACTTCAAGCTCATAATGCATACAAAGCAGGAATGACATTTCAGTTAGCAGCAATGCAACTTGATGCAATGTTAAGAGAATGTAATGATGTGCAAATGGCAGTTATAAGCATTCTCATTGATGTAAATAATCACCATATGAATCCGTTATTATTAAAACCGTCCCAACTACAAGAAGAGATACACAAGATTCAGATTAAAATCTCAGGGAAGTTTCGTTTACCTGGCGGTGGTACAAAAAATGAATTGAAAGAAATATTTCGCCAAATGAGAGCGAGGGGATTCATAATTGGCCGGCGTTTGGTAATAGACGCGGAAATTCCATTACTTCACTCAGAAGCATCGGACGTTTTTCGGATAATTGACGTGCCAATACGTCAGGGAGATATTATTGTGACACCAAAAATAAACACCGAAATACTTGTATTCAACTTCCAATTAGACTCATACAATCTTATGAGTCAGGCGCAACTAAATCTCTGTCTAAAAAACGAGGAAACCCACTATATTTGCCATGGTAATTGGCCATGGAAAACTGCAACTGATGAATCATGTGAGATTTCACCGATAAAGAAATCAAAAACAACAAACTGTCGTTTTGAACGAGTTAGTCAGCAAGACAAATGGATTCAGTTGACTAAATCAAATACATGGTTGTTTAAACAATTTACCACCACGGCTATTCATGTAAGCTGTGGACATTCTGAGCACAAATTGGTTAAGCTTCCAGCACAAGGGATTCTAACATTAAGGCCACAATGCACTGTTAGATACAACGGAGGTTTCCTTACATCATCGCAACAAGTCAAATCTGAAACCATCAACCATTTCGAGGAACAGATGATATGGACGAAGGCACTGGACGAAGTAGCAGAGGAAAGAATTAAACCTATGCAAGCAACTATAATAAACAACAAGAATGAACTCCTTAAAATTCAACGGGACTTAATAAGGTTCAGGGAAGAAAACATTCACCTTAAGGGCTTGGACTTTCACCACATAAGCGGTCACAGCGGATTTATGTTAAGTTGCATCTTGGTTATAATTCTAGTTATTTATGTAATACGGGGCATAATATTCAAAAAAAGAATTTTAGCACTTTCTGTTGGCCCGCAGAATGTTCAAACATGAACATGCACTTATCTATAGATAACCCAATGTGTATGTAAAATAAAGATAAGACAGATCATCCTAAGCATACACTGACGGTTATCTACAGATGTTTAACATTAACATTTAAGTAAACAACATAGACATTAAGAATAGTAAGATAAGAAAATTGTATATATATAGATGTTACGTAGTGAAATAAAATTAGTATTCATTCGACTTACAACGAGTGTACTCAAACACATACTCTCCCTTAAACTTATTTAGGTATATAAATTTGACTAAAAAGTAAATTATTTATCGACAATAAAAGAAAACTAAACTTTTCTTTTCTTTTTATTTGCAAACGCTTAGGTTTTTCTTTTTTTTTTTTTGAATTTAAAGTCCTTAACAAATTGAACTAATTAAAAGTAACAAAAAAGGACATAAAAAAACATTTTGTTTCTTTTTTTATTTTGCACAAAATGCATTAATACGCGTCGAAGCAATTTATTTTATATATTTTTTTTAAATTTTAATTATATTAATTTATAATTTTTTTTTGTTTAATTTTTTTTTTTTTTTAATTTATGTTTAAATTAAAATAAAAAATAATATTTCATTAAATTTATATACATTGCCTACAATTTTGAATTGAATGTAGTTGTCTATATAGTGGATTTATGTAAAAATGTCTTCTTTTTTTATACATAAATGGGTAAACTAATGATACCGCGAGTTTTTTTTGTATTTTTTTTTTTGCTTTTTTTAATTTAATATTTTTTTACACAAAAATGTGTGTAAAAAAAGTTGATCTAAATAAAATTCTTCATAAATTTATACAAATTAAAAGGAAAACCAAAAAAAAAATTCTAAAACTTTCGGCAACTACTGCCAGGAGAGTTGCTATCAGTTGTGTGGCTGTTCTTTATGTTCTTTACATTGAGTGTGCCAAGCTCTTTGGCTTAGCCCGTCAATTGATGGACAAAGCAATCGCGACACACGCGAACAGCCTTTGTCAGACCGAATTTGGGCAGGGGTGTTGACGCTGACGAGCACACTCCACAGAAAACCCCTCCACAGTTGCGGCAGTGGTGTCTGCGACGGAATGCTGTGAATGGAGTTGTGCAGGACATACAACGGGGCGCCTTATCGTCTGGTACCCAAACAGGCGGTGATAATCGTATCTGGGGCGATGTTGCCTGTGGCGCTGGAACATCCATACTGTTATTATTGTGTATGATACTATTACTACTGTGGTTTGTGTTGTTGTTTAGATTATTGTTGGCAACGGCAGTGTAGTGGGCTGCAGAACGTTCGCTTATCGGCGAGTTACTTGCTGTGGAAGAAGAAGAATTTGCTGCGCTATGACTGCCCGAAGAAAGACGACGTTCGCGCATGTAGGCAGACAGGCTACCATTTCGTCGGTCGCTTGTGTTTGGTGAAACTTCAGTTTGGGCCGATTCTTCGCCAAGACTTCGACTTCGTCCGATATTATTTCGAACTGGAATTGGAGGTGGATTTTCTGAGGGAACTAAATCGATTGTGTGACCACGTTGAATGGTCATTGGACGATCGATTCCATTGTTGTTGTTGTTGTTGTTATTATTATTGTTGAACACATTATCCAGTTCGGGATTTACTTCTTCGGCAGAATAAATGCTTTGATTTGAACCAGCACTTTGCTGTTGAATCACATCGTTTTCCGACGCTCTGAACTCAAACAGTTCTGATGTTGGATCTTTTGTATTTTTTTCGGGAATTTCGATTTCATCCTGCGATGGGCTCATGTTCATGAGGAACACGCTGCGCAAGATTTGTCGAAGATCAGAGGCGAAGTTTGTTTGGAGTTGATCTGCGACACTCGCTATGCTTACGAATAGTCGGTGCAGGAGGTACTCTGTGCTTCTGCAAAAAAAAAAAAGAAATATTAACTTTATTGAAATGGAATAAAATTTGAGTTCTTACATAAACTTCATCCTTCCCGCAGCGCGAAGTGCCAAATTTACTTCGTGCGGATCACCATCTGACATGGAGGATGTTGTGTCCCCACTGGAGTTGTCAGGCTTTTGGTTTTTGGAACGTTTCTTGGAATGATTACGACTGCCTTCACTGGTGCTACTGCTAGAACTACTCGCACTGCTACTTGCACTACTGCTGGTCCCAACGCTATGACTATTGCTGTTGCTGCTATGATGTCGATGGTGGTGATGATGATGATGTCGGTGACTGTGATGGTGGTGGTGATGATGATGGTGGCGATGTGAACGCTTCCCACTGCCTTCACCTGTGCTGCTACTTGCAGAACTCTTCTCTAACTTTGTATATTGACTGTCTCTGCTGTCGAGGGATTTTCCATCGCTGCCCTTTATTGTTAGCTGCTCGCTCTCTTCTGAGGAGTCGATAGCAGCTGTTGGGGCTAATACTCGACTGCAGCTGGGTGTGTTTAAAATATACTCCCGATCTGCTTCGGGTAAATCAGCATCTTCACCTCCATTACAGCTACCGAACTCATCATCTTCACTGGCAATGAAATTGTCTGTCAGTGGTACTTCATTTGGTTGCAGGAGATTGCCAAGGTTTGTATTTGGTATGAGGTAACCGGTGGCACAGTCGGCGGATACTATATCATCACCCTCCTTGGGTAGGGCAACGTTTTCATCATCTGTCCACTCTGTGGAGGATGTCGTCGATGAAAACGATGGCAGGGGTGACGGGGACGGTGAAACTGATGGAGTTGAGGCTTCCGAAGAGGAGGATATCGTAAAGACACTATCACTGAAGACCTTTGTATTACTAGTGTCGTCCACAGGAGCTACATTATCCGCATTCTCTGTGTCATTGACAGATTCCTTTTGTTCTTCTTCTTGTTTATCATTCTTCGTCGAAGATGACGAAGAGGAACTTGTTGCGGCATCATCACAGTTATTATTGTTGTTGTTTGTGTTGTTGTTTATTAAATTTGCAGTCTCACTATCACCATCAGAACCATTGACTACGTTCGGTTGCTGCAGGTGAATGTCTTCATTCGTGCACAATAGCTTTTCCAATTGATACAATTCGTTTTTGTTTAGCTTTCGCAAGAGATCTCGAATTTTTATCAAAAACGAACGATACGGCCGAAACATCTCTGATAACTGATCCGCCGGCATGTCCATATTCAACGGTCCTCGATTGTATATCACAAGTCCCGTCACTATTGCTAATCGTGGAATGGAAAACATTAGTCCCGGATCGAAAGCATCGACTTTCTCCTGTTCGATTAGACCCACAGTCAAGGCACGCTGCAGAGTCTCCGAGAATAACACACATATGAATTCTTGCATTTCATATTCGTGCTTTGTCTTCACCTGCACCATTGCACTAACATAGCGTAGCTCGAATTCAGCGAATAGTCGATCGAATATCTTAAGGCTTTCGTATAGCTGCTCTGTGTTTGAGTCGTTGAAGTCTAAATGCAAGGTTTGGCTATTGGGGACATTATTACGAAGGCACTGATCTCGAAGTAAATTCCTCACATTGCCTAGACTCTTGGTTACGGCCTGAGCGAGGGGTCGCATGTCTTTACTCTCTTGTTCACGATTCATTATGGATGAACCAGCTGCTAGGCATTCGGCACCAAACCACAATTGACCGGCAAGATTCTCTTGGAGGACTTCTTCGGGAAATTTGGCACGAAATGCACGTGGAGCACGATCGTCTCCAAGGAGTTCTTCCATTATTTGATTTGTGATTGATAAAACTTTGTCCTGAAAAGTAAAAGAAAATTAGTTAAATTGTTTGTAAATTCATGTTGGTAAGTTTAACCTGTCCCTGGCGCAAGCGGCTGACAAGACGCGAACATCGATCTGGTTCGGCTCGACCATCAAAACTATCCAATTCGCTGGATATAGCTGTGAGAGATCTATCTGCATGGTAAAATCGAGCTAAAAGTGATTTGTCGTCTGCCTGCAAGAACAAAACAAAAGAAATGATTTTGAGTAAAGTTTTAAGAGAAAAAGTTAATAGTAAAAAAAAAAAGTTAAAAATTAGGTTAGGTTGGGTTAGTTTAAAGTGATTGTCAGAAAACGACTGAAGCACTTAAAACAGTGTTAGTCTATTTCGGTAGGAAAGAGTTCTGTGAGGAAAAATGTTAGCGCCATTTTGTAATGAGCGGTTTTGGTCTAACAGGGTTCGTTGCTGGCATGCATGAACCCTTTCATACGTCGTCGGTTGAGGTGGTTCTTTGAATCATCAAATCTGTTACAAAAAAAAAACAAGGAATGTCTTGCTATCCAAGATGATCTTGATGCGAGACCAAATTACCTTAACCCTTCCTTCCTTGGTTGCCTCCCTCGCTAGATGGAAGATGCCCTTAAATTTGCATCTTCCTGTCCTCATAAAGTCATCCCGCCCAGAATATTTGTATTTGTTTTCTGCAGATTATTGTAGTAATATTCTTTCAGGTGTTCATAACGCCTTGGAAAATGACAGAAAAGGGTTTCTCATGACCTGTTTGGTCAGCAGACAAGTAATGATCATCTTTGTTAAAGACGATTGACAATTTTGAGCAACCTAGCTAACAGATAAGATACGAATAAACGAAATGGATATCATGGTTTCATTGAGCTGAGACAAGAGTTCTTTTAACACCAGGGAGACGCATGAAGAGTCTAGCCAGACTCAGGCGAGTTTGCTACGCTTGCAAATCCATTTATCTATATAAATATATTTCTATGGGAAAGTAACTGCGCGGCTAGCGATTTATATAGGGAAAAATATTGGTGTGGTCAGTTCAATTATTGGTGCACTAATAAATAGCTTTGACACGGATAGGGATATCAAAGTAGCCGTCACCAGGCTAAGAGAAAACAAAGGAGCCGTAACAGGAAGTTTTTTTCCAGCACACTGGAGTGGATTTGTAACAGCTCATAATGTAAAATATGGTCGCAGGCTATTATGCCTGACAATTTGAACCTCGATAGATGTAGTTCATTAGCAAGTGTTAAAAAAGGGCCGCCAAAAATGAAGTGGCTGTTAATCAGAAGGAAACAAAGTATACCATCGACTGGTACAAAAACGATGGACAGATACTTATACCTAATGATTCTAAGAGCAAAATCGCTTTGGTCAAAAAGCTGAAAATGCAGTGATTGAGATGGCGGAGATACATTGAGTGTTATGGCATGTTCTGTAAACATCATCATATTTCTTTATTTGTCCTTTTTGAGGAAGACTGCTTTGAAAAATGTTACAGGGTTTCGTGAACTCATTAAGTTACATCAATAGTGTTTTTTTAAAAGATAGTGGTTAATACCCAGGTCTACACAACCGGTAGTTTAACATAATAATCCACACAAAATCTTGAATTTTCTGCTGAAGAGCAAGCAAGCAGAGCTTTTTAATCATCTAGCCAGAGCTGAACTAAGTGGGTCTTGTCATAAATGAGGAGAATATGATTTACATTCTAGCACTCGATCGTGTTTGTTATAGCCGCAAAGGGTCAATGAATTAGTCTACCTAAGTACAGTGGCATACTCTGGGCTGAAACACGGAGTGCGAAAGAACATTGACTCTCTGGTTCTGTAAAAAAGTGAAACGAAATGTTTTTTCACTCGTAAATGCGGTTCTCGTTCTGTGAAAAAAAAACGTCTGAAAACTTCATAAAGATTTCTTTCGCGGAAAAAATTGGAAGTGAATGCTAAGATGAAAAGGTGAAAGCTAAATCTGATATCTGAACCAAATATAGGAAGAAATAATAAATACATGATTCAAAATAAGGAGAAGCACTCATAGACCAGTGCCAATAATTTTTTGAAGAAAATGTATTATTAGCAGGATATGGATGATGCTTAAAATTAGGAAAAATTGAATATGAAAGGGGAAAAATAAATTGCCTACCAGCATATTGGGCGAAAGGGGGTGGGAGGGCGAAAACGTGGTATCGGTGTCGAAAATTGTGTTTTTTTACGATTTCTATCTTCAATACAAGAGTTGTAGGTGGTAGAAAGATCTACAACTTTGTTCTGATAAATGTTTATGTATAACCTCAAAAATGTTGCGAAAAATGCAAAATTCTTTTACAAAAATAGTTAGATTTTAACGAAACTTGGTTTAAACGTTCATATATATACTGATATTTTTTAGATTAAACCTCTTTTTAAGACTTAGTTATTATTATAAAAAATATTGTCAAAAATTGAAAAAAAAGGTTGTGTACTTTTGATAGAAATTGAAAAAAACACGATTTTTGACACCCATCCCACTTTTTTCGCCCACCTACCCTCTTTCCCCCAATCTGCTGGTGGGCAATTTATGTTTCACCTTTCATTTACCATTAATCCTAAGTTTTCCCACCGCCCTTATTCTGCTAATATTTTTTTCAACTTTTGCCCTCTAAAAACTGGATTGGCACTGGTCTATTAGCTTTATCACCATTATAGTTAAGTTATCAAGCTAAACAAATTGTTAAAGAACTTTTCAGCTGATAGAGGTTTCAAAATCAAGCTGTTTGTGTCTAGGGCGAAATTCACAGTCGTCAATATAGTCAAAAATTTTTTCGCTTGACGAGATTTTTGGCCACTCAATCTACACATAATCAAAATTGTGAGGGTATTCTTGAGCATTTACTTGAGGATAACCTCATTTGCCTTCAATTTTTCTTTATACATACAAAGAATGATAACTAACGGGATTTTAGAAAATCTCGACTTAAGTTACGACTATGAATTCCGCTCCAAGTAAAACAAATAATCGAGAAAAAATTTATAAAAAACCATTTCACAGTATAATTTGTATAACTTTTTGGTATGGTAAGGCTTTGTTAACAAGCTTATAACTTTTAATTCTATGAAAGAAGCGTGATTTAGCATAAAATTAAAGAGACTTTCTATTGAATAATACAAGTTACATACGTGCTTCACGTCAGTATAACATTTCAGACTATGTGTGTGAGCTATTCTTCTAGTTTATGATTCAAAGTTTTGGACAAAGACTATGTAATGATTGATTTTTTGACAACGTGCTACCTCAATATTCCTCACTCAAATTGTCAAATTAAATTGATTTGAATGAAAACAAAAGTAAAATTATGTATGGCAACCTGTTGTCTTTTCTCTTTCTTTCTTTTTATTTTGTGTTTTCTTCAGAAACCGAATACCTGGCGACGACGACGGCGATGCCAGTTTTATTGTTTGTCAACATCGAGTTTCGTTTATATTTTTTTTTTTTTTTTTTTTCAAACTATCTCAACTTTTGGGTAGGGGGCATATTTATATAAAATTAAAACTAAAACAAATATTATAAAGTATTCATTTGTTTGCATTTCAAACAGGGTCTAAAAATAAAAATCAAGAATAGGGTGTAATCTTATCGTTGCTTTTATCATCGAATTAAGTTTTTCGTTTAATTTTGTTGATTGGAGCTGTTTTGTTTCGTTTATCTATCAAAATGCAAACAGGTTGATCTAAATAGAATGAAAATGATTAAGAATTTCACAAAAGAAATAAAGGAGACACTTGCCAATGTCAAATGAGAAACAAGTCCATGGGGTGTGTTCGCAGTTAATTTTTTGATTCACGAAGATTTTTATTTTGTTGTTTTGTTGTTTTTTATTTATTTACTTTTATTGATAACTAAAATATATAAAACAAAACAAGTAATGATTAGAAGGCTTTGTGCAAAAAAGAAAACGACCGATATGATAAGATCAAATTTATTTATTTAATTTGATCTTCAAAAACAAAGAGGGTAATTAAAGTGAAGTGAAAACTTTGTACTTTTGTTTGAAAAAGCATTTTTGTTTACATTTTTGTTTTTGTAATTGTGTAATGTGTCCGTGAATAGATTAATATAAAATGCAAATATTATCAGAAACAGAAACAAAATCAGAAGCCCATTTGACAGTTTGCGTGTGGGAGATTCGAAGTAGTGCCCATTGTTTAATACTATTTTGTGTTTGGTTTTTAGGAGAAAATTGCTGAATTGAAAATGGGTAGGCTCAGAAACGTTAGGGAATAAATAGATAGTCAAGGTAAGGTTCTGTGATTGGTCAGCTAAAAAAAATCTTTCCAATTTAGGTAATATTAAATTGAAAAGTTGACTGGAAAGTTGGTCAAGAAAAATCAGCTTTACTTTCAATTCAAGTGTTGTTTTTTTTGTTGCATTGTTAAATTTAAAGATTATTGTGAATTTTGATTGCTATGTAAGAAATGAGAATCGGTATTTGGTTTGAAATTTCAGTTTTCGGGATTAGATGTTGGTTGTTTGTTATTCTTTTGTTGAGAAGAAATTTTATTTATAATGTTTTAATGTTTATTTCTAGTAATTTGTATGCTTATTAAAGCAATAATAAAGGTAAAAAAAAGAAGAATGCAAAAAAACGAAAGAAAAAAAAGTTGTTGTGCACGTCCTTCAGTGAAATTACTCGGTAATAATATTTTTGTCAAAGTGGTTTTAGTGCATTTTTAGTAAAATCTACTTGGTTATAATATTTTCCCAGAGAATATTTGTATTGCACAAAAAGTAATTGTATTGTGTAAAAAGCTTGTTGTGGTATCAAATCGCATTGTAAAATGGCAATTCCTCTTACCACTCAAACAGTTAAGACTTAAGACCAACAACAAAAAAAGCCTCGTTAACTTTACTCAATCATAATTAATTTATTAAACAGATAATTTCATTTATGATAATAATTTATTAATACTTAATAATACCTACGCATTAATAATAAAACAAATAATTCAGGAGAAACTAAATGTCTAGTTGATTATTATTTTTGACAAGATTTCAAAAAATCCCTCATAATAGCAAAAAAAAAAAAAGGTCAAACGTAAAATTATTATAAAACGAGTAATCACTAGTGTTATACCAAAATGCTATTATCGGTTATTCACATCAGCTCGTGTGTTTTCTCTACGATGTTAAAATATATTAATTAAAGTGCTACGCTCTAAAAATTAACTTATGATGACACCGTTTGACATACAAATTTTTCTATACATATTTTTTTGTTGTCTTAATCTAATCTAAAATAAATTAGTCAGCACTATAATAGAAACGGGAAGGAGAAAGAAGAAATATTAATAGTTTAAAACGTTTTGAGTTATATTTTGTTTTTCGACTTTTTTGTTTTGATTCTTTAATTTTTTTTTTCCTTAACGTAGCATGAAAATTATGGTAATTTGTATTGTTATTTAAATTTAAAGAATCTTATGATAATGCGTCCCACATTATAAAACATTGAAAGTGTTTATATTTGTTTTACTTTATGGTTTTTTGTCAACAACGTAAAGTGACCTAGTTATTATAGAATTAATTTTATCAGTAATCTGCTTCAAAAAGATCATATCAAACATTGATCAAAAGTGGCTACATAATATCAATCATTTTGAGGGGCCCGTAACAAAATAAAAAAAAAATACAAAAATTATCAATCTGAATTTCTGAATAATGCTTGCAGTCTTATAACAAAGCAAAATGTAATCAAAGTTAGAATAATTTTGCAGCCAACCTTTGAGCTCTAAAGGTACATACTTTACCTGCAACAATGATTAATAATCTTATCTTCTCAAGTTTGTTTGGTTTATCATCATAAACGTACAAAAGTCCATAAATATAATCAAATCACCATAATAAACTCGACTCGTAGTACCAAACTACATCACAATCTAAATAAAAAATTAGCTCGTTTCGTAACATCGCGCCCACACAAAATCATCTCAAATATTGCAACAAATCTAATTATAAAAATTTTCCAATAATTCTCATTGATATGTGAACTTTCTAACCTAGAAAATAATAATACCTATTAAATTGATTTTTTTAACATCACACAATTAATTCAAATGTGAATGAAGAATTCATATTCACACTTGAAAAAATTCATTCAATCAATTATATAGAGTTTGAGGAGGGGCATGCCTATATAAAGCAAGACATGATGTTGTCTAGTATAAGCTCTGTGACCTACACTATTGACCTTCAATTAAGGGACAACGAAGACGACCGACACGACGACGGACGCCATCGACAGACATAGTTACGTGCAAGCAGGTGCTGTGGCACCACAATCTGATGGCAGAACATTTTTAACCATACATCATCTGCTAAATAGAATCTGTCTTTTCACAGTGATGTGCAATTTTTTTGTTTATTCAAACCATTTGAATTTTTTAATTCCTTCGAAAGTTGTTCTAATTAAAATCTCAACACCAAAAATTGGAATAGAAACTTTTGAGTATAATTCAAGTCCCTAAATTTTTAAAGGATGAAAAAATTCCTACGGAAATTTTTATTCGCAATGAGCTCCATTGTGTTCTTAACCATTAAATAAGCTTTGACTTATTTAAATGTGCAGAAGCGTCTAAAACTACTGCAAAAAAGTGTCAAAAAAACTGTTGTAACAAAAACTACTCTCTCGACAATTTAGGGAACTCAAGAAGCACTAATATAGCTCAAAGTCAAACCATCAACAACGATCGTGCGATGCGAATGTCAAATTGATAACATTTCAGAATTGATAAAACGCTATTTAATTTCCGAGTGAAACCAGTGGAAAACATCAAAGAAATCAAGATTTGAGTATTTTATTATGTAGAGATTGAGTGGAACAATAAATTCTTAGTGTAATGTTCAGAATTTGCAGAGTTTATTGTAGTTCAAATTTGAATTTAAACGTTTCGAGTGATAATATAAATAAATATCAAAAATGACATATTAGAAATATCCAGCTTAACATTTTACAGCATCTTCCAATAAACTTAGGCGAGTTCCAACTTTCCAGTTGGAGTGGAAATGAAACGATCATATGAAAGTTTTTGAGTGACTTGTTTGATTTGTTGACTGAATTTCAAAATGAGTGAATTCTCAAGTGAAACCAATGTTTAACAAATCAAGACCGCTAGATTTGAGTTTTTGTTTGTATGTTGGTATAAAAAGTCTCAGAGTGGGTACACTGTCATCCAAGGTGAAAAGTTGAGACCAGGATTCATATTGAGTGAAAATAAAATATTCACAGAAGATAATATGGGTAAAATATCCAGCAAAACATTCCACAATTCGTTTGATTGGAAAAAATGCTATGGCACCTTAACTTTTTTCCCTTCCAACTAGATACTCCAAAAATATTTTTTTTTTAATATTGTAGAACTCAAGAAATTTAAAGAGATTAAAACTATGCTTAGGGCTGTAATAGGATGTAGAATGTATGTAAACATCAACATTTTACTCATTGTCATTTCCATTAAAACCTTGTTACGCTCAAAGCCTAAAATTCCTCTGAAGTGATTTTAAATTAAATTGAGTACTATGCTTACAGAAAAGTACTCAATTGTAGTAAAATTGAATTTACCTACTATTTCTTATCAAAATGTTTGAATGACACTTTCAGGCTTTGTTCCCTTTACGTACTCAGGAAGCCAGCAAAATATTTTAGACATTTCAAAAAAGTTTACCTACTGACAAGAAATGAAAATTTTTCTGCACAATACTTTAAGAGAGCTATCCGGGAGGTGCGGAGAATATGTAGTCTAGTAGTGTGGCATTGACAGTGACAACCAATAATTGTATCCAACATTTTTCGCATAGCTATAACAATCAATTGAACATCAATCGAGAGCTAATAAGGTATTCCATGGCATAGAGATAGATGTGCTTCTGCTCGTACTGCATTCAAATATTCACTTAAGTGCGAAAATTCTCATAAAAATCGATAAAAAACACTTTATACGTTTCGTTTATTTAAAAAAAAAAGAAAAGAAAAAAAAACATCAACAATATGAACACAAAGTTCGTAAAATTTGCATTCATAATAAAGAACACAGCAAAACAAAAAAACGGGTCCCCTTAAAGACTTTCCAGTTACGCCATTATATCGGTAGAAAGGTGTAGTATACCTTTCAAGAGGTCAAGTGGAATAATATTTTCTTTAATTTTTCGCCAAGCTTACGTTCACTGCCACCCTGTTGCGTATATTGTGTGTTGCTAAAATTGCTGAACTGTATATTCGTTGAACTTTGAATGTCAACGTGTGACCTTTGGGATACCTACTATACATGAAAATTGGATTAAAATGTTGGACAAAACAAAAACTCAACTAAAAAGGAGATTGGCTCAGTGTCAAAGGCTTCTCTCTTTTGAAATTGTTTTCCCAACAAAGAGCTTCACCTTTGTGTATACTTATTATATGAAACGGAAAAACGAAAATTGTGACGACACAACTGGTTAGCAACAAGTAGGTACTGGATATAGCGTGATGAATTGCGTTGAATATTTGCAGCGTTTACGGAAAATCACCACCAACTGGAGTTTACGTAGTAGACGTATACAATCGCTTTAATGTTTGTTGGTGTCAAAAGCACTCGAGTGAGAATAAAACTACCCAACTTGATCGTTTAGAAGAAAAAATCCATAGAAACATTCAATCAGCCAGTAACATATGAACAAAAAATGAAAAAAAATCTATTATCAGTTGTAATTGATTAAAAATCGAACTGAACT
The DNA here is from genome assembly GCA_948107695.1 of Meliscaeva auricollis. NCBI lineage: Eukaryota > Metazoa > Arthropoda > Insecta > Diptera > Syrphidae > Meliscaeva > Meliscaeva auricollis. Next base: position 111,122,277 of record OX403616.1, on the reverse strand, counting down.
CCGAATCTCTATACGCATAGACAGTGTCTGGGACCACGTCTTCAAACAATATGAGCACAGTTTCGAAAACCACAGGTTGAGCTTTTCTAATACCCTTCTTTCAGATTTTAGCATATCTTGATAAAGATTTGGTACTTTAGTCTTACAAATTCGTCAATATGAACACAGCCGCAAATGAGCCTGAACCCCGGGGATTTGCTGTTCTTAATTTTTTTTTACCCTTTTTGAACCTCTTCTTTACTCAGCGGCAGTATTGGATCTTCAATGATTGAGAGTGGGTTCTCTTTCTTGCCCTAATACCTATAAACTTGTCCTTTAAACAGTTTTTACAAATCGAATATTTGAACAGTGCTCACTGCGATTTTAGTATATCCTTCAACTTTCATAAATATGAAAGGACTAAGTCTTTTTTTTAATTTATGCAATAAAAATGATTTAGTTTAAATATTTATTTTTTTATTTATTTATTTATCTACAAAAAAATATTATAAAACCAAGTAGGGTTAGTAACACCCTTATAACTCAAGAACTGCTGGTCCGATTTTAATCATCTCTGAATTCATGAATGCATCTTCTTTAAGAATAGCAGAATAACTCTCAAAACTTTGGAGAATCGTAATCTTGAGAAATTTTCCAAACACCGAAAAAAAGAACAAAATCACAAAAAATTAAATTAAATCTTAAGAAGTACACAACAATTTATCAGCATTTTTTTCAAGCTTTTGACAGTTATTTCATATGAATTCAAATGAAACGAATACCAATAGACCAGGAAAGATAGGAAATTAAATATGGAGAATGTAAAAATAACACTGGGTGACAAAACAGGGTTAAAAAAATATACGCAGGCGTAGACTTATTAAAAATTAAAAAAAAACAAGTGGTTTGGTAAAACCACCTATAAACTTTGTAGTGTGTAAGCTAAAAAATTTCAAAAACTCCATATTTTTCGTCATTTACCCATTTTCGACATCAATTTAATGCATATGTTTTAAAAACAACATGCTGTTTTAAAAATATATTCTAAAATAATGTTTCCAAACCAAACGAGATATTTTTTATAAAAATCAGTGTAAAATTGGCACAGAAACTCGAAGGTTGCTGGTTTTAACCAAACTACGTGTTTTTCACTTTGTAAAAAGGTCTAAATGTCTCCTTTCCAAAACAGTAAAAAAAATTCCAAATTTGGTCAAAATTTGACGAAACTAGATTTTTTGCAATTGATAAAATTATAAAAAAAAACGTTTTTTTTTTGGACTTAGGTTCACCATTATTTTAAAAATGTTAACGCTAGTATTATACTCGAAAATATATTCATCGTTGCATAAAAACAACAATAACTTTCCGAACGTGGTCATATCGAGCTAGCGTTGGTCTTATTTAATCAAAAATAATAAAATAAAATACCTTTAAATCATGTCTAATACGACTGGATTGTATAAACATAAATCCTTCAGCTTGATAAGAATTCACATCTGGTGGAATACTGGTGAAAGATCTAGGAATACCGCGCAGAGTAGCAAGGGAGGTACCAAAGAAAAAAGAGAAAAACACAGCAGAGAAATTTAAAGAAAATCACAGAGAAAAGCGTCAAAAGCGGCGGAAAAAAGATTGAAAAGTCACAAACATGCTAAGTACAAAAAAATAGCGAAGAAAAAAAGTGAAAGATTACGGAATACCGTGGAGTTTTATTGTTCGGAACAAAAAAGTAGACATAAAATTTAAAACATTTCTGGTAAAACAGACAAACTACTTGGACGGGTTGTTTGATTTGCACCTGAGTGCTGACGTGCTTTTGTAGATTTGTGGCGTTTGCAACCTTCACTATAATGCTTGATATACTCGTATACAATAATACAAGTTTATTAATTGCTTTATTATATCAATTTAATGTTTGCTTTTTCTTTCTTCTTCTTGTTGGTTGTGATGGTTGCTGTTATACTGTTACTGTGTTGTTGTTTATCATTTGGATTGTGATGTGTACTCAAATGACGTCAAATGCAGGATAAGCTTTGTGCAGCTGATTTGTGAGCGATATCTTTCAACTTTATATAAAAATGCAAAAAAAAAAAATGCGCAATAATTGAGTTTTATTATTATTTTTTTTTTCAACAAAAAAGCTGTCTCATTTTTTAATTAAAAACAACTCAGCTGAGATATTATACTACATCACGATACTATGTATACGAGTAAGTCCCCGAAGATGATGCGTGTCATTAATTGACACACAAATCACGTTCAGCAGAAATGTTGCCAGCATATATAGATGTGTATGAATTTTTGTATTTTACCTATATACAAGCTACAAAGAAAGAAGCGCAACACAAGCATTCATTATTCTTTTGTTATGAAGAAATTCTATCTCTCAGATGACACTGCGATATATACTGCGTGTCATTTGATTGAGCATCTGTAATTTTTCACTGCATACCTAAAGTTATCCTTCAGAAACCGGAAACAATCATTGGAGTATTGAAAACGCTATATGCTACTACTATTTTTCAAATTAACCCTGTTTAAGATCTTTTTTTTGTAAAGTCTTTTCGTTACTCAACTAAACTTTGTTTTGTAAAAAACTACATTTTGTCTCGAGAAGATTTGTGCATTGTTCGGCAGCAAATTTGTCGTTTTGCAAGTCCTTAATCGATTGATCCCGAGTGTAAATATCTTTACAAGAGCAACCATTTTTTTTTTTTTTAAGTAATTTTGTTGTTAGTATTGTTGGGTTAGGTACATTATTGAAGAAAAAAAAAATGGAAACAATGCATTTGATGTAGTTCCACATTGTTTTTGATATTAAGTGATACTTCCGTCAAGAGACTGCTGCTACAATATTTCCTGCTAAATGAATCAGAATGGGAAATCAAGTTTTTTTTTTGTTTTTTCATTTTAATTTGGAAATAACACGATTCGGTTGAATGAACATTATTGAGGTTAATAAAAGTCTCGAACTTCGATTAATGTGGGAGTTGTTTTGGGATTAAAATCAGATTTGTTTGTTCTTTTGTGATTTTAATCATATGGTGTTTGATTTCGAACTTCAATGAAACGATGGTTTCACAAAGCATTTGTTTGAAAGGACATTTTTTGAAATTTAACCAATTTACATGATAATTTTGAACAAAAATATATACCGGAAGGACATAGTCAGGATCCTGTTGTATTTCCCACTTAATTACATCTCGCTTAATTGACTTTGTCTGCGCAACTGACCGAAAAAATTTCGCTCAAAAAATTCTGGTATAAGTTGAACGGCCCTACATATATATGGCTGGTTAAACAGATGTGGAAAATTTGTAGCCTAGTTTATTTTATAAAATTTTAACAAAAAATTTTGAATCTTATTAAGTTTAAAAAAAATACGACAGGGGCGGCAATTTTCAAACGAAGCTGATACAGTATTTTTGAATACCAACATGAAAAAAAATAATAATAAAAATCGGAGCAGTAAGGTTCAGGCGACCTGGGGACCAACGGATATCAGTTTATTGAGGAATTTTCGTCGCAATTCTGTCACAATAGGCCGCAATATGTGGATAGAAAAACTCTCCTAACATGCTCAAGTAACGGTTTCCCGTAACTGTAACGGTGTGACCGTTTTCTTTGAAGAAGTACGGCCCAAAAATGCAGCTTGATGAAAGTGCACACCACACTGTGACACGAATTGGTTGCAATTCCGTCTCATGGAGTATCTGTGGGTTGGAAGCACTCCATATTCGACAATTTTGTTTGTTTATGTTGCCGTTTTAATCGAAATGGGTCTCGTCAGACATAAGATTGTTAACAAGTTTCATTATGATCCATCTGCTTGAGGATTGCCGCCAAACTCCTATACTGCGCCTATTCTCTTTGAACCGAAACTACGGACTCAAGTGCGGCGGACAATCCAAATTCGTGTTTAAGTGTCCCAGTTATTAATTTTTGTTAAATCTAAAAATCAATCTGCTAAATAAAAAAAAAATTAAATAGATTAATTTTGATCAGCTGTCAAAAACTATCATCAAAATCGGGTAAATCATATTTTTTAGCACTTTTTTGTGTTTTCCTCTCTTTTTTTTTAAATTTTGACAAAAATTCATTTTTTTAAAATTATTCGAAGTTTTCCCATTGACTAGTGTAATTGCTGTAAGTTAGTTTTATTATAATGATATGCACCGAATGCATCTGATGTTTTTGTTTGTTATTTTTTTCTAATCGATGTTTTGATTTAACATGTTTTGATAGAGCAACTATAGTTTATCGATTAAACAAGTAAATTAATGAACCTGAAACTAGATAAACATTGTTATGACAAATTTTCTTAGAAAATGAAATGCAGTTTAATCTCGAATATACAAAGTAACCAGATATTCATGGATACGTTAAAGAAACAACAAAACTTCCAATGAATATCTTTTTTGTACTTTGTAAATCCCCATTATGTGACTCACTGTCACTATCAACAATATGAATACAAAAAATATATCATTTTCCCACCATTAAGTATACTTACTGCGAACATTACAAATAATTGTCTAGAGTTTTACTTCCCCCATGCAAGTACATATTTTGACTCAAATTATAGCTGCAATGAAATTTCAAACACGTGAATTCACTATTTGCATATCGGTTGAGCTCGAGCAATTTAATTTTGAAACAAATGGAAACTAAGATTATTGTTTTAGTGAACCCAATTTTATTTTGTAAACAAACAACTGAAACAAAACAAATTATTATTATTCACGTGCTTAGCTTCAATTGAAATTTTATCATTTAATGACACATGATTTTGGTTTTTTGTTTTGATGTTCAATTTGATAATGTCCGTATGAGTAATAATTCGTATCATTAAATGCACAATTTTTTGTTGCTCATTTCTATTTCAATGTTTTATTCTTTAGATAAAAACAAAATAAGAACTGCGTATTAAATATAGAAAGACACGAAGATTAAATGAGACTTAGTCTAAATCCAATGTTTGGTTGATATCCAGCTTTTTGTCATCCATTGATAGATTTGTAATTGTTTTCAAAAAACGTTTGCTATTAACTATGTATCTTTATTTATTATATGATTTTGTATAAAAAAATAAAGTGCTAACGCGCCACTTCCACGAACGTTTTGAGTCAAAATATGTACAACAAATAATGATGATTCCCTCGTAAATATAATCAAATTCGGTAAAGTTACAGACAAAAAGAAATAGAAATAGAATCAGTTGAAAATGCCGTGAGGAGAAATTAAGATTTCACATCGGCAAAAAAAATTTGTTTGGTTCTAAGTTTGTATTTTATTTTTCAAAACCGGATTTGACTGGACGTAACCGATTTAATATTTGGTACGACTATAAAACAAAATTGTATAAACTGTTAATTTTTTTTTGTAAAAAAAATTGTTCCACATACTCCACAGTGACCGCTTTACATACCAAATAGTAAAACCAGTTCATCTTTTTGACATTTTTGTTTGCATTATGTTGCTATTTGACGAATAAAGCATACAAAACATAAAAATGACAATTTTCACCATCAAGAGTTTTCCGCATTTTATGCAGTTGATTTTTGAAATCAGATTATTTTAGCTCTTTTTAATAGGAAATGAAAAGTATGTGACAAAAAACTATTCAACTTACGATTTTGAACTCTATGTTTACAGGGGCGGTAATTTTTACAAAAATCGTTTTCTTTTTATACTTTTGCATCAAATATTTTATCAAAGAAGCATGCAATGTTGTTCTTATTTTATAGAAAATGTATTATTTTTTATTTATTTTATTTTGTTTTTACTTATTTTATTGTTATTTTATTTACTTATTTAATTTTTATTTTTTTTTTATTTTATTTTCATTTATTTATTTTTATTTTATTTGTATTTATTTATTTTATTTTTATTTATTTATTTTATTTTTATTAATTTATTTTATTTTTATTTATTTTATTTTTATTTGTATTTATTGATTTATTTATTTATTAATTTATTTATTTATTATTATTTTTATTATTTAATTATTTATTTGTTTATTTATTTATTTATTTTTTTTATTTATTTTTAACGAATTTTTTATTAATTTATTTATTTTTAACGATTTTTTTATTTATTTATTTATTTTTAACGAGTTTTTTATTTATTTATTTTTAACGAATTTTTTATTTATTTTTTTTATCAAAGAAAGCTATCATTTCCGTGAGTTTTAAAAATATTGGTACCAATTTGTAAAATGTCGACTTTGTGCTTACAACGAAAACAATCTCGTTTGATTCAAAAAGGACAAATCATGTAATCAAATAGACGGAGAGCTAGCGATAAATGTTCCGGGAATCGACAGACCTATTGCTAGGTAAGAATGTAAGAAATGCCTCTAGTGAAAGTCGAAAGTGGGGGCGGAGGGAGGGGGCAACCCTAAAACTCAATTTGCTGTTCTGTCGATTTTTTTTCATCAACAATCTTATAAAGGCTATTATGGTACCAATTTCAAACTTTGCATCTTATACTGGAATTGACAACCCTTTTACACACACCCACTTCTGCCGATTTGTTTACATTCTGATATTTATAAAACCTGAACTAATTTTCAGCCTTATATCTCATGAGGTTTATTTTTAATAATCTTTTTTTTTTGTTTTTTTTTGTGTTTGATGGCACCTGGCAACCCTTTGCTTTTACTTATGCTTCTGCCAATTTGTTTCCTTCCATAGAATCATATAAGCTATGTTATCCCAAATTTTCAGCTTTGTTGTTGTGCTTTGACCGATTTTAAAATTTATTACCAATATTTTCTTATCCAGTATTTTTGGATTATAAGCTAAAAATTATTTTTTCAACGGGAAAGAAATGCATAAATATTTTTTGTAGTCCTACTACGAGTAAAAAAAAAGACAATGAAACGCTAGAGACAGCCGACAACAAATTTTGAGAGTGGAGTGTTTATTTGCTTCCTGATTTCAAATTCATAAATTCTGGCAGATTTGTTTTTGCAGCATTCTATGGTTTAATTGAAATTTACAATGTTGGGACTGATGGTCTGTCATTTTTTCTACGTTTGGACATTATTATCAAAACTCAAGAAATAAGCTTTTCAAGTAGGTTCTTTTTTTGAGAGAGATTTCAGACAAGAATAACAAACAAAAAATGGTATAGAAATGCACTTAAGAATGGTTCGCTTAAATATCACCTATCTTTAGTTCTATTAATCGGATCGTCAATATTGATTGCAAACCCTTTAACTTTAAATCAGTTAAAAACCAGCAACATTTCGTATGAAAGACAATTTATCTTTTCAAGAACTCATAATTTTATTAATCGTTTTGAAACAGCAATGCTATTAATATCTTTAGAGGTTCATTTTCCGTTTTGAATATGTTTAATGACTTATTAAATTAAAAAAAAGAATTACACGTGATTTCATTTAATTTCTGGGTATCAAGTCAGATGATTGGAGGCTTTGTATTGTATATGCTTCTTAATTTTAATAATTTCCATGAAAATCACATGTCCTACCAATGACATACTTCCCATGGAAAAATATTCATCATCACACAATGAAAAACATCATAAGTAGTTAAAAAGCATGTCTGGCTGGTTCTTATGTATAGACAGTTTTTTTTTTTTTTTTGAGTGGGTTTAATTTAATTGCAAGTTTAGAATAGCATTTTTTTTTTGTATTTCGATGAACGATGTGATAAAGGGAAGATTTAGTATAGTCGGACGGATGTTTTATATGATTATTTTTTTCTTGTATTCATTTTATACAAGTACAATGGCCGCACAGAAGTTCATTTACATCTCTTTAGAATGAAACATTTGTATGCTTGGAAGACCATGTGTGAACGGAACTACACAAAAGAACCTTCAAAAGTTTAAACTTTTGTTCGGTCGGGTTTAACAAGCAACATTCACCTTCAACTTAAAAATTAAAAAAAAAAAAAAAAACAATTACAATATACCAAACTGCGCAATATAGAAGGTTCAGAGATCCCCGTCTGGCCTTCCTGCTCAGTTAAAAGCTAATAACCTCATATTTGTTTTATTTTGGAAATAAAGTTTTTTTTTTTTTATTCGTTAAAAATGTATTAAGCAACAATCAGGGTTGGATTGAGCTAAGTGATTATCTAAACAGAGGATTGCTTTTGATTAAAGAAAAATTATTAAGAAATGACCTCGAGATTTTATTCAAATGATTATTTCAGGTTACATTTTATGTTTAACTTGTTAGATTTTATAAAAAAAAATATTTTAATTTTTTTTTCAAATGACTGGATATAATTTAAAATTTGGTTATTTTGAAAAATTGATAACCGTAACGTCTTTTTTGAGTCATCATTTGTTAAATTATTTGAAATATTTTAAAGATAAATAAAAAAAGAATATAATCAATAATTTTACGAAAACTATTCATATAAGAATTCGCTTATTTAACAAAATAGTCAAATATTAAATTTTTAAACCCGAGTTTGAAAATTTGATGAGTTATCTTTCGATGGATTGATGAGATGCTGAAAGAAAATTAAGAGGGGTTACAACACAATAAGACAATGTAAGTTTTATTATTGCATTTAAGGTAGTACTTGATGCTTGAAAAATGTCATCCCAAGTTAAAAATATAAAACAAAATTATTCGTTAAAATAGAATACTGAAAGCCATAGTTTCTATCAATATAATAAAGGATAAAATAATGGGGAAGTATTGAGCAAAAGATTCGCCAGAGTGCATAAGTTTTAAAGAATATTTCGTTATGTTCTGCGTTCTGTCAATTTTTATTGTGTATTTTATTTTTAAAGATTTATCAAAATACAAATAGAATTTATTATTCAAGATTAAATGTTATCTTATTATTTTGTTTTATTAGGGCTAGTTTACAGTTCAGCATGCAAAATCAAAAAACAAAAATTCAAAGCAAATTGAAGTCTGTTTTGGGCATAATTTTGTATAACGATGGTAAGAAAAGACAGAAAACAATTTTGTAAATTTATTTTTTTGTTTTTACGCTGAACTGTAAATTAGGCTTTACCTACTTTTTTATTTTTATTTTTATAATAATTAAATAAATAATAAATTTAAACAATTTTAGATTCTCTAACTGGTCTCTATTAACTTTTGCATTTATCATGCATTTTTAAAGCAGTGAAGCTTTTTTTGTTTTTAAATTTTTTAATTTAATTTTTGTATTATTATTCATTTATTTTTTAATTTATTATTTGATTTATTATTTAATTTATTATTTAATTTATTATTTAATTTATTTTTTTATTTATTATTTTCTCCATTTTAATCATTGTTAAGGTAGGGGAAGTACGTCTTATATGACATACCATAAACGATTTGTGCAAACAGCAAATTTTGTGTAAAAATTTGTGTATTTCTGACATAAATATGCACAAAACCATATAAACCACACATTGGTTGACAGAAAATGAAATTGTAAACACTATTTGTACATCATTTGGTGTCATCCGAATTATGGTTTAAAAGATGATATTGTGTATTTTTATTGCAAAAATAGTCGTATGATCTAAGCTTAAGCTTTTTGATTAATAAAAAATATACGAATAGCATATATTGCAGTTCTAATATTTTTAATTTAATTATAAATATAAGCAACATTTTCCTTTAGTTTTGTAATTCAAAAAATTATGAAATTTAAATAAATTAAAAGTTTAAAAAAAATAGGAAAATTCATTTTGTCCATATAGCATGGACGAAATGCCATACTTCATATGGACAAAAAAACATATTACATAAACTATCACTATGATTAATAATATTTTTCTAAAAGCTACAGAAGTAGTACGACATAAAAAACAAAATAATGCACCTAAAAAAACACAATTTAGTTCACTTCAGTTCTTCAGGTTAACCTAATGAGATATCAATTATAGGGTTATAAGTGCTGCACATTTCAAGTTAGAGCTAGTATGTCATATTGTCCATGTCGTTATATGACACTTTGGACGTACTTCCCCTACTTATATTTAATTTTGCTGATTTCTAAAAAAAAAAACTATTTGAAAATTCATAAGGCCGTTTCCAAAATTCCATTTTGACAAATCCGCCTATGACAACGACAACAACAACAAAAATTTAATGAGTTTGGATGAACTTTTTTTGTATAAATTTCAAAACATAAATAGAGTGTTCGAAAGGTTTACGCACTTTTAATTAAACTAGACTCAAGGTTAAATGGGAAATTCCCAACGCAATGAAAAATTAAAAGAAAATTTCCAAGAAAAACAACAAAAGCAAAGAAAACCAAACTATACACATCAAGATGAATGTATTTTTTTTTACAAAAAAGAAAAAAAAAACGGGGGCACTGTAATTAAAAAAAAAGAAACAAATTCAATGTAGTTAATGAGTTTGCACTTTAATTATAATAAATTTTATTACTTCACTGTGAATTATTTTGTTGTATTTTTTTTTCATATAGTTTTAGGAGCAATTAAGTTGCTTAACGTTTTATCTATGCGCAAGTAGTAATTTGTCGTTGTGTATATGATGCCTATAAATTGATGGCAAGTTTTTTTTTTTGTATATCTTTTCGCATGTTAATGAAAGAATTTGGAAAATCTCCATTTGGCATAAATTAAAGTTTATAAGATTCTTTTATACTTACTTGTTGTCATAATAATTATTATTCGTGTGTGAAAATAAAGAGAAACAATTTTATTAGATTAAGGTATAAATCCATAAAACGCAAGTTCATTACAATTTAGTATAGGTTCCGTTTAAAATTTACATTTAAAATTATTTTCATTAAATATTTATTTTGAAAAATCAGTTTTCCGAAAACGGTTTAGTGTTAAAAATTAACATAATGTACTTAATAAAAACATGTGATCTAATGATGACATTTTTATTTTTGTAAGTTTAAAACAAACTAAATGGAGCTTGAAACCCTTTAAGAGGTTGGTTGTTTTAGCTTTTTTAAGAACGAACCATACTATTTTTTTTTAAATTGAATAATTATAACTCTTTTTTTTATATACATATAACTAAAGAAAAAAAGAAAAGTTGCTAGCACGAGCTTTGTAAACTAGACCCAAAAATATTTATAATAGTTTTTTTTTTTAAATGAAAAAAGTTAAATAAAAATCGAACACATACCTACATTTTATTTAATCAATAAGTTGTAGCGTCTAACATGCATTACAGAAACAAACATCGTACTGCTGATAGAAGGGAAAGTTAAATCCCAATGCCTATATATTTTTGAGATTTTTTAAATTAATTTTAAAAATCTATTGGCGGCTCGATTCAACTTTTCCTTTTATCGGCAGTTCGATGTTGTTTGTGTATTAGGTGTGAGATGCTACTGTACTGCCGATAGCTTTTCCAAAAAAAACTACACTAGTCCAAAATTATCAAATAAAAAAACGGAAATAACTACAAAAATTGCGAAGGAGATTTAAAGATGACCATTAATTTATTACTTAACACTTACTTTCTTCTTTTTTTTTTATTTTTTAATGCTTAATTAAAAATTCATCGCGTAAAAATCGTTTTTGTATTTTTTTTATGATGTTTGTTAAATTGATTGATTAAGGTTAAATTGGTAGTAATGGTTATTGGCGAAAGCCTGAAACACTTCGACCAAATGCTAGTCCTTAATCTGATATCACAGAGGAATCTAGGAATGTTTTTCACTTAACATTGAACTATTTTCAAAAATGTGTATCAAATTTTCTCAGCCATTTTTATCGTACCTTAACAAATGTTAAGGCAGTGTTCATAAAATACTACTTAAATTTTTTTAATTTAATTTTACTGCTGTTTTATTTCATTTTATTTTAATTTTAGATCTGAAAAATTAATTTATTTTAAATTTATTTTTGAAAAATTATTTTAATTTTATTTCAGTTTTTAATTTATTATTTTATTTTAAATTTATTATTTAACTCTAAGGTTTACGACAGATGAAAAAGATTTTTTTTTTTTTATTATTATTATTTTGTATTATTATTACTTTTTATTATTATTATTTTGTATTATTATTACTTTTTATTATTATTACTTTTTATTATTATTATTTTGTATTATTATTACTTTTTATTATTATTATTTGTAATTTGTTCACTTTTTGTAATTTTTTGATATTTTGTCTCTTTTATTATTTTGTAATTCTCAAATTTGTTTTCATATTATTATAATTTTAATTTGGAAAATGTGAATTTGATTTGCAAACAAACAGATTGATTTTCCAAATGGGTGAATGGGTTGAACGAGTAAGCACGCAACGGATCTATATAAATCAATTTTACTAAATAAGTAAAAGAACTCCTTTTGGTTTCCTCTTAACAAAATAACTAGAAGAAATATTACGTTTTAAAAAATCATCATTACAAACAAAATAAGGTATGATAATTTAAAGGCTCTTCAACTCAAAATAATGCAAACAAAAATTATGTTTAATTTTATCATACGAAACAGGTGTTAAGCACCTTTTGGTGATGATGTAATTCAATTATTTTAATTTGTTGGTTGGACATTAACCTTTTGTTCAATATTTTTTTTATTTTTTATTAATTTACGAACAAAGGACAATAAATGCAACAACGAATCCGTTAATGACATTTACGGATATACATATTTGGTTGTTATAGCATTTAAAAACAATATTACAATGAGTTTATCATATTGAAAATATTTTCCAGTTTACCCCAAATTGTTTCTTTTGTTAATACAAAGTAATCCTTTCCTGTACACAAAAATAAACTTTAAAAAAACTACTTTAAGTATATTGAACCCGATCAAAAAGGTTATCGAAATCAGTCGATAAGATTATCTCATTCATTATCTGAATGAACATTTAAGTTTTGCTTTTGGATGAAATTTTTTTGATAATAATAAAAATATTTTACCAAATTTATATTTATTTTTGTTTGAAGAGAAAAAAAAATAAACAAAACAGAATTCAATCAACTTGAAAACTTATTCCAAACAAAATGTCTTGTAGAAAATTCTAATATTAGAGTTCTACGAAATATTCTTTCGAGCTTATTACGTTGATAAATGAAAATAGATCAAGAAGTAGACAGGAAGTAAAATTTAAGTTAAATACAAAACTAAACTGAATTTAAATATATATAATACCAACGTCGAACGTACCTATGTTTGTACGAAAAACAGCTGCGTCATTAGTCAGAGAAATAATTTTTGTATTATTTAGGTGAGGTCGATAAACTAAACAATTTAACATCAATTTATTTTAACGTCACAAAGTGTTTAAAAATAGATGAGATACCTACAATAGAGGTACAGTTTTGTCGTTTTTTTTTTTCAACAAAACAAATGATATAAAGAAATGAAAGGTGCAAGCCGATATAGGCGAGCTAAAGGCTAAACAAATCTATGAAAAGTTCAAAGAATGGCATTCCAGAAGCATTAAGGAAAATAGACAGATGAGTTTGTAGTACAAAATGGGATCAGCCAAGGCTGGATACTGTCATGTCATTTTTAATAATGAAATGCAACTTTAAGTACCTACTGTACAATAACCGGAAATGAAGGAATTCCGTTACTTCTCAAATTCCAAATAAAACACTTGGACTAGGCTAAAAACTAATAGTTACCAACTCTAACATAGGAACATGATTCTCTCTCTGGAATTCTATCAAACAAATATGGACAAATTATTCTTTCAGCTACGAAAAATAATTCTGTTGCTCGACGCAGTGTAACCAGCTCACACACATGGATTGGATTAAACCGAGCATTATAAATGATGAAAAAAATCTGCAAAACTGGTAAAGAGTTGAGGGGGCTACAATATACTCGTATATCAGAAAATACAATTTTCCACTACTCCTGTTTCATTTTCGTTAACCCATCACATTTACCTCTTGTAAAGCACTATAGGTGATATGAATATAACTGAGCACTTCTTCAAAACTTCGCTTTTCAAAGCAGATACTCCATTTGGGATGAGCATCTGCTCATTTTATTACATTCCCAAAAAAAAAGCAAATAAGATTTCTTAAAATTTGTTTTGTTTTTGTTTTGGGAGTAAAATGAAAAACTGAGTAAGTAGGTACCTACTCAGTATTGAAAAAAAACACGGCTATTATTACGCTAAGTAGCTACTATGAGCAAGTGCTCCATTGTTTTCATACCACCCTATGAATCATTGAGTAAGAGTAAGGTGATGTAGCATCCTCTGCCAATACTTCCCCGATTTTTTTTTTCTTTTTTCTCAAAACATAAATCGTCATCCTTAACAAAAAAAAATAAATAAATTAGATTGACACTTTATTGGTCAAATGGTTAACCCAGTGACAAACAATAAATTATCAGAGAAAATCATTTCAAAATAACAAAAACAATATTTACCTTGATATAAAAAAACGATTTTATCGAATATATACGTAAGTAAATATATAAATCATAAAAACCAAACAATTGCATTCAATAATGAAAAGAAAAAAAAAAAATTCTTCAATATTCTACACCACTCGTAAATTTGTGATGAGTTCCATGTTAGTACCCAGCAACCGACTTATTTTTACCGGAAGGCACACTCTTTGGACATGAATTATTAAGCATCAGGGAGTAGGAAATACAAAATATACCCAAGATAACATCTAAACCTACACAGACTTATTGAGTTGGCAATAATAATAGTTGATATGTTAAAAAAAAAATAGCTTTTTATCCAAGAATAAAAACAATGTTTGTGAATGTCATTGCCGCGCCAAGAGCACCACTATAGATTTTTTTTAAGGTATGTAAGGGTTAAGCTATGAAACGGTTTTTTGTTTTGTTTAATTTGTTTTTTTTTTCGCACCGGAACCTACAATTCCTTTATAAACACTAAGGGTGGAATTTAGCCGTTACCCAAATCAAGATTTTTCTAAACTCCCTTAAGTTGAGAAAAATTATTATTCATAAAAAAATGAAAATTCTCTCACTTGAGTGTAGAAAAATTTTGACTTGAGTAAAATTATTTTCCAACCAAGCTGACAACGAAATAATAAAATAACTGTCAGGCAAAAATTAATATTTTTTGTTTTAAATTTGTAATTTGTTTAACTTTCCTTTAATATCCGTATAGACCAGTGCCAATCCAGTTAACAGAGGGCAAAAGTAAAAAAAATGTATTAGCAGGATAAGGGTGGTGGGAAAATGTAGAAAATTGTCATAAAAGTGGGGTGGGTGTCGAAAATCGTGTTTTTTTATATCAAAAGTAGACCTGCTTTCGAAAAAAATTCAATACTAGAAATTTCAGTCAGATAATTTTTCAATATATGTATGTAACCTGAAAAACATTGGAAAAAAATCAAAAAAACTATTTTTTTTCTTTTTTTATTTTTATGTTTTACAAAAATTGTTACATTTTAATGGCTCATCGAATTTACTCTTCAATAATTTGATTGTAAGGTGTGCTGTGTGGCTTGTGGCACCATCCTGTTAAAACCACATGTCGTCCAAGTCGGTTATCGCTGGCCATTCACAGTAACGTGACGATCTTTATCGTCGACGAAAATGCAAACCGCACCAAACAGTTATTTTTTTGTGTTTGAGGTGGTGTTTCATGAAGCAAATGTGGATTTTCACCAGACCAATAACACATATTTTGTATACTGACGAACCCATTGAGCCCAAAATGAGCTTCGTCACTGAAGATGATTTTGAGATGAAATTCATCATCTTGGCGATTCTTCTTCAAATGATTCTTGAGAACTCCTTGGGATAGACTGTTTTGGGCCGTTTTCTACGGACGGCTGAACGGCAGCGATATTTTCGACACTTCGAACAACCCGTTGTCTCACTGGCACGGCAACATCACACAACGGCTATGTAGACTAAAATTTTTGTACTAAACTTCTTATTTCCTGTCTACAAGGACGAAAATTACGATCGAAAATTGGTGTTAACGTTCTTAAAGTCGCGGTCACCGACTCCGAATTTCGGTGTACTTTGTCATGATGAAGTTGATGTAAACATGATGTTTAGTTTGATAATTTGTGAAAGGGTGCGTTTACAAATTAAATCCACAGTTGTCAAGTCCCCATTTGAAAACCCTTTACTTATAATACTTAGTAATACGGTCTAATATAAATTTCCTACTCTGATGTTGTCCTATCCTGAGTCTAGCTAATTAATATTTTTTTTTACAAAAAAGCTCAGGAGTTTTTAAGAGTGAATTCTTAAAGCCTGCTTTTCTGGGTCACTGATTGTTGGTACTCAAAATTGGTACAAACACTTTGACCAGATCAAAACACAATACCTCAATCTTCTTGCCTCTACTTATGAAATTCTAAGGCAAGACTATATGCGAACTATAAAGACGAAGTAAAATGGACTCCAAGCCGCAGTCGTATATCGCTGCGGAGTAAATTATATTTTATTGTAATGGGCTGAGTTTGGATTTATTCTTTTTTTTGTTTATAATTTATTAAAATTATATGGCAAAGTGTGACGCTTCGTCACAATTTAAACTTAAAGAAATTTTAATACCTGAAACAGCTTAAATAATTACTGTCTTTGAAATCTTTCGTTTTTTTCGTGTAGACTTACCTGAAAGAAAGGAAAAGAAAAAACAAATTTAAATTTTGTATTTTATTTTATAAAAATAATAAATTCACAGGTGTTATTGCAATTCTGGTAAACGTGGTAAATCTGGTATATGTGGAAAACATATCAAAATTTGTATGGAAATGACAGTTCGTTTACTAAATTTTGCACTTTACCACGTTTACCAAGTGTTTACCAGGTTGCATAAATATCCCTATTAATAGATATTCTGTCTCTATTGATAAACAAATATGTCATAGAATGAAAGTAGATATCTTAATGCACCAAGTTCTGCATTCCCAAGAAAATTTTAAATCGAAAATTTGATCGGACAGTATGCAAGTACAGAGATACAATATGTCATGAGTGTTTTATTTGTCAAGAAAATTACTATTAAAATATATTAATTTATACACGAATTCTTTAAAGAAGCACATGGACTGGGCAATTACTTTTTTTAGAGCTTGTTGCACTGATTACAAAACGGTGTGTATGAATTCTGTAACACCCCCAAAATCTGGAGTTAGTTAGTGTCAAAAAACGGTTTTTTTGACCTTTATCCATTGCAAAAAAAAATAGCTTCGTCAAATTTTTATTAAATTTTGATTTTTTTTACCGTTTTTGAAAGAAGACATTTAGACCGTTTAAACAATGTAAAAAGCATGGTAAAAAAATCTAAAATGGTCGAAAAAACGTTTTTTACCACTAAATCTAAATGTTTGCAATCAGTACAATAAGCTCTTCAAAACATGAAAGGTCTCGGCCCACGTATATTTTGTTATCCTGTTTTTGTCACACAGTGTGATGGCAAAATTCACAATATTAAATTTTTTTTTATATGGTAATTTTTGAAAATTGTTCAGTGCTGTTTTGGAGCCCATAGTCTGAAATGCTCGCCGCAGTGGTAAGGTAATATAAATTTACTTTGAGCCTACAAACCATAGACTCTGGTTCATTATATGGAAGATCAAATCCAGCAAGCTACATACCAAAAATGATGAAAGACATTTAAATGAAATCTTATTCCGAACATAGCTGCATTTACTAACCTTAACATGAAATTTGGAATATTAGCAGATCTGATATTTTTCACATTGAAATCACTTTGAGTTTGAAATTGACAAGACAAAATAACAGAGAAATTGTAAAATTAGTCAGTCATGAAGAATTAAAATCTCGTGACTAATTTGTTTTATAGATGGCTTAAAAGGGCCATTTATTGAGCCCCCAGCACCCGCCTAGTAAATCCGTCACTGTTTTGTTTTCTTCTACCGTGGGTTTGGCGGGAGGCACCTTGAGCAACGCGGTCTTGTAGAACGAATTACTTTGCAGTTTTTTCCTTCTTTCTTTCTTCTTTCTTCGGTCTTCTATTTTAGTTTTTGAAATATTATTTAATTACAGATCGGTTTTCTTCCGCTCTGTTTTCAATGAAGGTGGTTCAGAGTGTGTTCAGTTGTATTGTGGTTGAGCTCTAGCTCTAGAGTCTAGTGGTATGGAGTATGGACTAACTTGATGATGTTGTTGTAGGTGTCGTCCATATTGTTTGAACTATACGAAGAGGAAGTATAAGTAGTATAACCTACCGCTACCATCTCAGGTAACCGGCGCTCGGCATAGTTTGTGCTTTGGTTACAAATACAGAGCTTTGAATAGCAAATATACATGCATATGTATGTGCATACCAACACGAGTATTTGTTTAGCACTTTCAATTAATGTTCGTCGCGTGTACCCACGCCGCCACTAATGCTGCTGCTGTGGTAATTTTATATTCCATGGGTGCTATAGATACATTTTCATGCCTACAGTGTGTTGTAATGATTTTTTTTTTGTTGTTGTTTAGTTTGTATATTTTACACATTGTCTTCCTTGTTAAATAGAAAAAAAAAAATAAAAGCAAAAAAAAACAAAAATAAATAGAAAGAGTGGCTTTCACTTTTTCTTAACGATAGTTTTTTTTTTTTTTTTTTTTTTTTTTTGAGGGAGAAAAGTGCATAAAAAAAGTATAAATGCACGACCTTACCTTACGAAGGCATAATTATCACATCACAATCATTCATTCATTCGATACACCGAGGGAAAATCTTGTGTTTGATCAATGCTAAATGTGTAGGCAAGCATTTTAAGACTTAATAACGAAACATGATTTTTATGTTTCGGGTCAATTCTCTATAAATAATTATTAATTTTGTGCCTTAATAATGGACCAGTCTAAGGGTGGAATTTAAAGTCGTTACTCAAGTCAAGATTTTTCTCCACTCCTTCACAATCTTGATTATAAATAACTCAAGTGATCAAAAATCTCGACTTGAGCCTTGCCCCCGAGATTGTAGGTAGTCGAGCCGGACGTTTAAGCAATATGTTGGCCCGGAAGACGCGATTGTGTTTTTTTTTTTTATTATTTTGCCCACCGTGATTAACGCCAACTCAAATACGAAGAGAAACAAAAAATGCTAGCACCAAGGTAGCCATAAAGGTTTGTTAAGAGATGTTGGATGTTTTTATAACATTTTAAAGAGAATTAATATTTTACACAATGTTTTTTTTTTTTTTTTCTTTGAGTGTTTTCTTTATTTTGTTGTAACTTATGTATGCAAATACTTAATACCAAGTAATTATATACCTTCCGAATGCAAAAGATAGTTTCTCATTTTGAAAGTGGAAACCAATGGAAAGTAAATGATTCAATATACACAAAATACAAACACAGAGAAATAATATTTATTTACAAAAACAACAAGTTTTATACTTTGTTTTCATCAGTTTTAAGTTTCTTCTTTTCTTTATTTTTTTAGTTGAACATAAATTGGCAGAAAATTATAAACAACAATTTCCATTGAGTGAATCCATGAGTTCCGCTTTCAGAGCTCATTTATAAGAAAACACATTAAACACCTTTCTGAGTGATTTATAATAAATAATAAGTATGATTGGCTCTTTAAAGCTTTTTGTTCTTGTTTTTTTTTTTTCTTTTTAAATTTTTTGTTGACCTCTTTTTTTAAAGCCTGGATTACCAAATTGAGAGTTTACATGAAAGATGAAAGTTAATAATTGACAAAATGGCCCTATCCAGAGTCGCAATAATTATTCATTTTGTTTTGTGTTTTTTTTACTCTTGGGGTTTTCCAGTGATTACTCAAGAACTTAAATAAGTGAGAGTGAAAGTTTATTATTTGGGGAAAAAAAACAGATTTAATGCTTGATTAAATTATTACGAAAGCATGGTAGTGGTAGGTAGTTGATTCTTTGTAGATGGAAATGTTGTGGATGGAAATGTTGTAGATGTTTGTTTGTTTGTTTGGCACAATGCGCACATACAAATTCAATATTACACTGTGCTACAAAAAAAATTAGGTGCAATTACTTTTGAAATTACTTTTCCGAGATTTTAGATATGACAGAGGAGATCACATTACAATACTTGAACATTTTCATATACCCTCAAAATTTCTACTTATGTGTTTCAATAATTTTTTACTCCGTCATTTTTATCCAATATAAGATTTGTTTACACTTTTATTATGAAGAAAACATGTACTTTTATAAAATATGAACTTTTGCAGTAACACTCCAAAACTATTTTTTTTTTTTTTATTAAATCTAAAAAATACATGTTTTTTCTACTTTTTGAACTTTGAAGACCGTTTTAAGCAATATTTTGATTCAAAAAATTTAAATTTTTTGCTTAACTTTTATTTTATAATATATATTATATAATTTATTAAAATATATTAAAAATTGTAAAAATAGTCCAAGCTGAAAGAAAAATAACATAAAAGCGTAATGCTTAGAAAAGTGGTAACCCTGCTCAAATTTAAAACACACCCAAATAATGCTTATTTAAATAAAAAAGTATCAATTTTTGTGGAGTTATAAGCTAAAATATACATTATTTTTAGCCCGAACTCTTTTTTATCCAAAAAAAAATGTTAGCTGCCTTATCTTAATTGGGGGTGTGTATACGGTAGCCCTATTTTACAGGAAATAAGTATAAACACTCGTTTATATATTTATTTGAGAGGGCTACTGAGATTTTATGGAATCGAAAGGCAAATCTAAAATTTGATTCGTATTTAAGATTTTAACTCTGTCAAATTTGGAGCATTTTGACTGAAAAGCATAACTGGGAACCAATATTGACTTTTTTTTATTTTTTTAAATAACGTATACAAAAAATAGTAAGTATGGTTTTGTTTATAAACTTCGTTACTTCAGTTGGGTATAGAATTTACTTTTTTTTTGTACATTTTTGTTGACGATACTTCTTGGACTATTTTCGACATCGAATTTATGTAACTTTTAACTAAAGCTTTGTTAATTTTGGTGAATATTTTCGGTCGTTGTGTTGTTGTAAAAGCCATTTTAGAGGCATACAGTAGTATTCCATCATAACAATGTTGATCAGGAAAACAGGGCACACACCTTACTGTCTCGTGGCTCCAAAAGGAATTCCTCAAATATTTTCTGGCTCTTAGAGGGTCATTATTAATTTGATTTGAAATTGGCAAAAGCAATTTGTCACTGATAAGAACGACTCTGGTCTCCGCAGATTTTTCAGAATGATAACATTAAAAAACATTCTAGCAGGCCGTTCGACAGCGATTGCTATATCCCTTATCAAGCTTTCCCAATTTATGCTGATCTAAGACGGGAACGTGTTGGTCTGCGGTACAGTATTGTGTTTCTGTTATTTTGGCCATAGCTGTATGTAAGTGAACTAGTCGTGAATTTATTTTAACACTGATTTGGGAAATTAACTGCCGTCATAACAATTTTTAAGAGGCTGTTTTCTTGAAATTTATTTCATTAAATTAAATCAAAACTAAAATTCTAGACGTTCCTCAAATAGTTTATTACGTACATACAAATACATAGATGAATTTTATTTATATTATGAACTAATTTAAAAATTAAAATAGTGCTTTTTTAATATATATGTATTCTCTTTTTTATCATTTCTATATGGACAACAATACAACTACATTAGCGAGCAAAAAAATGCAAACGAAATGGTATGGTACTGTCTCAAGCAAGAACTAAGCTATTTTAGGTAGTTATATCTTGAAATTCTGTAAAATTGATCATATTTCTGTAAACCAAGTTAATTTTTACCAAAACGAACTCTAAAAAATTATTAATATTGAATTTGTTCCAAAAGGGAAGTTTGAACGGGAGCAAAAAAAAATTCAAACACCTGAAAAACTTTAAAAATTAATAATTTTGTTTATTTCTTTCAACAAAATATTGTGTTTAAACATGTTTATTTACTGTTAGGAGCCTTTATTGGCAATAACGGCACATAAGCTATTAACTTTAGAGCCAATCAAAAAGACCAATTAGTTTGGTCCCATTCTGTCCTTATTTTTTGGAATAGGTTTCGGTAATAATCGGTTTTCAGAAATACTATCAATTTCACAACTGTGTGCAAAATTTCAAGCTATACCTACCTAAAATAGCTTAGTTATTGCATAAAGTTAGGACTATACCATTTCGTTTGCATTTTTTTTTTTTGCTCCCTACTGTATTTAATATGAACTAGTTAAAAAATAGTACTTTTTTTAATATATCCTTTTTATCATTTCTATATGGATTGACACATATCAACAATACAGATATGTTATAAATGTCAATAATTTAAACTATTTAAAGCATGATCCGATCACATTTTCATTTTCTTTGATATGTTTGTATATCGATTATCGCGTATGAAATGTTAAGATTAGAGAAAAAAAAAACAGGTAACCCAATCAAACAAATCAAAAACTGTCAACATCACAAAAATGTATATATATATGTATATTTAACATTTCTTATTTACACTTCAATTAAAATGTCATTTTAAAAGCAGTTAAATAAAAGCTATTCGTTTACCTAGAAATCATTTTCTAAATAATAATAATTTATAACAAAACAAGTTTAAAGTCATTTATAACAAAGATTTAAAGTTTAGACGACTACGTGACAAGTTGCACATTATAGATACAAAAAATATTAAAAAAAAAACTTTATGTTGAATTTTATGCGAAGAGAGAAAAAAATATTTTATGCTTTGCCAAGGAATATGAAAAATCTTGTCTCTAGGTCAAGATACTTTTCCTTTAAATTATAAACCATTTTTCATAGAATTTCTTTGTTATGAAATATTTTTGTGTTTACATAATTTGATGAATAATTTATCAATGAAAGAAGAAGAGAAATAGAAAATTATACACCTGTTGAATTGTCAAGAATGAAAAGTTTTTTCTGTACAGCACAAGAATACAGTCCGATCCGGGTAAAATATTTTTTTTTATAATTTTCTTTTGATTGAATATAAGGTTTCTAAGTTTGATACAAGGTGTTTTTTTACAATACATTAAAGTTGTGTTCTTTATTTTGAAACCCACACACAAAAAAAATATTTCGTTTTTAAGTTAATATCGCCCCTTTTAGGTAAGTACTAGGCATACACTGCAGTTCACCTGATTAAACGCACTAGAATTTCATTTTGAATGCTAATTTTTTGTTTTGTATTATTAGATGGAGCAATGAGAAAAAAAGTTATACTGTGATAAGATAAATTAACACTGAATAACACAAACATAGTTAATCTATAGGGTCGAAATATAAATTTTCCATAATATATTTTTTTTCACATTGACAGAAAAATTGATACAGTTTGTACTCCCTTGGAATGAAATGTTAACCAATGAAGCGGCTTAAGAAATGGATGGTAGGTACTGATGTTCAAAATTATTACTGTTATAATTAACGGGAACAAAAATATTTTTTTCCGAAATTAGGGCGAGTCATAGTACCTACACTGAAAGAACAAACGAAAAAATTGCCCAAAGAATTTTCAAGTAAACGAAAAGGTTTTTAGGTGTGGGAAGCATTTTCGTTTGACGCAATCAACTCATTAAAATAAACTCCAAACGAATGGGTTGATTTGTATTATGTTTGCTGTAATAGAATTACAATTTGGGTCAAATGCAATACAATTGCTACGAATGAAGAACTTTTGCGTTGATTGTATTAACTTTCCTGATTTTCATTTAATTCAAAGAATATTCATTAGCCGTCAACAAAAACAAAAATATTATTTCTCTGAGTGTATGGGTGCAATTATCATCCACTGTATCATTGCCACCTGTTTGAAAATTTGAAAGAGACGCTGTCGGAAAGGCAGGCCAAAAGTAAGTTTCCAGGATGTGTGCCCTGTTCCCTCACCACAATTCAGTCATATATGAAGTCTTCATCAATTTTTTTTCAATTTTTTAATTCGATGTGAAAGTGTTAGGGTATTGAGCAACTGTAGTTATTTTTGGCATAAGACTACTTTTTCTTTATTTTTTACTTTGAAATAGTTTCTTTTTATCTCTTAATGAACAAAAACCCATAAATTGTTGCTCCCAGGCTCAGATTTTCCTCGAAGGCCCTGATAATAGGTCAAAACGAACAAGCAATCGTGGAGGCCTTAAAGTAGAACATCCAAGAAGTGGGTGATTTAATACCAGTAGTTCCGCGAAAAGTTATAAAATAGCCTGAATGTATATAATAACTCTAACGGCAACTATTTAATAAATATATAAATAAACTAGGTTAATTCTTCGCAATCACTCTCTTAAAAGACCTTCTATGCTTCGTTAAGAATGTTTTGCACTCAGAAATTAATTATTTTACTTAAATGTGTCTGTCCATTGATTCAATTATAAGTTTAACGAACCAATACTAATAATAACATGGTGTGCATAGCAATCGACCCTGACATGAAAAGATAGTGTTCAAAATATTACATCAGCTTTTGTTTTAATATACCAAGTCCTTGAAAAAATCAGAAATTGTGAATTTATTGTAGCACATACCTATTGTTTGTACGAGATTTCAAATTCAATTGATAATATTATTTAACTTTGAATTTTCAATGTATTTTCAACTTTCAAGGAAATAGAAAATTATAAAAGGTATTTCCCATAAAAGCAGATAAGGTTGTAAAAATGCACATGATTGCCAGTTTGTCGTTATATTAACAAATTTATAGTTAGCTTTTGACATTTATTAATTGTTGGGAATATAGTGATTCGCAGGAATTTGGTGAACATTTCAAGTTTTTTAAGTTCAGATGAAAGTTGAAAGAAGTGGTGAGCTCATATGTGGGTTTCAGTGTAATTACATTAGTACCATTTAGTATTCACCGTTTGTTAGCAGACCTAAAAGCCCTTTTCATTTATACTGTTTTGTATGAAAATAGATTTTACGAACAACTGTTCCAAAATTAGATAAATTGATACATATTTCATTCATAAAAGTCCCCAATTATATAATTGACCAAAATAATTTGGTTTTGTTTCAATTATTAAATTTGAAAAAAAAAGTATTTAAAATTAGACAGTTTATGTTTTCAACATGAGTCATGAATTTTTGTGCATTTTACTCGCGAGCACGTGTAGAATTTTGTTGGTATATTTTTAATGTTTTTTTTTTCTATGTTATTGAATACGGAAACGTGTTGGGAAAAATTCAAACACATGGAGTAGTTGCTTAAACCTATTACGTGAATTTTATAATATCATCATGATGTATTTTATAACAAACTCACCTTGAATCAGCAGCAATAGAGGGGCTGATTGCTAAAGAACGAGGCGGTTTACTTTCGTTCCAAAGTACTTTTGAAAATAATTATTTATCGATTTTTTTTTTGTGTGTTTACTTATACTATTTTATATAGAAAAAACTTCGAGTGTACAAATGGTCAAATGGGAATAAATTGGGCATTGGCTTTAATGACGGCAGCATGCAGAGAAGTTAAAATCAATTAGATTATGCAGGAAAATATAGAGCTTGACGGTTTTTTTTTTTTTTTTTAATTTCTGAGAAGAAAAAAATTGGCGCGGGATAGTTTTCTAACCACCAAATAATTCTACTTTAAATTTAGTCAAAAATAATGTCGAAAATTTTGATAGCTGGATTTCTGGTTAAACACATTTTTTTTTTCTTTTTTTTTAATGGAAAAAATCAAATATTGAATAGAAGTTGCGATATAGGTAGGTACTATAGGGCAAGTTTAGGATTCGTAAATACAATCGAACTCGAGATAACAATCAGACATGACATTACGATGATAGAGAAAGCGAAAAAAGTGGGTCTCGCAATTCTGTCTGACTGTCTGTCAGTCTGTCAGTCTGTCAGTCTGTCAGTCTGTCAGTCTGTCAGTCTGTCTGTACCTATCTTGAGATAGAGCCTAAAGGACTTAAGCGATTATCTTCAAACTTGGTAGGTAAGGGTTTTTGGTGATTCCCTAGAAGGGAAACTGAATTTTTTTCTTTTCTTATTATCTCGTAAGCGACTCCACAGATTTCGATGACAGTTTTTGCAGAAGGGGTTCTTAACAATTTTCAAGTTATTTCATATAAAAATTTTGGAAAAAGAAAATTTGATTTTCAAAAAAAGTTTCAATTTTTTTTTTTTCAAAAATCAATATTTCGAAAACGCGTGAATGATTTTTTTTTTGAAATTTTGGTTTAAGATGTCCATTAATATTTTCTTAAAATTGGCATTCAAATTTTTTTTTAAATTTTTGTACATAAAAAATTATTTTTTTCTTAAAAACTGCTCCAACGATTTTCAAAAAAAATTTTCTAAAAATTAATGTTTTTTTAACAAAATCAAATGGCATACTTAGTTTGAGATCAAAAGAATTTAAGAAGTTGTTTAAGTCATTTTTGTAATAAATTTTATTTTTATTCTTTAATTTCTTATAAAATTAAAAACTTTATATATGAAGCTTTAGCATCCACAGCAACTTTGACCCTAAGAGCAAGTACGTGCGACCCAGTCCTGCACTTTATTTAAAAGGCAATAAGCCTAAACTGAGTCGGATACTGTTCACGTTAACGATTAAATTTTGTGCAACAAAATGCGACGGAGCTGTAAATTATACCGACATTAATTTTGTGTTCGTTTTAATGTAAGTAAGTTAGTATACCAAATAAAAAGTATTCGGAGACTTATTGGTGCATTCAATGGAATCTATCTCTGATCTCCGGCGTTTTTGGGACTTCTCCCCATATTAAGAAATCAAGTACTAGTAATAAGCTATCCTTTGAGGTACATTTTAATTCTGTTGGGTCTAAACTACACCCATTTTGCCCATCATCCTTTGACATTGGAAATATGAACAGTTATACCAATTTTTTTAAGTTTTATGAAAGATTACTTTAAATGCTTGAAACTTTTCTTTTGTTGTAGGAAAAAAGTGATTGATTTTATGAAACCGCATTAATAAAAATTAGCAAGTGAAATTTTATGAAAATTTATTAAAATGCTTGAAACTATTCATTAATTATATGAAACTATTCATTGAATGTATGAAACCGCATTTATATCATTGAAAAACTCAAAAAAATAAAAAAAAGTAATAAGCGCTTCTTTTTTGTTTTATTTTTGCACATTGAATATGAATCAATAGCACTTCTTTTATTATATTAGTATTTCAAAAATTAACTTAACAGGGTAACGTTTTTTCAAAAAATTTCTTTCCCTTCATTTTAATTCCCAGGTGTACCCATTCCTTAGTAGTAATTTTTAATTCAGGTGGAAAATTCCACGTATGAAATTTTTTTTAATGATTCTAATTGGAAAAAAAAATAATTGAAAAACAAAAAAATTCGTACAAACATTAGAAAAGTTGATAAAATTAATGACTTGTTTCTTAAAAAAAAGAAAACTATTTCTAGAATTAATGCAAGCGATTCGGTGAAAGGCATTTTTTTGCATCTTTAATTCAAAATGGTGGGTCGAGCGGCACACCCTTAAGGTCGAAAAGTTGCAGTTTTCATAAGGGCTCCTCTACCCATACAACATGCAAAAAAAATAGATCTACATAACCTTTTGTAGGGCAAAATACCCCAGTTATTTGTTTGTATCCCATATGGATACACTATATAAATAAATTGTACTTGAATATAATGGAAACTTAATTGCAACGCTTCGTAAACAAAATTCTGACATTTCAATTTGATAGTTTTAAGTGTTTTATAAGCACATTTCACAATTTGACACACATTTAAAGTCTGATTTTACTTACAGAAATTGCAGGTACTCTAACATTGTTACAACTCAAAATTGAATTTTCCATTTTCGTGCTGAAAACACTTAAATTCATATTTAAGTGATAAAAGGAAAACTTTACTTTTTAATATTCACAAAAATGAACAAAAAATACACTTTAATAACGAAAATATTGCACGAACTTGAACTTCATTTGTGTCACACAACAAATGTGTTGTAACACTCCCCCATTTTGTGCCACGAAAGTATTTTTTTTTTTTATATATATTTTATTTTGTCGTTCTCACAAAACTGACAACAAATTTAATAAAAGCACTACAACTACCAACAATGGCAATGACGATGTTTTCAACATTTCAAGGACATCATGAAACAAGGAAAAAGATATTTCATGCTATTATTTCGCCCAATTGACAAAAGATATTTCATGCCACTTCTTGGGTTTCCATCATCCAGCAGTGAAAATGCCACTACCCCTTCCCCCCGAACGTTCCAACTCAAACGTGTTGCTGACATCATTACTGTGTTTCAGTGAAAATGATATAAAATCTACTTTGCGTGCTTGATTTTATAATATTTGGCGCCATGGCCTTTAGTGTTGTATAGTCATAAGCGAAAGGTGGTTACATGCTATCGACAAGGACGAGGCCATAAAAGCTGTGATTTAAGTTTTTTTTTTTTTTTTTATAAAATCTCGTCCATATGCTTTGACCAAAATATTTGCTTTGCTATTAAGTTCACCTGTTGTAAGATTAAGTTGTAATAAATCGAGAACAGGTGTTGGTTACCTGAGAAGCATTTTTCTGTTTTTTTTTTTTTTTTTTTGAGATTTTGCTTTTGCAATGTTGGCTGGAAATCCAATTTGAATTGAATTTGACATGACAGACTTGCTGTGAACTGTCCTGAAAGATCCAAATTTTGACATTACAATAGTTTTCCTACACTCTTTGAGTGCAAAGTACTGAAAACTCATCACAAACTTCACTTAACTAACACGTTTTGGAATCTACGCCTAAAATGTTTGTTATTTTACTTACTTACTTCCAGTCAAAACCCCTTCAATTATAAATTTTGTAACTATGTCACCATACTAAAAAAAAAAGGTGAGAGACTAACAAAAATAATGAATGGATTAATGAATGGTACGAGTGCGAGGGCATCAAAACTTGTAGGTAGAAGTTACAGTTAAAAAAAATTATGTCAACATGGCGGCACTGGCGACATTACATGTATTTACTGTTCATTCGGCCCAGACGATGACGGCTACCACATTTTATACGCAAAATAGAAAAATGTTCGTGTCAATGTCGGAGAAATTAGGAGCCAATTTTATTTATTTTTTTTTTTTTCATCATTTTGTATTTTGTGGTTAAAAGGCAAATTAAACAAAAACAGTCTTTTTTTTCGTTATAGTGCGTAAAATAGTTTTTGGGTTGTTTTATATTCTTTATATTGTTTGTAGAAATCGCTTACCCATTACATGGTTGGTTAGCAGCTTGGTGGTTTTAATAGGTTTGACCCAGATTAGGGCTTCTTTGGACAAATGAAAGCTTGTTGCGTGCGTATGGTATGGCCTTTTTTTCTGGTTTATTGATTAGAATATTAACACTTTATTGAGTTACTTTAGCTAAATTTGATCGAAGGAGAGTATAAACATGTTTTGAAATAGTTTATAGGGCAACATTTACAAAAAAAAAAATGCAAGAATAGGTCATACGTACACTTCTTGCGACTAAAAAAAACAAAACAATTTAAATGATTTTGAGCTCCGAACGAGAAACAACATTTTTGTTGTTTTTTTTTAGAAATGGAGAGTGGAAGTTTTAACCAACTAACAAAATCACACTTGAAACCTCTGGAGCATTGAAAATAATCGTCAGTTAGTCAGATGAAACTGCGAATTGATTCCGAATTTACTCACAGCAGATCTGAGGAATTATGTATTAGTAAAATCCAGGGTTAAGCTTAAAGGAGAATTATTCATTCGCAATAACTTTCCTAAACTAGCAGTCCGTCATGTAGATGACTGCTATTTTAGGTGATGGTTTCCATTCAACATTTGTACTTACTACCTTTCTAGCAGGAGACAGCTTGGAAAGCCACTAGCCCTATTGGAGAGGGCAGACCATGAGTTCACTTAAACGTGTCAAGCTTTAAATAAGAACAGATTGGGTCTTCTGAAAAAGAATTGAAGTACTTTTCTACTTGTGTGCGTTGCACAAACACTTATTCATTGGCAAAGGGTCAGAGTGCATTTAGATGGAAATAAAGGTAGGCCACCAAAAGAAATGTTACTAAGCGTTCTTTAAAAATAAAAGATTGTTTCAAAATGGATTTACATTTATTTTCTAAGATGAATAAATCTGTAAATAACTCACAATCTTATATAAAACATTGAAATCGAGTACAGCAAAAAAGTGTTAAAAAATGCAGCGCCTTCCCGAAAAGAACATACATTAATGCGCCCCTGAAAACCTATCTCGGCAAAATGACAGAAGGCACTATTTTGACAGATAAGGTGATAATTCAGAAAATGTTGGTGCTTCACTCACCAACACGTAGCTTGCATCCCTTCCTGTACTTCTTATTCAATGGTGTCAAGATACAGTGCTGTGTGAAACATTTGCAACTTACGCAATCAGAGCTGTAGATTCTGGAAATTCTGATTGGGAACAGTTTGTTCGGAATTCAAACGGGATTTTGTTTTTTGTGGGAATTAATGGATTTTTAATATTTTGGAAACAACCAATTAGGCCTGCAGTTCGCGGCATCTGATTTTTAATGAGTCAATCGGTAACTGTAGTTCAACTTTGGTTTCCTTAGAGGATGCTGTTGATTTTTTTCGGAAGAAATTATTTATTTTAATATCTTCTTTTCGTGGTCTTCGTCTTCTATGATGAGATACCAACATTTTATTCTTAATTATCTTCTGTAGTAACGAACACTCAAACTTTACAACAAAACGCCAAGACTAGCAGGTTCGAGCGAACAGCTCTGACAACGGTGTCAATCAGGCCAACTATTTCCTCACACAACACATCAATTTTTGCAGACAGACATTTATTTTCATAGATGTTAAGTAAGCCAGTGTTACCGAGCCAACCGCTTCAACAACTTTAAAGAAATTGCTGAATTTATTCAAAATAAGCAGCTGAAAAATCATTCGGGGCTGGCACGATTTACAATTATGTACACGAAAGTTTTCCGAAAGCATGAAGCTATATTTGCTATATTCAGAAGACTCATACGCCAAATCGATTTCCCCGAATTAGTCGATGCGTAGCTTAGGAGAATACTTCGGGAATAAAAGAAGTATCAAAAGTTAGCTCAGACCAATCCTAACTGAGCTGCTTAGAAGAACCTCTTCGACCCGGAAATGCTGAGCCCTGCCATGTCATCATAACAAGTGGGTCACATCACAACTGACCCGGAATCAAAAATTGAGAATAGATGGGATCAGGGATGGGATGGGATTAGGGATCAACTAAGCATCAGCGATTACGTTTTACGTCTAAGCTAGAGGACGACGTTACTCCTTACTTTACAATTAACTTAAAAGACTTATCATTAAATATTGATTTCCTGACTGATTTGTCATTCCATACATAAAATCACCATGAAGAAGCTTTGGAACTAAAATTTAATTTTTTTTTTTCATGTTCGCATTATTCAGTTTTTTTTTTCAAGATTTTTAATTTGCGATTATGCCGATTTTTAAAAAAACGTTAGACCCTTCAATGATCGCAAGGCTTTAATCATTGACACTACCATTGAATACCATGGCAATACAAATTTCGTAAAATCTTAAAACCCTACCGTTTTACAACTCAAATAACAAAAATTCTGGGTCCCTGTGGAAATAATTAAACATCCAAATCAAACTTTCGAAATCTCATTCCATTGACCCTAGCGTCAAAACAAAATTGTAGGTGAATTCGTACGAATGACGTCAAGTTCGAAGTAAAAAGTTAATGAACCATTAAGCAACAATAACTCTTTTTATTGATAACATGACATTCTCACATCAATATTAATATTCTCACCCTAAATGTTGATTACAATGACCATAGCAGTAAATTGAAGATTGAAAAACCTCATCATATTCTTTCCTGTTGCTATCTGTTTTTTTTTTTTTTGTGTGTAAGCCTCCAAGCAGAGCATTTAATTATATTTTAATCAAAGCTATTAAGGAGCCCAATAAACCCACTGACATAATGAAAAAATAAAAAATGTATTTTAAAAAAGAATCAGCATATGGGGGTGCTTAACATTGACCAAAATATTTTTTTCATATTACCATTAACAATTAATATTTACTTACTATTAAAGTTCACACTGAGGCCAAAACATCAAATTAAAAAAAATTGAAATCAAATTTAAATTATTTTAGTGTACCTTAAACCAACAACCAATGCCATGTAGTTCATCTGATAAATCGTGTATTTAATATATTTGTTTATAATTTAAAAATACTTATTTTTGTTCGTTATTATCTGTGCTGCGATTAATTATATTTTTAGAAAGATACCACGAATATGCTCGACCTAGGCGATGCCAAAGTACAAAAAAAATAAAGAATTCAATGCCACAGAATAATTTAAACAAAATGCATAAAAAGTCTGCGTAAAACTAAGTGGTCTAGATTTTTAGGAATGAAGGTGCTTTCATTTTGCATTAAACGCTAAAAAGTAGATTTAAATTGGATATTTCTGCGAATAAATAAAATAATATTGGTGTTTAATCAAGTTTTTATTACTGGCCAATATTGTGGTAAGAAACAAATTTCAAAAGAATTCCTTGTGGCAGAAAATATAGGAATAAATAAGAATTGGAAATAATTGAAGTGTTCAAGGTTGAAAAAGGCCATAAGTTCATTCGATTAAAATTTTTGTTTTTTTTATGCAACTAGTTCTAAAGGAACATTTTTTTCTTGAAGAAAGAATTAAATTTATTTTTGAAAAATTAGAAAACTCTCAGGCAGTAGGTAATTTATCTAGGCATAAACTTCTTGCGCCACCCTGCAATCTTTTAAATTTTTTTTATGATTGCGATAGAAAATTAATAAAAGTACACGATCTTTAAATTTGATGTCCATTTTGAAGGGGAAAACATTTTGAAAATTGATTAAATTTTGTGTAATTGTTGTTTTTTTTTTTTGTATTATTTGAGATCCAAAATTTGTATACAAAAGGGTATTTCCATTAAAACGTCTCTTAATTAAATATTTAAAAGTTTTAACACCTAATATAATTAGTTGTTTATTTAATTCCTTGAGTGAATTTTTTTAACCTGTTGTCTTACGTCGCAATTTCGAAATATTAGGTGTAACGGGTGCAACGGATGTGACGTTAGAAATTCGGCTTAGACTCGTTCGGATACTTATAGAAGCCATATTGTAATATTGTAAATTTTTGAAAGAAAAGTAATCGATTTCGTATATGCCATGTCAAGATTTGATATAACAACAGTTCAAAAATGTAACGGGTGTGACATATTTTTGTAACAGGTGTGACAATGTATTAAGAATTGTGTGTATAATACCTATAGAAAAATTGAAAAATAAAGATGGAATAGTTTCAAACATCAAAAAGTTAAGTACTATTACGCAATAATTAATTTCGGTCGGAATATGAATATATCAGAGTGATTGACTTGATTTTTTTTTAACTTATTTCTAGTTTGGACACGGATATGAGTCTTCCGGTAAGAGAGTTCAATCCAGGATCTTTTAAATAATGTTAGCTTTGAAGTATTAATATTTTATTCAAAGATTTATCGTTTTTTTTTTATTTCAGCATAAATAAATTTTATTTCTTTGAAGTTTTTAATAAAAATCGTAGAATAATTCGATTGGAGAATTAGTGACAATAGTCGAGCTTTTATTACTACCCATAAACTCTTTTAACCACCTGTCCTATGTCATCTACTACACCTTTACAATGAGCAGTGTGAAAAAACTACCAAGTGACAATAACTCCAAAATCTTTTGGAGCAATGCGTACAATAAGTAAGCTAAACCATCTCTTGAATTGTGCAGCACATCCACTTGAAAACACGTCCACAACGTGATCAATATCTATCTTGTTCAAGAACAGTTTTCAAAAATTACCATACAGGTACAGAAGCCTTGCTACGGCTATGGATAAGGTCGTCACTTTTTGTTAAATACGATTTGTAACTTAGTGTTTTCGTGCTTCATCCGAGCACATTCCGTGAAAATAGTAGGCTTTGGATGACGGCTCGGCTTTGGAGATTTATAAACATAAGAAATGTACAGAAACAAATTAAACTGATGGAATGGATGGAATTACTAATGTAAGAACTTTTAATTTTGTTAACGGTTACTTTAATTTTTGTCGGAAAAGTGATAAGCTTACGTGGAATTACCCAAAAGTGAAATAATTTCCCAAAAGTTAAGTTGTTTCCCACTGTTAGTTTGGGGAAATTTTGTTTCTTGGGAGGTTACGAATAGCCAGGAGCCTGATTCCGTAAAAAGAAAACGATCGAACGATATCGTTTCGACCATCGCCTTCCCTTTTTATCTCTTCAGATGTGATAGAGATATCTATAGTCAAAGCGATATCGGTTCGCAATAATCGAATTACGGAATGACCCCATCGAATCAGAAAATGACAAATAAAATCGAGAGTCGATACCCATCATAGACCATAGGTCAGCACGTGACTATCGATTGGTGTAACTTCGAGGTGGTCAAGGAATTGGTCTTCCCGTTACAACTTAATCTCTGCAAAAAACAATCACAAGATAACTCCTGCTAATTCGCATTTTCAAAACTAAATGTGAAACTCTTTTAAAACAAAGAAAGCTACATAGACATATACATACAATAACGATATTCCATAAAGAAATTCCTTCAAATGCCTTTCATCTGACCTCTTGTGTTAAACTGGAATCATATTGTTTATTTTAAATCACGCTGTTTAATAAATTACTTTCTGTTCTTTCCAAATGGTCGTCGTCGTTAAACTGTTAAACTACATAAAACATGTTTGGTTTGCCAAATTCCCATCGAGAACCGTAAATCCTGTTCCACTTCTTCGGGATCATCGTGACTTACCCAACACCTTTCATGATTCCATGTTAACCAAGAGAGTGAGATTGTTCATTTCATTAAATACCTTCTCCATACCTAACCAAATGATGACATTCTTTATTCTTTTTTGAACCAAACACCATCGTCAGAAATAAATAAATAAAAAAAAAAACTTGACCTGGTTTATAGTTTGTTGGAATTGGAATTTCCCCCCACACTAACTGCACTTTTAAATATTTACTGCACTGTTGTGTTCCTTTCTTCTTTGTCAAAACAAAATTTCGGTCCAATACTTACGGATCTGTATGTATTGCGTGTTAAATAAAAAAATAAAACTTCAACTGCAACCAGTGGAGCTAACAAAAAGCCAACCTTGAGCTCCATTGAATCGACAGATAATTTTCATGTAATAAGGAGTAGATGTATCCCAGTATAAAACGTACAAGTAAATGTTTCTTCAAAAATGGATTTCTTTATGCATTCTGTTTTTTTATTATCAAAAATTAAACAAGTATTTTGGTAATGACAGCTGGTACGAAATTTCATGATTGTTTCAAGAGTCCGGTTAGCAATGTCAATATTGTTGTGGCAACCAAAAGAACCCAATGTATACACACACACATAGATAGCTGTTTTTGTATGACGTCATTCTGGTTCATTCAACAAAGTTGGACAATTGTATATCTATAATTCTATATAATTTGGCATTGGCAGTTGTGTGTAGTGGTTGTAGTAGTAGAAGCAGCAGCAAAAAGTATTGTAAATATAGTTTACTATGAAATACAGTGAGATCCCTCTTATAAGGAGCTGGGTCAAATAAAAGTTAAGTTTTGAATGTCCAGGGGGCTGATTTTGTTTTTGATAAAAAGTGATACGAAAAGACTTTCAACTTTCACTCTTATTCTCTCTTATTCCGTAAAAAATTAAACCTAAAGCTTAAAAAAACATAATGCAGACTTAAGCAAAAGCATATGTATTGCAACAGAAATGGTTAGGCAGTTTGCGGTGAACGGTTTTATTCCCTGAACAAGAATCGCATTTTTTGACCCAATGGGTCGTATGCAAAAAAAAAGGTGGCCTTATATAGTCAATCGCACTAACTATTACATCACGAAAGCCATTTATTCGGTTCACAATTTCACAGAACCAAAATCGACCCCTACAATGACTACGGTTTCGGTGAAACGAAACCGAAATTGATCAAACGACAGATGAATAAGGTTACGTCTTGTCGACTTGTTTTATAAAAATATTTACTACAATTGATTTATCAGTGGTTTTACGGAAAGACCTCGTTATAAGAAAAACCACTAAATCCTATTACATTGTTTATTGTAGTTCTTTGATTTTTCAAAACTTTGTTTTAAAGATTCGGAATTAGATTTTTTAATGATGCAATCTCAATTAAATTTCTTAGTATGTAGAAAACGAGTTTCTTTCCATGGATAAATGTATTTTTCTGTAAGTGGAAGAACAGTACACGTTCAATTTCTTTCAACTTTTTTGAAAAATAATGATTTTACCCACTTTTGTCTCAAGTATACTCACCGGCAGAGGGTCCTGGCTCTGCGGGGATGCATGAACTTGTGTGTGACAAAATAGAAAAATGCAATAAAGTCTTATGGCTTTATTGCACTTTCAAGAGTGCAATAAAGTCCAAAATCTAGTTTTGAAGTATATTACATTGGACTTTTTCATGGCACCATAATTTTTTTGCATAGGACCCATTGTGTCTAAAAATGCGATTCTTGTTCAGGAAATAAAACCGTTGACCTCAAACTACCTTATCATTTCTGTTGCAATACATACGGTTTCGCTTATGTTTGCATTCTTTCTTTTTATTTTTAGACGTTTGGTATAATTTGTTACGAAATAAGGTGAAGACTGAAAGGAGAAAGGCTTTTCTTTTCACTCTATTATTTTTTTGTCTCCAAACTAAAATTTTATACTTGTACTGTTTTTACAAACACTGATTCATATACAGCAATACAGGTTAGTTTTTTAATGGATTGAGGTTAGTTTTTCGACGAATTGAGTGGGCGATAACGTATTCGCGCTAGGTCAACCGTTTTTTTTTTTTGGGTACAACTTGATTGGGCAATATTAATTTTGCACTCAAAAAATATCTGGAAGAAGGGTTTCGATCAACCTTCAACTATTTCTGATATTTCCTTTAAAAGTAATATGGAACTTAAACTGTACTGGGTCCTAATTTTTATTTCCAAAAAAACTTGTATTCACTTCAAAATAAGTTTTTCTTCAATACTTGGATCCGACTAAACTAAATTAAGTCCATTAAATCAAATTAATGAACCCAAAAGTATAAACCTAAACTGAAAAATGGAACATGAAAGACAGTCAGTTTTTTTAACTCAGACAAAAACACTTTCTTCATAGAAACAATTTTGCATAAAAGAGTTTCCACAATTGGAGGTTTTACTGTAAAATCGTAGTTTATCAGCAAGTTACTCATAGTTTCAAATGGTCACTATATATTATGTAGATAGTTTCTACCGGAACAAGGTTGTAGTGGGGTGGTACCATCATTAAGTGGGAAAACGTGAAGTACAAATGAAAATCGTAGTTTGTTTGCAATGCAAACAAATACGAATGAGAAAAAAAAATAAGTAACGATCCCAAAAAAAAAAAAAAAAAAAGTTGCAGCACCATGGTCGACAAAGAACCTTGAGAAATGTTCTCAACTCGGATAGTTATTATATCTGTTTCTTTTTTTTTTGTGTGATTTAACCATTTGTTTTTTTTTTCTCATTCATTGTATGCAGCTAAGAGGGTTTTTGGGGTTTTCTTTTTCAAATATCATTAAATAATAAAATAGGCTTTATATTGAAGAGTCTAATTTAAAAGCTGGTTTTATTTCGACCCCACTGCTATCAGAGAAATTAAATTTTCAATTTTTTAGTATTATGTACCTGCGGACTTTGATTATTGGGAAAAGAGATGAATTACTTCGAGTACTTAGGAAATTGTTTTTTTTTTTGTATTTTACAATGAGGTCAGGTAAATTTATTAGGTATTTGAATTTGGTTTCTGAAAAAATCAAAAACAGTCCTTAAAGAGTAACGATAATTAAACATAATTCTTTTATTGAATTAATAATAATGATATATAACAGCTTATCAGGCACGAAACGTGCCTGATAAACTGTATTTGAATTTAATGAAACGAAAAAAAAAATGTGTTTTTCACTACTTGTGATGAATAAACAATTTCAATGTTTTTAATGAAGTTTTTTTTTATTTGCTTTGAGTAAATAATAATCAAAAAGGTTGTTTCAACACCTTTTTGTTTTTATTATGCCACCATATCACTGTTTTATTTTTCATTTTTTTTATCTTGGAGTGTGGTGCTACCTGTATTTGTGTGTTGACAAGTTTCTTAAAAGATTTCAATAATATTTACTTTGTTTTTTTTGTTTTTTATTTCATAAATAAATGCTCTTGATATACTTACACTTACCTTATTTTTTGGGGCCTTCTTTTATGTTTTTTTTTTTTTTTATTTTTAATAAACAATAAACAATGTCTCCTAGGAAGAGAAGTAAATTTAGTTTAAAATGAGTGTTTGTTAGTGATACCTAGAAACTAGATACAATTATTAACAATAGAGTCGAAGATCTTAGGGGAAGTAGTTCGTTCAGGTAGGTTAGGAATGGCATAGTGCTGAGTTGCGCCGTTTTGATACCAAAACTCTTGTAAAACCTGTGGGTTCTATAAGGATTTTAGTGTTTAAATGACCGAACATATTCTTCGATACGGTCTAGATTCTAGATGATGTTGATCGAACTCATATAAAGCCACTCACAGTCTTAGAATGTTTATTCACCTCGTGACCATATTCACTGGCCAGACTCGGAGCTCGTGATTGGTGATGCTACCATTGATATATACAATGATGTTATAAAAAAACTTTCCAGCTTAGTGATCATCCAGCTGCTCATAACAAAATCCTTTTACCACCCGTAGCCTGCTGTCTCGCAGTACAAAGGATGTTTAAAAGACCAATCTATAAACGGTTGAAGAAAGAAAGGGGATCAGGTCTTTGATCTTTAAATTTGAAAATTCATCAAGATTTTGATAAAAGGCTTTTTCAAGTAGTTGCGTTTTTGTTCTTTAAAGAGCAGGACACTGACAAACAAGGTGAACGACCGTTTCCATTTCATTAAGGTCCTCAGAACTACGACAGAACGTACAGATAGCAACGAATCTGGCTATATCTTGCCTGGGCCTGCATATTAGGACGTTTGTTTGGTTTTTATTATAAGTGGGCTTTTGGCAGAAATTTATTAAATTTTAATTTAATAAATTTGGTGACGACGATCGAGTAGACTCGATATAGAAAAATTAAACACACCAATATTCAAACTTTAGAAGCGTTAATTTGTGCGATGGCTTGCCAGCTAAACTGTTAAAAAGCAGGGAATGATGATGTATTCAGTAGCATTCACTATCTCAATAATTTGGTCCAAAGAAATTACGTCAATAAATGAAAATTCGACATAGCGTGCCATATCCACAAGAAAGAAGATACTCTGAACTGAGCTATAATGTATAAGCAAAGATGACTTAAATAAGTCTATACAAACTTACTTACCTAGGTCCTCAGACATTGACGAGTACTTTGTGATCTTCTTAAGGGACATAGGGCCTCCACTACTCCTACGTGCCATCGTGTACGATTTCTGGAAATAAACTATACTACCGACGCTCTACCTTATTGTGTGAGTGGGTTCCATTGCATCGCTTGGCCAGCAATGCAATCGTTGCCTTTTCAAAGCATACGACCAATCCACTGCCATCTACGTCTGCGTATAGTACTGGTCTATGGATTCTTGACCCATTCTTCTATGAAGTTCTTCATTAGAAATACGGTTGGGCAAGAAAATCCTTAAGATGTTTCGTAGACACCTATTCACAAACAATTGCAGCTTACTTGTGACAGTTGTTAATATTTTCCACGTGCTGCACCCATACAGAAGCACGGATTTAAACATTGGAGCGGAACAGTCTTAGCTTGCTCCGACAGAATTATCTGTCCATAAT
Organism: Meliscaeva auricollis; assembly: GCA_948107695.1. Lineage (NCBI taxonomy): Eukaryota > Metazoa > Arthropoda > Insecta > Diptera > Syrphidae > Meliscaeva > Meliscaeva auricollis. The sequence continues at coordinate 111,082,629 of OX403616.1, read as the reverse complement.
TTGGACAGCATTCCGAAAGCAGTTCAGTTCCGCCTTTGTTAGAGACAAAACTCCCAAGATATTGAAAGTCTTCTACTTTCTTTACCGGTTATCCAGAAATATTAACTTGAACGAATTACAAGTTACTTCGTTAATTTTTAGCCTTACGATTATTAGGCGTCACTTATAAAAGTTTATTGTGTAAAGGACGACCTGATAGGTCCTATCAGTATGGTTTCAGTCGAAGAAACGTCAAGCAATGCAACTTTCAAATAGTCAAACCGCTGATTTTTAAGAATTAATATTGGAATTCCAAATCGATACACACTATCTTTTAAACGATGGTCTTTACAACTACATGAACCTGGTCATAAATCGAAAAAGGGTAGAATACTTGGAGCGCATGACCATCGACCCACAAGCCCGATGATTCTTTGAATCAAAACCCGATGGACAAAGTGAAAGAGGAAACTTATATCTTAGACGGGTGGATAACGATCTTATTCAACTTAAGTGTTAGTAATTGGAGGCAACTAGTAAGGAACCGAGCTACGAACTGGTTGGCTTTTTGATTTGATCGACTCTGGATTCTAAGCGTCATTATATATAAACATTTCTCTTTCATACACTTTCATATGAAAACAAATGTAAACCTTGATTGATGTTTTAAATTGATATCTCTCTTTAGAAAAACCCTGTTGCCCTATTGACAATCTGAACTGGCATTTTGTTTCGCCGAAAACTTTTAATCATATTGCCAAATTTCTGAAGCAGAAAAATATTACCAGAAAAAATATTACTGGCGATGACTTCAATTATGGAATGTAACCACTCTCAGTATGACATGGCAAACAAAAGTAAGATTCCCTTAACATCAACTAAAAATCAAAAATTTTTCAATTCTATTTTCTATGAGTATAAACTTTTTTTTTTTAATTAATCAACAGATGTATCCCTAAAAACACTGTCACTCAAGTTCTTGATTAGTTAAAGCAAAAAAAAAAAAAAAAATACTAATCATAGAGTCTTACAAAGTCCGTATCATGCAAAAACAAAAAATAAAAGAATAAAATAACACAAAAGAACTATTTATATGCTGATAGCTGTTCTGATTGAGAAGACAGAAAAAAGATATCATCTGTGTAAAAAAAAAAGATTAAAACATACAAAAGGGGGCGGCAAAAGTGCATTCGTAAAGCTTCTTATTTTTTTTTTTTTTTTAGTTTAAGTTTTATAAACGATAGATGTGCCCAATTTTGCCTCTTATGTCGTCGGTATTTTATTTTTTTTTTAGTTTATTTTAATTTTTGGGGGACGACGCATACGTAACGTTTGGCTGCTATTTTTATAAAACGACACAGACAAAATTAAAATAGACACACAAAATGACAGACGCGAGTCGGCAGCTATAAGAGAAACAGCAGAATAAAATAGTAAAAACAAAACAACAAAAGCCTTTTTTGTGTGACAAACGAAATGACAACAACGTAAAACGAGGCCAATCCGCTATTAATATTAGTTACAACAATAAATACAGTTGTGTTTATAAATTCTCATAATTTTTATAGAAAAAAGAAAAGGCTGACAATGACAAAAATACAAAAAAAAAAAAAAACTCCAAGAGAAACAAATTAAGTTATTGAAATGACTGCTAAAAAATAAAAGAACTTAACAGAAATATGAAATCTTTTGAAAATGGGTAACATTAGGAGCTAAACAACTTTGAAATAGCCTTAAATGCTCAGACATCTCTAATGAGGCTTTATTACCACAAAAGAGGCGAAAAGTTGTTTGGAGTTTATTTAGGTAAATCTTCTGTCATGGACCATGATTCATGATAAAAGGACTTGTTATTTGGCCAGCCAGCAAGACGCCATCCACGGCTGGTACTGTGACTTCTAGAAGTAGGTACCCTTAGTCAATATTTTTAATGTCAATGGGCTTCATATTAATTTAGATTTTTTTTTTGTTGTTGTTTCTAAACAATTTAATCTTATAACAAAAGTATTTAGAATAGATATTTATACCTAGTTTATAGGAATTGGATTTTATCGATATAAAAATCGTGACATGAATATGAAAGATGTGGCCAAGCGAAATTCTTAATGGATAAAGATGAGAGATGTGATATGGTTTTAATATGTTCATTAAGTTTATTTGGCACGTTTGTGGATGTTTATCCAATAAAGTCGCTATTTCAATTGTTAATTTATTATTATCTTCTTGAAGACCAATAAATCCTCTTAAAGTCAATTAAAGCAACACTTATGTAAACTATTTTCGTTTTAATTGGGTAAGAGAATGTCCTCTAAACCTCCAAGTTTTAACTTCCAAGTTACATGTGGACCTTACACAGGGATTTAAAATTTTATCCCACTGTTAGAAGTCAGTATTGCGTACGCAAGCTCGTTGAATGGCTTGTGGACAGTTTTCTGAATCACATATCTGAGTGCTGAGATCCTAAAGGTTACCTTTTTCCAAATTATTATTTTCTTTTTATTTCAGCTTTGAAAACGAAAATAATTTAAATGGCTTTTGATTGATGGGTATTACCCGGCGCATTTTTAGCTGCGCATCTGTGAAGTGCAAAAGAGAAAGGTAATAAAACATTCATACTATTTTTTATTTTATTTCCTTTCTCTTTTGCACTTCATACATGCGCAACTAAACATGCGGCCGTGTAATACCGGTCATTGAAAAATCTATGTGGATATTGCCAAACAAATGTAGATTGTATGTCTACTTGAGCACCCTTTACTTAGTTAGTGTCTTAAGAGGACTATTGAATACATACTCGCCTGCTACACATTAATAAACAGTAGTCCCAAAATCGCAGCATCTTCACGGATAAACATAGAATAATAGCTACATGATACCGTGTTCTGTCCATTCCTATATGGAAACGATTTTGCAAACGATGCGGTACTTCCGCACGAAAAAATTTAAAGAAGTTTGATTTTTAAACGGCTTTTACCGCAAAGCGCAAAGTGGTCCAAACGTTGGACATCCACATCTTAACATTGCGGCAGTTCCTGAATAACCGGGAATTCTATGTTTGGACAAAAAGTTTTATTCAATTGTTTGTACGAAGAAATACTTTCCTATTAAAAATAAATTGTGATCATAGCCAGTCCTGGTGATGGTTTTTAAAGATACTAATTTCATATATGGTGTCCACAATTAAGCCCCATATGACATAACACATGCCTCATATTTTAATCGACTCTGGGGTTTCGTCTGAAAAACTGAGATCGTCTATCAACCCCAAATCCAAACTTATCGAAAATAAACAAACGGCATTCGTTTGTCCACCTCGAGCTCTTGGCACCCACCAAAAAATGGTCGCTTGTCCACCCTAAATTATCGAAAAATTAAAAAAATTAAGTTTGCTCTGAAAATTTTAAAGTCTCATAATTTGCATTCTTCCATAAAACAGGAGACGGATCCAAAAAGCTCAATATCCGAATATCCGAAAACCCAATATCCACAATCCACAAAATTTTGCGGTGTGCCATTTTGGGTTTTCGGGATTTTGGGATTCTGGATTTTGTGTTTTATGGTTTTCGGGATCTTGGGTTTCTTGATTTTGGCTTCTCGGGATTTTGAGTTGTCAGGATTTGAAATTTTCAGAGTAACGGAGGAAAACCCAGAGTCGATTAAAATGAGACATGTGTTCCGAAAGGGGGTTAATTGTGGACACCAAAAAATTTTTCGTATAGCAGTTGAGGTCCAAATTCTAATACAAGTCATTTTTCTAACTTGCTTAACGCATGTATTGTTAAGAAAGAAACATTATCCTCTAGGAAAGACCGATACGATTGCATACTTCGACACAACCAATAAAATCCAGTTCAGAAACGACATGTCGCTCCCAACTGTTGGGAAAACCACTCCTTCACGGCTTCGTGGGGTGAATTACATAGTTAATCCAAAAGCAATGCTGCTTGTTTAAGCTTCGAATAGGTTTCTGAGAGAGACAAATCACGAGTATGTTCGTGTTTGGTAGTTTTCGACTTTTCGTATGCGACAATTCTGTCCCTGGATTATAACAGTAAAGTTCTTTTGAAGTAACGGTGTTACTGGATCGATCCATTCACATTATGCTAACAGATAGTCGGGCAGCTATGAAACTTTAGTCCAGCTATGGAGATATGAAATCAGAAGCTTGAACATTGACCTTTGGTTCAATATAGTCTAATCTGAACTTTAGGTCGTAGTGGCTTTGGGGGCAATTAATGTGCAGATGAATTAGCCATGCAAGGATCAGTCCTTCAAGATTCACTTGCAGAATGAGTTAACATTTTTTTCAGAGTTATGAAACCCAAAACATTGCAGAAAGAATTAGATTTCTCCCGAGTTTTTTTTTCGTAGAACCAAATCACAGGACGGACAATATCAGTAAGTAAATTCAATATCTATTGTATTTCACCGGAAAGTTCCTGGCCTACCTACAATAAATTTAAAAAAAAAATGAATTATTCATTTATATATACTCAGCATTGTCGCAAGCTGCACTGGACACTGGCTTATGGGAGAAAATATGATAGAGTTGGGAATCCTATAGCAACAACTTATGTCATTATCATGGGGAGGCGGTTATCCACGTTCTATGCCTCTGCCGGATTCTCGCCAAATCAAGGCGAATCATGGTCTTGTTTTGACCAAAGGCATTCTTTTGACTACAATAACGAGATCTCTGAAAGAAAATGGAAACATTACGATATCCCACAACTAATTTGCCGCATAAAGTTCGCAGACAAAAAAAGCCGTAGAACGTTTGTTCGGAGCAATATTCCTCGCAGCCGCTATTCAAACCTTCCTACCTACCAGACAGTGATTCGGACATCCAGAATACTGGAAGACCGGCTAATGTCCATCGCACCATGATTAGTTTTCGTTGATATGGAGATGACAAAGTGCTTGCAAGTCCAAATGTAAATAATGAGGTATGGGGAACGAATGCGTGATATTATGACATTTCATCGAACAACCTGAATCCGTCTCCGAAGTGTTGAGTCTCGAACTTACTACCGTTTTGTTTTGACGTTAAAGTCGCCAAGTAATCTTAAACCTTCCATCATACATCTTTTTGAGAAGGTTTTAGAACGCTTTCTTTGGTTGAATCTCCTTTGTTGATACTTCGGCAGAAATCAGATCACAAATCTTTGTGATGAAATAGATTACAAATCTTGCAGCTTTTCCTTATGTGTTGCTAAACTCGTTATAAAAATAATACTTGAGTCAATGATTTGTTACCAAGAATCAAAGGTTGTGTAGATTTTACTACACAACCGCTAGGTAAGGTACCATTAGTATACTCTAGTATAATTAATCAAAATGTAAACAAACTCTCAACATCAAGTTATCATTTTTGTGTTTTATTTATTGTGACTCATGAACTTCTACGACGCAAATTAACTCTTTCTATTTTCTGACTTTTCGTTTCCAATTAAGATTTCGTCGTCGAATCATCGAAATGGAAATCCAAATGACAAGAGATTTGATTGTAAACACAACACAACAAAAACAACAACAACAAGATGGGAAAAAAAATCACCGGATAGTCTCCAATCCAATCCAATCCACCTTGTCGCTGTCTGCCTGCTGTTGCTCTCCTGCTGATGCTGCTTTCCATTCAAAAGTTGTTTTCAAATTCGAATACGAAAATACCTGCTAGACAACTTTTCGCGCCCACTGTAGTTGTTTCTGCTTGACTATTCCTTGTTGTTGTTATTGTTGTCTCATTCGTTTTTGCAAAGAAAAACAAAAACAACTCTCACACATTAAATTCCGAGACACGACTACGACACAACAATACACGGGGAAGATGAAAAAAAAAAATCAAAAAAAAAAAAAGATTTGCAGAAGCAAAGCAGAATCCGCCTGCGAAAGCGAATTGGGTTATCAGGTTACTCGCTGGCTGTTCAATGATTATATTTTTCGATAAAAAAAAATCAAATTTTCATTACAAAAACTGACAGCTCCATTAAAACATAAATTTTATTTAAAAAAAAAAAAAAAATTACCTTGGGTTTGTTCAACCACTTTCGAAACGTATCCATTTTGGGGCGTCGAGTTGAGTCGACGTTTATCTGATGACGACGACGACGTCACGTCAACTGCAGCAGCGCAGACCTTGGCTCCTTATGTTTGGTTTAATTTTTGTTTTTTTTTTTCAACTTTTTCTTTTTTTTTATTTTTCACGAAGGAACGCTTCTTCAATTGGAATGATTTTTGTGCAAAATTTTATTTAATATTTGCTATATCTTCCAAGCTAACTGGAATTTGTTGTTTTTGATTCACTTGCATCACACATTTAATTAAAATAAATAAAAAACGAAAAAAAGAAAACTTGCACAACACAGAAAATAAAATAAACTCCTAGAATTCCACTCGGACTTCACTCGAAAGAAGACGACGACGACGACGACGTTGAAACACGACACGAGCGACGAAGTTTCAATGAAAAATATTAATTCCACTCATTTGATATGAGAGCACTATTGGCAGCTTTTTTTTCTTTATTTTCACAGATTCTTTGTTGATTTATTTGAGCACTTGAGGTAAATATGTTTTCTTTAGCAATTTAACAACAAAATTATTTATTTATTTTATATTTCAATGCTCGTCCGAGGGCAATTGAAGTGAATGAAAATTTACAAAAAAAAAATAATAAAACAAATTCTCTTCTCAAACGAAATGATGATGGCTACGACGACAACGACGACGACGGCGACAATGACATTTCACGTATGAAATGAATCCGAAATCAAACAAGAAACAACGCATACAGCCCGTAGTCCCGTTGGTTTGCTGGATTTTGCTCGTGGTTTATGAAATCAATAGTAATAGTGTTGTCTCTTTTTGACTAACGCCATAGGTTTTTGTGTTTTGAAATAAAAAGTGAAACAGAAATATAAATGTATGGAATGCGTTGTTAAACGATGCTCGTCGTTGAAATTCATTCCGAATTCGGAGTAGCTATTTTGTTGATATCGATATTCCTAGAGATGTGTAAGCAGTTACATTTTATCGAAATTGATTTTACAAAAATAAAATTGGTATTCATGAAACCTGTTAAACGTGGTAAAATGGTAAATCTAGTAATTGAAATCTATAGGAAATCCTTACCAGAATATGGTTTACCATCTGAAAATGGCAATTTAAGATATAACTTATATGTAGCTAGTTGACGAAGGCAAGGAATGAAATATAATATTTTCCAAATAATTCAAGTATCAATACATAATTTACAAACATTTACCCAAGTTGATTTAAGGAGTGTTCATGAAACAAATATGCGTGGTAAACAAAAAAACACTCTCGGGCTAAGCACTTTAGGGTAGAGTCGGCACCCTTCGACAGTGGGGCACCTCTGAAAGTCCTTATTTTTGTGTGTGCATACCTTTAAAAATTAAGTAAAAAATTGTGAACGTTCCGTGTTCATACAATTAATCGATAATTTTGACGTTTTCATACAAATTATCGATGATTTAACAGAAAAATGAGTAGCACAGATCTTTAAAGAATTCAGCCCTGAAAATTCTCGTGGCTTAGCTCCTAAGCCCCAGGGGCTAAGTTGTTGTTGTATTTAACATGAATAGTTCTTATCCCCGAGAACGTTTTTTTTTGTTCAATTTAGCCCAGGTGTCATGATGGTACAAAGAGTGATGGTTTTCAAAGATGCAGAATGTGGGAGAAGACTTCCTCTTTTACTAGCTTCAGGTTAAGTTCCCATTTTGAAGACTTTTAAGTTAGTTTCATCCTTTTTTTTTTCTTGTGTCTTTATTTGAACACCCGAGGTTCCGCTGCAGTCGTTAAGTAGTATTTAGGGTCTGTTTACATCAACTGTTTTATTTTGGGAGTTTTTCGAAGGTACATTTGTGGCAATATCTTCAAACCCAAGTAACAATTTAGCCTGTATAAAGTTTAATAAAAGTAAAGATTATGTAAGCCATCCATTTTAAAGTAAAATGAGGGCTTTATAAGGAATTCTAGAAGATTTCGAAGGAAGTCTTGCATACAGATGGTAAAAATGCCTCATGAAGACCTGTTTCAAAAGACTCATTATTTCAAAATAGGTGTTTTTTTTTTTTTGAAAAAGCTATCCGCAGTACAGTAGCATCTCACACGTATTACAAAAACAAAAACGAACTGCTGATAAAAGGAAATGCTGAATCCAGCAGCCAATAAATTTTTGAAATGAATTTGAAAAATCTCAAAAATCTATAGGCAGTATAGGATTTAACTTTTCTTTTTATGGGCAGTAAGATGTTGTTTGTGTAATATACGTGTTAGATGCTACTGTAGCTTTGCTAAAAAGACACATCTAATGCTTCCCACATCTAAACAACTTTTCGTTTATTTTCGTTTACTAGAAGATTCTGTTGTTTGCAGCAAATTCTGTTGTTTGCAGCAAACAAATGAATAGTTTATAAAAAAAATCTCAGCTGAACTTGGTGTAAATATAAAATTCATTTAAAGCAAATGACTGCAGGAAACAAATTTTCTTAATAATTGTCTCTACGTTTTCGGTGTTCTTATGCATTCTATTGATACACGAAAGTTATCTACGAAAACGTCGTTTACTTTAATTTACAAGTGCAACATAATGAATAATAAAACACACCTACTTACTCAATCGGTTCTCAATCTCTTGATTGGAATCCTAACAGGACACAATTTAATGGGCATAGTAACAGCTGGCTTATGTAGAATGTGTTTGGACGTAAAGAGAAGAAATGGGTTTCATATCGTTTGCTTAGGTAATGCCCCATTTAAGCTCGAAGCAGCCCTCGCGGGGAATTGTTTTGGCGAAGAATTGGAGGCATCTCAGCAAAGCCCAAGAAATGGCAATAGTCTTAAATCTATTGCGAGTTGGTGATCATTTAGGTACCAAGAATACCTATAATTTGTTTCCTAACCATCCCTTTCTCTTCACAGAGAAAGTAATGGCTGCATTGAGATCCAAGTCAGGTGTTGCTACCTTTTCAACTTTCAATTCAATTTTTATTAACAAAAAAATAAACAAAAATTTAATAAAAATTAAAGTCTTATATTTTCTGATGACTTAAAATCGATAAAAAAAAAACAATAACATTTTTGCGGAACAGCTTATAGCCAATAGGCTATATCTCAAATCTTAACTTTATACCTATCCCTTACAAGCTAGTAATTTCAGTTTGTGATTCAACATTTTCATCCAACTTGCTCTTATCAGCTGGTTTCGTCGAACCAAGATCAATTTTTTCACCTTTCCTTTCTCTTCTTTTCATCAAAATATAGCAGATTCTAAAATTTACAAGAAAACAATTATGAACTTTTTGCGAAAGAAAATGTCTCAAAACTCACATAAAAACAATGACATTTGGTATGTAAAATACTTCACTGAACAGAAATACTGCTCCAGGAAATGTATCAACGGAATTCTTATAAACGTAACTGTAGAGTGGTGAAATAATGAAAGTCGAAATTGGTTCAGTAACTCCTAAGACAGCGTACAACCGACCCAGTTCGTCAGCTTCAACGATACTCGAACCAATTGCTTTAATAGCAATAACCCTTAGACTGACGAACATTTCGACAAGCCCCGCGCAATAGTAAAGGACGGACTCTCTAGCATAGGCCTTAAAGTAAAAGGTTAACAATTGGGCATATATATGAGTATTTCTAATATAAACTTACAAACATCGGCCTTGAGATAACTATGCTCGTTGCGGAGAGCACTCCAATAGCTGGATCGGAAATTTTCAAGAGTTTACTAAGAACCGCAGTTCCAATGAAGGTACCTTAAGAGAACGCAAGCTTAAAACCATTTTTTAAAACAAATATGCACTCCCGTACTCACCTATTATGGTACTTGCTGATGAAAATGTACTATACGCGCTAAATTGATTGCCATTCCAGTTGAGCTTGATAAGAATGTATCGGTACCAGTAATCGTTTTCACCTTAAATGATCAGAATTCTTGAAAATGTCTATGTTTTGTGAATGATATCTTACCGGAAGCGGGACCTGCAGTGAAGAAATAAGCAATCACCATCAGAATGAACAGAGCTTGACCATAGTTTGCTCTCTTCTCGAATGGCATTTTAATACATTCTATTGCCAAAGTTGGATCGAAAAACTCGGCTAAGCATGATTTCTTCGGTGGTGGTTCTTGTCCAGATGATATTGCTGCATCAAGAGCTGAGATTGCTTCTCGATTTCCATTGACTTCAGTGACATCAGTCACTTCAAAGGCTGTATTTGTTGTTCCTAGTTCCTCTTGTTTGTCCTTATTAGCTATGGGTATTTCCTTGATAAAGAACAGCACGTAAGAGAATGCGACAAGCTGAAAGATCCAACTCATTGCAAATGAATCTAAAATAGGAAACAAATTGTTAAGAGGTATAAGCTTGTCAAAGCCAAGGGATCAACATACAAATATATCCCAGTTTCTGGAAAAGAATTCCACTAAATGGAATTCCAGCAAATGGAATAGCATTCACAAACATGGCGAAAATTCCAAATCTGTAACGGAGATTAAAGTTTTTGAATTTCAGGTATTTTTATGAACTATAATATAGCTATAGCTACCTAAAGATTCTATCAGGTTCCGGAGTAGCATTTGTTATATAACCGTATACAGCCATGAGTACAAAATTAAATCCACCAAACATTGCCGGGACAATGGCTTCGATGTACGCACCAAATTCCATGGGGAAAACATCAAAGAATATGGCAGAGATGAAGAGCCCTAGAAGCAAATTTATTCAATGGAATGTAACGCAATTGAATGAATTTCGGTACGAGTTAACTTACCTAAAAATTGTAAACCTTCTCCGATAAGAGGAAACAAGATGCATGGTTTACGTTTGTTGTAGCGGTCACTCCATCCACCAGCGAAAAGAATTACAATTAAAGGAAATATTGCAGCTGAAATGGAAATAAAGAAGAAGTTTATTATAACATTAAAGGTTAGGTAATGTATAATTTAATTATTCGACATTTCTGCAGTTTTTGGAAAATTTAATAGTGAAAGATTAGTTTTTGGTTACTTTTAGTACATAGTTGAACCAAAAAGTTAATCTTTCAGGGTAAAATTTTCCAAGAACTACAGAAGCTTTGAAAATTTTGAAGCGTTTTTTGCATTTCTGACCTTGTTGCGAAACGAAATTTTTTTGGCACACCTCAGATTCGAATTTCGCACCCTCATATTATAAAATAAAAAAGAAATCAAAACTACTCCCTAAGGATCCTTTTTGATCAAAAACTTTCTGTATTCGCTATTATACCAGTTGATATCTTTATTTTCGTATGCCTAGGTAGTGTTTAAAGAAACAGTTTGCACACAGCTTGCTCAGCAATATCCTGTCAAGCCAAAGGGTTGCCACGCGTTAAAGTTAAATTATTGTTTTTACTTGCTCAATAGGACAAGTATTGCTTTCGTGTCAAAAAAAATTGAGGTTTTAATTAAAACCAATATTATGATGACGGAGAAGAAGACTAAAAAGTGGTTTTCGTCATGCCGTCCGTCGGTTTGTGCGTCCATCTGTACACATATCCACTACCTAAACGCGTATAAAATTTGGTTGAGATGATTTTTATGTAATTTTTTGTTTTTGAATATCTCATCTAGAACGAACCTACCTTCCATACAACATTTTTGAGTTAATCAAGTTTTCTCGAAAACGTCTCTAACGATTTTGATAAAACTTTTTGACATGATTTCTTTTATAACGATAATTTTTTTAATAAATACTCAAATTTTTAAATAAAATTTTCTCTAAAATAATCATGCCTATTATGGAATTCGTAATACTTTACTCCGGGGAATAAGTGTGTTTCACAGGGTTCGCATTCGCGTTTAAAACAATTATAAACTTACTAGGTGAACTACATTACCACTATGAGGACCTACCTTACCAGGTACCTTATCAAAAATAACGGTACCTGTCATATACTGGTTTTAGAAAAACTCATTTTTCTCAAAAATGGTTCCTATGATTTTTATTAAAAAATCATGGTAATGTTTTCAAATAAGGTCTATCTTTAAATGAAAACCATTTTTTTTCAAAAACCGGTATTAACGGTAACCGTTTTTTATAATTCTGATTTTCTCCTTTATGGCAATCAATTTCAATAAATTTTTTTTACATGAAAGCTTTTATGTTGTTGTAATAATGTTTAGTAAAAAAAATTTAGAAAATTATTTTTTTGGATTAAAAAAAAAAAAATTGGAAATTTTGTTTTTGTTTTTGAAATTTTTTTTTTTTTAACTACTCAATATTTTTTTTTCAAAATTTAGTTTTTAGATGTTGATTAATAGAAAAATCAACATATATAAAATCAACACATATAGAAAAATTGTTTTTTTTTTAAACGGGTCTAACAATTTTTAAACTTTTTTCTAAAAATGTATAATTATAGAAGAAATCAAATTGCATACTCCGTTTTGGGGTTAAATTTATTTAAAAAGCTGTTTTATAATTTGAAAATCGAATTTTATGTGTTTTTTAATTTTGTGTTTTTCTAAACCTGCATTTACAATTTTTTAATTAACAAGGCTTAGAATATCGCCGCGTTTCTGCGTGAACCTCGTAACTACATTTTTTTTAAAGATTTTCCTTAACAATAGACATCATTGAAAAACTATGAGAAAGGAAGACGAAAAAATATAAATGGTGAAATAACCAGTTTTACAGTTAAGTCGATTTCTTTTTATTCAATCCAATCATTCAATTTCGAGAAAAACTAAAATTTCATAAACAACATTTTTGCTTTGTAGATACATATACGTGGTTGACGCAGAAACGGGACGATATGTAGTAAAAAAGGTAAAGGTAAAGAGGTACCGTTAATAGAATTTTTACAAACATTTCTTTCATTCCAGAAGTATGACCCTTCTATCAACATTAGACACAAAAATTTTAATCAAAATCGTTAGACACATTTTTGAAAAAAAGTTAGCTTTCCCTTAATTGCTATATGGCAAGTACCATTAGTTTTGGTCCTAAAAAAAATCAATTTCTTCTCTACCAAATTTGAAGAAAATCGCTTCAGCGGTTTAGGCTGTTGCTCGAGGTATACACAGACAGACAGACGGATGGACAGAATTGCGAGACCCACTTTTTTCGCATTCTCTATCATCGTAATGTGATGTCTGATTGTTATCTCAAATGTAATGCAGTTGGTACGAATGAAAAACTATTGCGGGTATTGATGTATTATTTTTCAGAAAATGGTTTTCATTTCTTGGCGCTAAGGTTATCTAATCTCCCCGTGCTTTTAGTATGATGAATAACATTTGAAGCGCCATGAAAAATTTCGTTTATGAAAAGTAATCATGTAAGACGTTATTGTTTACTTTTGTTGTATGCGTACAAGTGCACAATGTTCATAAAAGTTCTATAAAATATAATCCTAATTCACCATTAAAAAAAAACAAATAAAAATATACTTGAAATATTTGGCCATGCTTACAACTATGTTTACAAAGTAAATCAGTTATTTATCTAATCGTAATAAGTACGACATGTATATCATCTTTTTTAACTAGCAAATCAGCAACCAGGAATTTTTTTCCCAACATGATACATGACATACTGATCCGGTCGCAGACCTTACAATGTAAAGATAACATCTTTCTCGTGTGTTGTTATTGTTAAGTCGCTGTCAATCACGGATTTAAAATATAATTGAGTAATTCATAACGCATTTTTTGACATTCCATTACCGGAGATTTGTCAATAACAATAATTGTTTAACAACAATAATAAGACCTGAAGATATTATGATGATTATTTTCATTATTGTTAATCACATTCTATTCATACAATGTTTAATTAATTACTTTCTCATGCATATTTACTGTTGATCACATAAAAGTTATTACTTTATTTTTCAAGACACTGGTTATTACAGATTTCTATTCTATCATCTTCTTTTAAACTTGTTTCATATATACATTTTTTTTTTTAATTTAATAAAAAAATGCACACATTCCTTTTCATCTATAAGAACCAAATATTTCAGCTAGAATATTAATTTGACATTAAGTAGGTACTAGTTTCTTCTGAAACGGGTTTCTTTTTTTTTCTTTTGTTTCGCTATAAACTTTTGTTTCTGCATATTATTATAAAATTTTAAGTTATAATTAAAAAAAAGTCGACAGAACACATTTTGTTTTACAACAAAAAAACAATCAAAAATGTATTTTTAGAAAAAAAAAAAAATAATTTAAATGTCCTTGGCATTTTACTTTAATGCAAAAACTTTTGTTTGATAATAAATTATATTAATTGCATTTCAAACATTATCGTTTCCAACACTTCCCGATTAGGTCACTTTAATAAACTCACCAATTGGTGCTCGAATTCCAGAAACCTCTGCACTCAATTTCTGAGCATCACGCTCGGCCTTGCAAACGGTATAGTTGAAATTCGGTGATAAATCTGTGACACTCCACAGCAGTCCACTGCCAATTTCTGTGATATTCTCAAAGTTGAATCCATCACAGTCTTCAATACCAAATTCTTCTTTGTCAAGAATCGCCTTACACACTATTTCACTGTAGTTGTAATTTACCCTACACGCCTACACAAACACAAATGGCATATGAATAAAATTAAAAAAAAAAAAAAAACTTCATTGCGTGTGCAAACCTTTTCCAGTGGGAAATTCTGGATGGCCACCGCATTAAACACACTCGGCATTAGGTAAAAGAACATAAACGGTTCCATATTGATGTACTTCCGGTAGGCCCATAGTTTTTTGAAAAAGTTCTCCTTCTCTTTCGCCTTTGGCACTTCACTGGTTTCCATAATTTCGAAATTTACGAACAAACAAAAATGTAAAAGAGTTACGAGTAGGAACTAAGTAAAAAAGATGATTTTTAATCGACAACGAATCTCGGAGAACTAATGATTGAGGGATTTCCAAGTCTCGCTCAGACTTTGATGCTATATCTACGCAAACTTAGGTATGAAGTTGAAATGGTATAGATTCTTAATAGAATCTATAGAGCCATTGGCAGCGGGATGGAAGATATGTTTTATTTTTGGCAGAAAACCAGTTTTATAGAAATGAAATGAAACTGAAATTTAAAAATTAATTTGTCTGAATTATTTTGAAGAATATAAAGAAGCTGTGAATAGGTGTGGACAATAGCTCAAAAGGTTTGTCCAGATGAAACACGCGGCGATGTTGTTTTGTTATATTGAAGCTGTTTTTAGAATCTTGAGGTCAGTTTGGTGTTTGAAGATTGCACATCTGTAGTTAGGTATGCGGAGATTAAGTGATGATGAATCTATCATTAAAATTTAATTATAATTATACTGATGGGGCACTTAAACAGATATTGTTTACTCGTACAACATTACGATTGCTTACTTTCCAGATTTGATTAATTTTGAGACATTAGCATAAATAGTGTGTACCTATAGTAGACAAGTGTTGATCTCTTATTTTGATTAACTAAAAGATAAGTTTAAGAAAAGGAAGTTCTTTTACTTGACTGTGGACTGAAAAACTAAAAAAAATGTGAAAATGCAAAAAAGAGTTATGTCCAGTGATGCTGGTTTAAAAAAGGTACAAGGAAATTGGTACATATTATGCAGGTGTTTGTATCTTAGGGATAACATATTATTATTTTGTTTTTTATTGATGCGGTTGTCTCAATATTTTGTGGGCATCTTAACTTTAAAAAGTACAGTTCAGCAAAATTTGGAGCACGCAATTAAGTATTTTTCAGACAATTTGATAAATATTTATCACTAAAGACATCGATACTAAATCAATATGTCTTGAACTTATTTTCGGGCTGAAGAAGAAGCATAGGAGTGAAAGAAGGTTATTTATAAAAAGGCAACAACAAACTCTCCAAGATACAAATGGTATGCTACAACATTTTAGTTTCTTGGGATTTTCAAAACCCCCACGCAGCGTATCTCCAAACTAATAAGTAATAAGATTTTATTTTATTGGACTATTCTCTTTTACCTACAAAATTTTATATCTGTTCAATAATAATTATCATCAGTCTAAATTAATATCAGTCTTAAAATTGGCTAGAACAGGGATGCATATGAGGTAATTGTTAGAGGGTTTATGATCTCCCCCTGCTCATGAAATTGATTGTTGTTTTTTTTCATAAATAACGACATGATTTGCTAAGATTTACATAATTCTTTATCAGAAACTAGTCTAGGGCAATTTCCCAATATTTTCAATGACCTATTACCTAATAACAATGATAATGAACAATGAAATATTAAAAATAATAAGTGTGTTATTATAGCAATTTCAAAATAATACCGGAATTCAAATATTTCAAATTTCTTTCAAAGACATTTAAAGCCTCCCCAAAGCAACGTGTCGCACTGTAAGTCGCCATACCTCGACAATACGACAACGGCTTTCATAAGAAAAATGCTTTGTCACATTTGGTGTCGATCCTCTCTTTTGACGCTGCGCTGCGCTGTGTTAAAAAAATTTGTTGTGTGGTGGTTATTGTGTCGCTTTGCCGTGTGTCAGTGCGACACTTAGGTTAGGACAAGCCTTCCAATTTCAAATTATTTCGAAGTGACATTCTTTATCATTTCGCATAGATTGATTTTTTTTCAATTTAAGAAATCAAATTGCATCATTAGCCAATTTTTATCTTCCTGGAATGTTTTCAGGTGAATTTTCGTATAATAAGACACAATTTGTTGGGACGTAGCCGCTTTCCTCTCATTTTAGAACAAAATAACCAAGTGCAAACTTATTCTCTGTGAGAGGTTTAAGTTTTGAACTAGAGTTGGTCAAAAACTGAACATTTTTGCATGTATCCTACTAACCTGTGATCACTTATAGTACTATTAATTATCTGTAAAATGTCACCTCATAAATTATTATTAGGTTCGTTTGGGAATTTTTTGGGCTGATATATGAAATCTGTCAATTTTTTTAGAGTGGGTATGAAATTCTCAGAAATAGGGTCGAAACTGCTTAAAAACACGGAAACACGATGATCAAAAATATTGCTACTTTTTGTTTTATTTATTAATTAATTCAATTTTTGATTGTATTTAAAATTTTTGTTAATTCATTCAAAATTCCCGACATTAAAAATTTTTTTTTAATTATTTTTATTGTTTTTTTTTTTTTTGCTGTATGAAATGATTTTGACAGAATTCATATTTCAAAAAATTTTCAAAAGAGGATAAATGATTTTCTGTCTCAGTACGCCCTCTCTTGGCAGGTTTGACAGGACTTGGACTCAAATATAGTAGAAAATCGTCGTTTTGGCGAGTACCTGAACATACCTATTATGACACCTCAATCATTAATTGTTAACCCACATGTTTTTCAAAAAACCGAAAGTCAAAGTTCGCAATCTATGATTTTAAGCGAGAGAAAAAGGTTTCTTCCAGTAGCTCGAACGAAAAACATAGCTGATTAATATGTTATATGCAATATGCATACATAACAGATATCTATTATGTCATGTCTGTGACTAAAGTTTAGGTCATAACATCACTTTTTGGGAAATAACTCTTTTTTGAGAAAAAACTAACTACCGGCATTCGAATTTTTCACAATTTTGAAAAATTGCCGTTGCATCCACCCTGAAGTGGTGGACTCATATTCAAATTTTACTTAGTAACTTGGTCGAGTTTTAATAGCTGTTGAAATGTCACAATTCAAAGTAAAAGGCTGTTACTTTGAACTGTGACATAACATTATTTTCACAAAATTATCAAAACTTTGGAAATTTTTAGCTTGATTTGTAAAAAAAAAAAATAACCAAAGAGAATCGAAAGAAATGGGCCAATGCCGTTGAAACTATTTTCATTAAACTTGGTAAGTTATTTTTTTTGTTGGTTTTATAGAGAAGAGATCGCAATCTTTTGTCATAGGTATCACCTTATTATTCTCAAAAACGACTAACCGATTTTTAATGACATTTTTGTTAACTTTCCTCTGAATAAGTATATGTTCAATGATTTTTTCTGTCGCAACTTTTGAAAAAAATAACTTATTATGCTAAAATTAAAAGCTATCAAATTTTTCTAAAGTAACTGTGGATTATTTTTATTTTCATGCTCCAAAGATGTTGTAGACATTCAGAGAAAAAAAAAAAAAATATCGCACCGAAATTGGGCCCTTAATTTGAATTCTTATTCCGCACTTAACTAATTTGAAATATTCTCCTATAAGTTAAAGTAATAATGCTTTTTCCACTTACAAGAAGTCAAAACAAGTTTTTTGAACTTTTTGGCTTATCTTGTTGACTAATCGATTATTCAATTAAATCTTATTAAAATCACACTTACACGAACTTTAAAAATTTCTTAAAATAGCATTTGCACTACCGATTTTAGGAAATTCGAGCATTTCGTACGTCCAATAGCTATCAAAAAAAAAAAAAATAAAACAACTTAATGCTAAAACTCTATAAACCATAATTATCTATATGACGATTTTTTGACAAAATTAAAATCTCTCAAATTAAAGTTCTTCTTAAATAGACATTTACATTTTAATAAAGAAAATAGGATATGAGAACGAAATAAAATAAAATGAAAATGAATAGAACACTTTGCATTCTACCCCTAAATTAAAAGATCTCTTTTACGAGTTTTAAAACTAACCTTATCCTGCAACTACAATTGAATCCAATAAAAATCCTTCAATGAAACATCTCCTCATCTCCATATAGTGGGGAAAGAATTGTTAGTAGCTAAATATCAACCCGTTACCATGGCCATTGAAAGAACATTTCATCCTTTTTTGCAGAAGGCGGCTTCACCCAAAGTGGTAATTTTAATCAGTAAATGCATTGACTTTGCTTACTCGTCTGATAAACATCCTTCCCAAAACAATAGGTGTTAATAATCCTTATTAATCTTGTATACACCCTTAAGGATATAAGCTTTAGTAACGTATTGGTATCTCTGTTGATTCCACAAACATCTTTTAACTATAAAAGGGTTAAATCTTCCTGAGCATATCGTAGTCAAAGTTTGAATATTCTATCGCATACAAGTGTTTCAAGTGATTCTCAGTCTTTTCTTGTGGTAATAATGTTTGCATATAAGTAAAATATTTAAAATTCTTTAAGAAAAAGAAAGTTTACATTACAGTTTTTGAAAACTAAAGAAAAACAAACATTTTTGTATATGTTTTTCAAATTATTTCAATATGTTTTGGAGTTAGATTGGATTAATTAGAAATAACAAAAAAAAAAACTCTATCGTGAATAACAAATTTTGGAAATATCACTTCTACTAAATGTCAGAGTGGGTTAAAAAAAAAATCAAACAAAGTGTCTTCATGTCATTCAGTACAATGCAATAATGCCATACTCTAAATTCGTGTTTCCGTACTTTCCCATATTGTTAACAATCAAATTTGACCGTTAGTCTGTCAGTTTTGCAGTCAACTTGTTTGCTTAAAACGAAGTATCTCACATGTTTCCAATATTGAACACTTTAGAGCCACTATTTTTTATAAGAATGTAAAACTGGATTAAAGTCTCGAACTCCAGTTTTAGTGTATACCTACTATGTTAGTTGACTATGTTACATGACTAAGTTGAATATTGTTTCGCTTACATAAGCAATGCTCTTTTATTATTAAAGCTACATTATTGACAAAACACTTCCGTCGATATTTCACCGGATGTGTTACCATTATGTTGCTATAATTTAGCCAAAAACATTACAGAAAAGTAATCACAGTTTGACATAGACTGTGATTACTTTTCTATAAGGGAATAAATCCCAAACCCAGCAAAACACCTTCTATCACAACCAATCTCATACAATCATCTTATTCTCATAATGTCATGCATAGATGTCACTACTATTCATTTTTTTTTATTTTCAACAGATTTTAAACAAACACCATGCTTCGTTTCGTAGTCTTCTCTTTGGTCTCGTTTATCGTCATCATTAGCTGCATGGGACAAACTTTCCAATATTCTCGCGGTTGGACAAACGGCAAAAGATCTTCAACTCATCTTCACGAAGACCCAACTATTGCCGAAGTATTCGAAGTTCCATCAGAATCCGATAGGAGGTTGGAAAAGTGAGTTTAATTTATTGGAAATTTATGAATTTTTTTTTACTTTCGTTCTTTTATATCAAATAGATGTATTATTCAATTACAACGTTTGATCCATAATCCATACTTTGTGCGACCATCATACGGAGTCAGTAGCAATGGAAATAGCGGAAGTGGCAGTGGTAGTATTCATCATCAATCAAATGAAAATTTCGAAGATTTGGCAGCTTCCGAACCGGCTGAGTTCGCCACCAAGCATAATTGAGGGATTAATTGTAAAAGCCCTTCCAACAACAATAATAACTACACCCTACACTAATGATGACAACCCCACTACAACAACTTGGGCCTCTGCAAGGCTCCGTAAAACTTATAAATAATAAATGAATTGCTTTTTGGACTTCAGAATAACCACAAGTAATATGCATCAAGGACTCTCCTGTCAATCAATCTGAAATGTCTACTTTATAGAAAATTATTTTTTAAATATTACTTCTTTATTTATTTTTAGATTTGTAATGAGGCTGGACTTAGTATAAGAAATATTGTATTTATTTAAATAAACTTGTAAATAAACGAATTAAATGACCTTCAGAACTATTCAAAACTTCTTCTATATAATAACGTTTTGTTTATATTACTGATTCATTTTGATTTAACAAAACTAGTTTTGCTTAAGTTAAAGGATGCATATTTTCCACAATTGAACATCATTCCCATCTAAGGACTAGTTTGTTCACATCGGGTTGAGTTTCTAGAATAATTTTCAAAGGTTCTAATTAAATGGCGCTGATCAACTAAAATCGGTTGATATTTTTAGCTTATGATTATGATTCTTAGCAAACAAATTAGTTTAAGTGCAAATTTGACGATTTATACTTTGGAATAATGTGAACGAATTGACCCTAAGACTCGGAATCTTACATATTTGTTCGATAACAATACCAGTTTGTTGAAAACTTGCAGCTCTTATCCTCACAAAAACTTGTTCAGTTATAAAAGTTGATTTTAAGTTAAACAATTGGCGTTTTTCTTTGTTTACTCTGTAGAAATCACTGAGCAGAGGCTGAGCGATCAGAGCAGAACTCTGAGCAAATTCTGTCAGAGCCCTGAGATTTAATTAATAAACACACTTGATCGCTAAAATGATTCCAGCCGTAATTTGTACACACTAATCAACATTATAGTAATCCCAAACATTTCCGTACCGTTTCAAGAATTTTTGTACAAAAAAGTGTAAAACATTGATTTTTACCATAACTTTTGAGAAAAAAGTATTACGGTTTTTGGATACCTCCATTATTCATTGGAACAATAATTAAAAAAACAAATGAAAAATTTGTAGTACTCCCAACACAGGGGAATTCTCAATCCTTAACTTTTGGCGTTTACAGATTCCAATTATATTGATTCTATCAAAAGTTAATGTGTTTATAAATTTCAATCGCCGATATTGACACCAACGCCGTTTACAACAGCGTACCCACATAAAAATGTCTCAAAAAAGTGTTTTCTATACGTTTCATGTTTCAAAATGCAAAACGTTTATTTTCAAAATAATTGCGATACCAAGATAGTTCTTTTTGTCTATTCATAGAGGGGTCTCTTCAAATTAAAAACAAAAAAACGGAGTCCAAGACCCTTAACAAGATACACTCAAAAAATAAAAAAAATTGAATTGGGAAATGATTCTAACCGCATAGATGCGCCAAATTCATGGAGGTGAAAAATTTGATGTTCAAGCTTCGTTTTAAATCAAAACTACATTAAATTAAAATTTACTTCTGACGTACCGGGTAAAATAATTGAGATGAGTCTCCGAATGCATTAACTTCGTTTGAAACAGAGTCAGTTTTTGCTTTATCCCATCTAAATCATTCTGGGAAGTCCTCCATAACTGAAATTCAAGTGACAGAAAAATGTACTTAGACAAATTAAATTTAACTACCTCTATTTCTAACATGAAAAAGGCATAATTTTCTTCAAGAATTCTCACGTGCTTTACAAAAAAAATAAGAAGATTCATTATTTCTATTTGAATAAAAGTTGTCCGAAGGAATATAATGTGACTGTAGTTACAGTGATAAAATATCAAATTTGTTTTTATTTATACAAATAGCCTTTTTGGTATGCCATGGAATTGTTTTATCGTTACATAAATAGTTTTCTTCATAAATAAATTAAATTAAAGTGGTAATTGGAATTAAATTTGTGACATAGGGAGCGTACATCAAAAAGAGGATAATTTCGGGAACGCCAGTTTTGGTATGAATAATGCTTAAAACTATCATTTTTTGACGATATGTAAGGAAACAAAATCAAGACTATTACAATAAAACCTAATAGTATTTTGTTTTCTTTTTTAGAAAAAAAAAAAATAAACTATAGTGATCACTAAGTCATTTTCGGGAAAGCTTTTTGGTTATGAATGAGTTATACAGTATTCTCGAAACAAATCTGCATATTTTTAGTATTTTAAGTCAGAATGTAATGCAAGTATGGCTTGAATATGGATTTTTATCATAAAGTTTATGAGAAAACTTTAAATGGCATCATTTACCTGCAAGACTCAGGTACTAATAAATGCAAAAAATCAGCAATGATTATTATTTTTTAATATTCGTTTCTATTGATCATATAAAAATTCTTATGTATAAGTTCCTACATGTTCTATTTTTTTTTCTTGTGTTCCTCTATTCCATTTCTGAACCTGATCTTGCACAAGCTAATGAATAAAAATAAGGAAAATATCGGAGTAATATCAGACGAGTACGAGTTTTCATAAACTGTATGAGAAAAATGTGTTTACTATGGCGTATACGTACTTTTTGTATACAAATTTCATTTTCTGTTACAATATAATTATTTTTGATACAGTTTCCTACCCCATCACAAACAAACTCAATGAATGCAGTAAGCAGATTATGAAATAAAACACCATTTAATTTAATATTAAAAAAATCATATAAATAATTATGGAAAAATAATTTTTATTTATTTATCTGCTTGCTTACTTTCTTTGCAATTGGATATAAAACAGTAAACATTTCGCAAGTCTTCGTTTCATCGCACAAAATTATATTTCTAAACCTATTAACTATACACCATTTGTGTATAATTATTTAGTCCAATATTTTTAGATTAAACTCTAAGGCACGACACGGTCGCACGAACTTGCTCTTAGCGTCAAAGTTGCTGTGGGTGCTAAAGCTAAATATATAAAGTTTTTAAAAGTAAATACTTTTATAAGAAATTAAAAGAATAAACATAAAATTTATTATTAAAATAACTTAAGCAACTTCTTAAATTGTTTTGATCTCAAAACTACGTATGCCATTTTTATTTCTCTAAAAAAAAAATAATTTTGTATGTATAAAAATTCTCAAGCCTTGTTTAAAAAGAATTTGAATGCCAATTTTAAGAAAATATTATAGACATCTAAAACCAAAATTGTCGAAAAATTGATTTTTGAAAAAAAATCAGACTTTTCTTAAAAATCCAAACAAAATTTTTTTGAAAATGTTGATATGAAATAATTTGAAAATTTTTAAGAATCTGTTGTGTAAAAATTATCATCGAAATCCGTGGAGTAGTTTACGAGAAAATCAGACACGGAAAAACGGCTATATCTATGGGAGGTACCGTTTTCAACCGATGAAAAAATACTTTTTTTATTTTAAAAGTACGACATTCCCTGTTGCAGTATTTTTTTTAATCAAAATCGTTAGAGCCGTTTAAGAGAAAATTAGATTTTAACATATTGGTTCATATGGCACTGAAAAAAAACGTAACAATATCGCGCTTTTTTGCATGTTTATCAATGTTGCGTTGGGGGCTCGAAGTCGAAAAATTGGATTAAACATCAGCTTAACACCATAAACAACTCAGCAAAAAATCTGAACTACCGGATTTGACGCAAGGTCTGATGTACATATGCAGTTACTGTACTAAAAATAAAAAACTGTTTTTTTTTACTATTGGCTCACAAATATTTTAATTTAAATATTTAAAGAAAAACACAATGTTTGAATTTTTTAACAAATAATATTTGAAAAATTGTCTTTTTTTGTAATATCGGGGCTATGGACCCTGACATAAAGTGTCACATTTTATAGTCGTTTCCAATCATTTACAATATTTGTCGATTAAACAAATAATAACTTTTTAAAATGCTTGTTTTAAGATATTATTGATGATTGTACCGTAAAAGCAGCTCAAGGAAATAGAAGAATGAAGCTTCCAAAAATGCTTTTTAATTTATTCTGATCATTGTAAAGCATTTTTTTAAGTTTTGACTCCCTTTCATATTTATTCATGCAGTAGAATGTCAAAGTGCATTTTCAATAACACAATCAAAAATATTATCACTTCCAGTGACATTATACAATGAAAACTTTTGTTGATAATGGTTTGGATTCTAGTGTTCTACTAAAATGTGTACCCTTTTTAATAGCACTAATAAAACTTTTTCTACAAAGTACATGGTAGCAAATAGGTATACCTACTACTAAGCATGCAAGTTAAACTATATACTCTTTCAACATACAACGTCTATATTCATATTCCATGCATATATCCTTTTTGCGAGAGTGCTTAGGTTTTTTTTACTCAAGCATAGTAATTTCAATCAGTAAATGCATTGACCTTGCTTATTCATCTGATAAGCATCATCCTACCCAAAAACAATAGGTTCTAATAATCCTTGTTTATACAGAAAACACGCCTTTAAGGCACCCACTTAAAAGCTCACTCCAGTTTTATTTTGAATGTAATTTACATCTTATGATATAGATTCACTATACTATAAAAGAGTAAAGCTTCACTGAGAAGGATCATAGTCAAAGCTTGATTCTTCCATCCAAAGTAAGTGTGTTTCTGATTTTTTTTTTTGTGGTTTGCATATTGCAAATTCTGAATAAATAAAATCAATACAAAGTAGACTTGTGGAAGCTATAAAATTTGGAGAAACTTGGACAATAAAAGTGAAAAAAAACAATTAATTTGTCGATTCCATTTAAATTTCTCGGTTCAGACCCTACTAAATGAAAACTTAATCAAAAAAAAAACAATAAAAAATCATTAAATAAATACTTTAATAACATTTACAAAAATGTTTATCTAAGGGCTATTTGCTTTTATGAATTTAAAATACTTATTCTACTTTTTCCTTTGTGATCAATTCTGTCACATATGTAAGTGCTTATATTGTACATATGGTTAAGTTTTGCATCAGCATACAACAATATAAAAAGGCCTCAATTTTATAAACACCTAAGAAGTTTGTACTCAAACGGTGCTTATTATAATAATTTTTTGGATTTTTTCTTATAGAAACAAAAAACCATCATGCTTCGTTTTGTAGTCTTCTCTTTGATCTCGTTTGTCATCATTATTAATTGCATGGGACAAACTTTCCAATATTCACGCGGTTGGACAAATGGCAAAAGGTCTTCAACTTACCTTCACGAAAATCCAGCAATTGCTGAAATATTCGAAGTTCCATCAGAATCCGAGATGAGGTTGGAAAAGTGAGTTTATTTAAAATTCATTTATTTATTTTATTTTTAAACTTTTATCTTTTATACTCATCAGATGTATTATTCAATTACAACGTTTGATTCATAATCCATTCGTTATCCGACCAACATACGCAGTCAGTGGCAATGATTTGGTAGCTGCCAAGGCTGGGGAGTTCTCTACCAAACACAATTGAAGCATTAATTAAATAAGCTCTTCTAATAAAAATAATATCTGCACCCTTCACTATGACAACACCACTACAACATCTTCACTTCAAAATTACCACAAGTAATATTCATCAAATACTCTCCTGTGAATCAATCTGAAATGTCTATCAACAGATAATTATTTTTGAATGTAACTTTAAAAGGATTAAAAATCCTTAAAAAAATATGAAAAAAAACGAATTTATTTGTGTTAAATGTTTAAATTTGTAACTAACAATAAGTTTAAGAATTGTATTTATTTAACTGACCTTGTAAATAAATGAATTAAATTACTTTAAAAAAATCTGTTTTGTTGTAATGACTTGAAAGCAACACATACGAATATTATTTTTAGAAAACTAACAACATACAAAAGGAAATCGATTTACCCAAATAAATAATAATTTTTCTTTCTTATTAACCCAGGGAAGTCTTAAAATTTGCCAAACTTATGGTTTGCCATTTATTTTAAAATACAAAAACACACTGCCGGTGACTTGATTAAATCCAGTGGTGGTTTGGAAAAATTAAAATGAAGTTTTTCTTCGGACACAGTGGCAACACCTGTTTTAAGCCAACAACACTTTTAAGACAGAATATTCAGATTTATCCTTTAAAAAAAATGCAACCTCTAGTAAAGTACGTAAACTTGTTTATTGGTATTATTAAACAAGATTGCGTACTTTCACTTCAAATTTAGACGATTGTGTTGCAAAACTTGCAGGTTAAAACGGATGTTACTGCAGCTAGTTTTTTCCACAATTCTGTCAATATGTCCGTATGAGGAGCAACAGCCTTAACCAATTGGTTCAGTTTACTTCAATCTTGAATGACTTTTTTTTGGCGAAGTCCAGAATGGTTTTTCGAAATTTATTTGTTTGGACCAAAATTAACGATAGGTGCCTGCCATATTGATTTTAGTGAAACTGATATTTCTCTAAGAAAGCTCCTAGGAATCTTATTAAAAAACTCATGAACATTTTATTGGATAAGGTGTATCTTACTATGGAAACCCCTTCTTTTTAAATCTTTATTAAAAGTACATGCCAGAACGATTTTTTTTTTATTTCTGGCATTTATAACTTAACGAATTGATTTCAACGTTTTTTCTTTTACAGAATCTTTTTGAAAGCCTAAATATATTTTTATAAAAAAAAGGAAACATTTACCAAAAGTAATTGTTGCTAGTTTGATAGATGTTCCTTGTATGTTGACAATAAGATTATTTTAAGACCATTTTCTTGTAACCAACTTCCCGCAATATGCACTCAAAATATAAGTTTTTGAGTACACCTAGTGGACATAAGACCAATTTAAAAGCAACATTGTTTATTGGCATCATTATTATTTTTAAAAAACTGTATTGTTATTGCGCTATAACTTCCGAGCACTCCCACTATAGGGTCTGCAAGAACTCCACATCTTATAGTTACATTATAACCAACAGACCCCTGTTCAAAACTAGCAATCACTTAATGCTATCACTCAAAATGTTCCACAGACTAAATACTAGATAAATAGCATTTTTCTTATTTTAATAATTCAGTATGTCATAAATGTCTTTGAAAAAATTTACATTTGTTATTTCAGTTGTCTTTTTCCATTATTATTTGGATATTACTGAAAGATTGAGAAATTCTACATATAATGTTAAAAACAAAAATGCAATTTACTCCTTTTTAACGTAACGTAACGTAGTAAAAATTCTGCAAAATAATTGGAAGACTTATTCTTAGTCATATTTATAATCAGCACAATTATAATTGGTCGGGGAACGTCCACACTATAAACAAATTTTCACATTCTCCTTTGTTTTTAAATGTAAATAAATAATGAAAGGTTTTCCAATAAGGGCTTGACTTTTGTTTTTTCTCTTCAATAAATCGATTGTAAGGTGTGCTGTGTAGCTTGTGGCACCATCCTGTTGAAACCACATGTTGTCCAAGTTCATTATCTTCTAATTCGGGCCAAAAACGAATTCTATTACAGAGTTATTTAGGGAGATTGATGGAAAGTAAGAAAGATCTGGAAGATTCTTTGATATAAATATTCACTTAGGATTAAGCCACTAAATCAAAATTTCGTGACCAGTGTAGAATCTTGTCTAGGTCTTCATTTACACAGGTTGTGTAGTGTTCAATAAGCCCCAAAGGACAACTAACATACATACATCTTAACATCATCATCAAGATAAGGTATGATATTAATGCTGTTGGCCAGATTAAGTTGGACATCGTCTGCGTATAAGTGCGTATAAGATCATTGCAAGAAAGAATTGGTCCAAGAATTCACCCTTGTGGGACTTCTTGCACAACGCGTCTAGCCACTGAGCTCTTAATACCAGAAATAACACTTTGCATCCTGTTGGACATTTATTCAGTTATTAGATTGCATGCCAGATCACTGAATTGAAAACTATTTTGCAGATTCCATTATTTGAGAATATTGTAAGTTAAGCAGACAAAGAAGATTAACATCATGACCCTTACCATATTCAATTCCTATGTCTTCGAGAAGGATTCATCATAGCAGTGGAATATGTCTATCAGATAAAAAATAAAAAATAAATTTCCTACGTTTTGGCAAACATAATAAGTGCTTCTGGAAGTTCTATTTAAACAAAATATTGTAACCCCTTTAATATAACTAAACTAATATATTTTTGTTTAAATAATAAAACATCAAGTATATAGAAGAAAAACCTACTCATAGTTAAAATTCAAAATATACACTGTTTCAGCATACAACGTCTATATCCAAGTGCAATCCATTTATCCTTTTTGCGCGGGTGTTAGGGTTTTTGACTCAAGCATAGTAATTTTAATCAGTAAATGCATTTACTCTGCTCATTCGTCTATGATAAGCATCATCCCACACAAACAAAGAAAAAAAAAGAAAAACAATAGGTCTTAATAATCTTTGTTAAACTAAATACACATACGCCCTTTAAGGGTGCCACATAAAAGCTTTCAAGCTCATACCAGTGTAATTTTGAATGTAATTTACTTCATGTGGTAGATTGTACTATAAAAGACTTAAGCTTCACTGAGAAGGTACATAGTCAAAGTTTGATCCTTCCATCTAAAGTAAGTGTGATTCTGAGTTTGATTTGTGCGGAGAATTATGTGTTCAAAAAGACTGTGAAGTGATGGTGGTGAACAATATATAAATTTAATGAAATGTAGAACTCTTGACCTGTGGATACTATTATTTTTGAGTAATAAAAAAAAATTGTAGATTCATTTGTATTAAACTCTTCAAGAGGGTTCTGTTCAGGAGACTAAATAAACAATTCATCAAAACACAGAAAAAAAACCATTAAACACTAAAAATAACAAAAAACAATTATTTATGATCTACTTTGTGGTCTCTGAAACTGTCACATTAGTGTTTATGTTAAATATCAAAAGCTTAGGTCTTATATCAGCAATAATGGCTCTATGAAAACAAAAAAAAATATAAATTCTATACATAACAATCTTTCACCCAAAAGGATCTAATAAATTTTCTTGGTTTTTTTCTTAGAACTACAGATACAAAAAAAACATCATGCTTCGTTTAGTGATCTTCTCTTTGGTCTCGCTTACCATCATTATCAGCTGCATGGGACAGACCTTCCAATATTCACGTGGTTGGACAAATGGCAAGAGGTCATCATCTCATTTCCACGAGGATCCAGCAATGGCTGAAGTATACGAAATTCCAACAGAGTCTGAAGTGCGTTTAGAAAAGTAAGTCGAATTTCATTAATAATTAAAAAGACACAAATGTTTTTTAAAATTTCTTTTATTTCCTTAGATGTATTATTCAACTACAAAGATTAATGCATAATCCATACTTGATGCGACCATCATATGCCACTATTGTTAATAGCAACCCTTTTGAAAATGCAAATGGTGGCTCTGAACCTGTTGAGTTGCCGACAAAGCACAATTGAAGAATTCATTGCAAAAACCAACCACAACAAACATAAAAACAACTCAGATACGACTATATGACCACCACCGAACTTTTCCATAATTCTCCTAAATAATAAATAAATCGCTTTTTTATTTAAGAACCAAAAACATTTTTATTTATCTGTTAATCAATTTTGAAGAAAACCTTAATAAAAATGTAGCAAACAATATTTATTCATGTAAATTATAAAGGCGTGTAATGAGGATGGACATAATGTAAGAATTTTAGTAATAAAAGAATAAACTATTAGTGAAGATACCCCAAGTAGATTTATTTTTGAATGAGTTTTTGTGTGCCAACTGACTATAGGCTGACTGGGTGACAATAGAGTACGCGTCTTACTTTGAAGCTATATTGACTTCATCTACTTGTCTTGCTGAAGAAGTTTACAAAATAAATAATAAAGATGTGACACTTTGTCAAATCGAAATATAAAACCGAACCTTCGAAGATTTACATAAAAACTATGACCTCTTATAATCAACACTTGTATATTTCACTTCTTCCAGATTTTAAAACTCTGATAAGTTTCATTGATTGAAGACCTTAAGTTCTTGAAAACTTATGACTTCAAAAAGAAATCTGAAGTCAAACTAGTCATTGTACAATACAAACTGAACAAAAACTAAAAAAGTACGCATACGCCATAGTGAACAGATTATAATTGGTTTATTTCTTTATCAAATGGAAGGCCGCGGGAGAAAACGATCATTGTCACATTTTTGAGATTCAATTTTAAACAAGTCTCATAAACTGGACTCAGGGTAAATATTTAAAAAGAAAATGTATTCGACTATAAAACAGAATGAAACATAATCTTTTATTCAATGGACTTTATGCAATGTACTTTGATTTTTGTTTCCCATTAATTGTTTTTGGAATCTGACTGTTTTAAGCTGTTTTTTAGTCAAGTTTGTGTGACACTAATTACCTTTCTCTCAGTTAGTTGATCCTTACTGTTTTCATTCTTTTGTGAGGAGATTCGTTTTGAAGAGGCCTAGTAGATGGCACCATAATGTCATTTTCGACAAAAATGGAATATGATCAATCTTTCCCGTAGCCTTTCAAATGTCTTTGACAGTATACCACTGTGGCAAATTGGACGGTTTGCATTTGATACTATTTTTTTGGGAAAAAATTGGTAAATGGATAAATAAAGAGTAGAGAATAATGATTATAACAGGAAGAATAGGATTGAGGACCTCTCGAAGAATACTTAATAAGGACATATTTGGTCTCCCAGTCTGTCTATCCTTTCAACATTGGATAAAATTAACCATAACTTGATCATTAGAGTCAAAATAATTAAAATCTGTAAGCACAAAAAGCATAGGATTACTAAAAGCTAAATTGAATTAAAATTTGAGCCAATTACGAAACAATACTATATTGTAACATTTGGTATAACTTCTTTATATATATATTCTAACTTCAAAATAATTTGATATTAATGTACCTACTAAATTAAATATTACATGGGATTACGACGTTATCTAGAATGACCAAAATCTCGAATGGATAAAATTTTGAAAAAAAAAAATAAAAAATTTACATGGAATGAATAAATCTAGAACAACAAAAACCCGAACGTTACAAGAATCTCGAAAGAGTGATTTTTAATATCGAAAAAAAACTCGAAAATCGATAGAACGGTTTAACACAAAACGAAGAGGCTCCCAAGATCAAAAGAGGATTCTGGTAGAGGGGAACTGTATTAATAGAAAGTAAATATTTGCAATCTAATGCCAAATATTTGGAAATACCGCCTAAAATGCATTTAAGCGGATAAAATTTTAGCATATCAATTCGGTAAGAATACAATTTTGGTTTGCTAGTTTCTGAAGTTAAAAAATAAAAAAATTATGGCGATACGAATATCATTGGAAGATAAGAGTTTGGGACTGCTTAGTACAAGCAGTTACAAAAATTTAAAGTAAAAACAAGCATTTAAATAAGAAAGAAAAAAAATTAGATTTTGTAAATAGGATCAAGGATATCACTATTTAGCAATAAAAGTCAAACATTTTTAAAATTGAAAAACACAAAATTGTAAAATTAAATCAAAAATAACAAAATAATTGAATAAGCATGTTTAAAACACTTTTTAAAAGTTTCAGTTTCAGTTTCTCTTTTTTTCTCGTTAATTTATATATTTTTTTAAAAAATTTTTTTGTTTTCTAATTCAGGTGGGCTAGGAATTTCTGTATAAATATTAAAAAAATATTAATAAAATAATGTAAAATTATCATCTACTCTTCTTACCATCCTTGTTACTGGTTCATTTCTACGATAATCCAGTTCTGTGAGGAGCTTAGTAATATTGGAGTACGAATATAAGCGAATTAACGTTAAAACTCATTGCCTAAAGGAGGGATGGTGATTCAGTTACGATAGATTAAATTTGGTTTACAAAAATAACATCTGCAACTTCATGACGTTTTTCAAGAGATTGTAATTTAATCAGCCGCAGCCGATCTTGATAGGGGGACTAGTTTAAATTATCAACCCATGAAAGTCCTCTTAAGGCGAAACGGAGGAATCTACGTTGTATTGGTTAAATTCTCTTTAAATGTATTTGGTGATAGGGGGACCAACTTTGCTAGCATATTCTAGTAGAGGCCGTACAAACGTGGCATAAAGAGATGTCGTAACTTAAGGATTTAAAAACTCTTTATACCATCGTTTGGTAAAACCAAAAGCAGAATTAGCTTTGGCTACTATATTGTCATAGTGAGACCTGAAATTAAGCTCACTATCGCAAATAACACAAACGTATAATAAAAACGAAAACAAATTAATTTTTCGATTCTTGGAAACTAGCTGTCTTCAAGTATAAATGTATAATACATTATTAAAATACAATTGTATATTAGACCTCATTTCTCTCGAATTGTCTCAATAGTGAATTATTTTTCGTGATTTTTGTTCCTGGAGATTTCGTCTTTGGAAATTTTTGTTATTCGAGATTTTGGATTTCGCGATTTTGCCTTTCAAGATTTTGTATTTCGCCATTTTGATTTTCCAGATATCGGGATAAACCTTTAATTTTTATATCAAACCTTGCCATTCCCTTATTAATTAGGTTTTTACTTACTCTTCAGGGCCAATATTGGTTTCGTGTAAAAAAAAATTGAGGTTTTAATCAAAACCAACATTACTTCATATTTCCACTGCCCAAACGCGTGAACGAATTGTCTTCAATGTTGGTACAAATGATCTATATGTAATTTCGAAAGTTTGTTTTCTATGTTTTTGAATATCTCTTCTAGAACGAGTAGGTACCCCCAAATAGATCCCTTTAAAGGATCTTCTTAATGGAAATCTTTCCTTAGCATTGACTTCATGTGCTTCTTTAAACGAATATGAGAAAGCCTTATTAAAATAACTTTGAAATTTAAAACATTTGAGCCTGCATTTTGTTTTATTATATTTCGATTCACAAGCTCGATGCAAGCAATTTAGCAATAATGACTTCAAGAAATTCAAACACTAGACTTTTTAGAAGTTAAACTGTTAGTTTGGCAATACCCTAAAGTACTTTTTTCGAAATTTGTAATCCCCCTAGCTTTTTTTAAGCCATTTTCTCAGTTTGATATCGTTTTATTCAGAAAAATACGTTATAAAGTAATTATTTTTACTACTTATTATGAAAGCCCAATTTATTTTCTCAAAATAATGCAAATTTTATTAAATAAAAAAGATCTATGTATATTTTTAATTAACATATGTATGAAAACATTTAAAAATAATCAAATTTGAAATAAAAAAATAACAGCAATGAATAAAAAATACTTATGAGCTAAGTTGTTGAGTAGTTTTTATTCATTTTTATTATTTTTTTTTTCAATTTTTTATTTAATTTCATCAATTTGTTTTAAATTTCAATAAGTTTGTTTTTATGTTAATTAAAAATATGTATTCATCTTTTATATGCAAAATAAATATATGTTATTATAAAAACTGGCCTATAACAATAAGTAGTAAAAATTACTCCTTATAAATGTGTTTTTTGAGAAAAAAGGTTACAAAGTGGGAAAACAGCTTAAGATACAATAAAATTTGAATTTGATAAAATATTGCGTGAAAACCGTTATTTGCACAAAAAAACTTGTAGGTCAAAGTCAAAGAACTATAAATTCATGATTGAATATGATTGGACTTCGCCAAGATCGTAAAAACTGTTATATCTGGAAAACGAAGCGAAAACGACAAAATTATCTCTTATGTTTTTCGCCTTAGAATGACCTCTGGAACCCATGGCTAGTTTTTTTTAGAAAATTCCATGATATTAAACTCATTAACTACATACTTTTCGATAACTTTAGCCATAACATAACACCGTGCTTCCCTTAAAACCTACATTTTCGACTTGAATATTTTTGTTCAATATTTTTTGTTTGCCAGTGACACTAAACTTGTACAATATATTATTTTGCAAGTAAAATAATTATCAACCCAAACTACAAAAATTTCAAACTATTCATTGTTTCCAGATTCCTGGTAATACTTTTATACACCCCTTGTGTGGAGGCGGTTCGTTCTTCGCAAAAGTCGTAATTTTAATTAGTGAATGCATTGAATTTGCTTTCACATCTGATTAGAATCCTTATTTTCTTACCCAAAACAATAGGTGTTAATAATCCTTGTTAATCTTCGTACGCACCCCTCAAGGCTACCACATTTTGTTTCAATCTCATACCACCTGACTGTCTTAGGTACATTTAACTATTTACTTCAGGATAAATTTGGATATAAAAGGGTTGAATCAAGCCAAGAAAATCGTAGTCAAAGTTTGAATCTTCCATCAAGTGCAAGTTGCTCTGAGTATTTTACTTTTCCAAAAGAAAATTCATTTGGTAATAAAATAATATTGTTTTATTTTACTGTGACAAAATCTTTTAGAAGGTTTAAATAATTATTTTACTGAATACGGGTCGGTTGTAAAAATTAAAAATCAATACAAAATAACTTTCGTCTAAGTTTGGAAAACAAAAAAATAACAATACTTTTCGTCATTAAGGCTAGCCTGAACCTAGACTTAATTGAAAAGTTAAATATCTAACAAATAAAAATCCAAAATAAACTGACTTCTTACAATTAGAGTTGATTGTATAGGTACTTTTCGAAGTTCAAGTTAAAAATTTGAAACACAAAATTCAAAAGTAAATAAAATTGATTTTCGTCAAAAAAATAATTCTGCTTCACATGTATGTTTCCTTAATGTTTCTATACATTTTATAACTAACATGATTGGACAGCTACAGTTTGAAATTCACTGTTCTTTTCCATCAAATATTTCAACCATAAGTTGAACCTCGTACCAAAACCCAGCATGTATTAAAACCTCTTCCCATCAACTTCATACACAGAGAGCGCTACCATACACTTTTAACATTTCCTATTTTCTTCTTCTAGTATCTAAAAAACTATCATGGTTCGTTTCGCAGTCTTCTCCTTGGTCTCATTTGCCATCATTATTAGCTGCATGGGACAAATGTTCCAATATTCTCGCGGTTGGACAAATGGCAAAAGGTCATCAACTCATCTCCATGAAGATCCAGCAATCGCTGAGATATTTGAAATACCATCAGAGTCCGATAGGAGGTTGGAAAAGTAAGTTTAACTTTATCACTCATTAAAAATAAAACTATTGATTTATAATATTTTCTAGATGTGTTATTCAATTACAACGTTTCATCCATAATAATCCATACCTAATCCGACCATCATATGCCGCCATTGGTAATAGCAACCTTTATGCCAACGGAAATGCTGGCAGCAGCAATATTCGCCATCAATCAAATGAAATTTTTGAAGATTTGGCAGCTTCAGAGTCTGGTGAGTTTTCTACAAAGCACAATTGAAGGATTAATTGTATAAGCCCTTCCAACAACACCATCACTCTAAAAGACAACTCTACCAGCACCACTTCTACCGCCACAACACTGCTCCAACACCAATCTCCTAAATAATAAATGAATCGCTTTTGGACTTGAGAACTACCACAAATTATAATATTATGCATTATGGACTTGTCAATCAATCTAAAATAAAACTTGTATTTAATAATTAATGTTGGCAATTATAGAAAATTATTTATCTATGCAAAGAATGTCTTCTGGATTAGTGGGTACGGATGAAGGATTATAAATTCTAAGTCTTAATTTTAACGCTACCAAGATCCAGCTATTGTTTTTAAAGGTTAAGCTACTTTACAATATTCACAAAAGTAAAGTATCTTTTTATGAATTTCAACATTAAAAGGGTATTTATGGAATTTGGTAAGCTTTAACTTGGTGTTAGAATGGTAAGAATAATGCACATGTTTTGTGTACGCCCCTTGAAAAATGTGCGGGAAGCCCAACTAGTTGCATTGAATGTTAAACTACATAAGTAAAAAGTTTACGATATTTACTGCACAAATTGGTTTGTTTACACATGTGAGGAAAAAAGCTAAGGTTCAAAAAACGTCACTTTGTCTTCTAAGCTTTAAAAATGAATAAATATAACCAGTTTTGTTAGACTTGACTATGATACTAAATATGTACCTACATGCTATAGGTATGTGTTGCGGTGGAATTCAGAATCACTTAAGTCATATATTGTATTATGGAATTCTCAATTCGTCGCTATACAATGCAGAATTACCCTAAGTCAACAATTCACAAAATAGTGATTTTCATTCAAGCATAATGCCATTTGCATTCCGAGCGTCCCAGTGTTCACCGTTTGATCCTGGCAGCAGGAAAGAAAGGGTGTTCTTAATTTTTTGAATTTTTTTTTCCTGGAATATGGTTATCCACCCACGAATTCTATCGATTGCCAAGAAGATTTAGATCAAAAAAATAAAAAAATGCAGTTAAATTTCAATCTAAAAAGTCACTTTCGGAACAAAAGGTGATATTTTTCATTAAAATGATTCAATGAAATACTGGCGCAGTTTTGTTCTTTTTTCGCTACAATATCTTGCCTCTTCTGTTAAGAATGTAGGAAAAGCGAAAAGGGTAAGAAACTCTCATAACTGTTTTATTGGAAGCCATTCTCGTCAAATATTTTTGCTACAGTTTCCATTCATAATAGGACTGTTTGTGTTATTAATACAAATATTTAAAATGTGCTTTCAAGTGTTTTTTTTTTCAAATAGCAAATAGTCCTATTGCTACTCAGTTTTGCATTGTATTCACAAAACAAAAGAAATGAGACTACTCAGCGTTTGTTTTATTTTTGGTTTGGGAATAAAATGAAAAATCTTAGTAGCTACTCAGTGTTGAAAAAGATGGCTAGTAGATATTAGTAATACATACTTATAATCTAATTTAACTATTCTAAGATTTTAAAGCACATGGTTTTGAATTTAATGCATTTCAGAATATCATTAACAGATTCTACCTCATTAGTACAATTTTTTAAATATTTTATTCAATAATATAATTTCACCATAGGTTAATTTATGACACAATGGTTGCTGTAATCTTGCACTGGTACGGCTAAAAATTAACTCATGGTTTTGTCATCATTTAAAACAAGATGATTTTTACTGCACTATTCCCTTAATATTAAAAAGTGGTCTTGCAAAAGAATACAGTCAGAAGTAGATTAAATACTTTTAAAAAGCTTGATGTCACCAGCATAAATAAGGACAGACAATTTTTTATGATCGAAACCAAGTCATTTAAAAATAAAATAAATAAAATCAGACCCAGCCGACTGCCTTGAGGGACGCCACAATTGACAACAA
Organism: Meliscaeva auricollis; assembly: GCA_948107695.1. Lineage (NCBI taxonomy): Eukaryota > Metazoa > Arthropoda > Insecta > Diptera > Syrphidae > Meliscaeva > Meliscaeva auricollis. Next base: position 111,045,195 of record OX403616.1, on the reverse strand, counting down.
ATAGATTCGAACACTCAATGCGAAATATCACACTACAAACTCTATTCCTTAAATACGAAGAGATCTTTTTTAAGAAATTTTGTATCAAAACCTTGATTGTTTAGCTTTCAAATTAATATTCCATCTGTTATATTTGTTCACATATGTTATATTTGCTTTAGGTGTGTAGGTACATTCGTAACATTATTTTAAAATACTCGCAATGTCACCACTTTTATTGTGTTATTTAACCAATATAGCCTAGCTTCACACCTAGCCACGTCTGTTATGACAGAATTCTAGAGCAAAATTCAAAATATATAACTTTATCAAATTGAGGTCATTTCCCATTCAAGTGAAACCCAGACCTACTTCCATTATAGTCACATCCGGACCCTTTAAATAGAGTCAGCACATTCTTAATTCTTATGCTTCTCATAAGAATGCTTTTAATAAGAATCTTATCTATCTTTGAATTCGCAGAATGCAATGCAGCACTTTTAGCTGCAATGCATTCTCGCCCACAACTTGCTGCTTGCTTCTCTTTTAAGATACCTATTGACACCAGTTGTGTTTTGATCGTCAGAAGTTGAAGTTACAATACATAGTTATTACAAATTGAAATAATAAAATATCATTTTAAGAAAAGCAAATAAATACATTTTTTTAAATCAACCACGGCACCCACGATCACTGGCGACGAGGATTAAAAATAAAAAATATAAAGAAGAACAATAAAACCACACTCAAACAACAACAACAAAATTTGTGCCCAAAATCGAAATCCCTATTTGAAGAAGTGACAAAGAATTATTGCAAAGCGATGGATGAGCACAAAAGATGTAATTCAACACGAAATAGGATTGAAAATGCAGGAAATGGTGATTATTATTATTAAATATTATATTTTAACTAAACATAGCTGTGCCAAAAAGAATTGAAGAGAAAGAAAAATAAATAAAATAAAAAAAAAAGTCTATGCCATCTACCTAGTGTATAATATTTGATGAGCAATTCATTAATGTGTTTTCCCAAAATGAAGTGAAAAAAAAAAAAAAACAAAACTATAATTTTTTTTTTGTTACAATTCTTATTTTAGTATTTTATAACGAAATATAAGTGAATTTCATGAATACCTGATCATAAAATAAATGGTCTATTTGAAAAAGAAGGCGACAAAGTTTCCAATTCAAAATTGTAAGACAAAAAGCAAAACCCTATCTAAATATTGACAGAGATACATAGTGCAAGAAGAAAAAAAATAATATAGCTAGCTAAGCTGTTTTGAATCAAATGACTGCAGTGAATTTTTTTAATTGTCTTTTAGTGTATGTTTTTGTTAATACATATAAACAAAAATTATTCATTATTCAAAATAAAATCATACATTTTTTTTTCTCCACATTATTATAACATTTGTTAAAAAAAAAAAAAAAAAAAAAAAAAAAAAAAAAAAAAAAATGGCTAATTCAGTAGAAAATATGAATTTAATTCTTAATTGTATTAAGAACATACAGACTTTGACGGAACCGACAAAAACCATTTAGTGGACTTTCTACAGCAGGTTGACTATTTAATTCCTACGATTGATAGCTTTGACGACAACAACAAAAAAGTTCTAATAGGTTTCCTTAAAAATAAATGCGTTGGACGCACACGTCCAGTTCTCCAAAGACACGGCTTAATAGAAAGCTGGAAAAGAATCAAAGAAATTTTGCTTGAGAATTTCGGTGAAAAAGAAAATAGTTTCACCTTAATAGACAAATTGAAAATGTGTAGAGTAGACTCTACTATTGAAAAGTATTTTTATGAAATAAACAAAATTACCAGTAGAATACATATTCGTATTCTATCACACGGTGACACAAACTACACAACTGATGAGGTAAACAGGATAGCTCTGAATGTTTTTAGAGAGAATCTTCCAGAGCCTACTAAAACATTAGTTTTTAGTAGAAACCCAAGTACACTAGATGCCGCTTATAAAATAATTTTAGAAGCGCGTCACCAAAGTTATACAGCATATCAATCAAACCATATCAAAAATAATTTAAATTCGAATAAAAATCAATCAACAGGAAATCCATACAGAGGTAGGAGCAATCAAAATTCCTTCGAATTCCAAAGAGGTACTAATACGTTTAGAAACAGAAATAATCAAAACTTTAATGAGAATCAGGAATCAAGTAACACATATAGAAATATTAATAGGAATAATCAAAATTTAAACGAAAACCAAGAATCAGGAAATACTTACAGAAATATAAATAGAAATCATCAAAACCCTTTTGATAATTATGGGTCAGGAAATACGCGTACTAGTAGAAATTATCAGAATTTTAACGTCAACCAGCAAAATGGAAACCCCTTCAGAAATAATTCCAATTCTAACCAATATCAAAGATCTGCTAATAGAAGTAGAAATCAACAAAACAGTGGTGCACGATCCACAGAACCAATGGAATTGGGAAATTTTTTAATGGAGAGCCCAAACACCTTCCCTATATAATAATTAATACTGAAATTAGAAAACTTTACTTTATTGTTGATACAGGCGCAGAAGTCAGTGTCATTAAACCTCAGATATGTCACCCAAAATGGAAAAAACAAGTTCACATACCAGTGAGATCGATCGGAGATAGTTTTGTTTTAAATACAATGTGTTCAATTCCAGTTTTCAAGGAATTCAATGAAAACGAAGATGTTTTTTGCGAGTTTCTAGAACACGATCTCAAAAATAACTACGATGGAATAATAGGTAATAATATTCTTAAAAGATTTAATGCAATTGTAGATTACCCTAAACAGCAGTTAATATTGAATAAAGCAGTGCTTAAGTTGTATTTCGATAAACAAGAAGAAATTTATGACAATCTTGCATATAATAATGAAAATGTAGTAGAAATTAATTTTAATAATGAGGTGGGAATCAATAACAATATAGGTGAATTTATTGAAAGCGAGCATTTAAGTGAACATGAGAAAGGTTTACTTTACAGTGTTTTGAAGAAATTTAAAAGAACATTTTACAATGAAAATGATGATTTATCGTTTACAAATGAAGTAAAGCATCACATACATACAAAACATGAACTACCAGTTTATTCAAAATTATACCGTTATCCGGAAGTACATAGGGATGAGGTCGATAGACAAATTGAAGAAATGCTTAGGCAGGGTATAATTAGGGAATCTAATAGTCCTTTCAATAGTCCAATATGGGTAGTTCCCAAAAAAGAAGACCTTTCAGGTAAAAAACAGTGGCGCATAGTTATCGATTACCGAAAACTTAATGAGATAACAATAGAAGACCGACAGCCTATGCCAAATATCGAAGAGATATTTGATAAATTAGGTCGATGTCAGTACTTTACAACGCTGGATCTCGCTAAGGGATTTCATCAAATTGAAATGCATCATAGCGACATTCATAAGACCGCGTTTTCCACATCCAATGGTCACTACGAATTTCTTCGTATGCCATTTGGATTGCGTAATGCACCTGCCACATTTCAAAGACTGATTAACAATGTATTAAAAGAATATATTGGCAAAATTTGTCTTGTTTACCTGGATGACATTTTGATTTTTTCAACTAGTATTGAAGAACACATGGAATCACTATCCAAAATTTTGAAACGATTAAGAGAGGCTAATCTAAAAATTCAATTGAATAAATGTCAGTTTATGAAAAAAGAAACCGCATTTTTAGGTCACGTGGTTACACCTGACGGCATTAAAACTAATCCTAAAAAAGTTGAAGCTATAGACAAAATACCACTCCCGAGTAATCAGAAAGAAATTAAAAGTTTTCTTGGCATCACAGGTTATTACAGACGGTTTATTAAAGATTACTCTAAAGTTGCTCATCACCTTGTTAAGTACTTGAAAAAGAATACCAAAGTCAATAAAAAAGACAAAAAATTCATAGCTGCGTTTCATAAGCTTAAAGAACTAATTAAAAATGATCCAATTTTAGTACACCCTGACTTCAAAAAGAAGTTCACATTAGTAACAGACGCCAGCAACTATGCGTTAGGGGCAGTCTTAACCCAAGATAATAAGGCTATAAGTTTCGCAAGTCGATCTCTGAATGATCACGAAAAAAAATATAGTACAATAGAGAAAGAGCTTTTGGCCATTGTTTGGGCAACCAAACATTTCAGGCCTTACTTATATGGAAGAAGTTTTGTGGTCAAAACTGATCACAAACCATTAGTTTGGTTAAATTCCTTAAAAGAGCCCAACATGAAATTACAACGTTGGAAAATAAAATTAAATGAGTTTGACTTCATAATAGAGTATATTAAAGGCAAAGAAAATGTAGTAGCCGACGGGCTAAGCAGAATAAACTATGAAAAGATCGACAATGCAGATGAAGTTTTAATAAATCTCAACGAGATCTTTGATGACGAAATTGACACCGTGCACAGTGCAGACACTGACAGTGCCGATTTTATATCTATTACTGAAAAACCACTGAATATTTTTAAATACCAATTCGTATTAAAAAAATCAATAAGGGAATCCACGACAAAAAAAATTATTTTTAAAAAGAAAATACGAACCACGTTGTATATAAACTCTGAAAGCAATTTATTAGAATTGATGAGAAATCAATTACCCGAAAAAGGTTTAATAGTTGTATTTTGTGAGGATAATGAATTGTTTTTGACTTTTCAAAACAATTACGTAAAATATTTTTCAAAAAATAAAAATCTCAAAATAATGAAAACTAGTAAAGTATTGGAAGATTTAACCGATAAAGAAAAATTGTTGAAAATCATTGAATATGAACATTTGAAAAATAATCATAGAGGGATTAACGAAATATTCCTAGAAATGAAAGCTAACTACTATTATCCAAACCTTCAAAAAGAAATTCAAAAATTCATAAATAATTGTAACATATGTAACTCAGCTAAATTTGACAGGATGCCTATAAAACATAAATTTAATATAACAGATACCCCTGCAAGACATAACGATATTGTTCACGTAGATATATGGTTTCCTATGCGAAATGTCATGTATTTGACAACAATTGATAAACTCACCAAATATGCTACGGCTCACCTTTTAGAGGACAGAACATGGATTTCAATTACTAAAGCACTTAAAACCCGAATGCAATATTTGGGAAAACCAAAACTTATCGTTACTGATAATGAACTAGACACAGTTTCAATAAGACAATTTTTAACTTCCAATGACATTCAACTTCATGTCACAACTCCTTATTTGAAAACTGGCAATGCTGACATAGAACGCTTGCATTCAACATTTAATGAACACATAAGACTGTTTAATGCTGATCCTTGCAACGAAGATAGTCTTGATGAAAAAGTTTTTAAAGCGGTTGTTTTATACAACAATACAATTCATACAAGTACAAAAATGAGGCCAATAGACTTTATAAACAATATTATTTCAGAGGAAGAAATTACCTCATTGTCTAAGTTATTACATGCAAATAAAACAAATAAAATAAATAAGTTGAACGAAAACAGAGAAACTGTTACTAATTTTGAAAATGAATTCGTTAGAAATAATAGAATAGGGAAGTCAAATCCTAAGTATATAAATATAAAAAACTATAAACAAGCAGGCAATCATTTGATATCTGACAAACATCCAAAAAAATCTTATAAGAACCAAGTCAAACGTAAAACTAAATTCCAAAATTATCATTACAGACAAAATGATGACGTTGGCAATTCTAATGCTGTTAGTTCCTCTAATCAGCGGACAACGAATTGACATTACCCCAATTCATAATGACAATGGGTATACCATTGTCAGATTCGAAGAAACTAAAATAATTGATCATTACAATAAGTTTTTACACATTGTAAACATATCAAAATATTTAGAAGCGACAGAAGCAATTGAAGCAAGCTTTCAATCCCTTAAAACAAGTAATTCAGTAATGGAAATCGGAATGACAATTATTGAAAAAGAAATAATTTCAATAAAACAAGAACTGTATTGCTTTAGAAACTACATGAAAACTACACGCCAAAAGCGAGGTTTAATAAATATTTGGGGTAACGGTATGAAATTGTTAGCAGGAACTATGGACAGTGAAGACTCTAAGCAAATATATTCGTTTATGGAAAATGTAGAAAAGAATATGAAACAATTAACTGACGAAACGAACAAACAAGTTGAAATAAATAATAATATGATTCAGAATTTTGAAACCATCAGAAAGCACATCATAGAAAACGATGTGAAAATGAATCAATTTTATAAAAACATTTCGACTTTGACAGAAGACATTCTTTTTAAGACGGACAAAAACTCTTTGATCCTACAGCTTTACATGTACTCATGTAATTTAAAAAATGAAATCTCTAAAATTAAAGACAATATTTTGTTATCAAAAATAAATTTACTAGAACACGATATGTTTAATATTGATGAAATGAGAGATTATAACATAACTATTGAAATGTTACCACTTATAAAAACTGCTGTGCTATTAAAAAATAATCTTATAATATTCGTTGTATCAATTCCGATATTTTGCAAAGAAAAATTTTATAATTCAGCCATTATACCTATTCCAAACCTAGATTCAATGGAAATTGAATTTGATATAACATTTGTAATCATAAATGAGATGAAAATTTACCTCTCAAATACAGAAAATCTTTTAAAAAATAATTTAATTCCATTTCCGAACAAATGTATAAGAAATCTTTTAAATGAAAATAATGTTTGTAACTATAAAAGTAATAAAGAGACTTCAATAACAAAAATTAACGAACACACCATTGTAACTAAAAACCTGGGAGTCATTGAAATTGATCAAGACTGCATTGATCAAAAAATTGTCATTAAAAATCACAATATTATTAGTATTGAAAACTGTACAGTAAAATTAAAAGAATTCGAAATAAGTGTAAAACAGAAAACTTATTATGAAACTTTTGTAATACCGCATTTTATAACCAATACAAGTAAAATATTTAGTAACTTTACATTATCTGATTTAAATTTAAGGAATATTGAAAACAGAAAATATATAAAATATGTTGAAAATAACCACAAGGTAACTTCAAGTTTAACTTTTGTATTAATTATGTTAATTATAATTACAATTTTATTATATTTTAAATGTAAATCTAAAGGAAAAGCAAGCAATACTATTGAATTAAAAATTAATCCTTGTTCAACGGAGACCGTTGAATCTATGGGGGGAGGAGTCACATCCGGACCCTTTAAATAGAGTCAGCACATTCTTAATTCTTATGCTTCTCATAAGAATGCTTTTAATAAGAATCTTATCTATCTTTGAATTCGCAGAATGCAATGCAGCACTTTTAGCTGCAATGCATTCTCGCCCACAACTTGCTGCTTGCTTCTCTTTTAAGATACCTATTGACACCAGTTGTGTTTTGATCGTCAGAAGTTGAAGTTACAATACATAGTTATTACAAATTGAAATAATAAAATATCATTTTAAGAAAAGCAAATAAATACATTTTTTTAAATCAACCACGGCACCCACGATCACTTTATGGTCTCTTTCGAATTGTACATGTAGATGGCGGTCAGCCATCAGACGAATAGGGGGAATAACATGTAGCATACGAAAACATGCACGTGCCGTAACTATTCGGGACTGGTGGAAGTGTGATCATAGCCTCTCCGCGGCGGCCGCTAGAAACAAGCCTTTTAAAAAAAGGTTTGGCTAATATGATCAGGCTGCTTCCACAGGTTGGCGACAGGTTAATTCCCTGTCCCGTAAAACTAAAAGAATTACGAGACCGACAACAAGCCTCGGAAACGGACGGATTTTACGACGACAAACCATGCAACGAAAACGGCAAAACGATTTACGAATTTTCTTGTGGAACGTACGATCGCTCTATAGAGCTCGAGCTGCTCAGCAGCTAGCCGATGCCCTGTCAAAATATAAAGCTGACATAACAGCGCTTCAAGAAATAAGATGGACAGGGAATGGTGTTTTACAGAAGAAAGAATATGACTTATATTACAGCTGTCATACAAAACACTATGTGCTCGGGGTAGGCTTCCTAGTCAGCGAAAAAATGAAGTCTACCATCATCGGCTTTAACGCTATAAGCGAAAGGCTATGCACCCTTCGCGTGCGAGGCAAATTTAAAAACATCAGCCTCATTAACGTTCACGGACCTACAGAGGAGTCCTCAGACGAAGAAAAAGAGACTTACTACGAACAAGTCGAGAGGGCCCTCAATGCCTGCCCAAGGTATGACGTCAAAATCATCCTTGGGGATTTGAACGCAAAAATAGGTCGGGAGCCGGTATTCAGGCATTACGCAGGCACCCATAGTTTGCATAAGAACACTAATGACAATGGACTTCGAGTCTTAGAATTGGCAGCATCGAAAAACATGGTCGTGTGAACGTAAAGATATCTACAAAGCCACCTGGGTATCACCTGATGGAGTCACTCGTAACCAAATAGACCACGTGTTGATAGATCGTCGCCACTACTCGAACTTGATGATGGTACGAACGTGCCGAGGTGCCAATATCGACTCGGATCACTATCTTGTTGGTATGGTTTTCCGAGGGCGGATTGCCTTGCGGAGACGCATTGCATCCGCCGATCAGGTTCGAATCAACACGGCTGCCCTACGCAACGAAAACACCAGTAACACCTTTGGTAATGCGTTAGGACTCGCCCTAGAATCACTTGATTTAGGGAGAGTAAGTCCTGGACCCAGTATGCTGGGCGTAAATGAGAAGTGGACACGCCTTAAGAACACTGTCATTAGTACTGCCAACTCCATCTTAGGCAGCAGTCGTAGAAATCGGAACGACTGGTTTGATGATGAATGCAAGCTAGCGACTGAACGTAAGAATGTTGCGTACCGAGCAATGCAACAATCTCATAGAACGCGGGCACGCGAAGAGGAATAAAAAGAGCTCAGAAGAATAGAAAAACGGCTTCACAGACAGAAAAAATCAGCCTGGGAGAAGAACCTAATCTGTGAAATAGAGAGCAGCCGAGAGCGAGGTCCGCAACAGGCGCGAAGTTCTACCAATCCGTCCGAAACATGACGCAGTACACACCACGCTGCACATACTGCAAGGACGGAGAGGGAAATCTGATCACCGATCCACAAAGCATACTGGAGCGATGGGAAGTGTACTTTAATGAATTGCTAAATGGTCAGCTCACAGCAGAAGTGGAGGCTCCACTACTTCAAGATGAACACCCTATGCTACCGCCACCAAGCATAGAAGACGTTGAGAAGGCTATAGGACGGCTCAGGAAAAACATACCATCTGTTGATGGCATGATAGCATAGCCAGGGTAGGACTTTACAAAGCCATGAGAGAATTCGGCATCCCAAATAAATTGACACGACTATGTAGGTTGACCATGACCAACGTAACAAGCCAAGTTAAAATAGTCGGATTGCTATCCAGACCAATCAACATCTTTAATGGACTCCGACAAGGGGATGGTTTGGCCTGCCTCCTCTTCAACCTGGCGTTGGAGAAAGCAATCCGTGACTCTGGCACGGCAACAAGAGGGATCATCGTCAACAGGTCCAGCCAGATACTGGCTTACGCAGACGACATCGACATCATCGGAAGAACCGAACAAGCTGTACACGATTCCTTCATCCAGATCGAGCAGGCGGCACAAAATCTGGGGCTGCACATTAGTGAAGGTAAAACAAAGTACATGGTGGCGTCGAATGCGAGAAGAACAGTTGGTCAAACAATCAAGGTAGCGGAGCACGAATTTGAAGTGGTGCAATCCTTTAAATACCTTGGGTCGACAGTAGCAGCCGATAACAACATAGAAGAAGAAATACGCGGGCGGCTTCTCAAATCCAACAGAGCCTACTACAGTCTGTCAAAGCTATTCAAATCCAGAAATCTAACCATAACTTCAAAACTGCTGCTGTACAGGACCATGGTCCTGCCAGTACTCATGTATGGATCCGAGACTTGGGTGCTTAGCAAAAGGCACTGTGACCTCTTAGCCGCGTTCGAGAGAAAAGTCTTACGGAGAATTGTTGGCCCCATATGTGAGGAAGGACGATTCCGGAGACGGTACAATCATGAGTTGTACGCAATCTACCTTGAAGCAGACATAGTGACAAAAATTAAGCTCGGTATACTCCGGTGGGGAGGGCACCTAGCTCGTATGAGCGAAGAGGAACCTGCTCGGAAAGTCTTTTGCGGTACATTCTATGGTAGACGGCAGCGTGGTAGACCATGCTTGCGCTGGAGAGATGGCGTAGACCAGGACGCCCAAAGCCTTGGGGTGCGCAACTGGATGGCGTTGGCTCGAGACCGGGATAGGTGGAGAGACTTGTTGAAAGAGGCCAGGACCGGACCCCGGTTGTCGAGCCGATGATGATGATATTAAACATTTTTATAAATTGTACATTCTTAAATAAACATCTCGATAAGAAATCAATATTTCCGAAAAATTTTCCTAAAAACCATCCCCTAACATTGTATTTTGTCCAAAAATCTTCTCGGCATATTGTAAGGATAAATTTAAAAATCACATTAAAAAAAGATAGCTAAAATGTTATTGGAAATTAAATCATGAAGCTACAAAACTCACAGACTTTATTTATTTTTTTATGAACACATCTGAATGACAGATAACGGTCTCAGGGTGTGTTATTTATGCACCATTTGACAGGGCATAAAAAAAAAACATCGAACATATTACCTTCCTACCGAAGATCTAAAATCCTTTGGCAATAAATAGAAAACAATTACCCTTTGGTCCTGAACGACAACAATCATCAATTACAGTAAAACACACGAAGCAAATAAAACTGCCAACCCTCTAAATCACACATTTATACAACAATTCAATTGTCAAGTGATTTGAAACAGGATACTCGTGTAACCACCACTTTCATTGTTTATCCATTTGCTCTTTTTCACAAGTGTATCTACTCGTATCTCTCTCGAATGAAGCTGGTGTATAGCTCGTGTCCGTGTGCTTGAACTCAAAAAGTTGATTCTCACACCCTCTTTCAAATACCACCACCGCCGCTGCTGCCACCGGATTGCCTTCTCAATTAGCTCATCCGTCGTCGTAGTCGGTAGTACCATCCGAACATCCCCTGCATCCTTATGATCCTCATTGAGAACACCCTTAATCGAGGATTTGCACTCGTTGTTGTTATTATTGTTATCCTTGTAAAACCAAACAAACATTTTGCGCGCCTATTAAATTGAAACGAAACACCATTGGGGTGGTATTGTGACTATGTGAGAGATGACTAGCTTCGCTTCTGTTGTTCCACTGGGTTCACCCCTCACACAGCCTCGAATGAGAATAGCAAAACAAGTTAATCTATTACCAATGATTTGAAACAAGGATATTTTGATGTCTTTCACTAGGTCTCATGGGGATTTGAACAAGGACGAGCAGAAAGGGCACATAAAAACAAAAAAATTACTCAGCAATGAATAAATTTCACACCAGTCCCACTCTACCAAAAAAAAACCCACTGAAATTGACTTCGAACGCCTGCTGTTTTACGTCAGTCTCTTAGCTCTCAGTCGTTCAAAATTTCATTGTCCGAATGTCATTTACTTTTACAATCGAACATTTGTTAGAAGAATCCCCTCGCTTAAGGATTTTTGTATTTTTATACTCGCCATAAAGAAACTATCAGGACATGTTTTGCATTGGTAGAAAAAACAAATTCCATGTTTAAAAAAAAGTCTCCACAAATGTTTTAAGGCTAATATTTTGCTAACGACCACATTTATAGCAGAAACATCCAAGAACAAATTTGAAGCTTATAAAATTTTCTAGAGAAAATCAACACTCTTTTCTTCCCACTCGATACACTTTTGGAGAGTTTTCTATTTTGCACAAAGAATGAATTTCTACACTAAAAACTGTTGAATAAATTTGTAAAATAATTTGGTTAGGCTTACAATTTTATTTCCAAAAAATAGCAGCTTTAAAACTATTCATATGAGCAATTCCTTGCGACAGATATTGATCCTTTATTTGTAGTTCTTGTTCGCCTTATCCTTGGGGGCTTAAATGGCTTTCTCACCTTTTTAAATAAATTAGACTTAATTTGGAGAGTAAAAAAAACGAAGGCTATTATTCGAAAAGGTGGTCATAGAATATTCAGGACTTTGCCAGATTGATACTTGAGTGAAAAAGGACGAAATGGACGAAAAAAAGAAACAAACAAAAAAAAAAACAACAAAGAATCAAAAAAATCTGGAACAAATACAAAAAAAAAAGACAAATGAAATACGAATAAAATTAGTTGAGCTTTTCTTTTGAATGTGAAACATTTCATTTTGCAGGAGCAGGAGTCAGAGGGTTTGAATGTTGGGTGCATTGCGTAGCAATAATAAAAGGCCAGTTTGGGAATTCTTATTCAGGTTGATGGGCTGAAATTGAGGTAATTTGGAGTTTTTTTTTTTGGAAAGAAAGGAGAATAAAAACAAATCGCTACATCTCTGTGAATGCAAATGAATATGAAATGAATTGAAATACTGAAAATATAAGAGTAATTCAATTGAAGGCGTTTTTTTTTTTTATTTTTTGGGTTGAAAAAGGAATCTTAGAAAAAATCTGAACAAAAGGCTAGTCAAATCATTTGTACCTTTTGTTAAATAAATAATTTTAATAAAACTGTCTTGATTTAGAACTTGAAATAATATATTTAAATTGAAATATTTATTACAAAGAAAAAGTGTTAAAAGGTGAAGATAGTTATTCAGTAGTGTCCTTAAAACTGAGTTTTATAAAAATATTATTTAATATTTGGAGACTTTTGTTTTTCACACTATTTTTTGTGATTTGGAATTAAAGAATTTATTCAACATATGTAGATCCTAGAGCCTATAGCAGTGGGGATTGATAAACCATCATGGAATTTGACGAAAGAAGTCTAGAAAAGAGTCCTGTTAGTCAGAATTCTCTAGTAGAAAATTGATAAATTTGTTGTAACTATTTAACGACTAAAGATACATTCATATGTGTCAAATTTTTCTGCTTTCTATGTAGATGTTGTTGTGTAGTGTACTTAAATATACAAGTACATTGGATAAGAGGTACGTTTTCTATCTGTAGTGTATAGCAAAGTACCTATCTGGTGTACGAAGCATTTTTCCACTTTTTGAAGGACTAAGGATCCGATATCCCAAGTCCAGAAGTAGTTAGCAGTGACGCCTGCTACCTCAAGTTGCGGTCTATAGTGACGCCTGCCTCAGGCTGTGGTTTGTAGTGGAAACCGTAACCTCAGTGAACCTACTTATAAGCTTTTGAATTTGAATATTGTATTATGTGTAAGAACCAAATAATGTAAGACCCATTGTAAAACCTTATTAAAAGTGAAGTAAATAAAATCAACCATAAAAGCTTAAGTTTGTTGCTTCTTTAGTTAAACCTGGATCCGACGAGTATACCCTCCCTATGACAAAAAGCTCCTCACAGAAGGTATAGCCAAAATAAAGAAAAAAATACGATATACGACCCATAAGCTAGATAAAGCTACAAATACTTACAAATTGGATAGTTTTATATGATTCCCATAGGGCGTCTATTGCAATGAATATTACGTCATTGTCAATTATAAGTTCATTTCTAGTGTGCTGGCAGATCTTACACTTAATCATTTAAGTACAACCCAGAAGCAGTTTAACGAAATTCCTATTCCAATTTTCAACGCAACTTTCCATTTAACACCGATAAAACTCTAGATTTGCTCAAATACAACCGTTAACTTTTTGGAAATGCACTTTAAGACAGCAAACGATTTAGTTCTACGTTTTTAAATTCCACTTAAGTTTGGTTCCTAGATTATAAATATTTTGTGAAGAAACTTTTTCTAGAAATTGTGTTTTTTTTAATTTTTTTTTAAGCTAGTTGAGCTTTTCATCTAATATCGTAGACAACTGAAAGCATTCGATATTATTAGCAACCCTTTTACCTACTTCCAAAACAATAGAGAGTGAGTTATTTCTCAATATTATACATATATTAAGTATAAGTATCGCCGAGCGGTACAAATTGTACCGAAGAATCATGACATAAAAACTTAATTGTAGGAAGAAGGCTGCATGTACCTTTCAAATAATTATTAAAATCGGTTGCCGGTAAGTTAGTTAAAAAGGGAAAAATAGAAATCGTGTTTACGCATTAATGTAATGATTGTATAAGCCACGTTTTCCAAGAATAGGCATTGCAATTGAAGCTCTCTACCGCAAAAATAAACTCTAAATTCTTGACGTTCTGAATTGGCTACAATATTTATTCAACAACATTGAATTCTGCTGACCTTACAATTTTATTAAAACAATTCGCAGCGTAACAGTGGTAGCACTTAAATTGTACCAAAGAAGACGTAACTGGTGTGACTTTAGAAAGTCACACCCGTTACATCTTATATACAGATATTCTAAGGCAACACGATAGTTGCAATACATTTGTGCATATTGCACCTTCAATCTACCTGGAAAATAAATTGCATTTTTTAACCAAATATGTTTCAACGTGATATTAAATATGTTTGGAGTAAGTTGTTAGGTACAATTTAAAATTAAGTATGCCCGGATTTTAATTTGCGTTGCGGTTTTCCCTTAGTGCAGAGCCGAAACATTCAGTCTTACGGGTGTTTTACATGAAGCTTGCTATTTGCAAATCAAATATAAAAAAATATAACAAAAAAATATTTGTTTTTGCAAAAGGTGAATTTAATGTGCAATAGGATGAATTAAGATAATGTGAAAACCCTGTACCTATCATTGATTTCTCATTATTCATGCTTCACCAACTTATCTAGTTGAATATGGGGAAACTTGTAGACACATCACTTTGTTAAGCTTTACTTTGATAAATGATAAGTGATTAATTAAGTAAAAATATAAATGGCATCAGGCATAAATACACAGTAAACCATATTCACAATCCGGTTATTTCCCTTAACAAACATCAACCAAAGTCAAGTGTCTTTTTGGATAAAATGTCAAAGAGTATGCATGTTCAATGTTATCACAATCATCCCTTATGTCATCAAAGTTGATGTTTCTCTTCCCCCATTCAATGTTGCAACAATTACACTCAACACATTACAAAACTATCAATTTAAACTTTCATCCCTCAAAGTTGATTGAATTTGCACTTCTTAATACAAACGAAACATAGAAAACATCAAAAAACCAGATCCAAATGAAATTTGATGATTCTTCAAAAAAAGCTGACTTCCTGTTGAAATTTAATTGAAGAAATTGTTTCGAAAACTTCCAGGCCTGGTTGGACATTGACCCAACCTAAGTAATTCCATTTGACATAATCCTGACATTCTTTGGTATACCGACGAGTATAAACAAGAAAGGACACAGCAATACGCCATCGCCATCAAAATTTTGTTTCTGAGCTTACCTATAACCTTGTTCGCATGTCCTTACTTTTGCAATGGCTATTTTGAAAGTAATCAGTTGGTAAGCTTTATCCCTGCCATCCGAACAAAGTCCTAACCATCGATTTATTCGAGAGTGTGTGTGTGTATTTGTTGTAAAACATTTAAGTCCCCTTCTTTGGATTTGATGTGGGTGCAAACATTCGGAGCAGTTAAAAGGACATAAGCAGATTGGTCAGCCAATTGCCTGTCCACATCTTTGTCCAATAATCAATCAAACTGACCATTTGAAATCAATTGGAGGTAAATTTTGTGTATTAAGGGAAGATCGAGGATGACGGTTTTGCGGATGCGTCCTCCCGGGAGATTTAATAATGAAAACATCAAACGAATGAGTTTTCTTTGAATTTTAAGATGCAAAAATTAATCAAACGAATGGATTATCTTATTTTTGGAGTCTGGACCCTTCAAAGGTAATTAGATTGTTCTTCCTAAAAAAATGCAAAACTTTTTACAATCCAAAGAAGCAATTCTAAATTCTTTTTTTTTTTTTAATTTCTGAGTGCTCTTGGGCGGGCCCTATTTTTCCAAAACATAAGGTATGTTTCTTAACTCACCCGCGGGATCCCAAAACTAACCAAAAATATTGTGTCTTTCTTTACGTTTTGGTTAGTTTTGGGATCCCGCGGGCGAGTCTATGGTCTAAGTTTTTTTGGTTTTTGAAAAACTGTGATTCAAACTTGCACCTTAGGAAAGAAATAATATTAAATAAAAAAATCAAAATGATTTTATAAGATTAAATAATTTTTAACCGACTTCAAAAAGCAGGAGGTTGTCAATTTGAGTGTATGTATGCTCAGAATTTTTGACTGGGTGGATCGATTTTGAAAGATGGGTTCCATTTTTTTAATTTGGTCCAGTTCTGACAATTACATCCATTAGAAAATATCAGAAGTCTTAAATTTAGAGTCGGTTGTTCTTCTTTTGAAAGGTATAACTGAGGGCCCTTTTTCTACATGTTTTGAAGAAATTTTAAGACATACAATAAAAATTAATAGTACAAGATCCGTAGAAGAAATATCTACCCTCATCTGTTATTTAAAAATGACCAAAAGTATATGAAACATCAAAGGGCATGGTAGTGCCCAGCCAAGTTCTAGCTACTTTGGCACTACACCCTTATATGAAGGAACACACTCAGGCCATTTCCGACCCCCTCTAACTTCTTAACAAATTAGGTCACGAATTTTATTTGTTGAGGTAGTCAATACACCGAGCTCAGCAAATTTCATTCACTAAGCATGAGTGGTTTATGAGATACAGGGCTTCAAAAATTGCAAAAACCGTAACTGACTCACTCACTGACTCACTGACAGATCATCAAAATTATTGAGAACTTCCCGTCACCCTAGAACCGAAAATTTGAAAATTAGTAGAGTCTTGAAATTTTAACAATGGTAGACTTTGCGGCATATATAAGGAAAAAATCGTAAATTTGAACATTTTTATTCAGGGGGCGTGGAATTTGCCCATACTCACTGAATAGGTATAACATTTTTGGAGTATTTTTAATGATCGTAGAGTCTTGAAATTTTGCACAATGATAGACTCTTGGCGGTATATAACGGGTGATTTTTTAGCTGGTTTGGTTTTGACAACACTGGTTTTGACAGCTGACGTGTGTTTAGTACCTTGTGTCACTGTCAAACAGCTTCAGTTTGGTTTGCAATTTAACCATGAATCGTCTTACAAATGAACAGCGCTTGCAAATTATTGAATTTTACTATCAAAATTCGTGCTCGGTTCGAAATGTTCATCGCGCGCTGCTTCCATTTTATCGTCGGCATTCTCGACCTTCTGAGCAGTCTATTCGGAAGATTGTGACCAAATTTCGCACCAAATTCACTTTGTTGGACATTAAACCACCAACACGTTTACGTACTGTGCGTAGTGAAGAAAATATTGCGGCCGTATCACTTAGTGTGACAGAAGACCGCGAAATGTCGATTCGGCGCCGTTCCCAGCAGTTAGGCCTTTGTTACAGCACTACGTGGAAAATTTGGCGGAAGGATTTGGGCGTAAAGCCTTTTAAGATACAGCTGGTGCAAGAACTAAAGCCAGCCGACCTACCACAACGCCGAATTTTTGGTGAATGGGCTCTTGGAAAGCTGGCCGAGGATCCGCTTTTTTATCGAAAAATTGTGTTCAGCGATGAGGCTCGTTTTTGGTTGAATGGGTACGTAAATAAGCAAAATTGCCGCATTTGGAGTTAAGAACAGCCAGAAGCATTGCAACAGCTACCAATGCATCCCGAAAAAGCCACTGTTTGGTGCGGTTTATGGGCCGGCGGCATTATTGGGCCATATTTCTTCAAAGATGATGCGAATCGCAGCGTTACTGTCAATGGTGAACGCTACCGAGCGATGATAACAAACTTTTTTTGCCTGAAATGGAAGTTCTTGACTTGCATGATATGTGGTTTCAACAAGACGGTGCCACATGCCACACAGCACGCGAAACAATGGCGCAATTGCGAGGCGAGTTAATTTCACGTTTCAGGCCGTTCAATTGGCTGCCTAGATGATCGTGCGATTTGACACCATTAGATTATTTTTTGTGGGTATATGTCAAGGCTAATGTCTATAGGGACAAGCCCGCTTCGATTGACGCACTGGAAGCCAACATCCATGCATCCATTCGTGAGATACCGGCAGATATGTGTGAAAGAGTATGCCAAAATTGGACTCAGCGGATGGGCTACCTGAGACGCAGCCGCGGTCAACATTTGCATGAAATTATCTTTAAACATTAAATTGCAAGGTTCAAACTATCGATTCAAATAAATATTTCATTAATTTTTTCGAATTTTTTTTGTTTTTTTTTTTTAAAGTTCTAAACCTCTTAAAAAATCACCCTTTATAAGGGAAAATTTGAGAGCTTCCATTCAGGGGCGTGGTATTCGCCCATATTCCCTAAATAAGTCTAAAATCATCGTATAGTTTTGAAATTTTGCACAATAGTTGGTTCTGCGATGCATATAAACAATTAATTCGAAAATTTAAGATTTTGCATTCAGGGGGCGTGGTATCCGCCCATTGTCTGCAATATGATAAAATGCCTATATGATGGACTTTCAAGCATCGAAGAAACTTATAATTTGACAGGTAGACCAAAAGTTTGAAATATTCTTTTATCAATTCAGTATTGAAAATTTAAAACTTTACACAGTGGAAGTGTTTAAGTTGGTACGCGTTTCTTCATCGCCAACATAGAGGGTGTGAAATATGCCTGATTTTCCAATAAAGGGAGCGTTAAGTCAACTTACTACCCACAAAGTTATTATGTATTTGAAATATTGTTGTCAAAATATGTAATTGCTTTTTTCAAAAAGTAATGAAATTACACATGTGCAAAAAGAAAGCCAAGTTCTTCTATAGAAACAACTGTACCGAAAAAGGGTACAAAAAGGAGTGAGATATAAAAGGATACCAAGCTCGTAGTTCCCTTAAAAAGAATTTTAAGGATTGAGAAATCTTATATATAAAAAATAAGATTTTTCGTATAAATTTATTAATTCTTATAAACTGTATATAAGAAGATTTAACGTACACAGTAGCTTTGAACCTACGAGCAAGTACGTGCGACCCAGTCGTGTATTTTATTACTTGCGATATGGGTACCATTTATCAACTTATGCATTCGTAAAAAAAAATAAAATGCACGACTAGGTCGCACGTACTTGCTCTTACAGATAAAGTTACTATTTATGCTAAGCCTTTTTATTTAAAAAATCATAAATGCAGTTTTAGAAAAAAAAATTAAAAAAGCATAAAATTCGATTTTCAAATGGCTACAACAGCGCCTTATATAATTTTAACCTGAAAACGAAGTATGCAATCAGATTTCTTCTATAATGATACATTAAAAAAAATAATGAAAATCGTTAGAGCCGTTTTCTAAAAAAACTATTTTTTCCATATAAAATTTTGCAAAGACTTTTATAAAAAAAAATTCGTACGCCATTTTTAAGATATTATTTATCAACACACAAAAACTAAATTTTGAAAACAAATATTAAGTGTTTTTCGAAAAAATAATTTTTGAATTTTTATTTACTATGTATATATTATTGCGGAAACCTTAAAGCATTCATGTAAAAAAAAATGGTTGAAATTGATGGAGTCATGAAGGAGAAAATCAGAATTTAAAAAAACGGTTCTATGGCAGGTACCGTTAATAACAGTTTCTGAAAAAAATGGTTTCCATTTAAAAATAGACCTTATCCAAAAAACTGACCTTGATTTTTTTAATAAAAATCGTAGGAACCATTTTTGAGAAAAATGAGTTTTTCTTAAACTGGTATATGACAGATACCGTTATTTGCGGTCCAAAAAAAATGAAAAAAAACGTCTGGGGATATTCTCCAGAAAACGCCACGTACCAAGTTTGAAGTAAATCGACCCATCCGTTTAGGCTGTGGTCTCTGATTGTACATACAGACAGACAGACAGACAGACAGACAGAATTGCCAGACCCACTTTTTTCTCATTCTCTGTCATAGTAATGTCATGTTTGATTGTTATCTCAACTTTTTTTTGTGTACGAATGCATAACTTCATAATGGTACCCATATCGCCAGTAAAAATAAGCCGACGTCACATATGTAAATGAAAGGGATAGGATGAAGAAAATCTAAGTAAGTTTACCTTTAATTTTGTATATATTTTGCATTTTATTTGTTTATTTTCGTTTTTGATAATTTTTCTCTTTATTTTTACGAATGATGAATGATGCGTCTATTACGTATACAATGGTTATAATTAGCTAAAAACAAGGCGGTTTAATGTGGACGAAACGATGAAGCAATCTGACCAAATGTTAGCACTGTCAGTTGGTCATACCAGGTAAGCTCTTCAATGTGAAGCAACCTTATTTCTACGAGCTCTTACATTTGTATTTGTGTCCCTGTGCTATTCAACCATTTCTGTAGACTTTAAAAAATTTCTAAATAATCAAATTAACTTAATTGAAAACACGTTTCCCTATTTTTTGTGACAAATAGTTGCAATTCATTCCCACACTCAGAACTCCGCAAACGAAATCATATTTAATGGCTCACTCAATTTAATGTTCGCTGCGCCTATGTCAAGTGAACTGTTGGTGTCAACGGTGTGTATATCTTCGTCTTTTGGCAAATTGAATGAAAAAGGTCGATTCACGTTTATCATAAAATCATTTCCCGTCCCATCCCACAAAATACATATATTGTATTGCTGGGTATCCTTGTCACTTGATTTGTAGCCAGATACCTTCCCACCAAAAAATATGTGGGCTCATACTCGAAGGGTTGTACGAAAATTAATCACGAAAATGAATATGTTTGCTCCTCGTTCCAGGATACTTGAATTTGTTGAACAACACCACCACCAAAGAGCACCGCATCCCTGCTGAATCACTCTCAACTTCATAACTTTACCATCATCAATCCATCCTTCCCGTTCCCAGCCACCGCCCGTCGCAGATGTATGAAGATCCTTCTGTATATTTGAATTCATAACAAGATAATCGATCCTTTGGGGGATGAGCACTCATATACCGTGCGTATACCGGCACAGTGTACAGGGACCATTGGGAATCTAAACGTCCGGAGTTTATCGTTTAATCGCAATGTATAGCTTTGGTCTCATTGACACAAACCGTGTAACACACGCCTCGGGAACAATGGGATATGAGAAGTTGAATGAAAGATAAACTTGTATTGTAATTTTTTTTTTTTTTTTTTAGTCAGCTATGTTTGTCCTTTTTGCAGGTTATGTTATTGTCATCGTTAGATAGAGCCATTGCAGAGTCCTGCTGCTCCTGCCACTTGTAATTGCATTAAAATGCAATTAAAGGCAGTGTTCGTTCGTTACGGTGAACGATTGACTAGAACGAGATGAACGACGAGCCATGCACGTGTTTGTTAATGCGCTGCAACATCAATCGAAGGATCCCATCAACTTAATGGATTTCCACGAAAATGGGGACTGTTTTCGTCCTTATAACAAGTAATAATTGGGAGCGCGCTGCAGTTGTCGCGGTTTTAATGAAATGAGTTTTGTGTTACGCTCTCTTTGGCGCAATGTTTCAGCATCTTTTATTATGATTGAAATGACAAAGTTTGTTTTTAGATAAAAGGACGTATTATTATGATTAAGGATGAATATTCTTCAAAAGGCAATTATGTTGAGTGAAAGAAGTTTGTATTGTTTTTTTTTTCTTTTTTTTTTGTAAGGAAGTACATTTTATGAGGCGTAGCAGGTTATTGAACAATAAAGTGCAGAAGTGAATAGAAAAATATGAAAATAGCGACTCAAATTTTATTACGGTAATTCAACTCATTCATAATAGAAGATGTTGTTGAACATGTTGTGAAAAGAAGTAGGTAGAAAGATACATTTATGAAGTAGATATAAATGGTGCACATCTAGCTCTATTAGATGGCAAAACTTAAATAAAATCAAGCTAGTTCTTTGTTTTACTGCTTAAAGCTCTTCAATCACGCTAGACTTTTTTAAGGTCCCTTAGGAGCTGGTAACAGGCAAGTAGTGATCAGGAAAACGAAGGAGAAAAACCTTTCTAATGATCTCATTATTTAGTTTTATTTCAAACAGGGGAAAGCTGTAGCTAGAGGCCAAAAAGAGCAGCGTAACACCAGCTACCCAGATGCCAAAGTGTTCCATAAGCATAACCTTGTCTACTTACTGCTAACATACAGCCTACAATTTCGAGTTCTTGGGACGCTATTCTACTTGCAATTTTGGGCAAAGCCTTTCACCTCACCCCTTAGTGCAATTTGATTCCAAATTTAAATGCCTCATAGGTTTATTGAAAATGCCTCATACCATACAAATTCGTACTTTTTTGAAAAAAAAACATTTTTTTCGTATTTGTTTGCATTTTTCCCAATCTTGTGTTCGGCGCTGGAAGTCAAACAATTGGATTTACTATTGGCTTAGTATCATAAGCAACTCAGCTAAAAATCAGAACTACCGGATTTGACTCAAGGTCTCCTTCCTAGAAAACGACAAGGTTACTGGACTAATATATAAAAGTTGAAAAATAAAACTTGATATTGGTACAACTAGAGTTTTAGGTGGAGCCAAAAGGTTGCCAGAAGACATTGAATTTGAAAATTAAAACATTTAATAAATGTATAAAGAAAAACTTGGTAAGTTACAAAGTTGATAATGAATACCCATGTAGTTTTCACCAATATATTTATGAAAACAAATTGACAGAAGCAAAAGGGGTTGCCAAAAGTCTGAAAAGTTAAAAAAATAAAAACAACAACAACAAACAAATATTTATAAAAAAAACTGATGAAACTGTAAATTAGTGTTCACTAGAAAAATCTACAAAACGTTGTCAACAAAACACACTTTAACAATGTTGAAAAAAATATCGGTAGGGGATACAGAGTTTCTGCAGACGCTTAAGCGTATTCATGAAGAAAAATTGGCCGAAATGTAGAAAGAGTCTTAGGGTTGTCAGAGTCATAAAAGCTTACAAATTTGTAAGAATTGGTCTATAAACAAAAATATTCCTACTATTAAAAATTTTCTATCGTAAATATTTATATTATAACATTCGGGTTCGGGTTCTTATACACTCTAATACACATGTATCTTACTTCTTATCATTCTCATATTTGCCGGTTTTTTTGTCGTTATCCTTAAAAAAGGAAGTGAAATTAGTCCGACCCAATGAAATTAGCTACATCCACTCAATAAAACAACAAATCGAGTCACCTTTTTCTGTATACAGAAAATCAACATCGAAGCACGAGAGAACTTCGCTCTTTATCTTTAAGATAATAACACCATCATCTACTTAAAACCAAACAAATGGCTCTCAGGTATCGGAAACAGCTACCGAATGCGTGTCGTCCTGATGAGCCTCCTTCGATATTCGACTAAAATTGACCACCGGACGAGATGAAACGCCACCAATCCAATTAAATTATTATTAGAGGCAAAAGAATATACCTTATATCGTTTCATACGAAATGTCTCTTCTAATAAGAGGTCGGTACGGATTAAGATGTGTCGCTTAGGGCTACTTCTTCATCGCCGACCTTTTGTTTCGGGCAGATTTTAATTTTTTTGCGGATCTCCTCCAGTAAAAAAAATTATACATTTTCTATTGTGAAGAGATTAAATTCAGGAAGTTGTCAGAATACCGCATTTGTATGAGTGTTTATAAGAATGACACAAAGTAATTTTCAATATCAGGTTTAAAAGTTGATTGCGGCTTTTTAAAATGCCACTCACAAGTTGCATTCAATTCACATCAACCACAAGTGCTACTATTTCAAAGAAGGCTAAATATTTAATTTTAAACGTATACCTTGGTTGGCAATTGTTAGTATTTAAAGGTAAAATGTAGACTCAACGAGGGTTGGTGATTTTAAAATTCACCCCACAATTCAATAGCTCTTGACCATGTTTAACCAGATTTCGCACTCAATTGGAACATAATTCAGCTTTTGATTCTTCGTTTCACCAACTGTTGTTTTATTAATATGAATTTGAACTGCGGTTTAAAAGTTCATTGACAAGTTAATCGACTTTAAAGGTAACACGCAACCCACGTAGAAATAAACAAAGAAAATGTTTGGCTATATATAAATTGCTAGCAATTTATAATTTTAAACTCATTGCTATGGCATATTAGGTACCTATCTACCTAACCTACTTAAACCTACCTATCTACTCCTACCTCGTCTTTGGCATTTTATTCAACAAAAGCTGTCAAATTTTCAAATGACAGTTTTACAAATTATCGTCTGACAGTTAATTGAACGGAAACAGGCAGACAGGCGGGCAATTTTAATTTCAAAATGGCTCTCATATTCATTTGTCACTCGATTGTTTACTGTGCCGTGATGGAACTCTTTTAACTGTGTTTCTTCTCAACTCGCAAAACAATGGAAATTGTTTAATGGGCTTGCATGTGTACCTACCGTAGGTACATACCTAACCTGCCTCTCATAATGTTTGAGTATCATATTTGATGTTGTCCCTCATCGTGGCCATTAGACCTGATTTGAATCTTCACGCAAGTGAATGTCTGTCAGAATGATTTTTTTGACTTGACAGATTGAGCCAAATTGTTTTACTGCGCTCAATTACCTGCAGTATATTCGACTTGTTAGTGTGTATGGATAGAACTTATAATAATAAAAGAAGCTCTTTGTGATGTTTTTTATTTATTAATTAGAATTAAATATTTTGAAGCGACATAATTACTTTAGTTTAGTCATATATAATTTTTTTTATCAACTTGCGCTACGATTAAATAATAAGAGGTTATGTGTTCGTTGCTCCTGATAACACACGATGCTCGTGGGTGGCTTAGGAAAATTTCTTTCTAGAGTTATTTTTTGTTTGGAATAATTTCGATGAAAATGATATGAAATTTTAGGCCATTTGATGTCGAGTTGTCGATGATATCCTTTGTCACATAACAACTTATTATAGTGGACGACGTGGATATCGTTAAAACAAGAATTCAAGGGCCGATATAACAAGAGTCGACTCCGCTTAACTAAAATAAATTAAAATTGCAGAACATTTGTTTCAGTTAAGCGGAATTCTCATTTAAACGAACTTCGAATACCTGAAACTAGTTTTACCTAAGCGGAGTCTTATAATAAAAAAGTTCGAAAAGTTAGAAACATTTTGACATTTAAAATTGAAAAGATGTGTTCAATTGAAAGTTTGGTGGTAGCGTTCAGTGATATTTACATTTATGCGGTGCCGAATAGGTAAAAATATTTATTTGGGTGAAGATTGAAGTTTTCACTTAAGCGAAGCTCTATTATCCGAAGTAGATTGCACAGAAACTTTGTAAAAAACATCTTAATAAATTTCTTGTTCAGTTAACCGATTTTTTCAGTTAAGCGGAGTGCAGTAATGCGGAGTCGACTGTAAATGGAAATAAAGTCGGAATCAGTTCATATTATCTCTTGCAAGTTATATTCAATCCTAGTGTTTTTTGATAGGCAGTAAAAAATATTAAACACATTTATGCATTTAAAAATTCTAGAAAGGAAACTTTAAAATAGAGTAAAATAAAATGCATGACTGTTTCGCACCTTCTTGCTCTTAGGGTCAAAGTTGCTGTGGGCGTTAAAGCTTCTTATATAAATTTTTTAAAAATAAATAATTTTATGGCAAAAAAAAAAAAAAAAAAATTCATTATTAAAATGACATAAGCAAATTCTTAAATTGTTTTAAACTTCAAACAAAGAATACAATTTGATTTGATTAAAAAAAGATACATTTTAAGAAAAAAAATTTTGAAAATCGTTAGTGCCTTTTTAAAAAAAATTTATTTCGTATTCATAAAAATGCTCAAAGATTGTTTAAAGTTGGTATGCCATTATCAAGATAATATCATTGAACATCTAAAACCAAAATTTCAAAAAAATACAGTGACCCATTTTCAAAACATTGATTTTTCAAAATAAAAAAAAAATTTAAAATTTTTTTAAAATTTTTTATATCAAATAATTTTCAAATTGTTAAGGAGCTCCCGTATAAAAAAAATTCATCAAAATTGGTTCAGTCGTTTAAATGAATGTAAAAAAAAAAAAAATTTAATCAAAATCGTTTGAGCCGTTTTTGAAATAAGTTAACTTTTCCTTAATGGTTATATGGCAGGTACCGTTAATTTTGGTCCTAAAATAAAATTTCAATTTCCCCTCTAGGGAATCACCAAAGACCCTTAATAAGTTTCAAGAAAATCGATTAAGTAGTGTAGGCGTAGCTTGGGATATACACAGACAGAGACAGACAGACAGGCAGACAGACAGACTTTTTTCGCATTCTCTATTATCGTAATGACATGTCTGATTGATATCTCGAGTTCGATTTTTTTTACGAATGCTAAACTTGCCCTATAGTACCTACATATATCGCAATTAAAAAAGACTATTGCATAAACAAATCCTTAACTTTATTTTTAGTTGCAGGATTTTTATAATTGAGGTATTGATTGTGCCTAAAAATATTTGACAATTATTTAATAAAACATAGCCACAGAGGTGTCTTAGTGGAAATATATTTTTTAAAATTTAATGACAAAATTTATAATTTGTTTAATTATGTTCTAAGACAATGCCATACAAAGTATATTGATTAAATTAAAATCAAAGACTCTATCTAAATAAAGTATTACAGAAAAAAACAACTACATAATTTAGCTAAATTACAGGGATTGAATGATAATATTTGCACATTATGCTTCTTTGAACAATTTTTTAGAACTTTTGATTACTTCTCTTACATAATTTGTACATGCCGATGTAAAATTCCAATTCAGAATATTCGTTGACCAGCGTACTTAGTACGTCCGAAATAATTTGTTAGTTGAAAGCTTAAAACAAAATAGTGCTATAGACACCCCGAAAGCAACCCAGTTGCCGAAAATTATATCCCTAAAAAAACTTTATCACAAATCATTAAACAATCCCATAAAATCTCTTTAACACCTGTCTCCAACAAAGTAGACATATAAATACAAAAAATATCCTTTATCTCCTAAAAAAAAAAAAAAAACAATTCCATTTTGTATCCGGCCACCTCCAATTGCATCCCAATTAACCGCAATTTGTCTTATTACCACTTAAAACCCGATTCCTAAAATGATCATCGTGTGTTTCTCTTCCGATTATTATATCCTTCAAATAATTTGATAAGATCGCCGCCGCCGCCAATTGATTGTGCCGCAAAAATACAAAAGTTAACAAAAATAACAAAAAAAAAAAAAAACAAACAAACCCATCAGGAAATTGTCGTGCAGCCGAAATATAATTCAGGAAGAAATAGTCTAGGAGTTAGTGTTGTGTATTTTGTGATAAGTGTAATGGACTGTCATGGTTAAGACTAATAAATATTTTATTCGTATGAAATGTTATAAAATTATGTCAACTCAGACAATTGAGGTCCTGTTGATCATTTGAATACAATGATTAAAAATTATATTTTTGTAGGAACTCTTTATTGAGAGTTTGGTCGGTTTTTTGTTTTTAATATTGAGGTTTCAGTATCCTTTGTCAAAGACAACCGTCAAAATAATTTAATAGTCCTTTCGTGACCACTTTCGTCACTTCGAATGATTCTGAGATCTAACCCATTACTTGGAAATATTGAGGCAATGTCACAGGTTACACAGGTTGATTTGCAACACTAACTTGCAGGATATATGGGACCTCGGACTCACCAAACCATGAGAAATAAGGTGCCGGTGGCTGCCATTAGTGCCACTCTTCTTTTCCACTCGATTTGTAAAAGATACTCCACCTCAGTGAGGATAATCTTTTTGCTTTTTTGATCAACTTGGATGCAAGGTGTAGGAGGCCGGCTAATGTGACACGGACGCGCACGGCCCAAAACAGCGGTGGCGGCGGCAGCGGCGCTATGTAATGACGTCAACCTGCCTACCTACCGCATTAAATCTTTTATATCATCTCAGTTCTGTGCCGGCGGAGTATCTTTCGTTCCTTCAATCCTCATCTCTGTGTGGCGCTGAATGAGTCATTTGAAAGTGGATTGCCTCGGTGAAGCGAATGGAGCAAGTATAATAGAAGGATCGAGGACAACTTAAAAAATGATGATATCAAAATTGATCCTAATTGATGGGACCTTTTTATTATTTGTTGTTTAAAAAGCCGCCGCACTGCTGCGCCAAACCTGTGAGCCACACAAGACACAACAACTGATGTTCATTATTTATAAGAAAATAATGCACTAGGTTGTTAGTATGTGGAAGTTGTGCCTATCCTTTATGTGTATAGGTACAACACCGACTGTCATCACATTTGGTAAGGTTGGTTAGTTAATTTGGTTTTTTTTGTTCTATTAGACTGTCATTTGTTTAGTTAAAAAAAATGAAGAGAACTATAATTACAGTGCTTAGTTTCCTGTTTGTTTGTTTTATTCATCAAGCATTTTGAAAACAGTAGATAAAGTATGATGGCAGGTTTTTAAGGGTTGGTTCTTAATCGATTAAGGAAAATAATTTTATTTTAATGAAAAAAGAAATACCATGTGTTGCTTTTATGATTCGAGAAATGAAATTTATGGAGTCTTTATAACAAAATTGTTGTATTGTAAAAATATATTTATTTCGAATTCCACAGACTTCTATTTGCGTGCAACACTTTACGAGCAAACGTATGTGACACATGTTTAAACTTAATAAATGTTATTCATTTTAAAAGTTGGGAATTTTTTTGTTCAAAACCAACCATTGTGCAAAATTTCAAGAGTGTATGAAGATTTTATACCAATTTAGTAAATATAGGTGGATGCCACGCCTCCACAAAAAAAGGATAGTAACTATCTCTTTTAAGCCCTACATGGAAAAGCTTCGGTAGAAGAAGATCCACCAGAAGTGGTCAATTTATGTATTACCTTTTTGCAGCTATCCTGTAATTGAAAGTTGAATGAAATGAAACGTTGTGTCCGCTTTTGTTCAATATAAAGTTAATGATAAGTTCTGGTAGTATTATTTAGTAAAATCCTATCTTTGACAAAACCAATTGAATTTTTCTTAAAAAAATAAAAAAAAGTAAATTTTATATTGGGTTTATCGTGGAATAAATTTGAATGGATCTATACCGTTTGTCCTTTGGAACCTCTAGATGTCTATGATACAAAAAAAATGACCCTCGAAAAATGAACTTAAAAAAAAAAATCCATAAGCCAGCTTTTTTGTATAAAAAAAGAACTACGAAAAATGAGATTTCTTGAGAACGGTAGGTTTTTTCAACACAAAAAACTACAAGAAAATAACAAAAGTTGCTGTTTTATAAAATGGTTAGGTACTGAGGTTGTAAAGAAAACTTAATTAATATTTTCTTTAAGTGAAAAAAACTGGAAAATCTATCGTGTTTACTTACTTACTTACTTAGGTCCTCAGACCTTAAAGAGTCCGTTGTGATCCCCTTAAGGGGCATATGGCCTCCACTTCTCCTACGTGCCATTGTATACGGTTTCTGAAATGTAACGTAGTTCTCTCCAACTCTTCCCCAGCTGTGCGGATTCACTTTCGACTGTCCTTCGCCATGTGCTTCTCGGCCGTTCCGACCCTCTACCTGCCTGTGTGAGTGGGTTTCATTGCATCGCTAGTCCAGCAATGCAATCGTTGCCTTTTCGAAGCGTATGACCAATCCACTGCCACTTACGTCTGCGAATAGTACTGTCAATGGATTCTTGACCCGTTCTTCTATGAAGTTCTTCATTAGAAATACGGTTGGGCCAAAAAATCCATAAGATGTTTCGTAGACACCTATTCACAAACGATTGCAGCTTGCTTGTGACAGTTGATAGGATTTTCCAAGTGCTGCACCCATACAGAAGCACGGATTCAACATTGGAGCGGAAAAGTCTCAGCTTGGTCTTTAAGCTTATAGCGTTGTCTCTCCATATTTTGGACAGCATTCCGAAAGCATCCTTTGCCTTTTTGATACGGCTATCGACATCTTGTTCGGTTCCACCTTTGGTAGTGCCAAAACTCCCAAGATATGAAAGTCTTCTACTTTCTCTACCGGTTGTCCAGAAATATTGACTTGAACGGATGAGTTACTTCCGAGGCTGATCATTTTTGTTTTTGCCGTGTTAATTTTCAGCCCCACGATTTCTACTTCTCCCTCCACCCTTGTTATTTGATGGAGATCCATGATCCTATGAGAGAGTAAGCATACGTCGACCGCGTAGTCCAGATGTTTTAGTTGGGATGTCAGACTCCATTGAATTCCACTATTTCCGTTTAACGGCTGCACGCATCACATCACTTATCACTAACAGGAAAAGAATTGGCGACAGTATGCAACCCTGTCTGACTCCACAATGGACCTCGAATTCATCCGACAACCTTCCTCTATGTACAACGTGACATTTGCATCCATCGTAGGTTGCTTTAATAATAGCGATTAACTTATCTGGAATGCCTCTCCTGCGTAAGGCAATCCAAATAAATTATCTGTTAACACTAGAAACGCTTTTTCAAAATCAATGAACAGCGTGTTTGGCGTTTCAAATATGTCGATAACAAATACTGATTTTGACTTTACGATAATTTTGTGTTACACAAAACAATGTTTTTTACGACTCATTAAGATTGTTACAAGAACAAACTGACTTTTTTTTAAACTTAAATATAACTGTTTTATTAAAATTTGTTCAGAACTCAAAAACTGAAAACCTAACTATAATCCAGTTAGATTGTGTTTTTACCAGGAAAGATTTAGGGTAGTTTTAATTTCTTTCATACTTTATGTTTTTGTAAGTGCTGAATCTTCAAAATCGTCAAAACTGCGAAAAACCGCGAAATTTTCAACGATTTTGTAGTTTTTGGAAAATTTTACCATGAAGTATTAGTTTTTGGTTAAAACTATTTGCTTAAGAGTTCAAGAAAACTGAATTTGCCAAAATTGGAGCCCATAATTATTGTCTGCATTGCCATAAAAGTCATTATTATAAATTTTTTGGAGATCCCAAATTGTTTAATAAGAAGTTCAGTTTAGTTTTATTTTGACCCTGAAACATTTTTTAGATCTGAAATTTGTATTAAGTTCATCAAACATCTCCCATATATGGTCTACCATCTCAAAACAAAAACCACAGCCATCTTGGATTTATAGCATTTCGGTTTTAACTTGGTAGGTTATTGTGCTAAAGATGGTGTTTTGGTGTCAAATCGATATGTTGGACCTGCTCATCACATCATAATAAAAATATTTAAGACATATCGGCTAGCAAATGTAAACTTGTAGTAATTTTTTGATTTTTTTTTGTTGACCAAAAATAACGGTACCTGTCATATACCAGTTTTAGAAAAACTCATTTTTCTCATAAACGGTGACCACGATTTTGATTAAAAAAATCATGGTAATTTTTTTGGGTGAGGTCTATCTTTAAATGAGAACCATTTTTTTTCAAAAACCGTTATTAATAAGTGCCATAGAACCGTTTTTTTTTTATTCTGATGTTCTCCTTCATGACTCAATCAATTTCTACTATTTTTTTTACATGTATGCTTTTAAGTTGCCGTGATAATATTTAGTAAAAAAAATTTCGAAAATTATTTTTTTGGATTTAAAAAAAAAAAAATTGAAATTTTTTTTTGAAAAATCAGTTTTTCGAAAACTATTGAATATTTTGTTTTTCAAATTTTAGTTTTTAGATGTTGATAAATAATATCTTAAAAATGGTGTACCAATTTTTTTTTATAAAAGTCCATGCAAAATCTTATATGGAAAAAATAGTTTAAAAAAAACGGCTCTAAGGATTTTCAAATTTTTTTTTTTAAATGTATCATTACAGAAAAAATCAAATTGCATACTTTGTTTTGAGGTTAAATTCATTTAAGAAGCTGTTTTAGTCATTTGAAAATCAATTTTTTTTCTAAAACTGCATTTACAAATTTTTAATTAAAAAGGCTTAGCATAAATAGTAAGTATATCTACAAGAGCAAGTACGTACGACCCAGTCGTGCATTTTATTTTGTTTGATTTTGAATATCTCCATTATAACGAATACGGTTTCGAGTTATTGGATTTTTCTCGAAAACGGCTCTAAGGATTTTGATTAAACATGTTGTATGTAATGTAATAAGTGATTGCAGAAATCCTGCGTTTTTAGATTTTCTCAAAAAAATCGAATACGGAAATATGATGAACATACTTTTCAGAAATTTTTCAATAATTTTTAGTTTTTTCCGTATGCATATATCTTAACTGACTCAACAGATTTCGTTGTCACTAGGTTGTACTCATCACTTTTAAAAGTCTTGTGTATTTAGTTTTTCGAAAAAAAAAAAAAACATAAGCTACCTTATAACTACAAGAGCAAGTTCGTGCGATCCAGTCATGCATTTTAATTACTTCTAATAAAATAATCAAAATATACCACATGGTTACAGCAACTTGTTTAGAAAGTTTCAAACAATTCGGATGTTACTTTTTCCCTTGGGATTGCCCTGAAATTCTTAAAATTCTGTTACAGCAATGTGCCACTTCATATACAAAAGTGTCCTGCAAAATGTATTTTATTTTGCAAATGAAAAGATTGTTGGAATAGTCCTATTGAAGTTTTAACTCAGTTGCGTAGTTTTTTTTTCAGCCAATTTAATTTTTATTAAAACTGCTTATTTTTCTCAATTTCATTGACATAAAATGCATCCTGCACGAGATAAAGACTTTTGCTCATACAAAAAATATTACAATCATCAAGACATTTCATTTTATGTATGTCTTAATGTGTTAACCCATGAGTCAAAATTTGACATTACTCCATTATGAATATTTGTTTATTCTCCATTCACTAAGTATAATTTTAATAATGATAACATGAGTATAAATTAAGAAAAAGAAATAATAGGTATCATTCTATAGTTTAAAAACTAGAGACGAATGAACCATATCAGAAAATTTAAAGCATATGTGTAAAGTAAATGAATATTTGGGGTACTTTGTTACATGCAATTAGCAAAAAAGTTAAAAGAAATAATAGTTAAGTGAGAGTAAAGCAAAAATTGAAAAAAGATATAATTACAAGCTAAAATGTTATCTTTTATGCTATACTTAAAAACAAACTTTTGACCATCGAACTGTTCATTACAAAGAGTTATTTTTTTACTGATTTCAAAAATAAATTGAGACAACTAGTTAAAAACTTTAGGTGCTGTCGCAGTGTAAAAATTGGAGAATTGAGTTCTATTACTTCTATTAAAACTTTATGCCGAAACCCGAGACAGTTATACTTTATGGATGGCAATCATACTTTATACTCGTATTATTATTAGTCCTAATCGGTAGCATATTTTCGCTATTAGGATCCATAATTAAAAAAAAAAAAGGTTTTTTTTAACTAACCCTAGCATACAATGCAAAAACAAATGAAAACACAATTTATTTAAAATGAATATTTTCTTTTTATTCGCGTATTTTTAGTTTGTCTTTTTAAGGATTGCTTATCAATATTTGTGTATAACTTATATTTATCTAATCAATAATATTATCATACAAGAATTCATTACAATCTTTTTATTTTAATTCTTTAATTAAGAAAATTTTAAACTTAAAAATTAAATACATTTAAACCATTATATCAAAAATTTATTGAAAAGAACAAAATCACATTTAAACAAGAAATATCATTATATGTTTTGATAGTAAAATTATTTTTTTTTTTATACAGTTATAGTAAATATTATAATTTTAGGCTTACTTATGCTTATTTAAAAGCTTTTTAATTACTTTAACATTTTCTTAAACTAATTTTATGTAAAGTGTTATGATTGTTTGAGATTTTTATATTTTGTTATGTTGCTTTATTTATATGTATAGGTATAGCTGATGAAGTTTTGATTATATTTACATACGATTTAAGCGCTACTTAATTTATTATTATTCTTTTGTATTTTTTATATATTTTACTACAAATTTTAAAAATTTAATTCTAATGTGTATTTTATTTTGTGTATTATGATACGTTTATTTGTTTT
The DNA here is from genome assembly GCA_948107695.1 of Meliscaeva auricollis. Classification (NCBI taxonomy): domain Eukaryota; kingdom Metazoa; phylum Arthropoda; class Insecta; order Diptera; family Syrphidae; genus Meliscaeva; species Meliscaeva auricollis. The sequence continues at coordinate 111,011,287 of OX403616.1, read as the reverse complement.
AATAATAATAATTATGCCTGGTTTAATAAATATTTACAAAACAGCGGAATGTCTTAAGTTTTCCATATCACAAAATAGGGTGTGTTGATTTTGCTTTGTTTTTTTTATTTTTTTCTAAATTTTGTTTTTCTACGAAGAAAAAAACCTTCAATACTATTAGCATCCTGCAGGATGTTGTTCAGCCCAAGGCTGAAGACCATGAAGGGCAGCCAATGGCGCACCATTAACCGTTTGAGAGGGGTGCGATTGAATGGGGGCTGGAGGTGGTGGAAAACCTTTGCTAATTGCCTCGGCTTGTAATGACATCATTAATCGATTTGCTGCCTGTCGTTCAGCTTCACGTTCTTCTGCTGTTTGCCTTCTGAAATTATACAAAACAAAAAGTAATTATTTTAATTGAAATTCGTTTAAAATATAATTAAAACTATAAAATCGATATTAAATGCCCCAAAGCTTATCCAACTGTAACGATTGTAGATAGAGAGAAATAATAACTGTTTCATGTTGGTATCCATTAACAAGAACAGTTATACGATGGATATGACAACATCTAATTAGATACTAAAATCAGTAATTATTAATAAATCAAGTTTCAACAATATACCCAAAGGACTTTCTCTATTCAAATGTGAATGTGAGTGGGTGCTTGAGTGTGTGTATGTGGATCAGGGATAGGTGAGCTATCATCAACCATGTCATCCCCTAAATGATATTGTGGTGATGATAGGGTTTTATGCTATGTTCAGAGCTTCCCTATCCCCTTGACAATTTTGCATGATGAGCAGTGATGAAAATATCCTGCAGCAAGGCAAAGGATATTCCTCTTTTATCATCCCCTTTAGAACTTAATCGATTGAATATATTATTATTATAGTTTGAGTTCCACCCGCTTATTAAAGGCGCAGTCGCTGTGCAATTGTGAGTCCTCCCATAAAATTCATTTCAAATGTAGATTGTGGTGGAAGTTTTTTTCCCTCTTTTGGTGAGTTGTGAGTAAGAGAGAGAAGGACATACAAGGATACCAGAGAAAGGGATTAATAAAATTCTCCTCTCTTTCAGTAACCCCCCTCTTTGATTTGAATGGCTGCCGAGGCCAATGGATCCACCATACCTATAACTGTGTTTGTGTGTGTGTTTTAATATTTCATATAGGGAAGTTGTGTTTTTTTGATATGAGTTGCTGCTGACGTAGATAGGTTAGGTATAAGTTCCACCTCATACACACGTAATTGATACTCGTCAGTTTGATTAATAATTCATTGTGTTGGTAAAATTAGACGATGAAAATGTAATTTAACTAAAATATATAATCATTTTGAGGAAATTAATATCGCATTTAGTTTCGTTGATTGGATTTAAATGGGAAATCATTTAACAGATATCTAGGATGAGATAACAACTTTTGTTTTTTTTTATGTTTGTTTGTACTCGGTACCTACTTTAATAGGGAAAGGTTTGAATTTCTTGATTTATACAATACAATTTATGTGATTAACATTGTATAGAAAAGTGACATCATTATGTTATTAAATAATTGGTTAGATTTTAATGAAAAACAAATTGAGTGTTGTCTTAATGGTTTGGTTATTGGATATGAATACATGATACATCTGTATATGGTTGGTTTATTGTTTAAATTTTAAAAAGAAATCGTGTGGTTTTTAATCATATCCATGATGGTTAAGTTACTTAATTGATCAAAGTGAAAATTACAAATTTGCTACAATGTATTACAGAAAATTTATAAAAAAAAAATACATTGTAAGAGCAGGGACCCTGTATTGTAACGTTGCGAGAAAGTTATTGCAGCACGGCTGGTGTTTTGATATTTTCATTCTTTTGTATTGAATTCATTTCATTATAAGGAGCGAATGGCAACGGAGAGAAGAATGGGTGTTCAAAATTCCACTGAAAACTTCAAGATTAAAAAAATACTATTGAAATATACTTGTTTTCAACTTTTTTTGCATTTAAGTTTTGATAAATACAAAAAGCAATTAGTAAATTTTTCCTTAGGGAAAACGGACTCAATTGGACATAAATAATGACTAGGAACTATAACCTTACAGAAGATGAGTTTGTGAAGATAAACCGACACGCATTTGGAAGAGCATGGCCCCCAAACATACCATATACAAAGTTTAAGAAATACCTGACCTTTAACGGGCTTTAAAAAAAAAATTTGTTGAAGTGACAGCGAATTAAAGGGATGAGACAGAAATTACAAAAAGGACTTTCTTCTTCCAAACGCTTTAAATGAATGTAATGTAATGTAATGTAATGTAATGTAATGTAATGAGTGTAAGAACCGTAAAAGTCCAAATTTTATTTTAGAAAAACAAATTTTTTGAAAAATAATGCATAGGATATTTCGGAGATGGGTTAAATCTTCATACATTATTTTTCAAGAAAGTGGATAGTTCTTCTAGAAAACTTTTTTACATTTGTTTGTTTTTAAAATTATGAAATTGGACGATTCTTATACAATCATCGATTTATTTATAATATCAAGAATTTTTTGCTTTGGGTTAGCAATCTTTCGTAGGTTTAAATGAACCCAAGTATGAGGTTTAAGTTTGGTAAAGTATGTAGATCAATTCATTTCGAATTAAGATCAGTCAAAAAGAAAAACTGATTTTGACTGAGTTGACAGTTTCGATTGTACTTTTTAATTTTTCTTTTCTTTTCAATAAGACAACTTTTCTGCAGATGAGAGCTCACACCAAAACAATCTTGTTCTATTCGGCTCGAAATAATTCCATATATTTGCACGAAAATGAAAATTAACCAAATAAAAACCCCATTAAGATTCTTTACCGAACGAAGTCAAATACTACAACTTTAGAATTTAAATGTTTTTTTTTTATATTTATATTAACTGAAGAAAAATTTCTTTTGGTGATGTCATAAGAATTATTTAGATCATAACATCTAATCATATCAAACGTTTTAATCATCCCATATTCACACAATACATAATTAAACTATAGATAAAGCGAGTTTTTTGCTTCAGAGGTCACTGTGGCGTATGAGCAACATTATTTTCTACTTATAAAGCTTAGTTTGCCTGTCAATAAGAACATTTTCTATCCCTGACAAATTCATAAGACGTGTTAACATTTGAATAGCTAGCCGTGGGAAAGAACCATTATCTCTTTCTTTCGTTTTGCCAGAATTCAATTTTTAACTTCCCATTGGAAGTTGTTGTGACATTTCTTGACGTTTTGAGGTTTCTAGAGTCTGGTCGTGACATTTGTTTTCGTTCTCTCGAGAACGAATCAAGATATCAAATATCGTGTCAAATATCTTCAACCAGTTTTTTTTTTATTAAAAAGAACGACGAAAAATTAAATTAGTTTTCGGTCAAATATCAGGTCCAAAACAGCAAATTTTGAAATGTTTTGTTTTCATCAGTACCCAACTGACCTGCCTTGAGATCACACAATGATAGACAATTTGCCTCTGCAAAATACCGTTATTATAAATTGGTAGGATTTAAAATAAGATGCTATTGTAGGTTTTTTTTTTTTTGTAAGTAAAAAAAACTGCAAGAAAATACCAAAAACTTCTGAAAAATGTGTTTTCTCTCAAATACCTCAAGAATCAATAATAATATCAGTTCTGGGTGAATTTTCTGCTGCACATAAGGCCGTAATTAAGAATGTCTGCGGTTTTATAAAAAATTGAGTAGTTTTTTTATAAGCAAAAAAACTCTATAAAGAACCTTATAAAATACTTTTTATATGTTTTTCGTTTCAAATATCTCGGCTGATTTTGAATTTAGGATAATTTTATTCGACATTGTTATAAACTGATAGGATTAGTAACACCAATTTCTTGACTGTTTTTTTAACATAAAAAACTATTCAAAATTGTTCAAACTTCAAATACTTAGAACAACAAACTTTGTCTTCGCTTCATTAAATACTGAATACTTGTTACTGAGATTTTTGAAGAAATTTTGATATTCCTTAAACCAAAATAACATCAGGTCTATAGTTTACATGGTTACCACTGTGGGTCGCACCCATCCTCTTTTCTACACTTTTAATTTAGCTATTTTCGGGTCAGGGTAAACAATTTCCAATTCTTAATAAAAGGTTTATTTTAATAAAATATTAAAATAAAAATAAACCAAAAATTAAATGCAAAAAGGATTTTAAATAAAGTCCATAATAATCATTTTTCTACTGTTGGGCATTATATTTTAGAAAACGTTTTTTTAAAGACTTGGTATAACCAACCCAAAAAAGTCTACCATTATCTACTGCTCTATAGGGTCCTGCCTGTTAGTGCCCATCTTTATTTCAATATTATGCTTAATTTGTATGAACAGGTAAGCATGTGAGATTTCAAACAGTAGTCTTCACCTATCAATTGTTTCGATCTTCGGTATTAAAATAATTATAATTCTAAGCTAATATTTCCGATATCTAAAACATAATTAAGTAAATAATATTCAATTTTATCTGATCTTAAACAAGTTGTACTTACTAATAAGATGCCATATGACTGTGACATATTCAGTATCCCTACTCGTATAATAAAATATATCTAGAAACAAAATTATGCATCTTTGTTTATTATTATAAACACGCAACAAGTTTTATTATCGTTACACTCAATGTGCAGTCAGCATACCAATCAAAACAACAAAGTCTACAAAAATTTAAATTAACAAATTGCATTTAATTTTCATATATTCACTGTAGTTTTTTTTTTTTTTATTATGAATATAAAATATTAAAAGAAAAACTACTATCATAAGCTGAGCGATCAGCAAGTGTGAATAATTTGTTAATTGCATTTGAGGAGACATACCTACTCACGACATCATGATGATTTTTTTTGTTTGTTTTTTTATTAATTTTTATATGAATTTCCTTCCAATTTGCTTATTGAGAGTAATATATCAGCAAAAGGTGTATCAGCTGTATATAATAATTGTACCCAAGCAGTTGTCGTGTTATTGGTTGGCTGATCATACTACTCGTATATTGTATACTTAGTTGCAGCCATCACTGAATACTTGTAATTAGATGTCTTGCGTGTCGGCATAATCGTAATGGTGACTGACTATAGTGACTAGAGTATGCTTGTCATATCCTATTCATATGCTCACTCAATTTGATGACTTTCCTAATTGAGCTCACAGGTATTATACACAAATACATACGAAAGAGAACGAGTAGGGAGATAATGAGCTTGGTATAATTAAAATAAAATGACAATGTTGAAGGTAGTTTTTATTTTATTGTAAATGATGATGGCGACACAAAAGTTCCGACGGCCATTTTTATGGTGACCATATATTAAAAAAAAAAATTAAGGTATTTTCTAGGTTTTTCGTTTTATTTCAATTCAAGAATGTGTTAATAAATGTTTGTTAAGGAACAAAAATATGCTATCGCAACTTTTATCACGTTATTATTAACACTTACATTTTATACTCGGGTTTATTTTATATTTATTTTGCATTTTGTATGCAACACAATAAATTTATTAAATTACAGAAGTCGGCCATTGTTATTGATAATATAATCTGACTGATGAATTTTTAACACTATGAGTGATAGAAAAAAAAAATATACCAAGAGTTAGGTGGTATAAAGCTCAATTTTTAAATTCCATCAGGAAGTTAGGTTAAAATTGTACATTTCGAAAAGTATAAGGGTAAGAATTATCAAACAAATTTTATTAAATAAATAAATTGAAATGATAATAAGTTTTGGTTAAGAACGAAATTCTAAAAAATCTTCTTTTCAAGTTAAAAATTATTTTTAGACATTTTAAAATGATGTTGGTTTGTGTAAAAATGATATTTATTGAAAAAACAACTACGGATTATATTAAAATTTCTCCACAACTTTTGTTTTGGAGCTTTAAAAAACAAATATGTTTTTGAAAGTTTATATGAGTGGTTAAATTGATTTTAAAAATCAGGGAATAACAGAAAAATATTTTGTCAAAACAACTTTTAGATTTATCTGTTTTCCATACACTTGTGAAGAAATTAGATTTTTAAACATTTTCTTCAATGAATAACTGTAAAAATAAGATTTTTTAGCCCAAGTTTTTTGTTACCGTTTCCAAAGGTATTTTATTTTTATGTTTTTTATTTTTATATTTCAAACTTGAAATTTACACAGCCATTAAATATTGGGTAAATACATTTTTGTACAGAATTTTACAATTTTCGGTAGTCTGTAACACAGGACAACAATAAAAATTACAACTATTAATTGCTCAAATAATTTACTCAACCCACATAAAATTATGATTATACTTTAGTGAGCATCACGATAAAATGACCTTTAAATTTATACATCACACATAACTGAATATATTATTAAAACTTCACAAAATCGAAAATAGTTTCATCGAAATTCAACAAAATTGTCTGCTTTCGTCGTTTGAACTCGACCATCCCCACCAGTGGAGAACGGTACAGTTGGATCACAAATGGATTCGAGATGGTTCGCTTATAAAATTTGTAACTTTTTTGTTTATTGCCGGATTCTTAAGTTTTGACTGTCCAAATTTAGCTAAAATATCAAGCTACAGTTAAGTGTAATTTTATTAGTAGAATTACATATTAAAATAGTGATAAAAAGGTAATGGAAGGAAAAAAATCAATAGTTGCTTTCTTTTTATTTTTACAAAATGCTATGAAATATTTTTTCTTGAAACAATGTACAACAAAATATATAGTTGGTACAATATCCTTGATTGGAAATAAAAAATATTAAACATATAAATGCATTTTTAAAGATATAAGAAAGACAAATTAAAAAAAAAAAAAAATTATTTCACATTTTAATAATCTGTAACTTTAGTTTTAGTTTATTGATTAAAGTAAAAATAAAGACTGTAAATGATACTACTAAAATAAATTTTAAATTTCCATAAAACTAAAACTAAAATGTCAACAATTATTTTGATATAGAATTTGTTGCATTAAAACACTCACAAGCTTCGTAATATCATTTCATTTCTCACATAAATTTGTTAAAACATTGAAAACATACTTTTCACCTTAACAAAATCTTTAATCTTTAAAAATTTAAAAATAAAATTCAATATAATTGTTATTTAAATTGTGTAAATATAGGCTACACAAAGGAACAATTATCAACTTTCAAATTACCTAACGTACTTCTAACATTTTTTAGTTTATTATTTTTAGTTAAATTTAATGTAATAACAAAGTGATCAGCGGTCATTTTGAAATATCAGACATTCATGTGGATTAGCTACAAGCTTCAAAAAGACTATTTGAAATCAGCCGATCGCAAAAATAAACCAAAATAAAGGTCGATAAAATATCAATTATATGAAATATTTGAATTAATTTCACCAACACCTTTCTAAATCTAGAAATTTCTAAATTAATAGGCTATGCTCGAAGAATATTAAATTTGCAGTCGATACTAACTTTTGAAATTTGCTACCCACCATAGGTTCCCCAATAAGATAAGATGAATTCAAGCGTCTTAAATCTTCAGAAGCATAAAACCATTAGATTGAAGAAATATAACAAATCCCACAACAAATCAAAGTTTGCATTAATTCCACATTAATTATTATTATTGACAGATCGATAAGATCGCGATTGAAACGCTGAATTATTTATGAACTCACATCTAGATGGCAGTCATACATATTCAATCTGTCATGTTGTTAAAGTCCAACATACAAGAGTATCTTAATAATTAATTACTATAGTACCTATACGGAATCCCAGAAATAATAAAACACATTTTTTCCCTCCGCCTGGGAGTATATAACAAGGACACTTAATTAATTTGTTCCATTTCATGTTATTCGTCAAGTTGAGTTTTTATATTCCTAATCCAAGTGGGGTAATCTATCTTAAAAGCAAAAAGGAAAAAAAAAACAAGCACAAGAAAATAAAATAATCATCAACTTTTCTATTACACTCTGCGATACAGAGGTATTGTATTCTTGTATATCTATTGTCTATACCTAAACGTTGCACGTCTTTACCGCAAAACGTTGCCACATTCACCTGTCTATCTGTTATCCTTTTATACTAACTTGATTGCTGGAGCATGTTTTATTTTTGTGTTATGGGTTGGGTGGGTTGAGGGTATGATGGAATAGTACACGGAAGTATTCAATGTGCCATTGTTATACCATTTTTTTTCTTTTTCTGTCTTCTCCATCGCCATTTTCATTGGACTTATATATCCGGAACGAGAATGAAAGAACAACAGCCGGAAGTAATTGGATTAAGTGATGTTCGTATACACAAATACCAAAACGGATCGATAAAAAATATATTTACAACTTTCCACTGGCTAAACATACTTAAATATGTATCTTCCTACCAGATACCGAAATAGATACATAAAAAAAGAAAACCTTGTTTCATCCCCAAAAATGATTATTATAATCAGATATTAAAATATTAAAAGCCAACATAAATTTACCCAAAAAGAAAAAAAAAAGAAAAATATTAAATAAACGACGTCGACGACAGAATAAACTGTTTTGCTTAGGCAAAGCAAAATAATTGTAATTAAAATCTTACCCCTATTAAACGAGGGTGCGGTAATTAGCACTTAAGACATTACATTTTGCCAAAGAAAGTATGGTCATTCGCATTAAAATTGTAAGTGGGTTCGTTTGAGAAATTTTGTGGATTGCTGCGGGCGACAGTAAATCTTGGGAGGGATTTTCTGTTTTGTTTCACAACAACATTTGGGGATTATGATTAAGATCGTAATAAATTTAAGTATATGAACGATTTCTCTGGAATTAACGTTTGAAAATTCTTGAGTGGGTCGCACGTATTTGCTTTAAAAATAAAGTTACTAAATATGATAAGCCTTTTTAATTAAAAATTGTAAATGCAGTTTAAGAAAAAAAATTTAAAAAAGCATAATATTCGATTTTCAAATGACTAAAACAAAATGCAATTAAATTTCTTCTATAATGATACACTTTTAGAAAAAAAAAATTATAATCGATAGAGCCGTTTTTTAAAAATACTATTTTTTCTAAATAAAATTGAGCCAGAACTTAAAAAAAAAAAATTGATACGAAATTTTAAGATAATATTTATTAACATCTGAAAACTTAATTTTGAAAAAAATTGGGTAGTTTTCAAAAAACAATTTATTAAAAAAAAAATCCAATTTTTAAAAATTTGTTTCCTGAACTATATTATGCCGACTTAAAAGCTTTTATATAAAAAAATTCTTGAAATCGAGTGAGACATAAAGAAGAAAATCAGAATTTAAGAAAACAGTTCTATGGCAGGTACCTACCGTTAAAAACGGTTGAAAAAACAAATTGTGGGTTGGGGTCGAAATACTGTATGTGACAAAATTGTATTCAAAATACTGTATGCCAAAATCCTATATGTCAAAATACTGTATGTGCAAAATACTGTACGAGCAAAATGCTGCAATTCAAAGTTCTGTATTGCAAAATTCTGGTTGGTCAAAATACTGTATTTCAAAATTCTGTACATCAAAATTCTGTAAAAATGCTGTAAAAAATATGGTTTTGAGAATGTCAAGAACAGAACTTTGAAGTACAGATTTATTTATTAGAGGTTTTATTAGACTTTCTAAAAGATCAACTTAATAAAGATTCAAGCTTCTAATGTGGATTAATATATGGTATGTAAATAAGGCTAATTACCTTCTTAAGAGGTACCGCAAAATATAGAATAATAATAGAAAGAGTAAAGGACGGGGAACACATTCTAAAAAGATAAAACTATTATTTAAAACAAAAAAACTGAATGGGTTATTAAAAACAATCTGAATTAAACCAGGTTGCATACCTAAAACGAATTGCAAAAAAATTAAATTTATATTGATGTTGACATTTTTGTAAAATGTATTTTGTATCTAAATATAAAATAAATTCGATTTTTATTTCTAGAATTTATTTATTTTCTTACTTTAATAATTATATTTGTAAAATTATACCTTCATTGTTAATAAGAACAACACAATTATATTTTATCAAAGGAAATTTCTTGATAAATACTGTATTTGAAAATACAGTATTTTGACGTACAGTATTTTTACAAAACTGAGTTTTGCAAGTCAGAATTTTGCTCATACAGTATTTTGACGTACAGAATCTTGTATTTACAGTATAATGACATACAGAATTATGGTCTTACAGTGTTTTGATCAAACAGAATTTTGGAAAATACTATTATGAGCCGCTCCCACAAATTGTTTCCATAAAAAAAGATCTTATCAAAAAAAAAAAATGATTATGATTTTTTAGTCGCAAAGGTAGGAGACATTTTTGAGAAAAATAATTTTTTCTAATATTGATATATGGCAGGTACCGTTATTTTTGGTCCAAGAAAATTTGCTTAGAAAATGTCCGGGGATATGCTCCAAAAAACGCTATATACCAAGTTTGAAGTAAATCGACCCATCCGTTTAGGTGGCTTCTGATACATACAGACAGACAGAGAGACAGACAGACAGACAGTTTCAGTTTAAGCTGTACTGAAAAAAAGGAACCATGTGAGAAATTTTTCACGTTTTTGAAGTTTTAAGGAAATCATACCCTGAACGATTGGATTTTGGTAACAACAATGTGCCTACTACCTACCTGTTAGAGAATACTAAATTTGCAATAATTTGAGCCCAAAATTGGCTTCATAGCCATAAAAGTTTTAAAAATACGATTATTTGAAAAAAATTTATTTCTGAGACCTCTAAAATGTTTAGAGGTCTCGATTTTTTTAAAACTTATTCCTAGTTTGGACACAAATCGGTAAAACAGTTGAATCCAAAATTTTTAAAATAATTCCAAAATCTTTCGGAGAAGTCTCATCATTTAATTTCTTTAATGGTCACTTTAATTTTTGTCGAAAAAGCGGTCATCTTACGTGGATTACGTTGAAATATTTTTTTCTCGATATTGAAGTATTCGTAAAGTCCAACTTTTAACATCAATTTAAAAGTCACACAAAAAAGAAACTTTTTGAGTTAAGTGATATATCTATCTTATATGAAATTTGAAAACTAAGCTCATATTAAAAGATACTCTAATTTTATTTTAATCACAGAGGGCTTTATAAAGCAAAAATCTATATAACACAAAAAAGTTGTTTCTTTTAAATATGATTTTTTATCTTAAAAGCAGCATAAAGAACCTGCAAACTATTCAAAATACTTGCACAATTAACTTGAAAAATGCTTATTATAAAAAGGATCACCCTTCTCGAGAAGCCCTTTACAAAAACATTTCAAGAAATTCAAATATTTTTATTTGACTTTCTTAGATACAAAATTCATTAAACCAAATAACAATCCCAAAAAAACATCCGAAATTGTATCATATACCTTTTTCTCAACAAATTTTCTTAATTAATTTCTTTTCTCAAAATTAAATATTAACCCTTGCAAAAATGATAAACTACCTTTCTATATGCAATTAGTCTTAAAAACTTTTACAGACCCCCAATTTATTTGTAAACTTAAGTTCATAATTCCATATATCTACCAGCTACCATTGTATAGCTTCTTAAGATATCTCATATATTCATAGCTATACACATTATAAGTCTAACCAAGATGTTAAAAACTAAACAAAAGCAATTTATCAAAGTGCAATGGCTAATGCCACAACATTTTACAACGTCCTAATCAATTAGCTCGAAGATTTATTTTCTTCTCTATGAAACATTATTTTTGGACAAAATCCCCAAGATACTTTTTGTGTATACCTATAAGTAAAATGTATCTTTCTACCAGAGGTAGGTTAGGTAGAGATATCTCCTCGACCGTAACCAATTTTCAAATAAAAGATAATAGCTTAATTCAAAATTTAGAAGTGTTGTTTCATTCATAAACAAAAAGATACACAAACATAAGTATATGGAGGGCGTAGTTGGATTTTCATTTCATTATCTTTGGCAAAAAAAAAAATACGTTTGCCGTTGGAAAATAATTTATTAACTTTTCAGCACTAAATTGATAAACGTTTGTTTTTATACACACACATCTTACATCTATGAATCTTATAAAGCTCTCACAGACCACAATTAGATAAATTTAACGAACGAAGGAAGGTGCGATTCAAGATGGAATAAATTAAAACACGTGTTAAATAATGTGTGAGTGGTATGCATATAACATACACACACCAGAGCACACTGTTTTAACTGCGTTGATGGAGCTTGGGTTTCGGTTGTAATTTATCAGCCTCGAAGTTGAAAAAAGTTTTTTTTTTATCAAAATGCCTTACATCTTAATAGGCAAACATAAAAATCAATAAATGTTTTTGGACGTTTTACGGGAATACAGTTAAGGTTCTCTTTGCAGACAGCGATAGTTGTTGAAAAAACTTTTCTTACAAACATTTATGAAATCAAATTTATCCACAACTTTTCCAGCTTTACTGATTAAACTTAAACAAAAGGTTTTTACCGAAAAGTTTATGTTAGATGAACTCAGCACATATAAATGAAGGGTCCAGGGATAAAACGGGATAAGTCCATTCAAACTAATTCGGAGAATTAGTTAGACAGTACTCAATAAATACTATCATTAGTCTAAATTTGACAACATGTGGATATGTGACGTTTTTCTCCTAGACCTTTCAAATCAAATTTGTTCATTGAAATGTGACTCTCTAGTCAACTGATGAGTCCATCGACCAGGTGAAAGCGAAAATTTTGTGTATCACCGACAGAAATCGCAAGAACTTTGTTGATCGTATTATTCAAATGAATCACAAAGCGTAAAGTTTAACTTTGAATTGCTGAAAAGTAAGAGTACTGTTTCAACAAACACGCCAGCCATTTCAAACTGTCAAGCTATCAGCAAACAAGGAGGAACTTACGCAAAACTATTTTGTATGACAAATCTTGTTATTTAAATAGCTTAGATTCTATTTATATCCGTTCTGTTCCGAGAAACATTATATAAAGTCCCGCTTATGAGTGGTTTGACTGTTAATGCAGCATTTATGAACCACAACAATCATTAATAGCTAGCTTATAGAGTTAGAGAAAAAAAAGTTTATGTTTTTGGTGAATTGATTGTTATTGTTGTACCCATATAAATGAAAACCAGTTCAAACTTTATTTTATTAAGGAGCTTATCATGACAATCTATGGGAAGGTCTTGAAATGAAATTCATAAAACTATTTAATTGAGACGACTTAGCAGACACACTTTGGTATAGTTGACATCGTCATTGTCAGTTAAATCAATATAATATAGTAAGACTTTTAAATATTTTATCGTTGAAAAATTGACGCTCTTTAAATAAATTGATCGAGTTATTTTAAGTATAAGTGTTTAGGTTTTATATTTATCTATTTAAATTGTTTACTAGTGAAAATGAACTTGTGTTTTCAAAAATGTTGTTAATAAATTATTGTTTTTTGTATTATTTTACACAGAGGAAACTGTACCACCTAAAACCAAGTAGTTTACCGTATTCAGCTCTTTTACTTAGAAATCTTATTAAAATGAGTGAATTCATGAGGAAAATCCTATTAAAATTGTAATGAGATTTGGATATATTTTTGCATTAGGTACTTAAATTGAAATCTTCTCAATTATATCATTAGGCTAGCCTAGTGGTTATGTGACGTCTAATATCGAAACTCAATCCCCCGGCATGAGTTCTTTTTTTCTTTTTTTTTTAGTTTTGATGTTTGGTTTTTAGGTGGTATTTACCATTTCAATTTTATGTGGTCAATTTTGTCTGTGTATATTTATTGAGTTGGATTTTTCATTTGTTGTTTTATAAGCTTTGCTAGTACAATGAAAATAGAATGCACGACTGGATCGCATGAACTTGCTCATGTAGTCCAAAGCTATTGTGTATTAACTTAGCTTGAAAATTTTAGTGTTTGGTTATCTGATGACTATCTGTTGAGAAATACTTTTTTTTTAAAAGGGGACACTTTTTTTCGATATTGGGTCAATGATTTTTGTTTTTTAGAAATTTAATTTTTTAGAAGTTGATAAATAATAATAGGTATCTTAAAAATAGCATACCAAATTTTTTTTTGACAAATCGTTTGAAAATTTTTTAATAAGAAAGTATAAGTACGTTCTCCGATTGGGCTCTGGAGAAGATGCGCCAAGATGATGAATTTAATTGTTAAATCATTTTTAAATAGTAACGAAGCTCATTTTTGGCTCAATGGGTTCGTCGAGAAACAAAATATGCGTTATTGGTCTAGTGAAAATACACATTTGCTTCAAGAAACACCACTTAATCCACAAAAAATAACTGTTTGGTGCGGTTTGCATGCCAGCGGCGTTATTGCGCCATGATAACTGATTATTTTTGGTACGAATTGGAAGATATGGACTTGAACGACATGTGGTTTCAACAGGATGGTGCCACAAGCCACACAGCACACCTTACAATTAAATTATTGAAGAGTTATTGAAGAGAGCCGATTGGCCGCCTTATTCGTGCGATTGAACACCTCTAGGCTAATTTGTTTGGGGCTACGTTAAATTATTGGCTTATGCCAACAAGCCGAGGACTTTGGAAGAGCTCAGAGTAAACATAAAACGCGACATGGCCGTTTTGGCCGAAACTGGAATCATTGCTTTGTGATATGCAACTTCAAGCTCAAATATCTCGACTCTCCCATCAACGATTTTAAAAATATTAAAGAAATATCACAAGTTCAATTATACCTTTTATTTGATACCAAACACAATCGTGTTCAGTTTGGGCTAGAAATATGAGCAATACCTCTTGGCAGCAATTATTTTGGGATTAATTTTCAAAACAAAGTTGTTAAAAAAAAGTTAAACAAAAAATATTTTTTTTTTTTTATAATCAATTTGCAGAAACTGAATTCTTCAATATGAATTTTAAGTATATTATTTTTTTGAACTACAAGAGCAAGTTTGTGTGATCCAGTCGTGTGTTTTCTTTTCTTCTTAGACCCACGGTTCCTTACAAAGCCTTACCGAAAAATGTAGAAATATAAAATGAATCATTTAAAAACAAAAGAGCTGATGTCCAAACTTCATAATATTAAGGATCAGTACCAAAAGTTGAAACAATATTAACAATCGTGTTAGTTTCTAAAATGGCTATTGAATTTTAAATAATTTAGGTACTGAATTCGATATGAATTCATAGGTATCTCATGACTTTTATCTGGCAATTTTAATTATGAACTACCAATGTTAACATGAAATAATCATAAACTAAAAAAAAAAACCTAATAATAAACATTAGGTACCCACCTATAATCATATTAAGAAAACAAATGACTATTAAAACAAAATAATTATTTAAAGATTGCACATTGACAAAGCACAAATGTACCCAATTATAGAAAACTATTGATTAAATTACCCTACACACGCAATCATTCTATCACGAATAAATTCCCCTATACATAAATAAGAATTAGTATAACAAAAACTATTTTAATTTGTCATGTGTACTTAAAACTTCTAGGTATACCTGTCGTGTAACAAAAAAAAAAAACAAATAGCTTCCTTTTGGCTAAACTATCAAGCTATTAACTAAATTTCTTTGTTATTTTCATTTGTTTTTTTTTATTATAATCGACTGTGGGTTCAAACGAAGTGTAATTTTCGCCTTATCAGCAATCAAATTAAATGACATCCGTGGAATTAGACTTCAGCCATATCGGCTTTGGCAGCCATATTTAAATCTTTTTTTCTTCGGCGAACTAGTAAACAAAGTCACCACCGCATTTATAGAGTAAACATATAAAAACAAACCTCATTGAGCAAATGAGGAAATCATGTCAAAACGCCATTTTGCTACAAAAGTGGACTTTATACTACGAAAAACAAAGGGAACAATGAGTAAAGAAAAAAAAACAATTTCAGCTCCCCAATTTGTCAAATATACAAAATAGTAACTTGCTATCTTAAAGACTAACAAGTTGACATGTTTGGAGTGAATTAAATTGCTCTGGCTTATAATCCGTCCACGAGTATAATGATTAAACTTTTATGCGTTGTGCAGTTTTTAAGGGTTGATAAATATTTAATAAAGGTTTTTATTTAGCCAACCCTTACATTAACAAAATAAACTGAAAAAAAAACTTTATCCCAAAAATTCAGAAAAGTATAACAAAGGCAAATAAAACTGATGGCATCCGCATTTTCAGTGTGTTGACAAAACAACACCAGCTTTGCTTTACTCAGCACAAATAGCTGAATGTAACCAGCTTGATACAGTTTCAGGGTTTTTTCTTTGTTGTTGTTTTTTGTCTTCTTCAACCCCTATAACGATAATCTACTCCCATTATCTTCTTATAAATATTAAATGACATTTTAAAATGCCGAGGACAAAAAAGTTACACTTTTATGTTTTTATATATTTTTGAGTCATCCAACACGGCTACCGCCACCACCGCCGCGTCCATAGAGGGGGTGGTTGGTATGTCCCCCTCCGTCAAAACCACTTTGCTAAACAAGCGACACATAAAAACAAAAGCAAGTTAGGTGTATACCACGTATCTATACCGACGGAAAATTATACAGAAAAATGTTTCGTTGAAAGTTAAAATGGCGACGTGGTGGCAATTGTTGTGAGGATATATATTTTTTTTATATTTTAAAACTTTAAATGCCACTATACAGACGTCACAATACCCACTTAGTTTTTTTTAAGTATTTTGACACGGCTTTTGGGGGCAAAAATTGGCTAGAAATTTTAAGACAAACACTGAGAAAAAATTAAGAAGAGCAACATCTTGGTTTTTTAATAGAAAATAAGTTTTTGATTGATTGACATTTTTCCGTCCCAAAAAATTAGGTCAATTGAGGAACATACATACTTTGATTTTTTTTTTTTTCAATAAATGTAATTAAAACTCACCTCCATTTTGTTCTTCGATTTTGAAACCACGTTTTCACTTGAGCATCTGTCATTTTAAGACCTCGCGCCAGTGCAGCTCGTTCCGCAGATGCAAGATACTTTTGTTTGTGAAATCTTTTCTCCAATTCGGCAACTTGAATGCGGGTAAATGAAGTTCTTGGCTTTTTTCGCTTTGGTGGCGTTCGATTTTGGTAGGGGTGACCGATGCGACGGGCAATTGGAAACGCAGCTGAAATGCAAAAGAAAATATTGTTTTTTTGATTTCTGTGATCATAATTTCTTTTTTTTTTTTTTTTAACAAAGTTTGGGTATTAATTTGCTGATTGTTGAACGACGAAAAATCTGAGGGCTTAGGAGAGTAAATTGTTCAAGTACATTGGTACGAGTAGTTTGGAGTTCATACAAACAAAAAAAAATATATGATCCAAGGGTAGTGGTGGAATGGTCAGCATTTAGACATTAATTTGAATTGTGAGAGTCTAATATTCTATGTGCTCCCCAAAACTTTAGCTGACGATGATTCAACCACTAGCTGTTTTTGAAACCTGTGTTATGCAAGGAATGTGCTGTAAAAGTTTGAGCCGTCATCAAATGACTTCATTTTTTTATTTTTTTTTACAAATTTGACGCCCTCTCAAAGCCACACCCACCACTACTTGAGCGGCTGACTTGCAGATCCTTAAATGACTTCAGTACAACTTTTATTTGGATCACAAATGAATAGTCACGAAATGATTAAGTGTCTCTTACATCCTAACTAAAACTCTAGGACTTCGTGAACTATGTATGCCTACTCTCTTAATGGAAGAAAACAATGTTCACTCTACCACTAGCAGAACTAAGTTGAACTAAACCTCAACAGCAAAATTGTAAACAAGCTACTTTCAGAAATCTGTCTTAAATATGGAGAATCAATGCTTTCTTCTTTAAGCTTATAGAGCAAGCTGCGACTTTTCCGTCCTTCTTTATTAATATCATAGGAAGACAGTTCTTAAATCTCTAGAATTTGGTATTTGGGGACTGTAATTGTCCTTCTAAGGCCTGGTGTTATCCCAGGTGTTTGAATCTTTGGTGCATTAGCTGCCCAGGATGTGGTCTGATGTTTTTCGTGTTCTTTGAATAATCTGCATGTGGCACTACTTACCAGGCCTGGAATGCTTAGATGCCTTCTTAATTTGCAATGGCCCTTGAGGAGACCTGTAATTGTTATTACTATTCAAGCTGATACAGGACTTGAAACGCTCTTGGTTGTAGAGAAGCATTGTAGAGAAGCATTTTATCCTCTGCCTCAGTTTAGGTAGTTTTGCCCAGTCATTTGTTCTTCTGGGTCTCCTCGTCTTGTTTTATTTTGTTTTTAATGACATTTTCTCCTATTCCAGAATAAGGCTGGGGTCCCATTAGAGGAGTCATTGCTCCTGGTTTTGCTAAGGAGTTCGCCTCCTCATTTCTCTGGACGTGCCCAGGTTCCTAGTGGACAGTGATTTTGTTGAGTTTGTCAAGTTCGTTAAGTTGTTTCTATACATTACAATACTTGCTTCGAGTTGATTGTACAAGAGCTGACTGCTTTTAGGGCAGCTTGACAGACAGAATGCCGATGTTTTTGAACTGGTTTTTACCTTCGAGTGAAAGTTCTCTGCATTTTACAACGGCATTAACTTTAGCTTAAAATATACTTGGGGATTGGCCCATTGGTACGGATAGTTTGGTACTAGGCCCAAAAGTGCCAGCACCTGTACCCTCTGCTGTTCTCGATCCGTCTACTGTGTACCATTTGATGATGTTTTCTTTTAGTGAGGAGTTTTTGCATTTACCTACCCATTCTCTTTGAAATCTGTAAATAGTTTTATACGAAACTGAAAGTAACAGTAGACTGGCCATTCAAAAAGACAACGAGTATTATTGGAAGCCAAGCGAGTCAGTTGAACCCGTTCACATAGCCAGATAGAGTGAATCGACCGAGAAGTACGCCGTTATGCAGAACAGTTGTAGATAAATATGTACAGTAGTGAAAGAGCTTGAAAAGTTAAACTACATCACTAGGATCAGTATCCGATCACATAATGGGTGACAAAATTTCCCTTAAGTTGAAAACCACAAACGTGAAATGTCTGAGAAACTAATAGTTAGCAGTAATCATTTCAATTACTTAGGAAAATTTAAAAAAGGTTTACAAAAATATAACATGAAATTATGTATCTAATCAAGTTTTTTGCTCAGCTCTTTTGTTTTGTTATTTTGCATCGATTGGATTTTGTCTACTAGTGGAAGGTAGAGGTGGGCAAGAGAGTTTTTAGTAATAATTCCGAACATTACAATAGAAAATAAAATTAACAGAGTTTACTTCGATAAAATTATAGATTTGAGACAATTTTTAAGTTATTGTATTAGAAAATGGTACAGTTTTTGAAAAAAAATGATTGCCTCCATCACATTCACTTGCCTACTTTTGCAATAATTCTAAGAGCTATATTAAGAGATTGGTGATAAATGACATTAATTTTTTAAGTTTTCATCATTATATGTTACACTTCATGACCTCAAAGTCTTTAATACCAAAATAATGACCATATTCAATCGAGTTTTTCAGTAAAAATCCATTAAATATCCATGACAGCAGCCTCAGGGGCTTTACTTTTATATTTATTACATGTAGCGAGACTTGAGTGCCATGCAAAATCGGATAATCTATTTCACTTTCTTTCAAAAGGCCACATTGAGCTCTAGACTATATGGACACATAATATCGGATCAGGTACCCAGGGTCAAAAGCAAACATACAAATTAATTGCCAGTGTCAACTTGGCAAATGAAAACTGTCTCAATATAAGTGAGCGTGCGCCACGTTGCCTTTGTGTCACACAATATAAGGTCTTACAGTTTCATATATACCATCTCCCCGAGGCGCCAATAATTGTACTTCTCCCAGGCTATTAAGATAAAAACTCGCGGACTGGGGTTCTTTTTTAAAACAGTCTATATGTTAATACTGTGTGGTAACTGCGAAGCGGCCGTCGTCGTTACCACAAAACCCATTGCCAATGCTGCAACGAAAAAGTCTACCGGTGCTATGGAGTGTGTGTCTCCAAAACAATTTCACCGTCGCGTTGTCGTCGTCGTGGTCGTAGCCGTTGTCGCTGATGTCCTGAGAGAAAACTCTTATCTCAAAAATAACTTTTAAAAGGTCTGTCACATTCCATCTTTAGTGAATGAATCTCCTGTCTTTCCCGAGGGCATTATATTGGTATATGTTGTATATCTATAAACCTCTGCATAATTATATATATATATTTGTATGTTGTGCTGCTGGTAAAGGACCAAAGAGAAATCCTTTATTTTTCCATATCACGATATTGGAATTTCTACCTAACTTCTACTTTTGCCCAAAGGGATTTCCTATACACTTTGCTTTGAATTTCTTCCTGTTTAGACAACTTTGTGAGTCATTTAGTTGACTGCCCGGCAATAAAGTGTGTCGCGTGTGATATTGCTTTTGTTGATTTGGGTTAAACACTTTGTTTTTGGGACTAATTGATTTTTATTTTCCCAATCAACATTCGACCTTTGGGAAACCGTGATACGTATTTAAGATGGAAGAAGTGTTGAATGGGATCTGAACAGGTTTCTGTATTTTTTTTCGCTCTTTAAGGTATACGTTTTTGAGAGTGATAGGTCAATTGGGAAACAGGTATTCATTATAGGTATGCATAGTTTCCGTGCAACAATGCAACAGGAAGTAATTTTAACAATAGCAAGAGATAAGTCTGAGTGGGTATAAATTCTTGAACCTATTTGTCTTATAAAGTGGAACTAATTGAACGGAAGTTATTTAAGGTAGTCTAATTACCAATACTTGCGAAAGTAGTTTCAAAAAAATAAACAGCGAAATGTTGTCCAATTAAATTTTAATTGGATTACTATGAAAACAGATTTGGTTTTGTGGGAACCCAAAGTTCCTTTCTTATTTTTCAAAACCAAATATTTTAAATGCGATATTTTTTGTTCGAAATTAAAATTTTGTATTATTATTTTGTATTACATTCTAATAGTTTTGTTATAAAATTGATATTGTCAATACGAAAAAGACTATAATGTAGTCCAAAGAATTAAAATTTAATAGTTTACTATCACATCATATTTGTTTCTTACTTAAAATAGTTAATAAGCTTAACGTAGACTATAAAAGAATAAAACGTCTTATGAATGGTTTCAGTTATCAAACCAGAAGATATTAATGAAAATAAGATATTGATGAAAAAAAGTACCAACAAAATAGGTACTTCATTGCTTACTTAAAATAATCCCAGATACATATTTTGAAACGATGCCATTAATCAATTCTTTTACTCATAAGCACCACAGGAAAAGTTTAACTGAATGCAAAATTTCCTTATCTGAATAAAATTTAAAAAAAAAGATACAAAAAACATATTTGAAAAGAAATTGTCATTTCGATTCACCAAATTTTCATTTGGTAACACTTTGAACTATTTTGAAGGAACTGAGTGTTCAAAATATACTTTTCTTAAGGATTTTGGACTCTTGAATTCGAATTTTGTCAGACAAAATCGATGACTTCACGTTTTCGAGATAGTTTTACACCGGAACACCACTTTATCTTAAAAAAAAAACCTCATAATTTTTTTACTTCTGATTTAAATTCAAGAGTCTAAAATTTTGTAAATTTTGGAGCCGTTTTTTTGTTAGTTAAAACTTGGCAGTTTTTTTTCGAACCTCGTTTTTCGTCACAAATTACTTCGCCATTATCAAACTAAAAATATTTTATTTCGCAATTTTTATTTCTTCAATTTTCATTTGGTTCTTGATTTAGCTCGCAACTTTACCATTTCGCCAAACTTCATTCCGCGATTTTTTATTTGGCATATTTTTGAATAGCCATTTGTTATTTTATTTATTATTACTTCATTAATTTACAGTCGACTCCCTCTAAGTCGAATTTTCCCGCGATATCAAAATTTCTTCGCTTTTTTTTATACTCTCCGTCATGAAATCTCTAATTGAACCGAATTTTGTCAATTTTCGTCAATATATGGCCACGGAAATGAATCTTGTCACTAAGATTCATAAAAAGCACTACTGTGCGCAGCTAGTGACAGGAGCTTTGACAATTAAAATCGTATCAAAAAATAAACATACAACTTTAACATTACACTTTTACTTTAAATTAATAATAATTCTGAATAAACTGGTACATTGCATTATATAAAACCGTAAAAGTCAGTATTTTGAATTTATTTTTATCAATTTCGTGGTTGGAATATTTTTCCAAAACTTATGTAATGTATTTTGAGAAATTTGATTGTTGTTTATGAAATGTGTTTAAATATTCTGGGCAATTATTGGTGCCTCAAATTTTGTTAGACAGAGACAAACTAATTTTTGTACGCATGAAGTTGTCAGTAAAAGCTTGTTGTAAAGAAAATGAAATGTATTATTAACGTATTGGTTTTACTGAAAAACTTTTTTTAACAAATTAAAAATATTAAAAATTATTACTAATAATATTTCCAAACAAGGATTTTGATGTTTTTCTTTAGTAAATGTTTTTTTTTTTTAATGTTTATTGTAATAAGTGAGTTTATCGCGTTCGCAAATTCATTATATTAAATAACGTTTCTATTAAAGTAGTTACATCCAGTACTCATATATATCTTGTTCTTAATATAAAATGTAAATTTGGTGATAAACCCACACAAATCATCTGATATCCCACACAGATATGATACAAAATGTAGGTAAAATAAGTATCAAGTTAGTATTTTTATGGCATAATGTCCTCATAAACATTTATTCAACGTGACTTTCGAAAAAATTTAGGAAATTCCCCTAACTATGGGTAAACCTACGTCCGTTTTCAAAGTTGCTGCATATCATAGATTTTATGTAATCATTTAACCAATAAATCTAAACCTCAAATAAAAAAAAATCCATATGGACATTCAAATAAAGTACCATTTTTAAATATGTATGTATGTTTTTTTAGTAAGCTTTATTTGTTACACTTCTGGAATCAACCCCTTTTAAAAGCTGCAATACCTCAACCCTTTTATTTTAAAGGGAAAGCCAGCGTTTATCATAATCTTTTTCCCAATAACACTTTCAATAAAAATCTATTTGCAGGAACACAATTTTCCATTTTTTTTTTTGTTCAAGTCTAAGAAAAAAATTCACATGGATACCCTTACGAGAGGATGGGTAAACCCACATCCTATATCTGCTTACATGTAAGCCAAAGCCTATCGTTTAGATATAGGATATTATTAACCCCCTAAGTATTTATTAATATTTACCACTAAACGGAGATTCACGAGAGTGTTTGTTTCCATATCCATATGTGATGGGGATGATACGGAACCCCATAATCCTCCCTCAAAATATTTTGTAGACCCAAAAGTCAATAAAATACAAAAATATACCGTTTTTCTCCTGAGGGATGGATACGTGAAATATGGATTTTTATTTTCATGTGAAAATTTCCACAACCCTGCCTCTCCTACATCAGTTATAGATATGCAAGTCACTATACACATGAGGCTGGGTATATCCACTCCCAGGAAAGAAAAAACCTTTTAAATTTGCAAGTCTTGATTTAGACAAATTGAAAACAGAATATAAAATGATATTCCGACACGTTATTTTTATAGCTTACTGCTTGTGGTTGTGAATATAAGCATTAAGCATTACTTTCTTGGTTTATCCATACATAATATGTGGATATGGAGGAGTCATATCACTTAAGGAACATTAAAAGTTTATAGCATCAGGCTTGGTTTAGTGTGGCTCATGATATTGATGATGTGTACATTTTAATGTTAAATAAAAATATGAAAAGCATCAGCCAAGATCTTTAAGAGTGGGTATAAGAGGCCATTGCAAATGGTTATGTTCATAATTATAATTTACCATATCAACGAGAAGTGAGATTTAATATTCTTTAGATGATCGAATAAATTAATATTTGTAAACTATTTTATTTGCTTAAAAATTGTTTTTATAAAAAGTCTATAAAAATAAAGAAATTATAGGTTTTTATTAATGTGTGACTTTGATTTTGAACTTATAATCATTAAACTTTTGATACCTTGTAGAAAATATCTCTGCCATCTCTACTAAAACTATCTTCAAACCCGTGAAATAGGCAAATCACTTACTGCCAGCTAAGACGAAACGAGTTAATGTATTTTATTGGATTTTGCGGCCTCGAATACTAGTCCCAAAATTCTTTTCTTATTTTTTCAATTTTACTAAAACAATTTTAATTTCTGTCAGGAAAGAATTTAAGAAATTTTTAGTTCTGACACCGTTGTAATTGCGCCTTACGAATTTTTTCAAAAAAAAATCCGGAAATGCTGTTTTCTTAAATTTTGTAATCAAACAAATTGAAAACTCCCAAAACTCAAACATCCCCGCTCAAAAATTCGTATTAAAATAATTACTTGGTCACTAATTAATTGCAGTAAGCTCATAATGTGATCTATCCACTTTCATTGCTCAAATAAGCACGCATTCCAAAGAATCAATAAATAGATGGCCCTCAATTCTGTAGAACTTATATTTACTTATGACGTTGAGCACAGTCTTGATTCAAAATTAAACAACCACAGATTCTGGTTGTCCACCTTGCAAACTCTCAAAATGAGTTCAGATGCATGTCGTGGGGTCGTCCTGTTTACTGAACGATTCTTAAAAAAGAGCAGCGGATTTCGACGAATATGAATTTTGAAGGCTTTTAGTATTCCTTCGTACAAGGCGTGGTCGTTCAGTTGTTTACAGTTGATTTATTCTACCTGTATTCTAGAATATCCTGTCAATACAAAACGCAAAATTCCGGGTAATTTTCAGAAGCAGTAGCATCCGAAACATTTCATCTTTTTCGTAGCCGAATTAATCAGGCCGATGACGACAATGTTCGACCTTGCCCCAACTTTTAATGCAAGAACTGTCCACCTTGTGAAAATGCATTTAAGATTAATTCGGTGCATTCTATATTTTTTTTAATAAAAAATGCGATCATTTCGTTTAGGTACCAAAGTCTATGTTACTTGTTAGAGTTAGGGTTAGTTTTTCAATACTAAGTTAAACAGTCAGTTTCAAGAGTCAAATATTACGTATTCTTTAGAATTATTATATCAATGGTCGAATAAACATATCGGCTCATTTCAGAGATTGTTGAAAAATATTCTTGAAATAAATTTTTAAATGTCACCAAAAAGTAGTAATCAAAAATTTTTTGTACAACGGCCTTGTCTCTAATAAAGCATCGGTTCCCGATCGATCACCGAAATCAAGCATCATTGAGCGCCGTTGGTAGAAAGATGGGGGACCATCAAATATCAACTGCGCGCTGTTGTCATGTGTTTCTTTCTGTTGTTGTTCTTCCTATGATTTGTCTTTCTTTGTTGTATTAATGTCTTGTGTTGTAGATTTGATGTAAATGTAAATGTAAAAAAATTTTTTGTGTGCAAACATTTTCAATTTTGATTTTCAATTTTGCTTTTCTATAGAATAAAATAAATAAGTGATTGAAAAATTGGATTGTTAATAATCCTAATAACTTTATCCTCTGAACAGTTAACTGACTATTTATTAGAAGATTGAAATATCAGCTGTTAAACACATAAATACATAAATAAATAAATAAATAAATAATAATACCTTTTAAAAGAAAAACAACCGACTTCAAATTTAAAACTTTTGATATTTTCTAATGCTCCAATAGAGACCACCAACTTTTAAATACAAAATCATCAAAATCGATCCACCCAGTCAAAAGTTCTGAGCTAATACAAACAAAAAACAACAACAACTAACAGAACAGAAATTCTTCAAAAAAATAAATCAAAGAGAGAAATAAACGTGCGCCACCACCTTCAAACTTTCAGACATGTGTATTGGAGCATTGAAGTTCCGAAATTCTATCATGCTAGAAGCTACTTACCCCAAAAGTGGAAAACAACAAAAAATATCGAATTCTGAAAAAAGTTCGGCACCAAATGGTTTTCAATAACTCCTTCTCAACCAACAACATTAACACTAGGACATGTAATTCTGGAAAATCACTCGTCTGGTGAAATTTTAAGAGGACATCACCTCTACTTCCAACAGTAATTTTATCACAGAAAGCTTTCTAGCAATCGAGAAAGCATTTCACAGGACGACAGTTAGGATACAACTTACTCATACATTCTTGTATTGGTTCCCCATTGGGGGTCACTGTCACGGAAAAATGTCTTTTCAGGTAAAAAATGTCAAATTATCAATGAAGTGAAGAACATTAAAGCCGGAGTTCCAAATCTACATGATTAACCGTTCCCTCTATGCGATTAGCTTATGCTAACTTCTTATCGACAATAGTATCACTAACATCACCCACCATTTAAAGCTTCCCAAATTATGAAATCAAACATTCACAGACGCTTCTAATTTTGTATAAGAATGTGGTAACCGCATCAGCATGACCAAATCTACTTCAGGACAGTCTCTATTAAAATACGCAGTCGCACAGAAGCTGATTGATAAATAATGCAATGTAACTTCTAGATCAACATTATTTGAATTATTGACTGAAATTGCAGTTCGTCTGGAAAACATTTATTCAGGGAATTTCTGGTCTTGTCTTGTCTTCCTTCATTTGATTGCTTGATTGTGAAATTGTATACAAATCATTTTTTTTTGAAAATTGATAATCCTCTTATAATTTTGAACTAATATAATGAGAGTCTTACAACAGATTTTGTCCAAAATTCTAAGATTAATTTTCAGAAAATTTTCTGGCAATGTTTTGGCAAACATGGTTGAAACCATATTTTATGGGTTTCATGGTTCGTTACAAGCATTGTTAGGAAATTTGAAACATGATATCGTCGCTCAAACGTATTCCGATTATTTCTTGGACAAGTGACAATGGTTGGATTTTCTACATATTATTGAACTTAATACCAATATTTTCAGCCAAAAAGTTCAAAATGTTATAGGTAACAATATCATTGGATTCAGATCCAAAAACTGCTTGCATTTAGCTTAAGTTATGAGTATAAAGCCTGCCAATTCCCAAAATATAAGAAATGTCATTTGAAACAATAATTAGATGATATTTTTATCAATTCAAAACGTGAAAAGAAAGATTAAAACAAAAATATTTAACAGGACAAAAGAAATATTTATGCATGTAGAAAATTATACTCGTATATACATTTTACATATTATTTCCTTTCTTTTTTTTTTGCTTGCACATAATTTTTCTTTCATTTATCTCTGCTCATTAAATGTACTTCTCTATAACTTCAATTCAAAAGAAGATAATTCAAACTCTTTACGATATAAAAGCAATTTCAGCTTTCAACGGTCATCTCAAACAAGATCGTTTGATTTAATTTTCCATTAATTATCTTCAATTAAAAAAATCAAAACAAACAAACGAATAAATAAAACCACCTCTCGCATCGCCTTCGAAAGAGTGAGTACAAAAAAAGAGCAAAATAAAACAATTTAAATTCCAACACTCAAGAAAAATGTATCTAAAAAACCAACTCAATTTCCAATCCATTTATGTACCGCATTCCATTCATTTCATTTGTGTTGGTTGGTAGATGCCTTCTTTTAACCGTAAGCCATCACAGAGCCTACCGCATTTCAGTGCAAACAACTGATCATTACCTGATCTCGCCAATACATTGATTAGGATCGGGACACGCAACAAAAAACTAAAAAAAAAACGAAAGAAAGAAAGACATAACACCCGAACCGCTACTGTTCACACTAATAAGGACGATCAGAGAAAACTCTTAAGCGGATATAGAAACGGACAACCCCTGAGCCCCGAACTCATCGCCGTTGCGCCGCCGCAACAGCAACCAACATCGCCAAAGATGATGTGGTCCAGAATATTAAATGGCAAAGATTTAAATCCGCCACTGGCTGTCGATTGCCAGGCCGAATTGTACCAACTATCGTTTCTATATATACGAGTTGGCTCGTCGTTAATTTGGTTGTTTGTGCATTTGGCCTGACCATCATCGGAAGACGTATAGAAGAAAAGTCCTCTAGCATGCAAAATTCCAGTAGCACAGTGGCACTCAGCAGCTCCACTTCTCGTAATCACCTTTTAATATCGTTGTGTCTCCACCCGGCCTGGTTCAATTCGGTTCGATTCGTTTCAGCCAGCGGCAGTGGCGCGGTGGTCAGAACATCAGAAACAGCATCGGCAAAGTATAAAAACGTGTTCGCCTTTCAAATTGTTAGCCATGTCCACCACCCCGAAGAGGATGCTTCTACTAATTTGTTTACATTATGAGCTTCACTTGTTATTCATTGGCTATCGTTGTAGTGGTGTTTGTATGGAGACTGGACATATTACAGCTCTGATGGAGCCTGTTTATCCCTCGGGGACTTCACTTAAAAAGGCAACAGCTCACGCATATGCAAGCGAAAAGGGCTGCAGGAAGTGCGATCAGCATCACATCTCACCTGGACATCGGCGACGACTACCGAACCACTAACAACTAACATACCACCGCCGTGCCGCCACCGCCGTGCCGCTGCGCTGCTGTCCTTTAGCCTTCCGGTGGCCATTCTGCCACTAGTCTTCGCTTGCCGGCCGGCCGGCCAGCCCGCCAAGGCAATGCCGATACTTAAGGCATTTTAATTAGGTGGTTAACATGACTTTTTAATTTCAGCAAAAAGAATTAATTACTCGCTGGGCGGTCTGCATCAGCGGAATGGTTCCGTTTGAATTTGATTAGCGGGTGCACTCACTGAGGCGGGACGCTTGGACGCTTTAGCCCTTATCGGCCTGTTATTGAAGAAGACTGCTGAAAAGAAGAGGAAGACGAATTACCTGCCTGGTCGTGTTGCTTTTAATTTATTGATTGTTAACTGCCTTGATGTCGTCCCGTCCGTCGTCGTCGTTGTCGTATCCGTTTATAGTTGTTGTATGCTAAAGTCCGGGATGAGTATGCAAAAAGGCCCTTATCATGCCAGGCCCAGGCTTTCCGCTTTCCTTAAGAGGCTTTTAGTTAACTGCAAATAGTCAGACAGCAGAAGCGGCGATATTGCTGAAGATATGTGTCACTTGGTTTCACTTTTATGTTCGGCCTTTTTTATGCTGCCGAGTTTTAGTGTTGATGTTGATAAGGTGGCGCCTCTTTTCGGTGATTATAGGTAGAACCTGGACTGGACATATCCCCCATAAAAAAAATGATTGTGGTAGCTTTTAATTTAAAATTGGGAATAAAAATAATACTCATTTGATGGAAGCGGCTTTTGTAAAGAGAAACCAAAAGGTTTTATGACTTCTTCCTTCAATCGGGCATGAAACCATGAACATGCTTTTTATAAGACATCAACCTAAGAATTTTATAGTCTTTAAGGTTTTGATAAATTGATGTTCGAAGAGGGTTTTTTTTTTTTTTTGTTTTTGTGTTGAGTGAACAGCAGTTTCATTATGTTTTTTTTTTAACGAAGAAAACACAAGTAGCCTGAAATTGTATGTTCTTTCCAGGTTAATTACTAACTTAAAGGTTGCTTATTGAAGGGCTTGATTTATGGAGTGCACTTCCTTTTGTATTTTTAACCGAATTCTATATTTGGCTAAGTCATTTTGCAGTTTAATAAATAACCGTCCTCAATACTCAGATCCGGAAGAACACTGCCTTATCAGAAGAATTAAGAAGCAACATGAAAAGCGCTTATTCGGAAAATTGAAGAATACTGTTGAAGAAAAAATATTCAGAAGTCTTCCCACGAGATTACAGATTCCAAATATAATCGAGGAAACTTCTTCGTGCAATTTCGTATCAAAAAAGACTTTAGAAAAAGTAACACGCTGTAGAGGTGCTTCTTCTTTATCTTTATTCTTGGGAAAATATCTAGTGCAAAACTTTCACTTGCGTCGGTTGTTTGGATATGCAAACGGAATTGACATAATTGGAGAACCCGTGTAGGGTTTTTGAGTGCATTTACCAAGTTCTTTAGTACGTGCACCAGCCACCTTCAGCTAAAGTGCCCGTCACTGCGCTGATAGATTGCTGCTGACAGCTACCAAAAGTAAAACATGTTTAACTTTTTCAATTAATTAATGCTTGCATCTAAAAATTTAACTTCTTTAATTTTGCCAGTTTTTATTTAAATTTCCCAAGCTGACAGCAATGACTTCCGGCTGCAAACATACGCTAGATGTGGTGTGATCCGTTCTTTATTAGTCACTGCTTCTTTGGGTTTAGAAAAGATAAATATTGAGTTGATAATAGCGAATTCTATAGGTGGTAAAAGGACACCAACCTATCCAAACGAGTAAAGTTTCAACGGCTAAGGTGACTGAGTCATGTAGAGCACATCAGCAGTTCACCATAAATGGGCGACGACGGTGTTAAGGAAGATTACGACTTAAGCGGTGCACCTAATTACATAAAGCTAAACAAACTATGTATGTGTAAGCGATGACAACGCCCTTAAGATTGGGAAGGCTTGAGAAGATCGTTGGTTGATGCTTAAATCTACAATAAAAACTGTTCCACCATCCACAATAGTACTTAAACTAATAGAAATTACTGATTTTGTATTTTTTCTCAAAACCTTGAGTAAATTAGGTACTAAAATCGCTAATGTATTCACTGTTCTTTTCACCTCTTCAGAATGGCACCTTTGCTTCACACTCTACTTCTAAACAAAGGGAAGTTTCAAGACCATGAACAATAAGTTAGCATCACTATTTCTTATTGTTATCTGATTTTTTTTGACGAACAACTTCATTTCTTCTTTTTCTAAAAAGGTTTTTTTAAAAAGGGCTCTCTAATAAATCCTCTATAATAAAAGCTCAAGTCAGGGACATTTATTTCACCATAACAGGATTTCAGATAAACAAAATTACCGGTGCCAACTTCACTCACATAAAACTAACCTTACTTTTTGTTTAGCTATTCAGCTCTGAATAGTTTATATTTGTAAATGGAAAACATTCAAAAGTCAAATATTTATTCAAAGAAAGTAAGAAAATGAATAACAAAAACTCACCAGCCAGACGATCTTTCACAGCTTGATGCGCTAACGCAGCATGATGCAATGGTGGCAGGGCCCATGTCAATGGTGATCTCTGTGGTGGAACTCGCAGCACATGACCAGATGAGTACAAATGTGGATATGAATAAAGGGCAGTGGCAGCACTTCCATATGGCGAAGATGCAATACTGGTGGCTAATTTATACGCAGCCATCGCTTCACTGTCGATTGTATTGAGATCTTTATCCGGACTTTTATTGTTATTTTCGTAGGGATTCGATAGCAGGCGGGATATGCTAAATGGCAGGTTCTCACTGGAGGATGATCTTGTTTGTTCTGATTGAAGGGATTCACTGTGAAATTAAATTAAAAAAATAAAAAAATATTCAATAAATTAAATTGTACATAAATTAAATTCCAAAGAACATGATTTTTTTTTTCATAAAACCAACGAGGCGTCAAGTAGTTGAGTTGTTTAGTTTATAGAAAATGATGAATAGCTTTTCGGATTCCACACACAAAAACAAAAATTAGTAATCACAAAAAGAAATCATAGAGCAGAAAGAGATGCGAGTTTTAACTACCTGAGAGCTGAGTTCTATAATAGCCCACGACAACAAGAGGAACAACAATTAAAATTTACCATAATGACTGTCGATTGTTAGCCCTCAGTTTATTAGAACCAAACAGTTCTCAGGTTCAACTCATAGTTTTTTTTTCACTGTTATAAAAATTATAGTAATTAATTTGTAGTTTTAGGATTTTGACAACATTTCTGTAGATTTCTTATCAACGACTTTGGTGAATTACTGTAATAAGTAGAAAACCAATGTTGGTAAAATAATATAGTATGCATTGTAATTTTTATAAGATGATAATAATTAAAAAGCACGACTGAATCGCACGCCGTACTAATGCTAATGTTGCTCAGATTGCTAAAACTTTTTTAATTAAAAACTGTATGAAAAACTTAAATTTCGATTATAAAATGGCTACAACAGAATGTGATATCAAAGAGAAGAAAGCAATTTATATGTATACAAAGAATAGTTAGAGCCGAAAATTTTTAAAAGATGAACAAAAAAAAATAATTGATGCAGTATTTTTAAGACACACTAACCCAAAGAATTAAATTAATATGATTAGAAAATTTTAATGATTTTTAATACATTGTATATCAGTAAAAAAAATGGTTGCATTGAGATGAATTAAAATGCATTTAACTTATTCTTTAAATTTGTAAATCTATTTGAGCAACAATTATGTAGAAATCGTAAGAAATACCGAGAGACAAAAACAAAGATCGTTTTTCTTCGTATGTCAAAAAAAGTGGAAAGTTTTTTTTGCTTAAATTAATACAAATTTTTAGTTAGAAAATTTCTTGGGCTTTAATTTTGTTTTTGTTTGTTTTCATTGCCATTTTTTTTGGTCAGATATCCGTCTTCAAATGAAAAATGATACTTTTGTTTTTATGTCCCGGTAGATCAATCACTGTTATTTGTACAATAAGTTCAAGCCCTTCGTTACTTCAATTAATTTACTACAAATAAACTTGGCGAACTTTGGCAAAGCAACAAAAAGTTGAAAAATTTATCAAAAAAAAATAATTTTTGAGAATTTTGAAATTTTTCGTTGCTTTTTGCTGTAAAAAAAAAGATCAGAATAATTTTATTAAGTGATCACAAGTACGTCATGTTTAAAAGCTAAGAAAAGAAAATCGAAAAGCGCCAATAGCGGTCAATTTTGTAAAAAGTTAAATTTTGTAGAAAATTAGTTGAATTTTTTTTTAATTTGGACTTGAATTTTTTGTACAACTAGAAATTATTGAGTCATTTGTAAATTGTCACGAAAATTGATTGCTTTTGAATAGTGGAGTAACTAAAGCTCGAAATAAAACTGAGATTTAAGTATGTGTTTTTTGAAAGCCATATAAACTTTCTTTAATTAACATTTTAAATAAAATTATTCCAATAAATAATTTAAGAAAAAAATATTTTAAAACTCAAAATATTGGAAAAAAATGTCAGTCAAAATTTTTAAGTGATTATTATTTCTCAAAATCTTGCAACATAAAATAAAACTTTTGCTTCTTAAATTCAATGGCCTTATTTCTAAGCAACCAATGCATAAAACTAAAATGTCATATGTTTTATAGTTTCTTAAAAAAAAAAACTAAAAAGTTATTCAATTTTTTAGGAAAAATTTCAAAATTGCATTCCAATTTGTATTTTTTTATATTTCTTCAAAATTATTAACATTAATCTTTTTGTATTCAACTAAAATGAAATAAATGCATTAAGTTTAAGTCGCAAAATGGGCCTCAAAAAGTAATTAACGTTGTAAAATGAGTTTGATTTTTTTAAATATTATTTTTTTCCTAAAATTCAAGTTAAAATCACAGTTTTTTTAAAAACAAAAAAAAATTAAAACATTTACTTTTCTTGGATCAGTTGACTTCAAATAATGCAGTTGAAGAAATAACTATATTTTATAACGGTAAATTTTTGAAATAAATCAGTTAAAAATTTTGATTTAAACTTTTTTTTTCAAAATTGTGAATTTGAATATCATTTTTTCTCAAACTATTTATGGGATTAACTTTACTTATTTATCCTGTATAACTCGTAGGTGACGAAGTGTTTTGGTGGAAATGGTAAATTAGTTCCTCGCGGTGATAACATAGTTCATCCGGCAAGTTCATAATTGCTTTGAATGCAAATGCGAACCCCGCAAATCACGTTGACTCCCCGAGAGTAAAGTGTTGTGATTTCCATAATAGGCATGATAATTGATCTCCCAGTTACATACGCCAAGTTGGTTGAGGTCGTTCTCCACTTGTGTGCTCCACCTGTTACGCGGTCTCCTTCTGCTGCTACACCATCAGGGTTGGATTCGAAGACTCTTCGGGCTGGTGGGTTGATGTCCATATGCTACACGAGTCCCAGCCATCTCAGCCGCTGTATTTTTAGCTTCTTAACCTGGTCAACGTCGCTGTACAGCCCGTAAAGCTCTTCGTTGAATCTTCTGCTCCACTATTTCGATACACACAGGACCAAAAATCACTCGAGGAGCGTTTCCTTGGTTCTAGGAGAGAGGGCTTTATTACTTAAATGCCTCATAGTCAGAGCGTCTCCTTTTTTGTGGATGATGGGGCACACTCAAGTTCGATAAATTGAATCTAATATCTGCTTAACATCTTAAGCAACTCAGCAAAAAATCATATCTACCGGATTTGACGCAAGTCTGAAGTACATAGTTATTCTGCTATTAAGACTTTATATAAAAAAAAACTTCTTAAAATCGAGTGAGTCATTGGGAGATAAATAAAATTAAAAAAACCGTTCTATGGAGATTTTTATAAAAAAAAAATGACCTTACCCACAAAAACCTTTCTGTTTCTAAATGCAGTACACGTGAGATACCGTAATTTTTAAAATATTTTTTTATTCAATGGTAATAATTCCTTTGTTAGATTAAAAATTGAAAATTGATGAGTCAATCAATTACATATAAATATATCATTATGGCTTTCAACTTTTAAACAAAAAATCGTTAATTATCCATATAAATAAATCCACATTATAGTTTCGATTCGAACAAATCTTTGAACAATCAAATAAGCAGTGCCAAGCTAGGTCATTTGCATTTTAATTGATTGCCGTTGTATATTGCTAAAAGCAGAACAAAAAGAAAAACACAAAATAAATAACAACAAAAAAACTTGAGCCAACACGATAACCATTTGAGGTGAGGCTTTATTGGCTTTTATTTATGAGATGCTCTTAATTAAAATTCCATTTCGTTTAGATACATTTAGCTGAAAAGACATTTAAGTGTTATAAGTTGCGATTGTTTCTCTTTTTTTGTGTTTGTTTTGTAAAGACACGCTTGAGTGATTTGGATCAATTTCCCATTCAACAGAAGTGTAAAGATATTTATTTTAATTTAGACAAAAACTTAAAATAATAAAAATAAATTATCTTATAATCATAGCTTTTTTTTTGAAAAGTGCATTATTTCATTAATCTTAATAAAATTGTTGAAACTTGTTTACAAAAATATTTATGGAATTTTAATTCAACAGAAGGCAATGAAAGGAATTTATGAGTAATATCATTTGTAAGTTGTTGTGTGTCAGATTAATTTTGTGTGATAAGTTAAATGGTTGGTATACAAAATAACAACTTTTCACAAAATGATTAAAAAATTTGATTATAATAAATTAATAACACTGGAAAATGGAGATAAATATAAAGAGCCAAATTGTGATAAATAATTTGTTTTAAATCTACGAAGTAGCCCTCAATTTAGAGACATATTTTATTGAACTTATATGTGATTTGCTTTAGTAGATAAGCAAGTACATCAATTTAAATATTAAATCACTTTAAATTCCTTAGAAATTTTCATAGTAAGAGACATGCAGTTATTATGATAAAATTTATAAAAGTAAAATTGAAAAAAGGTTCGCTGATCAGCTCTTTTGTTTAAAAAATTAACATTTGAAATATATTTAAATTTCAGCAATAAAGTAACCTTAATGTATGAATATTTGTAATTTATAATAAAAATTGATTAAGTTAAACTTAATTTGCATCTTTAATCTTAGCACACTCCAATCATGACTCCTGCTGTAGTGAGATAAGGCGAAAACTCTAAAACTTTTTTTTTATCTCGTATTTCGACATTATATTGCACAAATAAAATCCTGCGTGTAGTTTCTCAATTAGGCTCTTATATAATATTAAATTAGCTTATAAATAAAAGCTTCTCGTTTTTTTAATTAATACACATGAAAAGTGTAAAAATGTAAAAAGTATTTAAAAAATATGTTTTTTTTTTGTTTTTTTTTTTGAAAATTTAATCACATTGTTCGAGGTTATTGTATGTATGCGTGTATTCTTTTTCACTTTTTTGCAAAAAGTTCCGATTGTAGTTAACATTTAATGTTTCATAATATTATTGTAAAAGCTTAGCTACTAAAAAAACGACTTATATTTTTAGTTAATTTTTCATTTTTTATATTCAACACACGTTCATCACGAGATATTCAAAAAACAAAAAAAAACAACTTTCGAAATTACGTAAAAATCATCACCAAATTTGAAAAAAATCGCTTGGGCAGTGGAGAAGTGTACAGATGTACGCACAGACGCACAGACCGACATGACGGAAACCACTTTTTCGGACTTCTCCATCATTGTTGGTTTTGATTAAAACCCCAAATTTTTTTTTGACACGAAACCAATACTTGCCTTATAGAGCAAGTAAAAAATTATAGCCGCTGCACATCTACATGTCTGCAAGAACTGTTTTCGTTCAATATGTTATTTATGCCTCTTCGGCTTGTGCGGGCGTTCAGTGTACCAAAAAAATAGTGTTCGCCGTTTTATTATATGATTGTTAATATTTATTTTTAATCGATGACAGTAAAATCGTATTCGAGATATACAAATTAGTAATAAATAAAAAAATAGCAACGCTTTTTATCCATTATATGAGTTTTCTTAAGAAAAACTTAAAATTTTAAACATTACATGAACAAATTTAAATCAAAATCATATTATTCGTTTTTGGGGAAATTTAAGTAGCTCAAAAATGGTATACAGGGTGCCCCACATTCAAAACCGCGGACGAAAGCCATGGGTTTTTGAGATCATTCTGTGGCGAAAAACTTAGGTTGGAATTCATAGTCGTTACTGAAGTCAAGATTTTTCTCAACTGCCGTAAGTTTAGAAAAATCTTAAGCAAATGCTTAAGTGAAATCCGTATTCATAAGCAAAATTAGAATTCTCTTACTTGAGTTGAAACAAATCTTGACTTGAGTAAATTTATTTCTCAATCAAGCAAGAAAAATTATTATTTTTTTTAATTTGTCTAAATTTCAGGATTTTTGTGTTCTTTGTGCTGTTTTTTTTTTTTTAAGTCATTAATAGTGTCCGTAGTTAAGAAAATGCATTTCTGTGATAAGAAGAGAGAGTTCGGTTAAGTTAAAACGAAGAAGAATTGACATTTCTATAACGAATCAAGGAAATGAGTTTCAATTTTTCTTGATTAAATCCTCAAGTGAAGACTAAAGAATTTCCACACAATTTCGATTGTGAATAGCTCAAGTGTCCAAAAGTCTCCTCAAGCGTACCTACACATAAGAGAAATCTCAACTTAAAAGACGACTACAAATTCCAATCTAAATTCCTCCCTGACAGTCGTTATTGAGGAAATTCTAGTAGCTCAAAATGCGGTGAATGTGGGGCACCCTGTATTCCACACAGCATGCCCCACATTCACCGCCGAAGACGAAATCCATGGGGTATAAAATTAAAACATATGAAATTGTAGGGGAGTGGCCACATAGACAATGAGCGGCAAGTGGCAGGTCTTAATTAAGGAACATTATGTTATTCCATGGGACATTAGGTGTTGTGACATATGGCCAAATTTCGGTATTTGGCCTTCTGACACTTTGAGAAAGTGACATAAGACCAAATTTTAACGTTTGGGTTTGTGTTGCTTTCGACAGCGTCAAAACGCCAATTTGGCCTTATGTCACTTTTATTTTTTTTCAAATTAAATAATTTTGTAAAGAAGGTGCCTGTCTAGTAACATAGTAACATAAGTCCATAATGAACTTATGTCCCCCCATGTTGATATATAACGCCATAATTCATTTGTGCGATTATGCCTACCTAGGAGGGACATAAATCCATAAAATTTTGTTCAATAAGATGGGACATAAGTCCATAATTTTTACTTAATTTCGGAAGGAGCTACGGCCACCATCTATATGAGTGTTAAAACAGTGAGGTATGTTTGGGGAGCATGCTGTCCCCTGCCGCCGCCCTGCTTAGACTTACTGTAGGATTTGGGGCAGGTGCGAGGTTGAGTGAATGCAAAGTTTCTTTGACATCTGAGTTTAAAGAAACTTATATTCTTGAAATACGAAAGAAACTCCGCATACATCCAACCTCGCACCTACCCTAAATCTTATAGTGAGCCAAAGCAAAAGGGGGTTGCAGGGAGTAACGTGGTCCCCGATACATACCAGACTGTTTTTGTTTTTTATTGGTGGGGGCGGAAGTCGTGGTCCCTTTTGAAAGTTTTACTCTCCAGAGAGTTAATGTCATTGGATCAGACTAAAAATCTTTAAATTTAAGGTCCCAGTCCCCAAGCCTTTTTGAAAAGTAAGTAGTGCACGACTTCAAATCAAGCCTGGAGCAATTTAATGCAACGGGATCTCAACAAAGACCTAATAGCGAAAAGATAGCTAGTAAAGTAAATAGAAATTCAACGATAATTGGCTTTCTTAAGAGAAGTCTCTCTTTATGGGTTTATGAATCTGGCTCCAATATCCAATAAAAGTATGCCAATTCTCCATGTTAGGAGCCTGAAAACTATTAATGGAATGCAATGCATAATTTAATTGGTTCTTCAAGTAAACCTGAAACATTCAAAAGGCTTGACTGTCAATTAGAGGAGAGGTCTAAGCGTAGAAGACTCCCAAGCATATTTCGCATTCAGGGGCAGGGAGATGATAATGGCCGTCGGACATTACAAAACTCTATTTTAGTTTGAATAATTTTAATTATTTTAAATGGAAGGTAAACTTCTTGTTTTGAAATCGCATGTGTTGGACATCTTGTTCTTAATAATAGCCTCCCTACCGATCAAAAAACTTATTTTCGTTACAACTTATGTACTAATGTGATAATGTTTTTGTTTCTCTTTTACACGGGAGCTATATTTTTATACAGTCTTGAACCACTTCATTTCACTTATTAGAATGCGTTCAAAATAACATAAATGGAAGTTAATTTGTCAATATTATCTAAATGTGGTATTATTTCACTGCGGAATTGAAAACAAACCTCAAAGGAGTTTCTGATTCATCATAGCAACTGCCATCCAAATCGATATCCGATCCCGTCCCACAGGACATTCGTGAATCTGAATCTACATCCACGTGAATCTCCCGCTCGACATCATGATCGTCGTCTTCGTGACCAGACATTGTATATTGATTGTTTGTAAAGTCCAATTTAAATTTATTTTAAGTTTTTACAATTCACACCTTAGGTGATTAATTGCAACGACACTTTAAACGCAAGGTATAACTCACGCCAAACTCTGGTAATTTATTATCAGAAAGGTTTAATTAATCACCAATAACATCCGCTAAAAATCGCCAAAGATTTTCAATTAAACTAAAAACACCACTCACAATATCCACAAGATACAATTCTTTGACAGTTCGAATTGTCACATCAAAAGTTACCGACAATGAACTCGAATTAAATGCAAACATTCGCATAAATTTGCATTGCACTTTATTTCAATATTGACACACTATACTGAATCGATAAATAACTAATCACAGATTGACAGATGATGTGTCAAAGTATGCGACGGGAAGTTTTAGTACCGCTGACTAATTGAGGATCTTCATTATTATAGAACTGCTGTACGTACTTTATTTCACAAACGAACACACCTAGCCCCGAAGAGTTAGTACTGTTTGCTTCAGTTGATATTCTCACACAAATCGTCCCGATAAGTCAGTGCACATTATCTATCTTGACAGCAACATAAAGTTCCGTTCAAAAAACCAGTAATGGCAGGAGAAAAAAAAGGAAGAAGATTCAAATTCCGATATACCGACTCGACTTAACCACGATCAAGCAACTCGACAAATTGAGGTGTCAGCGTTAACTAAACATTCGCCCGGTAAAATTAGCAGACAGCCTACTACACTACAACAGCATGCAACATGCGTGATGTTGTTCTTGAATTGAAACAGGTTTTTCCGCTTTCCTCTACCATTTTACCACCGATTTACTGTTTCTCACCCCTTAGCCTTATTATGCAGGTTAATATCTGTCTAGGCCACTCCTACTTTCCTTCTCTTTAGCATTGTGTCTCACTCAGATGTGTGAGGCAATTGATGTGGAAACAAGTTTAATGGTTACCTGAGGAAACTTGGCACTGAATCTTAATTCCATCGTATGACAGATGCCAAGTTAGGCGGAGCTTGTGCGTCGGACTGGCGCAATGGCACCATAATGACAGCCGGTTGCAGGTTGTTGGCCGCCACCACACCACCGCCGGAAGGGAAATTCAACAGCAGACATTGGATCTCTGAGGCTCTCAGGCATATAGCTCAGCTGTGGAACGTGGAAAAAGTGCAAATGTGTTGAATTAATTGGAATCCTCATTGTCAGTTAAGCAATGAAAAGAGGGTGGGGTCACGTCATTTTGTTTGGTGGTTGCTTTTACTTCACAGTCGTGGTTGTTGCTTGTTGATGGTGGCGTTCACTTAGTTGTGTTTTTTTTTTCCTCCTGTTTTTCTTTTCTATTTTTATATTAAATTTGAATCGCCCCTACAGTCTTCAATGAACCTTTGGCAGCCGTTTCGTTAGTCGTTATGCCTTCTTTTGTTGTTGTTTTTCTTTTTTCTTAACTTTAATATTGCTACTTCTCGCTCTGTCTGTCTCATGTGTAAAGTGGGGTCTTATTGTATTGCTATCCCATTAGCCATTATGAATTGGAACAAATACGTTTTTCTGTAAATTGTAATTGTTATACGATTTTGTATATGGAAATGGAAAGGTATGTTCGCCTTCATCAGAATAAAGGGAGTTAAATGGTTATCAGATTTTAGTGACACTCTTCAATTGAAATTGGGCTAATAGGAGGGGGATGTGATTGCAAATTAATCAGGAAATAGGTATAAATTGTTTCGTTATAGATATGCACTTAGACCAGGTAGAGATATAGATACCTGCCTTACTTGATAGGTTGGAGTTTATGGGTTGAAGATGACAAGATTCGGATGTCTGATATAGTAAAACTTTCAATCTTAAGTGATATTTTGATATTTTGGATAGAAACCAATTACAGTCATACAAGGCTGTGACATCTCTTAGATTTTTTGGAAGTTAAATTTTTGATGTTGTTTAAAAAAAATTGTCCGATTGCCACCCATTGCAGCTGCGCATCATCCTTTCCTCCATAAGGATATTTTATTATTGATTTAAATTAAATAAATCTCTAAAGTTATTTAACTTGAACATTTGAAACAATTTTGTTCACTCTTCCGACTGTCTGTTGTCTATGGTTTAGCAAAAAACTTTGTTTGGTTTGCACTATTGAACTGTTATTTATAATTATATTTCAAATTTTCGGTTGTATGAATGAAAGAAAGCTTTTTTATTATTATATATTGAAACTTTTATATTTGAACTTACTTTATACTTTAAACAAATAAATCCGTTTTCTCTCCACCGATCTTGTTTTCAGGTTCGAAGATCAACTCTTTTGTCTTAAATCAATAAATTAACCCTCTTTCATTTTATTTCACTGTTTAGTTTATTGGGGTGTCCAGTCCAAAACATTTCTGCTTTGACACTTAGATATGCATAATGATGA
The DNA here is from genome assembly GCA_948107695.1 of Meliscaeva auricollis. Lineage (NCBI taxonomy): Eukaryota > Metazoa > Arthropoda > Insecta > Diptera > Syrphidae > Meliscaeva > Meliscaeva auricollis. The sequence continues at coordinate 110,970,001 of OX403616.1, read as the reverse complement.
AGAGAAGATCACACCAATCTGACAAACTATCTGAATTTTTCTAGCTTTCTGACTTATGTAATCTTAAAATGATTTGATGCAAAAGTAAAAAGTAAAAAAATAGATGTTTATTTTTGAAAGTTGGGACACAATTGCATAGTTTAATTTATAGATTTATGGTGGGACATTATGTTCATTATGAGCTTATGTCCCAAAAACTAATGCCCCTGTGCCTCGCTATACGTTTATGTAAACAGTGTTCTGAATCAACATTATTTCATTTGAAATAAAAAATTGTGTACTCATGGACGAGCGACAGAAGTTATAATTCTTATCATTATTTATTTTTGTATAGTTTTTTTGGATGTGTAAAATTATTTAAGAAATGTAGCGAAAAAATCTAGAAGAGAAATTTTTTTCGAAGAAGCACAATGCGCTTTTTTGTGAAATTTATTCAAATATATTTCATATAATTGATATTTAATCGACCCCTGTAATTTGGTTTGTTTTTGCGCCCGGCCAGTTTCAAATAGTTTTATTACGGTAAAAATACCATTTTCTTCTTAAGATTTTAATCATTCTATTGATATCTCAACTTAAAAAATCGGTTTAGTTTTACTAGTAAAAGTTTTAAATTTAAAACCTATTTTGTTTACGTGAGAAGGATATTTTGAATGTTTTAACAGATTTGTGAGAGATCAAATTTATACTATTTTTGATATTATTTAATGATATTGCGAATCTTGTGAGTGTGTCTTATAGAAACAAATGACATTTTATAAGAAAATCAGATGTAATGAATGGTACAATTGGTCAAAGGAGCATAGAAAGTGCATCTTGTTAGATGTTTTTTTCTGTGATATATAATTCTTCGTCTTTGTTCTTAATTTAATCAATAAACTTTGCATAGCATTGCTTTAGAAAACAGACACATCTTGAAATTAAGCTAAGAATATATTCAAAAATTATTAAATTTTTCTTTAAATTTTGTAATCTGAACGCATTCATTAAAAACATATTTTCACTTAACGACGTCTGTGGCAATGTTTCATAAAATAATTTTCCAATATTTTTATGTGAATTATAGTCCAACATTTTATCTACCAGAATCTGCTCAATTTATTAAAATCCTGCAATTAAAACTAAAGTGACAGATTTTAATATTCAATGAAATCAACGTTTTATGTGTTTTTTTTTTAAATTTTTGTCTCTAAAATCTGTAAATATGCATTAATATGTTTAAAAATATTTATAACCTATCAAGGAAACTAGTACCAACAATATTGTAGTTCATGGTTTTATGAAATTCAAACAAATATCATACCATTTTGCAAAAAGAATAGCAAAACATAAATTGATTCTTCCCTTCATCACCTTTTACTCATAATTTTTTACATTTTTATTTGTATAAAAACAATTACACCATTTTGAAACCTGATATTTATTAAATTTAAACACCTCATTCTTTAAAATAAGACGATAAGCAAAAAAGTTAAAAAAAATTATAATCGAACCATTTCGAATCCATTTGTGAGCCAACGGTACCGTTCTCCACTGGTGGTTAGTCGAGTTCCATGAGCAGAGCAGACGATAAGCAGAGCAGACAATTTTGTTGAATTATGTTGAATTTTGTTGAATTTTGATGAAACTTTTTTCAAATTTGTGAAGCTTTTATAGTATGTACAGTTATGTATGATACATCAAATTAAAGTTTAATTGATCATGATGTATAAAGTACAAACATCGTCTTATAAGCCTTGAGTAAATAGGAACCAAACACAGCGTAAAAAAAACTCTTTTTACCTTGGCTCACAGAAAGCAAAAAATTTGAAAGTTTTGAAAAAAATGTATTTATCTAATATATATAATGGCTGTGTAAATTTCAAGTTGAAAATGTCAAAATGAAAAAGTTGGAAACTTGGATTGAAAAATCTTGTTTTTACTGTTATTCATTGAAAAAAATGTTGAAAAATCTAATTTCTTCACATAAATCTAAGAGTTGCTTAACAAAATATTTATTTCCTTATTTTTAAAATCAATTAAACCTTTTAAATAAACTTTCAAAAACGTTTGTATTTCTTAAAGCTCAAAGAAATCGTTATGGAGCATTTTGAATATAATTCGTATCAGACGCCTATTTTTATTCATTATCTATCAATGTGGATAGTTAATTTTTCAATAAAACATCAACTTAACCCACACCAACATACTTATAGTGTCTGTGTGAAAAAACAGTAATAATGGACTGAAAATGTATATATGTTATTACTGGTTGAATATTTTTATAAATTCCAGTAAAGAAGTATAGCTTCAAGAAAAATGACATAAGGCCAAATTGGCGTTATGGCGCTTTTCAAAAGCGACACAACGCCAAATACCGCGAAATTTTTCACTTCCTCTTATATCACGGTATAATTTGTTGGCTTAATTAAAATTTCCGTTCTTGGAAAACTTTTTCATAATATCCTACAAAAACAAAGAAAAAATATTTTTTTTTTGTCAGATTGATTTCATTTAAAAATCTATATTTTTGGTTTTAATATTTATTATAAATAGCAAGGCATTTAGACACTCTTTACAAATTATACCGATTTGTGGTAGGTATATAAAATGAGCTAAAGGTTATAGTATAAGGTTATACATAATTGTTATGGTTACTAGGGAATAATATACTCCAGAATGTTTATTTTGCAATGTACAAATAATACATCTCAATTATTGTAAACAAATTAAACATCATTCTGTTGGAAATTTATATCAGAAGTTATTCTGACATAAAATGAAGTTAATTTTTTCAATCGGATATTATTAATTTATTTAATATTTTAACCATAAAAATGATCTTACCCAGGGTTGAGCCAGGCGAGAAGAACTATAGTATATTAGAGTGACCAGAAAAAAAACAATGTCACATAATGATCCTTCAAAGATGAGCCGAAAATAATGGTTTTTAAGGTCCCTAGAACGCTTTTTAATTTTAAGCTAAGCTTCGGATTATTTTGCTATACCTTGTTCCATGTTAACTATGATTTCTGTGTCAATAATTGTTGCCATCATTTTTAGAAGAAATACTACCCTTTGTAACTCAGAAACTAATTTTTTAAAGCTGTTCCATTTTTCTTGCCCATGTCCATTTCTTTTAGTTTAGTTTGAAAAAAAACAGTAGTTTGAACTTTTGTTTGTTGTTAATTTTGTGTTTCAAAGTATGAAGTTTTTTTTAAACATTACACTGTGTGACAAAAACAAATTTTCCTTTACTATTTTTTTCATAAAACTACAATACAATCGAGTTATTAGGTGAATGCACTTTTCTGAATCTTTTATTCAAAATGGCGGATCTATTGACTTACAAGGACCAAAAATTGTAGTTATCATATGTAAAAAGTATAAATACTTTCTTACTTTAAGTGGTAGACTGATGAAATTTGTTAAGAACATTTCATATACCAAACGAATTCATGATAATATTATAGTGCATCAAAAAATTGTAGGGTTAATGAGAAACAACATTTAAAAAATGAAACTCACCAAAATGATGTAGGTAGAGAACAGATATTTCATTTACTGTAGGTACCTACTTTGAAATAATAAAAAAAAAAACATGCAACAATGCAGAAAAACTCTTGTACCTCCCAGATCGAACCCAAAGTGGCCTTAAATCTCAAAACCACTTTTATATGGAATAATAGTTACGATGAAAATTGCAAGCTTTTATTATTTCCCATATAATAGTTGAACTAAGTATGCTATAAATTTTCTTTCTTTAGTTATCTTTTTAAAACTATAGATTTCATACATTGATCCTTTGTCTAGTTCGAAGATCAGCTCTTTTGTTTTTGAGCATATTATGGAAAATAAAATCACTCTTTTGACGACACCATCATGGCTTATAATGGTTTCCACAAAATTTATTGACACAAGAAAAAAACTTAAATGCTTAACTGAGTCCTCTTTCCTGAATGATATATGTATGTATAGGTATAGTGTACATCACTCAGAACTCTAGTAACGTCTTGTTTCTCTATGTTTGAACTTGATGTGTATTTCAGATATAACTAATAATAAAGTTGCAAATCTAAATATACAATTCTACTCTTTAACCATGTATTGGTTTGTGCAACAAGCGTTGAAAAGAAAGCTAAGTAATGAATCAAATAAAATTTCATGTATACATATACATAGATCATAGACCACTTGAATAAAGGTTGAAAAACAAGTAAATATAAATGATTTAAAAGTGATCGCATTACTTATTCTAAATAAATGATAAAAGTTTGCATTAGAGAAGAATTTTAAATAGAATTTTAAGATCATTTATTAGCTTTTCAATAGAACAAGAAAAAAAAAAAATTCAATAAATCATTTCAATATGAATATAAAAGGTATTGTACATGAAAGTCCAATTTGAGTGTACACAATTTCCAAACGAAAATTAATACAACCCCTCTCAGCTACATATATGAAAATGTAAAAATTCATTTCTTTACCTTGCTGCAGCAAGCAAGACCATCTTCTTCAAATTTACAATTCCTCACATTACGAGTGTAATTGATGATTCTTTCTCGGCGACTTAATTTATTTCCATCTCCTTGCTTCTGCAAAACGACTACATCTGAAAGTAGATTGTTTTTAAGCTAAGATGTATTTTAGTATGGTCCGCACATCCAACAGTATCACAACTTATAAAAAACAATTTAACATTCTTTTTTTTCTCATTTCAATTAAAATGATTTTTCAGAAGTGGTCTCGTCTCGAAGTCGAGACATGAAGGGAAATGAAAAAAAAAATTAAATTAATGTAATCCACTCGCAGTGCATTAAGAACATCACAATGAATCTGAGGCCATTAAAGTGAAATAACAATCTGAATCTATGTGGGCGCAAGCTATGAGTTCCGCCCCCTAAAGCGCGGTTCGCTAGCTGGCATCTGTGATGGGCAATCCATGGAGACCCAAGTTCTTGTGTACCTTCTACTTTACTCTGATGCCATATAGCTAGGTCCACGATAATTTTATTTTCCTTGAAACAAAACGGAAAAACATCTACAGCGTCAAGGAACTTGTTTCACAACTCCCAAAGCAGTTTTGTTGGCTGGCCCAATCCACTTGGTGATGTTGCAAAATGGCTGACTATATGCAGCCTACTCGGTATTCGGTACACCATCAGGTTGTATAAGTTTGAAGTTTTTCTGTGTTTTCTGTATTTATACAAAAAATGTGCAGTAAGTTACATTCGAAGCTAAAATGATAGAACGAGAAACTAGATACTTACCAACCTACAGCTAGCGACGAGAGAAGACACTTTAGGAAATTGTCAATAAAAGTTACAAAATAAAATACATGAAGCGAGAAGTTGTATGAAAAATTGAAAGACAGCAATAAACTCATTAAAGAAAACATTGAGGAGTGCGAGCACGATGACATTTATCAATCCACTGACCTTTTAAAATTAAGTTTGTTTTAGAATTTCTTTGTCCACTTGGTACTTGGAAGCAGAGCAGTTAAAGTACTTATTTGGTCAATGAATTACCATCTGATTGCAAGTCAAGTAAGTAACTTCACAATAATCAGTCAGCAATATCTATACTACACACAGTTTATAGCTAATGAAAGCAGTAAATTTATTAAAAGTTGTCTAATCGCAATTCTTTTTTACTGGTTTTAGTCTTTTAGTCAACTGAAATTCTTTTATACTGCTGCTGTGTTAAGATTAGTCAGCAATTTCTTAAATAACAATTTTTTTAGCATTTTGAATAAAATTCTTAAAAATTCTAGTAAAAAAATATTTAAAAATGAGTTGATGATAACATTTTGAAATATGGGTGTAATGCGAGTAGTACGAGGAAAACACAGAGAGTGAACCACCATCTTTCTTACTTAGCTTCCTTAAAAAAAAATTTATTTGAAGGCATGTAAACTGTTAAAGGACATTTTCTACAACTCAGAAGGCCTAAAGGTCGCAGTGAAATTCATTGGTTTTTCCCGATTAATATCGATACAGAAAAAGGCAACTTCCAAGACATTTTTTTAGAGCGTATGTGTTCTTTTCGCGAGTGCTTTGAGGAAAATAGTCCCTTATACCACAAAATTGAATACAATAATGAATTTCTTATTATTGTTATTATTGTACTATTCGTACTAGAATGTCAGCTTATTAGACTTGACCATTCTTTATGCCGTGAATTTCGTCAAATTTTACAGAAAGTGCATTGAATGCATTTTTAACCATTTCTGGTGAAACTACCAAGTTTTTCATTAAATTTATACCGAAAGTGCATTAATCGCATTTTTAATCGTCCATTTTAGTTCTTTCCGTTGCTGTTTTTACTTGCGATATGGGTACCATATATCAAGTTATGCATTCGTACAAAAAAAAGTTGACATTACGATGATAGAAAATGAGAACAAAGTGGGTCCGACAATTCTGTCTGTCTGTATGTATCAGAGACCACAGCCTAAACGGAGGGGTCGATTTACTTCAAACTCGGTATGTAAAGTTTCTTGGAGACTATCCCCAGACGTTTTTTGTTTTTTTTTTTTTTTTGGGACCAAAAATAACGGTACCTGTTTTAGAAAAACTAATTTTTCTCAAAAACGGTTCCTACGATTTTGATTAAAAAAAATCATGGTAATTTTTTAGATAAGGTCTATCTTTAAATGAAAACAATTTTTTTTTTTTCAAAAACCGATATCAACGGTACCTGATATAGAACCGTTTTTTTTAAATTCTGATTTCTCCTTCATGACTCAATCAATTTCAGCCTGTTTTTTACATGAATGCTTTTAAGTTGCTATAATAACATTTTATAAAAAAAATTTCGAAAATTATTTGTTTGGTTTGAATTTTTTTTTTTTTTTTTAATCATTTTTTGGAAAACTATTTAATATTTTTTTTTCAAAACTTAGTTTTTAGATGTTGATAAATAATATTTAAAAATGGCATGCCAATTTTTTATTATAAAAGTCCTTGCTAAATCTTATATGGAAAAAGTTGTTTTTTTAAAAAACGGCTCTAACGATTTTCAAATTTTCAAATCATTATAGAAGAAATCAAATTACATACTTTGTTTTCAGGTTAAATTCATTTAAGAAGCTGTTTTAGTCATTTTGAAATTCGAATTATATGTTTTTTTTAATTTTTCTTTCTAAAACTGCATTTACAAATTATTAATTAAAAAGGAATATCATAAATATTAACTTTATCTAGTGCGACCAAGTGGTGCATTTTATTTCATAATACTTTTTGTAGTCTATTTTATTATTGCGGAAATTTATTCAGTAACTACCATTTTTCTGTCGCAAACAATCAGTGACAGAAAATCGCAGTACATCGCATGAGAAAATAAATACAAAAGAGAAAATAGCAGCACATCGCATAAAACCATATATCCGGGAGAGAAAATCGCATAAATTCGAGAGGCGTTGCTGAGTTTTTGACATTTACAACGCAAGCTTTGATTTTTTTCGGAAGTTTGTGCGATATATCAGGCGGAAGCAGGGGCGTACATACCAATGGGGCAACTGGGGTTTTGCCCCGGGGCCCCTGACCGCCATAGAAAAATAAAATATGTTGTTGTTGTTCAAAGAATAATAGAAACTGACGGAAGACTGCAGCCTAGCTGCAAGTATAGAAACATACGAAATTTAAAATATATTTACATTTGTTACCATTATGGGCCCCCAGAAAATTTTTTGAGACCAAACAGATATATTATTTGCACGGCTGGTAAAAAAAAGTCCAATAAATTTTTTTTAAGGGGCCCCAAGGAAAATAACTAGAGGTAGTGAATGGCATACAAATATTACTTTTGGGGCCCCAAACAAATTAATAGGGTCTGAGTGGGTATATGCTAAAAATATATTATTTCAGTGACGAAACTATTATAGGTTAGGCAGACAATTTTCTGTGACTCCTTCCATTTAGGGTTTGTTAACGGCGAACAAATACTCCCCCGTGTTTGTGTACACTGTACAAATGTACATGCTAAACCGATATTGTTTGTTTCAGTAGAGTGTAATTAGCACATATCTGGTAGACGACTTTGTATGAACTTCCATTAAGGGGCCCCCAAAAAACAAAATAAATACGATGTTGTTTAGATGCCAAAAAGAATGATATTCTGTTAGCAGGTAACTACTACTACATGACTGGCAGATGAATTTTGTTACCATTTTCATTCAGTGGCCCCAAAAAATAAATAAAATAAAATAAAAAAGTCTTAAGTCTTCAACTTAAAATTAAGTTTTAATATTAAAATTTACGTTTTGTAAAAGAATAAGGGTTTCGTTTTAAGCGCATTGCTTTAAATTGTTGTTCTTTATTCCAATAAACAAACACTTTTTGGTGAACATTATTTGTGGACTTAGATTTTTTTTTAAGTAAATTGAAATAAAAATGGATTTCAATTTGAATGAATTTTCTTAGTTGGTATTTTTAACACTCATTGGATATTTGCAGCTAAAAGCTCAAAATTTTTATGATCCTTATACATATATGTAAAGTCATACTGCTCGATAGAATTTTCAAATTCCTATAATTACCAAATTTTGTTTGCTTTTTGTTTTTAAAGCAATGTTATTTTTTTCTTTACCTATCTATTTCTTTTATTTCGATATTTTAAACATGGTTCACCTACTTGAAATTAAAAATTTTCAACACTTAAGCTTAATTTACAGTTCAGCGCAAAAACAAAAAATAAATTTACAAACTGTTTTCTGTCATTTCTGTCCATCGTTTTTATTCTATAAAAAAGCAAACTTGTTTGTCATACCTTTGATAACACATAGGAAACTTTTTTTTTTTTGTAGTCAATCAAAACATAGGGCTAAGAATGCAATTTGTTGTGTTGTGCAAAATTTTGTTAGCATGCAAAAAAAAAACAAAATTGCATTTGTAGCCTCTGGTACCAATTGAAAAAGGAAAAAAAAAGTAATTTATGTATTGGGTAATGTGATTTGAAAATATAAACATCAAAATATGGTACAAAATTATGTCCAAAACAGACTAAAATTTGCATTTAAGTTTTGTTTTTTGTTTTTGCACGCTGAACTGTAAACTTGCCTTAAAAAATAGGAAGGCAAAAAAAAATGGAGAAATGGGCCTCCAAATCTAGTCTTGCCCCGAGACCCCATCAGCTTAACGTACGCCTCTGGGCGAAAGAATTACTATGATACAAATGATGATGATAGGGCTGAATGTTTTTTTACACATCACCGTTTCAATATGGGGATGGTTACGAAATCTCGCATTCTAAATCTCGCAATAGAAAATCTCGCAATTACAAAAACCCGTTTTTCATAATCTCGCAATCACAAAATCTCGCGAGATTACGTAACCATCCCTTCAATATAATACTATATCAGGCCCGCCACCAGTATACAATTAAATTAGAACATTGCAGATTCGACTTCAGGTTGAAACATTTTTAATTTTATTTGCTCTCCCTTTCATCTTCAATATGGGAGCCTGTTCCTAAATAATATTCTTATAAAATAAAATACCAATATTAACGAGACCGATGGTTGTTTTTATGTTAATTAACGGTATGTCAATGTTTTATTTCCCAGTTGTTTCGTTTCTTTTAACAATGTATAAAAAATAAACATCAATTCATGTTTATCAAACAGTAGCTTCATTGAAAACACAAGACAACAAGACACACATGTTGTCCATCATGTGAGGTGCACTCTGGCGTCCAGATGGATCGCCCTTTTGGTGCTTCCCTTTGTTTGCATTGTAGTTAAATATCGATTTGTCATTATCTGCCATCATTAAAGTTGCCTCGGTTCCTATCTTCCGTCGATAACCAGTATTTTGGAACACAAAATCAACGGTAATTTGAGGTGATGATTTGGTGTGTGAACAGCAGCCTCTGGTCTTGTGTCGGTTTCTTTTGCGGTTTTTTTTTTCAATGATGAGATAGGATCAGAGAACAATTTAGATTTTTTTTATCGCTTCCTCCCATTTTCGGAATTGGAAATCAATTTTGCAGTTTTTTTTTAGCTTCGATTTCCGGACATCCATTTTTTGTTGTAGAATTATTGATTGATGGAACCTTACAAAAAAATGATTCTTTGTTTTTACATCCTCTTTGGTTGATAACAATTTAAAAGGTTATAACAACCGACAGTAATAGTGAGTTGAGTCTTTTTTTATTTTATTTTATTTTATTTTTTATTTTTATTAGTTTATAAGCTTACAGCTAATTTATTATAAGCCTTTAACAAGCTATTTGTTTGTTTAATAGCGTATGATTTAGAGAAAACAAAAAATAAATTTTTAATTTCGAAAATAAAGAAATTTTTTTTTTTTTAATAAACAATTTTAAGAATAAAAACTAAGAAAAATAAACTTATGTATATTTGAAAAAATAAAGAAAAGCTAAAAGCCAAAATCCAACATCCAACATCACATAACTAGCAAGTGTGAGGAAGTATAAACCACTGGCTCTGTTTTAGAAGAACAAGAACCATACAACCTTGTCAAGAAGAACAGCTAGTTAAAAAAAAATTATACTGTCTGAATTGTGCTCTGATAAGACAATAATTCTGACCCCAAAATCTTTGCATATGCATAGGATCAATAGTCTTTTGCGGTTTCACTGACCAGGGATCAGGGGAATTGTGTCTGTCTGTATGTCTGTCTCTACACCTCTCAAGCTGAACCCTCAGTCGCTGAAGCGATTTTCTTCAAACTTGGTAGTTATGGGTTTTTGGTGATTCCCTAGAGGGGAAATTGCATTTTTTTAGGGACCAATATTAACGGTACTTGCCATAATGACGAAAATGAAAAAACTTTTTTTTTTTAAATGATTCTGACGATTTTAGTTAAAATTTTTATACTACAATCATAAATGTGTTTTTTTTGAAACAAATTGGCATCAGAAAAACGAAAAACGAATCTATGGGAGGAACCGTTATTAGCCTCCCATAGATCCGTTTTTCGTTTTTCTGATATTCTCGTAAGCGACCGAATAAATTTCAATGACAATTTCTACAAACAAGGTCCTTGGTAACTTCCAAATTATCTTGTATCAAAATTTTCCAAAAAAAATTGTTCGAATTTTTAAAAAAAAGTTTCAATATTTTTTTTTTTTGAAAAATCGATTTTTTGAAAATGTTTTGCTATTTTTTTTTTTTTTTAAATTTTGTTTTAAGATGTTCATTAATATTTTCTAGAAAATGGCATACTAATTTTTTTCCCAAGAAAAAGGCTTGATTATTTTTATAATTTATAAAAAAATATTTTTTTTTAAAACGGACCTAACGATTTTCAAATTTTTTTTTCTAAAAATTAATCTTTTTAAACAAAATCAAAATCCCCTTTTTTGAAGTCGGTTAAAAATAAATACACTTTAAACGCTTAAAAAATTGGAAACTATTGTTCATAATTTTTTATATTATTTATTTTTTGTCTTAAAAGACTTTCCACTTTCAGCTGACTCCAATGTCAGCTTTATGGAACAATTAGGAAATTTAACATTCCATGTAACGTTCCGAAGACCGTTGTTCTTATTTAGTTTGCTTGTCAAGACTTAGATGGTCTTAGAATATCTCCTATATGCCTGCCTGAACCGTCACCCCAACAGTCCTTAAGTATTAGCTGTTAAAGGTCAGAACTCTTCATCATCATCATCATCGGCTCGACAACCGGGGTCCGGTCCTGGCCTCTTTCAACAAGTCTCTCCACCTATCCCAGTCTCGAGCCGACGCCATCCAGTTGCGCACCCCAAGGCTTCGGGCGTCCTGGTCTACGCCATCTCTCCAGCGCAAGCATTGTCTACCACGCTGCCGTCTACCATAGAATGTACCGCAAAAGACTTTCCGAGCAGGTTACTCTTCGCTCATACGAGCTAGGTGCCCTGCCCACCGGAGTCTACCGAGCTTAATTTTTGTCACTATGTCTGCTTCAAGGTAGATTGCGTTCAACTCATGATTGTACCGTCTCCGGAATCGTCCTTCCTCACATATGGGGCCAACAATTCTCCGTAAGACTTTTCTCTCGAACGCGGCTAAGAGGTCACAGTGCCTTTTGCCTAGCACCCAAGTCTCGGATCCATACATGAGTACTGGCAGGACCATGGTCCTGTACAGCAGCAGTTTTGAAGTTATGGTTAGATTTCTGGACAGACTGTAGTAGGCTCTGTTGGATTTGAGAAGCCGCCCGCCCGTCTTAATAGCTCCAATTGACAAACAGCTTCTTATTAATCTTTGAAAAACAACCACGACTTGAAGGTACTACCATAAAAATGGCTAAAATTTCCGTCAATTCCATTGTGTTTGTGGTGCTACCTAAGACTTTAAGTTATTCATTTTTAGTTTTACCTAAACCAAAGTGCTATAGTGCGACACTCCAGTGCGACACGACATATATATACAGCGTCATATGAGAGTACCCACACCAAATGCGACAAAGCGCAAAGCGTTTTCCCTACAAAAGTTCTTGTTGCACTGTCGCACACTGTTGCATTTTTGGAAAATGCATAAGTGTAAGACTTGTTTGTCCCTGCCTTAGTTGCTGCTCCCAACCTTATTTAGTTACAACGAGCAGAAGCTCAATGTTTACTATACGTGAAAGTGAGTGCAGGTTTTGATAACTTATTGATGTCTCTACCTGCAAGATCAGCAATTATTACTGAGACTCCTGGGTTTACCAGGCGTCGAGGCAAGTGCGGCAGAAGCATTCTTGGAAACCAAAAGGCTGCTCCATGATAGTATCTACATTGGTATTAACCCAGTTCCAGGTATCCTTCTAATTTCAAAGGCTTAGAACTGGAGGAGTATGATGTAAAACAACTATTTTTTGAGCTATCTAACTTGCATTTTTTCGGGCTCGAAAAACGTTTTTCCTCGTCAGCATGGTTTACTGTATTATTTTCCATCATAACTGAGTGTGAATCATAACCCCACAAGTCAATATATGGCATCCCAAGCAGTGTTCCAAGGGTGAAAGATATCGGCGATGATTTCGGATTTCCACTCCTAAAAATTGCTGCCTTTAGAAGTGGAGAAAAATACAGAGATTGCTTCATAGTAGTAGCAAATTGTTTGCTAAAACTCTTAATTTTATCAAGATTCATCCCCAGTTACTTGAAGTGCCTATAAAATGTTTCCTAAATGTCGATTTATCTCTTTATATTACCACAAGTATAAATATACCCCTGCAACTTAATAGATTCCACCCTATTCAAATGATATTAAAAGGTTTCTAATGCTAACTCTAATGATAGTTTTTTGGAATATTAAATGTACCCGCCCTACTGGACCGATACCACAATCAAATTAACAAAACAAATTTATTTCCTAAGTGAAGCCATCGTCTATTCATTAATTACCTCTCTCGGACACATTGCCAAAAATCTAAGCTCCCATTTGGAAAATCACTGGAAGCCACAAAAATAGAAATCAGAGATCTTCTACTTCTCGACTCATCCCCTTCATCACCATTCCATATAGGATTTTAAGATTTTCTAACATCCCACCCATACACACACACACACTCAAACACTCTTGAAGTCGTAAGCCAATATCTAAGGAATCACATTAATAAATTATTCATCGTAATTTATCGCATCCGAAATTGGATCGCATTAAATGGCAATTGCCATATTTCGATGGGCCAACCCGAAGCCCCATCCCTTGGGTCCACCAAAGTGTCAACCACACACAACCCCCTCGGTTGGTCGTGTCGGCCGCGAACCCGGCCTAAGCACCAGAAATAAAGGAAAACGATATGTTGCTCCAATCGCATATAGTCGCCATGATGTTAAAATATTAACATTTTTCTGGGATGTAATTCTTCGGAGGCAACTGGTTGGCATTCTGGGCACATATCTTGGAGAAGTGCCCCAACCTGGCATCCCAAGTAATGGCTTAGCCGTAGTTTTCGTCGTCGTAGGTCCTGGGCTTAGATTCATGCTGCTGGTGCTGCGGTAGAGTGGATGACGATGATCACGGTTGGTATTTGTGTGCAAAAATGATTCTGCCGCCACCTCGGATATGGCTCTTACAGACCTTAAAGATGCAGAAAGATGTCTCTCCTCTCATGGCCCATGGATTGAAGTCTTATAGGCTTACTTACATGATATGCCCATATATACAGCCAGAGGAGTAAGATGATGATGCCTGAAGAAGACCTTCCATACAGAAGAAGCATATAATACGATGGAGCTGAGCATGAATGGGACTCCATTGCAATGGAGATGAAATAAAAATGAATCCGCAATTGTGTTTTGTTTCGTTGTTGAAGTGTTTCATGTGGCTTTGGAATGGAGCAGCAAATAAAGGCAACAAATGGAAGACTCCTTGTTGGGTCGTTTGTTCCTCATTCTCATCCTCCATCAGGTTGTCGTTGTTGTAAGCAACCAACCTGATGCTCAAATGTAACTCCCCAGAATATACCCATAACATATAGTAGTGATATGGGGTATGAGGAGGAGATAGTAGCAGCTTCAAAAACAGAAACTTGAATCAGCTTCTAAATAAGTAAACGAGCTCATCTCGCATTCATATGAAGTACCAATTGAACCTGAGTGTGATGGTGGGGGATGGTTGCGGGAACAATAAAATCGCTGGAATCCAATTAGCCGGAGAGGAGGCATAAAGCACGTTTCGTTTTTTTTTTGTTTTCTTTTCTTTTTTGCCCTTTTTCTTAATCTTTTTCCTTTGTTTCGAATTGCTTTGTTGGAATGTCGAACGAAAGAATAATCGCATCACAAAGTTACCTACATTAGGTATGAAGAACAGTAGCCAGTTTATTTGTTATCATCTTAAAATAAACAAAATAAATTAACATTTTAATGACGAAAATAAATTATTCATTCTTTAATTTTAAATTCAATACAACAATAAATTTATATTGATGTTTTAAAACACTTTTGATAAAATCGATATGAGAAATAATATTTATAATAGTTGCTTAGGGTGGTTCTTAAAAAAAACTTCTATTCCAAATAAATACGCTCAAGGTTTGAAATTTAAGCTCCTTGCAGTACAAATTTCGTAAAACTTATTCAGAGTTCAAACCAATTTAAGAAAACGACGACGTTTAAAAAACTGTTATGAAATGTTTTCCACTCGGTTATAAATTATATTATAAAATTAAAAAAAGATAACAAAAAATATTTCTTTAATTTTAAAAATAAAATGCACGTACTTGCTCTTTGGGTCAAAGTTGCTGTGGATGCCAAAGCTTCTTATATAAAGGTTTTACAAGTAAATACTTTTATATAAGAAATTAAAGAATAAACATAAAATTTATTACTAAAATGACTTAAACAACTTCTTAAATTGTTTTGACCTCAAAACTAAGTGTTCTATATAATTTTGTTGAAAAATATTAATTTTTAGACAAAAAAATTTGAAAATCGTTGGAGCTGTTTTAAAAAAAAATAATTTTTTATATATAAAAATTCTCAAGCTTTGTTTAAAAAAAAAGTTTTGACTGCCAGTTTTAAGAAAATATTAATAGACATCTGAAACCAAAATTAAAAAAAAAATCATTCACGCGCTTTCGAAAAATCGATTTTTGAAAAAAAATTGAACCTTTTTTTTAATACGAAATAACTTGAAAATTGCTTAGAAGCTTTTGTGTAAAAATTGTCATCGAAATCCGTGAAGTCGTTTTCGAGAAAATCAGAAAAGGGAAAAACGGCTCTATGGGAGGTACCGTTTTTGACGGATGAAAAAATATTTTTTTTTTATTTCAAAAGTACGACCTTGCCCAATAATCATTTTCAAACCTCGGTTGCAAAATAACCAAAGTTATGAAATAACTACAAATAAGCGTGGTCATAAAGCGGCTATAAACGAGTTATTAAAAGTTTCTGGTTAATTTTAGGTTATAAATAAAACCAGTATTATCGGAGGTTTGTTTTGTGTTAAAATTATGCGTAAAATAAACTTTTGAGTCATAAATTGGTTTCAAAAATACCATTGTTAAACTAAGGAAGTATTTTGGTTATATATTTACCTTTAATAAACCCAGTGTTTCCGAATTGATTGAATTCAATTATAATATAATTAAAAGAAAGAATATAAATTCCTCAATTCAATTTAATGTTTATTTTACCACAGGTGTTTCCTCGATGCTGTCTCGATCCAAAAAGAAAGAGATTAGAGCTTAGCTCATATCAATTCGCTGTTGCGATGCGCTTACAATTTTGATAACAAAATACTGGTTTTATTTACATGCATGAACTGTGTAAGCAAATTCGAAGTACAGTGAATCAGGAAATTTAGCATAAGCATAATTAAATTCAAATTATTCAGTATAACAGTTTTAGTAAAGGTAAATTTAGTTAGTTAATTCATAAAGAAGTAAATCAACATTTATGTTGATAAATCCGGAACATCCCGCCCCCCCCTGGAACAATGTTTCAGTAGGCAGGGAGTAGCGCCAATTTTGTGATGGGTCGAACGAAGGTACCATTTGCTGTTCTGATTGTAGCAACTCGAACAATACCATCAGCACCCGGTGTAACATCTTCAACTCTAGCAAGTACCCATTTAGTAGGAGGCAGATTAGGCTCCTTTATCACGACCAAGTCTCCAGGTTGTAAATTAGCTTTTGCCTGTTGCCACTTTTTTCGATCTTGTAGGGTTGTTAGATATTCCATATGCCAACGCCGCCAAAATCCTTGCACCATACTTTGCAAAAGGTTCCAGTGAGTTAGCCGATTAAGGGGTGTACCTTCAATGGTTGGTTCTGGAATAGATGTAAGAGGTTCACCTATAAGAAAATGACTTGGTGTTAGTGGATTCAAATCACTGTCAGATATGCTACAAAGAGGACGAGAATTTAAAATTGCCTCGATTTGACTTAACACTGTGGAGAGCTCCTCAAACGTTAATATAGATGAACCAACTACTCGACGAAGGTGAAATTTCATCGATTTTACTCCAGCCTCCCACAAACCACCAAAGTGGGGAGCAGAGGGTGGAATAAAATGCCAATTAATTCCTTCTTTAGAGAGTGATGTTGTTATGATGCTATTATACTGTTCACACATCACTAGCTTGTGCATCTCTGTCAGACATCTTCGTGCGCCTTGAAAATTAGTGCCGTTGTCACTATAGAGATTGGCACACCGGCCTCGTCGAGCAACAAATCTTCTTAGGGCTGCAAGAAAAGCATCGGTTGTGAGATCACTCACAGCCTCCAGATGCACAGCCTTCGTTGAAAAGCACACAAACAACGCCACATATGCCTTTGTGAGCTTTGGATTTCGACCACGCGAAAATTTTATGGTGAAAGGGCCGGCATAGTCCACCCCTGAATTCATAAACGGTCGCGTTGATTGAACTCGTTCGACAGGTAAGTCACCCATCAACTGGTTACTTCGAAGGCGGCTTTGCATAAAGCAAGTCTTACAAGTGAAAACCACCTTGCGAATGAGGTTGCGACTACCAAGTATCCAGTATTGTTGGCGTACGATTGCAAACGTTTCAGTTACTCCGGTATGCAAGCTATTGATATGAATATCTGTCACTATAAGAGAAGAAATGTTTAGTTTGTTTGGTAAAATTATAGGGTGTTTAAGATTATAGTTTATATTTGCATTCTTTATTCTTCCGCCAACTCGTAGAAGATTATCAGATCCAATGAATGCTGAGTATCGCAGTAGTTTTGATTTTGTAGGGAGTTGATTATGGGTTAAAAGATGTTGAATGTCATCTCCAAATGAAATCTCTTGGACATATCTTATTATGGCTGTTCTTGCGTCTCGAATTTCAGACAAACTGAGTTGATTTACGCGGCGTTCACGCTTAAGTTTCTTCTGACAACAATTGTATTTAAAACGGAGACAGTAGGCTATAACTCTTTGAAGTGAGAACCACGACGAATATCGTTCAAAAACCGATTTGAGGTAATCATCTTCCGAAGATGAAAATAGTACATGTTGCGGCATCTTTCTTTCTTCGGTTTTAACCGCTTCACACTCCAAGGTTCGTAACACTTTCTTTCGCGATACCGGCCAATATTGTTCGGAGAGGCTAAGCCAGCTTGGACCATTCCACCAGAGCGTATGTTCTAGGAGTTTTGAAGGCAGAATTCCACGCGACGCACAATCTGCTGGATTTGCTTCAGATGAAATATGGTACCAAGAGCTACGTGGAACAGTTTCAAGAATCTCACTACAACGATTTGCGACGAAGGTGGCCCAACGACGAGGAGGAGAAGCCAACCAGTGTAAGACAATTTCAGAGTCACACCAAGCGATTGTTTTTTTAATGTTTGCAGTAAGGCTTAATTTTACACGAGCAAGCAACCGAGAGAGAAGAAGAGCACCGCACAGCTCAAGACGCGGAATGGACACGGGTTTTAAAGGAGCTACCTTTGTTTTTGCTGCAATTATAGTAAGTTTATAGTTCTCAGAATCTATTTTACAGCGAGAATATACCACGGCCGAATAAGCGACAGACGAAGCATCGGAGAAACCATGTAATTCAATATCTTCCGAAGATGAAAATACATGTCTAGGAACACGTATCTCTTGAAAAAATGGAAGTTCACCTCGATAACAGACCCACTTATCAGCTACATCAGTTGGTAAAGGGTCATCCCATCCTAAGTTCAATTCAGGTGTCCAAAGTTCTTGGAACATTACCTTAAATGAAATGACAGATGGAGCTAGAAATCCAAGTGGGTCAAAAATACGCGATATTTCCGAAAGAAGCGTTCGACGCGTTGATAGAATATCTGGCAAAGGTGAGCTCATTCTAAATAAATATTCATCTCTAAAGGGATCCCAGTACATCCCCAGCACTTTCACAGAGTTATTAGATCCTTCGGTGTCAATTAACGAATGTACGCAGTCCTCAGCAGGTAAATGAACAAGAAAAGGCCAACAGTTAGAGCTCCATTTCCGCAGTTTGAGCTTCGCCATTGAGAGCAGGGCAACTAACTCAGATTGAAGTTTTAAAAGAGAATCAACTGAGTCAGCGCCCGTCATCACATCGTCAACATAAACATCATTAAGAAGAATCTGAGAGGCGTTAGGAAATTCTAAACGATAATCCTGAGCTAGTTGGTTAAGGACACGAATCGACAAGAATGGGGCACATGCTGTCCCATAGGTGACCGTACGAAGTCGGAAATGTTGAATCTCATCTCCTTGGTTTTCGCGCCATACAATGCGTTGGAAATTTGTGTGATCACCATCAACCAAAATTTGACGGAACATTTTTACAACATCGGCTGAAAAGACGTACCGATGCTGACGAAATCTTAAGCAAACACCGACAAGATCTCTTTGAATTGAAGGACCTACAAGCAACGTACTGTTCAATGAACGACCAAGAGAATCTTTCGATGATCCGTCGAAAACTACACGGAGTTTTGTAGTAGAACTATCCATTTTGAATACCGCGTGATGTGGAAGATAGAATTGGTGACCCGATGTTCGAACCAGTTCTTCTGGTGAAATCCGCTCCATATGTCCCAGTTCCAAGTACTCACGCATGAAGTTGGAATAAGACTCGAATAGTTCCTTGTTTTTAGAAAAACGACGTTCCATGGAATGTAGACGTAAAACAGCAGCGTGAAGAGAATTACCAAATGTAGGAGTTACATCGTCAACAAATGGTAACTTAACAACATAGCGACCGTCAGGCGATCGAGAAAAGGTTTGACGAAAATGACTCTCTGCAAGATCTTCACCTGAATATTTAGAACACGGACTGACCTCTTCCAGCTCCCAGAATTTTCTTAAACTCTGATCAATATCGACAGTTGAAGAAAGTGAAGAAAACAATAAATCTCTTTGATTAGCAAGACATTCTCCAGTAATAATCCAACCGAAAAACGTGCTCTGAGCAAATGGTGTACCCTCAAGACCCTTGATTTGTTTTCCTTCTAAAATATTCCACAGCTTATCTGCTCCTATTAAGGCATCCACAGGTCGAGAAATATTGAATGTAGGATCAGCGAGGTCCAAATTACGAATATGAGTAAAAGAAGAAGTATCGAAAGAACAAGTGGGCAAATTTGAAGTAAGTTTTGAAAGAACAAACGCGTCAACTGGAAGGGTTCTGGAATTGATTCGCGAATATAATTTGATTGAAACACACCCTCTTGTGTATCCTGCTTCGGTGGCAGACAATCCAACGACTGGAATACGAGCATGTGCTCTAGGCAGACCGAGTTTTTGCGCAAACGATTCCGAAATAAACGAACTCTGAGACCCGGAATCCAATAAAACACGGCAGCTAACAAAATTTCCTTGAATATCCATAACCTTGGCAACGATAGTTGGTAAAATGGTTTGTCGATTGGTTAAATATTTCGATGGTGAATGGTTACTAACAATAGCGGAACCTGAAGGTTTATCTGCATCTGCCACAGGTTCTGTTGCAGAATCTATCACTGGTTTAGCGAATGAAGTGGCCTCACCTTCAGGGTGTACTAAGTAATGGTGCTTAGATTTGCACAAACGACAGCGATAGGATGAACGACATTTATTTACAGAATGTCCTGGTCTGAGACAACTAAAGCAAAGGGATTTGGTTTTGACGAACTCCCGGCGAGATTCGGTTGAAAGAGCAACAAATTTAGTGCACTGACCCAACAAATGCTCATCACTACACATTGGACAACGTGAGGAACTAGGCTTTGCTTCAGCAAGGTGAGCCCGAATAGGAGTTGGATTCTTACGGCGCATATGTTCCGAACGATTAAGCGATTGGCACGATTCCAATGCATCGCAGCGAAGTTGTAGGAAATGCAACAGTTCCTTGATTTCACAATTATCACGAGACCCTACCTCCTTTGCCCACGCCTCCTTGGTATCCTGATCTAACTTAAGCAGCAATATATAAACCAACCATGGATCACGACCCTCAGCCTTGAGTGCTTTCAAAGCTCTAATGCACTCATCAGCACCATCAGAAACCTTTCTCAAAAGCCCCACATTATTCGAAGAAACACTTGGAAGTGACAGATAATCCTGAATATGTGAATGAACGATAAGATTTGACCGATCGTATCGTTTAACCAATCGTTCCCATGCGTCTACATAATTAATATCCGAAACCGGAATTTTGCTTATTAAATCTGCAGGACGATCACGAAGTAAAGACTTTAAATATCGAAATTTCTGAGTTGGTGATAAGTCATCCCGATTTTCTATCGATCCAAGAAATAAATCCCTAAAACACGGCCAATCCTTGTAGTCCCCAGTGAATGGCGGAATATTAAAAGTTGGAAGTGAAAGCGTTTTTGACTTAGTAGAGTCTTTAAAGGATTTTAAAAAAGATGATTGCTGCCTCGCTAGGTCTTCGACAACCGAAGCCGTAGATAGTGGAGGTGGCGCACGCGCTCGAAGAGTCTTAGTTAAAGTCGAATGGGCAATTGAAAATTTGTCCTCATACTCAGATATATCGATATCTGAGTCTTCAAAGTTGGCATCATCAACAAATTCGATTAATTCGTCAATGAGCCCCTTGTACCGTTCCCATGTGGTTTCGAGAGACTTTAATCGAAGCTCAATTAGCTCGATATCAAAAGCATCGGAAATGTTCTCAGCGAACGTAGCCGTTTGTGTCAAACACCTTTTTACTACCGAAATCTTCTTTTTGATTTTGTTCATTTTTCGATAAGTGATAAAATAAATTCTAAATATCTGAACGATAAAAAGTTATCAATTAAATTGCACAAAAAAACCGTACGTTGCACGTGTTTTAATTCTAATACGCACACTTTGAATAAATGTATTGCAATTTAATTCGATTTCGCAAAAATGTCAAATAAACCGAACGAATTGTCTTTTAATAATTTTCACCACAGGGATGATTCAGATTTATTTATATTCGACGAGAAGGACCAAATTATGTTTCCGAATTGATTGAATTCAATTATAATATAATTAAAAGAAAGAATATAAATTCCTCAATTCAATTTAATGTTTATTTTACCACAGGTGTTTCCTCGATGCTGTCTCGATCCAAAAAGAAAGAGATTAGAGCTTAGCTCATATCAATTCGCTGTTGCGATGCGCTTACAATTTTGATAACAAAATACTGGTTTTATTTACATGCATGAACTGTGTAAGCAAATTCGAAGTACAGTGAATCAGGAAATTTAGCATAAGCATAATTAAATTCAAATTATTCAGTATAACAGTTTTAGTAAAGGTAAATTTAGTTAGTTAATTCATAAAGAAGTAAATCAACATTTATGTTGATAAATCCGGAACACCCAGGTTAGATTCTGGTAGTTTTTCAACGCATTTTTATTGGTTAAATATTAACCTTAGTTTGAAGTTAGTTTTTAAATAACTTTATTTTTAATAGATTGTTCAAAAATTTTCTTTAAAAGTTTCAGAAAAGTATCTTAATAATTTTTTTTGAAAATTCAAAAATTCAAGTAAGTTTTTAAATAACTTTTATAATTGTTGTTTATGGGTTAAAAAATAACCAAATTTGTATTCCAGGTTTCAAGTAAGTAATTTTATAATTCCTTTTTTTCACAAAAAGTTATTCATAGGTCACAAATTAACCAAATCTGATCTAAGGTTTGAAATGAGATTTTAAATTACTGACTTTAAGATGGAAGTTGTATATTGGTTCAAAATTAACCCATTATAAATCCTAAGTTTAAAGAAGGTTTTTAAATAACCTCTATATTTGTGTTTTATGGGTTTTCAAAATAACCAAAATAATAAATAAAATAAAATAAAATAAAACAAAATAATAAATAAAATAACCAAAATAATCAAAATAACCAAATTTTCATTCCAAGCGTCCGTCGCGCATCACATGTCACTCATTCTTTCTCAAATTTCTCATTGTTCTCTTTTGGCTGGTGGTGACAACAAGTATTTATTTATTGTGAGCGCGGAAATTTTATTAAGTGTTTAAAAAATAGTTTAAATTGTGGAAGTTCCTCATCAAGTGCATTATGGAAGCGGTCCGGTACCCCACTTTCAGTGAAGCCGAGGGTGCTTCATTTTTTAAAAGTATTTTTTAAAGAAAGCCAATTTTAAACTGGGAAAACAGTCAACGTAAGTAAAAAAAAAAAAAATCAGAATCAACATTTAAGTAAACTTTTTTCTCTTTACAGTAATACAAATTCCAACTTCCAGATCCTCTGGCTCTGATGGGCAATCCACAACATATCATACGTTTTTAGGTTAAGTTATTGTTTAAGTTTTATAACTGATTTTTAAAAAAATTTAACAACGTTTATTATAGGTTTTATAAAAACTGCAGGTAAAAGGTTATAAAAAAGCAGTAAAAATTTAGGTTTAGCCGAGAAAATAAGGTTTACAGGTTTTATAAAAACTGTAGGTATAAGGTTATAAAAAAGCCGTGAAATAACGTTTACTACAGTTTTTTTAAAAATGCTAATGTTGACATATTGAAGTTTATTTTTAAGTATGTAACAGGTGAACAAAAAATCGGGTTGGCGTGAAACATATAATAGTCTTTCATAAAAAAAAAAAATATTTCAAAAAAATCAAAAATATATTAATCAATTTCCCGGCTAGCAGAATAAAA
Organism: Meliscaeva auricollis; assembly: GCA_948107695.1. Lineage (NCBI taxonomy): Eukaryota > Metazoa > Arthropoda > Insecta > Diptera > Syrphidae > Meliscaeva > Meliscaeva auricollis. The sequence goes on along the minus strand of OX403616.1, from coordinate 110,946,528 downwards.
TGTTAGGGAAAAAATATGTATTTTTTATGTTTGTGGAAAAATATAAATCAAAATGACTTTTAAATAATTATATTTTCAACACATTTGTGAAAAAGTTTGATTTTAAATTTTTTTCAAGAGTTAAAGTAAGGTTTTTTGTAGTCTATGAGCCGAGATAACGATAAAAAGAATTTTTTTACAGGGCACTTGATTACTTTTTACCTTAGCCATATAAAATTATGACTTAACTTTATCGAGCATAATAAGCAAATTATCTAATATATCACACATAACTGTAGTACATGCTATAAAGGTTTCACAATCTTAGATTGAGTTTGATCCAAATCTAACAAGAATGTCTGCTATGTTCTCAGGGCTCAGGTAGTTCTCATAAAAGTTATGAGGTGTTTTGCTCAGAAAATTCGTAACTTTTTAACGATTTTTTATCCTTTTAACTTTTTTTTATTCATTTATATTCCCCGGGTTCAAAGAAATTCAGTTCAGTTCAGTTGAGAGGCTCTGATTGGCCAAATGTCACAAAAAATCTGAAAAGGCTAGATTTTTTGTGACAGTTGGCCAATCAGAGCGTCTCAACTCAACTGAACTGAATGTTCTTGAACCCGGGTATTATCAAACTTTTTATCAAAACAATCCTTCATATTCAAGGTTTTCTTTGCCCCGTTTTTAAATTGAAAAGCATTACATTAAAATATAATTTTGTGTCAACGTTGTCTGCGTTTTGACCATTGATTCTTACCAAATTGACACAAGTAAGCAGAAAAATAAAAAGAAAAGACAGTAATCGAAATCAAATAGTGAACTAAGCTAAAAACGAATTAAAATAAATCTGAAAAATAGGTACCTCTCTGGGGACATTATGCTTTTAATAAACTCTAGCTTGGAATCTAAGCTTGTAAAAAACCTGGCTTTGGTTGCACAAAACTTGACAAAACTGGAACAAAAAATACCGATCAGTAAACAACAAACAATTTTCGACAGCCTGCTTAGCATAACTAAAACAACTTACTTTTTATGCAACTTCAATATGAATAATGATTTCTTTCAATAAGAACAATGCGCATTTAGCACTCAAGGCAAACCCATTTACCTTCAATTATTTCTTTTACAAGAGCAACTCAGTACTCATAATAGTGTTCGTGTTTACGCAAAACAATTATTTTATCTTTTCCTTGAAAATAAAATAAATAACAATCTCAATCTGCACAATCGATAAACTATAATAACATCCCATCGCGCATTGAATTACCACTTTAATTCACTTCTGCACTAATAATAATTATATTTCCGAGCGTGTAACCTTTTCGATTGCGTTTTACAGCTATTATTATTATTATTGCCTTTATAGTTACAAAATAGTTGTGTCACCCTCTCTCTCCATTAAATTCATATTGGCATTATGAACAAGAAGGAAGGGAAAGTTGCCACTTGCCACTTTGCCGGGGTCAAGTGTAATAAATTTTCTTCCAAGCGCCACCATTGTTTTGTTAGTATCTAGTACCAACCCTATTGGGTTGGTATTGTACAATAATCAAATTACAAACACTTTTATAATAATAATTTATTCAGATTCACTTCAGGAATGCTCCAATGAATATCACCATGGCCATCACTTCCACTTCCACCCCATTTGCAGAACAATTTTCAGGGATTCATTTGTTTTTCGCGCGGCAAACGCGCAGTTATACTGATTTTTATGATCTTTTTGGTAATAGGTGTGGATACCGGAGTTCTGGTTCTGGATTCTGCGAATATTATTGTTGGGGGATGCTGATAGGGTTGTGAGAGAATATTTTTGGTGCTCAGCTACCACAAACGATGTTATGCTTTTTGTTATTCCGCACGTTGTTGCTGGTGAAAACAATTCAAATCGTTTTCCGTCGGCTCCCCTCTCTGTTTTGAACAATTGAAATGTTAGATATGCTGTAGCCTTAGGTATTTATATAGCTTTGGTCTGGTCTGGTCATATGTGTGCGGGGCTATAAAATATTCAAGGGGGATGCCATTTGATGTCAGTGAATTGCTTTTAAAATGGGTTGTAAGGGTGGCAAAGTGAAATACAAAATTGGCTAACCTCATGGAAATTTAATTGGAGAGTGAATCGCATGAGGTGAGCGTTTCTTTGTTTGGCTTATTAAATTTTTATTAACTACGATAAGTATCTATTGGAGTTTGAAATGGGGAGATCTAATAGATGTCATGAGTTTTCATTGTGTCCTCTAGATTAATGGCTTTGTTAGGCAGCACACAGATAAGTTTACGTGTGAGGTCAGATTTATTTGTTTGCTTGTATTTTGTTTTCCGAAAATAACTGGACAGGTTTATTAGTTCTTCCAAATTTTCTGACCACTGTGACATTGCAAAGCTCTAGAAGGCTGCACAAAAAAAGTAGAAAGCAAAATGATCCATTAAAGTTTTAAACATCTAAAATAAAATTCTCAACAAGTGGCCGAGTTTAAAACCGTTTACTTTTACCCCTTCCAAAGTTAAAGATGCATTCATAAAGCTTTTAACCTGAAAAAGCTGCTAGCCTATATAACATTTTACCCTCAGGTTCACTTGAATAGTGGAACGCTTTTCAAAATTTGGGCTAAATCTTTCTATTGAGACATTTTGGACACAGGACTACCTTTCCCAACGAACTAAAATTTGTACCTAAGCCTGGAAAACCGGCCGGATAAACAATAAAGTTACCAGTCGACACAAACAAACTTTTAGAAAGACTGCTTTGCAACCCAGCTTTGAGCCTACCAGAAACGCATTAGGTTATACAAATTTAAAAGTTAGCCAAGCCGAGTTAAAGGCAATAAACTCCTACACCATCAACTTAAGGTGAGTATGGGAATGCGTGCACAGGCTTAATGCACTGGGTGAGAAGGACAAAGTAACGCTGTACTGGGTTACTGGACATATTGGTGTCCAGGGAAACTAGGAGGCAGACTCTCTAGTATATGCAGGGGCCGTAGCACCCCTTATAGGCCCTGAGCCTTACTGCGGCATAGGAGAAGATATAGTCAAAATCAGGATCAAGAATGAAAAGGAAGCCAATAGAAATAGAATCTGGGAAGATACTCTTGAGTTGAGGCAAGCAAAAATGCTACTTGGGAATTACAACCAAAAGCGTTTCAAATCTTGCATTAGTTTAGGCAGATACAATCTTAGAATACTAACCGGCTGTCTTACAGAAAGGAGAAAACACCTCAACAACATTGGACTGTTAAACAGTGCCACTTGCAGATTCTGCACGAACATGCCGAAACGCGGGATCACATACTCGGTGACTGTGGGACACTCATGCACCAACGGCACAAATATCTGGGACTCCACCTGATTACAGAGAAAGGATTTCCAGACGTACTCTAAATTCTCAAATTCCTTAAAGGAACTAATTTGGAGGCAGAGTTGTAAGGGAAAAATCTCCTTTAACTCAGAAGGGGATGCAATAGACTTAATGCGGTGCAATTCCCCTAATTTTAATTCATTCATTCATTCAATAGAATATTTAGGCTTTAGGTGTGGACATAGCTGTTGTGATTAACTGTTGAATCCAGCCAGACATATAGAACCAGGATACGAAGACTAGATCAAAACATCTATTTAAAGAATTCACGTTCTCATACACAAACTTCCATAGTTGTGGCACAACTTTAATTCAACACAAGAAATAGAGCAAACGAAAAAAAATCCCCTACCTTTCCAATTTTAAAAAATCAAAGTTACTTCTCAGAATTAGAATCTTAACAACAAACTCTTGAAAAAAAATTTAAAGTAAGATTTAAAAAGGTGCATCTAACTTATAACCTCACACAATTGAAGCTGGCAGTCACTCTGAACCGAGTGCTGTCACTCCAGGAGCTCCTTAAGATTTATGTTCCAAAAGTAAAGCCTGAAATAACATCATCCAGAACCTTGAAAGTTGAAAAACACTCCATTCCGTCCGATTGGACTTGGTTTTCTCAGCTGCTGAATCCTGTTCCGCAGCCTAGCTCAATAATGCGCACTTAGTGCTTCAATGCTAATAGTACCGATTTCTTCCGTTATTAAAGGCAACTAGTACCACCGAGCAGTAAAAATTGTACAGCAGAATCATGATACAAAAACTGAATTGTAGGAGGAAGGCTGCCTCTCTACCTTTCAAATAAGACCAAAATCATTAAAGTCAGTTGCCAAGTTAGTTAAAAAGGGAGAAATAGAAATCGTGCTTATGTATTAATATAATTATGATATACAACCTGTAAAGTTAGGACCCCATAAGCTCTTCTACAAGAATATTGGAAAATCAACGCCAACAGCCTTCTTTTTATTCATCAAGATACAGAGTGTAGGCCACTTTTCCGCCTTAAATCTCGATTCCCACCTCTTAAACTAGTAATCGAACACTAGAAAAAAAAGGCCGTGACCTCCTTAGGAAAAAGATTGGTACCCACAACAAGTGCGAATAAATCTCGCAAGATGTGCCCTTAAACTCTATAAGTGAAGAGAAACACAACTTTCTCGCTGTGAAAACTATGCCAAGCACGTTGGCTACTGAGTGTTTACAGGGAATGTATCAGAGCATATCATCGAATTAGTATTAAAGTATTAAAGTATTAAAGTATTTCCAACTGTTTCCGATTCGCTACAAATTGTGACATGTCGTGCTCATTTCTAACAAAAATTGGATGGATCTGTTAAAGATATAGTGCCTCCTTTAGTAGAAAAGATTGTGGGTCTCGGTCTGGGCTTGTAATTCTTTCCTAATTTTTCATGAAAGGAAAGCAAAGGGGCTTAGACGTTCCCCACTGAACTTTGGATAGAATATAATATTAATTTAACAGGGCTCCATCCTGCGATGGAGCACTGGTACATACAAGGTGAATTATTTCGAACATGCGCCTTACCAATTCATCACCTTACTTACTTACAAACTCAACATCTCCATAACTCTTCACATCATGATCCATAAAAGAAATGTAACTGCATCAAATGTATCATTCTTTCAAGTCATCATCAATAAATGACAAAGTCTCAACCACCCAAGCGTGGGCATGTCAAACTTTCAGCCACTCATCATATTGCCTCTCCACCAACAATCACTTGATCATTTCAAAGACCGAAAAGAATGTCAATAAAATTGATACCCCAACTCTGTCACGGATGCCAAACGAAGATCACGTTCTACAATTTAATTCCCATTGAGATGGAAAATTAATCTATTAACACTAAAAGCCTATGTTGGGTCCATCATCATCATCATCATCAGTGGTGGATGCCAAAGCGCCACATCGCATCAAGTGATGTCGAGCGGTCAGTGACAACCGAAGGGGTTTCATTAATTTTGTTTCCCCTTATTCTTTTGCCTTATCAAGGAATTTATGTGTTTTCATTTTTCAAATATGAAATCCAATCGAACTTCTCCCGTGTCTGTCTGTCGCTGTCGCTGTCGCCCGTCGCGCCATTGTGTCGATATTTTAATATGTGTCAACATGCTGCCCACATTTAGTCGCGGACTTGTCACCAAATGCCACACTGCGCCATACAGAAAAACACAAAAACTTTGCTGATAAATTTCCAAAACAAAAACAATTCGCTTGGGCAGTCCAATTTGGCAGATTCTTATAAAAATGTAGGTACTCGTACTCGGACTCGGACTGCACGAGTGTGGTTCTTGTGATTGTTTGGTGCCTTTGGTCTGTCACCAGAAGTCAACAAATGGTTTCGGAATCCATGTCTCGGGATCGGGATCCCCGGGGCTTGCCTATATATGCCTTATCTCGATTGAGCGTCATTAACATTTCGAAATGATGCACTTTGTATCTTAAAAGGTTTTCAGTTCTGGGTGTATTATTAGTTTTTGTTTTGTGTTGTTCGTGTGTCGCGGTCTGGCGCGGTTATGACATGATGGCAGTTTACACAAATAGCCGTGTAAATGTCTGGCCCCTTTACGTTTTATTTATGACAGCTTTTTTGTGCGTGGCATGTTTTGTTGAAATTTTAGCTCAACTTGTGTTTTTTTTTAACTGATATAGCCGGGATATAGGTTAAGTTTTGGTTTTGTAAAAAATAAATGCAATAATATCGAAAAGGTCCATTTCACACAAGATCATGGATTCACTATAGTTTGTTTTTAACAGTAATGCTAAGTGTGGAACCGACCAATATATTAATTTTCTTTGCCATTCAATCTAAAACAATTAATCATACATGTATGGATAATTCTGTTCAATCATACATGTTCTTACAAATTTGGTTGGCAATACCTGTTCGATCAGACATAGTGTGGAGAATTATACTTGAATAATCAAACATGTTCGAAGATATTGCAAATAATGTACTTACAATCATACACAACACAAATACAAATAAATGTAGAAATGGAGATCAATCCGAACTGCTTTAAACGAACGCTTCTTGAACCGATTGGAGTTCGCTGTGACAAAGGAATCATCAAGGAGTTCATCGGGTAAGAGATGTTGAAGTTGAAAATGGTATTGTCAGAGAATTGATTTCTAGCACCAGTTCAGCTAACCACCATGAAGAGCTGCATGTCAGAATTGTGGAAGCAGGAATATTTCCGAAGAATAGCTAGTGTGAAAATAACATCAACGATGCTTCTTGATCTGTTTCCCAGTCAAAAAGCTAGTAAGAACCAACTTAAAGCGGCACATAAGCTGGTTTCTGGTATCGATGGCACCAAAGCTACCATCCAGCTCTCTCAAACCAAATTACTTATGCATCAAAAGTTTGACAGTGGAAGTGTCGATAGCCTCTCTTCAAGTTGTTTTATAGCACCTTAAGTCCCATCCTGAGTTAATGATGTCGAAGGTAAGAAGATTTGAGGATATTTTGCCTCTACGGACATCGCTTATTTAGGTTCGACCGATTTCTGGGAGCTAGCATCAATGAATATTCGTACAGGGACAAAGTTGTTAAATAGTGCTTCAAGTGTCATCCTAATGATGTTGGTGCTAATGTTCTTAATGTTGGACTTGAAGAGAGGCTATTGACAAGTATAAATTCATCCTGAAGATCGAAAGAAGAAGGCATTCTCAACAGAAAATGGTCTGTGGCAGAAATTAGGTACTTCAATGCATAGAACGGCTTTCAGACATAACAGGCCACTAAGTGAAAATTTATTAAGGTCTCCAATTTTTTTTTTTTACATTATTTTTGGAGGAATGCGTTACGCACCATAAGGATGTCTGTTGGTATTCCATCTTACCGTGTTTGCTTAGTTTCGGTGTATCAATGTATCCATAGACGGCTTAAAAGTTCTAAGGCTTCACTGACCAGACAAACAAAAGGTTAGCAACCACCTCTTCAACCACTGTTAAAAAAAAACTTTCTGAAATGGTCCGAGAATATAGTGACAAAATGAACGAAAACGAGCGTATCCACTTGATGAAATTGCCTAGTTCAGGCCTTTTCTATTTCTCATAATTAAAAATTATTCATTTAGTGCTGACCTCGATGTGTTTGGAATTTTATCGACTACTTTGAAGCATGTTCATGCAACCCAGTCGTGGATTTTATTTTAATTTATTTTATTTTAACTCTGCTACATAAGCATATAAGTATCTGTCATCGTGCACTTAATTCGCATCCATCCACGCATCCATCCGTTCATCATCCACAATACAGTGAGATATAGAGAGTTGTTGTTATTGGAAACACGGAACACCACTAAGAACATGGTCACGATTTCGACTTAAACTCTTCCGATTTCGATTGTAGGCAGCAATTAATCAGTCTCCGCACTTCGACTCAAGGCGACCCTCGGTGGGTCATCAATCAGGTGGGACAAGAATAAAGCTAATCCGAATGTGGTCTTTTCTTGATGACCCTCTCTATCTATCTCTCTCTCTCTTCCTGCAAAGCTGGCAACGACAAATTGCTCTCCACTAATTTGGAACTTTGTCCCGTGTCGCCGGCCGCACTCCCAACTTTGCCTGCTGAGGAATTTTAAGTGGACCGAAGGCTGCCAGTTCGATGTCAGAGCAAATTTCAGTGCAAGCGAGGTGTCCCTTTAAAAATGAAAACAAAGCCATCACTTACGGCTATCGTCGTCGTCATCATCATCGCTGTGTGTGATATGTTACCCAAAAAAAGGGGGAATCGTTAGAGTTTGGAATGGAGCACTGCAAGTCCTTCGATCCAAGGATCATGCGTGGGAGTCGATATAGTGAGAGTTGGAGGAACTCTCTGGCTCCAGATAAGACTCGAATCCTCGCCAAAGTGTGAATTAAATTTAAATGTCATTTATCGCGGTGGTAATTAATGCCGTGGTGGCATTGCATTGGGGTGTTAGCTTGAGGTAAAGGGGAGAGGTTGCAAGCGAGTGTCTTAAAGAACGTCCTATACTACAGACTGGTTCCAGGTTGGTAATTTATGAATTTCATTAACGACGCACAGTTGAGTGGGGCGTTTTGTGTCATGGATGTGACGATTTGTAAAGTGTTTAGTCTCTGGGCTTTGTTGAGTGTTGATGTTTGTTCACCAGTGGCGCATGTAAAGGGGTAACAAACAACATATAGCTTGTTCATAATGATGACAGTGTTTAATAGAGACCCCGCTTGTCTATCGTTGAAAAAATGAATTTACTGTGAGCAAGATATTTCGCGATTGTAAATTAAGAAATGCTAAAATATATTGCAGTGTGGGCTGATGAGAGGAAATGAGTTTGCTGCATGAAGTTAAGACGTTTAACAAATATTGTTGAAATGGGTAACATTAATTGTATGGTCTTAATGACAGTTGCTTGAAGTGGTAAGTAATGAGATGGAGTCTTTAGCTTTAGTTGAAGACATTTACTAGAACTAGTTTTTTTGTTTATTAAAATTACCAATAAATTAGTGATTCATCGATGGAATTTAACTATGTAAGAAAATGGTAATTGATGAGCGATTGAAAAGATGTTTCAGGGGCTTTTTACTGAGATAGAATGAAAAGAAACGTTATCTTTAGCAAATATAACCGTAAAGAAATCAGAAACCAAAAAAATTAGTAGTTTTATACATTCTTTGAGTTAGACCAGGTTTAATTTTTGAAAGCCGAATATTATGAATAAAATCATTTTTTAAAGTTCTTACAATTTAGTAAAACAAAATTGTGGTGAAATTTCAGTTTAAGATTTATTCAAACATAAATAACTTAATGCCGTTCAAATTTGGTCAAACAATATTTCCCAAAAATTTTAGAATTGTTCAAATAAATTTGAGGTGAAAAGAGATCTCCGTGCGAAATAAAGGGCAAACGAAAAAAAAGGATATCCTAGGCTATCCTAGGCTAACTTTGGAGAAACGAAAAAACTGTATTTTCCGTGATGTTCTTTGATCAAAGGGTGGGCTCAGGAAACAAAATGCTGGGATATTATGGGTTAACCTTGAGCAAACATATTATCATTATATTAATACGTAAACACGAATTCTATTTCTCCTTTTTTAACTAGCTTACCGTCAACCTCAGCGATGCTATGGTTTTATTGTGGATTCTTTTGATTCCTTTGAATGTTTTGAAAAATAAATTTTTTTTACCAAATTTAATCACATTTCGTTCTTTTCAAAGAGTTTGCTGATTTCAACTAGGGTTCAAGTTTGTGGTTGTCTTAATTTATATTATAATTCTATTTTTGATGCAGAATTGTTTTTCTTCTCGCTCCAAACCCATTTTTTAATAACCCTTTATCCTTAAAATCCTGAAAAAAAAATCCTAAAAAAAAATTGTTTTCAGAAACTATTTTCATAAAATGCACAAAAGTCTTTGAGGTGATAAGAAATACTTATTAACAGGGATCGGATTTAGCTCACTTTGCCTTTTTTTGCGCAGTCGTATTTATATGTATTTTATTTTGCATTTTCTTCCATTATTGCCTTTTTTGTGTTTTTGGTTTATTTTGCCTCTTTTAAGTCTCAAAAATACAAAAAAAAATATAAATATATTAAACTTCCCTACCTTTTGTTCACTTAGCGGTATTGACTTATTAGCACCACAACGCAATGAACACGAATAAATCTAATGTTGTTTCCTTTTGAATTAAATATTTTTGAAATTATGGTATGAGATTTACTGATTTTGTTTTAAAAAAATGGATACTGAAAACAGATTGATCTTTGTGGGCACTTGTTTCAAAAAAATTCTCAAATTTATTAAAATGTCCGTGTGCAAATATTTACATGTTGGTGCAAATCTTACTCTTGACTGGATCGCACGTACTTGCTCTTATAGATAGAATTACTATATATGCTAAGCCTTTTTAATTAAAATAAAATGCACAACTGGGTCGCACGTACTTGCTCTTAGGGTCAAAGTTGTTATAAGAAATTTAAAAATATACATAAAATTTATTACTAAAATGACTTAAGCAACTTCTTAAATTGTTTTGATCTCAAAACTAAGTACCTACGCCATTTGATTTTGTTAAAAAATTAATTTTTAGAAAAAAAAAATTTGAAAATCGTTTTAAAGAAAAAAAAATTTAAGAAAATATTAATGAACATCTGAAACCAAAATTTCAAAAAATATGATTTTTCAAAAAAAAAAAATTTATTTATTTTTTAAAAATCCAAAAAAATAATTTTCGTGTTTTTTTTTACCAAACATTATTACGGTAACTTAAAAGCTTTAATGTAAAAAAATGATTTGAAATAGATTGATTTATGAAGGAGATAATCAGAATTAAAAAAAACGGTTCTATGGCAGGTACCGATTATAAGGGTTTTAGAAAAAAAATGGTTTTCATTTATAGATAGACCTTATCTAAAAAAATCGTAGGATCCGTTTAGGCTGTGGCTTCTGATGATGAAGTGACATCGCGGGTGCAACCAAATCGGCCCTACCCTTTCAGATTGTTGAACAAAATAACAAATTTCTGGATTTGTGAACCATTTTTTATAATATTTGTACATATTTCATAATTTAACTATATGCCTGTAAGACCTTGGAATCTTTTAAATGCGAGTTGCACGGCACTAGTTAGAAAGAATCGAAAAATAGGAAAGAATTTTTGCTTGTACAGCAGATTTGAGATTAAGGTGGTTATCATCTCATAAAATCTCATGGGTGGCGATGGCGTTCAGTCAAAGCTGGGAGATAAAGAAAAAAACTGCTGCCCAGGGTGGCGCCCGAACCCCATACCTGTGAGTTAGCAATCAACCACTACATCCTCGAAAACTATGCTCAAAAAAAATTGAGAAAAGGAAAGAAAATAATGAGCTATTTATATTTATAGCTATCAAGGGTGCAGCATTTTTTTCAGTCCAACTTTTGCTTGGTTATTTTCTAACTTCTACAAAGTTTCAAAGGTTAAGGACATGAATTATATAAGAAAACCGATTTTTATTATTTTTTTTATCATTGAGCATTCACGCTCACGTCAATCAGACACCCATGCCAACATTTTTCTAAACCTTAAAACCTGGGCAACTTTTTTTTTACTAAAAGAGATTCCAAGCTATTTACAACTGATTGCCTTTGGTCCCTCATTTGTATTTTTATAAACATTTAGTTTCAACTTATGAATGGCAACACTGAGTAACAAAAAGTAGTACCTACTTAATTCACAAAATATTCCCATTTTATCCATTTGATCTAATGGCGATTTCAATTATCGATCTTGCAGCAAACTTTTGTAATTCGCATGTCACTTAGATCAATTTTTACGACATAATATTTATAATCGAGCAGAGAAATTAAATCGAGATCATAGACGCTTAATTATGACAATTAAATGCTGGAAAATTCAAAGAGTGCGCTTGTGTATATCGTTTAACAAAAGTAAAAAATAAAACCCAGTCGTTTAAACTAAACTTGTCATTTTTATCGAGGCTATAAATTACAATCCTTCAATACGGAAACGTTTCATCTCTTTTGAATGACTCGTTAGAGAAGGTCGCTGCTTAAATAAATGTACCTACCTGTTTCCAGTTTTATGAGAAAAGCAAAATGATGAGTCATCAAAATTCTTTTTATATCTTTTATACATTTGAGTATAGGTATAGATTTTGGGAATCCCGAAAAGGATACGACAAAGAATTTTAAAAGCTTTTCTTGGCAGTGCCGGTCGCCACCAGTGTGACGACATGATGACGTCTTCCAGTCGTTACAAGTAAACTAATCAATTTGGATCCATTGATTACGCAGCTAAAGGTTGTCGATCGGTCGACTTTGTTCTTCTTTTGTTTCTTTCAACCAAAGCGTTAGCAGAGACGATTGAAGAATATGAGGTGTTAAGCCAAGAGTTAACGACGATGTTCAGCTCAGTGGAATGACTATACACCTTTTATATCCATCGTTTATAAAATTCGAATAATAAAGACAAAAAAACATCGAGACCGTTTAATTACCTCGTCAGAAAGCTAAAGAGCCATCAGTAAAATCCGAAATAAAAACAGTCATCCTGATGGCCGGGACAGGGACATCTTTAAATTAATTAGCCTGTCGATTAACGAGCGAGTGGAGCATTTTTTGTTTGCAAGTTAAATATTAATTTTGCGGCCTTGTTCGTTCTTCGATGTATTTAAAACAACCATATTGCTCTGTGAGTATTCGTTAAGTGAATTTTAAAAGCACCACACAGTTATCTAATCAAGAAGCGAATGTTATTTTGAGTACTTTTGGGTCGGTTAAAAGGCTTTTTGTAAGTCTGTTTCTCTGCATAATGGATTGACTTGGTATTATGTGACATGCGTTACGACCAGACTTTGTGTGGGTGGACAGAGGTGTCAGCTGGGAGTTACAGTTGGGATTTATGACTTTAAAATGTTTAACAAATTGGAATTGCACAATTTTCTCTAAGATATCATTTGGATATATTGCTATAGTTAATTCGCTAAAGAGTACAATCGGTGACTCAAATTTAAAGAAAAAAGCAAAAAGACTGCTTGATTCGACTGATGGATTCCTTATTGCATTTTTAATACCTCTGAGTGTTTTGAATTAAAAGAAACCATTATTTATAATTTAATAACCCGTTCTAAAAGTAAGGATATAAAGAGCACAATAAAGAGTTTAAAGTATGAGGAGAGTAGGTAATAAATAAAATACAATTAAAACTTGGCTTCCTATAAATGAAAAAGCTTCTACCTAAAAGGAGTCAGCTGTGCTAAATTAAGTAAACGAATTTTGTTTAGAAATGAATTCATTATATTCAGGAACTTTGACTATGCGATAACTTATTTCCTTAAGTCTTATAATTCAATATTAGTTTCGCTTAAAGCAAGTGTAATTCTATGGCTACAAGGAAAACTGTAAAAGTCGGTTTAGAGTCGATTTTGTCAGCAGACCTTAGAAGAAATGTATTAAAACATATGCTTCCATTACTGTGAAAACTCATACTGGGTTAAAGACGTTAAACCTACATTTGACAAACATAGATTCAATATAATTTACAGTTTATCAAGTTCTCTGCTCAACTCTTTCGTTTTGAATTTGTGATTGGTGATTTCTTTGCAATCGTTGCGTATAATGTGTTATGCGCGTGAGTGTTATGCTGTACGGTGTTATGCTTTATGATGATTTGGTTGCACCCGCGATGTCACTTAAATGCTTCCTGGGTTGCTATCATTTTATTTAAAGTTTAACCTTTCAGTCAGAGAGAACAGGCAAAAATGTAGGTCTTATTTTTATATAAAAAAAAAATCAACAAATAAGTCAAAATGTTGCACCCGCGATAATGGAATCGCCCCATACCGATTCAAAGAAAACATCAAATACAAATTAAAAACAAAAGAGTTGAGCAGAAAACTTGATTTCTTTCCCTATTACTACAAATTAGTGAAGAGCGAAAAATGTATACCTGCGATTTCATACCTGTGACTAAAAAGTCACGTTCACGATCTGTGAAGTTTTTCAAAATAATATGTGAAATCACGGTTTCGCGCATTTCACGATTTCGCACAAATCACGGTTTCGCGTATTTCACGATTTCAAATATTTCACGATTTGAAATCAACCACCAAGCCAATGAGAGAAAGAAGAACGACAAGAAAAAGGCACAACTCATGCGAATTGTGAAAAAAACAAGTGAAGAGTGAAGTTGTTGGGTATGAATATGATGCATGATTTCTAAGTTGTGACTTTAAACAAGAAAGGGGTGGATTGTGAAATAAACTGCAAACTGGGAAAAAAATTGACAGAGTGAAGACGAGGGCGAGAGCGACGATGACGGTGACGATGATGACAACGATGACGACGAAGACGATGATGATGACGATGACGAGATTAAATGAAATCGAAGGGATGAATAAAATAAACAAGTGCGCAAGTGCAAGTGTGTATATAATCTGCGTGCGGCTATGTTTTGGTTGGGTTATTTTTCTTTTCTTTGCTTTTTGTTTGGGAGTGAGAAGGAAGGAAGCAGAACCAGTTTCGTTTTTAGTTTTTTTTTTCAACGGTTCGGTTTATGATATGACCGTGTGAAAGAATCGTGTTCTTTTGGTTTTTTTTTAGGATTGAGTCAGGTTCGAACTTTGAAGTAAGTGTGTATCTGTGTTGTTTTGAATTTGATATTTATTTTTTTTTGTTATTGTTTACGTTTGAGTGGGAGCGATTTAAGATTTATTAAGGTTTGATGTGTTTTTTGTCCGATGAATCTTGGGGTTAGAAATTTAAATATAACGATTTAATCAGTTGCTTTGTGAATACGAAAAGAGAAAGCCCATACGTTTTATGATCGTCCTATTTTTTATAATTAGTTAAAAATAATTTAATTATTGTATTTGTTAAAAGGAATAAAAATATGCAATCAAGAAACAAAACAAGTTTTTTGTGGAACTTTTTGACTGTGTTTGACGAAAAATATGCCAAGTGCAAACTATGTAAAGCAAAAATATCGTACAAGACAAGTACTTCTTATTTAAAAAAGCATATGCAAAAAGTTCTTCAATTGGATACATTTATTTACACAGCGTCAAATGGAAGTACCCATACCAAACGCGAAGTAGCGCACAGCGTTTTTTATATAAAAGTTCGTGTCGCACTGTCGCACTTTGGTTATGGCAAGTCTTTCTTTTGTGAAAAATCACAATTCACGTTCACTGTTTAAAATCGCAGTGAATTTCAAATCGCAATCACTATTATACCTGTGCACTAAATTTCACGACTTAGCTCAACTCTACTACAAATATTGTTTCTATGTTTGTCAAATGTAGGTCCAACGTCTGTTACAGTTTATGAGTTTTCAAAATAATGAAAATATGTTTTAATACATATAAGCCAAAAAAGATAAGGTCTTAGGTAAAAATAATTAATTCATGATTTTTTTTTATGATATCGACGCAGAGTATTTTTAATGTTGTCGTAAAAATACTAGTTATTGATTGATTTTAAAACTGAGTCAGTTTACTGTTTTGCTTTTTTTTTACCGATTAAATATGTAACTTTTTCAAATTTGCTAACTGATTTTTTGCTCAGTTATATTGTTAAGCCGATGTTAAATCCAATTATTCGACGTCGAGCACGCAAAATAGGTAAATACGCAAAAAACACAACTTATTTTCAAACTCGATATTTTGCAAAAAAATATTAGTTTCTTTCGGTTTAAGCTGAGCGACAAACTTTATCTAAGTATTAATAAAAAAGCATTTGTGTGCTTAAATATTGTTGAAATTATAAAGAAGACATTGCAATTCTGAAATGTTCACGACCTTAAAGCCTTAACTTTAAAATGTTTGACATTGCAAACCTTTCGTTTTATTCTGCAAAAGCTAAAAGGTATGGATGAACATAAAGAAAGGAATTGTATTCTCCCTTTGAAGTAGGTTGGAAGATGCTGTGATAAAATAAATAACTGATTCTTCACATAAATACGCTTAATTGTTTTTAATTTTTGATTGTTGATAAGCTTCATTTTTCTGCTATAGTTCCTAACAGAAAATTGTTTTTTTTTTTGGAAAGTTAACTGAGTCAAAAGAAAAAAAAAACATTAACAAGGTAATATTGATATTTGTTATACCAAGTTGGCTCTTAAAAACAGTTTTTAAAAATGCTCATCTCCATAGGTAATTTTATTTAGCTGTAAAAGTCACATTAGCAATGGTAATTGCACTCTCATTATAATAAATATCCCAATAGTCTATCATTGTTCCGCCGACATTTTGAAATATCATTTCAAACATATATGTGCATATCCGTCTTATTTTTAAATTGCTGCCCCTTCTTTAAATCTATACACGCTACCCTTCTCTCTCTCTCGGATTTCCAATTTTATTTGCAATAAAATACCATGACCTGAAATAAATAAAACACAAAAGCCAGAAATGGTAGATATTATAATCATAATTTAGCTAACACAACGCCAAAGAAGTACACAAAAAAAAGAAATATAATTTTATAAATACAAAAAAAAAAAGATAAAGAAAAGCGATGAAATAAATTGAAAAACTCTTAAGCCTCCAATTGAATCGGATTGGATTTGATTGGATTGGATCTTCATCAACATCTCAAATGCAAAAGCAAATCATCATCAACATCATATCATTCGCATCATGAAGTTGTCAGACGTGCGATCGTATACAATGGCGCAGCACGTCCAATGTCGGCTGTGCATCAAAACTATTGCATCAATCGATCACGCATTAGCCCCCTCCATCGCAGTCTCGACTCGACTCGACAGTCTGTCAATTTAATGAAAACCGATTTCGCAAATTGAATTGGCCAACAATGGGGTTTGTGCGGGAACGCGAGGAGACAGCCCAGATCCGATTGAAGCTATCCATCCAGAAATCCTATTAAGTCGACCATTGCGAACGCTCGATTGGAATTGAGTATATGTGTATATCCAAAAGCTGCATTATTTGTTGGACAGAGCTGCAGTGTTTCTTAAAGGGCCGTACACATCATTTAGGAGCCGAGGTTGATTGGCCACCACAACATCAGCGCAATAAATCGTTCCACCGCTTAATAGACCTAAAAGTATCTTGTATCTTTTTGTATTTGCAGTGTATCTATCCATCATTAACCAAGAGATGGAGAGTTGCGGGGCACAATGCTGATGATGGTGGAAGCGAATGGTGATGCAATTGTTGATCTGGCCAGGCTTGGCCGAATAAGGCCAGCCATCACGTTTCATATTGTTATTACGACCAGCAAACGATTTCCGATGGATTTAGCTTTTTATATTTTATTATTTTATTTCTTTTTTCTTTTACAGTTTTTTTTTGTATCTCTGAGTTGAGTTTCCGTAAACGCTTGAGTTTTCGTTAAATTGTTCGACAGATATCATAGTTTAAGATTAAAGATACTTTCATCGAAGTTTCAGCAACTGCGCGGCTAATCGGTGCAATTACATTCGTGATGAGCGATTAATGTGATGAGAATGTGAAACCAATTTACGAATATGGACACAGGAACAAAAAAAAAATAATAAATATGAAAGAGATCTAAGAGAGAAAGAGAGAAGTGCATTCGGAGATAGGCAGATGAATGATGAAGCTTATATTGGCCACTTTGTTGCCAATCATCTTACCAGTTTTAGCTATAGTTGGTAGTTGATACTTTTGGTTTTGAGAAACATGTGGAAAGTTGGTTTGGTTTTTTTACGGTAGCAGATGTAAATCCATCAAAGGATGATAAAAGATGAAGCATCACATTGAGGTCGATTAATTATATTTCACAAAGGTAAAGCTTTTGTGGCAAAGATTAATTTTCAATTTGTATGATGTGATTCCATCAGAATAGGTATATGCGTCCATATAGGTTTTCCAGGCTTAAACTATAGTACCAACAGATTTATCAGTTTTAGATTTGTGTATTTCTCCAAAGCAGGTGAAGTAATTTTTTCCATTCTTGGTTATTAAGAGTCAATAAGCTAAGGTGATTTTCTAGGAATTTATAATTATTTTTAGAACAAAAACCATCGGCTTTCCGTCGAAGCTTTCTTAAAATTGCTTGTCTCACGTCATTGATTCTGGTTATCAGACTAAAAAACAGTCAGTAATAGTATTCTGTCTCTTATGATAGAAGGTTAAGTATTTTTACTATGAAAAACTAATTTAAAAGAAACTGATTTTCGTGATCATTATTTTACAAATACAAAAAAATTGGCCAATTCACCTACGGCCTCATAGAAGGTTAATGTTTAAGCGACATGTCATGGTTCCGATTGGGACAGGCCACACAAGATCTTCTGCTTTAAATTAAGTAATCATCCCTTATGCGTTATATCAAGTTTTCATCTACTTAGGGGATATCTTGATCCACGTTTCCACATATCCATCAGTTGCTTACAGTTCCAACGGCACCTACCATAGAACCGTGTTTTTTTTGCATTTTGGATTTATTAAACGTTTTAATCGATTTTTAAGAAAAATATATTTTTAAACAAGAAATCGAATCGCATAGTACCATATACTAACTAATAATATTATTAGTTAGTCTATGATAGTACCTATATATGCAATTTGATTTCTTTTTTTGAAGCTCAAAAACATTCAAGTAATGAATTTTATACTTTTTTTTAATTATTGTAAAGAATGTTAGGTACCTATCCAGAAGACTTACACATTACGGCGATTAAAGTTTTTGAATTATACTTATTTAAGAAAATTGATACAAACTTTAAAATTTTGAAATAAAATGTAACTTAAATTTTGTTAAATTGTAATTTCTATGAAATCACAATTTAACATATGTATATCGTAAATGTAACAGCAAGGACGGTAGGGTGGCAACAATATATTTATGGTAAACTGGGCATATTTGTCAATTTTTTTTATTAGCTTATATTTTAGTTGTTTATACTCTGTACACAGTTTTTGTTGGCTAAACAGGTTGTTTCAATATTACTCTTTAATTTTAAGAAGAAAAAGTTTTTATTTTACTTACCAAAACATAATGTTAACGTATGTTTAATTGAAAATAAAGAAAGCTTTGGAAAATCCGGGGTTTATTCGGCACCTGCTGAAGGTGTCCCCATAAAAATGACGAATCTACCCCGAATTCTCAAAATATCATTTTGTTTGCAAAAATTCATATAAAATATTCAAAATAAGTTTTTTCTTAGTTAAATTCCACTTCCTTACTTTTTGAAAATAGAGAAACCTGGATTTCAAAAATTAATTTTTCAATATACAAATCACTTACGATAAGTAGCTAGCCAAAATAACAATGGAGATCTCAAAAACACAAAACAACACATAACTTTTCTTAGCAGAGTGTGTTCATTACTTCAGTAAAGGATGCGTTCTGTGTTATTTTCATTTCTTAATTCAGAGCGCATCCAACCGAAAATGGCTTTATCTAATGTGCCCCAATGATAAATGAACCCCAGTTTACCATATTGCATTGTAATTTCACTAAATATCTATTCGTACCTACTAGTTACTTTTCTATCGCATTAATTTGGTATAAATCTATGAATATATTTGTACAACAAATGTGAGCCAACATTTTTGTGTTACATTGTTTTTTTGAATTTCTGAATTTTGTTATAACATTTTTTTTTTATAAAAACTAAATTCCAATTGATTTCTCACTCTCTTAAGTCAGTTTTTACCATTCCGTACGATTGGCACAAATTTTATTTTCAGAATTAGCATATTTCATCATAAAACATCATATAACACAAAGAAAGCAGGTTTTCAAGACATTTTTATGTGCGTGTGCCGTTGTCGGCGTCTTCGTCTTTCGAAATTTGTAAGCACGATAACTTTTAATAGAAGCAAGATGATTGGAATCTGTAAACGTCAAAAGGTCACCTAAGCTTAGGCTAAATTTGAAATTCAGCCCTTCTGAATAAAACTTTCTTGTAAAAAAAAACCTTCCACAAAATCTCTCTTTTGTATGGGGAGTAGGTACTACAAATTTCCATTTTTTTAATTGTTCCAATGAACAATGGCACTGATTTTTTAAATAATGGAGGTGTCTAAAACCCGTAATATTTTTTTTATTTCTCAAAACTTTTGGTAAAAATCAATGTTGTACACTTTCTTTTCTTAAATTCTTGTAACGGTAATTCATATTTTTACTTGCTCTAGGGCAGGTTTTGGTTTCGTGTCAAAAAAAATTTAAGATATTATTTAATACCTTAAAACGAAATTTAGAAAAAATATTTTTTTAAACAAAATATCCAAACTGTTCCCGTTTAAAAATAAATATAAATATTTTTATTTGTGTATACATATACATATCTCAATACCTACACACATCAAACAACATGAACAAGTTCGTGCGATCCAGTCGTGCATTTTATATTTTATATAGCACTTGCAAATAAAACTTATACACTACAAGCCCAATAATTATGCCAAATTTTGAGATCTCAGTCCCTGGTAACCCTTTTACACATACGACGCTCCTGCTGATTTGTCTCCAATTTGATATTTTCAAGACCTATTATGGATACAAATCTTAGCCTTTTTAAACTTTCTTTTATATAATTTTTTAGTTTGATTACATCTGGCAACGCTCTTTCATTTTATGTTCACACTAAAGGATTTGAATTAGACAAAAACAACCTGTGTGCGTATTACCTGTCACCACCCAGTTCATTTTCATTTAGTTTCTTTTATTTTTATTTAGTTTCTGTATTAATTCTGGCATCACTTTACTTTTCCCTGACTAGAACCAAATTTTTATTTATCTCAGAAACACACCAATTAAATGGAGAGTTTTATTTGTTCCGAAACATTTTTTGAACAAATGAAATAGCACAGCTGGCAACCAACGGAAGTCTTATTCGCTCCCTCTAGAGTCTTGTGCTGACATTTCACAAGAAAAAGGTTGTTGGATTAAATAAGTTAAGGCATGCCGGGTTTGTGGATAAATTGTGTGCTGAATCAAAAATGCACAACAGATGACGCACGTTATGCTTAGAAGACTCATCATTTGTTATTTTGTACTAGAATCAATTTATTCAAAATAAATACATTATGTAAGCAAGGCTGTTAATGTAGCAGACTGCTATTAAAATTGAAAGAAATAAAATGTTATGCACAGCGGAAGTAGACAGCATTATTCATGTTCTGTGATGGAATTCAATTCAACCGACCAGTAGTGGGGGTGGAGGTAGACGAACTGCAAGTTTAATGGTAATCAAATTTATATGAGAATAAAACAAAAATGTGACACGCAGTTGCATGGTGGGAAGGTATAATGAAATAAACTGAAATGAGAAAAAATGACATCAATTACAAAATATTTTCTATTTTCATAATTTTTTCATGTAAAACCATCACATTAGACACGGATCGATTAAAATTGAATGATGAAGGAGGGATGAGGGGTGGGGGAACAGGCAACAACTATAAGATCGGATAAACTCCATTTAACTTCATTTAGTCTAATTGCTCTGCGGTATAGGAATTATTATTTTTATCTTGTTGTGACGATGAACGACGACTACAAGACCGGCATCCGACGACGAAAACCATTTTGTAATTTGCACCGCCCAACTCACTCAGTTCAACCCGCTTGGCAATTAGTGACAACTAATGAAGTGAGATAAATCTGAGAGTTGTCTTTTGGGTGAAAAGATCGCGACAAGCATTTCGGGGAATTGTTTCTGTTTCTGTTGACTCTCTGTTTGCATGAAGATTGTTGGATTTGTGATAAATGAATAAATTTGTCACATTGCCGCTCCATGATGATGTTTAACCCGACCGAATGCTTGTTTATTTTGAAAATAGGTTGTGCTGTTGAAACTAATTATAATTATGGCTCAGTTTTTAAATTGTAGAAAAAAAAAGACTTAATTAGTTAGCTTTGGTTAGTGATGTGATGCGTGATGCCATCTCCAAGTTGATAGTTGTTTCCTTCTTTTTAGATTGATTACTGCGATTGTTAAAGAATCGCGGTTAGATTCAAAATTTACCAACGGATGCAAAATCTCATAACAAACTTGTTTGTGCTTATGTTTGCCTATCTAATTACAGCTTAGATACTTCTACAATGTGAGAATAATTTGTTGATGTAAAATAATAGCAAGAACATGCATCTTCTGTATGAAGTCTTTGAGGCGAAAGTTAGTACCTAGGTACCGAGGCAGATTGAATGCAAATTAAGAAAATCGTCCCCATGCTCGTACCCACATAATAATAATTTATTCAGTCACCTATTAGTTTAATTAAAGCTAGCGCATATAATGACTTTAATAAGACAGAACTTATCGTTTGGTGATGAACGTTGAGCAAAATAGCAAAATAAATTAAAATCTCATATCGTTAGTGATGTGGTTTTAATTAAATTTAAAATTATCTCTTTTCTTTGACGGAGAAGGAGAAGGAGAAGGAGAAGACTCGAGACACAAATATATGCAAATTTGTATTCGATGGTCGGGTTGCCATTGCCACCAGCAGCAGCGTTGCGAGCTGCGACTAAATGGACAATTAAAATACAACGTCGTAGCACGCATCCGAGCGCATTAATCAATGCATTTTGTTCAGCGTCGTGTGAAAGATGCGTGTGATCTAAAGAAAAGAAGACACGCGGTGCATTCCGTGGTAATTTGTTGTAACGAAAACACTTATGTGGTCTGAAAAACTAATTGTATGTACTATGTAGGTTGTAGTAGGAACCTACCCACATGTGGATGGCATAGGTAGAAAATGTTTGTTTTGCACTTGAACTCAACTGTAGATGTGACAAAAGAATACACAAGTTTTAGCAAAAGCACAATGAAAATGTTATGAGAAAAATTTACAGGCCACACCGCCACCGATGGAAATAAAACGCACGACTGGATCTCACGAATATAACATTAGGCGAGTTTTTTTTTTGAAAAGCTGTCCGCAGCAAAGTATGATCTTACAAGTTTTACAAATATGTACACTGCCGATAAAAGTAGAAGCAGAATCCAGCCTCTGATATTTGAATAAAAAGTACAGGAATGGGTCTCCTCAAAAATAAGTAGAGCACTCTTTTCTACTAGTGTGAGTTGCACAAACACATATGAGTGCAGCTGGATGAAAAATAGGTTTGCCGCCAAAAGAAATGTTGTTTAGCATTCAATAAAAATAAATGATTTTTTTCAAAATGAATTTACATGTAAGTACCTATCTTATCTAATAAATAATGAATTAAACTGTAAATAAACTAATAATCTTACACAAAACATTAAAATCGAAAATTCAGCGCCTTCTCGTCATAATCCGCCCCTGAAAAACTAGGTCGGAAAATGACAGATAGGGCACAATTTTGACAGAAAGGCCACCATTTTGACAAATAGGGACATAAACCATAATTCAGAAAAATTTGGGTCCTTCACCACTTCCGCCACTGTAGGTGTAGCTTACACCCCTTCCTGTTCCTCTTATTTAATGCTTCGGATAGAATTTTGACGTTGCTCGAGTCTCGAAAATAATGTTAGTACAATTGAAAACTGTTGTGTATCTCGAAACTACTACGATAAGTAGCACTCAGAGTTCCAGGCTCTCGTTATGGGTGGCTGCAATAGCTTTCACTCGATGTCGTTTTTGCTGCTTGTAAGAGCTCTGAGCTCTACCGTCTATTCCTACCGCCTTGTGTTCTTCAGTGTTTTAGTTGCAGCAATTATCTCTTCTCTACTGAGAGGTGTGGTGCGGATTCGGGCATTTGTTGCTTCGGACGGGTCATCAGGTATTGGATGCGCATCGCTGGTGAACACACGGTTTAATACCGAAGCGAAGTGTTCCTTCCACCTTCTGAGCTGGTCCTCATCCGAATGGAGCAGCTAACCATCTACATCTTTCACCAGGTGTTGTTTGGAGCATTGTACTTCAGTAAGCTCCTTGGTGATTCTATAAACAGCTGCTGTCACACCTTGGGAAAGATGGTCCCCTAGTTGTTGGCGAACTACGGGGCCCTTTAGTCTATAGGTATTAAACCTAGGCATTCGAATGTTTGCTTGGGATCTCCGAACTGCAGCTGTGCGTAATCTAATGAGATCTACCATCAGATGATGGTCCCGGGCCAATCCCATCTCTGCCCCTCTTCTATTCCTGACGTCCAGGAGACTACTTCTAAAATGTCTGCTGATCGCGAAGTGGTCAATTTGGTTGGAGGTTGCCTGGCTATCGTTGGACACCCAGCTTATTTTGTGGCATGTCTTGTGTTCAAACATGGAGCCACCAATAACAAGACGGTTGACATTGCAGAAATCCGCGAAACGTTCACCGTTGTCGTTGCAATCGCCAACGCCATGTTTTCCCATAACATGCCTCAGTCGTTCGTTGTTATTGCCAAATTTGGCATTCAGATCTCCCATAACCACTATGATGTCTCCGCGAGGTTTATTTTTGTAAGCAGCACTCAGCTGGTTATAAAAAGCGGCCTTTACTTCAGGAAGTGGGGTATTTGTTAGGGCGTAACACTGTATGATGGTGTTGCGACGTACTCTAGTCCGAAACCTTGTCTTTAATATCCTGTCTCCTAGAGGCTCCCATGAAATCAGGCTACTGTGCGCAGTTTTTGTTAGTAGCAGCCCAACGCCTGATTCCCCGGCTCTTTTCCGGAGTAGAGTAGTACAGTGTTACTTATATTTGCCCGAGCCCAACCATCGAAATTCGCTTAGTCCTAAGATGTCTAATTCGTATCGCATGATCTCTCGTTCAAGTTGGAGGAATCTGGAATTTTGGGGCCCTTCTTTACCATTGTCGAGACGGGTACATAAATTCCAGAAACCAATCTTTGTCCGGGTATAATAGCCAAAAGTCGTCATCGTAAAATCAGTCTTTATCCGAGGCGTAGTGTCTGTTTCGTTAGCGTGTTTGTATCAGTTACTAGGAACTTTTGTATATTAAAGTGTTCTTAGTTCCATTCGTTCAACACTCGCGCTTATAAGTTTAGCAGGTCAAGTCCGGTTGGACGAGACCAGTATCCGGTGGTTGCCACGAGGAGGTAAAATAAGCACAATTGATGTGTAAAAAAAGTTGCGGATCACTGGAGCCACCAAGTTGGCCCGGTCAGTGCTTACCCGATTTCTACACACCCAACCACCACCCACCAAATACATTGAATGGTAGAGAGATAAACCAAGCGAATCCAGAGTTACAGCTAAATAAAAAGTGCTTGGGGTGCTGGCGCACCCCTGTTGTGATCGGAAGGTTAAAATATACAACATTCCTAAAATTTTAATTGCAACAAATTAAAAAGTGTCTCTCTATTGCCAAAATCTTATCAAAAATCTCGTTACACTAGCATAGGTAATTATTTAAAGAGTATAAGTATCGCTAGTTTCTATAAATTAATGACAATAAAAATAGCACCGCAGATCTCAAAGGCGACTATTAACATTTTGCAACATTGTTATTTAATCTGAGTCACATTGTGTACAAATTTGTCGAAATTAACAGGGTTGTAGTCATTTTGGTTTACAGAGGGATTTGGTACCCCTGAAAAATTTCTATCAACAGTACCTACGGATCATAAATCTGTATTTGGTGGTAACGGTAAAACTATTTAATCTCTAATGAGTTTCACAAGGAATAGGCAATAACTTTTCTCTAAAGCAGATATAAGCTTTATTGTTACTGTTTCAAGCAAAACTGTTTCCCATTAAATCAAGTACAATATTGGCGAAAGCTATGCATTGCATTTATTGGCAAGGACTGGAATCTGTTTAAATGTTGAAGAGTAGCAAATGAAAATCATAAAAAAGATCCAAAGGTATCGTAAACTTGTTAAACAAATATCTGAAACGACAGTTTTTCAATACAAATCGATATTTTCAAAGTTGGTTTCCCCCTGAACATCTTCTTCCGGCAACGTCCCTGCTATCACCCAACTGAGCTGGTGAAAAGAGATCGTTATCTTATGATTCGCAATGCAACAATTTAACAATCACTATCTCTGAACTCTGAATTACAGGGGCTTTTCAGCAAATAAATCCTCAGCGAATTTTGTTGCTGGCATTGTCGTTTGTCGAATGTATAATGACAAAATGTAAATAAAAATATAAAAAACAAAAAAAATCAAAATGCAAATTCCTCTGCTGCGGCATGATTGTCGTCTAATTACAGGGACGTGGCCCCAATGCTTAGCGTCCATATACATTTTTATATGCAAGCGACGCTAATGGGCCTGTTACCACGAGTTGTGTTCCCGACACAATGCATCTATAGATACTCAAATACTCATACTCGTGCTCCGCATTTAAATATATCGAGCTGGCAAATCAGTTGTTGTGTGTTTTTTTTTTTTTTTTGTGCTTTGTTATTTGAATTTGAAATGCCAATTGTTTTTGTGTCTGGTTTGGCTGTCATACCAATTACCCACTCGGCAATCAGCGTGTCGGTGCCGTCTACTTTGTACTTAAATGTTAATCCTTTCGTTTTATTTGCTTTTGTCGGTGCGGTTTGGGCTTGCTCTGGTCTTTCTGTTTCAGTTTTTTCTGTTTCGTATGTAAGTTATACTATTTGCTGTTTAATGGCGGAAAAAAGCAAATTGCTGAGTGGTTTGTCGTTTGTTGCGCTGTTTGCGGTGCGATGTGGCCCTGCCTGATGGTGATGGGCCTGGGGGAGTTTTGTACTTTTTTCTTTTTTTCATTTTTTAAACCTTAGAGGAAATTGTCTGCCATTTTGGCATGCCAATTGGCAGTTGGAATTCAGTTTGTATCGCTTATTGCTTTGTTGGTTTTGTTCTCTTTAGGTTGAAGGTATTGGGTATAAGGTACCCATTGTAAAATAGTGTAAGAATAATGGAAAACAATAATGGGTTCAAGTTTGTTTGTAATAATAAGGTCTATTGGCGTTTATTCATTTGCCGATGACATGCGATATCGTTGATTCTGTACACAGTCATTCACATTAGTCAATCAAATTATTGGTGTGGAAAGAAATGAGTATATAGGGACCTTTCTAGGTTCATGTAACTTAAAAAGATAGCAATTCTTGTTTGATTCATCGATTTAACATTAAAAAATTTAAAGTTACCAAAGGGACAGTTATTGTAACATTGATTAATTTGCTTTGTAGCTATGCATTTGGTAGTAAATATGCCACCGGGAAACATGGCATACCGCGATGCATGCAGCTAAGGCCCTAAATAGTTTTTCGTTAATAGCTCATTTGGTTTTGGTTTACTGTGACTTAATTTTTATAGAACGTATTATGTGTATTTGTATTTATAAGAGTGTGTGAAGTTATTTTTGAAAGTTGTTCCAGGTTGTTAATGGTTTGTAACAGAATGTTACAAGTTTTTTTCGAAATTTTTGGTCCTCTAACTTCAATATTTCGAAAGTTTTGGCCCAAAAATCGTCCCTTTTTTTCGATTTCTTGAGTTTTTATATTTTTTCTTGAAAAACGTGTTCGAAACATTGTTCCAAAGAATTAAACTGGTAAAATTTGTGTTTGTATTTTCGAAAAGTTTTTTTCAAAAATTGGTGGGTACCTACAATAAATTAAAATATAAGGCGTAGTACGCAGATCGCGCTAAATTTTAGCTTTCATACAAAAATATCTCCAAAATTAAGCATAGCTAAATTTTAGCCAAGAGTTTGGACCAAGAAGTATGCAGTTCCAGCTGAAAAATCAAATTTTTATTTCCAACTGTATGGTAAACTAGGGAACAATTATCATCAGGGCACATTCGTCAAAGATATCTTCAGTTGGATGCGCTTTGAATTAAGAAATGAAAATAACGCAGAACGCATTCTTTACTGAAGTTAAGGTAAGAAAAGTTGTGTGTTGTTTTGTGTTTTTGAGATTTCAATTGTTATTTTGGCTAGTGGATAAGTAAGTGATTTTCATATTGAAAAATTAATTTTAGGGAATCTAAATTTCACTAATTTCTTAGTTCAATAAGTAAGGAAGTGGAATTTTACTAAGAAAAAACTTATTTTAAATATTTTATATGAATTTTTGCCGAATGTACCCCGGATTTTCCAAAGCTTTCTTTATTTTCAATTTTACAGGTACAAATTGTTCGAAATTATAAAGGAAAACAAACAGGATTTACATAAAGAAAAATCGATCAAAAAGGCAATTGAGGACTTTGCATCAAAAGGGAGGCAGTTCCAGTTTTAAAAAGTTGTGTGTTTAAACTATTTTTTTTGTTTTTTTTTTATAAGGCGATTTTTTTTCAGCGAATGTAGAAAATTTAAATTTTTTTTCGAAATCAATCGACTAAAGTACCTGTTCGTCTGTTTGTTGGTTCATCTTTTGTCTGTGCGTCCATCTGTACACAGCTTAAACGGGTTGACGGATTTTAAACTTGGTACAGATTACTATTTTGCAGTTCCGAAGGTTTATTTTTTTTTGTTTTTTTTGAATATCTCGATTAGAGTTATGATAAACAGAAAACAAGGTATGTTCATTAGATTTTTGGCAGGTTTTTTGTGACGTCATGTACATCTTTCGCATGGGCAGTTCGCCCGAACGTCAGTTATGGATTTGGAGGAAACATTTTTTTAAATTGAAAGCAACAACAATGAAACTGAAAAAAACTCGACTGTCAGCATCGAAAATGACTACTAAGTCATCATTTCCAAAATGGCGACATGGTGTTCACAATAAGCATACCTTGTTTTCTGTTTATAATGGATTAGAGTATTCGTTATACCTCCAATATAACGATTGCAAGTTCTTGGATGATTTTTCTCGAAAACGGCTCTTACGATTTCGATTAAACTTGGTGTTCGTTATGTTATGAGTGATTGTAACAATACTGCATTTTTGGTTTTTCACAAAAAACCATTGAATAACGGAAATATAATGAACAAGTTTTTTTGCTAAATTTGACATGATTTTAAGTAATTTCCTTATTTCTTTGAAAATTTGTCAACAGGTTCGTCTTATTATCGTATATTAAAAAATAATATTTATATAAAAAAAATCAACAAAAATAATTTTTTCCTTATAATAATATACAAAAACTGAATTGTTCAATGACTAACAAATATATTATTACTTTACAAGTTCGTGCGATTCAGTCTTGTGTTTTATTTTACTGATTTTCTTGTAAGCTTATGTAAGCCCAGTAAGATTATGGGGAAGAGTTGAAGACGGATAAAATACGTTTCTTGAAACCAAATATACAATGACACGTAGGATAAGGGACTGCCCTATGTCCCTTAAGAGTAAGGAGGAATCCCACGGACAAATAAAGGCTCGGGATATAAGTTAGTAAGATCAACGAATTCCCAAAATAAACCCTCTTTACAGAATATTTGCCTATCTAAGGGCTATTTTCGTTTATTTAGAGGTGTCCATAATTACATACCTCCCTAGATAAAAATGAACACCTTAAAATGTACCTTTCCTTTACATTTATTACAAAATAGATAATAAATTATCAAAATATTTACATACAAAGTATTGGTGTCCACCTAAAATAAAAACAAACGTAGCATAATTTATGATACAATTTACAAAACAAAACTGTTAACTAATTATATAGACCAAAGGAATTCGAGATCTAAGACATTAAGAGAACACCTCTTGTGTTGTAATTATGAGAATGAGGAATACTGAATACAATGTATCTTGTTCACATTCCTTTTTACAACAACAACAACAAGAAACTTGGGTTTACCTTATCCTACCTATAGATTCTTCCCCTATATCTTTTACTCTGCACGGTCACCTGCCATCGACATTCAGAGAGCCCAGCGACAGACTTTCATCATCAAACATCGAAACACTTCGAATCAAGCAATCAAATTCAACAAAAGAATCGGACAATCAGACTTGGCCCAGTCAGTCAGTCGAACAAATAAAAGGCACACACTCCATCACCAAGAGATAAAATACCAAATTGGAAGCTCCGAACGGATCCGAAAAGAGAAAATTATATGCAATTACCCCAACAGCTCATTTGTTTTTGTGTACCCAAGTGCCCCATTCAACCATTCAAGGAGCCTATACGGTGTACGTACCAAAAAATTCGTTAGTCCGAAGGCGAACGCCATCCCAGTCCCGGCCCAGGATGATTGCACGTTCCGCTGATGGGTTGCCGTCCGTTAATATACACCAACAGAACAGACGGACGAACGCGCACGTTGAGGCGCGTCTGGATCAAATAATATTTACTCTACGAATTCATCTTCCACAGAGATCAATGGGCCGCGCCAGGGCGCATCACACCAAACTCCAAAGGTGTAAGGACTAATTAAAGGGCACTTCACGTAATTGGACTCACATGGGACCTCCTAGATGACGCCACCACTATACCACCGGTCGCTTGCTCTCTTTGGTTTGGTCATCATCTCTACTAATATGGGAGTATGCGACCCGCCTAATCAAGTGTCGGCCCAAATGACTGGGGCAAGTGCAATTGGTCAGATTGATGGATGTGGAGCGATTAATGGCTTTCATTCGATTTTTGTGAAAGGATCACAGAGCGAACCGCTTTTACATCTGGAAATCCATTTGGAGGGAACATATGCTGGTTTGTTGGTAAACAGTTTAAACAATTCAAATGTAGATTTCGATTGTGAATCAAAAGTATCATTTCGGAAATCGGAGATCATTTATTTAACAGGTGTATTGATTTGGAGGTCGAGATACATAAAAGGGTGAAACGGGAAAGGATTAAGATTTGATGGGGAATTTTGAATTAGAAAACTCCCTTTCTTGCAGGTGAAAATGAAAATAATTGATGTTATTACTTATGGATTCTCAAGACTACAAATGAACAAAAGAAAAGTTAAAAGGTTATTGATTTCAAATACACTTTAACGTGGCAGATGTGTGAAGACTAAAAAAATTGACGTCCCTTAAGCGGCCGAACCATAGAATCCGTCGCGTCCGTTACGTCAACGAATTCGTTGTCGATGAAGTTAAAAATTCGCGTCCGTTCCTTATGGGTTGCTTCTCATAAAAACGTGTGTATTTTATCGAACTGTCAGTTGAGAACGTCGACGTAACTCACGCAACGGACTCTATGGGTTGGCCCCTTTATTTTGGCGGGCACTTTGTGGCGGAATCAAAACATTTATGTTATCGAGCTGTCAGTTGAGAACTTCGAAGTAATACACGCAACGGATTCTATGGGTTGGCCCCTATATTTTGGCGGGCACTTTGTGGCAGAATCAAAAAAATTATTTTATCGAGCTGTGAGTTGAGAACTTCGACGTAATACACGCAACGGATTCTATGCGTTGGCCCCTAATCTCAGTAACTGTAGCTAATTAACTGCTTATTTGTTGGTCAAACCAAAAATTTTAGCTCCCATGGTTTTTGATTTATTGAATTTTCCGATAAAATAAGTCTGTTAGCGGATGAAAGTTAAAAAATTATTATTTTCTTGATGCCCAAAATTGTAGATTTGTAGATTGTAATTTGTTGCGCAAAAATTAATTTTGTAGCTCACATGGGTCATTTTCTATTCCAATTTTCAATATCAAAAGGGTTCTTCCGGTATGCGAATATAGTGGAAAGATTTTAAGAAAATTACTTTTATGAAATTTTTTTTTGCCAGTAATTGTAGCTTTACTCACAAAATTTGCTGCCCAAACCATAATTTTTTAGCTCAAGCACTTTTTGAAATGTTCAAGTTTTTGCTGAAAAAAGTAAGTTTAAATGTGATCTTCTTAAATCTAAAAAAAATTTGCTTGCAGAAATTTGAAGTCACCATGAACTAGATGAAACGCGTAAACCCTGATTTTGTAGCTTAACTAGTTTTTTTTGTTTTTCAAGATTCCACTAAAAAAAAATCTGTAACGGTCAAAATTTTCAAAAAAGTTGAATTTGAATTTTTTTCTTTTCCAGAAACTTAAGCTTTTCAAACCAAAGTTTTTTGCGCAAAAATGAATTTTGTAGCTCCCATGGGTCATTTTCTATTCTAATTTATTTAAAAGTCTTATTTTAGCGGAATTTTAAATAACTTAAAAAACTTATACCGACAAAAACGTAGTTTATGCTGCAAAATTATTTTTTTTTGAATTATTTAAAATTTTGTCCGCTAACTTCAGACTTATTTTAGCGGAAAATTCAATAACTCATGGTCTGGGCAACAAATGAGCATTTAATTAGCTACAGTTACTGAGATTAAAATTTTTTGATTCCGCCACAAAGTGTCCGCCAAAATAAGGGACGTGAACATTTTTATATATAAAAAATAATTTTTTTTTAAACGGTTCCAACGATTTTCAATTTTTTTTTTTCTAAAAAATGTATTCAAATGACAACTAGTTTGGAACCCAAAACAATTTAAGAAGTTGTTTAATTCTTATAAAATTATTTATTTGTAAAACTTTATATGAGAAGCTTTAATGTGCACTACAACTTTAAACCTAAGAGCAAGTATGTGCGACCCAGTCGTGCATTTCCATTTTATGTTTTTTTATTTTTGAACTAACGACTTAACATTTATCCAAAGATATCTCCTTTGATACTGTCAGAAAAATTTGTTTTTGTTGTAGTCTTATCTGCCACTTAAACAGTAGCCTAATTTCAGTAAAAAAAAAAAAACACTCAACGAAAAATCCATAAGATCGCCTTATCAAATATAATTTGAATTAATCGATTTAAAAAAAACCAAGACATTATCAGTAGGTTTTCAATTTGAATAAAAGAAAATGTTTATGAAAATAAAACTAGCAACGACATAAAATCAAAGACTTGAAGTGATATTTGTTAAGGAATTAATTTTGAAATTAATGAAAATGTGTTAAAAGCGTCAAATTATCATCATAGGCTTAAAAAGATTTGACCAGTAGGAGTTTCTAATTTCTACTTTGTTTTTTTTTTAAAGGTTAATTGTATGGAGCGGTAAAGAATCTTATACATAATAGAAGAAGAGCCGTGTCCGTTTGTTTGTCGTCCCACAAATCGATAACTCAGTGCATTTAATTAGTGAATTCTTGCTTTCAAGTTTGCCGCTGCGCACCGCCAAAGCATTTCTAATCAGAGTCTTTTCATTTAATTAAATACACTTTGTGTTCTTTAGCTCCGTATCCGTATTTGATTGAAGATGACTTTAATGTGTGCCATTAATGAGGACCACACCAGATGAGTCTTCTATATCGGTTTGATTTTTTGTTTTTTTAGTGATTTGGGTATTGGAATAAAATTAAAGTGGCCATAAAATAGAGCTTCTGTTATTAAACAGTGAGCTGATGATGTGAGCTCCTGTTCGACCCAGGTGAGTTTTTATTAGCGGATCTTTATTGTTATCTATCAAAGTTCTTTGTGGACTTAATTGGTTATAAGTAGGTATTCTTAATTAACTTTGAATTAGTTCGGACTTAGACGTTCAATGTACATATACATAAAATAGAAAAACATATTATTTAGTTAAAATATAGATAAAATAAAGTTTAAATTAATATTCGTTTTTCTGAACATGAGAAGTCTATAAAATGAAAATCATAGATGGTTATCAACGAGAACAAGAGAATGTAATATGTAGTCCCACTGCGATCAAAATTATGTCCATTTCTGGTCATACACATCACGGATAACAAGCTACTGAGAGCTTTTCAGCAAAGCATACCATTCGCTTTTGCTGAAAATACTGCACTACAATTGCTGACCATTTAATACTTTTTAAAACTTTTTATACTCACTTTTACTATTCTCTTAAAACTTAAACCACTCCTATTTTCTAATTTTAATTGAATAGGTATAGGAATAGACAGTACAAGTCCAAATTTTATTATAGATGAAAAAAAAAACAAATATATGAGAGTTTTACACAAAAACTAACAAATGTTTTGAAAAATAATTTATAGGATAATTTGGAGGTGGGTTAAATCTTCAAATGCCCCCCAAACATTATTTTTCAAAAAAGTTAACAGTTTTTCTATAAAACTCTTTTATATTTTCTTGTTAAAATTAAGAAATAGAGTAGCAAAAATATTCACGTAAGCTTTGAACGCATTCAATGAAAGCATTCAGCGATCAAAACTAAAGCGAATGGAAGTTATCTGTATCAATAGCCATGTTTTATACAACATTTGTACAACACTGAGTAGCTTCTAGGTGTTTCATTTTATTCGCCAAACGAAAACAAATTAGACTACTCAGCATTTTTTGTTTTGTTTTGCGAATAAAATGAAAATACCTAAAAGATACTGAGTGTTGAATAAAACAGATAACTTCCATTCCGTTTAGTTCTGCTCGCTAAATGCTTTCATTGAATGCGTTCAAAGTTTACGTGACAATTTTTGTTACTCTCTGTATTGTAGCGTTGTATACATTATGGTTGTTAAGAGCTAAATAGAATGCATTGTGCCTATCGGAGCTGTAAAAGACTGCAGTCAATTGGTAATGCAGTCAATGCAGTCACGGTTAATTGATCTTTATTTTTAACTGCAAGTTAGTTCTGCTACTTAGTACTTTAACTGCAAAACTAGCAGTGAGCAGTCAGTCCTAAAATATTGACTGTACAGTAAATGAAAGCAGTTAATTGACTAAAAATTAATTAACTGCAGTACTTTTTGACTGGTTTTATAGTCTTCTAGCCATTAGAAATCCCTTTGTACTGTTCTTTTTTTCTATTCTTTTAACATTATTTTTTTCTTCAGAGCTCTAGATATAAGACAAGAAAGTGTCATCGAGTATGGCAGTACGTCTGAATAAAACACAACAGTAGAAAAACTTTCACTGACTACAATACTAATACCAGTCAAAAATTACTGCAGTGGTAGCTTGAAAATTTTCGTAACTTGTTATCCATGGTGTTTATTATGAACAGAAGTGAGATTACAGAATTCTAGAGCTTTCGAAAAGATCTGTTTTGAATATTAAAACAAGGTCGAAAATAGAGATCGACACAATTTAATTTTGAAAGTAATTAAAATAAGTGGTTGTGAAATTGTTAATTGGACACTTTATTTGTTGTAAATTGTAAAGAGTATAGTTAATCATTTTCTTTTAGATTAAAATGTTTGTTGACTGAAGGCTTGGCCAAACTAAATTGTCACTCTGTCGCGTGACAGTGCGACAAGTGACTATAAATGTTGTAGTTATCTAGTCGCACTGTCGCCCGACAAATCGACACTTCACTTTGGGTTAGATAATAAAAGTACATTAAAGTGAACTCAGATAAATTTAAAAAAGTGGTAATAAGTTTTATTGAACCCAGAAAAATCTTACAATACCTACATTTTTAAACAATTTGCACAATATTCTACTACAACATATACAAATTCCTATGTTCGACTTTAATTTATATGATCTGCTTGTACTATTTTGAATGCTCCGCCACTATTTGTTCAATTTTTTCAACTTTCTTCTGCAATTTTTACAAGTTTCCACAATTTTGTTTACTACTTCTATTACTCTTATTTTTGTCTACTACTAGTTAGCTAACTAATCGATTTCGGTAGAGTAGCACCAATTAACTATAAATCTGAAAGTAATGCTAAAAACTTAACTCGCTGTCCAGGAACTAGCCCTTAATTCAAAGGCCATTGAATCCATAATTATTATTGTTTTAATTCTTTCGAAAAATTTAGGGAAGTACCTTAGGTATACAATGTTGAACTCTCATTTCTTACAAAATGTAATTTCAATTTAGTTTTATGAATAAAATTTTTCATTCTGAACCACACTATGGAATAATTGAAAAATTTGTCACAATCCGAATAGACATTCCGTTTTTCTTTGATTTTAAAATTTTTCCAGTGTGTCATGTAGTACTATTTTAAAGTGTTCAATTTTTTTTTTAATCTGGTAGCTAATAGGAGTTTTCTGTTAATTTAGTTAAGACTCTTCGAACATTTTTACTGTATGACCAACATTCCGTACAACGTTCTTCAGGTTGATGATTTATTTATATTTCATATTTATAATTTATTTTAATAAGGCATTTTAATAACAAAAACAATGTGTTTAAAGTTTTCAAATTGGTACTATTTCATTGATTTGTACCAATTTGAAAACTTTAAACACGTTGTTTTCGAAAATCGTCATGTTCTCGCTTTTAACGGTGAAGGTAGACAAGGCTTATTGAGTTATGCAAGTCCTCAAGTATGTCCTACTATGTATTTAATATACATATATATATGTTTGAATTTTTACATATTTCTACCTACTACTATTTTATACTTTTCAACTTCTTTCAACTAATATACTACCTTCTGCTACTATTTATAGTAATTCAAACTACTTTTTAAATTTACATTACTACAACTTTCTACTTTACAACTTTCTACTTTATTAAAGTTTTCGCTACGTTCTACCACAAATTCTGCCACATTCTGTACTACTTTCTACAAATTCTACTTGATTCTTCTAATGTCTCTAACTTCCCCTACTTCTTCTTCTACAACCTTTTAATATAGTAACTTCACCTTTTGGAGCTTATATTTGAGATTGTTCGTTGTAAACTACACAAGCCATACATTATTTTTAATAAATAGGTACAACTTGTATTTTATATTTTTTTAAATACTAAAAAAATCATTTATTTTGTTCATATTTATATTTAAAACAAAATAGTATCAGTTACACTTGTTGTTACAAACACCCAACGACTTAATGTTGCCATGACATCCAATGAATGAAAGAACACACTCATTCAACCGCAATAACACGCAACATGCCAGCCATTGCCGTACAATAAAATCTCAATAACACCGCGCGATCTCGAAAAATCTCTTTTCAACCTAATTACGAAAATTAACTTAAGGATTCATACGCAATTAGCGAAGTATTAAAATGTCACATTGTGGACTTATGCGTACAGAGTGTCTGTAATTTAGTTTATGTGTAGAGAAGTACACATTAGCTCGGCCGTGGCACCCCGCTTCTGTACATTATAATCATCATATGCCACACAAAAGCAAAATATCATCTATAGCTGACAGTTGCATCTTGCATCCCCGTTCCTTGACTCTGCAAATTGCTTGTTACACTCAATCAAGATTCGGAGGCTTTGATTAAATACTTTGCCAACCCGAGAGCCGAAAGCCGAGAGAACCGTTTTACTTAAATGCAAACGAAAATAATCATCATCATTAAATTGTCATGCAAGTCGCACTTCTTTTTGATCGGTACCGAGACCGCAGCGCAGCGCTGCCAAAGTGCCAACTACACTTTTGACACTTTATTTTGACAGCATGACAGCGCAATAGTAGCACTGCGGAGTGTTGTGCGGAATTATAAAAGACCAAAACAAAGATGGCAGCAAAGTTGGAGTGTTCTTTTTTTGTTTTGTATCACCTCATACTTGTGTCTGGTTGTTAAAAGGCTTATAGCTTAAAGTTATTATTAAAATTAAATTGAGATTTATTAATTAATTGTCGCATTTAATTGCACTTAAGTGGCTGATGTCCAACGTCTCTGTTGGTAGTTTATTTTATTTTCAAAATCATAAACCGCGAATGGATAATAAAAACTCAAATGTGGTGTCAAATTCTTTTGAATTCCTCAAAAACCCATGACGTGAATTTTAAGCTTATGAAAATATTCTTTTGAAGGCATCCAAATTTAGAATGAATGCGCTATAATAAATAAAAAATATGAATTTCTTAGGAACATCCGGGAAGTATTGTGATGGTAAATAATAATAATGTGTGCTAATTGGTCTGTCATGTGGTTTGGCGTCGGCGTCGTCGTCGTCGCTAAAGTGGATCTTATTTTCGGCTGTTTTACACTACAAAACAACAAAAAACTGGACAAATTTTGATGAGTTTCTGAGTTGTGTGTGGGATTATGACAATCTTTTTCCAAGAAAAAACACAAATCGAGCCGAATCGAAATAACCATGCGGTATTAAATGCGAGTTTTGTTAATTGGTGTATGACGAATAGACTGTGTTCTTTTGAAAACTTGTTGGCGGTGAATATAAGGAAAAATTAGCTTATTATGATAATGGTATGAGTTTGTTCGTAAGTACTTATTTACAAACCCTCAAAGTAGACATAATTTTATTTAAGCCGCGGCGTTCTTATTTTTATAAATTTGAAAGAACGTACGAGCAAACACATCCAAAGCAAATATAAAATAGATGTAAACGGAACCTTAATAACCCCTAAGGACTGCGGCTCTATCTTTTAACGCAAACTTTCGTTTTAACTAAAGCGTTTAACGAACGGAATGAAATGGAATGGAACTTATCTGGAACATTCATTTTTAACGAACCGAGAGATCTCTCTAGAGCTTATGAGAAGAAGAAGTTTAAGTATAAATACAAGGTCGTATTTATACTCAAACTTTTCTCTAAAATTTCTTTTTATGGTATATGGTTATAGTTTTCCAAGGCATTGCTTTTCTCCAGTCCAGATATTGCACCATTTGAACCCTTCAACTATATAAAAGACCACGCGCTCACTTTGGTACCATCCATACCGTAACGAGTGATGCCTGGTTTCATTGTAATACAATTTTCGGAACGGTCCCGAGTAACTGAATCATTGACGCCTGAAGCTACCTCGCGGCTCCAACGCGGCTCCACTCCGTCTCTCATCAAGCGGCTCCTGCGTGGCTCCCACACGGCGATCGCACGTCTTCCGAACTGGACCAAGCAACTAAGAGCACTAACTTGGGTAAAACCAAACCCAAAGAGTATATTTTTAAAAGTCTTGAGCTCCAAATAGTGTTGTTTTTAGTTACGAAATGCGGATCGGTATCCACAGGGGCCCATTAGTGCTTTTTCCCTTCCACTATGTAAATCAAATACATGAACCACGCTTTTTACTTAACGCAATTTCAATTACGGCTTGATATTTTATCAAAATAAAATTTCTTTTCTGATGCAAATAGAGGAAATAACAATTTTTTGTCTGTATGCAATGAAATCACAAAGCAATTCCCATACAAAAAACAACGGGTCGAAAACGAACCAATCTGACAAAAAAAGACCCAAATTCAAAAAAAGCATACCCATGTAAGACTACAAAACTAAAACAACTTATTTTTGATGAAATATGGTCCAATTGACAAAGTCATGAAAGGACGGCCAAGTATTAATAGAAGTTTTCAAAATATTTTGGTTACAAGAAAAAGAATGGGTCGAAAACGACCCCAACGTAGGTCTACGGTTAAGTCGGCAATATAGAAAAGTCAGGGCACGGGGAGAAATACTAATTTTATGAATTGATAGAAAACATTTTACCAATTCAACAAGCTCTATGCCACCATTTATTTGACGATTATACAAAGGGCGGCAGGGCAACGGGGTCATGATGTAATGACAAAATAATACCTTTTGTAGATGCTTCCGGCAACACAAGTAAAGATACAGACTTACTGCAGAGCACACAATACACCATTTTTGGCCCAATCTCTAACTGTGTCAAATACAATTTGTGCTGCCTTGACGACGCATTGGTCTGGTATTAAAATTGCAGTATCATCTACAAACGTAGCCATAATATGGCATCATTATCCACTGGAAATGTATGAGATATGTATATAGCAAATACAGGGTAGGTCCAAGGACACTTTCTTGCTGAACACCGGCTTCTTTTTTCTTTAGTTCTGAATATTCTAAACAGTCGGTCTAATACATAGTATTAAAAAGTACTGCCTGGGAAAATCCTTTTACAATTTGAACTGCAGACCCTCATCCCTCATGCCATACCTTGTCAAATATTTAAGCAACATCTAAGAATATAGTCTAATATACTTGTTTTTCTTCTAGTGCTTGTTTGATTTCATCTGTTATTCCGAACCGATAGTGAACGATCAAGTTAAAAGTTGACCGTCAACCCGGGATCTCTATATATACTTTTCTAATTAAAAGATAGATTTGATCCTGGTTGGTGCGTTAACTAATTTAACGGTGGCGAAATAAGCAAAATGTTCGAAATTCGAATTGTACCAACTTGTACTTAGTAACTATCTTTTACTTTAACTAGATACTAAAATATTCGACTTTGAAATGGCCGAATAAATACCACACAAAGCGAGCGAAAACGACGAGAACCTCTAGCAAGGCGAAGTTGAAAATAAAAGACTATAGTTTCCCCTAAGGGTTTTAATACCAGAAGAAGCCTTTATTTCATTTTAAAGCTTCTATTTATACACATAATTTTCTAGTAGTTTTTGTGAGAGAAGTTACGTTAATTTTACAAATACAATTTTAAAGCGAATTCAAAAGCAAATTATTATGGCGAATGGTATAATTTAGGCGCAAAATTTAAATTGAAATAAAAGTTAATTGTAGTAGTTCAAATGAAATTCAAACATAGATAGTTTATAAAATAATAGATTTTAGGATGATTTTTAGCTCCAACAGATAGAATTTGGTCTATCGTGGAATATTTACTTAACTAAATCCAAACTGATTATTTGGAATTAGATATCTTTTACGAATTTGCTTAATCTTTTTGGTAGCATTTTTTTTTTTGAAAAACTTTTGCCATAGTTGCTATGAGAGAAATTATTTGTCTGTAAGACGTCACTTCTGTTGGTGGCTTTCCTTGCTGAGGAATTCCATTGCTTCTGCGATTTTCCAATGATGTGGGACATTTTGGTTCTTTAGGCATACATTTATTATGTATTGGATTTATATGGATACTTTTTATGGCATTTCTTTCATAACCTCAGCATTTATTAGATCGTACCCAAAAGGTGATTTTTATTTCGATATATGATGTTGACATATAATTTGTATTTACTTGAGTGCGACTCAATTAACACAAAAATTTCCAACAAAATATCAATCAATATTCAATCAGATACAAAAGGCTTCGCAAAGCTTCACATGAAGTTAGCGAAAACAAGAAATAAAAACACGAAATATCATAACAAACAATATAAAAAAAAAACAAATCGTTTCAATATTACTCTTTACAATTTACAAGCAATAACACTTGTAAATTACACTTTTATCTTTGTTTATCACTGTCAAAATTAAACTGTCTCGATCTCCTTCTCCGACCTCGTATTTTTATAATCCTCTCAATTCTTTTCGAATGTTCTAGCGATCCCTAGTTTCGCTAAATAAAAGAGACAGACAGTTGTGACAGATATAGACAGATACCGTTCCGTTCCATTTCGTTCCGTTCGAAGTTCGAAGATATCATCTTTGTCTGAACGCTTTCATTAAAATTTCGAACTATTTATATCATCTTTGAATCAGAGCTTGATTCATTGATCATAACCAAAGACCTACATGTGTCATTCCGTCTGGGTATGTTCGCTCGTACATTCGTTACAGTAAATCTAGAAGAGTTTTTGAATAGAATTTTGGGAATTGTTTTGGCCTTAAGGCCCAAGAAAAAATTTATAGTCCAAAAAATATCGCTTCTCTTAATCACCAATTAGCTAAAAACTGATTTTTTGGTTGAAATTTTTGTAAGTCATATTTATTCTTATAGTCTAGGCTATGGTCTACACCAACGAACTGTTGTGCTAATCTATTAGAGTTTTATTTAATCTTTTTCAGGCAAACGTTTCACCTATTAGGTAATTTATACATGATGCAGTGCCACTATCAACTTCCTGTTTTCCTTACCAAAATGATACCAAGTTGTAGTTAACATCGATCGTTACATTGTCACAATTGTATGCTAAACATGACAGTGTCAGCTCTGCAAAACAAGACATCAAAAATTTACATTGGTGAAACCATTATCTTAAGCTCCTTCAGTGCTATAACTACAAGCCAGCCGCCACATCACGCAACAATGTCTTGTGGGCGCAACCAAACTTCAGCTACACCACTTTGGATAATTATCAGCTCATATCGCTCCAATTAAATTTCCATTAAAGCAAAAAAAAATGTTTGCACTACAAAATGCTGGAGCCTCGGGCTCTCCGCCTTCCTGCCTACATTATCCCGAGGGGCCACAAGTAATATTCCGTGCAATGAACTGCGGGTATACTTAGTTCCATGAAAGCCCCAATGTTCCGCAATTGTGTAGGTATTCGACTGGAGGCAGGTTACTTTGCTTGGTATACGCTTGTGCTGGATGCATTGCCAGAGCACTCGATGACATTGGGCCGCCTTGTCAATTGATAAATGCATGTGCATTGTGCATGTGCATCAAATTGACGTTAATGCTCCAATGTTGCAGCAAGAGCCCGTATATGACTGCCCCTGCCGCAGCCATTGTGCTACCATAAGGTAGTTGACAACCCTCGTACTGCTCTCGCATCACATACTCGCGTGTAACCGTCAACAAATAACATATTTACTTTGGCCATCAAGTGCTATGATGGATGTAGTAGGCATAGTAAGTAGTTCAGCATATGAACGCAAGGTGGAGGCACTGTGCCTGGTGCACCAGTACATCAAAGGGCACAGGGGAGCGGAAGCAATTTGAAATTCATACGAATAATTTGAAAGGTACTTTACTTTATTGCCGCAATTGCCGGACAGGGGGTGTGGCATTGGGTGACAGTATAAATTATAATGATGGTCGAGTTGGTATTCCGGCAGAATTTCGATTGTGGTTCGCTGCACTCCAATGTAATTAGGGGCCATTTTGTTCATTTCTAGTTTTGTGTGAGTGTGTGCAGGTTTATCAGTTTAAGCTGTTGTTGGTTTTGTGGCGTTGTCATAGCTCCAGTTAATTTACTGCAATTTATCTCGCACCCACATTAGGTGTCCTCTATATCCATGCGCCTGGTCATATAGTGTGTCATGTTTGTCATATTATCTTTTTTTTTAATTTATAAGATAGCTACATTAACACAGCTAGTCTAATGATGATGGCGGTGTCGTTTTAATTGAATGCCAGCACCTTCATAAATAATGCACATAGGCAGGTAGGTAGCTAGATAAGATGAATAAATGGAGATTACGATGTAGTGAGTAAGCGAGCAGGTATGGATATCTCACACTGAGAAAAAAATTAAATACCCCCAAGCCATGGGGCTCAATCGAACTGGTAGTATGTAATTGAATGTAGGATTTCGAGGTAGTATAAAATCCAAATCCAAATTAAACAAAAAATACAAAACACACACATCCAAAACATTAAAGAATAACCGTCATGACGAAACAATTATCCGGCAATTTTGTATGTGTCTGATATTGAGCAATAACACTCGTTAATCATAATAGATCGAAAAAAAATGTCATATTTTATTAAAAGGAGCCCTGATAGTTTTGTGTTGCCTCGGCATTCTCATCATTTGAAGATTATCGATATGTGTAGTTTTCATAATCGTAGAGAGGCTTTATTTGAGTTTGATCTTTTCAAAAGAAACATAGGTTCACCTTTTTTATGCTCCAAAATATTTGTTAATTCAAATTCTCACAATTTGCGACACTTCAAACTTTTAAACGAATCGAATTCAAGGAATAATTATGCTTTTTTATGAAACTTTCAATCGATGCTCGAAAACATTCAATAATTACTTTGAATTATTTTCAGTTAATATTCGCAGAGAAACTTTTAAGAAAAGAATTACTGAAGTTTCTTTTTGACATTTTTCTCGTTTTATTTTTATTAATTAACTCTTTTCTGTCTAAAATTTTTAATTTTGTATAAATTCATATTGTTACGAATGTAGGAGCGAACACACCCAGACGAAATGACACATGTAGGTCTTTGGTAATGATTACTGACTAAAGCTCTGAACGCTTTCATCCGAACTTGGAACTTTCGAACTTCTAACGGAACGAAATGGAACGGAACGAAATCTGTCTATATCTGTCTCTATCTGTCTGTGTGTATTTGTCTCTTTTGCTTAACGAAACTGGAGATCTCTGGATCCTTCTAGAAGAAATTAGAGGAGTATAAATACGAGGTCGGAGAAGGAGATCGACACAGTTTAGTTTTGACAGTGATAAAGATAACTGATTGTGAAAGTGTAATTGTTGTGAATTGTAAAGAGTAATAGTGAAACAGTTTGTTATAGATAAAAGTGTTTGTTAATTTGAGAATAAATAAAAGTGAATTAGTCTAGTATTGGCAAAATAAACTAAACTAAATAATAAATATACCTTCCGACCGAAATTCTTCAATTCTTATTTATTTCTTTTTAATTAAAACATTTACCATTTTAGACCAGATAAAATAGACATAAAAAGATGCAAACCCAGAAATAATTTGCATAAAGCTGAAAATTGGTACAGAGCATTGAAAGATCAATAGAAGTAAAATGTCAAAAGTCCCATATATGCATAAACAGTTATTCAATGTCGAAAATGTTGGATTTTCGTATTTAACTTTAAAACGAGGGAATCTATCAAAAAAGAGTTGTGGTGAGACTTGTAGGTCTTGTGATTCCATAAAATCACGTTGTGACATTTTTTTCTCTACGAGCAATCGCTTAGATGATATCGCGATATGAAAATGTGTCAAATGTCGAAAATAACGGTTTTTTGCATATTGTTCTTAAACGGTGAGTCCTTTCGAAAAGTGTTCTTTCAAAAAGTTGTAGATTATGTGCTCTTCTATACCCCAAACATTTTTTTTTTATTTTTTAAATCTGTCATTTATAAAAAAATATTTTTTTTTTTTAAATTGATCAAAACTAAAAAAATGCGAGTTTTCGTACTTTACTCGTAAAACCTGAGATTTTAAAGATGTATTTAAATAACAGTCTATATAGTATAATGTTTTACATAAAAAAGTTTAGGATATGCTTTCGTAATAGTTTTGGAAGGTAGGGCGCTGTCGTATAGGGTGTATGTCGAAAATTTCGGTTTTTTGTCTGTTTTTATCAAATGGTCAATGCTATCGAAAAAAAATGTTTTAAGTATTTGTAGATTATGTCAAAAATTACTGTTTTCTGTACTTAATACTTTTGAAAATAGGTTTTTGACAAATATTTTAGGCAAACCTTATAGTATAGACCATCATGTTCTCCAAAAAAGATTTTTTTCGTACTTGCTATTATTTAGAAGATGTTGCGTTCCTGCGAGAGGACTATATCGAAAATAATGCTCATTTTGTCTGTTATCCTTAAACGGTTAAGGCTATAGAAGAGATGTTTCTGAGTTTTTATATATAACTTTTTTTTTACAAAATAAAAAAAACATTGATTTTTCATTTCTAAATGCCATTATTAAAAAAAAAATATTTTTTGAATTTTGTCAAAGATCAAAAATTACTGTCTTAGGTTCTTAACTATTAAATATGTGCATTTTGCTAAAAAAATTAACTTCATCGACTATTATGCAATCTAAAAACTGA
This sequence comes from Meliscaeva auricollis, assembly GCA_948107695.1. Taxonomy (NCBI): domain Eukaryota; kingdom Metazoa; phylum Arthropoda; class Insecta; order Diptera; family Syrphidae; genus Meliscaeva; species Meliscaeva auricollis. Next base: position 110,901,662 of record OX403616.1, on the reverse strand, counting down.
GTTTAAAATATTTAACAAAAAGCGCATTTTATAAGAGCGAAGTACAGAAAACCGTAATTTTTGACTTTTAACCAATTCAAAAATTTTCGTGAAGAATTTTTTTTTAGCTTTTTGCTATTTTCATTGTAACGGGTGTGACACGTTTTTTAAATTTTTTTTTTAATCTTATCTTCTGTATTATTCATCCAATAAAGTATTTAAACATTTTAACATCTAATAAATCCAGTTTTTTTAATTGTTTTCAATATTAAATGTATTGCAACTTTGTAACAACTATTCCTAATATAAGATTTAACGGATATGTCTTTCTAATGTCACACCATATACATAAAATTTATTTACATAGCATCAAGCCTTTGTCGCTTTGTCACGCGGCAGCGCGTCACTTTTGTTTTGCCAAGCCTTTAAAGTATTTAACTACTTTATGGAATGAATAGTACAAAAGATATGAGTAAAAAACATGAACAATGTGTCACACCCGTTATAATGGAAATACCATTTTGTAAAAAAAATTACTGGGCTACTGTAGAAAAAAATAAAATTCACGACTGGGTTTGCAAGTAAATTTCTGTGTTGATTCTTATGTAAAGTATTTAAAAATAAATAATTTTATGAGAAATGAAAAAAAAAAACATAAAAATCATTACTAAAAAACTTTTTAAAATCCATTTAACACCAAACTTATGCATCTTTTAAAAAGATGAATTTTAAGTTTAAAAATAAAGTTGGTGTTGAATTTTCTAGGAAACATGAATACAAATTTAAAATTAAAGTTTCATAAAAATCAAGCCATTTTCGGGTTTTTCAAAAATTTATTTAAACAGTAGGTATTATGAAAAATGATACCTTTTACCTTTATGCCTACTAGTTAAAAAAGGTATTTAGTTATAAGTGATTCTGTCAAATGCATTTAGTAAAACGTAATTCGGTCAAACGTGATTCGAGCAAACATAAATCGGTCAATCGTAGCCAACCCTTTTTGTTTCTATAGTATAATTTTCCAAAAAAACCTACAATGTTATTGCACTTTAACTTCCAAATTCCCCAGCAACGGGGAAGCTCTAAGAGTATAACGACCTTATTATTGACTAATTTCAAAATTAGTTTCATCTTAAAACTATGTAGTTTTTGAACCTTATAAGTTCAAAAATGGCATATTCTCTACAAATTGGTATTATTTTTGAAACTTTTAACATTTAAGACTTCGGATCTGAAAATATTTTTCTTTAATATTAGGTTCTTATTCGTCAAAATATTGGAACATTTAAGCTCCATAAAACTAGTTTTGCTACGAAATTAGTTTTTAAATTAGTCAATAATATGGACGTCAGATTTTCCAATTTTCTAAAATGTTCCAATTTTAATTTCAGTGTAAAACAATGTATAATTAGTAAATTAGTTCTAACAAAGCAGGTGCAACAATGTTGCACCTATGTTATTTTGTCATGCTGGGTGTTACCATCATGATGCACACGCTTTGATGATTTGTTTTCTTTTTTGTTCAACTGACGACGATTTATCTAAATATCTTTCATTTGGTTTAGCGCGCCTGCATCATGCAATGTTAAATATCGAAATGGAGCTAGGTTGTAATAAAAAGCCCAACATTATTTTTTTTTTTGCAATTCCGGCCAAAATTGTTGAACGAAAACAATAATAGTTGCAGGCTAACCACAAAACACATAATTCATACCATTTACGACGACAACACCACTTTGTTGCTCATTCCAAAGTATCTTTTTGTCCTTATCTGTATCGCAGCATCCGCAACCGAAACAGAACCTTAATAGACTGAATAGTGGCGTTGCAAACGCTCATTACCCCGAAATGCCATAAGTATTTCGTCAGTTGATCATTAGACTCAAATTGTAGCCAATAAAGAGTCTTGGTCGCACGAGTGTTTCCTAAAAAGTTTAGCGAGGTCATGGTACAAAGCTTATTTACTCGCATGCTGCTTGGTATAATAAAGCTAACGATTAAACTGTACTCCTTAGACTATAACGTCACGATGACGACGATGACGACGACGACGCGTCACACATATTCTGCGGTGACGAAGGCTGAATTCAACAAATTATTATTGCAGGCTGTTAATTGACCGCAACTTATTAAGGTAACTTGGCCCGGAGCCTCAGTTGTTAGCTTGGGCTGTCTCAAGAAATGAAATGCCAGTCAAAGGATGAAAGTTGTATGGCAGAAAATTAAACTTTTATCGCCTTTTGTATGCTAAATTGACGCCGCCACGGTGAGGATATCCGAAGATTATGAAGCTATGCAGAGAATTACTTGCGAGATGGACTTGCGGTCAACCTCATCGAGCTGTCATGTCACCCAGACTTACATGCCAATGTCGATAATATTGAACGAAGGATCATTATAAGTCGAACCCAAACTGATTGGGAGGGCATCAGTCAGCATTCTCACTCATTCTCTTGCATTTTGCACTCGTTGATTTATAATTGAAAAGATTTTAACAAGGTTGAAGGTGAGGGAGATTGAATGAGTTTCTTGCGGATTATATGTCAGATCGCAGATCACGTCGTCGTCGTTGGATCATGGATCGATAATGATTATGTGGGGATCAGGCAAAGTCCTGCTGTGGGTGTTAAGCTCATTTAAAATGCTTTGTTGTGTTGATGGTTTGATGGATCGTTAAATTGAGTATGACAACAACTAAAGGTGAAGTTGGTATGGGAATGTTTATATTCGATGAATTTTTTATGCTGATTATTTTTTACAAGAAAATAATGTATTTTTATGAGATTTTTTTTTGTGCTTGTTATTGTGCGTCTACCTACATAAAAATAAAGATATCTATAGGTATGCCAGAGTAAAATATTTGCGTAGAATGATTGCGGCCAACAGTCTTCAACAGACAAATCCCAATTACGCTGAACTAAATAGTATGAATAAAAATTTTAGAAGGAGAGTTACGTCATTGAGCAACTAATAAAAATAAAAAAAAATTATTGTTAACCTCATGAAACTTGTCAAAATCCTTACATTTGAACCCAACATAATGTTGGAGAATCAAAAGAGACCATACAAATATTTTGGGTGGAAGGGTATTTTTTGGTGGTAAAGAGGGGGGAGTTGAAGACTAAAAAAAAATACAATAATTATAGTTTCATATATAACCCCATGATACATGATTTTGAAGTATTTTTGTATTCTTAATGTAAAAACAAGCAACACCAAGTCAACACGTTATACTCCATTTTAAGCAAAGGTGTCTGTATTTTTGCCTTAACATTGAAAATGGAACACAAATCCATGAAAAAAAGATAATACCCTTTTGAAATTTGTTAAGATGGTTTCATTTGGAAGAAGAAAAAGATAGTCTTTACAAATATTTTTGATTAAAAGGTGTTTTTTTAGGGGAAAAGTTATTGATGAAAAAGGTACCACAGCTTCTGACTTAAAAATGATACATTTATGAAACTTGGTAAGAATGTTACATTTGACATAGAAACCAAGAGAACGAAGAGTCTATACAATTATTTAGAGTGAAAGAGTGTTTTTTTTTAAGAGGAACGAAAATATTTGAAAAGCAGTGACAAAAACTAGAAATTATATCCCCATGAAAATGATTAAAAATATTTTATAAGCCATTGTAATGAATCTAAAGAGAACATAGAAATATTTTAGGAGAAAGGATGCTTTTTTTTGTTAAGAGTAACGCAAATCTATGTATGCCCAAGAAACCAATGAATGGTACTTCACAAGAATCAGTATAAATATTTCCTTTTTCATGGTAACTAAGAACCAGATGACGTTTGGCGATTTTGCTTTCAGTGAAAATCACCTGGACTTTTTGTTTTAATGAGACTCATAAATTTTAGCAGAAATCTTTTGAGAACTTATAGAAGATTTTACAATACAAATTCTACATGCTATACGCTATACCTATTTCTTGTACAGATTCTGTAATACAAATTGTTACACACACATAATCACTCAGAAAATTCTTACATTAGTTTAGATTTTCTGCAGATAATCGAGTGCATAAAATGCTATCAAATGAATTTTAAAATATTGCTGTGAACAGTAAAAGTTGATTGGATACTTACCTACTTACATCCTTTGGCCTAAAGGAATATCATTGAGCGTTCTTTTTATCGAAGTTTTGAAATTTCATAATAAGCGACAATTTTTTTTTTTAAGTATTAATCCAGTGTTTGTAAAATATTATATATAATCGAAGAAAAACTGCCTATATGGTCTAGAAGTGTTTGAAATACTATTCAACAGCTTTTATACCGTTAAAAAGTTAAATGACATAGAATACTTTTGACGTTTGACCTTTGACGAAAATAAGATATGCCTATCTTTTGACTTTTCTGTGAGTACTAAATATCTCGATTAGACGTTTTCGAGTTATTGAATTTTTGTCGCAAACGGCAGTAACGATTTCGATTAAACTTGATGCATGTTGTGTAATAGGTGATTGTGATTTCTAGTAGTGTTTTTCCTAAACAATGGAAAGATTCTTTTATCATCCCTATTCACAAAAAAGGCTGCAAAAATGACATCTCAAATTATAGACCCATTACCAAACTCTCCTGCATACCTAAACTATTTGATAGCATTATTTATGAGTCACTGCTTCTTCATTGTCGATCTATTTGTTCACCCAAACAACATGGATTCTTGAAAGGGAGATCCACAACTACTAACCTCACTGAATTTGTTTCCAAGACGTTATGTGCCTTAGAACAAGGAAAAGAAGTAGATGTCATCGCCACCGATTTCAGTAAAGCTTTCGATAAAATCTCGCACAATATCATACTGTTCAAACTAAAAAAGCTCGGTTTTCCTCAACCATTCATAATATGGATTAGGTCCTACTTAGTGGACCGTCAGTACTCTGTTCTTTTTAGAGATTGTTTGTCCAAACCCATTTCCGCTTTGTCCGGTGTCCCCCAAGGTAGCCATTTAGGTCCACTTATATTTGTTTTAGCCATAAACGACGTCGAACTGATTTTTTCTAAATGTGATTTAGAAATCTTTGCCGATGATATGAGAATATCAAAAGTAATTTCTTCTCCTAGTGATGCCCTCTCTCTGCAAAGTGAGCTAAATTTTTTCTTTACATGGTGCCAAAATAACTTTTTAGAGCTTAACATTCAAAAGTGTCAGGCCATAAATTTTTCTCGTAAACGTTCCATTCCTTTTCAGAGGCAATACCTGATTAATGACCAACCTGTTCCTTTTGTTACTTCCATTAGAGATCTGGGTATCATTCTTGACACTCAACTCAATTTTCGCGCCCATTATGACAAAATTATCAGTAAGGCTAACTCAGCTCTCGGTTTCGTTAGACGTTGGTCTAAAGAGTTTTCATGTCCATATGTTACCAAAGCCCTTTATGTAACTTTTGTGAGACCACTCCTCGAATACGCCTCTCAAGTCTGGTCACCGTACCATCAAGTCCATATTGAGCGTATTGAAGCTGTTCAGCGCAGATTTTTACGTTTTGCCCTGCGTGGCCTTGGCTGGGACGACCCGTTCAACCTCCCTCCTTACGAAGAACGCCTTAAACTCTTAAACTTGCAGACCCTTCAATCGCGCCGTGATATTGCTGATATTCTCTTTGTTCACCAACTCTTAAATGGTGTCATTGACTGTCCAAATCTGCTCCAAAACTTCTGTTACAACACAAATCCTCGCCAACTCAGATCGGTTCCTCTTTTTCCCTTATCCTACCACCGTACTGATTACGGCTTTCATGAACCCTTGACTCGTATGCAACGTAAAGCAAACAATTCAAATTCTTTTGACACCAATTTGAGCAAGTCCGCTTTAAAACACACTCTCTTCAACTCACTACGTTAAACCCTTTCCTTACTCTATTTAATTTTTTAACATGACTATAAGATGCCTTTTCCCTATCTTAATTTTAATTTTTAGTATTAAGTATTTTTTAGTTTCGCTTGTATTAAGCTAATAAATAAATAAAATAAAATAAGATTGTAACAATACTGCGTTTTTAGTTTTTCTCAAAAAAATCGAATAACGGAAATATAATGAACACACTTTTTAGGAATTTTTTCATAATTTTTTGTTTTTTTTTCCGTATATATCATTACTGGCTCAACTGATTTCGGTTAAAATTTGTCACCAGATTGTTCACATCATTTTAAAATGTATTGTGTACTTAGTTTTTCGAAAAAAAAGCTTTTAAAAATTAAGCAAAAACTGATTTTCATACAAAAAGATATAATAACTTTGCGATCCAGACGTGCATTTAAGCCCACTGTTGTTACAAAAAATCGCAAAGAAGTAAATACTTGACGTTACTCTAACTAGTAACTCAAATACTATTCTAATAGAACAGTGGAGTGTATTAAAAGACGAATCATTTTCTGACCACAAACTCATAGAATTCTAAATACCTGACACCATAGATCCTACTAAACCTTTTATATAGAACCCTAGAAAAACCAACCGTGAAATTTTTAACTGGGTAGTGGAGACCGAAATGGCGAAACTCACCCACAAATGAGATGCTAGAACCTGAGATTATAGACAAAGCTACTGATAGCTTCACTATCATTATTAACATATATGTACTTACAGCTTTTTCTTTAGCAGTTAATATGAAGACACATACGTAGATTTAGCTCTATGGCCCTTCAACCATAACAAACTTCACTAACAATCTCAAGAAAAACTCTCGGATTTCAATTTCTTTCATAATTTAAATTTAAATAGGCATTGTTCAAGTATCAAGTATTCCTACCTAACCTATATGTCATGGAAATATGGGTAACATGCTCATTATAATCCCCAACTCGCAGTCCCCAATTAGAATTTAATCTTCTCCATCTCGATGAAATGCATGTGATATCAGCTCAGTCTATAATTTCATTCGTGGGAGCATCATCAAAAATGTAATTGAAACACATTTATCAATTTTACAATCTGGAAAAATTGAAAAAAGTGAAATAATTAAGCTCGAACGTCATGTATACCTGCTCATCAGTTTTCAAATTCGATTTGATTCCTCACATAAAGACACTGAAATACAATATCTGTGGAACACACACGTGCGCGCTTTATTTCATTGCAATTAATTTAATCTCGAGCAAATAAGTACAACTTTCCTTTTTTTTTATTTTATTATTTCTCTTAGCAAAACGACAACAACGGCAGCAAAGCCCATAAAAAATAAACAAACAGATTATTTTCCTGTCGTTAATTCTGAGGGTTGTTTAGATACTCACTCCTACTTACATTGTTTATTTTTCAGTTCAAGCGGGAAGCGGTATAAAGTGAAAGTCTCAAAGGCAACCAATCAAATTGAATTCGCCAGCCACCACAAAGTCGCTTGTTTTCGCTACATAAAATTGAATTAAATTTCAGATCCGGCTTTGTGACACAACACGAAAACGAAAACACCCTTGCTCGCATACTCTCGCACCCTTGTTCCATTTAATGCCAACTACTTTATAGATGCACGGCAAAATGTGTTTCTATAAAAACAAATTTCATTCGGGTCCAACCGACCGAATGATACGAGGGTGACACTTCCACAGGAAGAACAACATCCCAGAAGCATATTATCCGGACCGGATCCCCTCTTATACAGCGAATGACTAAAATAGACAACCGAAAAGGAAAAAACCTGACTTGAATATAAATAAAGACTCTCGATGGATAGCATCGGATGATAGGATATGGCACATGGGACTGAGATTCGGGGATGATTTCTCGCATCATGACCTTTCAATCGAAGCCTAATGCGGATAAATGATCTGACAATTACGACCAGCAGGAGACGTATTTCGAGGTGTCAGTCAATTTTGTGTTTTTGTGGCCACCATTATCCTGGCAGATGAGCCTGCTGGTTCTTTGTGTACTTTAATGTACTACATTTTTCATGGAGGGAGATGGAAGTAAATAATGTACTTTCGAGCCTTGGAAATGTCAAACACAAACAGGGGATATATAAGAGATGGTATGAATAAAAACGGGATTGTTGACATATTTAGGGATGTTTTATTGGCTTAAGGGTCGCAGCAAGGAATCATGTTTCCTTTGTAAAGTGTTGATTGATACACACGAAGTTATTGTAGCGTGGTGTTACAATGGAGGGTTTGTTGTTTTGTTGGGAAATGATGAGGCGGTATGGATGCTGAAGGATTTAAATTAAACTTGTATTCAGTAAAAAAATGTTTTTGTCAGTGAAGAGATATTTGGCAATAAACCACTAAACGTTTTGCAAGGATAAACAAAGCAACAAAAAGAAACTCGTACTTATTATCAAGCATATTAGAGGCAATATAACACCAGCGCTAGATAGTAATATAAAAGAGTGTAGGTAAAGGACTCGAACAATCAATCACTGCAATCTATATGGTGTAACATCTACACCTTCTTGATCGTCCTGATACTAACACTCACATCACTTCACTCGACAGTACCAGTAAATATCGTTTTTTATAGTTTGAAGCCTACTGAGTAATTAATTCATGTAAGGATATGCAAAAGTCTAAGTTACAAGATATTGGAAGTATTCAAATAAGATAAAAAAATCCAAGGGCTCACAGATAAAAAGATCGATATTTCTTAATTTACGTCTTGGTTAATGACACTTTTTTAAAATTGTCGAAAACTTTCAACAAGAGCCAAAATGCTGTTTTTACAAAAAAAATATTACTTTTTGCATTTGACAAACTAAAATTGTTAATAAATAAAATAAACCTGCAGGTTTTTTTTGGTCTGTTACACAAATGGCTTTACAAAACAAAAATAATAATAGGAACAAAAGTATTTACAATTTTTTGGCATATGAGTTATCTATGATCAAATAATTTTGGAATAATTATAGTTCACGGGATCAAGTGTCTTTACTATATTTTTGGAAAATAATTCCTGACACAGAGGTGTCTATTTGTGAGTAACAAGTTAAACGAGGGTGTTGAATATTCACCTCTCAGAAGCTAGGGACTAGGAACAACGTTGTGATCCAAAGTATCGCATATCCCCCAAGTTTTCCCAAGCCTTCATCAATCAATTTTAAAATCGAGTTTGTTATTCAACTCTTTTGTTTTTTTTTTTTTAAATTGATTGCCTAACGACTGAATTAATTGGCATACTTTTCACCAAATCGAATGATATATTTTTCTTTTGTACATTATTTATATGGGAGAACACAGTTTGAGCTGTTCGTCAAATGTTGGTAGTATACTTTATACTTTGAAAAGTTTTTAGTATTATAAAGTTAAAATTGCCACATTTTAAATTTTTGAAAAAAATCGGTGTTTTTGCTAGATAATAATATAGATCTGCATTTATACCCAATATTCAAAAGAGTATCAGTACATAAGCCAAGCAGAAACCCACATTTTGCACAACTGTATACCGAACCTTGATTCATTAGGTAAAGTTTGGGCATTATGGATCAATTTACATTATGGCACAATGTACACTGGCTGTGGCTGCATAAAACTGTACAAAACTTGTAGAAAATTATTGCACTTTTTTTTAGTTTTGGGATATTGCCGTACTGGGTAACCGGACTGGGGACGTGTTCAGCCTTAATTGTTTAAACAATTTACCTTGTAAAATTTTTTTTCTTGTATAAAACTTTACAAAACTCGTGGATCAGATCCGCATTTACTTTTTTTTCTATTTGGGATGTGCCGGGCTGGCTGTGAGTTTGGTGTATATAAAGTGTTCACTTAGGCTCAGGCTACGTACAACTAAAAAAACGGGATTTCCTTTAAGAAAAAAAATAGTTTTTAGTTACTTTTTTTCAAAAAATTATAAATTTTATTCTTCTTAAACAAAATCTTTTAAGAAAATGTAGTAACCAGGTTTACGTAGAAACGGGACGGTATGTATTAATTCAGTTAAAGCGTTGTAAAAAACTGCTTTAGCTTGCGCGCAGAGGGACTTTCAGTTTTTTTGTTCATGGATCGATTAAGGTTCATTTAAAATCACCACCTGACAGCTCTTTTTACCAAAGTTATGCAGAATATCCCAGTTTCACTGTGATATAATGCAAAAAAACTAAAAACCGAATGGTTCACTATAACATTTCTTTGATTTAAGTGGAATTTCTTTTTATACAAATGAATTCGTACGAAAATGCAGCCCGTCCAAGCCAGTTCTTTGTTTAGAAAAAAAAACTTTTTCTTAATTATTTCAAAAAAAGTTCATATTGTGGTACACATCGTTTTTACTAATTTAGTAGTTATCTTTTCACTCTCCACAATTAGAAGAAAAAATTATCTCTTTACGACTAATAGAAGTCCAGATATCCAAGATTGAACACAGGCATTTCGTAGCGAAAACACAAGCAAAATTTCGTTTTTAGCGAATATCTTGGCTCCAACATGTTGCATTGGCAAAAATAAAAGCACAGAAAAAAGAAAAAATTATCTCTTTACGACTAATAGAAGTCCAGATATCCAAGATTGAACGCAGGCATTTCGTAGCGAAAACACAAGCAAAATTTCGTTTTTAGCGAATATCTTGGCTCCAACATGTTGCATTGGCAAAAATAAAAGCACAGATTGTTTGTTTTACAATTTGCTATAATTTAAGTGCATTTTTTTTTAACATTTCAATTATAAACTACAGTTAGTTAGAGTAAATTTGGAACCCTTAATATTCCCTACTAATAAAACAAAAGTAATTCATGTTTTAGGAAAAGTCTAATTCACACGTAATTTAAGGCTTACAAATTAAATAAATTTAAATCACCTATAGATGTGCTATTTTCAACAAAATTAAGAAAAAAGTTAAGTAAACCTAAATGTTGTTTATTTTTTATGTGCTTGAACAAAAAAAAATGCACTTTTGTGCATAACATATGGTAATAAGAGATATCAGGTGGTGCAAATTTGGGTTTAAGCTTTTCAAATGAACCACTATCGATCCATGAACAAAAAAACTGACAATGCCTCTGCGCGCAATGTCAAATGACGTATTAACTTAACTATATCAATCAAATTTTTGTTTTAAGCTTTGTTGTTGGTTGAGTGATTAAAGAAACTAGATACAATTTTGTCATATATTCCTAATTCCTAAACGAAAATTAAAAAGTTCGTTATATCTCTTCTTTTGTGAGATATAAAAAATATAACAAAAATACTCAGATTTATAGATATATAGATTATAAGGTGTTAAAAATTTTATATTCATAATACTCTCATAATATTCACCCCTTTATTAGAATTCGACGAATGCGTTGCAGCAGGATTCGCACATATTTTAGCAGGTGAGGAAGTGTGTTAATGGAAAGGGCAAGGTAGTTCCTCGTATTGATAATATAGTTCACCCTGCAAGTTAATTATTGCTTTAAATGCGAACGCGAACCTCGCTAATCAAGCTGACTCCCCAGGAGTAAAGTATTGCGAACTCCATAATAGGCATGAATAATTTGACTTGAATTTATTAATTTATTTTAATTGTGTACTTTCTTTAACAGAAACAAATGTTAATTTAATTGGAAAACTACAATTGAAAAGCTTTTGCTCCTTTCCACCTTTTTAGTTAAGTATTAGCGGAGTGCGAATTAAACCAAAATACTAGATTTTGAAAAGGTTGTAAATTGTATGATTTTAAACCTAAAATTGACAACACGGCCGCGTTCCTTAAAATAAAGGCTTTTTCGTAAAAAAATGAAAATTTCGCTTATGTTGTTTTAACAATCATCGATTCACTCATAGTTTTCTTTGATTTTCTTTGATACACCTAAACCTTAAAAACTAAAATCAAGTTTGCTGCTCAGCTCTTTCGTTTTTTTTTTAATCGACCGTATATATGGCCTGAATTCATTTGTAATAATAAGGCTTCACACATCAAGATGATCATTTGCAATGTATTTTTATTCTACTAAAAGAAAACTACAAATTAAATTAATTGTAGATGTAGTATTTTAAGCAGGAAAGAGTGGGATAAGAAGAGTAATATTTGACTTAATTTTCTAATTTTCTTATAAGACTTTTTAAATTATTAAACAAAACCTCATTTAAATTTAAGAACAATACTTCAGATAGAGAAACAACGTAATCGATTACCAAAGCTAAAACATATTCAAGTTGTTAACCACTCGCATGTGAAGTGAACAGATTTTTTTTAATTAATTTGGACCAGCTTGAACCATAAAACAAGAGAACATAAAAATTAAAATGACTGCATCATTGCCACTGTGTTGATCAAGCGTCTAAAACTACAAGTATACTCTAAAAGGTCCTTATTACAAAAGCTTAAGCTTCATGTGTTAATTTATGGCACCTCTGTATAGATATTTAAATATTATCAGTGTCAAAAGTAAACAAAAAATATTTATCCATCAGTTAGCATCTTTGTTTCATTTAATTAATAAGACACAGAAAGAACCATACAATTTTTAAATTTAATTTGACAAAAACAAATCAAAAATCCAGTAGCCATACACTTTAGGTAGTAAAAACAAGCACGTTCAAAGAAAAGAAACTATTGTCTTGCACAATTCAAATAATGAACACATCAATAAAAGAGAAACTCTAATTAGTACCGCAGCATTGTTGTACGGATCTTCGAATATCAATTTAAATTGATTAAATCAATTGGCCGCACTGATGCGATGTTATAAAATCCAATATCTGAGTGGAATCACTACAACCATATCCATGTGGCATTCATTAATAAAACTCGCTAATTTCCATCTTATAACTCGAACTCCACACAATTATTGATAAAAATACCTTTTCTTCATCTAAAATAAAAAAAATAAAAAAAAAATAAGAAAACGCTTTTAATTATCACTCGTCTTGAATATTGAGGCTATAAAACTTACCCAAGATGCCTTTTATACAAGGAACGAGTTGGAATAATGCAGTCGATCGACCAACTTTAAGTCAATCATTTGCGGTATCAATTAGCACTTCTGTGTGGCAGAGGAATCTAGCTATCAAATAGGTATAGGTTTGAGCTAGGTAGGTATACCTACTTGGTGGACACTTAATAATTTTGAGCTTCTATGGAATGTGAAAACGTTCGACTGCGGCCGGCGCACCAATCAACTTAATTAGTTGAACATCGCTCGTCCACCTTTTGGACTTCTCTTACAATTATTTCAAGCCTTCCCCCTATACTATGTGGATAGGTTCCAGCGTACCTAACCCAAACCCATTCGAAGACCCACCATAACGTCGCACTCTCTTTGATCTCGTGCCGAACTCATCTTATCGTGGGCTTGTTGCAGCCAATCATGGAACAGGAATCTTCGATGGTGAAGATCGGCCGCCATCGGCGATGTTGGAGAAACTCATTAGTGGGGGATCTCGCGGTGAGGTTTGGACATTCCTCCTCCGATTGGCTGCACAGAAAAAGGTTCAATTTGTGGGTTCGCTCTTTGTCCATGATGTTCATTGCAATTGAACTAATGAGGCTCCTCAGTATAGTTGCACATTGAATTATTCAGAGCTAAATGGCGGCTTTGTACATGATGCATCATAAACAATGTTTGCAAAAAGTCCTAGTTCACGAGTGGGTAATTGTTTGCTAAGCCAGTAATTATAGGGAGTTAATAGCGATTGTGCAACCAGCTTTACTAATCTAGTTAATTATATAGGAATTATAGAACACCTATAGCTCCAATGCATAATGGTGCTTAAAAGATCATAAAGATTATGCGAAGTGCAGGAGTTTAACAAAAATATAAAACTTTTCACTTGGCTAGGCTAGGCATGATTCATTTTCTTGCTTATAAAAATTAAACGACCAAATAATTGATATTCATTTAAAAATATTTACGTAATTTCAGATTGAATACAATCAGTAATAATAATTGTACTTCCATAACTCTTTAAATTATAAAGTAGTCGTTGGTTTGCATTTTTTAATACAAGATGTGCCATAAAGTTTTAATTTTATTAGTCAAGTTCTCTAACAACTTTGGAACTGCACACTTTTTAACAACAGTCAGATTATTTTCGACAAAGTTTTCAATCTGCATAATATACAGAATAATTGTAAAACAAAATTAGTAAATTTTCTGTCTCACTCCATTTTGTTCCAGGGTTAATGCAAACAGTTGTTCTAATAGGAAAACTTGGACTGGTGGAAAACAAAAGAGCTGAGCAACAAACTTGAATTTTTGAATTAGGGCCAGTTATGACATCCTTAAGATGTTTAGTATTTTTAATTTTGTGTCTTTCAACAAAATCTCTCGATTCTTTAATAGATAAAAGCGATTGAGAAATTAAACCTATGTTCAAGAAGCATGCTATTATTAAAATAAATTGGCATACAAAAACATTATTGACCATAACGATAAAATTACCTTTAATTTGATGTATCACACATAACTGTACATGCTTTAAAAGCTCTACAAACTTGAAAAGAGTTTTATCAAAATTCAACAAAATTGTCTACTTTGGTCGTCGACCAGCCACCAATGGAGAACGGTACCGTTGGCTCACAAATGGAATCGAGATGGTTCGCTTATAAAATTTGTAACTTTTTTGTTTACTGTTGGATGTTAAAGATTGAGGTGTCTTAATTTATTTGAAATATCAATCTACAACATATTGTAATTTTTATTCAGTTACACATAAACAAATCAAAAAACGTAATGGAAAAATCAATTTTTTTTTTATTATACAAAATGGTAGGAAATATTTTTGAATTTCATAGAAAAGTGTAAAACAAAATTGTTGGTGCAAGTGTCCTTGACTGGCAATTATAATTTTGAAACATATAAATGCATATTTACAGATTTTAGACAGAAAAATAAAAAAAAATAGATACATAACTTTAGTTTTTGTTGCAGGATTTTAATAAATTAAACAAATTCTATTAGATAAAATGTTGGACTATAATTCTGCAAACAAATATTGGACAGTTATTGTTTTAAACATTGCCACAGAGGTCGTTAGGTAAAAATATGTTTTTATTGAATGGGTTCAAATTATAAAATTTAAAGAAAAATGTCAAGATGCATTCCTCTGAAACAACACGATGCAAAGGATATTAATTAAATTAAAAACAAACTGTAAATGATATATTACAGAGAAAACATCGGACAAAATAAATTTTTTATGCTTTTTTGACCAATTGTACTATTCATAACATCTGACTATGTCTTTTTAAATAATTATAATTAAAATGTCAACAATTATCAATTATATGAAATATTTGAATTAATTTCACAATGAAACACACACACAAATATGCACACAAAAAAATGATAAGAAAGTACTCACACCTTTTTTTTATTTTTAATTCTCAATTAATATGAACATCTTTTGAGAAGTTTTAACCAAAATCCGTCAAGTCGCTTACGCACGAAAAAAAAAACATTATTTCAAAAAACAGGGACTCTGTTAAAAAGGAATGACCCGATATCAATACCTACTTACCTGGGCAGAGTACATCCATCCATCTTACAGCTGAATCGCTTCATAACAAATTTTTGAGTACTTACATTACTACACTTACAAATATATACATACTTATTTATGAATTTTTATCGCTAAGTTTTGTTAAGCATTTCGGTTTCTTTTTAGAGGCTAGCGCAAAACTTTCGTTTGACATCAACGGTGTACTACATAAGCTTCAGTCAGAGATTTATTATTTCAGTCGAGTCATTGATTTCAGAAAATAGAGAGAAACTGGTGCGATTTTGATATTTTTTTGTTTTATATTCTTTAAAATCTGATACCTTTTGGAGTGAGGATTTAAATAAAGTAGACCTCGTGGCGAAAAAAAATTTAATGTAAGAATTGTAAGCGGTAAAAAGATCTAGAAATTGTGTTCACAAATTTTTTCTATATAGCCTCCACAATATTGCAGAAAATGCCAAAAACTAATTTTTTTATTAATCAACAACAACAACTTGAAAATACTACCACTAACATGGCTAGAGTTAAAGCTATTTCGAGGGTGCCAATCCTCTCATCAGACTCCTTTTTCCCGTCAATTCTATTCTGTTTGTGGTGCTAAACCTTAAAGTTATTCATTTAAATCGAAAAACTTTCCTCCTAGCGCAGGTAGAATTCGAACCCACGCAAGCTTAGCTTCAGAGGTCAGTACGCTACGCACTACGCAACGTCATCCACATGCTTTGCTTCGACAAATCACCAATTGTAGGAATAACGTTTATGCATGTATAGACAAGAGACATGCATTTTTAGAAGTTCCTACAACTACAAGTACATATATGCTATTACTATTCGTCTCTTTCATGTTTCTTTCAGTACTTTGACTAATTTTGTTTTTTTTTTTTATTTTTATCTTTTTCAAAAATGGTTGATTTTTATGAAACTTGGTATGTAGGTATATTTTTCACTTATAAAAACTTTTTATCAGCAAAAAAAATATCCTAATTCTTCATCAAAAAGTTGACAGCTAAATTTTGGATTTTTGAAAATTTTGGGATGGATTCTTTTTGGTTGATTGAAATATAAATATTTGAGAGACATCAGGTTTTGAGTTTTCGAGCAATCTACCACTCAAAAATTTCGGTTGCAAGGAAAACAATCCTTTATGATATTGTACAGTTTTTCTGCAACATTTCATTGTGGACATTAACTTATGGACTCATGACCCTGTGCCTCTCAATTCAAACTAAGTATGCATTTTATTTTTATAAAACTGCAAAATGATGCTTAAATTCAATCCTACATGGATTTTTCTAGAATTTTCCTCCGTTTTGTTTGTACTCTAAAGCTAAGTTTACTATCCATTATTTTTAAATGTTTTGGGTTTTGTAAAATCGACCAAACATTAAAAAACAATTATTCGAATCCGTTTTGCTTCCGATATGCCCAAAAATATCATTCAGCTGCCGCGCCACTAGCCGCGTTGCAATTATTTCTACCCCTAGATCAATTGCCATTAGATGCAACCCCTAATTACAAATTTGTTAGACCCGAACAGAACACATCAACCATCATTGGCAAAACAAACTTCTGTGGTTGCGAGTAGTATCTTTACCGCTCCTGCTGTCAGAAAAGAAATCCTTTTTTTAACAATTTATTTAACAAAAATAGATAATAAAAAAAAATTAGAAAACCCCTTTAATTTGTCTATTTGTTCTGGAAAAAGACAACAGCTTGGATAAAGAGGTTTACCATCATCATTCCATTATACGAAGCCCACCGCTACCATTATATACCACACAATGAAGTCATTCTTCCAGAAATTAACCCATCAGAGAATCCCATTTTGGATCACACGTCAGATGGTGCGTGAACAAAAAAATGAAAAATAAAAAGCAAAAGACCCAAACCAGAACAAGAACACCCAAATCGATCGAGGAGGACAATCCCTTCGCACAACACAAACACACCTAAATGCGGGCCCGTTTTTTGTTTCGTATTTTTTTTTTCAGGGTTCCTTATTTTTTTGAAGCCTATTCCATAATGTGTTTCATAAAAAGGTAATTTCGTGGTGATTCCGATGATGAATCGGTCCCCGTGGCCATTAGCCGACGATTATAAACAAATTTCCGCGCAGGAAATGGAAAATGAGCCTTTTGTGGCGTTTTGTTGTTCGGGAATTGAGCGATAAATATTATTTGTTGATGACTGAAACCAATAAGCGAATGAATACTCTTTTTCTTCTTGTATATTTCGGCTTCGAGTTTGGATATTTTGTGAGACAAACATCAGAGAAATTGATTAATAAATACTCCAAAAGGAACGGTGAAATCTTGATGAATTAATTTGGGTCTTTTTATATTTAGGTGGCGCGGTCCGACTGGTGGCGGTGCGGTGGTTGTTTATAATATAGATGTCGGGTGTATGTGATCAATGGCGGGCTATTGTGCTTTATCCAATGGGAGACCATTAATATTTCCTTTAGGCAGGCGTTGTTCTCATCAAACAAACGGGGTGATGTTGGACTCAATTACTGTCGAACACGTAAGTTCGATTAGATCTATCGGGTTCGGGGTGGTCCTGTCCTGATATAGCCAAACCAGGCTAGGCCAGGCTAGGCCAAGTCATGAGTATAGCGGGTGTTTCACTATCCATTAAGTGGAACAAAAGTTGCGCTTAATTTATAATTAATCGTTTTTAATTCTTTAGTGGAATTAAGTGAAAGGAATGAGGGTTGATTATTATTATTATTTTTTTATGTTTTTTTAAGAATTTTTGTTTTTGACGTTTAAATGCCTTCCAGGGTGTGGGGACATGTTAATCGAACAATATAATGCCTCTTTTTGTTGGTTTCTTTTGTTCCTAAGTGATATGAAAATCAATTACTTTTAGGGGTAAAAACTTCTCTAGTGAAATTGTTTCTTTGAATAACAAATTGAATGCTTTATTTATGATATTTTTTATCCAAGTTAGATAAGATAATGATGATGGATTTAGTATTACACAAAATTACACACATATTTCAGAAATAGGTACTCAATATAGAAACCAATTTAATATAGGTTATCGTTATGCAGTTACTTTCGCCATAGGAAGGTAAATGTTCAGGTAAAGAATCAAATTGACAGCTCTAAGAGTTCATCTCTCTATAAGTGCAACTCCTCTCACCAGGTACCCACAGCAGTTTTCAGTTATTTTTCTCGGCAAAGACTCTAACGCATTTTTTATTTTTGACTTTCTCACTTATGTGCAAGCACATAGAAAAAAGCCAGACGGATGAAAATGACCCTTACAGTGGTTTCAGGATCTGTTATTTTTTAACGTGAGACCGACAGAATCCCGAAATCCAAAATCCAGAAAGCCCAAAATCCCGAAGACCCAAAATACCGAAAACCCAAAATCCCGAGAGCCCAAAATTCAGAAAACCTAAAATCCCGAAAACCCAATATCCCGAAAATCCAGAATTCCGACATCCAGAATCCCGAAAAATTTTACCAAAATATGTCAATGCTCCAAATTTTATTTTTACTAAACAAAAACAAAAGAATCATTAAACAAATAAAAAAAACAAAAATCCTTCGAAAAACGAAAAAAAATCAGCCAAAATATCTCATATAAATTTAAATTGTATGAAATGCCCCCCGGGATTTTGGATTTTTGGGATTTCAGTTCAAGGGATTTGGACCCCAATCCAAATTTTTCATTTTATAGAATTTTTCGGATTTTTTTTTCTCGGTATTTTGGATTTTCTTAAATATGGGTTTTCTGAATTTTGGGTTTTCTGGATTTTGGGTTTTCGGGGTTTTTCAGGATTTCGGTTTTCGGAATTTTGCCCCAAACACTTTCTAAACATATCATAAATATAGGAGCGTATCGGAATCCCGTTTTTTTAAATCCCGTTTTTCAAAGATCACGAAAAAAAGTGTTAAGATGCCGTCTTCTAAAATACTGTTTTTTTTTTTAATCCCGCTTATTCAAAATTTTGATCTATTTCAATCCCGCTTTTTTAAATCCCGTCAAATCCCGCAAATACCATTTTTTAGAAAACATGGTTATGAAACTAAATAACAAAAGATGTTGGTATATTTGATTTGTTATTATTTTATAAATTAAAAAAAAAACAAAATTTGTCGACTAAAAGAAAATTCATTGTATAATCTAAAATTCTAAATGGTAGTATTAAAGCACTGCAGAAATAGTTTATACAGAAAAAAATATACCTCTTGTTTCTGTTTCTGTTTTTTTCAAAATAGACTACTCTACTACTATCTACTATCTTCTACTAATCGCGCCATTTTTAAAAATAAAACAACTAGTTTTGATTGCAAAAGTGGGATAGTAAGAATCGGGTTTTTTAAAGACGGGATTATAAAAAGCGGGATTATAAGAAAAAGGATTTTAAAAATGGATTTTACAAAACGGGGATATAAAAAGCGGTTTATCGACCCAAGCCCATAAATATGCATCAATTATTGTTTATTATTTACACAAAAATATTCAAAAAAGATATTCAAAAAAAGGATTTTGTTGAAACATATTTTTAGAAATCACACTCAAAATAAAAAAAAAATTAAAACATTAATCTGAAATTTTGCAAATTGCGCCAAATAGATATTCGATTAGTGCCATTAAATTATTTTTCTTGCTCCCCTTTGAAACTGTGTACCTTCTATACATATAAAATGCAAGGACCTCCAACCAAAGGTCAAATGCACATTATTTTTCTGCGTACTTGAGTTCCTAAAGCTAGCGATGTGCAAGTGATTGAATCATTTATCAGTAAGTTGAAGAAACTAAAAATTATTGATATATTTTGCCCAAGCTATGTACTAAAAACTCTTAAATATCGATGACATTTCTATTCAAATACATATTAACAAACAATTCCCTCTCAAATGTTAAGTTGTCATCCAGATGTTACTTTATAAACATCAATCACTAGCCACTCCAACTTTTATAACAAAAGAGGTGCAGAATGACATTTCAATATTTAATCTTCTGTTTCGTCTGAATATGAGGTTAAACTTTCACATTGCCACTCATTATTTTGTATAAAGAGAATAAATTTAAATGAAAACATATCTTCAGCCCATTAACCTCATATAGTCAAGTAATTTTATTCCCTTTGGTATATAAATTACACCAATCAACCAGAACAGAACATTGGTATCGTCAACCAGTCTGTCCGTTTCTCTGTCATTCTTATGTCACATTTGCGGTTCTTTTTCATCACACATTTAGGTGATGCGGAAAGCTTGCGGTTTTATATATTCGCCAGTCCCAGCGCACTAATCACATACAATTAACCCGAAACGTAATTACGACCAATTACATTTATCAGTCGCCAGGGGGCGTTCGTAAGATACAAACAAAAAACGGTATCACTTAATAGCGTGCTGCGGTCATCAGACAAACTTATCCGGATATTAACGGAGAACGACCGATCCGATCGTCTGTGTTCCTAATTTAAAGGGGGAATTTTGTCACTCAACATGTTGTAAATCCGCATGGACATAGTTTTCGAGCTATCTTGCCACGCAAAGTAAAATTGCTTGCCTGGTCCAGTGTCCTCTTGATGGTTCCCAGTTGCCACCCAACCAGCTTATTACAAGAGGCGGCGCGCGGCGCGCACAGTCGCGAATGTGTGCGAATTAAGATGATTCTGTTGTACGGGCTTTGTGGTCGCACAGAAATAACGCGACGGACGATGCGACGTCCTGAGGAGGAGAATATAAAAGCAATTAGATGCTTAAAGCCGTCATGCGTCCAAGACGCTCATGTAGTTAAGGATTTATAAGCAATATTCACGTAGGTAGTTTACACGCGGACCTACCTACATGGTGTTGGTATAATTACCACCTGGAAGCACTTTGATGTTGTGCCGACGAGCTTGCCAACCGGCCAATGTCCAATCCATCGATTTTTAACGCGGAGCTGACATTAATGGGCTTTCGTGGGTAAGTAATGAGATAAGTCTTGCCAACTCTAGAGAGTTATGACAGTTGAGAGACTTGAGTCGCACTGGTGTTGTTGTTATGGTGATGCTGGACATTCTTCACGCAGATATGATGATTTTATGATGCTTAAGGTGACGGCTAAGGTTGTAGCTGCTAGTAAGTGTAGATGTTCCACATCACAAGAGACTATTGGGTGGTTTCGCACAGTCATAATATATGAAAGTACTCTGCGATTTTTTTTTTTATGAAATTGAAGATGGAGTTGTGAGATACCCGAATTTCATTTATTCGTGGTGCCTGCTATACGGTAGGTCTAAAAAGTTTTTCTTTCAAATTGATATTTTATCTATGGGCGGATTTATGAGATTTATGAATGGTTTCCGTTAGTTGAAATTGATTTTATCAAGAAAACCTTCGGAAAAACAATTTGCATGTAGCTACCGGAGTAAAACAAATCCGAAGAAGTGGAAGGAGGCAGGTCTTCTAAAAATATGAGCAATTATATACAATATGAATTTATCGAACGGTTCGGTACAACATTTTACGTCATTTCAAAATATATCATTCCATCGTTATCGTGGACCTGGCCAGAAAATCAGAAAACTTGAAATCATACTAACACATATCAATATCAAAGCATTGAGTATAAGAATTGAAACGTAGCGTCACACTTTCAATTCCCACCACCGTTGAGTAGCATAGTGGTGCTTATTACGAGTTTCAGAGACAAAATTCATTTCCGTGGCAATTTCTTGACAAAAATTGATGAGATTTGGTACACTTACGGCCAATTCCTTGACAAAGTTCTAAAATCAGTTTAAAACTATTATTTTTAGCTCTCAGTTCTCTTAAGAAACAAAAAAAAATAAAAATCAAACAATTTGAGTTTTAATTTTTCTTAAACCGAGTTTTAAGAGATAGTACTTTGTCAAGAAATTAGCCGTTAGAAATTTAATTATGGAGAACACAAAAAAGTCTGCCAACAAAATGGCGGCTCCAATATGGCGGCTGAAATAAAAATGATTCACTGAGAACGAATCATTCTCCAAGTTATAATTTTGGTCCTTTAATACTGACTGCATCGTAATTATGCATATTTCAGTTATAACAAGAACAAAAACTAACGAGTTCACAAAAAGAAGACCATTTAAGCTCTAGCTATTTGTTTGACCATTATTATCATTTTTTGTTTGTTGTAAGCAACTTCAAGATCATATTATTTATAATTTATTTTAATTAAAGTGGGTTTTTTGTATAGCTTGCAATACTTGCAGTTATGCTGCTTGTTCCGTCATTTTAATATTAAAGGTTTGAATGAAACAACAACAACCTGTGTGGGCTACCACAAAGTTCATAGGCTGGAATTATAGCTATTTCACAGGCTGCCACACCCGATCATCAGAGGAATCTGATGATCGTGTGTGGCAGCCTGTGAAATAGCTATAATTCCAGCCTATGAACTTTGTGGTAGCCCACACAGGTTGTTGTTGTTTCATTCAAACCTTTATTATTTTAATTAAGATTAATTTTAATTTATAATTATAAAAAAAATTGACAATTTTGAAGTTAGAGTGTTTCCAACTAGCTTTAATGGGTCTCAAAAAATAATATAAAACAACACTGTTTCATACAACTGCGTATAATTTTTTCTGTGACCCTAAAATTTATTTTTCTAACGAAATTTGGACTCTTGTATTCGAATCTGAAGTCCGAAAAAAATCTATAATATCGTCACGATTTTGAGATAAGGAGTTATAAATTTTTTCTGATCTCAGATTCGGATTTAGGAATCCAAAATCCTTCAGAAAAGTATACATATTTTGTTTTCGTATTGGTGGATGGCGTGCCAAGGTACTGATCTTTTTTCTTATAGATTGGTGCTCCTTCCGAGGAAGGTTTAACTGTTACCAGTTACTACCAGTTACCTTAAAATCACCAGCTTCTGCTAAGCTATCCTTAGTAACTTTGAGACTATGGGGTCAACGTTTAATAGGTCCTTCCAAATTCTTCAGGATCAAAAAGACATTTTTAGGGTTACCCCTCCGTGCAACAGTTACTTAACAGTCCTAACGACTCATACAGTGGGTCTACTGATCAATAGCTCCATATTATACTCTTAGATTTGAAAGAAATCAGACCCACGCCAAAACATCAATTTTCAAACCGACTGCCGCATCTCAAATACGTAGTTTGCTTCGCCGGCGATAGCCCAGGATAGTCCAGAAATAGCACGGGTCTGCAAATTTAATTTTTTTTCCATCATATAATTTTTTAAAATCATTTAAAATTGGAACTTTCTGAATCTAAATCTGGTTTCAGAAAAATTCTATCACGAAATTTTTTTTAAAAATGCTCATATTTTAGATGATGCACCAAAAACAATAAAAAAAACTATGTTTTGTAAGTTTTTCAATGATTTCTGATGTTTCCCGTGATAAATTTTGTTGGATAACTTCAGATTCTTGCTCAGCATACCAAAAAAAAAACATAAAGTTAGCCTTTGAAAATTATTACTTTAGAACTTTTCACCTATGAAAACGCTTTAATTGGGCTAAAGAAAGTATTTAGAAAAATCATAAATTTTACTTTGCAAGAAAAAATCAACGTTAAATGTAACAAAAAAATGTAACATGTTCATATTAACATAGGTATCTTGAAAACGTGACGTGCTAGGGTAGTTGTGACTTCAGATTCGGGTTTAGCGTTTAGTTTGAAAGCGATTTTCGTTGCAGACCAGTGTTATGAGGTACTACTTCACACAGCAAACAGAAGTGATGTAGGTTCTTATAGAGTTCGCTAGTAGGCCCTTTGATTCGATCTGTACCTATCTTTTGCTAATGAGGTGGGTGAAGATTGTAGGCTCACCAAAGGTTTTCAGTGCCAGCCGCAAAATATCTGTAGCTGTTTCTCATTCCCCACCAGAGAAGACCACCGATACTTAAATCTAGTTGATGCCAGATTCGCGAAAAACATTTAGGAGTTTCGGTTTCTACACCCTATAGAAATCCAATTATCAGTTCAAAATAAACCTTAACTAGTTCACCTTGATACCAACGGTAAACGTACGAGCAGTAAAATAGCACTCAATCATAAAGAGACGTTGAATTCTTTGAGCTAACGAAAGGATTTAATAAAACGAGAAACCAGAACTCTTCATGAAAGACAAGCCATTTACCGAACGACTCTATCCTATCTAGTTTGAAATTCTATCGATCTGCAACGTCACATCTCCCTGACCCTGAACAGCGGCATCTTAATGAATTCTTCAGCAGTCAGTTGCAGTTAAGTTGAAAAAATCAACTTGAATTCAAAGGGGTTTTACAAGGATTTTATTCAGAGGATTCAACGGATTAAACTTAAGGCATTTAAGTTTTGCTGGGTTTGGCAGTCGCAAGTCTTATCGAATCCGAGCATACAATTTCTGCGGGTGTCCCCACGGATACCAACCACAGCCACAGCTACCACCCCTCATTACAAGATGGTTATTTCGCCAATTATTATTAATTTGCCAGATGACTACACCCATTTAGGTACAATTTCCGCCTCTTGAAGGATCAGAATTTTAAAGTTTATGCTAAGACCACGCTAGTGATCTACATATGTTAAAGAAGCAACTTAACTGATCGTACCCAAGATTCTGATAACAAGAAAATGGAAAAAGTACGAAATGCTTTAATCTGAACGACAGTTATAGCGACAAGCATTGGAGTCCTCCGCTGAGGAATTTCAAAACTGTCTAGAATCTCCAACCCTAGGTCTAGCGTTGAAGTGCTAGTTAATTTGCCAAGCGGGCCAATAATACCAGCGGTACGGCAATCGCCAACAGCTATAAAACCTTTTGATCCATCCTCAGCATAACCAAAAAACCAACTCCATCTTTTAATAAGACCATTCTTTTTGCATTTTAATAATAGTAACAGGGTCTTATATTATATTGTACCTCATAAATCTAGCCACGATAAACAATTAAGCCACCTGCAAAACACTGATTTAATATAGCTCCCACAACCCAAGAGCCAAGACCATTAATCCATCTATTAGTTTCTTCAAAATATTTAATTATAAGAAAGTCATAAATCCTCATTACCTATCTAATAAAAAGACATCCACATCCTTTTTACTGCAGGAGAAAATGTGAACAAAAGGATAATAAACTTCTTTCAAGTGCAAGTAATTGAATTATCAACGGACACTTGTTCTTGACGAAACAGGTTTTTCCTGTCACTTCTATGTGTGTTGGTCGTCCTTTTCTATTCTTATTAAAACGAACAACCCCATAAAACTCATGTGAAGCGAACAAATCTCATCAGAGTCAAAAATTAGTTCCGGTAAATATTGCCTATTATTGTGGGGTGCGGAAGTGCCAAATAAAATATATACGTGAACTTCCACCTCAAGAGGACTTTGCTGTTGTTCATTAAGAGTTACACACGTTACACGTACTAAGTGTATAACCATGACTTGGTGGTAATGTGACAACTGCCTGATGGTAGATGGAAAGTTTGAGTGTAATGAATGAAGTAACGACGAATTTTCCAAGTGAACAAGCAACAATTCAATTTGTCAAAAGTCATAAAAATCTATTGATGTTTTATATACGACGACGACGACGACACATCATCAGAGGTTGCAGGTTTTTCATGGAGGGTTTGAAGTTTATTGCTTTGTGCTTAAGTGGCTGCAAAAAAAATCATTAGATTTTTATGGCAAGACTGATTCGTTCTTATTGAAAATACACAAATCTGATATTTTATCAAATCACTTCTAAACAATAACTGATGTTAACAATTGGCGGAAAAGCTAAGATCCCAAGGGGGACCAAAGCAGAGTCTTGTTTACCTATTAAAGAAAATATCACATCTTTTTCCTCAATTCATCAAAAACTAGTCAAAGTCGTTTCAAATCTCGAGTGATAAAAAAAAAACTTCAAAACTGTGGATGAGACCCTTAAGACCCTAGGGTCCCAAAATGGTTCAAAGCAAAGTCTTAAATCCTTTTTCTCACCCAGAAAAATTAAGTCGAAATCGTTTAAAATCTCGAGAAATAAAAAAAAACACTTGAAAGCTGTGCATAAGACCCTAGTGTCCCAATATGGTCCAAACCAGAGTCTTTTTTACCTATTAAAGGAAGTCTCTGATTTTGTTTATCATCTCAGCAAAAACAAGTCAAAGTCGTTTAAAATCTCGTGAAATCAAAAAAACGACTTGAAAGCTGTGCATACGACCATAAGGTCCCAATATAATCCAGAGTCTTGATTACTTATTTAAGGAAATATCTGATCTTTTTTCTCAAATCAGCAAAAACAAGTCAAAGTCGTTTAAAATCTCGAGAAATCAAAAAAAAACTTCGAACTCCCAATATGGTCCAAAACAGAGTCTTGTTTACCTATTAAAGGAGTTATCTGATCTTTTTTCTAACCTCAGCAGAAACTATAGTAAAAGTCGTATAAAATCTCCAGAAATCAAAAAAAGACTTGAGAGCTGTACATAAGACCCTAGGGTCCCAATATGGTCCAAAGCAGATTCTTGTTTACCTATGAAAAAAAGTCTCTGATATTTTTCCTCATCTCAGCAAAAACAAGTCAAAGTCGTTTAAAATCTCGAGAAATAAAAAAAAAATACCTGAAAGCTGTACATAAGAGCCTAGGGTCCCAATATGGTCCAAATCCAAGGCTTGTTTACCTATTAAAGGAAATATCTAATCTTTTTCCTCAACTCAGAAATCAAAAAAAGCTGTGCATAAGACAATAGGGTCCCAATATGGTACAAAGAAGAGTCTAGTTTACCTATGAAGTCTCTGACATTTTTCGTCATCTCAGCAAAAACAACTCAAAGTCGTTTGGAATCTCGAGAAATCAAAAAAAAAAACTTGAAACCAGTGGATAAGACCCTACCTACCTTTCAGAAAATAGAGATACCTTTATCTTGTTAGATTAAGAGGGTATAATTTAAGTATCTTTACTATTAAATTCAAACCTACTCATATGCAAGCCATTTTCTTCCATTAGGGCATCAACATGGATCCTATAAATCAAATCCAACAACTTCACCTGTACCATCAGTGTTCCCTTGGAAAATCGTTCAACTTGTGAGCAATAATATGACTTTATTTCTTGCCACCCACATGCCAAATGAAATAAGAAGAACCATCATTTATGTGCGAAACAATCGCCAGCAAAAACTGTACACCTTTAATACACGACAAGGCACAAAGTCATGATGGTGGGCCCTACCACGAAGATGCACGATCAAATACCCATAAATCTGAGGACCGTTGTTATCATCATCATCATCACCACCACCACCATCTACATGAAGCCCAGCATCATAGAGGTACCCCAGTAACATGTGATGGGGATCTCCATCAAGAAGAACCACCATAGATGATAATGATGCTGCAATTTTATACGGCAAAGCTGATCCGTATAGCTAAAGGCGATGACGCGCGCCCAACTGTGCCAGATGAGCGAAAAAATCCAATAAGTCCAATATACAACTCGATGGGGGCATATGGTTATGGTTAACACTGAACCATTGTATGCGGATAATATAGTTGGGGTCTCTCATGATGCGAGCACAGCAAAAAAAAAACCTAATTGGGATAACAAAGACTCAAAGGCACCGCCAATAAAATCGATCGGAATACAGCTCCCGCTCCAGCAAATAACTTTATCGGTGTTGGATTGTTTACAGTCGTTTTCAAACACCCGCGCACGTATAATATTATAATAATTCACTGTGGGAGGTCAGCCTTAGATAGCTTTATAGCCCCGCGCATACTGAATGTAATTTGATTTTTGTAAGCCTTGATTTAGATTTGGAGATCGTAATTTAGCTTTTTTACTGTTAGAAGCTATTTGGCAATATTTATGTAATGAGTCGATTTATGTAAACATTATTTTTGTGATAAGTTAATTGTTTAGAATTTGAACTCTAAAATGCACTGCGAAAAAAGTTTGCGGAAAATTCTTTTTAGAGGGAAGCAATAAGCCCAGCAGATCATGTTTTGCTCGAGTGCTCGTTGAAATGGACTCCAAGGTACATACTTCACGTAATTTTTTGCTGCCATAGTTGATCCGTCTTAAAACTTTACGATCATATTTCTGCTAAAGAAGTTTCTGATGGGTTCTTTAATTTTGGTATGGTTTTTCAAAAACCGGACAATGTGAGTCTTTATTCTCCGAACAGCTAAGACTGGTGATCTCCACGAAGTGTAAATGAGGAAATCTTCCGCAAAGAGTAGTAGTTTTGGCATTCAGTTGGCACAGATTAATTGCACGTCAGGATATTGCAAAGCCTTGATCCCTTAAATTTGATTTTATTGCAGATTTGCAGTTTTCGAGTTGAACGAAGAATTTTCTGGAAAAAATACAAAAAAATATGATTTTTTTTATGGTGAAGATAGTCCAAGCAGTCAAAGTTTTTTGGATAAGGGATTCTATCCATGCACTTTCAAATGCATTTTTCGACGTCCAGAAAGAATCCAAGCATGGCGCTATGACTGTTAAGCTTTGAGGAGAGTGGGTTCGGACTGAAATTTCAGCAACTTAATAACGTCTAGTGAATTTTTGAAGAGCCAAACTGAATGTCAGTACTCTGGGATGATCGCATTTTCATACTAATAATACCAATAATTTGTAGGGCTGCTGAGAATGACATCTTCTAGAATTTTTGCGATGTTGTTGAGGACGAGGACGATAAGGAATATCGACGTGTAGCAGGTAATGAGGTCGTTAAAGTTCGGGATATCAATGATCTTCGCAGCGTTCAATATTCTGATGATTCCACGGCTTATGGAAGCCTTTTTAGTACGAAGTTGGAGACTTCATCCAGTACAGGACTTGCGATGTTTTTGACTCTACGAAAAAATTGCACTTTCTTTGATATTTTTTAAACTATATTATATAGTCAACATGTTTATCAAACTTTAAGTTTGTATTTATTATCACACCTATAAGTTCTTTATTTGATGGACTTGTTCTATGGTTTCATTGACTATTCTTATGTTACTATTGCACTGAGTATTAAATGTCATAAGCTAAGTCTTTTGAACATTCGTCTTAAGTTTATTCGCCTTAAGCCAGATGTTTATGCTTTCAATATCTTCTTGTAGTTGTTGGGTCATAATTGCAATATCTTTTCCCATGATTTATATAAAAGCATCATCGGCAAACATAACTTTCTTGCAATATTTCAAAATGTTGAATACGTCATATATGTAAAGTACCCTTGAGGTACCCGGTACCCCTAAACTAGTTGACATTATTTCCGATTGTTCTCCATTTACAGATATCTGTTGGGTCATCTGAGCAAGATATGATGTAACCCACTGTAGCTCTTTGTCTCAAAAAACCGTATTGCTTCAATTTTGTTAAGAACGGCATGTACCGTTTTTATTTTTTCTTATTTTCTCGTAAGGGACTGCACGGATTTCGATAAAAATTTTAACACAGAGGATCTTTACAATTTTAAAATAATGTCAAATCAAAATTTTCAAAAAAAAATTTGATCGGATTTTTAGAAAATTTTTTCAAAATTCTTTTTTTGAAATTTTGATTTAAGGTGTCCATTAATATTTTCTTGAAATTGGCATACCTCCTTTTTTTAAACAAGGTTTGAAAATTTTTATATTTACAAAATTATTTTTTTTTTTAAACCGCTCCAACAGTTTTCAATTTTTTTTTTTTTTCGAGGATAACGTCGAAAGTCCAATTCTCTTGGGCATTTGAAATTAAATACAACGCGGAGGCTTTGTTGCCAAATAGTCATGTCCATTAGAGTTCTTGGTGTTTTGTTCTGCCGAAACGTTTAATATCTTTTTCAGTATCGTAGCACTGATAGAAAAAGCACTGCTAGGCAAGCTAGCGGCGGACTAAAGGAAGTGCATATATGTTATAGATGGTTAAAAATTCAGGCTATTGCGGTCGCGCAAAAATTGTGCATGAAATCGACTTCTTTCCTGGAATCGCGTAAACGTAAACTTCGAACATTGTGCTCTCTTCGACTGGCAACAAGTTACAAAACCTATGTCTAAATTCTCAGCCTTGTACTGATGCAGTTTTTTTTTTTTAAGTGACATATTTGGCCCACCGTGCAACCGCCCCCACTATGACTACTGCCAATGAGATTTTCTCTCAACTAGCAATGGAGCTGTCAATTTTCACAGTATAATCTTGAAACATAATATGACGTTGTTTATTATTTGTCGCTGCATCTTAAATAGGTATGAGATAACTTTTCCTTAATTTGTCACTTATTATTTCCGATGAGTATAACTTTCCTTTTTTACATTATTCAACCCCTTCCTAACCTCTTACTTTGTATCAAATAATTTTTGAAAAAAAAACATTATCTTTCTTCAGACGTTTGCTGAAACGAAACTTAAGCATTTATGTTCAACATAAAGAAGCCCATTAGCGCTTAGGTATTCAACATAAATATTTTAAATATCGTATTAGCAAACGGCTCACAAGTCTATCGGTCCATCGTAAAAGACTATTACATCGAAAAAGCAACACTAAATCTAATCCGTATCTTCTAATCCAAGTTTTGTATCTAAAACTTGCATCTTCTTTTTTCACCTTCGCAACCAAATCGAGCGCATTCCTTGGACCACATTTTCCAATCATCGCAATCCGCACTGAAAACCAGTCTCAACTCTCAACTCGCGCCTGCCTGCACCATCGACACACCGTTCAACATTTCGGGGATCAAAGATACTCTGTTTATTATGATTAAGCTGTTCTCTTCGTGAATTATGTGGCGTGAAACGCGAAGTATTCGTTGGTTGCCTCGCCACCATCATCCTCATGTTTCAAATATCCAATGCGGTAGGTCTTCGCCTTGGTATATCTTTGCAAAGGGCGGGCGTGAAGCAGGAGCAGCAGCAGGCAGCAGCTTAAAATCAAATCGATCCCGGATCTTTGTCTTCTTGGTTTCTTTCATTCTTTAACTTTTTGTTGTTATTCGTGCTATTGAACAACAAGAATGCTTTGAAGAACGTCCCATGTTGGTTGGTGTGGTGGTGCGACAGCAAGAATTTTTTCGGTGATTTAATGCTCTGAAGCGAATAAGGAATTATTATTGTTGTTGGATTGTGTTTGTTCCTCTTTATTATTATTTGGGGACTAATTTCGTCGGTGTTTTTTCTTTATTTATCACTTTTTGTTTTTGTTTTCAACGCAATTTTTAAATTAATCTATCGGATGCTGCTGATGTCGTAATGGTGACAATGGGATTTAAGATAATCTTGAAATTATTGTATTTTTTTGTTCAACAAGATTTGAAAAGGATAACATTCCTTGCAAATGTTTGTGTCATCGATTTATCTTAATCATAAATATCAATTGCAAAGTTTTATATACTTATTGTTGGAAAGTACCATTAGAATAAATTCAGCAGAAGAAACAGAAAGAAAAATATAAGCCTTCTTGTCGGTAAGATAAATATAGCTAATTAAATTTTTTTAACTCTTAGTTGTTTAAACGAAATTTGGTTGGAACTAGGCCCTTAGCGACAGTCACCTTTTTGGTTTCACGGTTGGTCAAAAAAAAAGGCAGCTAAACAACAATTAGGAGAGTGGCCCAAATTGGCCCCCTAAGGAAAATATCAACTGTACAAGGTACGTGTTCCTCATAGGGGCAGCAACGAACGGAGACTGGGCACCCCGCCCTTACACCAGCAATTGCCGCCACTGATGTGCGAAACAAAACAGAACAGGTTGAACGACACAGGTTTTATCACACAAAGGTTTCAACATATAGGAATCACACGAAACCAATAGGACGGATTTTTTGAAAATGCTCCATAACACTTTTTTTAACTTGGAAAAATATGGGAACACGGAGCAGAATGGGGTTATTTCTACTTAGGAGCTCATATCTTCTGTAGTTTTAAAAATTAAGTCTCCAAATAACTTTTATAACCTAGTTTAACCATTTATTTATATTTTTGCATTATAAAAACTAAGATATTTATAAAAAATTAAGGACGATTTCATTAAAAAAAACACTGACTCTTCCTGTCTCGCCCCACTATATGGGACAGAATGGGATTTTTTGTATCTTTTCAAAACTCGCAAAGTAGAGCTGCATCGTGATAACTTTTCACACCTGAACATGAATTATGAGCGCATTTTTCACGCAGTGCAGGAACACCAGCCCTCGATTGACTTGGAGTAGAGATTCTCGCAGTAAAGGCCGCCTGTATCCTGTATCGGAATTACTGAAATATTTTGTTTTCTACTGTCTTTCCTAAAATATAATTTTTTCATTTTGTTTTACGTCCATTGATCTTAATCAGGAAATTCCCTAACTTTGCCTTATGAGGAGAAGACGCCCCAAGGCAATAGTTAAAGATTTTTTTTTTCAATACTGAGTCGATTCAAAATTTGCTTTCTCAACACCGAGATATACAAATAAAATACCCATTTACCATCTTATAAAGTTAAATCTGCAACAAAGAAGTACATAATTTATTTCACTTATCTTGAATCATTAAACTGTTAAACTTGATATTCCTCGGAGAATCAAGGGTTACCTATAGTTTATGGCAAATAAACTACCGGAGATTCACCCTTGCAATTTTTACCAAAACTTTTGAGAATTAAGTATTCCGGTTTTTTGGATACCTAGCTACCTACCTCCTTTATTTTAAAAATCAGTACCATTGTTCATTGGAACAATTAAAACAACTCCTCATACAAAAGTAACATTTCGTCCCGTTTCTTCGTAAACCTCGTAACTAAATTTTTTAAAAGATTTTGTTTAACATTTAACACCGCTGGAAAACCACGAGTAAAGAAGAAGAAAAAGTATAAATTGCGAAATAAGCTAAAACAATATGTTTTACAGTTAATTCCATTTCTTTTTATTCAATCCAAATATTCAATTTCGAGATAAAATAAAATAAAAAAAAAATAAACAAAATTTGCTGTGCAGACATTGTTCACGTAGAAACGGGACGATTTTTGGAAGGTTTTTGTGTAATTAAATTTTAAACTTAACCTAAATTTATGTAATCCTTAACTTTTGGCGTTTACAGATTCCAATTATATTAATTTTGACAAAAGTTATCGTGTTTACAAATTTCCAAGGCCAACGACGCACAGTGTGGGAATTCGCGAATTGAGCGGAATAAAATTAACACGGCTTGCATTTTAAATTTTGTATTAGTTTTTTTTATTTTTTGTTTAGTTTATTGAATATGTCTATAAAATCAAAAGTAACTCGCATTTTGGTCATATTTGATTTAAGTTTTTGTAAAATGAGCTTTGAAGTAACAGGCTCAGGTTCAAAATGGAAAATGTTTTATGCGGATCGTAATAAAGCATTTGACAGAGTAAGCCACCCTTTACTAAACTTGAAATGTATGGTTTTTCGGCATGGATATTTTCTTGGCTAAAGTCATACATACAAAGCTGAACGCAGTATGTAAGTTCAAGGATTGTGAGACAAAAGTAATCAATGTTCTATCTGGAGTTCTTCAAGGTAGTCATATTGGACCGCTTCTATTTTTGTTATTTATAAACGATATTGGCATGTAAATCTTGTATTCAAAAATTTGAAAACAATGACTTTTAGCTTTAATATGGCTTTGAAAACCCAAATGCCTACTTATTTTAACATCAAAGTCAAAATAACATTGACCGTGTATCTGCATGGTACATTTTGAATGGAATATGGAGCTCAATAAAAAGAAATGCAAAATAATGTCAAACTCAAGAAGAACGAAACCCAAAGCCACATATTTTATTATAAAGGAAATTCTAGTTGACCGTATTGATTTGTTTAATGACTTGGGAGTATTTTTTAATGTCAAACTGTCATATTTAACCCCCATACTGACATAATTATAAGGCAAGGACTAATTCCGAGGTTTTCCAAGAAATTTAAGGATCCTTATATTTTCAAAATTTATCCTAACGTGGAGTAGATATTGTAGCTGTGTATGAAATTTGATTGAACCTATTAAGCTTATCAACTTTGAAAAAAAGGCGTGAGGTGAACTGTGAACAACGTAATGTTTCTTTTTCAACTTTAAGAAGGATCTATCCGTTCTGCATAGGTATGATGTAGGTATTGAGCTGAATATCAATTTTCCGAGATCAACTCGCGATCTTTCGTTTTTGTTTATTTAGGTAGGTACTTTCCAATAAATTTATTTATGCATTGAACGAACCAATAAATGTAAAGTGTATGGACTCTAATCATTATTATAATTTTACTGTTTTTCACTTATCCAAAAAGTCTTGAGAAAAAAATGGTTTAATGCTCTTTCTATTATGTAATTTACATAATTTTTTTTTAAATTCTAAAATATTTGTAGAAAACAAATTAGTTTGTAATTGATAAATAAAAATATAAACATATAGCACTTTCTCCTTCACTGGGGTATAGTAAAACCAAAAATCTCAGTCGAACTCTGAAAAGGGTTAAACCAGATCATTATAGATGGAGCTACAATTTTGAATCTATAGAAATAATTATTTCTAACAAATAACATTGTAACATTGTAATACTTGGCAGCGAATAACTGAAAAAAAACATAATTTAGATGCATGGCATCTATACACTACGAACACACATTAGTTCAAGTTTAATCTGACTTCATCACAATTAACCCGCGCTAACAACTCGGGTTTCAATTTCACTAAATTACTGCGAGGTAGGTTCCTATACCTACCTCTACCTAGATTATCTAGGTGCACATAGCACATTCACGGTGACACTGCACGCACATATTAAAATTAATGACCTGTAATAAAGCCCTACTCGCCCATTAGATTCTAAATTTAAATTAAGGATTTTATGGTAGATACGAGTATCTACCTTCCTTCTCCGCGTAGTTCCATACAATCACTTACGAGCTAGAAGGCAGCAACAGCAACTCTATAGTCTGTTTTTCTGTATAGGTTAGGTATGCATGTGTGCCTTGCCTGTGGACTACACAATGACAAAAACAATGTGAAAGCAAACAAACACAAGAATTTTCTACTTTTTTTTGTGACATCGCACCGTCAGCAATTCAGCATCAATTATTTGAAATTGAATTACATCCAATTACACGAGGGGACTTAATTTATTCTTCTCATTTGGTCATAAGGATTCGAGAGTGTGGGTTCTATTCTATCCTATTCCTGCGTCCCCCCTGTCAGAACTCCATTATACAGCTAAAACAGCTTGTGTACAACAAAAATATCCCACCAAAAAACACAATTACGTTCAAATTGACGTTGGAATTCTCATTTGCCTCGAAGAACCAAATACCAATTAGGAGTCGTACTGGAAATCCACATCAGGACATGAATTATTATCGCCAGTCGTGTACAGATTTGTAGGTGTCCTCTTTGTCGTCTGTCTCTATAGGTTTTGGTGCCTAGAATACCAACACACATATCAACAAATTGAAGATCTCATTCAATTAATTTGGCCACCATTGTGGTGTTTTATTTCCCTTATGTGATTGGCTGTGAGGTCAAGAAGTGTTTTTTTCTTTGTTTTGTGTTGTTTAAGCTGTAAGGAGGCGTTATTTAACGAAAAGTTGTTAGGTGAGTTTAGTTGGTAGTGGTAGGAAATGGAGTGGGGATACTGATGAGAAGCAAACCCTATTGCGCAAGGTAGAAACTGGTTCGTTATCTATCAGTTATCTCACTCTGGAAGAGACAAGAGAATTATGGAGGATTTGTTTGAATGTGTCGGTAAGGTAGGGTGATATATACTACGAAATTTGTTTAAAGAAGTTGTATGTTCGATTCAAACTTTTGGCATTGAAAGTGATTGAATGAAAAAAATAGGAGTGAAGTAGTGAAGAAAATCGATGCATTCCCGTCGCATCTTTTTTAGAAAAGAATTATTGTCAAGCTATTTTCAAAAACCTCTCAATAAAAATTCGTGTTCCGTAAACACTGCGAGATAGCAAACTAATTTTTGTTTTATAATGGCGAAACAATTTATGACGAAATGGAATGTTGTCGTTTGACAAAAGTCAGATATATGAAAACTTATGGCTGAGTTTTCTCAGTTAACTTTTATTTATTTTATTTAAATATCTAATATTAAGAGTAATATAAAATTACAAACAATATATAATTAAGGAAGGCATTAAAAAAAAAGCCATCAGCCTTCTTAGGTACCTATACACATTAGGTTATTTTTTTAACATTATTTTACATTATTTTTGTTGTTTTTTTTTTTTGAATTCATAAATATTTTGTATTTAAAATTTTGTTTAGTACCTAAACTGGATTTTTTTTTTAAATCTATAATCTTGGCGCTAAATGAAGTTCTTATTGCTCATTCCAGGATTTCCCTTTCCCATCAAAAAGCATCTTATCTATACCGCACATGGAAAAGTATATTTTTATGGGTTATTTATTTATTCTTGGTTCAGATGACCATTTAAATATTTCGGCTAAATTGTACCACTATACCTCCACTATTAACGGATTTTTGGTAATAAGTTAACTATTCTGAATTCTGCATCAAAATACACCTTTAAGTGATGTGCCATATGTTGATTTAACACTAATATTTGTTTCTTTAATTTTATTCACCTTCAACTTCCAGTTTCAACTTGAAATATGCGACTTGCGAACATGTGATTCATTGTGACTTTTAAGGTAAGTTATAGAACACCAAAAGGAAGATTTTGAAAAAAACTTTACCCGTTAGCATCCATTGCGTAGATGAATCCTTATTTTACTGGACTAACAATAGTGTGTTTTTTTTACAAAGTACGGACATTATTTTTTAGAAATTATAGAAAACAAACATGTATCCCACAATTCCCTCTGTTCTTCTGTTTGAGTGTCTGTGTCTGTTTTTCTCTCTCCTGTTCCTGTCTGAAACGCTGCAAAAATGTTCTTAAAACGTAGTTAATAGTTATGGGTTTTGGTTTATTCTCTAAAGGGGATATTGAATTTGTTTTCAAGGACCAAAATTGAATTCCGTAAGAAAAGCTTATAATTTTATCAATAATGGCCTAACGATGTTCCTAAGAAATGTTGTAAGTAAGTATACCTAATTTTATAGATAAAAAAATATTTATAAAAATGTTATCATTGCGGTAGGTGTCTATACTTTCCATAAAACGGTTCTTTTTTATATTTTTGGTTTGCTCTTAAATCTTTCCGTGGGTGTATACAAATTATTCACCTATTTTTAAGCATTTTTTCCTTAAATTTATAAAAACCCGACGTAAATAAATTTATTTTGGCAAAAATATTTTTCCATTTCCTTTTTTTTCCAGTAAAGAAAGAGTTAAACTACTTTTTAACCGATTCTTATGAATTATGACATTTTTAAGTCTTCTAAAAAAAAAGTCTTGGTGAATTTTTTATTTTTTTTAATTATCTTTTGAAATAAGAAAGTTATTCACCAAACGTTTATTTCATGGTTGGACTTAAAGTTGTTGGAAAAAAATAAATAAAACAAAAAATTGGCACATCAAATTTATTCTTGAAAATTGTAACTGAGTACTTTTAGTCCTACTTCTTTAAAGTATACTCCTTTAAAGTTCAGATTATGCATAGGTACACCTAATTTTTTTTGAAAATTAAAAATTTCAATAAAATCGGTAGATTTTTTTTTTTTTTAATTAAAACTTCCCAATTATTGATTATTGATTTGTCGAATTGAGAATCTTAACACGTTTTGAAGTCTCTAGAAGCCAATTCCTTCGTTTTTAGACAGGGGTATGTGTGTGTGTAAGTGTGTGTGTATATGTACGTTCGTAAGTTTGTGAAACTTTTTTTCAAGACTCAACTCGTATAGACTTTATTTTACTTCTTTTAACATCAAAAGCTGCACAAAAGACTCTCAAATATATATAAAAACAAATATTTATAACGACTTCGGTCTAATTTTATTTTATAAACGAAGAGAAAGCAATAATAAGTAATACAAATTATTTTAATTTTTAACTCTTAAGCGAAGTAATTGAATTAAATTTTATTTAAAATAAAATAATAAAATAAAAAATATTTAAAAATTAAAAATTTTCATTATTTATTATTTTTCATTTCGTTTCTATCAACCAGACCGCGGGCTTATCATCATTTTCTAGGTGTCTGAATTCATACAAATTCCCTTAGAATATTATTCACAGTTAATAAATGCTGTAATATTAATATACCAGATTGTTCCGTCTTAGAAAAGGTGGTACAACGGTGCCATGAAATAAAATCCAGTATAATAAAGTCCAAAACAAATTTTTGGACTTTATTGTAATCTTGAAAGTGCAACAAAGTCCAAAACAGTTTTGGACTTTATTTCACTCTTGAAAGTGCAATAAAGCCATTAGACTTTATTCCATTATTCTATTTTTTCACACACAAGTTGATGCAGCCCCGCACTGCCAGGCCCTCTACCCTCCACTTGAGACAAATACTGAAAACCCGACTTTAAAAAAATAAATTGGTACGCCATTTTTAAGATATTATTTATCAACATATAAAACTAAGTTTTGACAAAAAAATATTCAATAGTTTTTGAAAAAATGATAAAACAATTTTCGAAATTTTTTATAAAATGTTATTACGGCAACTTAAAAGCATTCATGTAAAGAAAATGGCTGAATTGGTTGAGTAACGAAGGAGAAAATCTGAATTAAAAAAAAACGGTTTTATGGCAGGTACCGTTAATAACGGTTTTTGAAAAAAAGGGTTTTCATTTAAAGATAGACTTTAACCAAAAAAATGACCATGATTTTTTTAATCAAAATCGTAGGAACAGTTTTTGAGAAAAATGCGTTATTCTAAAAACGGTATATGACTGGTACCGTTAATTTTGGTCCAAAAAAAACAACAAAAAAACGTCTGGGGATAGTCTCTAAAAAATGCCACATACAGACAGACAGACAGACAGACCGACAGAATTGTCGGACCCACTTTTTTCTCATTCTCTAACATCGTAATGTCAACTTTTTTTTGATACATATATGGTACCCATATCGCAAGTAAAATAAAATACACGCCTGGATCGCACGTACTTGCTCTTTGGGTTGAAGCTACTCTATACGCATTTTGGGTTTTTGTCTCCAAGTTGTGGGTGGTAATGAAATTTAATATAAAAATAAGATAAATTTAATGAAAAAATTAAAAACACTATTTATTAATTTATTTTATTTTATTTAAAATTATTAAAATAATTTTCACAACTTTAATTTAAATTAGTTTTAAGGCGACGCGTTTCGGAGTGTCTTGAGAAAAACTAGACCTGCAGTTTTGTTGTAATCACTGAAAATAATAAATACATACACAAATTTTTAACAAAACCCAATAACTCAAAACCGTTGTATGGAAGGTATTATTTCTAGACGAAATATTCAAAAACCAAAAAAAAAAAAACTTTCGAAATTACGTAAATTTGTATCAAATTTGAAGAAAATCCGTCCACGCGTTTGGGCAGTGGAGAAGTGTACAGATGGACGCACAGACGTACAGACTCACAGCCGCACAGACGCACAGAGGCACAGACGCACAGACGCACAGAGCACAGACCGACCGACGGCATGACGAAAACCACTTTTTCGGACTTCTCCATCATCGTAATGTTGGTTTTGATTAAAACCTCAAATTGTTTTTTTGACACGAAACCAATACTTGCCCTATAGAGCAAGTAAAAAAGGATTTAAACTAAACTGAGCGTCGTAGACCTTTCAAAGTTGACCACTTCAAACGTGTTTTTTAGCTAACTAGGCTTGTTAGACAATTAAAAATTGTATATTCATGATCTAGGGAGTACCACCTTTTAACGAACTTATCACATAATATTCAAAAACAAAAACAAAAATCTGTACCAAATTTCTGTGTACATATAGAACTGAACTTTTTTTGAACTTCTCCATTATCGTACCTAATGCTAGTTTTTATTAAAAGCTAGAAGCTGGTTATCATAGTAAAATTACCAAATGAGTGGTCTTTTTGTCGATATCATCCAAATCGTACCTAATATAGAAACAAATAACACGTTTTGATTCCTTTAAAATCTCCTTGTAATATTTGAAACGCCCTACACCTTGTAATTTTATTTTAAACAACTTTATTGATGAGCATATACCTACTACCTAGGTGATGCAATTGCCTTACTATGATTAAGCAAAAATTTATTGCTGCCCTGGAAAACAATAAAAAAAAAAATTTCACACTATGTCAGAAATTCGTTGCTCTGTATATCCTTTTAGCGCAACAATAAACCGAATTCTATAAATTAAATAGCTATAAAGTATGTATGCCAAATAGCATCACAACAAATTGGCTTGAGCCTCTACCTATATAGGATTTATTTCATAAAAACTCACTTCTCCACACCTGTATCACATTATCCCATCATGATACACATTATGTCGGCAGCTTGCTTTGATGTCCTTGTGTATCATCAGCAATTAAATGTTTTCACGCGGCCTTCCATCGCTGCTTGTAATCCAATTGAAGCCAATGCATGAATGTGAGGTGTTAAAATCCGACCGAAGATCAATCCGCAAGGATATGTTAGAAATTTTGGCAGGTACCTCTCCGTTGATGATGATGATGAGGCAACCTTGATGGAATCGTCTTAACTATGTGTATCGAATTTTATTGTGCGTGGGATACAAATACAAAACACCATGAGAGTGTGCAGTGTGGGATGGATATAGATTA
Source organism: Meliscaeva auricollis (assembly GCA_948107695.1). Lineage (NCBI taxonomy): Eukaryota > Metazoa > Arthropoda > Insecta > Diptera > Syrphidae > Meliscaeva > Meliscaeva auricollis. The sequence goes on along the minus strand of OX403616.1, from coordinate 110,860,747 downwards.
TCCCAGCTAATGGAGAAATCGAAATCCATTTAGAAGGACAATTATTGTCGGTGTCTTTAAAAAAAATGAACTTTTCCACACACAAAGGGACCACCAACAAGGACCAACAGAAACAGTCCAACAACAATAATGAAATTCGGACCTGTGACTTGCTGAGCTAGATGATGTCAGCAAGAGTTTTTGTTCCCATTGTGCCCGGTGAAATTGTTTTCTCGTCCTTTGAGTCCTTTTGTGTAAAAGTCTATTAATGAGATGATGACGATTTTTTTGTTTTCCCTCAAAAGGAACGAAGGTCAAATTTCAAAACAGAATCACAGACACAACGAGCTACAAAGTGAAATTTATTACATTAACGAGTGAACAGGAAGAATCCCTATATGTCCTGGGAGACAGAGTGTCCTTTTTTGTCGATTTTCTTTTAATTTGCTTATCAAAACATACCCAGTGATGATAACTTTTGTTTTTCTTCGACACCTCGCTCTTCTTTTTGTTTTATTGATTCTTGGTGTTTAGTTAAAGTCCTGGTGCTGACAGAAAAATCCTTGGCAATATATCACCGTAAGTGAAATAAATAAGAAGCAGCTAGCAACAATGAGATTTATTGCATTTGATGTCACCTGGAGTGAGGACATTCGTTATTTGCCCATGCTTCTATAAATCACCATTGAAGTTGCGCAAAAAAGGACTCATTTGCTACGCAGATTTTATAACACAGATTGTGATATTGTCAGGATTTCGTTTCTCTAGGACAAATACAAAGTGACAATAATTGAGCAATTTGTTCCTATTAGATGGGCGAACAATCGACGGCAATACACAATACGGTTGAAGTCAAAGGGGGTTGACTTGACGCTGCGCTGTTAATTTGATATTGTGTGGGTCGTTTTGTGGGCTGAATGTGGTATTGATTTAGTCAATTAATCCCGGAGGAGCTGTTAAGATTAATGCCGCAATGATGAATTGGTGAAAAATAAATTTATTTAACAGTGCGCGTTTGTGTTGGTTTGATTCGGAATAATCGAAATGAGAGTCTTTGCAATGCTGGGCATAGATGTTTGCCTCATTATTTGTAATGAAAACTCTAATTAGGAATGTGAGATTAATGTGCATCGATACATTTTATTGGCAAAGTCTTTATAAAGGTCTTCCCTTTATATTGACTATTTGGGGAGCATTTATTTTTTTCAGAAGACTAATCTTGCGTAGGTTGTATCGATTGGCTTCGCGTATAAATCAATCATAGAACTCAAAATTTCCGATTTATTGGAACAAACCAATTTCTGTCTTTTCAATTCTGAATCGATTTCTTCTTAAACTACTTTGGAAAAGGAATTTCACTAAATTATTTTACGCTAAAAAGTGCTAGTCTTGCTTACAACTTACTTACCACTATACTCCTACGGTTTCTAGAAATATACCTACCCCAGTTCTCTCCAACTCTACCCCAATTGCACAGATTCTCTTTCGACTGTCCTATGTCATCTACACCTATTTACGAACGATTGCAGCTTACTTGTGACAGTAGTTAAGATTTTCCACGTGCTGTAGCCATACAGAAGCACGGATTTAACATTGGAGTGAAACAGTCTTAGCTTGTTCTTTAAGCTGATAAAATTATTTCTCCGTAATTGGGACAGAATTAAGACTTGAACGGATGAGTTGCTTCAGAGGTCTGTTAATGTTCATCCTCACGATATCTGCTTCTCCCTGCACAATTGTTGTAATTTGATGGAGATCCATGATAATCCTATGAGAGAGGAAGCATACGTCGTCCGTGTAGTCCAGATATTTTGTTTGGTATGTTAGACTTCATTGAGCACATCACTTACCAGTAACAGTAAAAGTATTGGCGATACGATGCCACCCTGCCTGGCTCCACATTGAGCTTTAAATTCATCTGACAACTTTCCTTTGTGCAGATCGTGACATTTGCATCCAATGTCAGTTCCTTTAATAATAGCAATTAGCTTATCTGGAATGCTTCCAAAATCCAAATAACTTCTCTGTTAACACTATCAAATTCTTTTTCAAAATCAATGAACATCAGGTATGGTGGTAATCGCTATTCGACGCATTGTTCAATAATGATCCGCAAGGTGTTAATGTGCTCAAAACCAGGATGTAGCAGTGTCGAAACCTTTTATCGCTCTAACACAATTTTCGCTCCAATATTGGCAACCGCGGAGCTCTCCAGGAATACCGCCATGTTGTTCTTCAGTTTTTTAATGGCGTCGAGGATCTCTTTTCTGCTGGGAGGTGTGGTGCGTAGTCGGGCATTTCCGGCTTTGGACGGGCAATCAGGTATTGGATGCGCATTGGTGGCGAATACACGGTTTAAGACCGAAGCAAAGTGTTCCTTCCACCTTTTCAGCTGGTCCTCATCCGAATGAAGCAAAGATCCATCAACATCTTTCACCGGTTGTTGTTTTAAACTTTGAACACCTGTAAGCTCCGTATTGATTCTATAAACAGTTCTGATGTCACACCGAATTGAGGCCTCTTCTACTGCTTCAGCTATGTAATTCGTTGATGTAGTTACGCTTGTTACATCGCACGCTACTGTAAACTTCTCTAATTTTCATACGATACGTAGTTTCTATCTGCTGCTCAAGTAGCTGCGATAAGAGCGAGTGCGGGTTTTCTTTCGTCGATCTTTGCCCGGGGGTCTGCGGATAGACAAGCACTATTTCTTCCTTGAGCTTGACTGAAATTTCTTTCAGGTTACGAAAATCATTTTTCACAGCACACCATTGGTTTTCAACGGAGGTACATAGGGTCACTGCTGCTTTTTGTTTTCAGTCCCTGGAACGATTGCCCCCTAGTTGTTGCCGTACTGCGTGGTAATTTAGCTTGTCAAAAATTAAGCGTTCGGTTTTACTGCTAATTACCAAAACTGGGCTCAAAAGCTTGATTTTATGGGAACTGCTGACTAATAAAGTTCCTGAAAGTCATGAGTGCTAAGTGTCAGAAGTTCGTACAGTAAAATCACCATGGTAGTTACCGTACAATTAGGCACTGCACAACTTTTAATATAATTTGTATGTACTATAATTACTTCCTTGAGATCAGGGGAAAGTACATAATCGTTCAGAGTTTTGTTCGCCATATCGCCGCTATATAGTTTGCAGAAACAATTTTGCAAAGCCCTCAATACTGCCAGCTCCTATAGACTTCGGTGTTCGTTGATAGGTTCAGTTCGGGTTCTGTACCATTCCTTTCTACTTTTTACCTTCTAGTAAGATTTCCAAATCTTGCGTTTTTATTTCATCTCTTTTTGCCACTGATTAGCTGGTGTTCTTCTGTCCTCTTCTACTTGTAGAGATCAATGACAACCTATGCGGTCCTTCTTGAATGTCATGAATTTAGTTGTAGGGAATGTTGAAACGCATGATGGCAGACTCGGAACCAGAGATTTGGTTCTTAATGAATTCTTAAGAGATAATTCGAGACTCGATCGGAAAAGGTTCTGGCGACCTCTAACCTCTTCCCATCGCATTTTGACAATGAAACATCTATATCTTGTCAACAACGAGGTATCATTCCAAATCAATGTTCGCTACTATAGGAAAATTCGAATACCCATAATGCTGAAAGAGCGTCGTGCGAAAAGCGTAACATTGTAACTTTGACGAATCCAAAGATGCCCTTCTATCAGCACAACATACAAAAAAAAAAAAAAGCCCACACCATTTCGTCTCCTTTGTGGCAAGTGTTAACAGAACAGAACAAGCTAGCATCGGGATTAAGGCGAACATTTTTTTTAAGATTCGTAATAATGTATTTCAAAAACATTATATTATAAATTCAGCACAAGGACTTAACGCAAAGAAATACGAAGAAAAACAACACGATAACAGTGTAAATTATCAACAAACCCTCAAATTGCATGTTTTGCTAAATTGTAAAACTTTTAAAGACCCACAAACTCGATGAAAGGGCCAACCACCCAAAGAGTACGAAAAAGAAATTGAAGAAGAATTTAATTCATGCAAAAGAAGTGCCTGTACTTAGAGACATCTCTTTTGTATACTTCATCAAAGAGAGGTCGCTCGTCAAACAAGAACAAAAAAAAACACAAATTCAACTTCGACATCCAGACATCAAACATCACCTGTCATTAAGTATATTACCTAATGATTTGCTCCTTTTGATGTCCGAAGCCCATTGCCCGATGATGTCTTGTCCAAATGCAAACCAAGTCAAGCCAAGCTAATAGCCAACCACCGAACACATATAAAAATATCAGACTAGTGGCTAGTTCTCCATCACCATCCACCAGGAGGCGTGCTGCAGTGCGGAATGAGTTAAAAATGCAAATAAATGATTCGGCATGCAATTCAAACCGCAGTCAAAGATCCTTTAAATTATTTGCAATTACACTAATTGCCCCGACCCGATGCAATATTGTGTTTGTATTTGTGCTGGTGTGGCCTGCACGAATATGCTGAATTGCTGACGTTTTTGTTTTGGTATGCATTTGACTGTCATGTTATATCACAGATGGCGCTGCATATACTAATTTTGTTTGTTTGTAGGCATTCCAAATGCAAAACTGGCAGTATTGTTTTTTTTGGCAATCAGCCCAGATTTCAATGCTCTTGCCAGTCGTTAGTGTGTTGAGCTGCTTCAGGCTAACAGACAAGTCGACGGTCGAGTATATAGGCTGTGTGTGCCTGTGCGGCAGCAATTAATGTAAAACTAATTGAACGCTGCAAGAACATAGTTGGTGCATTTGAAGTACATAAACTGCAACCTGCTAGATGCATAATTGTGATTTCCACTTGCATGCCGACTGAATTTATTAATTGGCTGACATGTCCATTAATTTTGTGTTTGAATTTGGTGCGGCAAAGGCAGAATACAGTGGGGTCCTAATACCTTAAAATTGGGATAAAATTAAAGAAAAATGCAAAAAAAAATTTAAATTAATTGTTGTTTTTGTTCATTGTGTTCAATAAAACACAGGTAAAAGAACTTCAAGTTGAAATAGAGTAGCTCTCTAGTAAGATTGTATTGCCATTAAAAATCACTATCATTTGCGTGAAAAAAGATAACAGTAACTCCATCCATTAAAAAAAAATAATGAATGCTTTCAAATACAGAAAAACTAAAAGCTTTAGGTTTTTTTTCAAATTATTCTTAGTTAATAGGTACTCCTGCCCCACTGTTACATGTAAGCATCCATTCCCATCAACAAAATAGCCATAGTTTTGCCAAAAAAAAACCTTGCTTTATAAGTGTAAATTGCCCGTCGCGTTCAGAAAGTAGCAAAGCAATTAACATAAATTAACAGCCACTACACTCTGAGCAGCGCAATCTGCTTTCAGAATGTTCATTTAATTTATTTAGTTTATTTTTGAAGGAGGAAAGTTGACAGTTTTCAAAGAAATTCTGTTCAATTCGGCAAATTAATAGGAAAATATATATTTTTTTTTTATTTTTTGTTTAAGTTTAAGATATTGAGTCATCCAAGTCCATCTTTTGAATGTGATGATGAATTACAATCCGATCGGATGTGATGAGTATTGAGATGCTCCGAAGAGATTGGTTTGAAATAGATGGCGTTACAGACGAATGGTTGCACTTGATTTCCGGACCTGGTAATTAATCAAAGAAGGCATTTTGATGTCTAATCTTTTATCCTTAAGAAAAATGATTTTATTTAATTAGTCATTTATTCAATTCAGGTGTACTAATGTATTTTGGAGTTAGAATATAAAAATAGCATTAGGGTCAATACACAATGTTATTCAAGTATTATTAATCCTTCATATTAAATCCCCAGGTTTCGGAGACAAATTTGAAAGAACAACCATTTCACAGATTGTTAACGAAATGTATTTGTAATTGTAATTGTAATTGTATTTATAATTGTAATTGTAATTGTAATTGTTATTGTAATTGTAATTGTCATTGTAATTGTAATTGTAATTGTAATTGTAATTGTAATTGTAATTGTAATTGTAATTGTAATTGTAATTGTAATTGTAATTGTAATTGTAATTATAATTGTAAATAAATTGTGAGGTTATATTCATGCCAAAAAGATAAGAGATCAATGAAATTTTGTTTGGGCAAAGTAATTAGGGTTACACTTTTGTTAACCAGAAAAAGAACTTTCAAATTTTACTGATTCAATTTCACTTTTTTACTTTTGAAACTATCGAAACAAATTATATTTAGTTTCGGTACTATATAAATAAATCTGACGAATTTCTAGTTTAAATTCACACCATTTCAAACCATCACATAAGAAGGTGAGCTTGAATCTTATCTGAAACTGATTTCGAGTTATTAAATAAATTTGCCATCAATGAAACTAACATCTCACATGTGAAAGAAATGAAAAAGAGACAAACAACAACAAATGCGCATCACCATCAACCTTCAAACCAAAGTCAGAGAGCCCCAGAAGGGGTGCAATAAAATCAGTTTGTGCCCTCTGCTCCGCAATTTTGTGTGTGCTCTGTGGCTCTGATGATGGTGCTGCACAGATTTAGATACTTTATTTCAATTTCACCTCTGGAGGAGGTGGAAATAAACCACCGCCAAAGAGTTTCTCGTCGGTGAACGGCCGGCATAAGATAAAAGCGCGCGGTATCCTTTGATCGGTTCACTTTATAAAATACTATGGTCACGCCTTAAAGGCATTAAACGAGATGGCGCTCAATATACGTTTGGCCCTGATGGCCCTTCCACCACCTTCCGCCCAGCAAAAATTAAATCCTTTTTTGTTATTTAAGTATTGTTCGAATAAAAAAAAAAAAGATTTCAAGTAAAAATGTATAGAAACGACACACGCTTTGTAACCATCTTCATTGGGCAGCCGAACTGGACTTTCTTTAATTGCCCCAAGAAGTTCCGAATTATTGTAGAGTGGTGGTTCATGCTTTAGCAGGAACTTAATTACCAATCAGGTGAAGGAACTTACTCCATTAATCTTCGAACGCTTAAGAGAAATGTGCTCTATAATTGACGAGGTCAATTTTATAGACTCTGCCAAAGAGCCTTTGTTGAACGTCGACCATCTCTGAGTTAGGTGTCAGAGAGCTATCAATAGAACGCAGCTCTTTTTGCCATATTTAAGATTGATTCCGTTGGTGTCATAGACACCTGTCTTCTCTCTGATCCATTATTAATTCACTTAATCACCACTTTGGGAGAGTTGAGCTGCGCATGCGCAATTTAAATGCGGGCATTCTGAGTGATGGCATGCCATTCGATGGGCCTTTTAAGAGGTGTCTGATGCACTCTTGTCTTATAATAGAAGCGAGAGGTGTGTGCGGTGCGTTCCTCACCTGTCCCGGAACAAATTAGAAGATTTACCTAGCGCGCTAATGTGCTGCGACAAACTCTAATGGCTTTAATGCCGTAACATGAAAAAGCAACAAAAAAAACTCAACTTGAACACAATATAGAAGGCAAATAGTGGTTTTATACCCACTTGTGCGTCTTCTCTGACATGAAAAAAGGCCAGCAGAAAAAGTGGTTTGCGGATGCTAATAGCAATAGAGGTGTTGTTGTTTGGTTAACTGGAAGAGGTATTAATTGCAAACGACGAAATTAATTTTCTGTCATGGCAAAGAGGTCTTGCCTAGGTAGAGGTAGGTACCAGCGACACATACTTGTGAAGCCATTAGAGCAATTTACTTGATAACCATAAGAACTATTAAACACAAGTGTTGTCGACCTTTGTGAGTGTATAAAATTATAAGCAGGCAGTTCTTTATTTTTTTTTTTTTTTTTTTTTGAAAATTTAATTTGGATTTGCTGTGTGATGATGATTTGCTCACAAGTGTCATTATGTTTACAGATTGAGGTTATACAAAGGTTTTTTTAACCTTGATGCTTTAAAAACTTTATTTTCTAATGAAATAGACAAATTAATGCAGACAGTGAGAAATGTCAATGTTATTCATTACAAACAAATTTCAGATATTCAAAAAGTAGGACTTAGTCTCCTCTCCTAATTCTACATATATAATCTTATTTCGCACTTTAAACTAATTTTAAGTTAAATATAAACAGTTATAAATCAATTAACAACTCGCAAGTAGAAAGTTGCAAACCAGTTAGCAATACGCGCCATTGAATAGATCTTAGCATGATTTACCAATCTAGGTTCATTAATTAGGGCCAGTTAATTGAATTTCTTGATTATAATAGAGTTTCTATAATTTCCCCTGGCAACTCCTCAAAGCCCATGGTTTATTAGCGTTAACTTATGTAGTTAATTTATAGTGAAAGATTGTTTAACGGATATATTTTAATAATTTTCATTTGTTCTTTGTTTGATGGTCAGGAGCAGAGGTGTATTCAGAAGATGGCTCAGGGGGCTCAAGCACCCACCTGTCAGCCTAAACCAAAGTTAACAAAACATTATTATGGGTGAAAATTTAAAAAAAAATGTTGAAATTTTTTTCCGGGGTTGTGATAGCAATAAGCTTTTGGCCTTTGGCTTTCACATCGAACCATAATCTAAATTTCGTGCAAAAAGTACGAAATCTACTAGATTTCTAACGCATTTTCAGTTTTAATAATCTTGTTTGTAATCCAGATTAGGTACAGGAAAATTTCCTCAATCTTTTGAATTTGTTGGCGGAGGCACATTTATAACACATTAGGTGTGTTTATTTGTACGCCCGGGATAAGTTGGGCGTAAAACGTCTCTGAGCTTAAGGAAAACACTTGGCAGCATTGCGAATGAAATGACATTCGACGTTCAATGCAAGGAATCTAAAATTATTAAAATTGGAAAACATTTTGAATTTTTCTGATATCTTTAGATCTGCACAATGTTTTTTGGTCAGCTGTGATTAAAAATAGGATTACAACAACAGAAATGTATCTGGACAACTTAAGATTATTATGTGAACGCACCCAACGAGTCTCATTTCAGACTTATGTAAGGACTTTGTGTATGAAAGCGGTGACTTTAAAATCAGCTGAAATAAATAAAAAAATTGTTAAATTGTTTGCATTTTGGGTTTCAATAAATGCAATAAAATATTTATAAAGAAATTTCGGAACATTATAGGCCCAAATTTTAAAACCAAAATAAAATAATTTGTAAGAGATAAGAAAAATAAACAATTTAATTTTATTTTTTCTACTCCAAACGCCATCTTTGTGTTTTCATGTTCATACAATTAATCGATAATTTTGGTGTTTTCATACAAATTATTGATAATTTAACAGAAAAATGAGTTGGTAACACAGATTTTAACCCCTTCAAAGGGTTAAGCAACGAGAATTTTCCGGGCTTAATTCCTTTGCCCGAGGGGCTTAGTAGTTGTTGTTGTTGTTGTAATAAACGTCAAAAATGTGTGAAAGATTAGACGCGTTCTGATCGCGAAGTTATTTTTAAATAGAGAACTTTTCTTTTGAACCAAGGCAAGAACGGTTCCGAATGTCTCGGAACAATATAAGATGTTTAATACAAGACAATAGTCGCATTTTAAGCGTAAGTCACGTTTCAAGGTAGAACTTTTATACCTACTGATGGGGAGCTCACGACATCGGCAGTATTCCGACAAAAAAGGTTCAATGCAAAAAATCATGTATCGAGTTTCTTGATTGTCGTTAACTCGTTTTTTTTTTTATAAAATATAGTTTAGTTCACAACTTAAATCGCCAAACAAACGCGATGCTATAATTACATAATACAGACATAGTTTTTTTACTTCTCTGAGCTATGGGATATTTACTTTAACCATATACCTGAATACGCCTAATTCTAAAAAATCACAATGATGTTTAGATAAGTTGATACAAATATGGTCTGTTTTGGTACTCGCCAAAACAACGAATTTCTACTATTTTTGAGTCCAAGTACTGCCAAACCTGTTTTAAAAATTCCTGCCCAAAGAATTACCCAGCTCACGTTTCTGAGATCTCTGAGCACTCAGTAATCTCAGCAACCTGAACAGGATTCCTCAGAAATTTGCTGTCAAAAACTGAGCACAAAAAATTTTGGATTCGTTTTTTAGCTTCTGTCAAAAAAAAATCTATGAGATCTCAAAACCTGAACTGGCTAAATTTCTTGTGGCTGAAATATAAATTCTGTCAAAATTTTTTGATAATGAAAAAACAAATTAGAAATTAAAAAAAAAAATAAAAATATTTTTGAATGTCGGGAATTTTAAATCAATTAATGAAATTTAAAATACAATGAAAAAGTGAATTATATTATTATATGGTAGACATTTGAGATCATCGTGTTCCCGAGTATTTGAGCAGAGAATTTCATTCCCACTTTAAGAAACTTGACGTATTTCATATTTCAGCCCAAAAAGTTCCCAAACAGACCAATAAATGTGATAATTTCATGCAGAAAAATCCTTAAATAGAATAAATTTATCCAGTTTGTGTAAACTGTTTCCATGTAAAATTTGATTGTTCATTTATCAAAAGATTAACTTATCTAAAAGATAAAATTATCTAGTGTTTTACGCAATTGTGTGAATACCCTTAATATGAATTAGAGTTATACCTAGAATTTTTTAGCAGCGAGATAAAGGGAAATGTCAAACAAAATCTAGTTTATGTTCGGTGTTAACGGTTTAAAGAGATATCGTAATCTTGTTGCGAAATACGAGTGAGTGTTATACCGAAGAGTCAACGAGTTTGCGAAATCTCTATGAACCCTTCACACCGCAAATAAAATAGATCTTCTTATACATTTTTATTTTCCTCAGTGCTCATGGATGCGATCGACAAAAGTACCTACCAAACGGAAACAGCTGAAATTTGTTTTTAACAAATTTGATCTATTTCTTATTTTTGAGAAAACAAAATCAATTATTTTACCCTTTTCTGTCTGATAGGCAACAACAACTGTTATACCAAAGAAAACAAAGTGCTATAAAAATGTCTCTGCTAGCAAAATAAAGTGAATTTTGAGAAGATTTTGTTGTAATCTAGATTAGCTGTATTTTATTTTTCTCAATATCCGAATCAAATTTTGTTTTCAAAATTACATCTATAAAAAAAAACAACAGAAGATCCTGATAGAAAACGGGATTTTGTGTTGTTTATGATGTACAAGTAATTTTAAAAGCATATCCAATCCGGATCAGACCTGGGGGAAAATAAATTATGCAGCTCAGTTATATAAAACCGTATAGGTATGTTGAGTAACCCGGCAACCAACTATTTCCACAGTTTTTTGATCAGAAAAATAATATCCGGTTTTGTTACTTCTAGCTACTTATAGGTAGTTATTGGACCCTATTGGTAGTATTGGACCCTATCCCTATTTACACTTCTGTTTCATGTCCACAACCCGGTAATTTCGGGACAAACGTCCCCAGTCCAGCACTTTCAATCACTTCTAGCCTGTACAAGTGTCGTTACGTTTTTTTGTTTGTTTTAGGTGTCTTTTTTTAGGTGCCTACTACGTCTTTTTCGGAAATGTATTGGACAATCATTTTATTGTCATTGAACTGGGTACATCATCTTTGAATATAAATTAATGTTTGCTAAACCTGATAAAAATTAGAACCTCAAACTTTCAAAACATTTTTGTAATAAACTGCGAATTGATTTGCGCCCTTCATAACACTGCACTCTGCTTCCAGTCTTAATTCGGATCTGCTTAAGAAGGTTTCCAAAAAACACTTTACAAGACTAATAAAAGTTGGTACATCAGCATCACCGACCACCACCAAAGAATACAAAGAAGCTTTGGGAGGTAAGACTCATACACGTCATACCGCTGCAATCAGCATATCCATTCAAAACCACAGCACAAAGGTACTAAACTAACTAAAGGAGTGTTGAAGAATATTAAAAGAAAAGAATGAAATTCCTAATCATATTTATAGACCGAAGCTTCTGATTGGACGGCACATCGGGTGGGAGATCAAAGCCTCGGTTGCGAGGCATTATCATAGCGGTAGGTCCAACTCTTTTGTTCTACCAAATCGTTCGTCTTCTTCGACACCGTCGTCATTTGTACGCCTAATGACCATTGGAATTTTCTCAGGTGTGTTTTCTTCACATACCTACCTGCTACGCTACTGCCGTGCCGGCCGTGCCGCACCGAGGAAGATTTTAATGGCATCCCGTTTAAGTGGATAACTAGCTACCGCGTTTGAAGGTTTCCTTAATTCTTTCTTTTTTCGGTTTTCAAGTCATAAAGAATCTTTGTTCTGGAGGAATCTTAAATTTGTCTGATGAACATGTGGCACAAATTGAGATGCTGCCTCTGTGTGTTTATTTATTTGTTTGTTTGTTTGACGTTTCAGTTCACACATTTGACAAGTGCACTTTTGTCGGTGCTATCGATACAATAAATGTCAATTTTCAGCCGCTTCCATATCCATAGTCTGTTTGTTTATTTTACTTGTTTGTTTGTATTAAGGCAGTCGTAAAAGTTGGAGGTCCAAAATAAATAGTTGTACCCACATCCCTTGGCGGATGCACACAGATTGTTTTTGTTTCAATTTGAGTCCAGCAATTAGGTGATTAACCTGCGAACGGGAAGAGTCCCTGGGAAAATTTCTTTTTAGCGATTTATAATTTTTTTTTTAGACTGGTGTTCGCTCGCCTTCTTATCCGTTTTGTGAAGAAAAAAAAATATACTTTGTCATCTTTATAACTCAACCTTGTCGAATACTTAACTGTCGGTTCTTTGTTTAATTTTTGTTTGGCGCTGGCGCATTGGTGTCAAATTTCAAAGTGAATTCAAATGAATTCGCGAAGATTCGCCTCGATTAACGAGACTGATGTGTCTTGTCTTGACTTCCGCTGGTGATGGTGGCGTGAGAAACTTATGTTATGAGACAATGTGGCATTAAATGAGTGACGTTTGAGTGTTATTTGGTTCTCAGACACCATGTGGTTTTAAGGCTCATGTATCTTATTTTAAAATTTTGGATTGGTGACTGGATAAAGTATAACTTGGTTAAATTATATTTTATGTAGGAGTAAAGTTATATTAAGTCTTACAGAAGTCAATATGCAATCACCAACTTTAGAACTGAGACAGTCAATTGTCTCGATGTAATCAAAAATAGCGCCAGTAATTGGTATGGATGATCCAAAAGTTGAGGCCCCACGCCCCAGCAAACAAAGCTGATACAATTTTCAACTTCGAGCAGTCAAGCAGATATAACAGGTAACCAGGCAGAAGTGCGACAGTATGGAGAGGAAACACAGAAGTTGCTACAATATTTACCTCAGAATTCAGAAATTGCCAAAAAAGAACACAAACAGCCAATGTTGGTTCATGGCATCCAACAGGAAAATTAAAATTCATGCACTTTAAACTTATATGCAAGTCCTTTGTTACCAAAGGAGTGTTGCCTTTGTTCACATCAACGTGAAATTAACACTAACGAAACATGTTTAAATTTTGTCAGAGATCTTTACTTTTTATGTTCCTTTTTTTACGTCCCTTATTTTGGCGGACACTTTCGGCATCAAAAAATTTGAATCTCAGTAATTGTAGCTAATTAAATGCTAATTTGTTGCGCAAACCAAAAGTTTTTAGCTCGTATGGTTTCTGAGTTATTGAATTTTCCGCTAAAATAAGTCTGAAGTTAGCGGACAAAATCTTAAATAATTAAAAAAAATAATTTTGGTTGGCATCCAAATCTGTAGCTTTTTAAATGCTTTTAAGTAGCATAAACTTCGCTTTTGTAGCGACAATAGTTTTTACGTGATTTAAAATTCCTCTAAAATAAGACTTAAGTTAGTGGACGAAAATAAGAAAATTATTATTTTTTGATGTCCAAAATAGTAGCTTTTTAAATGCTAATTTGTCGTGGTCATGGGTCATTTTCTATTCCAATTTTCAATTTTAAAATGGTACTTCCGGTCCGCTGCCAGTAATTGTAGCATTTCAAAAAAAGTAATTTTTTTAAATCTCTCCACTAGCTGCGCATACCGGAATTGAAATTGAAAATTGGAATAGAAAATGTATGCGTCATTTTCTATTCCAATTTTCAATTTCAATTCCGGTATTAATTTTTGCTCAACAAATTAGCATTTAAAAAGCTACAATTTTTGACATAAAAAAAATCATAATTTTCTTACTTTCGTCCGCTAACTTCAGTCATATTTTAGAGGAATTTTAAATAACTAAAAAACTATTTTAGATACAAAAACGAAGTTTATGCTACTTAAAAGCATTTAAAAAGCTACAAATTTGGATGCCAACCAAAATTATTTTTTTTAATTATTTAAGATTTTGTCCGCTAACTTATCAGACTTATCTTAGCGGAAAACTCAATAACTCAGAAACCATTCGAGCTACAAATTTTTTGTTTGCGCAACAATTACTAAGATTAAAATTTTTTGATTCCGCCACAAAGTGTCCGCCAAAATAAGGGACGTGTGTTTTTCCCTGAGTGTACCTACTGTTTATGTGTAAAATAATTTCTAAGCATAAAGTTTTAATTATCAATTTATCTTTGGTCAACAAGTTTTATAACTTTGTCAGCGACAGACATTCTTTATTTTTTTTTATTTAACTTGTCTGTTCACTGTGGCGTATGCGTAAAAATTTTTTCTATTAAACAATTTATAGGTTCACATTATTATATTCCTGTATTTCTCATCAGTTAGTCAGACGAGATGAGTTTTGGTCATAATTGTCTGAACTTTTTAATGATAAATTAAGCAATACGAACTTTAACAAACAGAGCAAAGAAAAAAGAAAAACGTGACACGCAGTCACGTCATTTCTTGAAACTTTTAAGGTGAGTTATAGAATGCCAAAACAAAGATATTGACCAAAAAGTATACCGGCTTTGATTCATCCTGAGATTCTTCTTATCGCTCATCCCAGAACTTGATCTTACTTGCGAAAAAACACCTTTTTACTGTATGTGTAGCTTTATACTGTCAGAGTTACGGAGGTGGTCTTAAGCTCAGGATTTAGGATCAAAATGCATGGTTTGTACCAAAAATAATTTTTGTATTTTTGACAATAATTACTAGTAACTCAGCCATATATAACTAGGTTTCCAAGCGTAAGTTTCTAAAGATTTTTGATGTTCTAGACACGAATACGAAGTTAGAGTTTACAAATAGGCCTTGGTTTTTGAGATATTTCCGTTATAAAATCACAAGAAAAACGTTTTTCAATAATTTTGAAGCAATTTTTCATCGTGAGGTATATTCTGCAGCAAAAATAGTCACGGACTATCAAAGAACTATATTTTTTTCATTCAGTTCCAATAATTTCGATACCTTTTTTCATCTCTCAGAAATCATTAGTTGAAGTTAATTAATTTTTCATTTTGTACCGGTGAACAAGGATATTTGTTCCCAAATGTTAAACTCGAGTTCGAAGACAGACTGCTTCTCTCTACTCTCGTTATAAGGTTATTTCAGTTAGAACATAAAAACCTTGTCGTTTCGTTGGAAAAAGACCTTGTGTCTAATCTGGTAGTTGTGATATTTGGTGAGTTGTTTTTGATGTTCACATGATGTTGAATCTAATTTTTCGACCTCGAGCGCCGAACGCAACATTAACATTGGTAAAATGCAAAAAAAAAACTCGATTTTGTTTTGCTTTTTTAAGTAAATGGAGTTTTTAGCTATAAAAAGATTTTCTCAAACTATCGGCTAAAATAACTCTATTTTAAAATAAAATTCAAGAATAGGTTTCTGGCTCTAAGATAAGCTATAGGATTTTTTTCTAGATGTTACCGTTGTCTTTGAATAGTTTTTTTTTTTTAGAAAACTGCCCCTCCTGTCTGCACGAATTGAAATAGACACCCCACAACTCATAATTTGTTAATTTGTTTCTTTTTTTGACCTAATTAACACATTCTAATAGTTTGATAAATATTTTGGGTAACATTTAGAATCTCTTAACATAATTTTAATTTCTACTAGTTTCTGTTATACATTTCTCATTGCTATATTTTGAAAAGCTGTATCTTGGAAACGGTAGAATCTACAAGAATGATATTGGGTTCAATACAGATAAAATTTTGTAAGAGTAACACCATAGAATATAGTTTATAGGACAAAACTATAGCCCTTCGTAGCTAAAAATGTCATTTACCGGAAAAAGCGCAGAAAAAATAGCGGTTTTTTGCGTTTTTTCTGATTGTGCGTTCGGCGCTCAAGTTCGGAAAATTCGATTTAAGCCTACTAACATCATAAAAAACTTATAAAAAATCAGAACTACCGGATTTATGGGTACTACTGGTTTCTGGTTTTCAAAGCAATGTTTTGAAAACATAAAAAAAGGTAATTTTTTTAAACGAAAGTATGTCAATACGAATATATATTAATACTGAGCAGCTGTATAAATCTGGTTCACATTCCCTTAATATGGAGAGAAGTTAAAGTCGTATTTATACCCAAAGCCGGCAAATGCTCCCATGTTACCCCCAAGGATCTTAGACCAATCAGTCTATCGTCCTTCCTTCTCAAAACTTTGGAACGACTGATTGATATTCACCTGCGTAGTGCGATAGAGCGAAATCTTATCTCAACATCACAACACGCATACTGTAAGGGAAAATCGGTAGAAACTGCGCTACATACCTTGGTACGCACCATCGAATACTCCCTAAATCACAAAGAGTACACTTTAGTTGCATTCCTAGACATAGAAGGCGCCTTTAACAATGTCGACAGCGCCGCAATAGCTAAGGCACTGCAGAATCTCAACGTAGATAGTTCACTTAGAGACCTGATAAATTTCATGCTGAAAAGCAGAATTATAAATGCGGAACTAGGTAGCTTTACTGCAAGAAGGTCAGTCAGCAGAGGCACTCCACAAGGTGGAGTCCTATCCCCACTTCTATGGAACTTGGTAGTCAATGAGCTGCTAGTAAACCTGGAGGAAGAGGGATTCAAAGTCATTGCATACGCTGACGACATTGCCATTGCCGTGTCTGGGAAACATCCCCAAATTCTAATAGAACTCTTACAAACCGCTCTAAACAAGCTTCTCAAATGGGCAGATCGGTGTGGGCTGGGAGTTAACCCCCACAAGACTGATCTAGTCCTCTTTACAAGGAAATACAAAATTCCACAACTAGACCCTCCAATGATTAACGGTGTTCCACTAACTTTTTCAAATGAAGCAAAATACCTAGGTCTTATTTTAGATAAAAAGTTAAGTTGGAAACCAAACATACAGGAAAGAGTAAAAAAAGCCACAGTAGCTCTCTTTTCTTGCAAAAAAGCTGTAGGGAATAAATGGGGCCTGTCTCCACAAATCACTCACTGGCTATATACTGCGGTTATTAGACCGATACTCACTTATGGGGTGACTGTTTGGTGGACTGCCTTAGACAAAGCGACCAATCGTGATAAACTATGCAAGGTGCAGCGTTCAGCATGCATGTGCATTAGTGGAGCCCTACGCTCGACACCTTCTGCTGCGTTAGACATACTCCTCAACCTTACACCCCTTGATATATATGGCAAACAAATGGCCGCGAACACAGCCTTCCGCCTCAAAGCCATCTCTCAATGGACCAATAACTCTATTGGCCACACCATAATTCTGAACTTGTTCGGAACATTCCCAAGTCACTCCGACTACATCACTCCTACTCTAGCTTTCGACAAAAACTTTGAAGTCACCATTCCCACAAGGTCAACTTGGGAGGAAGGGACCCTGTTAGAAAATGAATCAATTCATTTCTATACGGATGGATCGAAAACTGAAAATGGGGTGGGTGGTGGAGTGTACTCAGATAGACTAAACCTTAGTCTCTCCTTCCGCCTTCCAAACCATTGTAGCGTATTCCAAGCGGAAATTCTGGCGATAAAGGAAGTCTTGTCCTGGCTTAAAGAAAACGTGATATCCAGTTCGGATATCCGCATCTTCTCTGATAGTCAGGCTGCTTTGAAATCCCTTGTATCAGTCTCCTCAAACTCCATCACAGCCCAAGACTGTCGATCGTCTCTAATGGAGATGGCCAAACAGTTTGATATTCACCTTATCTGGGTGCCGGGACACCGGGACATTCCGGGGAATTGCAAAGCCGATGAACTCGCCAGAATTGGAACGGAAATGCCTATCCTGCCCAACAAGGCAGATATAGGTATTCCCATAGCTACAATTAAACTACTGCTGAAACGAATCGCTTTGGAACAATCAAATACAAGATGGCTTAATACTACTACGTGTACAGCGACCAAACGAATCTGGCCCAAACTAGATTTGAAACGGTCAAATTGCCTTCTGTCCCTCAGCAGATCTCAAATCAGCTCTGTAATAGGTGTCATAACAGGACACTGTCTTATGGGTAGACACGCGGCACGACTCGGTGTACTATCAAATGATTTCTGCAGGAGCTGTTTAGACGAAGAAGAGGAAGAAACAATCTCACATCTTCTCTGTACATGCCCTGCTCTCTCCTATAGACGCAAACTTCATTTAGGAGACTACTTCTATAATGAACCTAGCGATCTCTCGAACACAGACATTAGTAGTCTCACTCGCTTCATTAGAAGCTCTAAATGGTTTTAACTAGTAGGGAACTTTTTGTTCACTACAGTTCGTGGTATCACAATGGACCTCTATTGGTCTAAGTGTGTCAGATAGCTTTAATGACAGCCACTTTAACCTAACCTAACCTATGTCAATACGAAAGCATATAGAAATAGTTTGACTTCGGACTCGTGTCAAATGTGCATACGCACATCAAAAACCTTAAAAAACGCTAATAGGTGGTTGGGCAACAACAAAAAAATTTAATTTTATTAACCTTGGATATCAGAATTACCGGCTTTGATAGACATTTTTCCTCTACAGATAAACTTTCGTGAAGATAACATTTTTATTTCTTAAATTATAAGCAGAAGTTAAAACTTGAAAGTACTTCGAAAGAGAATGGGACCTACCAATAATCAAATTTAGAGTGGACTTTAAGAACTTTATTGATCTGTTAAAAGGTCGAATAAAACATTCATGCCACATTTTATCAATTTGCCTTTGCTTCTAATATTCTATTAAATGAATTGTTTTGATTATTGATGTTGTTGGTTGTTGGGCAAAAAAGAGTAAAAATTAAAGTTTTGAGGTCTTCCCGGTCGGCTCGAATTTCAAAATCGTATTTTTTCTCACATAAGAGACCCAAAGTACATAAAATTTATGATGGCCACAAAGAAACTAGCATTTTTCAAAAACACGATCCGCTCTAATATACCTTTGTACATATAAATGAAAAAAATTAGCAATCAGTTAAGAGGACACATCTGCACTCTCTAGCTACAGCTAGACAGTTGTCGGACGAAACAAGATCTAATGGAATTGGTCGCTCCAATGACGACACTTTTAATTTTATTATTTCAATTATTTTGATAATACAACTGTAATTAAGATACATTGTCATGGAATATCATTTGTGATACCAAGTAGGTACCTCTCAACCTCTATACCCACAACAAGCGATCATTAGAAAGCCATTCGTGATTTTAATGTCAAAATGGCGATCAAATTGTGTAAAGAAAAAAGACCCATTTGGGTCGAATTACCGCTTTGTTGCATTTGAAATGATGAGAGGTAATAATGATTACTGTTACCGTGTCATACAGCTGTACCTTTACGAGAGGGGAACTAATTGATTCGCAATTGGTTGGTAGGTATTGCAATTGTACATGAAATGATTTAACGATGGTAGTTTTGAGAAGCAAAAATTGTCCGGAAGCACTCGAATAATAAAAAACCCCAGGTCCTGCCATCGCTTATCCGATAATGTTAACATCTCAACTAGAATGAATGAAGCAGCGATAAATTGCAAGTTTCTAACAATTAAGCAGCAAACAAATGTCTGGATTCTTTTTTTGATACAATCACCGTTTGAATTATTTATTGAAGACTTGGCACACATTGCTAAGAAATCTAAATTTCAATTCTAATGCATTCTGGTATTACAAAAATGGGAAATGTATAGTATTTCAATTCCGAACTGAATTAAATGTCTTCTGGGACTTTCGCAAAGTAACTCTTGGGGCATTCAAATTAAATTTTTACTAAACTTTTTATTGAAAACCTTCTTTCCAAGACTTATTGCTTTCTATAGAGGGATCTCTTTGAGATTTAAAGCTCATACACCCAGAGGCGCCACTATTTTATCTTCTATTATTGTGACGTGCAATTTCAACTCTACCTAAATGCAAATCTCCATCTTCGACTGTTTAATGTTAAAATTTTTCAGCTTCGAACCTCTACAAATTCTTACAAAAAAAAAACCTTCTTAATGCCATAGTCAAGGTGAATTAAAAATTTTAATAGCAGCACACTTCCTCAAAACATAAAAATTTAATTAATTCCCCAAATGAATTGATTCAAAATTTATCAGACCCAAAACTCTTTAACTGGATGCATAATTCCGGAAGCCATATCTGAGTAACTGTATATAGCTAGTTTGGATTTAATTACTCACCACAAATAAAATTCCAATCAAATAACTGTGCCTCCGGTTGTTGGCCATCATTGATGATGATCCCTCCTAAAAGATCAAAAAGCTGTTTTTTTCTATATCTACCCACTTCTGTGGAACAAAAATATATTAAAAACGATCCGATGCCCATTAAATCTCGTTTTATCATTTCCAACAATAAAAAATTATATAAATAAAAATAAAATAAATATACGATCAAACGCGATTCATCAATAAAAAATTGATCTCCCCAGATACATGTTTAGATACATATTGGTGGTCGCATAGTGTATGTCGTTGCTGACGCCCGACGCGACGTGAAGCTGAACTCGAGCACACACACAAAAACCAACAACAAAAACAACAAAAGAGGCCAAACATTAATCTCAACGAGAGTGCAGGGCAAAACGTTTAAAGCGATTAAAGAAAATATTGATGAATCTGAGGAAAATTGATTGCATTGTCGGCGAAAGATCAAAAAGGGCCGCAACCTACCGCCAAAGAGGTTTGAGTGTTATATAGTGTGTGTGTGGGTGTGTGAGTGCGCAGGGCAAATGTATCGGATGCAGGATCGGAGATCGGATACAAAGCGGAACAACAACAAACAATAGGATAGAACAAAACGAGAAGAGTGCGCATCATTAATTCCCTGGGCCTGGGCCTCTGTCTGAGCTGATATATGTGTTCTTCTTGGCGATGTGTTTAGTTGTTTTTGTTGTTGTTGTGGTTATCAAATTTCAAGTTTTGAATTTCTTGTTTGAGTAGGAGATGGGCTAGAGGGCGTGTCAACACAAAAGCCGCAAGTAAATTATCATTTGGGGTTAGCAATGTCACACCTCAAATGAAATGCATATACAAATAATTTTTGTTGATCCTCTTCTTATAGATGGGAGAGGTTTTTGAAGTTTTAATAAATATTCCAGTGGAATTTTTTTTATAAATGTTGAAAAATATAAAAATGAATTTTAGCTTGTTGCTCCCATCAAAGCGTCGTAAAAAAGTGTCTCACTTAGCGCAAAAATATATTAAAATATAAATTACTAGCTGACCCAGCAGACGTTGTCATGCCCTGTACATTAATTTTTATTTTGTATTTACATTTCTTGTCTTATTACACGATCGTTTATAAAATTGGGTAGCAACTGACCAGCAAGATTGGCTTCATAATTTTAGCATTTTAAATCTTTTTATTCAAGTGCTCTTTGATACACAACATTTTTGATTTTTTCCATCATAGACAAATTAGATTGAAGTTTTTCCGACGCATTAGCAGAATAATACAGTTGCCATGTCCATGTGAGAAAAAATGAAACAATGCCGAATATAGAGAAAATAAAATTGTAAACATTGGTTGAAAATCAAGGAAAATGATTGAAAAGTCGCGAAAAGTGTGGAATACCTGAGAAAAAATCATGTGAGGTCGTGAAAAAAAGCTTGGGGTCTGAGAACCACCAGTATTCCTTTTATTCACGGTATTCCGCGATTCTTAGCGTACCAGTTCACGGTACTTCGCATATTTTTCCATGACGTTTCACACAGTACCCATGCATTTTTTCACAGAATATCTCAAATTGTTTCGCGAATTTTCATATTCCGCGACTCCACACTCTGTGACTTTTTGCGCAGTAGTTTACGCTTCTTCTCGCGGTAGAGGATTATAGATTAGGATTATTCACGTGGTGTTTAAAAGTTCTTTATCCACTTCCCCAGTATTCGTAGCTTTCATCCACGATATTCCGTGCTTTCTGCCTTGCATATGCTTCCACGACTTTTCAGGCTTTTTCAGACTTTACTATGACTCTCTTTGCTTTTCTCCGCCATATTTTAAGCTTCTTTTCATGGTATCAAACGCCTTTTTCGTGACCTCTTGCTAATTCAAAGGTTTTTAACGATCTTCCAATAGTCCGCGATTTTTTCCATGGTATTCTGCAATTTTTAACGATATAGGCTGTGGTATTTTAAATATTTTTCCGCGACTTTTCACACTTTTTACCACGTCTTTTCTCACTTTTTTCCATGACTTTCTCGGTAGTAATCTCTCTTTTTTGATGACCTTCCATGCAGTATTTTGCGATCTTAAACCCGAATTCATTTAAATCGAATTCAAATAAAATAAAACAACTATCGAAAATTCGAAAAAAAAATGCTGGTAAGTTAAAGACTTTGCAACTTTAACTCCTAAAGTATATTGCACACAACGCCATCTGCTGGCATTTTTCAACCCAGCATTCCGTGTTCTGTTGCTATCGTGTATCAAAGATGGTGTTGCATATATGGTTTTAATTTTTTTGTGATTTTCTTCTCTTTTTTCAATGCATGGGAAAATTTCTTGAGACCATGACTTTCCGAAGTTCTAAAAGTTATTCTGTTATTTCTAAGGAAGACAAATCCATCTACTCAGAGATCATTAAAATCAGTCCAGCAGTTCTTCAGTTATAAATGGTGTAACTAACCCGACTTTGTATTATATATTTAAGAAGACTTATTATTTGTTTTAGCAAAAAGAAAATGATAGGAAATGTTAAAACAAACAATTTGTGTTGTTATTTTTTCTCCCAATGAAACACGTTGGAGCTGAGACACTCGCCAAAAACAAAATTTAGCTTTTGATCAAAAATAACGGTACCTTCCATATAACCATTGAGGAAAAGTTAACTTTTTTCAAAAACGGCTCTAACGATTTTGATTAAATTTTTTGTTTTGTTAGTAGAGTCATACTTTTGGAATAAAAAAAAACATTTTTTTTCTTTTTGAACGGCTCAACCAATTTTTTTTAAATTTGTTGACACAAAAGTTCCTTAACAACCTTAAAATTAATTGATATTAAAATTTTGAAAAACGATAATTTTTGGATATATAAAAAATCTTTCAATTTCAAAAATAGGTTACTGTATTTTATTGAAATTTTGGTTTTAGATGTGCAATATTATTTTCTTGCAAATGGCATATCAACTTTATTTTTAAACAAGATTTACAAATTTTTATATATAAAAAATATTTTTTTTTAAAACGGTTCAAAAAATTTTCAAAATTTTTTTTGAGTGCATGAATCAAACAAATACCGCAAAGACAAATATTGGATAACGAGTTGTAGAATTTTGAAGAATGAATAAGTTCTTAACATTCTTGTGGTATTTAGATACTTTTTCGTATGACTGGTACACAAATCAATCAAAAAACTAAGTATTTGTGTAAGCCCACAAATGAACACCGCGTCATCATCCATCGGTAGGTATTTTAACCTTTAACGCGTGCTTGGGTTCACTACAAACATTTTTTATTTAGCCGATAAATTAACATTTTAATGCATGACAAGGTGTGAAGTGGGCGGTGTAGTTATAAGTGTGCTTAGATGCAACCGGTTGACAACGTACTGACAATTGCATGTTTCCAACCAAAACACATCATACGTATTCATAAAAGTCATTCCAAGTCCTTGTTAAATGAAAAAAGTGAATGCAATTGCACAATCCATAAAGCAATTTAATCGAGTAGGTTAATATAAATTGAAGGTATACCTATTCCTTGAGAAATATATGAGCTGGCAATAGCTGTAGCCTAATTGCAAGATCACGATCGAGGTGAATCAATTTGATTTGGCTTGAATTTATATATTCGCGTTAAATAAAGCTAAGACCCCCCATACAGTGAGTGCATTTAGGTTTTCGTAAGCAACGAACTGTAAGATGTGTTGCAACTCAAGCAATCAATTGCCACTTGGTCATTTTGAAATATAAATACAAATGGCTGGCTAGCCACGAAATTCAGAATTTGCGGGTGGCATTTAAATATTAATTGGAACGCGGAATTATGTGGTGAAAAGTGTGTTGCTCAAGCAAATAATTTAAATTAGTTAGCGAAACATTTGGCATAAAATGTTTTCGTTTAAGTGAGTAAACGATTCTAAACATAATGACATAGATACCTACTTTAGTTATGTATTTATATTTAGTAATATAAATATGATAAGCTAGTAGAAAATTGGAAGAATAAAAAAAATTGATTTGTTTAGAGTTTTTTAAGATCTTACTGAATTATTTTTAAAAACCACTGTCGCTCTTCTGCAAACTAAATGTCCAAATAAAAGATATCGACCAGAATCTTAACGTTATTACTCTTTTATTAAAAGAGAAGACTAATATATTAAGCTTACAAATTATAGGAACTTATAAAAATTAGATGAGTTCCCACTCTATTTAAATTATAATGATAAGTTAGTAGAAATGTTATACTTTTGAGAGGCTTGATGACAACCGTTCACCGTTACCACCGAGACCAAAACTTAAATTTTTTTTTTGTTTTATTTTTTGATGGAGCTTAACTTAAACAAAATAGTTCCGAAACAACAACATGCCTCGGATACGGATGATCTTAATGTTGACGAACCCAGCAAACGAAACAAGGACAATGAATTTCGGATCTGTACGTGGAATGTACTGTCCTTATACAGGCCACGTGCAGCTGAACAATTAGTAGAGAACCTGGCTGACGTAACAGCTAACAATGAGGTGCGATGTGATGGAGAGGGCATGCGACGGATGAAATCGTGTGACATCTACCATGGGAAGTTCTTCAAGGAGCAGGGTCAGCGGTTGTTTGGGTACGGTTTTGTAATAAGGGGAAGACTTAGGCAAGAAGTCCTTGGCTTTAAGGCGGTAAGCGAGCGCCTTGTCACAATCCGCATCAAGGCAAAATTCTAGAACGTGACGCTGATCTGTTTTCACGCCCCCCCACGAACAGAAGGATGACCCAATTATTGACCAATTTTACGACCCCCTCGAACGCACGTACGATAAGTGCCCCAAGTAAGACGTCAAGATTATTCTTGGCGACTACAACGACAGATTTGGTAAGGAGGAATAAAATGGAATGCAAAGTCCAATAACGGACTCAGGATGATTGACTTTACGGAAGGGCGAAATATCACCATTGCGAGCACACCTCAATATACACAAGGGGACTTGGCGGTCATGTGATCAAAAAACTGTCAACCAAATTGATCACATCGCGATTGACGCCAGACATGCTTCCAGTATCTTAGACGTCCGAACGTTCCGAGGAGCAAACGTTGACTCAAACCACTACTTGGTAGTGTCTCGAGTACGGTTGCGGATATCTATGACACCAAAACGCCGAGCAGATGCTGTGAAAAAGTTTGATGATGAACTTTTGTTGACCGCGTTTCTCTTAACCTTCTTGCCCCATCCACAAAAAAGGAGACGATCTGACATGTACCAACTACAGAGGAATTAGCCCCCTAAACGTCGCATACAAAATCCTGTCGTCGATAGTGTGTGATCGCCTAAAACCTCTTGTCAAGAATCTGATTGGCCCCTATCAGTGTGGTTTTAGGCCAGGCAAGTCAACAGTCGATCAAATGTTCACACTCCGACAGATTTTGGAAAAAACCGGGGAATTCCAGATCCATACACACCACCTCTTCATCGATTTCAAAGTCGCGTATGATAGAGTAAATAAAGACGAGTTATACAGAGCCATGTCATATCTCGGCATCCCTGCCAAACTCGTCCGCTTGTGCAGGATGACAATGGAGAAATCTCGCTGCTCCGTCAAAGTCGGTAAGAACACCTCTGAACCGTTTGATGTTGAGAAAGGTCTAAGACAAGGCGACGCGTTATCATGCAACCTATTTAACATCGTTCTTGAAGCAGTTGTACGCAGATCACAAGTCAACACCACTGATACAATTTATCAAAAGTCCGTTGAACGGACTTGCTTATGCAGATGACATAGACATAATCGGCAGAACAAAGCGAGCTGTGGTTGGTGCATTTGCCAGTATTGAATCGGAGGCGGCAAAAATGGGATTGGCTGTTAATGAAGACAAAACGAAGTATAGATATGCTATCAACGAGAAGGGAAACTCAACACAGTCGACTCGGGCAAAACATCACGATGGATAGTTATAACTTCGAAGCATACAAGGACTTTGTCTCCCTGGGATCCACTATGAACTCAACGACATCAGTGAAGAGATCAAACGGAGAATTACTCTTGCCTATCGCCGTTTCTTCGGAACCAAGGAAATGCTATACAAAACCTTAATCATCCCGGTCCATATAGCAGGGGCAGAAGCATGGACGTTCAAAGATTCGGATGAAAATTTGCTTGGTTGCTTTGAGAGAAAGATTCTCCGAGTGGTTTCTGGTCCTGTGTGTATCGAAGGAGTATGGAGAAGAAGATTCAACGACGAGCTTTACGGGCTGTACAGCGACGTTGACCTGGCGCACACAAGTGGAGAACGTACTCAACCAACTTGGCTTGCGTAACTGGAGTCGGCTAGCTAAGGACAGAGCTGGCTGGAGAGACATGATAGTTGAGGCCGTAATCCATACTAGATTGTAAGCGCCACCTTAAGTAAGTAAGTAACTTAAACAATTTTTTTTAGCTTAAATAATGTTCCGAAAGCCGGTTTATTCCATTTTAATTCCTTATTACTTTTCCGTAAATGTAGTCTAAAGGATAAGTACAGTGATTGGCACCAATTTTTTTTGTTTTGTTTTGAATAAGTCTAATTCATCAAAAACATCATGAAACGTAAAGAAAATACGTTTTCGAGACATTTTTTTGTGTGTGTGACGTCGTCTATTTTCAAACACCAATATCTCTCCCATTTGGCCAATGAAAAATGCTCAATGATAATACTAGTTAGCAAAAGGAACAAAATTGAAAGTTTTGGAAGGTTTTTGTATTAAAAGTACAAGAAGGTTTTATTTAAAATGAATAAATTTCGAACAACACGTAACTCTTAGCTCAACTTCTGGCGTCTACAGATTCCATAATTATCTTGATTCGAACAAAAGTTATCGCGTTTACAAAATTCCAACGCCAACGACGCCGACGACAACAACGGCGCACGCACATAAAAATGTCTCAAAATCGAGTGTTCTTTACGTTTCAAGATGTTTTGTAACGTAATAGACTAATTCTAAAAAAAAAATGTGTGCAATCGCTATACTCTACTCGTCATTTACACTACGTGTACGGAAAAGCAAAATGTAATGACATTACCGGTGCACTTCGGCAATGAGCTAAAGATATCAGTTTTTCACTTGATAGTTGATATTTAGGTACCTACAAGATTTATAAATCATAGAAAGACCAAGGCAAAAAGATGATCTTACAGAAAGACAGAAAACTGGCATTAGGTACCAAAAAATTGGTCACAACCACGAATTTAATAAACAGTATTAATATCTTGTAGTTAAACCGGGTCATGTCTGTTTTTGCTTTTACTATAAATACTTTCCAAATGTCATATCTAGATGATGTTTGTGTAAGGATATCGTTTTGTAGTTGGAAACATTTTTCATCGAGATTTACCACGATCTTTGCTGTTTTTCACTTTTGGTTGGTTGAAGTTTTGCCTAAACCGTAGAAATAAATTCCCTGCAACACGACTTTTTTCTGCATTAAACAATATCAAACAAATTACCCTGTATCGACCGAAGGTGTTTAAAAAAGTCGATCAACTTCAAATTCCGCAATAAACTTCCATTTTCAAACCTAAATTAATATTAGATTCCTACATTTCTTGATTATAAATTTAATTTCTGTTATTAAACAGCTTCCGTTGAAACACTAAATCAAAATAACCAATTTCATTCACAATATGTACTCATATCCAATAACCCAACGCCTAAGCCTCTAACTATAATTAACCTCATAAAATATCTCCTCGCTACTGCAGCTACATTGCACCACCAACCTACCTAAAGACCGGTACAACCCAAAAGCAATAAAATGAAATTAGATATTAAAAAAAGTAAAAAAATTAAACAGAGGCGTCAAGTTGTCTAATAACACTTACCCTGTCGAACTCCTACTGTTTTGTCGGCTTTGTGAGAGTCCATTTACACTAAATCGGATACCCACTGTGCACCTGTGGCGGTGTCCGTCGATTGCCTTTGATTTTTCCTAAATGGTTTTGAATAATTTTACCCACAGCGATAACAGATACCCATACGAATTTAAGAAAGAACAAAGTAAAAAAGATACATGAACATCACTTTGATATTATGTTATGCACCAAAAAGTCTTTAATAGGGATGCGTGGGAACATGGATGATGCTGGAAGCATTCAAACGCCATCCTGATGTTAATTATCTTAAGTAGGCCACCACTATCGCGCCGCTGCGCTGCCGAAAGGATCCTTATTTTCTATTTGATCGAACGGTCCGGTTAAAAGTTATTTACACCTGAAAAGATAGATTCCATGGGAGAATAATTTTAATTGGACCTAGAGTCTTATTTAAGGGTTGCATTCGATAAGAAGCCAGATGTGAATTGAAAAGTGCTTTCTTCTTCATCTTCTTCCAATTCTTAAATCAAGACAATTCGATACGGTGAAGATTTATTCAAATAGAATCCTCTTTCATCTCGATGCAAGCTGCTAATTAATTTATTCAGTGAACAAAATGTGGCTGGTAAAATATCCAATAAATACTCCCGCCACGATAATTGAACAGAAGAATATTGACCATAAAGCAAGAATTTCTATACACTTAGAGAAATCTAGTTACTCCGAAAAAAAGAGCCTTTTGCCTTTTTTTTACTTTTTCTCCCAAAACCTGCAAATGCATTTGCAACCAGACCACGAGTACATACAATTCGCCAATGAGATTGCAAACTTTTCAGCCTTTTTATGCAAAGTGTTCCAAAGGTTTGCAACATCATTTGCAAGTCGTTACGCATTTACCAATTACGCATTTGAACGCATTTGCAAAATTGCGAGCAATACATTTCTCAATTTTGAGGAGGTAAAA
Organism: Meliscaeva auricollis; assembly: GCA_948107695.1. Taxonomy (NCBI): domain Eukaryota; kingdom Metazoa; phylum Arthropoda; class Insecta; order Diptera; family Syrphidae; genus Meliscaeva; species Meliscaeva auricollis. Next base: position 110,831,595 of record OX403616.1, on the reverse strand, counting down.
ACCGCAAAACAGGGATGGCATCGGGTGCGCTTCGCAAGGGCACTTATATAGATGTCGTGCAGATTGAAGCCGGACAGTGAAAAATGTTTGGATCATACAAAGTAAATACAAAATTGGGTGTATTAAAAAATTCACGCTCACCTGAGTCGTGAATCGGGTTATCTTGAGTCCGGCTGCCTGAGCCGGGTTGTTTAAGACCGTGTTGTCTTGAGTCGAGGTGCATTGCTCGGGAGTGACCCATGTGAGTCCAACATGTTGTGGTATAAGTGCAACGAATCTTCCATTTCTATTAATCTTAAAGTTTGACATAGTAGGTTTTTTAACGTCTTCATCCAAAAATTAAATCTTTGCGCAGCTGACTCGATTTGTTCTTTGGGCTCCCCACTGTGTCTGTGAAATAGTCACAGAAAGTAGAATTTATGTCAAAATAATTTAAGGAGGTTGCTGATAAATTTTACATTTTTGTTGCTTGCGAACTTTTTTTGCTACTTTTGGTGTTTATGGTCGCATGGAAATATTCCAGTTTGGAGTAGAGTTTTTGACATCAATGGCTTCCAAAAACATCATTCTTGGCAAAAGACAGCAGAAGGTATATACCACAAATACGGCCAAAGTTGCATTGAATGCCTTGCCTATAAAAATAGAACAGTGCAAATAATTTTTGAAAAATGATAATTTTTCAGCACAATATGGATGGGGGGAAAGGGTGGGTGGGCGAAAAAGTGCGGTGGGTGCCGAAAATCATGTTTTTTTAATGTTTCTGTATAAAATGCACTTCTTAGCGAAAAGATTTGTAGGTGGTAAATGTTTCTAAAACTTTTTTTCACATAATTTTTCTATATAACCTAAAAATATTTAAAAAAAATTATAAAAACATTTTTTTTTTTAATTTTTACCTTTTTCAAAACTAGTTAGATTTTGATGACAAATTACTCAATTTTTGTTTCAGCAAAATATATTTATATAATAATAATATTTATAAATTTTTGTGTGTTTTGACGAATTTATTAAGAAAAAAAATGCACTACTGGGTCGCACGTACTTGCTCTTAGGGTCAAAGTGTCTGCGGACAAAGAACTAAAAAAAAAAAATTAAATTCTACTAAAATGACGTAAACAACTTCTTAAATTGATTTGAGCTCCAAACTTAGTATGCCATTGATTTGATTAAAAGAGGTAAAATTATAAAAAAATTGAAAATCGTTAGAGCTGTTTTTATATATACAAATTCTCAAAACTTATTTAAAAATAAAGTTGGTACGTCATTTTCAAGATAATATTATTGCACATCTAAAACCAAAATTTCAAAAAAATACAGCTACCCGTTTTCGAAAAACTGATTTTTCAAAAAAAAAATGTTGAAAGATTTTTTAAAAATCCAAAAATTATTTTTTTGGAAAATTTTATATCAAATAATGCTAAAACTGTTAAGGAGCTTCCGCATAGATAAAAAATCATCAAAATTGGTTCAGTCGTTTAAGTGAATGTCAAAAATGAAGAAAATGGTTCTATGGCACTCACTGTTAATAGAATTTTTACAAACATTTCTTTCATTCTAAAAGTATGACCCTATTAACAAAAGCAGAAACAAAAGTCGTTATAGCCGTATTTGAAAAAAGTTAACTTTTCGTTAATTGTTGTGTGGCAGGTACCGGTTATTTCAGTCCTTAGAAAAAACATTAATTTCCCCTCGAGGGAATCACCGAAGACCTTTAACCACCAAGTTTCAAGAAAATCGGTTAAGTGGTTTAGGCTGTAGGTCGTGGTATACACAGACAGACAGACAGACAGACAGACAGACGGACAGACAGAATTGCGAGACCTACTTTTTTCGCACTCTCTATCATCGTTATGACATGTCTGATTGTTATCTCGAGTTCGATCTTTTTTACGAATCCTAAACTTGCCCTTTAGTACCTATATAGCAAGTAAAAATTGCCTTATTTGCAGTCAAAAAAGTTGACGAATAAATTTTGTATTTTTGAATATTTTGAGATGGATTTGTTTTTGTTAAATCCTCTTTTTTAAGACTAAGAGCCGATTTTTTCAATCACCAGATAAACAAACAGTTAACTGCCAGTGGAATAAATCTATCTTATTCTTAAGCAATCACATAGCACTTTGAATTTCTCAATCACTCAGCTATACATATATTCTATAGAATAACTAAATTGAAAATATTTGAACTCAAAAGTCATTTTTGTAAAATTTTTGTATTGTTGTTTGTTTTTATTTGTTGTTTTTATTCCTTTATTTGTAAGGCAGTCGGATTTGTAAACAGGTATGACAAAAAATTTGATGAACTGAACTTTGCAGAAAATTTAACTGCTAATCTTTGGACAACTATTCTATTTCATTTTCAAAATCAAGTCTGATTATTATTTTTGTTAGTTTTTTTTTTTTTTTTTTTTGTTTTCTACTTCTTGGATTACACAAACGAGTAAATTTTTTAAATGGATATAAACGTTTTTGATTTTTTTTTTTCAAATGTGTTTATAATTAAAAATAATTTGTATCGTTAAATTTAACGAATGAAAATTAATTATGTACGTTCAAACTGATAGTCGAACTTTTTAAATACTTAGTAGTTTTTCTTTTATAAATTTTTTTGTAATTTAAGCTTTGCACTAACTTACAAGATGTTTATACTCTTAATGTGTAGGCATATATAAATAAATAAATAAATAAATAAACTAAACTAAACAACTGCCACCACTGTAAAACTGAACTGATTTTCAAAAAAAGTACGGCAGTCGCTTTGTATTATTAAATACTCGTGGCACCATCCCAGCAACCCCAGCCAATATTTACCTACTAGATGCGGAGCAATTATTATTCAATATGCAAAAAATTTTTAAAGATTTCAAAATAGTTGTCATTAGTTTTTTAGTGATGATGCCATCGCAATTTAAAAAGCAACAGAAATCATTTTGCAAAAAATAATTTAGTAGAACGCCATGTTTATCCAATTATTAAAAAAAATTGAGGCTGTTTTTTTTTAAATATTAAGGGTATTCTACCAAAGAGTTCTCCTTATGTCCAGTTGACGTAGAACGTCAAATTCAAACTTTAAACAAAATTTCCTCATTTATGTGAACAAAAAATGAAAATAGTTGCTGTTACATTTCTTTCGTTTTTAAAAGACATGTGTTGTTTTGTTGTTCAATAAAAGACTGAAATGAATTCTTAACTAATAATAACTAAATAAGTTTATTTTTTTTTGAAATAAAAAAAGTTCAAAAAGAAGTTTTTAATTAAATATTTTTCCACTTTTAGTGAATATTTTCCATTTTGAATTGCATATTTTAAGCGCATATTTACGATTTTTAAGTGCATGAAAATCCCAGCCCTATTTATAACATCATTATAATTATTCAATTATAACATTTACTAGGAACACATATTCTTAAAAGTTATGTAGGTATTGTTAGATTTATGTAGTATGTAGGTCCATTAACCATTATCTATTTTTCAAATATCCGGTTTATACAGGTGGTACTGGTATGGTAGATTTACCTTAGTACACTCCATTATCATTATTCATAATCCAACAAATTACAACTATAGTAATTAAATTTACTCAACGATCTTGTTGATAAGTTAATAGCCATTCTCATTTTCATCAATACCAACAGGCAACAGGTATACCTAAGTACCACAAAATCATCAAAATCGCTTAAATCATTTGATACTAGCAATTAGTATTCAAATACACGTTCCACCTGCAAATAGCAATTAAACCAAGGAAATAAATATAAATAACATCAAACAACTGAATCCAAATCTAAACTGTAGTTACAAATCACAAAATGAAATATTAGACATTCATCCTTGAATATGACAAAATTAAAATTTTTTTAACATAAATATTTAACCACTCAATAAATTTAAACATCACATCAGTCATCAATTAAAATAAAAGAAACAGCAAAAACACGCAGTTTTTTTTTATACGTTTTAACTGAAATAAAATGCCATATCTATTTAAGTCATTAAATTGAATTTAATTATCTAGTAGGTATATCTACAGTCTGCACCTATGCCAAATGAGCAGAAATACAAGTTGGTTCGCTATGAACAGAGTTATCGACCCACACAAAATTGTGTTCATAAAATATTCAATTTCATATTTGTAGAATATTAATTAAATAAATTAATTTCGCACACATATCAATAATAATAATGGCTTCAAAAGCAAAAAAAAAAAAAAAATAAGTATCTAGCTGCCAACCAACAAAACTGCCCACCTCATCGAAGAGGTTACCCCGGCAACAAATAATAGTAAAAAGCCACCCATTTAGACCTCACAAAATGTATCCAATCAATTCATCAATCACAAAATCACAGCTAATGGCTAGTTGGCCAACAGATACACAGAAACACAGATACAGATACAATAACCATTGATCGCACGGACGACGGATGTAAATTATGGATATCAATTTATCCATCAACTATATTGATACCTGCCTTCCTATACATTTCTACATAAACATGAAATCGATGCCACAATCCGAAATGGAACTCAATCCATCATCAGACTCTGATGGATGTGCCATGGGGTAAGGGGAAATGAATTGAGCAAATAAAGTATTCAAAACACTTAATAGTTTCAAATAAAGTTATAAACTTGTATTTGTATGTGTAAGTGCATAGCCTGAGGTGTAATTTACTTATGGATTTATGGGCGAACAGTTTTTTTACCATCGCATATTATAGTTACCAACCAAAATCAATAGCAAATAGATACAAACATCCATGATAGTTAAGTAAAACCTCTTAAGGTAAGCTTTTCAAAATGCTAGCGGATTGCCAACCGCGCGCAACAAGATACAACAAAAACAACAAAAATAAATGGTATCGTGTATTGTTACTCATAATTATCCCCCACAATATCAATGGCTACATAAGTCAACAATTCTGTCCAATTTTGTACTCAAATATCTTAAAGTTAAATTTGGAAATACATACAAAAATATCTTCCAGCAATTCAAACTCTAACAAAACTCCATAGGTACCTACCTACAAAAATATCTATTCAAGATAAAGGAGAGACGAACCACGAATCCATAAGACTATTTCAATCTGAATCACGTAGCAGTTTTTTCCATTTTCCATTTTACATGGTAATATGTGCTACTTGAAATACCTAGGCACATTATGTACAGATATACATGGGTACCTCTAGCTAGTGCTTGTAAGATCTCTAGTATTTTTTTTTTTTTTTGAACACAAATTTATGGCCTAAGTAGTTTCTCGTTACTCTGGATTGGTTTTGACTTAAAAGATACAAATAATGTCTATAAGGTACAAAAACAATCTTAAACTAGAAATACACAGTTTAAGTGGGCAATTAAGTTAAGTTTTGTTTTTAATGATGATTGAAGTTAGATTGTTTTTTTTTTTTTTTTTTTTTTCAAAACAAAAAAAAATGCCAAGAGGAAAAACTTGAAAGTAAGATACTTGAAGATAGATACGTTATACGTAGTCCCTACATTTATCTATAAGTAGCTTTTGTTAAGTTTAAGATATATCTGGAGTGTGAATTTATGATCTTATACCAAATGGGGCGGGTAGGTATACAGGAAAACCGACAAAAAATCTTAGTTTTATTATAAAATTCTTTGAAGAGGTTCCACCTCTAAAGTAATTTTTGGAATTAAGGCCTGGGGTATTTGATCGCCATCTTGAATATAAATTTTTGTACTTAAATCATACTAAAATTGAAATTGGTCTATCTCAGGAAGCAATTAAAGAATTTTTTTTAATGATTCTCTATATCTTTCATTTTGAAATTTTGAAAAATATGACGACATGAAAGAAATAATTGTAAGTTTTCAACGGTAACTTTTAAATACTTGAAGATATTCTATTCCACCACTACAAATTTTTGTTAAAATAAAAAGCACGGTAGTGCTCAGCCAAGTTCTAGCAACTTTGGCACTGCACGCTTATTTACAGGATCACACTCAATTCGTTTTCGACCCCCTCTAATTTTGTACAAATTACAAATTGCAAAAACCGTGGCATCCGCCCATATTCACTGAATTGGTATCAAATGTTGGAGGATTTCCAATCCCCCTTACAGTCTTGAAATTAAGCGCAATGGCAGATTTTGCGATGCATATAAAGGACAAAATTGAAAAGTTACTATTAGATTAAGTGGGCGTGGTATCCGCCCATATTCACTAAATTTGTATCAAGTGCAAATGAACAAATAAATCGAAAATTTAAGATTTTTCATTCGAGGGGAGTGGTATCAATGGCGTATTGAGGGGGGCGGCTCAGGCGGCTCAACAACACAACAAAAAACAATAAAAAAATCATATCTCGAAAACCTTTCGATAAATATTTTATGCGACGCGATTTTTGAGTTTACAGCAGTAAATAAATAGGAAATATAACGTTTTGGCTGTAAACTAGTGTGATCTATTAAAAGTATGGAAATTTGTTTCATTTTTAATATTATTCGCTAAATCGTTAGAGTCTTACTCCTTTATACATAATCATGTGAATCATGAACACTTAAGTTAAAAGATTGAAACTTAGTCCAGTAAATAAAGGTTTTTACCTCAAAAAAATACAACAGTTTTGAAACTTGGCAAGCCTACTAAGTGATGCCTGGTGATGTTACAAAAAAGTCCCCAAGATTCCGACGTGAGTTCCAGCGGCAGCTAGGAGAAATATGCAGTTTTTTTTTCAAATTTTCACGTTTATCTCGAAAACGATTTTTTGTACCGAAAAATTTTCTGTACAGTTTAGAACAGTTTAGAAAATAAAACAGCGGCGATGAAGAGGCACATGTGTTTTTTTCGGTTTATCGCGTTTATCATGAAAACCATTGCTCGTATCAAGAAATAATCTTTTACAAATTTAAAGATTATTAAATTTTCTAAAAATAGGTCGTAATTTTTGTTTTGTACGTGTAGTTTATAAAAACACGATATCGGCAGTTAATGTAAACATGTGTTTTTGTTTCGGTTTTTCACTTTATCTTGGAAATGGCTTCTTGTATCGAAAAATTTTGTTCTACAAAAATAAGCATTATTAAATTTTATAAAAAAAAAAAGCTCGTATACATATTTTCGTACCTGCAACTGTTTAAAAAATAACGGCAGTGAAGAAAAACATGCTGCAGCTATGAAGCGGTTCTATCCTGATCTTCACTCTTGGAGCTAACAAGAGTATGTTTTGAATTAGAAAATAATTTTTAACTTGAAAAGTTGATTTTTTAGAATTTTTTTCTTTACCAAAACATTACCATCATATCAACTTAACTATTTAAAAAAATATATTTCATAATTCTTACCCTTATACTTTTTGAGATGTACAAAAAGTTTTTTTTTTTTGTAACCCCATTTTACCCTAACTTCATAGTGAATTTAAAAGAATCCTGTTTTGATGGTATCTTACATTGTACCACTGGTGTATTTAGTTTTTTTTCTATCACTAATAGTGTAGAAAATAAATCAGTCAGATTAATCAATAACAATGGCCGACTTAAATTTAAATTTATTGCACACAAAATGCAAAATAAAAAAAAAAACTAAATCCAGTATAAAATGTAGTTGTGTTACTCTTTCTCTACTTATAGTGTCTGTGTGAAAAAAAACAGTAATAATGGGCTGAAAAAGTCTATGTGTTATTACTAGTTGAATAATTTTATAAATGCCGGTAAAGAAAAATAACTTCAAAAAAGTAAAAAACAAAATATCTCAAAAAATCAGACGTATTCTGACGCCAGATTTGAATAAAAATCACCAAATAACTTCAGATTCTAAAAGAAATGTGAAAGATTCAAACGACAATACAGTCCCTGATAATTCAGCTAATTAAAAGCTCACGCATATATTTTTTAATAAAATTTGCATAGCCATTAAACATTTAAGGAATTAAATATTTTTCCTTTTTGGTGCCATATTAACTGAAAAATTATTATTAACGTTTTAAAACTTAAGGTTAATGAAAAATATTCCAATTCGTTTGCATCTAATAGTTTTATTAAGAGTTGAGGTATGATACTGCCTTCGCCTTTCATTAGCGACCAAGGATGGGCTTGTTCTGCAGCTTTGGTATTTAATTCTATGCTAAACAACATGTTTTTCTTTCTAGTTTAATAGTGTATTTCAATAAACACTTTGATTTTTATTATTTTGTACATATTTTGTACTTTTTAGCATTTAGCATTCTTCTGTTGAACAAAAGAAGGAAGATGCAAAAAAAAAGCCCGCATTCGATAAAATATTAAAACCATATTTTTCTGAAGGATTGCAGGTGACTGCATTTGAATCCGGTATCAAATTACTATGTGCTTTAGAAGGAAGATTATCTACGGTATACAAAATTATTTTATAAATTATTTTTATCTAAACAAATCATTTTTGAGATACAAAAGCTTCAAAAATACCAACCTACATCTTAACTTGTTTAGACTATTATTTTACTTTGCTACACACAAATTTCTAGTTATATTATTCCTAGCAACCTTTAACCGGAACTTTTTTCAAAGCGTTTCCCCAAATATCTGAAGATACATTTAATACCTACAAAACGAACCCTCGTTAAATTTTCAACACACTTTTTTCGGTGTCAAATTAAATTCTGAAACCTATCTATGTCACCATATCATTGTAAATTACTCAAGAAAAACTTTTTAAATACATTTCTGAACCAGCAAGAAAAAAATGAAAAAAAAAAGAAACAATAACACCAACGAAGGGCCACGACATACACAATCTATGCGCGATGATGATCGCCATAATTACCCAAGCCGAACCACCATTGCGTTTGCGACCGCTTCTTCCATTGGCTGGATGCTCATTTCAAATACAAAACGCCTTTTTCCCATTGTTCCACCGAAAATACCCCTCGAGCGTCCTTGCCATCCACCAGGCCTCAACACAACAGGGATGGAGGAATCCCACTAACTAACTTGAATCATACTCTCTCTATCTGGCGCCCAACAAACCGCATTCTATCTCTCTAACTCTTGCGCATTGGCTCGTACCCGAATAACCGGATATATCTGTCGGCTGGTTATGGGAACGAGATGGAATGCTAAGTGGGAATCACAGACTTGTCTAGTTAGCTTGTGTTTGCTGCCGCAAAGCAACTGCCGCTGCTTAACAATCTTCAATCTAGTTGAGAACAGTTGATTGTGAATCGTCGTGTAGAGAGGTCATCATATTATGTGGATTTATTTTAAACTTGACGTGATATTGAAATTGAAATAAGAAAAAAAAAAAAAACGAAAGAAAAAAGAGAAATCATAAATTCTTTTTTCTTGCTTTGATATTCTTGTTGTTTGTGAAACAAGAAAAACTTGTGTTGTGAGCTTTTAAATCAAAAGCTAAGTGGAATATAGTTTATATTAGTTAAGCAGATACTTGTTAGTAAGCGTACCTAAGTGACATCTAGCATATATACTTAGAATATAATTAATTGAGTTGTGATTGACAAGTTGCAATAATTCGATAGTGATTTTAGAGATTTTTTTTTTATAAAACGGGATTTTATAATAAAATAAGAAGCTTTAGTGAATTTTTTAGAACAATTTTTTTTCCAACAATATGCTTTGCCCACCGACCATTCGACCACCGAGTCCAGCTGAATCGGAAATATCAGTTGGTGCACCAAGTCCACTGCCGCATCATCATCATCACCATTTGCATCATCATTCGCAGCCACTGCAATTGACTGCTCGTGATGAGTACTTTCAGCCATTTAAAAAGCTCAAAATGGAACGATCTGTGAGTCCGTGTTCTACCCAACCGCTTCCACCGCCACCACCAGCAGCGCCGATTGCTCTGCCGCCGCCGGTTATTACCAACCATCAGAAGTCCAACATCGAAGGAGTCAAGAGCTTTTCCATTGCCGACATTCTTGGTCATGATAAGAGTTCTAGAAATGCTGCAGCAGCTGCAGCAGCTGCTGCCTTCCCAACACATCCCCAGCTAGATATAGCTGCAGCCGCCGCTGCAGCTCATCATCCAATTCTGATACCAGCTACACAGATTGTCCGACCGTGGGACCATTTGCTGGGACCCATTCCAGCTGTGCGACCGTTCATTCCACCAGCTTTGCTGCACTATGAGCAGCGTTTGGCATTGGACTATCACCGCCAACTGCAGGAGCATTTCAATGCTCAAGCTCAGCTGCTGAGACACATGGGAATGGATATAATTCCGTCGGAAAGCGGTTCGGAGAGATCTAGCTCGGCCGCAAGTGATTGTTGTTCCCCGGAGATAGCTGCCAATAGGCTGTCGGGCGATCCTCATCAACAAAATCACAGTGGACACAACCGTCATTCCACATCACCGTCGTCACATGGAAATGCCCAACAAACTGGATCATCATCTTCATCTGCATCATCGGCGGCAAATCAGACAGCGAATGGAAAAACGAAACCCAACGGAACTCCTTTGGACGCGCTCTTTCAAATGACAACCAAAGACTTTAATGAATCTGAAGGTAAGTTTGCGGTTCTTTAGATATTTTTTTGTTTGTGATAAGATAGAGTATCCCTATAATTTTTAGTGGATTCCAATTAATTGCCCCAAAATCTATCATGGGAATTTGATAGGTTGTTCCGATATGTAGGCTACTCTACTCTACTCCTCTTAATACTTATATTGTGTGAAATGAAGTAGAATTTAGGAAACACCTTAAACGGCGCACGGGTGGATTATTAAAAATCTATTTTGAGTTTTTGAATAGAGCATAATTGTTAGTATTTAATGAACGATATTATGTATCAGAGAAACATTCAATTTAAACTGTCACGTTTGCTTGCAGCTAAGAAATCAATGGCGCCAAAATGGTGACAATTCCAATTGGGCGCCATTTGTTTTTTAAGTTTTGCCAATATTGATGATATTTAAAATTTTTCACAAAAAGTTAAACTGCTAAAAAGTAACTTTTTTTTACAAAAGTGCCTGTTATTTTTCTTTTCACAGAACACTTTATGTTGGGCTCCATTTTTGACACAGATTCTAAAGTTTAATTAACTTAAAAATGTACGAATCATACCTCATTGATAAGATTTCGCATAAATAACTATGACAGCTTATCATATTTTCTGCGTAGCAAAAGCCTAGGCCACGGAAAACTACTTTAATGCATCTTAGGCTATTTTAAATGGCGCCCGGGTGATGCATATTGTAATAATTCTTTCTTGAATTTTCACAAGTACTATTAGTAAGAAAATCGATTGGCTTATTAAGCTATGAATAGTACTATAATATGAATAATATATCACAAAAACATTACATTTACTGTCTCATATTCGGTAGTAATAATTCCTTAATTGGGCGCCATTTAACTCTAATATTCTAATATTAATGATATTACATTCTTTTCCTGTAAACATGATTCCTTTATATAGAACAGGTTACGATTTGTACAAAAGCCTAAAAATAATTCTATTTTTCAACAAAAACAAAAACATTTCGGTGTCATTTGTATCATAATTCTTGGATATTGATTTATATAAATGTAAAATGACATTTATTTGATACATGAAGATAAACAAAATTTACTGTGTTTAGTCAACTTAAGAAAAGGTCGATGAAAAATACTCTTTGCAAAGAAATTCCTCAGGTCCAACTACGTTAAATGGCGCCCGGGTGAATAATGTCGAAGTTCTTTTTTGAGTTTTCAATAACATGTACCTACCATTTGAAAGAAATTAAATAGGCTTAATGTTTATATATGCCGTATTACAAACAAAATAGCAAACTTATTCTGTCATCTTCGATAGAAGTGAGGTATGTGTCACATTGGGCGCCATTAATAATCTCTTCATTTTTAAGGTATTCATTATGCTTTAATTAATTCCCGAAAAGTTTCATGAAATGTAATTTATTGTTTATGTATAATGAAATTACCTTTTCAATTGAAAAGCCTCATGGTGAATACTATTTGTGTTTAATGTACTCATTAGTATGGTTGCATCTTATTAAAACAATATAATACTCGTTGAATAGAAAGTTACCTATATTTAGATAAAGCTTCCGTCTTGCAAAAATTATTGTGTTATTAGGCAAACGATAAAAAAGTACTTACTATTATAGGAAATGTTTCTAACTAGTGTCCCAAAATTTGAATTTCTTGATACGAAAGGGTTTAATTTGCCTTGATACAAATTTTATAAGCTTATATTTATTTTTAAGGCAATAAATTCACTTCAAAACTTACACACTCTGCCACATTTCTTAAATGGCGCCCGGGTGGTTATTATAGAATTTTTTTTAGATTTTTGAATACATTTTAATTTTTGAAATGCAGACAAAAGTACTCAATGCATATTTAGAGAAGTGTACAATTTATCTGGGTTTGTAATAAAAAAAAAATTTTTGTTGGGCGCCATTTAGATCTTTACTTTTTGAAATACATAGTTTCCTCGATTTTTTGTGGGAGACCTTATTTGTAAGAGTTATTGTTTGCCGAGTTATAAATCGTTTCGATTTGAATAAATGTATTTAAACTATTGACCTTTTTTCACGTTGGGCGCCATTTCAAATGTAAAATGGAATCTTATTTAACACATTTTATGATTCTCAGCTACAAATGAACTGTTTCTCTTAAAATCATTACCCTGGATATCTCTATTTGTCACAGGATACACAAAAGCACTCAACCAAAACTCACTGTATACAAACATTAAATATGTACAATGTAAAGCAATGTTTAAGGTCATACAAAATAAAGTAATAACGCATCAATTAGATACTTTACCTCTTCACTGACGACACTTTAAAAATTAAACCTACAGATGTGTCTATGTATATAGATTCATTGAGCTCACGCTACTAATTCAATTAATGAAATCGCGTGACACAAAAAACTATTTACGCTACAATCAATATTCTGTTAATAGAAAAATTCTTTAGCAAATTGCAATTATAGATTAGGAATTTCTATATGTATAGCTTGTGCAGTTAAATTTACCTATACCTTTAGCTCTATCCAATAATAGCCATATGTACCTGCGAGTATGTATCTAAAGATATACTATAGTTTGTATAGTAAAGTGAAGTCAAGAGCATATGACAATTAGAATATAGCTTTTTAAACTTCACTCACGTTAATTACTTAACGAAATAATTGATATCCAATTAAAAAACAGAACACCATCATTAATCATGCTTCGAAGAATATTTTTTTTTTTATTTTTGTTCTTAGATAAGAAAACAATAATGAAGTTGTGCTATGTGGTTTAGAGATAAGATGTAGGTAATACTGTGTCATAATAACACCATCTGACAGCGTAGTGGTGTGCAAGAAGGGAATTGTTTAAAAAATTGCTGCTTTTTTAATTAGGTAGGTGCACAAGCAAAAATTAAAGAACAATTTTTTACTGATGGCTATTTCTCAGAAGAATCATTTTTGTATTCAACGAAAGTTTGAATAGCAGTAGCAAATATTGTCGTATACCTACGTCTAAGGGCGGAATTCATAGTCCTCACTTGAGTTAAGATTTTTCTCAAGTGTACCATTGAGGGGACTTTATGTCATTTAAACAATTCATACTCGAAATTGGGAGGGAATGCTTAAGCATTTACTTGAGAATTACTTCAGTAGCTTGCATTTTGCAAGCCCTAAATAATAGAGAAGGGCTCCTTACAGCATTATTTATCCAACATATTCTTAACAAAATTCACGTTACCGCTGGCAGACCAATTTAATAAGCCAAAGAAATATCTCGAAGACTATAAGCTTCTTAATGACTAGTTGAAGATTTTTGGGCTGGTACTTTTGTCAAAAATGTACATGAATTTGTATTCGACGCTTCGTTGAATTCGAAATTACCTTTCGAGCCGTTCAATTCAAGTTGGATGGGTTCAAGCTTAAAACACTGAAAACAAATTCTAGTGTTCCACAAGGTTCTGCTCTGTCTCCAATTTTTTTCGTCATTTTTATCAATCATCTTCTTTTTAAGATACAAGTTATTCTCAGCTTTTCATATTCGTTTGAAGATTCAGTCCCATCTGTTTATTGGATGTGAAATCTCAATGAAGAAATATAAAAGGCTAAGTAATTCTGTACTTGACAGTCAAACCCGTTTATGTTATTGACGTGCATTATAATAAAAAAAAAACATTAAATCATAGTGCAAGTATTTCGTTCAGTGTAGCTACCAATCAAAACGCCCACCAAACGCACCACCACACCTGACAAACAACCTTTCCGATACAAGATACTTTGTAATTAGCTATTTTGTATATAAGTAGACGTAGGTATCTCCAAATCTCTACACTGTAGGTCTATAAGAGTATATCTTATAATAATTCCTTCAGTTTTGTGCCTAATGACCTTTTAAATGATTAAATGTTATTACTCAACTAATGAGGCGAAAGTGTATAATATCTTTTTATTATGATGTATTGGTTTTTTGTATCTATATATGATGTGTGAGCTATGAGCTACTGAAACAGAAGTCATGAATATCTAGTTTTTTTTTTAGAGAGCTATAGTAGTGACTGTATGCCTGCCTACTGCCTACGCGTTGCCGGCCGAGCCGAACCATAACTGTATAGGAAAAATAAAATAAAACAAAATTAAAATCGTGATTTATGGGCACATTTTGTGTTTTTTTTTTTTTGAAATGGCAAATAAAGTATCTTGCTGTTTTGTATAATTTTCAATTTTTGACGCCAGTCAAATGGGCCAATAATTAACTTGTGGCTTTATTTAATATATCTCTGTGTGTGTGCACATTCTTGGCAATTTGTTATAATTAATTTATTTGCTTGTCTTATTTTAAAAATTTTAAATTGCATTGTCACCTCTCTTGTTGTTTTGGGAATGTAGGTATAAATAGGAAATACCTGTTTTTATTATTTCTGCCCTCGTTATTTATTTTGTTTAACTCTTGGTTGTGGTTCTACTACTAGCTATCTTCTGTAATTTAAAATGTAGTTTGAAATACATAATTTCTGTCGAAAAAAAAAACTAACTCACAGGTCCCACAAAAAAGTCATGTAAGCAATTTGTTTTATTTTGTATTTCCTTCTCTCAAAGGACCTTTTTTTTCGTTAAGTATAAATTAGAGGGAGGTTTGTTTTGGTAAACACATGTCATAAAGGACTAAATGAGCCCTTTTTTTCTTGTACTTTGTAGTTATAGATTGAGTTTGAATTATTACTCAAGGGTATACTCAATAGAAATACTTGAGATTTTATGAGAATATTTGAAATTTGAGATGCGTACCCATAATGTGTGTCTGGCTAAACACTAAAACAATTTTAGAGATAACAAGATTTTTTTTTGAAAAACCACGAGAAGGATACTTTTAGACTGATAGATGAAGAGTAAAAGTAAATTGGTACTTAAAGTATAATAATAACCAAATGGGTCAGAATCAGATGGTCAATTTATTACTTTTTGTTTTTTTTTTATTGATTCTTGGAATATACTAATATTTTTGATTATGTGCAAGTGTATTTGTTTTTTAACACATTGAATGTTTTTGTTTGAAAGATAATTATACCACCACTCTGTGGAAAAGATTGAGATCGCTGGTTTGTATAACGACATTTCAAGACAAATGACCTAGTTTTGATTCTTTATTTTAAAGTTTTTTTAAGAAATTAAAATATTTGGGTTTTCCAAACAACTGATTTCGACATAATTTGAAGACTTTTCTTTTAACTTGGTGTGACTGCTTTATTTAATTCCTAATTGGATTACACTCAGTTATTGAATTTCTATTAAGTAGCAGCACAAATCGATTGCGGCAAACGAAAAAAATTTCCCAAACGACTTTTTCATTTGCTGGGCAATTTTTTGACTTAGTTTGCAGCAAATTGGTAAATTCGTATGTGTTAAGCACTTTTTGCGAATGATATGAAAAAAAGTTTATCGAAACACCTGTGATTGAACCGGTGGCGACCTCTCGCTTTCGAGGAAAGTATCTTGTCATTCTGCCACGGACCGTTAAATTAATGATTGGCTTAGAACGCATATACACAAAATGAGAGAACCAATAGTTTGCTTCAAACGACTTTTCGTTTGTTGGACAGTCATTTTCGACTTCAGCTTCGTTTGCAGAAAACTCTTAAATTCGTTTCAGTGAAACAATTTATGGAAACAACTAAATAAAAATAAAAAGTTCAGCATAACACCTGTGATTGAACTTATGACCTCTCGATTTCAAACCAATGCTGTTGTCATTGCACCACAAACTAAATAACTTTTATGTAGCATGGAATCTATATGAGCACCACAAACATAAAGTCAATTTATTAAGAAATTTTGTTTCCTGTATCCATCAAAAGTGAAGTTCTTTGCAACAAATTACTTTCTGGAGAGGTTCTTCGCAAACTATCCATTCGTTTGTTGCAAACAATACAATTTTCTAGTAATCGAACAATGTAGGAAGCATTTTCGTTTGGCGCAATCAGCTCATAAACGAATCGAGATCCAAACGAATGGGTTGTTTTGCATTATGTTTGCTGTAAAAGAATTACAATTTGGGTCAAATGTAATACAGTTGCGACGAATAAAAAACGCGGGGATTGTTTTAACTTTCGAGCAAATGTTTTTCATTTTATTCAAAGGATATTCATTAGTCGCAAACGAAAACTATTTTATCACTACGGGGAACTACCTTTCCATTTCCACTAACACACTTCCTCACCTACCAGTTCCACAATAGAAAATATGGCTTAAATGAGTGCGAATCCCACCGAAATGCATTTGTCGGATTCTGTAATAGGGGTTATTATTTCTCTAAGTGAAAAAGAAAACATTTCCTCATTTTGTTAAGAACGTTTTATAAGAAAAAAAACGATGTCTATTGAATTTTCGTCTAACGGTCCAGGGGTAAGCTTGACATAAATAAGTAGGTTTGTATTGCAATTGGAAATTTTCCATCACATTGTACGCCACTTGAGGTAAATTTTAATGATTTAAGTTGTTTTTTTTTTAAGTATTTCGGAAAATTTGGCGCCCAACATGGAGCATATTACATAACTTTTACATAGGGATAGGGCAATTGGTATGGAAGCTTTGGCTTTCCTCTATCCCGTTCATAAGCAAACATCATTAATGTTGATTAAGCCTGGTGAATCAAACTCCTCTTTAGCTCAATTCGCGTTGATTTTCCTCTTCCTGAAGTTGCTAGATTTTTTTTTTGCAAACTTTTCTTCTCCTGTTTAAAACTCTCTTCAGCACCAGCTTCTTCCATTTTAAAAGAAATGAAAGCGATCATTTATCCAAAATTTTCAAAACAGAATTCTTTGATCTATGTACGTTCGTTCTTCTAATCAAAGAAAAAATAAATTCAAATATGTATTGAAATTCAATTTTCCACAGGACTTTTAATCCTAAAATGTATTGAAATTGGAAAATAAATGTTTATAAACAAAAGTATGAAACAATCAACTTTGAGAAGAGTCGTCTTGTTAGACAAATTTCTTCAATTTATTTTGTCACTTTCATACCAAATTGCCATTATCAACCGATTTTTGTTGTATAATTTTAGAAATTTTCCTTGCCCATCATAATGTTCCTGATTTATGCTGCTTTCACACTTGAATTGTTTGATGAATTCGAATAAAAATATTTCTACTAACAAAAAAACAAAAACAAAATGCAACATCTTAAAATATAATTGAATATTTTCCATCATAATATCGTTTCATAAAACATTTTTAATTCATTTTCATCAGACAAATGTATAAATATCTATCATCACAGCATCTCAGCAGCAGTATCACTACTGACACACCACAAAGCAATAAAATTTCACCTCAATGCATTCTCCTCGAGTAGATAGATATCTTTTATTTCTTTTTGGATCTTCTTCGATATATTATATTATGTTGTATAAGTTTTTGAGTCCAAACGATTAATGAACTCTTCACAACTCATTATAAACAACAAAATGACAAGCCAACTAATTAATGACACAAAACATTCACATAAATTTTATTTTAAAAATTTTTTTTATATTCCCCTCATATCGTCTCAAGATGGGGCTCGTGGATATACACATAATATGAATTGAGATGATGCCTTGCAACATCATTTTTGATGACTAATAACTTCACAGCTCATATATATGATGATGTTCCAGATACAATATTGATATTCATTTAGGCGCATAAGCATGAATTCCCACAGGAATAGTTGTGCTCGTATATCAATCAGTGAAGGGAGGCAATCAACTGATCACATTATTATCATTTACATATATTTGTCATCGGACTAGAGTGAGAATTTATAACACATCGCGCACAGAGTATGATGTTGCTGCAACATGTTTTTCATGTTGATGTTTTACTTGTCATCAGGGCAATTAGATTTTTATGTTTATGAACATGAAAATTGAGTGAATGGAAAAAATTTCAAGTAATTTTCGAATATTCAGTATTCGAGCGACGAGAGCTACAGAACCTGAATGTTAATTTGAATTAGTTTTTAGCTAAATGGAATCCTATAAATTGGAGTTTATAAAAATAAATTTAGTCTCTGATGAGTTTTCTAATATTTTACATTTATTATAAAAGAAATACGAACTTGGAAAACAAAAATATAATTAGTGTCTAGCAGAGCATTGGTATTTTTGGGAGATAAAATAATAAAAAAATGCTTTGAGGAATAAAATATTCATGCTTACCTTTTATGGAATTCACAATATTTTACTCCTGCGGAGTAAATTCGATTCGCTGAATCCACATTTGCATTAAAAGCGACTATGGAACTTGCAGGTGTACTATATTATTACTACTACTTAGCCCTTAAGGCACTTCCCAATTTTGCTGATAAAAAAAAAATATGGCCACAAATCGTCCAGTTTGCGCAGCAACTAATTTGTTGGATTCTGTAATGGGGCTCATTATAATAAAGTTTTTGTTTAGTATCAGAAATCTAAGTAACCAAATTGTAGCGTTAAAGCGTCGTGTGAAACAGCAAGTGATTTCATGAAGACTTCTAGAATATAAGTGCCTGAATGAACTAAGAAATAAAAATTAAATTATATAATTTCTTGGTAAATGAAATGTTATTAAAAACGAAAATCAAATCACATCTCTTTAATTTGACCACACATCACTCATGTGCACAGAGTTTAACTGCTCATTATTCATAATTTCGCATCTAATATAATTAATTTTGAATTTCCTGTCTTATAAAATTTCCTAACACTTCTCAAAGCAAATGAATGCTTTTTACTTTATCTTAATTAATCTGCAATTGTTATTAATTAACATCCGACATTTGCATTGAATCAGTATAAAATATTAAAAATATTAACAATCTAACAAACATTTTTACAAGGCAAAAAGTCACTAATTTGTCAACAAGCACATTAATTGTCTGGATTTTTTTTTCCAATTAAACTTGAAAACAATTAAATTTGATTAATGATTGTTTATCGAACCTTGTGACATGATCCAATGACTGGACCATACTATAACTGAGTACTCAGCTCAGCAGAAGCAATCTAAAATAGCTAATACGTGGTTGCAGGCATGATTGGAATTAACAAGCTACAACTTCGCATTATTTGCATTTACAACGACACACACAGATGAGACACCCGCCATTGTACCATTTCATTACCTTGTCGTTAACATATATGAACTGTCATTGTTCGCGCCCATAAATTAGTTATCAGGTTTTATTGTGTGGTTATTAAAGAATTTATGTCATTAATTAGAATCCGGAGTAATGTATTCATTTCATTAAGATACTCGACTCGTACATGCATACATACCTTACTTACTACCTGTACCGACTACCACACACGTAGGTTCTTGAGAATCTGGACACTGATTAATCGAAAATCACTTAAGGTGTTCGATTATTATACTTGAATATAAGCTACCTGATGCAGCTAACAATTAATAAGTATTGTGAGCGGTAATCAAACAAAAGATACATTTTCTCTCAAGTCGCGAGATATTTCTAATACGACAACGGATGTGGTTGAGAAATAATACTTTTCGCGTAACTGATCAGCATTTTTTGTTGTCTTTAAAATCATCCTAATAATCTGATAATGGTCTTTTAGAAAATAAGATTTAATTAGTAATTAATTAAATAAATTACTGAAATCTTGCATTAATGTTTTGATGTTTTTTGTACTTTTCTTATCTATTGAACTCAAAAGCTTGAAAGCATCTGGAGGGCTGTCAAACAACGGTTTTGATCTTCTAAAGGCTTCGGCAACCTTTTCAGCTTTGTGCAGTTGGTACAATGTACGCATAGTTCACGAGCATACCTTCTGTAAATATTTGTTTTTCGTTTCGAGGAGGGCTAAGATAGGATTTCCTCAAAAATATTACAATCAGTCAGTTTATCGTTGGCTATGTGAAGCCTGCAGAAAACATTCAGATCTTTTGAGAAACTGGTTCTTTAAAGCAATGTCGTGCCAATAATTGCAGGTGTTACAATTTCTTGATTCGATGGACCCAACTTTCGTTCAAGCTCACAATTGGGTTATACAGTGACACTACATGGAAGTGACGGTACGCTTTTGGCAACTAGTCATTCTATTTTGATTAAATAGGTTCTCAAATGTGATGAAGTATCCTACGTCACGTAGGAAGTTGTTTCTTTTTCACTTTTGAATATCTCATCTAGAACGAGTACCTCCCATACAACATTTTTGAGTTATTCGAGTTTTATCGAAAACGGCTCTAACGATTTTGATTAAACTCTTCTTTAATTAATTGAAAATTCTTCTATTTCTATTATTAAAATATAAGTTTTTGCATTTTTCTTAATCCCGAAGAAACTAACGTAAGTTGGTCTATAGTGAAAAAGTGAAGAACATAATATTGTCATAACTTTGATATATTTTTGAAGATGACCTAATATCACAGTCAAAAGTTATAACTATGAATACTAGACAAAATACACAAGTAAAATTTTAATATGAGTCCCCCGATTGCATGATTTTCATCAATATGGATGTTTTTGAAAATGTTTTAATACATCTTCAGTTTTTGATTATAAAATGTTGCATCTGATCAGTCATGAAAAAAATTACTTACCATTAATAAAAATATTCAAAATTATGATATCAAACACAGCTAATGTAAATGAATTGTATATTTACACTAAAAGTGAAGTTTCTTGCAACAAATTTGGGCCGAATGTAATTCAGTTGCTAAGAATGGTAAACTATTGCCGGGATTGAATTTACTTTCCAGCAAACCTGAGAACCTATTAAATATGCAACAAAGTGATTTGAGTCCGCCCTTTAGCCTTGAACCGAAGTACGGCGTAGAATTGATCATAAATGTCTATGGTACCTACATTTGTACCTGCTGGATACCAATTTATCTATTTCATACTTTTATAATTATAGTTTTTGACATTTGCCCTGGATCTTTAGGTACAATCTCGATATTTAATCATTAAACCTTCTAGAATTTTTTTTATCAAATCAAGGAGTTTCTGCTTGTTATGAAGCTTTAAAAGTTTCAAAACTTAGTACCTACCATAAGGTCGTATCAATTTTTCATGAATAATATACTGCCACTCCCACTGTGTTGGTTGATCTCCAAATTTGTGTTTAAAAATATACAAGAAGTCAATCACCTTAAAGTTCAAACATCAAATTTGTATCCAATCATAGAACTCAATCTTCTTGTGATGGATTTTAAACTTTCTCAAACAAGAACAAAAAAAAAAAAAAAACAATTTTTTAGTTAAAACGAAAACTTTTTGATTTTACATAAAATACAAATTGAACCCGTCCCCGTTGTTCTATGAAGTCTGTTGTCAATTAATTGATCTTTCAATCAATCTCATTTCTTCCCACAGCCAGTTTGCGTGTGGTGTAATAAATATTCTTCAGTTTTTAATAATAAAACACCTGTCACATTGATATATCTCTTCTCTTTTTTGCTTCTAATTAACATTAAATTTTATTAAACAAAAAAAAACTACTTCAACTTTGCATAAATTTACAAAAAAAAAAATATAAAAATCGAAAAAATCCATTAGGTTCGGTTTCTTGTTCTTCTTCATCGTTTGTCTTTAGTATATTTATGTTTATAGAAACTACTACTAGATACTATATTTCACACCTTGTATAAAATATCTTATTATCAAATTTATTATACATTTTGGCTTCTTTGCACGAATTTTAAAAGATGAAACAAGAATGATGCCGAGATCAAAGAATATTTAATGCTTGCCGCCGCTGCGCTGCTTCATGGTATATTATACCTATTCATTTTGGTATTTAACTCAGTTGCCGCTGCCGCCAGTTTCTATAAGGTCTTCTATACTTAACCTTCTTTACTGATGATACCCTTTCAAACACCAAAAGATATAATATCTTTTGTGTTCTTCTTTGAATTCGTTATTAAACGGTTATAAATCGAAATATGAATTTATAAAAAAAAAAAATTATATACATAATTCGATGCAGATAAAACCACAAAATACAAAAGAAACGTAAAAATGTCTGATTTAGTTTTGAAGGAACAGAAATGTCAAACAAGAAGAAAATCAGCTTCTCGTTTTTTTTTGTCTTCTTCTTCTCCGGTTGGCAATAAAAATAAATTAAAATCAAACATCATCGGTTTGGTTTTTTTTTATTGAATTCTAATGTTCTCGCTTAATTTACGCACTCAAAAGGCTTTTAGACAAACAACTTGTCACCGCGCACATACTTTAGAATTTAACTAAACAGTGCCGGAGCGACTATTTTTAGGGCCTTCCATGAGTTGAAGTATACTAATAGTTAAACTTAAAGTTTTTTTTTCGAACATCGTCTGTTGGGATTGATTGTGCATTTCCTTATATTTTCTTTCAACATTTAATGAAATCCACTAAAAATAAAGGCAGTTTGTTGAACAGTGAACCTGTTAACAACTGTTTCACATCGAAATATCATTTGAGTATTGTTTGTGTTTAGTTATTTAATTAAGTTTATTTTGCGTTTATTTAATCAGAAATATGACAGAATAAGGTGAAAGTAATATGCGGTTCACTGTTCAACATGCAGGGTCTTACAACTAACCATATGACGGTTTTGAAATGCCTGTGTAATTCTGTCTATGTGAACTTTTTTATAGTATTTTTTATTGCAATTAATGGACAAAATAGTGTGGCTCACTGTTCAACATATCACTTTTTGATTCTGTGTTCGACTTATTACTACTTACATTTGCGTAAAAAGAACGAAACAAATTAAAAAGCACCAATAAGATATGATTGTTCACAATGTACAATTCTTTTTTACACATACACACCTGCATGTGGTTCAGTCATCAACACATAAGGAATAATGAAAAAATCATGTTATTCACTTTTAAATCTAATGTGACTAACAGCGAACCAGCTAATTTAGTACAAGAAAACCAAAAAATATCTATCTTTAAATCAAAAATTGGCTTCATATTTTTAAGAAAATCTTTATTTGAAACGATCAAAAAATTAAAATGACATAATTTTGGTTCACTGTTTAACATGTCGCAATTAGTTCGTCAGTATACCTTTGAAAATAAATTGATTCATAGAATGTGCAAATGTCCCCATTCCTTAATAGAACAGGAGTTTGCTATAAAACGACAAAATTGTTAGTCACTGTACAATGCTTAATAGTAAACAGTGAACCATCAAAAGATTTATAGAATAAAAATTAATCTACTTTGCATATAAATTGTTTTAAAGATCTGTTATTGAAAATGATAGCAGACAAATAAGCTTTGTGGTGCTAATACCTACTTGTTCACGTAGTTTACGATTATGATAAAGCCTGTAGTTTAGCCTTCAATACTAAGTGGTATACAGTGAACCAATGAAAGACCTTCAGCACAGAAACCTAACTGCCGGCAATACACAATTTTTGCCTAGGCAGTTATCTAATGGAAATGATAGACAAATAAATGCCATATATATTTGGTTCACTGTTAAACATGTGCATTGTTTCTTCACAAGCATTCAAATAATAGCACATTTCAGGCCCCTACAACCCTCATTTCAGCCTTGCACTTAATTCCAATCAATTGGTAATTAATTAATTTTATTGGCATTCATATCTCTTTTTGTATATTTTTTTTTACTGTCGGTCGTTGCGGTCAGCTCTATTTTTAAGAAAATCAAATTCAAAAATCTCGTTTGTCCAATATTCGAAATGGTAAAAATTTTGACCCAAAAAACGCACGTTCAGTATCTCCATATTATATACGGATGACGAGCTATCTGAATTTTTGTTTTGGATCATTAGTACCAGAATTGATGGCTTGGTTATTTAAATTTTTTTTTTCAACTAACTTAAATTCTGTTTTAATTTTATTTTTATTATTATTTTGTGGTGGTTTTTATTGATTGGCCATTAAGCGAGTAAAGTATATACGATACGCGTAACCTATGTCGTATATAACATGGCCTAGAGTTAAGTGGCTACTGTCTATTGTTATCTTCAGATACTACTTATTTGAATTTTTAATTTAAAGTTCTTTTTTTTTTGTTGTTGTTTCTTTTGTGATGCTATTGATGACGCCGCCACTGGCAGCCGCGCGTTGCTTATTTGGCTGCTGCTGGCTACCAATCGACAGGCGCATAGGAGTAATGTGTGTATAGGCAATAAATTCCAATCGAGTTTTATTTATTTTTTTCGATAACTTTTTGGGTGTTCTAAAAAGGCGCTTCTGTATATGATATTTTTTTTTTTAAATTAACTAAAAAAAATTCCTCTTTTTTGTTTCTTTTTAGATAAATCTCATTTGGATCTGTTCTCAAATCGCCCACAGCCAAAGAAGAAACGAAAGTCACGCACTGCATTTACAAATCATCAAATATTCGAACTGGAAAAACGGTTTCTATATCAAAAGTATCTGTCACCTGCGGATCGTGATGAAATTGCTGCTGCATTGGGACTATCTAATGCTCAGGTAGGTGCATCAAAGCTTTTATAGGCATTTTTTATGACGAGGTTAAGTGGTTTTGAAGAGCAGCCAATCAAAAATCATGTTCGAAAGATATGGTTTTGATAAGTGAATTGCTATCAAAGCTTTTAACACTTATCTTTCTTTTGGCTTAGTTGAGGCTCAATTCATATCTGTTCTATTGATAATATACTTGGAACAACTTTTAATATTGTGTCAACTTTCCTATAGAAAGTTTTGCATTTTGATCATTTCAGTCAAGAACTTGATAAGAGTGCCCTAGTTTATTGTTTGCTTTGAAATGTATTCAATTCAATTCAGCGTTTAAAAACAAAGATGGCATTTTGAAAATAAAAAAAAAACAACTCGGGAAATCAGCTTACTAGATTTGCCTAGCAGGTTCTATTTCGAAGTAGCCAAAGTTGAAAGATATCCCGTTATGCAATTAATACAAAATTGAGTAACTTGTAGACTTCTAAAATGCATTTCCAACTCATAAAAGTATAAGCATCTGGTATATGAATAGATACGATCAAAATGCTATGTTTTGGTTCAAAATCGTAGGAACTGCATTTCAAGTAAGAATTTTACTCCTCTAATCATCGAGAGAAGCTTCTTTTCTTCTTTTGCTCATATAAGACTTGTATAAGGCTTGTATAAGCCTTGTAGAGGCAAAACAGTGACATTGTGTCACATTCTATTCACTATTTTTTCTTAAAGCTTATTTACCAACTGCTATTTCAGTATATTTTTTTACACCTTGATTATTTTACTAACAAAACCGTTTTTTTTCTCTTTATTTCCAGGTGATAACATGGTTTCAAAATCGGCGTGCCAAACAAAAGCGTGACATTGAAGAATTGAAGAAGGATTTTGATAGCGTTAAGGTCTTTTCAGCTCACAAAAGCTTCCTGGAGAACGTAAACGATTTGAGTATTCTGAAGAAAAAACCCATGCACGACGGGTCAGAGACTTCAGCATCATCAGCGACTACCCATAGTCCGCAAAAATGAACAAACATTTGGCGTTCGCTGCAAAACTATAAGCAACAAACAAAAAATGTAAGACATAAAGAAATACAAATTATGTCATTGGGTTAAAAAAAAATAATGCTGCGCCAAGAAATCATTTATATTAGAAGAAGAAGAAAAAAACAAAAACAACAAAGATGAATGAATAGATCTTTCAGGTTCACTGGATGATGATAATGCGCACAGAAATTGAATTATTATTTTCTTTTTGATTGAAATGAACAACAACAACAAATAATGGATATTAAGTGAAATGACATACCAAACAAAAAGCCCCATAAAGGTAAATTAATGCCTGTGGCTTAAGGATGATTACCAGCATCAGCAGCAGCAAGAACTATGAAGAAACGCTGTAATTGAAGTAATCTAATGGTACCTTTGGATGTGCTGTTTCTGGAAATGATAGAACAAACACTTTAAGTGGAAACAATTTGGATGGAGAATTCTTACAAGAATTGATTTGTTTTTTTTTTTAATAAAAATCAAAAACTTAACAAAAAAACGATAAAGACACTAAAAACAATAAAGAACGGCTCTTTTAAGGGCCGCCATATAAATAAAATGAGAGATACAAACTTATTGATTCACAATTTATTTATTTTTGTACTTAAACTTATTTACTATTTTTTGTTATTATGAACAAAATAGTAATTCAAGGTTTGGATTTTTGGGACAAGAGAAGTAAGTATATTGGTTGGTTTATATTTAAACCAAAATTAGCTTGAAAATGGAATCAAATCATTAATTTTAATTAAAAAACACTTCGGTGGTAAAGCTTCAAACTCTTTTTACTTGCGAAAACGGTGCTACATATACTTATATCAAGTTATGCAATCGTACAAAAAAAAAGTTGAGATAACAATCAAACAGGACATTACGATGATAGATAATAAGAAAAAAATGGGTCCGAAATTCTGTCTGTCTGTATGTATCAGAAGCCATACACAGCCTAAACGGGTGGGTCGATTTACTTCAAACTTGGTATGTGGCGTTTTTTGGAGACTATTCCCTAGACATTTTTTGAATTATTTTTTTTTAACAAAAATAACAGTATCGTCATATACCGGTTTAAGAAAAACTCATTTTCAAATCATGGTCATTTATATTGATAATGTCTTTCTTTAACGGTACCTGCCATAGAACCGTTTTTTTTTTTAATTCTGATTTTTTCCTTCATGGCTCAATGAATTTGAACCTTTTTTTTACATGAAAGCTTTTAAATTGCTGTAATAATGTTAAGTAAAAGAAATTTCGAGCACTGTTTTTTTGAAAAATCATTCTTTCGAAAATGACTCAATGTTTTTTTTCAAAACTTAGTTTTTAGATGTTCATATCATATCTTAAAAATGGCGTAGCAATTCTTTTTTATAAAAGTCCTTACAAAATTTTATATAGAAAAAATGTTTTTTTATAAAACAGTTGGAACGAATTTCGATTTTTTTTTTCAAAAATGTATCATTATAGAAGAAATCAAATCGCATACTTCATTTTGAGGTTAAGTTCATTTAAAAAGCTGTTTTAGTCATTTAAAAATCGAATTTTAAGTGTTTTTTTTTATTTTTCTAAAACTGCATTTACTAATTTTTAATTAAAAAGGCTTAGCATATATAGTAACTTTATCTATAAGAGCAGGTACGTGCGCCCCAGTCATGTATTTTATTTTTTGTTCGATGGGTTATGCACATGATAATTGGGATTTTTTACAAAACATGCTATGGTTATTATTATTTTTGACCGTAATCAGTCTAGCACGACATTAATAATAATTATTAAATTTATTAAGCTCGTATAACCAATAAAATTTATGTATTTTATTTAAAAAAAATAAATTTTAAAAAAGGGCGAGTCTATGTGACTATAATAATTGAAGATTTTAAAATTTAAAATCTTCAATAAATTTTATATTTTTAACGTTTTTTGTTCAAATAAAAAAATCGATATCGATTTTAATAAATTCTTTATTTCGCGCACGCCGAAAACTGCAGTCTCTTCGGTACTGCAGTTTATTGACTTAAAAGACTAAAATTCTTAAGTCTTTTTACTTAAAAAAATACTTTGACTGTTAAATTACAGTCAGCCAGTAAGTATTAAAATATTCACTGTACAATGAAAGCAGTTATTTGACTAACCATCAACTGCAGTACTTTTTTACTGGGTTTAGTCACACGACACGAACACTAAAATCAGTCAAAAAGTTCATTAATTCAGTTCATTAACTTTTAGTCAATGAACTACTTTCATTAACTGTACAGTCAGTATTTAAGTACTGAATTCAAACAGCTTATTTTTTTGACAGTTAAGGAACTTAGTGGCAGTATTAACTTGCAGATAAAATTCAATTCAACTGTGACTGAATTGGCTGCAGTCTTTTTTTCAGCTCTAATTGTAACCATTATGATCTCAAAAATGATTTTATTTGTTTCTAGATTTTCACTTTCGAAATTTTTGTTTTCTGAATATCATGGTAAGCCCTCTAAAATTTTTGAATTTATAGAGCGATTTACGTTTTTCGGGGAATCTCTAAAACAACAACTTAAAATTTTCTAATAACATTCTTTCATAGTTAAAAAAAACCAGCCTTGCTGTATTTCATTGCATAAAATGGGTACTTTGATAGCTAACTCGATATAACCATGACCATCCTCATAAATAGTTGTAATCATTTTAATGCAATGACGAATACATTTTAGGTGCCACAAGTTAAGCAATTAACGTAAGCCTCTTTAATATTATGGTACACTTCTAAAATGAAATTTTAAATTGTTTTAAGAATTCAGGATTG
This sequence comes from Meliscaeva auricollis, assembly GCA_948107695.1. NCBI lineage: Eukaryota > Metazoa > Arthropoda > Insecta > Diptera > Syrphidae > Meliscaeva > Meliscaeva auricollis. The sequence goes on along the minus strand of OX403616.1, from coordinate 110,802,929 downwards.
CAAAATACTCTAAAATCGGCTAGAGTATATTATCATAAATTCTTCAGCTTAACAAACCTTAACTATCCCCTAATTCATCTCTTTGAAAGCAGTTAAAAACAAAGCCAAAATAGGTTTATGAGGACATTCCATCTGCTTTAGAGTGTTAGGATTGTGAACAAAGGTCAACTCGTCTGAAGGACAAAAAAAGCTGTATTAACATTTACAATTTTCAATAGACAAAATATTACACAACGCCACAGTTATAACCAGTAAACGAATGTCTATCGTTTACCAAATTATGAAACTAATTGACTGTTCCTTAAGTATTGGCAAAAACTTCATAATAGTCAAGCGATCCAGTGGGTTGATCGAGAAACACATGGCTCAGGACAGTCGAACGGAAATATGCACAGTTGGCGAAGAGTTGGAGACAACTGCGTTACATCGGCAGAAACCGTACACGATGGTGTGCAGTAGTGCAGGCTCTATCCCTCTTAAAGGGAATCACCACGGACACAATAAGGTCTGGGGACCTTAGTAAGTATAAGCGCCTGAATCCATTTCGTTTTTGTCTCCTTAGAACAATAAACACTGATGTTTGTCAACGATTTTGATTACCAAATCGATGTTTTAAGAAATAAAATAATGTCAATATAGAAACGCTGCAAGGTGGTTATGGAAATCTCCAATGTATTAGCAGACGTATATTAATGTAATGTGCCTCATCCACAAAAAAACAGATGCTCTGACATGTGCCAACTACAGAGGAATAAGCATCCGAAAATTTGCATAAAAAATCCTGTCGTCTATGCTGTTACTGTTAAAACGATATCAGTTAGTTAGAATGCACTTAGGTAGGTAGTAAATCCTTGTATCATAGAACGAAGGAACTACTATACAAGATCATCCCTTTCCTGCTGTATGGTGCAGAAGCATGGGCGTAAAAAGATTTGAATGAAAATTTACTTGGGTGCTTTGAAATAATGATTCTTCGAGTGAATTTTGTGTGTATGGAAAGAATATGGAGAAGAAGATTCAGCGAAGAACTCAAATAGATGTACAGCGCCGTGTGAATATTTTACCGAACGCTTCTAGGCTATGAATGAGTTATACAGTATTCTCAAAAAAAAATCAGAATATCTTTTTTATTTTAAGTCGGAACTATGCAAATATGGTTTGAATATGGTGTCTTATCATAAAATTAGTGCATAAACTTGAAAAAAGTTCAAAAAATAATGTATTTCGTAAGTATTTTAGAATAGCAGTATTAGAATAGGGTATTATTTTGAATAATGAAACATAGACAAACCGAAAGAAGGTTATTTATTTTGATTTTAAAAGGTTTTCATAACCTATGAATAATGAATGTGCTCAAAAGTAGGAGTTTACTATTACCTTAAATGGTGAAGAAATGCAAATTTCGAGAAAACTGATAAAAATAAAACAAAAATTGTAAGCTAGCAGAAATTTGTAATTATCTGTTATTTTATTAAATTGAAAATCGTCAGTCGTCAGAATTTATTTTTAGCACACGTGGTTTGCTTCCCATTAAGCTCATTTCCTCTTGTAATTAGTGGCAAGTAGGTACAGTCCTAAAGGGTAAAACACAAGAAAAGACTGACTCGAAGATGCCCGAAGAAAATGTATTCATAAGATATAAAATGCCATTCTGTACGCTTTTGCACACCTTTAATCACCGCATAAAATTAACCACATGTCTGAGAGGGAGACCAACTAGATACTATAGAGCAGCTTCAGTACTCTTATGATGTATCATAAGGCTTTCGATTTTATTTCTCATCTCCTTTCCCTTTCCCTTCCTATACACCTTCCTGGCATCTATCGGATATAATCGGTGATCGGAAAAGGAAATCCTTCTTGGAGCTAATTGCTGAACCCAATTTTCGAGGGTTTTCAAGCATAAATCGGACGATACTGCTGCAATTTCACATTCGATATTCTGACGAAGTTCATCAATCGTCGTCGTTGGCTTGTTGGCATAGACCATAGACTTGACGTAGCCCCACAGGAAATTATCTAACAGCGTCAAATCGCACGACAGAGGCGGCCAAGCGAATGGACTTTTGAGTAAAGAGTTTTGCCTTATCTTGTATGTAGTTCTTTGTCGGATTTCCACTAAGGTATCGTTTATGGAGTTATTATTGACTCCGAGTTAGGGGACCTTCTTTTGACTACCTGAAAATTACTGCCAACAATATTGATGTTTTTTTGAGAAGTACAGATGTTTGTTTTTTGATAGAATGTACTCATTTACTTCAAGGCCAAAAATTTTTTTCCTGTTCTTCAATTTTTAATACATCATGTTGATGGCACTCGCAGATCCTAGTATTTGAACATGTCTGTTTATAATAGTTTCTTCTACTTAAACACTTGACTGTCACACTCCATGCTCCGGAACAAGATTGAAGATACGTATCACTTGATACACATATCTTCTTAACAAAAGCCTTTTATATTTAGAATACTTCGCATGAGCTTTATGTATTTCCCAGTACTACTTACGTGTTTATTTATGCCACGGACACATCTAGATCAGTTTCGACATAAAGACCTCCTGAAAATGTAGGGCTTTAAACACGATGCAATTGGTGGATTTGCCTTAGTTTGAAGAACTTGTATATAGTTGTTTTGCCGGGTGGCAACCAACCACACTGTTACGTCCTGATTAAACTGTTGCAGAAAGGTTTCACATTCTTACACAGTAAGAAGCTGGTAGCCTATGCTAGATTAATATATCGACTAGACGATTCCGCTTTGCTGAGGATACTGTTTGTTGGTACATACGGCTGATGAATTCACAGGGGTTCTGACTTAGACCCTCGACAATTCTTTTAAGTTTGTTAAAGGTCCCAACAAAAACTAAATGCATTCCAATAATACATTTAAAAACTGGTTAACGAATATTATTAACATTTTTTTTTCTAACAGCTAACTTAATGCTTAACAGATGATTGAAAAATTGGTTCTAGATAAAATAAGTTCAATTGCCTATTGGTTGGTAATATAAAAAAAAAAATCAGGTTTTCAAACAAATTGATATTCTTTGACAATTTCCAAAGCCGTCTTCTAATCGTATACCTGAGCCGTTAACATACACATTTGATTTAATGACTATGTGGTCTGCTATCTGCTTAGCATGTTGCTTGCATGATGGCAATGGCATCCGATCTACAGCATGTTGTGTTGAATTTGTATCTACACACATTTTTGCAGTTCATAGCAGTTAGAAGATATTACACAAAAAAAAAAAAAAAAGAAACCCTGGTTAACTTTTCCTAGCCTCCAGGCGTGACGACGGCAGCAGCGGCGCACGTATATAAATCATTTGAATAATTTATTGGATCTGGATCCAGGTTGGATAGGTTGGTGCATCTCGCATTCACATACCATCTGGAAAGTCTTCTATAGCATCGCTCCATCATATGATGGCTCACATATGATGGTTGATGCATCAAACATGAAATGCATTCGGATTCGCGTGCGTTGTGCGTGTAGGTAGGCCTAGGCATCGTTGGTTGAAGAGGCAAATTAATTCAGCCTCCATGGAGCACACAGATCCAATCTGTTCGAATTGGATATCACCTATCCAATTAGATGTTCATACAAATCACCATTCACACCTCGGCATTCCTGTGGCATGGCATAATATTGCGGAACCACCGAACTCCACAAAGGCTCTACTGTCAGCTAGTCAGTGAGCCAGCACAGCGCAGCGGTGTGCCACTTTGATCATAGTTTTGAGATCTCCTCTCATTGCCTCAACTATGATGGTTGGATAAGTCGCTGTGTGATGCTGGCTAATAACCACCGCCGCCGCCGCCAAACGAGATGGCGCTGTCCGCATTCCACGACCTTCGTAGCCTTAACTTCAGTGTTGATGTCGATCCCGGAGCGGCGGCTCATGAACAAAAAAAAAAGCCAAAGCTGATGTTTGCGCAGATTCCGCGTCCGCGGTCGGGGAAGTCATCATCATTAAGTGTGCTGATGGAATTAGCTATTTGGCAAAGTCATGCAAAGGAAGAGGCACCTATAAAGATTAAGTATTTTATGATTCCACTCAGCGGAAGGGGGCGCTGCTCCACAGAAGTCATTTTCAGTTTCCTATTTATGAGGCTTTTTTTTATTTCTTTGCACCCGGACACGGACAGAGGGACAGATCCTTTTGTGTGGTTTGGATCGTGTATAGTCTTCCTGTCACTGTCACTGTCATAATCGTCATTCACATTTCCCTTTTTTGTGTGGCATCACAGCGATAGCAAGAGTCTTAATAGCTTATCGATCAGTCGTCTATTTTGTTGGCGATTAGTCACAGGACAGATGCAAATAAACGTCGAGAAGTCGCTTTGCCGCACGAACAATTGCCACTTAATTAAGAACATGAACCACATTTGTGTTCAAGGACCGACCCCGACTAAGGGTCTCTCTCATCATAGAATGGCCATCAAAAAACGCTGACTGCCATAACTGCTACACTACACTACCGATGATAACGCTATAGGACTTCATTAAAAATTTGATGACACTCTGGCGCATTGTCTGAGGCGGCATCATAGGGCGTGACAAATTTCCACACAAAACGACATTATTAGTTGTCGCATTATACCTACTCCTGCTATTTCGTGTTCGTATACAATATTCGAAGCAAACCCTCTGCTCTGAATGAGTGGGTTTTTATTTCTTGAAATTGGCAAAACGAGAGGCCCCTTTTATAGGGATTTAATGAATCACGAGATTGAATTCTTATATTCCCTGGTGGAAAGCCGAATGGCAAGCAAATGAAACTGGTTGCCACAGTTGATGGGGTAACTAATTGTGATTGACGGATTTGGGACTGAAAATATACGACGATACAACGACAAACAAATTAGTTTGTGAATCAGAGAATATGGGTGTGCGAATGCGATTGAGTTGTGACTTGTGATGTGAGAAAGCATCAGGGCCCTCGACGCCCGACCGCAATAAATCGTTTCGACGAACACGACCAGGGCAATATTATCAGACAAGGAATTAGCATAATAGGGTCTAAGTATCGAAATATAAATTCTGATGGGAATTGTTAATTCATTAATGTCGCCATGTTTGCAAATGGATTTAATATTTGAATTCAAATTTGTGTTGACATCTTTGAAAAGAAATGAAAAAAAAAATGTATTTTTTTCTGAAGAAATAGTGAAGAGGTGATGAGTGGAGGTTTGGAAATATGAGAAAATAATAGATGTCATCCCTATAAATCAGAAACCACATGGAGAAATGTTTAAATATATTTGAATGGCACTGCTAGATCCCCATTATGTATTGAAGATTTGCCGACTGCTGTCGGTAATTTCAATTTTTATAAAAATATTTGAAGGGTTGCGGGAAAGGGCGACCGTAGTTCATTTTTAAGAAACGAACTGCTTTGGAAAAGAATAGAAAAGGTAAAGACCATCAATTTGAAGGAAGATCATACGTTTCACAAAATAACCAGCAAAACGCAGTTAAAAATTACCCCAGTTCAAACATTTAAACCAAGCATGTGTACCTACATTTAACATAGACTAAGGATTTATAGTTAATACAAAAATATATTTCATGCTTTTCAACATAAAAGTAAGTAATCCAACTAGCAACTAGGAATAGTAAATTTATTTATTTTTCTGTGACATACAGTTCACATTCACTTATAACACAAAATATGATAAGACCATCCAATTCAGAGTCATGGAGGGCCTAAAATTAATCTAAAAAATACTTTTTTATACAGGTACTTTTTTCGTGTTAACAAGTTAAGTAAATAGAATATCTTTCTTGTCAGAGATTTTACTTAAAAACAAATTCGTGATCTACAATATAGGCCAAACCGAGACACAAACAAACAATTTCCGTCACTTTGGATTGTTAAATCGTCGTATATTTTTCATATAAAGTTTAAAAACTACCCAAGGCTACAAGGCCAGAACAGAAGCCTGCAGAGATGAGAGGGGGAATATGGTAGTATAGACACACAGTCAGTGTTGAGGATCTGGAAGGAACATTTTTCTAGACTCCTGAACGGTGAAGTAGGCCAACATTCCACTGTTATTCCATTTAATTTGGACAACGATGGCCAACAATTCCGTCCACCTGACCTAGATGAAGTGCGCTTAGCGGTTGCCAAGCTTAAGTCGTATAAGGGTGCTGGTGCGGATGACTTTCCAGCCGAATTGCTGATGGGCTGGTACGGGAGTATGCCCCAACTCATCTGTAAAAAATTAGGTTGAATGAAAGTATACCCGATAAATGGAACCTTGGCATAGTGTGCCTCATCCACAAAAAAGGAGACGCTCTGACATGTACCAACTACAGAGGGATTAGCTTCCTAAGCGTCGCATACAAAATCCTTTCGTCGATACTGTGTGATTGCATAAAACCTCTTGTCGACGGCGACGATCTGATTGGCCCCTATCAGGTGGTCTTATTCCACGCAAGTCAACAGTCGATCAAATGTTCACACTCCGACAGATTTTGGAAAAAAAAGGGGAATTCTAGATCGATACACACCACCTCTTCATCGATTTTAAAGTCGCGTATGATAGCGTGAATAGAGACGAGTTATACAGAGCCATGTCATATCTCGGCATCCCTGCCAAACTCGTCCGCTTGTGCAGGATGACAATGGAGAAATCTCGGTAAGAACAAATCTGAACCGTTTTTATGTTGAGAAAGGTCTAATACTCGTATTTACTCGTATTTTTTGACGGGGTTCTCAAGATCTCTGCTTTGAACATGGCAATACCAACTGAGTCGGTCGTGTTCAATTTTTTGGGATATGGTATTTTTAACATGAAGGCTTCCTCGGATCTTCGTACTTCTAATTCTATCAAGCTTTGTAACTCCTGCTGTCATACGAAACATCTTCATCTCAGCTGCCGTTAACTTACTCCAATACTTTTTGTACATTGTCCAACATTGTGAACCGTATGTGAGTGCTAGACGCACAACCGCGGTGTAGAGCCTTCTTTTCAGCTTAGGGTTAATTTTCCGATCACACCCTACGCTTACGCGATGATTGATATCTTCGTTACAAGTAGCTTCATTGTTTATCATAGACCCTAGATATTTGAACTTTTCAAGCTTGGGAAGCACTACTCCATTCAAATAAATGTCAGGAATAGGCCTGTGCGGATTAGAAAATGGGCAGCATAGGTATTCTGTCTTTTTTCGCGCTTATTCGGTACCCACTTCCTTCTAAAACATCCACCCATACGTCAAGTGCTCGTTACAGGGATATCGGATCTTTACTTATGATGGCTCCATCGTCAGCAAAGAATAACTGATGAACTTTGGGGTCCATCACTTTGCCTTTAAGCAGGAAATCAAGAACGGTAATAAAGAGAAGGGGACTCAAGACGCTTCCCTGGTGTAAACCACCTGTGATTTCGAATTCTTCGGTGACTCCAGCTACACATCTTACTTTAGTTACATATCCATAATTATCCGCACATAGGTTTCTGGAACTCCTCGTTGCCTGAGGGCCACACATATCAGATCTCGCGGTTGTCGATCGAATGCTTTTTCAAAATCAACCAATATGACATGCAAATGCTTCAAGGCATCCCGATGTTTTTCCATAATGATTCTGATACAAACATTTAATGAAATAATAACCTAAATATGTGTAACTAGGAAAATGCCTAAATTAAACAAGAATATTCTAAATGGCCATTGGTAGGTACTTTATGTCTGTTTGTTTGTTTTTTTTGCGGAAATAAAATTTTCCATTGGTACACAAAAAAAAATAATCGATAATTACATGAGGTTTATTGTTATGTTTTGTTTTTTTTTTTTTGTATATAGGTATTAAATGAAAAGAAAAAAAAATATATATAAATATGGTAATTAAGATATTTTATGTGTATAATAACATACGGTTATATTTCCTTGATGACACTTCACTCATTTGTCATTAAATACCTGGCCCGTTTAGATCATTAGTCATATCTATCTGTAATGAGATGTCCCATGTCCCCAGCAGGAAATGGTGTTTATCTATCATTTTTCTCTTTATAAATGACATCATGGTAATAATATGAAATGACTAGGTAAGTTTTGACAGCACACACACAGATAGTGAAAGCTTTTCCGCAAATAGACGCAGAGGGCTGAGGCTATAACTACCTAGTTAATTAGAGTAATATTCTTTATGAATAATGGTCAAGTCACAATTTGAGGTTAAAATAGATGGACATTTTTAGGGACACATTTTAGTAACGAGTTAATTAAATACTGGGTAGGGTTGTTTGAGTCCCAAATGAGCATATGTAATAATTGAATGGTATTTTATGACAAGAGATTCTTAAAAATAAACTTTAATACTGAGAGCAAGTTCTTAATTGAGCGATAACTTTTAAATCCGAGTTCGATCACCAAACTTGTTATCTTAGTTAACTCTGAACCAAATTAACTGATGTTGTTGATGTAAGTATTATTTTTCGAGTTTTTTAAGACCTTCCGCATGAAACTTCTGCTGTAAAAATTCCTCTAAAGATATTTCGGTCCAAGCTTGGTTTTTAGGATTAATTAACTCGAATTCAACTCAGCATTGAAGAACTGATGAAGTAGTTCCGCAGAAGAAGTTTTCATTCAAGTATTATTGAAAATAATAAATTATTAAATTGTAGCACCTCTGGAAAAGAGTATAGAAGGGAAACATACCACAAGGGTGTTTCAATATATATATAAAATTTCTGTGAGGGTTTTAAACCACAATAACATCCTAAATGGAATCAAGTTGAAATGTAGGTCGTGTGTCCCTTACAAGGTACAAACTCTACTCAGGTTTTTGACTTCAAACGTTATCCAATTCAGAAGCCGAAATTAAATTATTATCTTCTTTAAAAAATGAATTTGGTTCGAGACAGTGTCAAAGTTTTATCAATTGGCATAGGTATACGTGGTTTGGATTCTTGTCATTAAACAAGATCAAAAAATTCCATTGACTTATAAAGACGATTGGTATAATTTTCTTGTCTGTGGCTGCGGTTTTATTTTATCTGATATGGATAACACTTTGAAAAGACAAAAATAAATGATAGCTGATGCTTTTTTTGAGTGTATTGAAAGTAAATTGAAGAATTTATCGAATTTTATTTAAAATAAAACAAAATATAAAGAAAACACTTCTTTGGTTGCTGGAGGGCAATCAGGTGTGTTTTTGTTGATTGGTTTTGAAGATGCACTCTCTTTAAGTTGTCAAGCACTGTTAGGGCATCGGTATGCAAGTAGTTTGGGATACAAAATTTATTTTTATAAGTAAGAACTGTAAGCAATGGTCTTTGGTTTATTTTTTTTAGAAACCAAAGATTTATTATGAAATCTTTCCTCTTATAAAGACACCAAACTTTTAGGGCTTCCAGCAGTTTTACATTTTCAGTGTCTACACTTCCGCATTATTCGATAATAGCACAGATTTAACACCGATAGAAATGGAATTAGGTAGAACTTTGTCGTTATTCTGTCGCGAGTTGTCTTAGTACCAATTTTCGCTAACTTGATATTAACTTAGCAAAACATTAACCCCTTAAAAAAACAATTTATTGAAAAGTAATTTGAAAGTAATTAGTTATAATAATATCAACGTCAACGTCAACGTCTACACAGAAAAGTGGACAGACATCAAGATTTTTTCCATAAAAATATTGAGCGTAGAAATGGAATTAGGCGGAAGTCATTACTTGTTGATAAAATTGACCGAAATTAAAATGTAGTTTATTCTTACTTAAAAAATAAAGATTCGTACGGCAAAAACATGATGGGAAGTAAGAAAACCGCAGCAATTGCAGCTGAGAAACGAGAAATTTTAAGGTGTGCATTAAATTTTTCTAATTCTGTGGCAAAAATATAACAAAAATTCGGCCTAAACACAAGTCACTCCACAGTTTTAAGAGTAAAACAGTCACTTGATCGGGAACAAAAAGTTATGCGATTAGAGTTTGCAAACACTTCGTGTTTGGAAAAAATGGATAAAATATACTAAAAATTGTTTGTGCGTGGTCATGTACACTCTACATTATAGGTCGCCAAAACTGCAATGTACTGATTTTTTTATTTCAGTTTTCAGCTGATCGATCCTAACAACATCCCAATTAATAATTACCTACAGTCCATTTTTTTGCAACCAAACATGAGTTTTTGGTCTAGTTTTACTTATCTAATATAAGAATAACAAACAAAGAGTTTCTGCTTTTCTAGCATTAACTTCAAGTACATATTACATATTACACAGAACAATAAGATTGAAAGCTGTTGAAGAGCACAGCAAACAAAACTTGAAAAACGAATTTCGAATCTTTGCGTGGAATGTGTTAACAGGCGTGCAGCCCAAAAATTATAGTCATCGTCATCGGCTCGACAACCGGGGTCCGGTCCTGGCCTCTTTCAACAAGTCTCTCCACCTATCCCGGTCTCGAGCCAACGCCATCCAGTTGCGCACCCCAAGGCTTTGGGCGTCCTGGTCTACGCCATCTCTCCAGCGCAAGCATGGTCTACCACGCTGCCGTCTACCATAGAATGTACCGCAAAAGACTTTCCGAGCAGGTTCCTCTTCGCTCATACGAGCTAGGTGCCCTCCCCACCGGAGTCTACCGAGCTTAATTTTTGTCACTATGTCTGCTTCAAGGTAGATTGCGTACAACTCATGATTGTACCGTCTCCGGAATCGTCCTTCCTCACATATGGGGCCAACAATTCTTCGTAAGACTTTTCTCTCGAACGCGGCTAAGAGGTCACAGTGCCTTTTGCTAAGCACCCAAGTCTCGGATCCATACATGAGTACTGGCAGGACCATGGTCCTGTACAGCAGCAGTTTTGAAGTTATGGTTAGATTTCTGGATTTGAATAGCTTTGACAGACTGTAGTAGGCTCTGTTGGATTTGAGAAGCCGCCCGCGTATTTCTTCTTCTATTTTGTTATCGGCTGCTACTGTCGACCCAAGGTATTTAAAGGATTGCACCACTCCAAATTCGTGCTCCGCTACCTTGATTGTTTGACCAACTGTTCTTCTCGCATTCGACGCCACCATGTACTTTGTTTTACCTTTACTAATGTGCAGCCCCAGATTTTGTGCCGCCTGCCAGGCACGTAGCCAGGGGGGGGGCTTGAGGGGCTGAAGCCCCCCCCCGAAATGATTTTCATATATAAAATTTAATAAGGAACTGATAGGGTCCTTTAAGAATATTATAGAAAATGCTTTATTTTTTTTTTCAGAGATGCTTTTGAATCTTGTGTCGCCTTGGCGAGAGCATATTTCAAAATGAAATAAAAGGTGTGTTTTTTTGTACACCCGGGCTAAATTGAACAAAAAAAAAAAACGTTCTCGGGGCCAAGCCCTTAACATGTTAAATACAACAAAATACTTAGCCCCTTGAGCTAAGGAACTAAGCAAGGAGAATTCTCGGGGCTAAGCTCTTTGAAGGGGTTAAAATCTGTGCTACCAACTCATTTTCTGTTAAATCATCTATAAATTGTATGAAAACCCCAAAATTATCTGAACATAAAAACACAAAGATGGCGTTTGGTGTAGAAAAAAAATTAAATTGTTTATTTTTCTTAACTTTTACAAATTATTTTTTTAAATTTTAAAGTGTGTGCGTTTAATGCTCTGGAATTTCTTTAAAAATATGTTATTGAATTTATTAAAACACAAAATGCAAACAATTCAACAAATCAGAAAAAGATTTTTGTTATTTATTTTTTGTTTATTTCATTTTGTAAATTGGATACATTTTTTTCATTTTTTTTGTCATTTCATTCGCAATGCTGCTAACTGTTTACGTTAAGCCCCGAGGCATTTTTTTGGTCCAACTTAGCCCGGGCGTACAAAAAAACACACCTAAGATCTAGAAACATCATCTGCTTAAGCCTATTTTAGTATGTTTTCGAGTATACCTGCTTATTCTTTAACTCTAGCGCCGAACGCAAAATTTTTAAAAATCCAAAAAAAGAAATTTGAGCGCTTTTTTAGCAATTGACATTTTTAGCAATGAACGACCAGTTTTTGACTTTGAATTGTTGTATGGTTTCGCACTTTGTTAATTTGACTTCTATTTCATTTTTTAAGGGCCGACAGTTTGCAATTCAAGATTTAGCAATTAGAAAAATGTATATAACAGCAAGTAGAAGAAATAAACATTAAATTACGAAATTTAGAATGCTTCTCATGAGATAAATCAAACTAGTAGAACGTGTTATTGTGCCAAAAAAATGAATAAACCTGTCATAAACATTCAGGCAGGGGGAGAATTAAAAAATGATTTCACACAAAAAATAACAATTCAAATAAAACAGTAACACATAGAAAAGTATACGATAGATTACACTGGTCTGCAACGAAAATTGCCTTCAAACTAAAGTATACTTTTCTAAAGGATTTTGTACCTCTGAACAAGAATCTGAAAATAATATTAAGATGTTTAAAACTCGTACATTTACCGTCGAATTTCTTTGCTGGTAAATATTTTATTACAAAACTATTAATGGGATGGGAATGAAATCATTCAAAAATTCGCTTTCGATGCAGATATTGCAAATTGAAATTTAGGATTTGTCCAAAATACTCTCTGTAGTCCAATTCAAGCGTTTTTAGAGGTGGAAAGTTCTGAAGTAATACGTTTTATAGCTAACTTTATGCTTTTTTGGGATGTTGAGTATGAATTTGAAGTTACCCAACAAAATTTATCACGGAAAACATGGGAAATCATTGAATAACTTACGAAAAATAGTTTTTTTTTAAAATTGTTTTTGGTGCATATGCCAACATATAAACGCTAAAACCGTTAATGTAGAACAAATTAAGACAAAATTACCAAATTTATATCTTGGCCAATTTTTTGTATGACTTCTGGATTCCTCAAAAAAAAAATTTGATAAATCCATAATGAACACAAAAACTTAATTTTTGCAGACCAGTGCTATCTTACAGCCAGAAATGTAGTGTTGAATTTTCTTGAAGAAAAATATTGAAACAAATTCATTTTAGCTTTAAAATTAATTTTTGTATCGAGTTATTTCATGGACTGGAAAATTTAAGGGCAAATGCCCAAACAACTTTAAAAAAAAATATTTGAATCCAATGAAATTAGCAATTTTGAAAAGTAATATTTTTTTAAACTACTCGCTTCACGAAGATATTTCCTGGCTCAATATGTAAAATATTATCTGACTTAAACATCCTTTTTTTAAACTATAGGGTTTTAGTTCAAAATTACGAAAAGCCTGAAAATTTCTGAAAATGTCGCGTTCAAAACTTTAAAACTGCCAAAAAAGCTTCATTTGACTTGAATTTGCATGGTCTTCATCTATAGAATCGATAATGGGTATAAACATTAATTTTTCCAGGTATGGTTTTGTATTTTTTGTTAAATGAATTACTCGAAAAAATTTGAAGAAAGCCCCCCCCGAAATGAGATCCTGGCTACGGGCCTGCCGCCTGCTCGATCTGGATGAAGGAATCGTGTACAGCTTGTTCGGTTCTTCCGATGATGTCGATGTCGTCTGCGTAAGCCAGTATCTGGCTGGACCTGTTGACGATGGTCCCTCTTGTTGACGTGCCAGAGTCACGGATTCCTTTCTCCAACGCCAGGTTGAAGAGGAGGCAGGCCAAACCATCCCCTTGTCGGAGTCCAATAAAGATGTTGATTGGTCTGGATAGCAATCCGGCTATTTTAACTTGGCTTGTTACGTTGGCCATGGTCAACCTACATAGTCGTGTCAATTTATTTGGGATGCCGAATTCTCTCATGGCTTTGTAAAGTTCTACCCTGGCTATGCTATCATAGGCGGCTTTAAAGTCTATAAACAGATGGTATGTTGGGATGTTAAGTTCTAGACATTTGTCCATCGCCTGCCTAAGGGTAAAAAAAATTATAGTGGAGAACTTAAACAACATCAAAGTGGGTCTGATAGTCACTAATCCAGTCAGTACCTGCGATGAAATAAAAATCTATTTTGGTAAATGCCGCAAGGAGCAGAATGAGTGGGTTCAAACCTAAATTCAACTGTGTAAAGTCATGTTTCATGTATAGATATGATTTTCGACGTGCATAAAGTAGGTTCAATGCGTCGAAATTTTTCTTGTCCACTTTAATAACACGATTGGAAAGGTCAGCTCCTTTTCTTCTACGGTGGGGAAATACAGCCTGGAGTACAACAGAGGACTCCCCCTCCCAAAAGGCGTATTAAGAAACATGATCAACCTTAAGGACTCGATTCCCAAACCTCATTACATTTACAAATAAAGGGGACTTGATTGTTTCAAGATCAGCGAACTATCAACAAAATTATAACGTTGCAATAGATGTCAAAGATTTTAAAGATTTTAGACGGTAAAAGGTGACAGAAGAAGTGTTTATATCGTGACAAAAAGATTTGAATGAAAAAGTTAGTGTCAGTTGCTCGGAGGATGGCCTGGATTAATCGATCGGAGCTTTGAAGAGCTATACGATTTGATCGTTGATTTGAAGCATTCCGCTGATTAATGGTGTGAAGTTGGCACCAGACGGTGGCGGTGGCAACCGAAATTTTTAAGCGCTCATCTGACTGTAGCTAATGTGAAGACAGACAAATACTCTTGGAGCACGGGAGAAGAAAGCGGCTGGACTTCGGTTCAGTCTATCTAATTGGAGGATGTCCCTTTTGTGGGAGTTCGTTCGCAATTGTTGAAATGGAAGCGTCGAAATTGGGTTCAGTTGTTAATTAGATGAAAATAATGTTCATATACAAGAAAAACGGAACAATACCATTGACTTTGACAAAACGTTATGTTCAAACGATATAACTTCGAAATAGGGATCAACTTTGTTTACCTGACATCCCCTGCTAACATCGGAAAATGACAAAGTGCTAAAATCAAAGGTAGAATGACTCATTGCCAACCTCTATTTTTCGGACCAAGCCACAAGAATCATTTTCAAAAAACCAAGGAGAACTTGTATCAGTCCTTAGTCAAGCCAGTTCTGCTCAATGACACAGAAGCATGGATATTTCCAATATTTGATAACAGCTAAATTTGCTATAAGATAAATATTTTTCGAGAGATGTTTGGTTCTGTTTGTATCGATATGGGAGTCGAGGAGATTATACATTGTCGCACGACTCTTACAGTAATATAGACCTGGTTCAAATTCTTAAAAATACAGTGACTAATATGGTTAATACGCAAAGAGTGTCTGCACATCGATGCACCAGTTTGATTAGTATTGCAATTCAACCTATATTGATTATAACAATATAGGTTAGTACCTACTCTTAATCACACTCATTAACAATTTACTTATTAGATATCTATCATAAGCACATCAACCGCGCCCCTTATTATCTTTTCCACCATGTTTGTTCTTCAATTGAACGATTTCATTTCCAGTCCATGCACTGAACGTGTTCGTAATTATTATCACAATTCACAAAAAGAAAAAAAAAACGAAGACATGTTCAATGCTAAAAACATTGTTGTATTTGTGTAAGCCTTTTATTCTTCCATTTTCATGTTCCATCTCATACACGACCGAACTCAAACAATTAGGGTTGATGGCCCGACTTTGCTCCAACAGCAGTATTCCTTGTCAAACTGTCAACAAATTACTCACAATGCAGTAAAGCTATTTTATATTCGTGTTCATGTATGTGTATCTTCTTATGAAGAATACTTTACTTCAACCTCTAAAAGAGTGATTGAAAAAAACCCCACTCGAATGCGCGTACTCAAAGTGACAGCCGCTCACTAATGACAGCTGAGTGCGCACGCATCAAAGAAAAACAGGAGAAGAGTAGGTACCAACAAAAAGAAGATGGATAATTATTAATAAACATCAAAGCAGTCCAAGTTCCAACGAACCAGCAAAAGGCTCTGGAACATTATCTATCGCTCTCTGTCACACTTTTACAGTTGACGGTAGAAAAACAAAGAAAACTGACTCAAAACACGTTCAACCATCTCGCTCAGCCACTATTGGCTGCCATTGCTAAACATAGCCACGCCTAATTTAGCCAACTACACAAAAAAGAAACCAAACCAACTAAAGTGACGTCCCTCTCTGATTCCAATTGGAAACTCGTTTTGTTTCGCTCCCTGGTGTCTGAGTGAGAATCTGACAGTAGTTGCCGAATGAAATTCTCTGCGGTTCGATGGAAATTTACCGGCAAAACAAAATTGTGTTGAGTATTTTTGCATTTGCCGTCGTGAAAAACTCGATTAACTGTTTGCATACCATGATGGAGATTTAAGAATCGGGACGTTAGTGCTTTGAGTGTGTTTTTTTTTTTGTATGGTTGACAGTTGTATTAATTATTGAGTGGTTATGGTTTGATAGATTTGATAAGTCACTTGTGCTAACTAATGACATACAGTGATTAGCAAAACAAGGAGGAGTGTTGACAATAATAAATTATTTATTGAAATCATGTGTTCAAGCCAACGATCGGAAAGTCCGGCGGGTTCGGAAATATCAGTTGGGTCACCGAGCCCCCCGCCCCATCGCGGAGAAGACTACTTCCAGCCATTAAAACGGCTACGTCTTGACACGACCAATACTGATGCATCATCTGCTTCTGCTGCCAAAGCAAGAACGGAAAAATTAAAAAGTTTTTCGATTGCTGATATTTTGGGCAAAAATGAAAATCGCAATAATAATAATGAATCTGATGAAGTTAGAAGTTTGAATTTAATTGTTCGGCCATGGGATGCTGTTCGTGGACCGATTCCAGTGCGGCCTGCATTTTTTCCACCCGCTTTGCTGGAATATGAACAACATTTGGCTGCATTGGATTATCACAGGCAATTACAGGCGCAGTTATTACGGCAGATGAGTGTTGAAATGACAATTCCGGCATCTGAAAGCGGCTCCGAGAGGTCAAGCTCAGCGGCAAGTGATGATTGTTATTCTCCCGAAACGGGCATAAGTAACAATCGGCTATCGTCGGAACCTGATGCAAGAAGGGATTCTAAGGACGTACAGAATATTAATGTTCATAACAAATCAAATTACCGGGATAAGGCTAAATCGAATGGGACACCGCTAGATGCTTTATTTCAACTGACAAATAAGAATTTTGACGATGTCAATGGTGAGTCTTGAGAATATCTAATAATGTACAGTATTTTTTACCTTAAAGAAGGTTTTAATACCTGGCTAATGCTTGTTTAAGAAGTTAAATCCGAATTTGAGTTCGTAAACGCATTAAAATGCCTCCGTTATTCAAAATTGATTTTTTGCTTACGAAGGTAATACTTTTTGCTACATTTACACTCTTGCCATTCTTTTGTCATAAAAGAATGGACAGCTTCATTAAGTAGTAGTTGGTCATAAAATGAAAGAATATTTAAACTATAAACTTAAAAATGGTAGGAAAATGGTAGTAGTTTTGGAAACATTTTCATTTGTGTAAATGTGGCACAGTCAGAAGATTACAAACTCGCCTAAGCTCTGAAAAGATCTCGGTTCTCTCAGATCTCTACTCTGAAGCCTGAACATGGTCTTATCGAACATGTTCTGAGCTCTAAGTTCAATGATTAAAACATGTATTTACATTTGAAAACATTGAAATATAATCATTATTATTGTTGTTTATATTCACTTTGTTGTTTATAACATTCCTCTACAATTTGTTTTATTTTAAGCATTTTTGTTTTTCATATTTTCCCGCTTGTCATACGAAGTTGCTTGTGTTCAGCGTTGAGTGGGTTTTGAACATATTCAGAATACTCTTCGGACGAAAAGGAAACACAAATTTTGTGCCTTAAAGCTTATTAAAGGTAAATGTTGTGGTAAACTTTTTATGAAGGGAGTTTTAAGTTCAATTAGAAGCTGAATTACCTAACCAATTTATTTTATTCAGGGGCGTTTTTGATACGACGATGTTAAGTATTTTCAAACCAAAATTTATTAAAAAATACAAAAGCTTAGTTGCAAGGAAATTTTTGTAAGACTCCCTAATAGAAGAAACCTTATAAATACTTGCATTCTAGTCAAGAAAAACTTTAGGTACCGCACCGAATTTCAGCCACTAAGCATAAGTATAATTTATGAGATACAAGGACAATGAAAGGCTTTCCGATGCATAAATACACATATAAAATATTATCAAATAATAGGATGATGCACTTCTTCAGAGTCTTGAAATTCAGTAGAGTGAGCGAAACTCATAAAATAATGCAAAAAAGAGGGCAAAGCCACGGAAAAACGTGAAAAGTCACACAAAATGTGCGAATTACCGCTTTAAGAAGCGCATAGGACCGTAAAAATACTGGTGCGGAATATTGGTCAAAGATCGAACGTGGAAAATAGGAGAGGAAGTCATAAAAAATCGCTTAGTCCAACGGAAAAAAGCGGAAAATACTGCTGAAAAAAGAGAAAAATAACAGAAAAATATGTATATACCGCGGACTACCATAGGGTTAAAATCACAGAAAAAATGTGCGGAATACTGATGAAATATCGTTAGTAATATTGGAGGAATTCATAAAGAAAGAATTTATTTACAGTGAAAGATTTTGTGGAAAAAAGGGAAGAAGTGGCGGAAAAGTCATGAAAAAAGTGGAAAAATATACTATATTCCACGGACAACCGTAGTTAAAAGTGAGGAATACCATGGTAAATAGCATAGGAAGAAAAAAAACCAAGGGAGACGCGAAGAAAAACGTGAAAAGTGAGTGGAAAAACGTGAAATTAACAAATATGTGGAATATCGCGGGCAACCACTGCAAAAATCGTAAAAAAATATGGTGGGAATTCATGAAACAAGAATTAAAAGAATTGAGTAAACAAGAATTAAAAGAATTGAGTAACAGGGAAAAATCGTAATCGTGGTTAAAAGCTCGGAATACCATGAAAGATAGAATGGGAAGAAAAAAATCAAGAAAGACGTGAATAAAAGAGTGAAAAATGAGGGAAAAAAACGTGAAACTAACAAAAATGTGGAATAACGCGGACTACCACGGCAAAAATTGTGGAATACTGATGGTGAAAGGTGGTGAAGAATAGCTAAGGAAATAGTTAAAAACAGGCTTAGTACCACGGAACAAACCTTAAGATACCGTGAGGAAACGAAAAGAAAATTACAAAGAAAAGCGTTAAAAGTCGGGAAAAAAACGTTAAAAGTAACGGAAATATACCTCGGATTTCTACAGTAAAAAGCGGGTAATAGTATGGAATAATTGCGAAATACTGGTGAGAGAACTGAATCGATGAGTGTAAGAACCAATTAAGCCCAAAAAAATTAAATTGAGTTGCGGTCACCGACTGCGATTTTCGGTAGAATTTTTTTTATAATTTGCAGACGTTGCTCAACCGTGTACTTTGTCATGATGAAAATGTTGAGTTTACTGAATAAATTGACAATGACAGTTCGATGATTTGTGAAAGGGTTCGTTTACAAATTAAATCCAAAGTTGTCAAGTCCCCATTTGAAAACCCTTACGCATTTTTCGTGATATTTCCCGCAAGTAATATTTATTTATTCAGTCGCTCTCGTTCTCGTTTTCCGTAAGGGAATTTCAAATCTATTGGTTTCCACGGATAAGTCCTGCAGCGTTTATTATTCGGCCAACGCAAAAATCTGTTAATGTTAATGCGTAATCTATGAATAGAGATTCTGTTTATTTCTTGGAAAAATAAACTTCAACTCCATCCACCATTGATCTTAAAGATCTGCTTCAACTGCGGTATCAAAAGCTTCCGTACTAAGAGCAAGTGGCACATCAATATGGCAACGTTGAGAGCCATATTTTAATATTTTGTCTGGGTTCAAATAAAACTTATTTCCAATTTTACTATTTCACTATTTTTATTTATTTTCTAATTAACAAACACTTTTATTTATAACAAACTGTTTCACTATTACTCTTTTAAATTTACAAGAAATGCCTAACACTTCCAAATTACACTTTCACAATCACTTTATCTCTATTATTGTCAAAATTATATTGTCCCGATCTTCTTCTCCGACCTCGTATTCATACCGTCTCAAGTAACAAAAATTGCTTTGAAAACTCTGAAAAAGGTTTTTTTGTGATTTTCTAAAGGGGATTTTTGAAAAATGAGAGCTGATAGGAACATTCTGATATTAGATTCAACTTAATCACATCTTAAACCTTAAGAAAAGTAAAGTTTTGCTTGGGCAACAAGAAATTTGGTTGACCAGTATAAAACGAAAAATACATTAATTTCAACTTAAAATTTCTTGAATGAGAAAAGAGTTATCGAAGTGATTTAAACTGAATAAACTAGAAGAAAATTAGTTATTTTATAATCCGTTACAATTTTTACTGTAAGAAGTTACCTCACGTTATGCGGACCTTACACGACACAAAATTATTGTGCAATAATATTGTCCAAAAATATTGTGCGAAAAAGGGTCGTCCTTACACGGCTCAATATTACTGCTCAATATTTCTGGTCTCTTTCCTTTTTCTGTATCTGCTTGTTGTGGAAACGAAAAATATTGAGTAAAAATTCAGAAAATATTAAACTTTTTTAATATCACTCAACATATTGTACAAACCGAAAATACTGTGCAATACAGCCCTTACACTGTCAATATTATTGCACAATACTGAGTATTGTGCAATAATATTGTGTCGTGTATGGGCGGCATTAGACTTTATTGTTCGAAAGCGTTTTCAGTTTTAGTTGATAGGTGTTACCTTGACAGCTATAACTGGTGATTCAGCTTGAGGGCGAGGGGGGTTCACATTGACTAACTTACCGGACGACGAGCTGTCAAAATGACAGTAGTTGGTAGGATGGTTTTGCAAATGATTTTGATATTTGCCCAGGGAGAGAGCTGTCATTTGGTCTTCTGGCAAGTTAGTCAATGTAAACCCCCTTTTTAGAAACGAATATCGAAGTCAACTTTCAAACGATTTGACGGTGAGTAATGATCTTCATGTTGATTCAGCCTTCGTTCAACTCGTCGATTTCGGCAGATTAGCGAGGGTTGAGTAGTAGGTTTGAATTCAGTACAATCGACGCTATAAGTTTTGCTGTTCATTAAAAGTAAAACACTTTGTATATCCCCAGTTGATTTGATTGTCATTTCTGTTGTTAAATGTCTTTCACTTACAGAAAACTATCAGAAAACATGCATTTTGAATATATTACTTCAGTCAAGTATGAATGTTGCCAATTAGCAACATTCAACCAAACTTCTTGTTAAAATTACTATACTGGCTTTTCTGTGTACTGGTTAGTATGCAAACATTGCAAAATTTTCTCTCCAAAAACCGGAAACTATTTCGTACGCCATCCTTCAGTAAACAAATCAAAATCATAACCGTTATTGTAAACCATCATCAATCAGCAACCGTATTTGCATGGAAAACAGTAAAGTAGAACGCATATCGTCTTTTTTTTATTGTTTTGTTTTGTTTTGTTTAACAAGAAAGAAAAGACCCTCCCAATAAAAGAGTTTCATAAATAAATTATGCCATTTCCCATGATGGAATGGAATTCAATCCCAGTAGCTGATCGTGGGGCATTGCTTCATCATAATCATTATTGGCTACCTTACCAACTACAACATGATCAACAGCAACAAGTGATTATACTGTGGCCACAAAAATGATGAATTCCTTTGCGGAATTCCCTGCCACTGATGGCCACTGGCCAGTCTGTTGTGCTTCCATTACGGACAGAGAGTGGTCATCGCGCGGCAATATTGTACACACAGAAGCAACAGAATTCAGATTTAGTTTGAGCATCGAGCTCTTCTTTGCTGAATCGAATCGATAGCCAGACGAATGGACGTCAGTTGAATGAAATTGAAGCCACCTCTGATTATAGAGCGATTTGTGCGTACGTGCCTCGCGCAAATTCAATTTACCCAGAGGTGCATCAGAGACTATATAATATATAAGATGCGACGATGACGAGCTGACGGTAAACCACAGCGGCAAAGCAGTAGCAAAATAGCCATCAGCCAGTAGCCACTTGTTTGACCATAATTTGAGGTCTTCACTTCACTGAGGCTTAACAAGCTTGCAAAGACAGCATACTGGGCACTGGATGCACTATTGAATCTCTCTGTTTCTACCGCTACCCCTTGGTACGACTTGGTCTCTCTCGAAGCGGATTGATTAAACCACCTTCCAGGTGACCTTACTACTGTTCTTACGCTTGGCCGCATGAATATGATTATGCGCCATGACATCACGTGATTGCATCAATCCGTTGAGATTGAATCGCATTGAGGCGATGCGATGTGTGTGCAGCTAATCAGTAGCCATCCCGACTTTGATTGATTTTTGCTCAGCGTGTTTCTTTTTTTTTTTTTACTCGTTCGCAGTATTCATACGCAGTTCACAGTCGTCGTCGTCGTCGTCGCTGTGGCTGGTGGAATCTTGAGCCACACAAGGCAAAGCCTTACATATTGAAATGGGAACAGGAAATTACCGGAAGACCGCGTACCGCGTAGACGTGGAGTAGCCAGAGCCACATATGCGCAGCATCGAACTCTGATGGTGCTCCAAAAAAACATTGACTTGCCGATAATCGTTATTGGTGAGCTCTTTTTGGCTGAACGATGATAGAGGCACAACAGGTACCTCGCTACCTCATCGATAATAATCCTGATGGTTGTATCTTGTATGGTGGCCGAATGATCCCAGGCCCGACGAGACGGATGTGTGTGCCAGTATGGTAACAAGAATATCGTTTTTGTGATGAGTACAAGTTTATTAGCCGCATGTGGAGGTTATGATGGCGTAATTGGACTGGCTTGGGAGAGGATTCAATTTTTGTATTTTACGCAGATTCGAGAGTGTTTCATACCTATGCAATATGCATACTACGGAACCAGCGGAAGCAATGTCACGTAGGGCACTCAAATTATAACTTTGTGAAATCATGGACCAGTTGCATTGCCAATAAGTGGGTAGGTATAGTTGATTTGCTATTGCGATGGAGGGCATTATAAAATTAAGGGTTATGTTACAAGACTGTAATTTTTTGGCGCCAGCAATCCGTCATAATTTGCTAAGCAATTTGGAATGCGTTAGAAAACTCAAGTTTTTTTTTATGAACGAGCAGCTGCTTTTGGATCTTTTGATATTTTTTTGAGGGATCTAACAGTTTCGCCAAGAGCGAATCAATATTGACCACAAAATTAAAGATGGCTGAAAATTGAAGCGAAGTAAATTAAAGAAAAATTATTAAATCATTACGTTTAGTTATAAATATTAGTTAAAAAGGGTTTTGATTTATCAAAAAATATTTAACCTATATTTTTTTTTAGAACAACTTGTATCTAAGGCTGGGCCAACATTACCGATTGTGGGTCAAAACGCTACTTGCCAATATTGTAGGCTATGTGAAGTTGGCACTTGTATGTATATGCTATGCCCGTGCATAAAAAATTTACATAATTTTTCTGAATCTTAATCTGGTTTCAGAAAAATTCTATTCTATTTGATTTTTAAAAAATGTGATTGTTTTGACCTGGTTTATATTCAGAACTTTTGCGCTGATTCGGCTGAAATCTGGAGGACTTCTTCCACAAAGCAAAAGCTAAGACCTGAAATCAGATTTGTTTTTATTCATCAATGTATAGTCAAATTTTACACATTTATTCATCACGTTGAATGCCACATGACCCACCGGTGGGTCATGAAAGTTATTCCCATGAGGCCACATGTACCACCGGTGGGTCATGCTCTATATGTTTTTGTTCCAGCATTATTTCAGTGGTGCAAGAGTAAAACATTATTTTTTCTTTCTGGGCACCTAGTTAAAAGTCAGTTATTTTACAATAAGAGAAAAAAGTCTGATATCTCGAAAATTCTGCATGTTATTGGTACTTTTATTCAACAAAAAAAAATTGAAAACAATTCAAAAATAACTAAAGTTCTTGGACTTTTATGCAAAAAATAATAAAATAAATACTTTAACTCTTAGAGACATAATATAAGGCATAAAAACACATTGAAATTAATGTTTTTGTTGTTGAAGAATTCCAAGCAAAGTGCTGGTTTACCTTCACAGGTATTGCAGAAAGTTGAAACTTTTTTGGATTTTTTTTCCTGCTTCATTCCATTTCATTGTTTTTGACAACTAATCGTAGCAGTTCGAACAACGTTTTCTAAGTTTGCGGTTTCTTAGGTCTCTTGTTTTGAATTCTTCGAGGGCATGAAAAGAAGAACGTTGGTGTTCCACGCGTACGTCGGTGCTTCTTTGGTCACACATTGCTTCACAAATTGATTACCGAAATTCGACGATTTGTATGTTATTTTTCGTTTCTTCCTTGTGAATTACCAAGGCATTGGCTACAGATGTTGACAACAAATATTCAAACGCAATTTTGTGGTACCATCTTATTGTTTTTTTTCAACGGAGAGAAATACCATGCCATTTGGTCAGAGATGGCTATTCCTTGTTTGGCGTGGTAATATTCGACTATTACTTTTAGATTTTTTATGGCTTCATTATTTCGGTTCCTTTTCCGGTAGCTATCACCTCAAGATCATTCTTTTTACAAAAAAAATTTAAAATATATCCAGGAGGCCGCTGACTTTACCCAGACGATTGTTTCCAACTGTTGAATTGTCGGAAAAGTGAATAAATCTCAAAATGAGTTGAAAGCGGTTCCGGGACATAACTTGGGGGACAAATGAATTTTCCAATAATCCTTTATACATGGATATTTGCTGATACCCATGTAAATGACAAGCCCCAGGAACTTTTTACTTCAGTGACGTCCGCATCGACCCATTTCTTCATCCATGAATTATTGTTCTGCTGGCCAAAGTATTTTCAGTATTTTGATTTGTGTTTTGAACAATCAGCTCATAAACTTCTTGGGTCACCATAAGAGAAAAAAAGTCATAGGGTTCTTTTCTATCACTAAAATCTACAACAGAGTCTGAAGTCTCTTCAAAATGAAATTTTTTCAACGATCTTCAATGAACAGGTGTCCAAATATCAGCAATAGACACCTCCTGTTCCTCCTGTTCATCTTCATCCGAATCAGCTTCAGATGGTACCATTGCGTTGAAGTCACTGGAAGGTTCATTGGAATCAGTTGGCATGATTGGTCAGGACTTAAATTTAGTATTTTTGTCTACATTTCTTCTAGATAATTATAATGTAAGTTTTGTCAATCATTTCTCATATAATTTTTTAGTCAACCTTTGTTTCTAAAGTTACGAAGGATTTATATTTTTTTCAACTCAAAGATAGGACTATTGTTTTGAGTGAAAAAAATATTTAATTCCAATTTGTGGTTCGTTTGCCCAAGGATATTCTAGGGTATCCCAATTTTTTGTGACGGTAAACAACCTACAGTTTAGGGCAGAAACCACTTAAAAATCGAAATTTGTTTTTTTTTTTTTTAGTGTTCAAATTGTCATTTTTGACTTTTATCCAATTAAAAAAATCAAATCATGGTTTTTCGTAGTTAAAACTTTTGAACTAAGTTTGGGCAAACGAAAAACGAGGATGGGATTTCTTTAGTTTAGTTTGTGTGGATAAAAGTCTAAAAATGACAATTTAAACTCTGAAAAACAAATCGATTTTTTTAAGTGGGGTTTGCTGGACAATTTTTGTTTTGATTTAACTTTCAAATAATCCTAAGATTAGGTACTGGGCAAATGAACCAAAAATTAGAACTAACGATTATTACATCGAAACAAAAACGTATTTTTTTGTAATCTTTAAGGCGAAAAAATCAATAATTCCGTCGTAACTGCGGTAAAGAAAGTTGGAAAACGAAAAATAACTTTAGGCTATCCAGGGCTTATCGTGGAAACAAATCCCAATGTGAAATCATCGATATTACACTGAAAAATTGTTGAGGTGGATATTTTCAGTTATAACTTCTAGAGTAAAGTTGGTTTAACGAAAAACGTTGGGAAATCGAATCTCAAACTGGCGGATATTGAAGCATATTCAAAGACGTTGTTAAAACCGTTTCTAAGAAGAGCTGGGATCCATCCAATTCAAATAACATTAAGAAAACCATAGTCTAAAATAAACAGGAATTTCCAAAAAAATTGTATTATTTTTTTGAAATTCATAATTACAATATTATTAATAGTAATTTTTTTCTAGTTTTTAGGTAAATTATTCAAGTAGAATAAATACTTTCGGCCTTGAAACTAATTTTATCCGTCTAAAGTATTAAATGAAAATAGTAAATATTATAATGATTTAAATATCTAAGTGGCTGATAAAATTAAAATAACACCATAATTGTATTTTAAACTAATAATTTTATAATTTATAATTGATACAATGTATTTTTAATGCATTAAACACGATTTTCATAAAATTGTATCTAGAATAAACCACACAAAAAAAACACTTAATTATCTGCATTAAATTAATTGCAAGGCTTTTCAACTCTTTTTTTTTACCCACTGGTTATTTTGAAGTATAGTCAAACATAATAGTGTTGCGATGATAATGCGTAACGCGCATAATTTATTATTAAATTTTTGACTGTTAAAATATGCATAGTCGAGATTAAGAGGAAGTGCTTAGGCATTTACTTGGTGATTATCTCAGTTGCTTCCATTTTGTCTATGAATACGAACTTCTGTTGAGCAAATACCAAAGATTTTTCTGAACTTATTGGAGTTGAGAATTCTATGAATACTATGAATTCCGTCCCTAGTCTTCTAGTTCCATTTTTATTGAGAAAAAACTACAAGCGACTGCAAAAATATTTCAATTTTAACTAATTCATGTAGCAGGGAAATTTCTGAAAACATTTCTTACACAATAAAAATCGATTCTTATGCCCAGCTTTTACTTATAACCAACTTCTGAAATACAACCCTTACGCCCAGACTATGACCTATCGATATGGGAAATTAAATAAAAAAAAAAACAAGAAGTATCAAAAGTAATCATAATTTTGCGTAATTTATGAGCCATAAATAAACAAATAAATTGCCAATCAGCTGTAAGAGTGTGTGGATTTTCCTCTGTGTGAGTGTATGTGTACCTATTTATGTTTGTATCTATGAATCTTTGAATACAAAATATTATGTCGCTTTCGGATATCGTGTCTATTGACTTGATGGTTGACTGGCTAAATTGCTCGACGGTTAACTATAAACGCGCACCTCGCTCACATCAATGGACTAATGACTCTTTTTTTGTTGTCTTCTTTTTTGTGCATTATTTTGATTTTGGGGTTTGAGCTTATTTATATTTATTTTCATGTATTTTCTGTTTATATTTAAATTGGGTTTGTTTTGTATTTTTTTTTTTTTTTTTTATAGGACAGTGACTTTAGCATACAAAATAAACAAAACAAAAAAAAAAAAAATACACTCAAAACGATCATCATCATTGATACAAAATTGGTCACGCTACATGTCATGTCAGTCGATTTGGCTTATCGTTGCATTAACAATACCAACAATGTGCTTAAGATAGATTTCCTGAGATTGTCAAACGAGGATGTTTTTAACAAGCCATATAGTCGATGGCAGCATGGTGATGGTTGTAGGGTGGTGGTTTTAAAATGACAAAGAGTGCGAAAATGTTGTCTAATTAATAAGCTCATGGCTGTTATTTTGATTTATGTGACGATTTTAGAACTGGTGAAGGGGAAACACTGTTCTTTTCAAAGTGTGATGGTGGTGTTTTATAAAACTTACAAGTATTTCAAATTTTGTTGATTCACTTTAGGCCGTGTGTCAATTGCGTTTAAGGTTTGGTTGAATTTGAAAACAGTTAAATTTTTTGCTTTTTTATAGGAGTGCAAAAGTTTAACGTTTTTTTTTTATTAATTTAATTTTTTATACGACAGAATAACAAATTGTCTTTAAAATTTTCGAAATATGTATTTTTTTGTAATCTTTATATATAAAATTCCATTGTTTATATGTTTGTACTCCAATGGACTCGAAAAACGTCAGTCCGATAATAAAACAAATTTATGAAATTGAGGTTGGTAAACTCTTAAAAGGTTTCTATGTAAAAAAAAAAAACGAAAAAAAGAGCGGAACACTGGTGAAAGATCGAATACTGGTCAAAGTTCGACCAGACCATGGGAAACTATGAAAAAGCGCTTAGTACCTAGACAGAATGTGTAAAATAAAAATACATTGCAAGAAAGTAAAGAAAATCGTAGAAATTCGCAGAATAGAGTGGAAAACAATGCGAAACACTTGGACTTTTGCGGGAAAAAGTGTAGAACACTGGTAAAAAATCACAGAATAGGTACTGTGGAAAATAGCATAGGAAGTCATGAAAAAACGTTAAGTACCGCGAGAAAATGCTTAAAATACCGCGAGAATAACAAAGAAAAATATGAAGAAAAGCGTGGAGAAAGTCACGGAAGAGAGAGTGAAAAATATACGAAATAGTGCAGACTGCCGGACAAATGCGAGGAATTCCTTGGACAAGAGCGCGGAATACTGTTGAAAGAAGTTTGAAACACCGCGCTTTTTTCATAATATTCCGCGCATTTATTTCCGACCTACACATTTTTTTTCCTCACCTTTTGACGTTTTTCCTCAACTTATACACTTTTTTCAGCGATGTTGTTCAATAATTTTCACATGTAAATCCTTATGTGGCCTGCTCAAACCAGATGGAAAATTCAAAGCACTTGAATACAAATAAAATGCAAGACTGAATCGGTCGTAATGGTTCTATAAAGTTTCTAAATATGCTAAGCCTTCATAATTAAATTAAATTAAATTAAATTAAAAAAAAATTAAAAAGTATAAAATTTGACATTCAAATGACTAGAATAGCTTCTTAATTGAATTTTGTATTTAATCTGATATATTTTTAGAAAAAAAAAGTGTTTGAAAATAGTTACAGGAGTTTTATTTTTCTAAATAAAATTCTAACAAAAAAAAATTTGGTGCGCCATTTTTAAGATATTATTTAAGAGCATCTGAAAACTAAATTAAAAAAAAAATATTGATTAGTTTTTTGAAAAAAAACAATTTTTCAATGTAAGGCAGGTACCGTTATTTTTGGTCCAAATTTATTAATTCAAAAAATGTATGGAGATATTCTGCAAACAACGCCATATACCACGTTTGAAGTAAATAGACCCACTTAGGCTGTGGCTTGTGATACTGAAAGACACTTGTGTGATTGTGTGATACCTGTGAAAATGAAAGAATGAAAAAACTGGAGGGTGAGTGGTTGTGGTTCAGTAACTAATAATGTTTTTAAACGATTGTCTGCCGGGTCAGCTAGTTTTTTGTATATATTTATTGTTTTCTTATTTCAAAATTTTCAAAAATTTCATTCAGTCCATAATCAAAAAAAAAACACCATTTGTGTGTTTTATAAAATGGACTACTTTACAAACATTTTTTGACTTTTTGATAATTTTTTTTTTAATAATTTTTAAAAAAAATAGTTCCATTTTGTGTAAGTTTTTGGGCTATTTGATTTGCAACTAAACAAAAAATAAAATATCCGAGAGTGACTCTTTAAATATGCCTTGTTAGGCCCCTTTTTTTTTGATAATTTGTCAAAAAAAAGGTGGAACAATCCGGAACCAGGACAAATTTCCACCAGTAGTGTTGAAAACAAAAATTTGCTTCCGGTGATGCTCAATGAAAAGTCGGTCCAACACATGACTAATCAAGAAGTAAGCTTAAAAACTCATATGTGCAAATATCTGGAAAATTCGCCTTTGAAATTATTCCGCTACCCATTCCCATTTTTACAAAACATGACTATTTTGTTCCATGGTTTGAGGATCTTTACTTATGAGAGCCAAAATAATAATTTTTAAAATTTATTATTATTTTTATTTTCACTTCCTATATAAACGGTATAATAATATGCATAGATATGATAGCCTTGAGTAGTAATATTTTTGATCTTTTTGATCTAATTACCAAAGGTTAATGTTTCTAAATTATATAGTCTTACACTAGGCTATCATTATAAAGTCACTTTAAACAGATTTGAAAGATTAAACTAGTTATACTCTGCCTCATTAGCTTTAAATAGGTAGGTAACTCTAAATAGAGAGACAAGCACTTACTTACTTGACTACCTTTCTTTTGCAAAAAAAAAAAAAAAAAAACAAAAAAAAAACACCTTTGACATCATTATTTGTTAGTGCTCTGCGTGTTAATGAGTAGTTAATTAAGTTAAACGATAACAACTAAGTCACACGACAGAACTATCAGCTTTAGATACTTAGACAAGCTGTGAATCCAAGTTGAATTACAATTTTATTTCTTCTTAAATATAAACGATCAGTAATCTATCATTATTTTGCTTATACAGCTTACAAAGCTATTATTTTGCTTGTTTTCACTCAAAAAATAGTTGAATACGAATAGAGCAAAGGTACAAACATAGAAAGTAGTTTTTTTTTTCTAAGAATTTCAAGGAAATAAATCAAATAAAGCATTTGATTAAATATATTAGTGTTAAGAATTTACAAAAGTACTTTATTTAATTTCAATTTACAATACTAACTTAACCTAAGTGAACCACTCTGTCTGCTTTCTTTTCTTCATCTCTCTTCTTGCTTCCAAACATCAATCGACTGTCAACTAAATCAGTAGATCTGTTTGGTTGGTTGTTTAAGTTGGAGTTCTAGTTTACTGCAGGGATCTAGATTTAGCTATCGTATTCGTCACTATATAAAAATATGCAAACATAAGGCGATCATTTGAGGTGAGGTTAAAGTATTTTTTTTTATTAGAGCTGAAAAAGAAAAATAAATCAAAAGGTTATATAGCAGAAAGTCTTATAATTCACAATTTTCACACTTTTTTTTAAATAAAAAGTTTTACAAGCTGTCGTTATTCTGTTTTATGATTTATTTTGTTATTTTAGTATTTTTAAGCTTATCTTTCACTGGTCACTGTGGCGTATGAGTAACATTTTAATCTTTTTACATATTCTGGGTAATTCACATGTGTCTGGGTAATTTTTTAAATTTTTTATTCCATCTATTAGTTTTTCAGTTAGTTTTGATATAGAGTTTATATTTAATATAATGTTTTGTAAATGTCACCTTTTGATCCAAAATCAAGTAAATGTGTTGTTAAAATACTATTTTGAAAATTAGTGTTCTGGTCTAGTACGGCACAAAGCAAAATAGCCAATCTGATAAAGAATCAAAGATGTAAGACTTAATAAATCACTTTATATCTTAGTACTTATTTCTCATTAAATCATTTGTAAGAAAAATGTCACTTTTTGTTCCGAAAGTGACTTTTTAGATTGAATTTCCACTGCATTTTTGTATTTTTTTTAACTAAGTCTTCTTGGCAATCAATAGAATTCATGATGAAGAATCATATTCCAAAAAAAAAAATACTGATAGTCTTAGCGTCAAACAAAACTTAAAAAAAAACTAAATTTAAAAAAAAAACACTTTGGAAAAATCAATTACTATTTCAAAGCTATTCTTTAAGTAAGAAGATTATTCTATTTTAAGCCTCTATTGTTTCTACTTAATTCAACAGAGATTTTCCAAGGAGATAAAACACAAAGAAAATAATTGAATCAGTGAGTATAAAAACAGTACCTACAGGTCCAAATTTTGTTTTAGAGATAGAGAATCAAATAGGCATACGTTGGAAATTTAACCCAAACCCCAGAAGAAAACTGACGTTAGAAAGCAATATGACTGCAAGTATGGAAATTTTACGAAAATATACGAAATCATAAATATATTAAACAAAGTCGGGTTAGTTACACCATATAAATCAAGAACTGCTGGACCGATTTCAATGATCTATAATAAGTTGGATTCGTCTTCCTTCCGAATAACAGAATAACTTTTGTAACTTAGGAACATCATGGCCTTGAGAAGTTTTCCACTGCATTGAAAAAAAAGAAGAATATCTCAAAAAACAAACACTCTGATACACGATAGAAATATAATACGGAATGCTGGGTTAGAAAATGCCAGCAGATTTCGTTGTGTGCAATAATTCAGTTGCAAATTCCTCTCATTGCATACCATTGACCAAGCTGTTAAGAGGTTCACGACGATATATCAGAATGTTTTAATTCTAGTTTTAGATAGTTATTTCATTTGAATTAGATTTAAATGAATACCGATTAAAAATCGCAGCATACCGCCTAGAAGATCATAAAAATGTGCTCACTAGCGCGAGAAAAGCGTAAAAAACAGCCCAAAAACAAATAAAGTCATAAAAAAAAAGCATAAAAAGTGGAAAAAGTATGAAAAGTCTCTAGAAAATATGTGACATACCCCGCCCTACTGCTTTAAAAAGCGCGGAATACCATGGAAAAAATCGCGGATTACTGGTGGAAGATCGTAGAATACCTCAGAAAATTGCAAGTTAAGTCACGAAAAAGGCGTTTAATACCAGGGAAAAAAGCGTTAAATAACGCCGACCGAGCAAAGCGGAATATAGTGGAAAAACGCTCGGAATACATACTGATGAAAAATTACGGAATACCGCAGAAGATAGCAACAAAAGTTCATGATAAAAGTGCTAAGAACCTGGATCCAGGAAAAAGAGTAAAACACCGAGGAAAAAGTCAGAGAGCAAAACGGTAAAAATGTATAGTTTATTTATCTTTTTATATAACATAGAAAATCGCAGAAAAAGAGTGAAACTTCACAAAAGTATATGCAAAATACCACGGACTAACACGGTAAAAAGGGCGGATTACTCATGAATGCACTTTTATAAACCACGCTTTTTTCACTATCGACATGTTAATTTCTCAGATAGTCTACATTTTTTTCGCGACATTTCACTTAGTTTTCTTGATTTTCAACAATTCTAACGCGTCGCAATAACTTGAAATTAATTTTGTCTATGGTCCATGTGGGAAAAATTGAAAATGTTGTGTATTCAGGAGCGTTTGAATTACAAGATTTAAAATACCACAATTATGAAGCCAGTGAAAGATCTTGCGGCTCAGTGGCTAGCCAATTCCGTAATTTTCAATCTGACCAATTTTATAAAACAAATATTGTTTTTGAACAGTTGGTCTTGCAAAAATAATTCAACAGGTGAAGAGGATCTCATAATCTCAAAAATTTCATAGCTCACAACTTTGTACTACTTTTCAAAAGCATTTTGTTATTTACGAGTTCATATAAAAATACAATATGAGAACGTTGAACTTTAATTTGTGCCTATTAAAGTACAAGTTCTATTATTTAGACTCGTTAAAACCAAAATATATAAAAATAGTTTAATACTTGCATAAAAAAAAGAATTCAAAGACAGCTTATTGCAATACAAAATTTTTAAAATAAAAACTGCCCGTGTTCCCACTTGTATGTATTTATCTTTTTAACTAGTACATCATCAAGTCAAAGTCAAACTGCAATTAAATTGTCTCCCATTAAAATTAAAACGAAACCAAAGTATAATAAAAGAAAAAGAAGTGATGCAAATTAAACAGCGTTGTCTTATTTTTTTCTGAAATCCATGTCACTACCAAGTCAGTCAACTGTTGTAAGCTGATTTGAAAACTTAATGTCACCACATTACAAACTAACTACTTCAGGTGCAGCCCATCTACTTATAAAAAAAAGAAACTCAACCACAAGCGGACCAACAACAACAACAACAAATTCTGCAGGCAAATTGTGGAGGAAACCAAAGTTGATTGGTAACATCGATAAGAGTCTCTCACAGAGTCACAATTATTATAAAATTGCCTTCACAATGGAATCACATAATTAACTGGCTTTAGCTTTCGCAGAGACTTTAAACTTTTTCTGCGATTCTTTGTTAAAATATATTGTACCGCCACTTAACAATTTGTATCTACTATGTATAAACATAAAAATATAAAATTATATCTGCAATATTTGTAAAAGCTGGTAAGTAGTTCGCTGGGTATGCATCCCTAATTACAATATAATTACCGCGAAGACTTCCTTTCGTCTTTCCTATTGTTTATGAGTTTCAGTTTGGTTTGGTGGCATTTAAGCAGGTGCGTGTATGCTGTGAATGAACGTATAAACGTGATGTGTGAGCGCGGAAGTATGATATTCGTTTAGTCTCATTTTTTTTTTTTTTTCATATAAAATTCATCGAGAACTCTTCAATGTTGAAAGTTTTAACAGGTACTAGGTATACAGTTCGGTTCACATGGTTAGATTAACTCACAAAACAAAACAAACATTTAGGTAATATTAGCAGCAGTTAAATGGAGAGTTAAATTCAATTGACAGAAATGTTTGTCATGATGAAACCATAATTTTTTTGTTCAGTAAAACGGAAATAAACGCGGAAGATACCTCAAACTCTTGCAGACTAGTTAGGTATTTTAAATAGATTTTTTTTATAAAACTTAAACCAATGCAAGTGGATAAATGACGTTTTGACCTTCAGTACAGCAAGTCAAAATGTTTTTAGGGCGAAAATTGGAAAATTTGTTTACAAAAAATCTCAGCACTGTCCTAGTTGCAGAAGTCCTTCTTGTAAGAGCCTTCTAGTCCGGGAGGTATTAAGGATGCGAACTGGTTTTAGTCAAAAGTCCACAAAAATCCATGATCCGTACCAATTTTAAGCTCTTGAGCATTATTTCTGGGCTTGCATCTTTTTATGTTTATTTTATCTGCACTATCGTCAGAAGAGTCAAGCGACAAACCCATAGAACCCGTCGCGTGCGTTACGTCGACGTTTTCAACTGACAGCACGATCAAATACACACGTTCTTATGTGAACAGAAGTAATCGAAACTTTCAACTTCATCGACAACGGATTCGTTGACGAAACAGACTTGCTTGTAGGTTCTGTGTGTGTGATGAAAAGGGTTCCTACAGACAGTTGAATTGGTGGTCAGTCAGATTTCCAACCAACCAAAACCATGATTGTGATTTTAATTCAATTCACAAACTTGGTTGCGAATGGTTTGAAACTGCGTAGTGGAACAAAGCGTTATGGTACTGATTTTTAGCATTGTATCTAATAGATTTAAAATATTGTTCTTTCAGTTTTAAGTTTATTGGCAACCTTTTTGTTGTAACTAAGCTTTTGTTTATTTTTTCTCTTGCTTATATTAAGTAATATGGGATACCAAATTTCAGTCTTTTAACTCATCAGTTGGCAATCTTTGTCCAAATTTACATTTCTTCCAATTTTGTTGATTGATTAAAATTAAAAAAACTTTGGTATTCCATTCTAAAAATGTTAAGCCTTGAACCTACAAAATTTGCATGCTTAAACCACTTTTTACCGGCCGCTCCACTTTCAATTTGACTTCTGCCAATGAGATTTCCTATCGTTTTCTGCGTGACTTTTTATTGTACCTTATGACATTTTTATTTTTCGTCACATGGTTCTCCGTCTATATGTTCGATTGTGAGATAATCCTTTGTCTTCATTACAAAAATAAAAACCAAGAACATACAGCGGAAATACGCAGTTTATTACCGGATATGCATTAGGATTTGTAATGAATAACTAATTACCACTAGCTCTTCTATGAAGGTACTTATATGATCTCAGTTATAGTAAGATATGAAATGGGAGATAGGTAAGATAAGTAAAAAAAAATATAATAATTTCAGTATAAGAATCTTATAATATAAGGATATGAATATGGATATGGAAGGAAATATTTGGTATGTTTGTTTTCCAAATAAAAGATTAATATTAAATGACGCTGTGTAAATAAATTTTGCTGAACTGTCATGTCGCACTGTCGCACTTTGGTTTGGGCAAGCCTTTAAGGTTCAAAAATTTTATGTAAAAGAGGTATGTACATATATGTTTTTGTATATAGGCGTGCTATTAGGGAAGATTTTAATATTTTTTTCTTGTTTTTATTTTCCTAGGAGAAGCAAAAATATTTAAAAAAAATTTTTTTTTTTTTTTTGGCTAAATAGTAAATGCGATAGACTATCACGCCAGAGATCTGAGATGAATTCTAAGCCTATGACATTTTTTTTTTGTTTATAAGAATTTGTGCAAAAAAATTTTATTTTGAGAAGTCGGGGTAGATTCGTCATTTTGATGGAGGCACATTCAGCAGGTGCAGAATGTACCCCGGATTTTCAAAAGCTTCCATTTTTTCCAATTTTACAGTTAGATATTGTTCCAAATTATATAAATAAAAACAAACAGGATTCAAAGGTAAACAAAAAATCAATGAAAAAGGCAATTGATAACCTTGCAGAATAAAGGGGGTAAGTCCAATTTTGAAAAGAGGTTTTAAAAAAGGAGAAATCCTAATAAAAAAACATTGGTTGTATGTGGATTGTGGTAGATTCAAATTTATAGCTATAGCTCGAGCTCCCTTTATTTTTTGACGATACTGACTTAGAATTGCATCAAACCAATGTATTTTTAAATTACATTGTTTGATTTTGCGACAGCTCCTGAGAATTGAACCTTCTTCCCTTTTGCTGGAGGTCCTCAACTGAGGTCATCTGTTTTGTTTAAATTGTATTTTTAAAGAAATATATATGTATACGCTCTTAAAAAAAATTTTCATGTATTCCTTAAGATTTTTTTCAATGCTGAATGTTCCCCATTGAATGTCCAGGGCACTTTCATTAAAAAAAACATTGAATTTTTAAAAATGTAAACATTAAATTTTTGTTAGTAAAATTAAAAACTTTTTCTTCTCAAAATTAGAGAGTAACATTGAAACAACCTGTTTAAGCCAACAAAAATGTGTTCAGAGTATAAACAACTAAAATATTGGCAAATGTAGAAACATTTACTGAGTGTGTTTAGAATAAATATTTTTCGAAATCAATATCCCGAAAAAAAATTTAATGAAAAGTTTGGAAAAATGAACCTACTTTTATTTTTTTGTGGTTTCTGGATTGAATTGCCAAAGCCGCGAACTCAATTTTTTTGACCGGGAATGGTTTAAATCGTTTGTTCATCGTTTATCCACGTTTATCTAACCTAAAATTTTGTTTTGTCCACCCCCAGTTCAAAAATTATTAAAGATCCTTTTTTTTAAATGAAGTCTAAGTAACTGGAAAATCGTCTGACACCCCCAAAACTTAACTTATCGAAACGAAACCAACGGCGTACATTTGTCCATCTCGAGTTTTTGGCACCACCCAAAAAAAAGTCGTTCGTCCAACCTCCATTATCGAGAAATTCCAAAAAATAAATTTGCTCTGAAAATTACAAGTCACAAAATTTCCACAAAAATTATTATTTCAGATTCTATCAAAAGCCTACCTCGACTTCTTGACACCCACTAAAAATGGACGACTGTCCACCCCTCATTAACGAGAAATCCAAAAAATAAAATTTGCTCTAAAAATTTTAAAGTCCCAAAACTAGGCTATTTTTCCAATTTGTCAAAAACACAAAAAAAAAGTACTTTTTGGTAAAAAAATATTGTGTATGTAAAAGTCATAGCAATGTTCGTGCAGATCAAGTTTCATTAAAATCTAACTATTTTTGTAAAAGATAAAAATAACAAACAAACAAATTTGTTTTTGGTATTTTCACAATATTTTTTTGTTTATATAAAAAAATTTGAAAAAAAGTTTTACAACTCTTCGAAAGGAGGTTTGCTTTTGATGGAAGTCGTAAAAAATACAAGTTTTTCGACACCCACCCCACTTTTTCGCCAACTTACCCCTCTTTTTCGCCAACCCTACCCCTTTCCCCCAATCTGTTGGTGTGCAATTTTTCTTTTCTTTTTCATATAACATTTTTTCTTAATTTTCCCACAATCCTTCCCACTATTCCTGTCAATAATTTATTGTTTTCAAACAAATTTTTTGTCAAAAATATTGAATTCGCGGTTTTGGCTTCAAGAAGCTGCATTTTCTGGGTTTTTTTTTAGAGTCTATGTTTTTTTTTTTGATTTTGGTCTTTTGGAATTTTTTGTTTTTGGAATTTTAGTTTTTGGGATTTTGACCCTAAACCATGTATCTGGTTCAAGAAAAGAAATGTTTTTAAGGAAAATGAGGAGCCATATTTCAAATATACGAACCAGATGTCTCGTGAATTAAAATTGAGTATAAATTAATTTTTACGGAAATGTTTTTTACCATAAGCCCCCAAACTTCAGCTTTATTTTATTATTACTTTCAATCAACAACCTACCTATGTTTTAATGACCTCTCATGGCCGGTAATCATAGGTATAATTAAAATTTAAAACATTTTTAACCCAATCAAAGCATAAAACTGCACAAAACATTTTTGATGAACATAAAATTTTTGACTAACCTTACCAGCATTCTCTCCATCCCATATCATAAATGAGCGCAAAAACTTTTAATTTTTTGTTTTGCACATTAATCTCCTCATTCATTTTTCATCACAACACTTACACTGACTACAAGACAAGCAAACAAAAAAGTAAAAAACAAAAAAACGCGATAAGACCACGATCAAAAGCCATAACCATAACCAATGTAAGGACCGATTCTACATGTCTCATTCAGATAGTGTATGGCCCCCCCGATCGTCCTGCACATCTAACTCCCTCTCAGTCTTCAGCAAAGCAGAAAGCCATAGATACCAACCAACACAATAGCAGCAGCTCGGAACAAGCCACAGTACAGCGGACAGTGGTGCTGCTCCCTTCCTTCGGCCTCCCATATCGATGATGATAGAGTTATTACAAAATTGTTACCCTGTTCTTAATTTGTTGGCGGCTGCTTTGATGGGGTCTTCCAATTAGCTTGGCCGACACCTCAGGCGGCGGCGGTATCTTTGTCCGATTGTATGAAGAGTGGTGGACCACCACAATGTTTTATATTCGTCGTATTTTTCTTCATTCTTCATATTTATCCCTCTTTCTTTTTCTTTATTGTTTCTTCAAGTAGAAGTTTTGTTGTTGTTGAAAATTTTCATGTTATCCTTTTTGTTCTGTTCTTTTAGCAGCAATTGCTGTTGGCATTGACTTTATGTGCACAACTTTTATCTGATTCCGTTTTTTTTTTTGTTGTTGTTGTTGGTGTACCCGTTTTAGATTTGCGTGTTTTGACTTTTTCTTTTAATTCTTTTTGATAAGTTTGAAGAAATGAAAATTAAATAAATCCAAAATGAGGCCATCACGAGTCAAGCTTAATTGATTCTCAAAGTCGGCCTAAATATGTAAGATACCGTTAACATTGCATATAAGTTTCAATTCTTCAATGATTCACGATCATTTGTTCGAAGAGTCATCTTATAAAATAGTTATAGAAGGCTTATTGGAGTATTTGTAGTTTCCATCCTATAGTACTTCTATAAGCAAGTTAGGCTTTTATAATACAAAAAAGAAAGACTTGGTATTTGAAAAATTAAGGAAGTTTTCGTGGAATTTCGGATTTTTAGGTTTTCTTGATAAATTTTTGGATTTCGGAATTCCGGCTGCTAAATATCACAATTTAATAAAAAAAATCCTTAAAACGAAAAAACCCAAGAAGAAGACCCATATGAGTTCAAACAAAGTCCTCATTTAGACGAAACCCGAAACTTTGAAATTATCGTGAATTGCAATCTTTCCAGACAAGTTATTCCACATAGTTTTATTCAAAAACTCTCCCTCCATAATTCAACTATTAAATGAAGAAAAAAAAAAACACCCTCCACTATAAAGATGCACTCGAAATTAGACTTAACGAATTTAACAAAACACAAGATTCGGTCATAGAAATTAACATAAAGTGGAACAAATTCATCACACATTTTGTATATAACCGTCTGCGTTGATGAATGAACCAAATTAAAGCGTTCAAATCGTTAGTTTGATGAGCCAAACAGTCGTTTTTTCTTCGTTGCATTCGACACTAATACTTCTGAGTTTTGAACAAAAAAAAAAACATTCTTGAATGTGACCATTCGTTCCGGAGCAGGTGGATTTTATCATGAAGTGTTTGGAAATGCATACATGACAGCTCTTCTGCGTCTGCGGATGATCCAGAATTGTTTCCATTTCTTGCTTTGAAACATCAGACCATACTAAATAGTTGTTATATTATGCTAAGGTATCATTGCGTTAGACTCTTCACTTTCGTTTAGATAATTACATTAAAAATCCCACTGTTGTCATTGAATGTTTGTGGTGTGCTACAAATTCTTGTTGAACAATCTAGGATTCTAGGTAATAGAATGAGTTAGAAAGCAGATGAGGTTGATGATGATTATGTTTGCGTGTAAGCCAAAAATGAATCATTGCGGTTTTTTTGTATTTAACTAAATGTAA
The DNA here is from genome assembly GCA_948107695.1 of Meliscaeva auricollis. Classification (NCBI taxonomy): domain Eukaryota; kingdom Metazoa; phylum Arthropoda; class Insecta; order Diptera; family Syrphidae; genus Meliscaeva; species Meliscaeva auricollis. The sequence continues at coordinate 110,762,863 of OX403616.1, read as the reverse complement.
AAGCAGGAAAACCTGTTAAATATGCTTTAACGGAATTTAAAAGTCCCAAAACTCAGGATTGTTTTGCTTAAATTTATTTATTGTTCTTGTTTTCTTATCCCCCAAAAATTTTTGAATTAAAGGTATGGTCGCTAAATATTTGCCAGTTTAGTCGCTTCCCATGGGCAGCACTGCTTTTTTCTATATGCATTTCGTGATTTGATTTCATGATAATTAATGCAACAAAGCTTCCTACTACTTATTCTTTTCAGACGACAGCCCTGTATAAATTTATCAATACCTTTTGTCTTGTGATACTAACTAATAAAACCTACTTAAGATTGTTCTTTTTTTTTTAAGTGAATGATTTTTCGATCTTGTTGCATTAAAATGCTTGCAACTGACAAACTGGTAAACGGATTTTCATGTTTTTAGTCTTGGACTGTAAAAATTAAAATAATAAAATACATGTTGTATTCTTTTTTAACATAGTCATGCAAATATGTAAGCAAGGACGCTGAAACGAATTCGTCGTTCAATTAGAAATAAAAAAGAAAATGGTCAATGTATATGGTTTTGTGAAATGCTCAAATATTAAAATTATGCTATAGATATCTGAAAAAAATGTTTTTAAAAACATCTACATATTTAGGCATTGTGAATAGGTACAAATTACAAAAAAAAACTAAAGAGAAATAGATACAATCAAAAAATAAAATAAGAACACACTCCAGGTTTTTAAATTCACATTACTGTGGGTGATGCGTTTCGTGGGTTCTCAATTTTTTAAAACTTGAGTTTTGTCTCAAGTATGCAGACCTGTAGAGGTCCCTGGCCCTGCAGGGTGGCATCAACAACTCTTTAGGTAAACAGGACTGTGGTTGGCCCGTTGGGGCCTTGTTCAAAAGCAGAACAGAATTTTGCTGACTGTATGGTTCACCAGAAACCTTAAAAACCTCGAATGACTTCTAAACATTGCATCCTATAGAAAAAAATTACAAGGTACGGGTACAAAATCCAACATTTTCTGCAATTTAATTTACTTAAATGCTCGAAGTCCAGTTGAAAACTATTTTGGTGTACATTTAAGATGTGCCACGTCATTACGCCGTATTTCTTAATGTAATTAGACTAAAAATTAAGTAAAATGCGGCTATCATGACGAAAGCTATCGCAATCTTTGGAAATAAGCTTAGAATTCACACTGCTAATAAAAGAAGTTACATGAAAAAGTGACTGTCTGATACAGGGTGTTTTCTGATTCGTTGGAAAAATCTGGGATGAGGGTATAACGGGTGGTTTCTAACTGTACCTGGTATAGGAGAACAAAAATTAAAAACAATAATATTTACAAAAAATTAAAAATTCGTATCCAAAAATTTTTAGCAGATAAGTTTTTTTAGGGAATAATTTTTAAAATCAAAATTTTGAAAAAAAAATCGTGATTTTCTAACGAGAATATCTTAAAAATGAGAGCTGATAGAAACTAGACTTTGGATTTGAGTTTATCAAAAACAGTTTTGTATCGGCCACAAACAAACCTTGCATGGACCAGTATAAAATTAAAAAATACATTAATTTAACTTATGATTTCTCGGAGAAAAAGCGCGCAATTGGAATGATTTCAACTGAATACAAAAAAAAAACAGTTCTTTCAAAACCCATTACAATTTTTGTTGTGAATTGTTACCTCAAGTTAAAACATCGCTTCGAAAACATTGAAAAAACCGCCTTTTTTTGTGATTGTGAATACAGACAAATAAGTTGGAGAGCTGCATTTTATTTATGGGGAACTCTTATATTGAATTTTCTTTACAATTATTTGAATAAAACTATTATTTTTGGTAACAGTTAATATCTACACGCTAAATACTTGTTAAGGTTCTTACCTGCTGGCAAAAATGAGCTGATCAAAACTTTATTCAACCCAAAAATATTGACACATTCTTACTGACAACAATTTTAACACCCTGTATGAGATTAAATGAAATTTCTTCTCCGAACCAAAGCAAACGCCAACAAGGATGACAAGTTCCATTTCCATATAAAAAACTAAGATGACCGAAGAAGCTTGATCAAGTTCAGTGAATTCCACAACCACCGCACCGCCACACCGGAGAGTCCAAAGAGTATCTTGGACATACAAACGAAGACTTTTTTAACTGGATTAGACCAGTAAAAGGAAGGGAGGATGAGGTGGTGGTATGTCCCCTTCATCTGCTAGGCTGCGAGTAGGTTCATAGCCGTTGGCGTTTTGTTTAACACCGAATTGTTTGCGATTACATCGCGGCCGCCACACATCAGTGCTGCACTTCCTTCCTTTCTCCCATCGACCTCACCTTATCCTTTAAGTGAATTCGTTTTCGTTTCGTCTTGGTCGGGGTTTGTGGTTCCGAGGAAGTGAAGGTTAGGGCAGTATAAGAAAAGAAGTACAAGTAAGTATACAAAATAATAATAAAGACGAAGAAATGCGGGGAAAATGAAATCAGTCAAAGAGTTAGTTAAGGTGCATGTTGCACTCACTCACAGGTACTTATCAGGAAATTACCTGCACGATTGACAGGAAAATTCGCAATTAATTATACAAGAGAGTTCTTTTAGCAAAAGCCGCATACATTTACCTAACCTATACCCTATACACTCATGCCTATTCTATACATTATTATGTAAATATATATGTTATACTTATGCACTGCGCAGAGTGTGAGTATGTGTGTTTTAGGATATAGCTGCGGGTCAGCACGCAAATGGTGGACCTCGTCAACTATGACGCTGGTAGTTGACGGTTGTTAGAGTTTACACGAGAATGGACAGTGTCAACGTTCGTTGATTTAAAAAAAGTAAGAATGTGCTAAACCTGATAGATGGGAGTTGCTTGGCTTTGCTTTCTCGGTTTGTTATTTGTATTTACAAAAAAAAAAATATATATGGAGGAAAATGAGGCCACTAAATGGCATATTTGATATTTGACTCAACATAAAAAAGGATTTTCTTTGGTTCGTGTGCAAAGTAGTTGTAATGGTTTTTCTTTTTTTTTCATAAATATCGGACACGAGAAATTGACAGCATACTTGCAGGTTTTGGAACAACTTTATGCACCACATTTATGTACATTATGTGTAATTGGCTCTTTCTCTAATATTGTTAATTTTTGGAGAAATAAATTGTTTTGTTATTCTTTACTATTTTACATTTCAATTTTTGATGAATGATTTGAAGGCATCATAACCTCATTCAAGGCTATTGTATGCACCGAAAAATGGGGAAAAGAAGGTATATGATCAAGAGTTTGCAATTTTTGACGAAACTTGTCTTAGGCGCGGCTACAAGAACAATAGCTTCCCTCGGGATCATGAAAAAAACCCCATTGTAATTTACAATACATATAACGGGGGGTTCGATAAAAGGTGAACTGTTGAAAAATTTGCTGGAACTTGTAAGTCAGGATTTACATTTGATGTTTTTTTTTTGTAATCATGTAAGAAAAAGAAGGACAGTCTTTGCCAGTAGTATACGAAATTTCACGCGATAACAACAACAAATAAAAATCTTCGAATGTTAATGCTGAATAATGTTCGGGCACCACAATAGTATTCAATAATTTTGATGGGGCAAGGCGCTTCTACCCATTAGAACTGGGAAAGTCAGTGGCTATTTTATCTAATTCCAGGTGAGAAAGAGTTTAAAACCTAAAATACGGCAACCCCAATACTAAAACAATTTTAAAAGAGTTAAAGGCTGAATTATGTACAACAAAATTAACTTCAACTCTCTTCTATTTAAATGTTGGGTGCCAGCTCTAAAAAAGGAGTAAGTAAGGGAACGTGGCCTAAAATGGTCCACCAAGGTAAAATGGCGTCCTAGCTTGAAATCGTAGAATCGAACAGAGTTAAAAGATTTCTTGAACAAAAATCTTTAGTTCATTTGGCATCACCGACAAATACGAAATGTTTGCAACTTCAAGCTATTATTTGAAATTTGACAGGTCAAAATGTGTCCTATCCTATCTCCAAAACTAGATCTAATACATATTTATGAAAAATGTATTGAAAGAAAAACTCAACAAAAAATTATATTTTGGAAAACGCGGTAAATGTATGTAAAAATGAAGTATTTCTTTTCTATTTACTAAAATTAGTATTCCTAGAATTATTCTTGTTTTTTCGGTGTTAAAATTCAAATAAAAATACCCTAAACGAGCAAAATGACCCGTTTACCGTTTACGGTTTACCCTTACATTTTTATTTTCTTCATAGGGATTGTTTTTGGAAATACGAACGGACAGGTAGTACTGAAGGGAGGACTCATTATCAAAAGCTTTAAATGCCGTCCAAAAACGGAAATGGAAAGGAAGAAAGCTTTCAAAACAATTTGAATTTCAGAAACCATCGCTAACCAACTCAAATAAAGTTTGAAATGGCTTACAGATGGGTTTGAGGAAATTTAGGACCAACTTTTAAAAGCAAATGAACAAAAGAACTCGTGCTTCGTAATTTGAATTTGAAGACGTTTTTAAAATTTTTTCAGTACTTTTTAAACTTGTAAAGCTGACTGTAAGCGTTATTGATTAAACTTTTAAAAGAATATAAAATTTAGCGTGAAATGTCATTTTTACCGAAATATGGGTCATTTTCCTTAGGGGGGCCATTTTAAGCCACTCTCCCCTAAAAACTATTTTTTTTTAATCCATAAAACAATCTTTTTCATCTTTCTACTTTCTTTAAAATATCGTGTGTCATGTTTTCAACAAATCCTTACATAAAAAAAATAAAATAAAAGCCCTCTTTTTTCAACAAAAATGTATTATATTTTGTAATAATTTGATCAATGATATAAAATTTTGAAATTTACTGTATAGTTTTGGGCTTAATTGATCAATTTCTTTATAATGCAATTAAAAGACCCAACGTTTCGTTTGGTTTTTTGCCAACATCTTCAGGGGATTTCTTAATTTATTTATTAGACCTTTAAAATAACAATGGATAATTTTGAACATTAATTTTCTATTGTAACTTACTTTGTTTTATGTGGTTACATATTTTTGTTTTGTTTAATTTGTATTTTTAAATAATTTAACATTAATTCATTGAACGAAAGACAAAATTAAATAATAAAATAAATTAATTTGAAAACGAGACAAAACAGAAATTAAACCTAATATATCACAGACTTTTGGTTACTTTATCACAGCATTGTACACTGAGCTTATGTTGTCTTTATCATCTTTAAAATTCATTACTCTCCCCAAGTTCTGTTGGATTCTTAGGCTCTCAAGAGTGTATCGTTTGTTTGTGTGTTTTTAATTGTCAAGTATTTGAAGATTATCGAAGTCAGCTGTGTGTTCGTTTTCCGTCATATGCTGTGAAAGTCCAGTTAATGTTTTCTTTTTCTTTATGTCTGCTTTGTGTTCAGCTATTCTTATTGCTAGTTTGCGTTTTGTCGTCCCAATGTAGATGCGCCCACACTCCTCATCTTCCTTACCATTGCATTTTACTTCGTATACTACGTCATGTTGTTGTTCTTTTGTTAGTCGTGGTCTCGTGTTTGTAAAAATTGTGTTGAGTGTAAGATTTGATTTGTGTGCGAATGATGCTCTGTCTTTGTTTATTTGTATTGCTTTATGTAATTAATTATATTTGATATAGGATTAAACCAAAAACATTATCAGCATTTTGTTATGTAGTAGGTACTGTCTTCCAAAATGCATTTCACCGAGAAACAGTAGTGAAGTCATCAATTAGATGTTATTGTATTTTTGTTTTTTTATTTTTTTATATGTGAGGAATAGAAAAAAAAACTATATTGTAATTTTGAATACTCAGATGCCATAAAATGAGTATTTAGGCAGTGGTGCCATCTTGTTGTTTCCGTAGCGAAAGGATGATCTGAATAGTGTCAATTCAATAGAATTTGGATATTAATTTTATTGTTAATCTCTTTTGTAATCCCAAGTAAACTCACCATATCTGAATGTGATTTTGACTAAAAAACATTATTTGAGGAGCTAACTCTGGCTTATTTAGGAACCAAGTTGATCTCACACTAAAGAAACATAACCTTAGTTTTAAATCGTTTGGATGCAACACATACAAAAGTGTATTTATCCTTTTTTAGATTATAGATAACATAGTTTTAAAATACTAAATTTAGAAGGATTTTTGGAAAAAAAATTGAAAATGAAACTAAAGTAAAATAAATTGAATAATAACCCCTTTGCCGGTAGCACCAAGCCCGCAAAGAACATTTTTCTTCTGATACAGCCAGGTTAATTGCTCAGCCCATTAAGATTCAGTTGAGTATTATAGGATATAAGTCAACCAAACAGAAATTTACCTGTGATTGCAAATATAGCTCGATTTCTGGATTGTTATCAACTGTTATGTTTTGAGTTGCCAGTGAATAGCTAAAACTAATCTTTAAAAAAAAAATTGATGCTGTTGATTAAATTTTTCTTTCGTTTTCTGTTCGCATCTGTATTTTTTATCCCACTTGCTTACCAGCTGTTAAATGATGCTGATTCAAAAAACACAAAAATTTTAAAGAACTTCCAAAATAATTAACTATCAGGCTCTCTCTCTACTTTAACAGAAATCTTGAAACAAAATCAAAATTAAATCAAGTTTTCACGGGAGAAGCCATGTTAAATTTTCATCACCTCTTAAAAGACACCCTCATTCTTGTTTGATTTTATGACTCTGTACCCAAGTCATTTCCACCTAAAAATTAATGACATCACCACCCAATACCTTCTCCTTCATCTCTTTGTGTGCTTTATAATTCTCAGATTCAAAGCGTCCATTTCCTTGGATAAATTGTTTCCTAAACGATCCACCCCCATTCTCACCCGCAATAGGTGTGATGACATCCGTATTCCGTATTGCCTTTGACTGCAAGAGGGTGAACCAAAAACAAGTAGTACATAATTGAAAACAAAGTCAGTGATACGGAAAATTCACAAGCAATAAATTCATCCATGAAAAATGCCATTCGAAGTGCTGTTGATGGACACACAGTAGTTGTTGTTGTTAAGTCATTATTGTTGTGTATGGACTTTTGTTTGGAAACATGTTGCAATTGACTTGAGTTATTTTTGTAGCACAGTCACAGGGTGGCGACAACCAAAGGCGATATCTTAAGTTACAAGATTCAATGAAAAAAATTCTTTTCAAAAAGTGTATATCAATCTATTTTATTATAATAAAATTGAAGCCAACAAGAAAAACTTGCTGACAAGATTAATAGCCCACTCGGGGACATGTAATTATTTTCACACCCGCAACATGTATATAGCTGGAGGCAAATGCTATATTATTATATTGGTTTGATCTGTCATCGAACAATGAAATCAATTTAAAAAAAAAAAAAAATGAAAAACAACAATCATTTAGAAACTTTAATTTAAGTTGTGTTGATATGTGAGTCAGATAAATATTGATTTGTTTTGAAAAGCTCTACCTATAAATATTTCATTGTGCATAACTATGACATACTAACAACTTAATGATTGACATTTCTTAGGATTGGATATGTAATCTTTTGTTCGATTTATATGATCGTCAAGTTAGCAAAACATTATTTTTCAATCGATCAAAAAACTGGGTTCAATTATTTCATGGCCTTTTTTCCGGCAATTTATTAATATCCAAAAGTAAATAGTAGAAGTTCTAATAACATTGCCCACTAAAATTAATTAAAATCAGTGAAATTCTGATTTTTTTCTATTCTTCATATAAGCTAGCGACCAAAAATCAACGATACATACCAGAAGATACAAGCAGTACAATCGATGTCATAATAGTATTTATAAGCATATTATCGTATTTCGGATTTATACAGCTTTAGGGTTGCCACACTGAGAGATCAAACGACTTTTTCGTTTGCTAGACAATTTTTTGGCTTCGTTTGCAGCAAATTTGTAAATTCGTTTGGGCCATACACTTTCTGCGAACGATTAAAAAACAACAAAAATTCAGCGTAGCACGTATGATTGAACCGACGACCTCTCTCATACGAATCGAGTATCTTGTCATTCCACCACGGACTGTTTTATTTATGATTGACGTAGAATGCATATAAACTGAATAAGAGAACGAATCGTTTGCGTCAAACGACTTTTCGTTTGTTGGATAGTAATTTTTCGACTTCAACTTCGTTTGCAGCAAACACTTAAATTCGTTTCGGTAAAACAATTTATGCTATCTAATAAATACAAAAAAGTTCAGCGAAACAGCGTTGATTGAACCTTTGGCCTTGCGATTTCGAGCAAAGGCTGTTACCATAAACTATATAACTTTCGTGTAGCATAGAATGCATATGAACACCACAAACATAGAGTCAATAATTCAGAAAATTTGTTTTCTGTAGTCATTTGCTGTAAATGAATTTTATATTTATAGCACAAGTGAAGTTCCTTGCAACAAACTATTTTCTGAAGAGGTTCTTCGGAAGACATTCGTTTGCTCCAAACAATAGAATTTTATAGTAAACGAAAATGGGCTTAGATGTGGGTAATATTTTCGATTGCCGCAATCAGCTCATAAAAATGAGCTCTAAACGAATGGGTTGTTTTGCATTATGTTACAATTTGGATCATATGTAATACAGTTGCTACAAATACAAACATTTTGCGGGTATTGTAGTAACTTTCCAGCAAATTATTTTCATTCAATTCAAAGGATATCCATCGGCCTCAAACGAAAACAAAAATATTATTTCTCTGAGTGCAGAGGTTTTGTAACTTTGGATTGGGATTCTAAAATATTTTATATACATATAAAAAAAAATTGATATGGTAAATATTTAAAAAAAGGTTAAAGGCCACTAACTTGGAATACACATTTGTAATCAAAATATTTAGAATGTATAGAATGAAAGCTCTCAGCAATTTTTGGTTGTGAGTCATAGCAGATCTTGCATGCTGCAGATGGGGCGTTACTTAGTATTTCTGCATTTTGAATGCATTTTTTTAGCAGCCAAGAAAAAAGGAGTAAGATGGACTCTTCAATAATTTTTAATAGCACAGGTCCACATCTTACTACAGATTGAACTGACTTCTGACGAAAGTGGAGACATTTAAGACATTTTTGCATTTGGCCTTCTGCCTGCAATGCGCGTTCAAGGAATTTAAAAAAAAGAAAAAAACTATAGTTTTTTAAAGCATAAGATAATAATTCTTTTTCAAGGCTTAACTACAATGGCCTCTTTTTGCAAAAGTACAAAAGTAAAATAATTTTTTTTCTTTTTAGGTCCATTTGTTTGAGAAAAAAAGTACACTACTTGTTTGAGAATCCAAGATCTAAGGTTTTTGACAAATTTTTGAACTTTCTCTGAAGTTTAATAGTCAGAAAATTGAGTTTTAAATTTTCACTTTTGCACTTTTTTGCAAAAAGTGCAAGTTGTAGTAGTAGTAAGCCTTCACAACGATGGTGCAGGTCCTCCTCATTTCCAAACTGGGGGTTGAATTCATTTAACATGGGGCCTTCTATTTTAAATATAGATTTGATGCATTCTTTCAGCGCTTCTTGCAGCAAAAGTTGTTTTCTACTCTTCTTTGGGTCGTCTTATAGGCAAAGACTCCATTCGAAACGTTTTGGACCCCCATATTCATATCTTAGGAGCTTAGTAAAAAATATGCACGATTGGGTCACACGTACTTGCTCTTAGGGTCAAAGTTGCATTGCACGTTGAAGCTTCTTATATAAAGTAAAAATAAAAAATAAATAATTTTATAAGATATGTTAAAAAAAACATAAAATTTATTACTAAAATGACTTAAGAAACTTCTTAAACTTCTGTTTTGGAATCCAAACTAGTTATGCAATTTGATTCTGTTAATAAAAATAAATTTTGAGAAAAAAATTTTAAAAGTCGTTAGAGCCGTTTAAAAAAAAAAATAAGGAAAATCCTCAAACCTTGTTAATGAATATTAAAATCAAAATTTCAAAAAAAAATCACAAATATGTTTTCGAAAAATCGATTTCTCAAAAAAAAAGCTCTAAAACTTTTTTTTTTAATCAAAATCAAAAACAAAAAAAAAAATTTAAAAATTTTGATATAAAAAATTTAAAATTGTAAAGATCCTCTTGAGTAAGAAATTTCATCGAAATCCGTGGAGTCACCTACAAGAATTTTTTTTTTTTATTTCAAAAGCACGAACTTGTCTGTTGTTGTTCACACGAAAATTTTTATTAAAATCGTTATTATCGTAATTTTTTCCATATTGGTTGTAATTTTTGCCTTAAAAATATTACAATTTCCCCTCTTAGTTCAGTAATCAGTAACCTTGTCGTTTCCTAGGAAGGAGACTTTGTGTCAAATCCGGTAGTTCTACTACTATGTTCTACGGTTTCACCTACCATTTCTGTAGATTTAATAGTTTCCAAGATACAGTATTTCAAAACATACCAATAAAAAATTATATAACAGAAAGTAGTAGAAATAAAAAGTATATTAAGAGATTCTCAATGTTTCTCATAACATCAGTCAAACTAGTAGAACAAAAAAAGAAAAAAAAAAACCGACGTCCCATATAAAAATAACTATTCAAAGATAATGGTAACAACTAAAAAATTGTTGTAATCCATTTTTCTTCAAATTTCATAATTTTTTTTTAAAACAAGGAATTAATTTTAAAAGGTTCCAGCGGTAACATTACTAAACACTAAGAGGTATCGGCGTTTAATTATGCGGCCCTTTTTTATTGATTTATTTCATCAATAAGAGTTGAAAATTATACTCGAAATAGAGTAAAGATATAATACCAATATAGTCGACTCCTTCCAAGTCGAATTTCCATATAACTCGAACTTTTTCGCCATATTTTTTATTCCCCTTAGTTTAAAAAAAGCTTATTTTCAATCCATCTAACTAGAATTTTTCCAAAACTTCCTCTAACTCGAACGAATTTTGATATCCCGTAAAAGTTCGACTTAGAAGGAGTCGACTGTATTTAAAAAAAAGGAACATAGCTAAAATGAATCAATAATATTAATGTGAGCGTTTAGTTTGTTAAATAGTACAAGCATATTTTTAAACGAGTTTCTCAAAAGTGTCCAAATATTGTGCGAAAAAGGGGCATGCATACACGACTCAGGCAGTGGCGTATATAGGGGGGGGGTTAATAACGTGATCAATGGCATATCAATTTTTTTTAAACTTTGTTTTAGAGTTTGTATTTATAATTTTTTTTTTTAAATTGTCCAAACGATTTTCGATTCATCTTTTTAATGACATGACATAGTTTTTTGTGCGCTCCAAATCATTCATTTCAGTAGTTTTCTATTTTTTTACATTTCTTAGGAAATTATTAATTTAAAAAAAAAATTATAACGACCCAGTCACCAACTTTATTTTATTATTCGTTTATATCCTAGGCTTTCCATTCAAATCGAAAACCAGTAACCTTTCTGTCATGTTTCATGTTTATAGAAGGTAAAATCATTTATTCAAATAAACATGATGTTGATATTCTTTTTTTTTTCAAACAAAGTTTAACATCAATAAATTTTTGAACTTAAAAAAGAAAAAGTGAAGATATTTTTTAATATTCTAATATTTTCATAAAAACAACTTGTTCATAAATAACATCATGTCACTCTATTAGTGTTAATTTAATTACATTTGACACCAAAACAAAGTTAAAAAAAAAAAAAAACAGGTTAATTGCACCCGTTTAAACCTACTTCGCCAATATTGTATTCGAGCGGCATCATAAATTTCCCCTTAACTCTTCGAATAATAATTTAATGACGCAGAAAACTGCATTTTGAAATGAGCTGTCTTCAGGCAGCTTATTTGTGACTTGCGATGCATTTTAATTTGTTAAAATTCCAAAAGCGGGTTTATTAATTTTATAGCCAAAGTGATGGTTAACAACACTTGAGCAAACATTTTGAATTTTATTGCTTGTGTGACAGTTTTACTTTTTTTTCCTTTTCCATTTATTGCTCGAGTAGTTCAATATAATTAGGCACGCCACTGTGCAATGAGATAAAATGCTGCTACACTACAGCTTTCAACGATTAGATGACTTGTTTTATGACGCAGATAAAAAGTATAAAGCTTAAACCGAACTAAGACGCTTTCATTGGATCGATTTTAATGGATATCATAATGTTTTTTTAGTTGATGCAAAGTGACTGTCCTGTCCCTAATCCCTATACACAGGCATCTTCTTTGTTGCAAGTTTAATTGGCCCAAGGATGTGGTTTTATTGGATCTTCTTTAAAATCGATTAATTATTTTGTGATTTATAAATTTTATAGCTCGGTGGATTCTGATAGTATTATTCTTACATCAAGAAGGTTAAATTGGATTTTAAGTATAGGAAATGACAGGAAAGACAATGTTGTCTTAATACTCAAATTAAATTTAGCCTACAGAAGTTTGTGACTTAAAAAATTGGATTTGGTTACAATTAAATGTATGTCATGTACTCAATTGAGTCAAACAACAAACTATTAAATATCCAAGGGTTAATAACAAGGGAAAAACTGAAATGGGCAATTAATAGCTTTGATCCATACAAATCGGCAGGACCAGACGGCATAATACCAGCTGAACTACAGTTTGCTTCGGATATAATCTTACCCACTCTTGAGATAATACTGAGCAGCTGTATAAATCTGGTTCACATTCCCTTAATATGGAGAGAAGTTAAAGTCGTATTTATACCCAAAGCCGGCAAATGCTCCCATGTTACCCCCAAGGATCTTAGACCAATCAGTCTATCGTCCTTCCTTCTCAAAACTTTGGAACGACTGATTGATATTCACCTGCGTAGTGCGATAGAGCGAAATCTTATCTCAACATCACAACACGCATACTGTAAGGGAAAATCGGTAGAAACTGCGCTACATACCTTGGTACGCACCATCGAATACTCCCTAAATCACAAAGAGTACACTTTAGTTGCATTCCTAGACATAGAAGGCGCCTTTAACAATGTCGACAGCGCCGCAATAGCTAAGGCACTGCAGAATCTCAACGTAGATAGTTCACTTAGAGACCTGATAAATTTCATGCTGAAAAGCAGAATTATAAATGCGGAACTAGGTAGCTTTACTGCAAGAAGGTCAGTCAGCAGAGGCACTCCACAAGGTGGAGTCCTATCCCCACTTCTATGGAACTTGGTAGTCAATGAGCTGCTAGTAAACCTGGAGGAAGAGGGATTCAAAGTCATTGCATACGCTGACGACATTGCCATTGCCGTGTCTGGGAAACATCCCCAAATTCTAATAGAACTCTTACAAACCGCTCTAAACAAGCTTCTCAAATGGGCAGATCGGTGTGGGCTGGGAGTTAACCCCCACAAGACTGATCTAGTCCTCTTTACAAGGAAATACAAAATTCCACAACTAGACCCTCCAATGATTAACGGTGTTCCACTAACTTTTTCAAATGAAGCAAAATACCTAGGTCTTATTTTAGATAAAAAGTTAAGTTGGAAACCAAACATACAGGAAAGAGTAAAAAAAGCCACAGTAGCTCTCTTTTCTTGCAAAAAAGCTGTAGGGAATAAATGGGGCCTGTCTCCACAAATCACTCACTGGCTATATACTGCGGTTATTAGACCGATACTCACTTATGGGGTGACTGTTTGGTGGACTGCCTTAGACAAAGCGACCAATCGTGATAAACTATGCAAGGTGCAGCGTTCAGCATGCATGTGCATTAGTGGAGCCCTACGCTCGACACCTTCTGCTGCGTTAGACATACTCCTCAACCTTACACCCCTTGATATATATGGCAAACAAATGGCCGCGAATACAGCCTTCCGCCTCAAAGCCATCTCTCAATGGACCAATAACTCTATTGGCCACACCATAATTCTGAACTTGTTCGGAACATTCCCAAGTCACTCCGACTACATCACTCCTACTCTAGCTTTCGACAAAAACTTTGAAGTCACCATTCCCACAAGGTCAACTTGGGAGGAAGGGACCCTGTTAGAAAATGAATCAATTCATTTCTATACGGATGGATCGAAAACTGAAAATGGGGTGGGTGGTGGAGTGTACTCAGATAGACTAAACCTTAGTCTCTCCTTCCGCCTTCCAAACCATTGTAGCGTATTCCAAGCGGAAATTCTGGCGATAAAGGAAGTCTTGTCCTGGCTTAAAGAAAACGTGATATCCAGTTCGGATATCCGCATCTTCTCTGATAGTCAGGCTGCTTTGAAATCCCTTGTATCAGTCTCCTCAAACTCCATCACAGCCCAAGACTGTCGATCGTCTCTAATGGAGATGGCCAAACAGTTTGATATTCACCTTATCTGGGTGCCGGGACACCGGGACATTCCGGGGAATTGCAAAGCCGATGAACTCGCCAGAATTGGAACGGAAATGCCTATCCTGCCCAACAAGGCAAATATAGGTATTCCCATAGCTACAATTAAACTAACAATCAAATACAAGATGGCTTAATACTACTACGTGTACAGCGACCAAACGAATCTGGCCCAAACTAGATTTGAAACGGTCAAATTGCCTTCTGTCCCTCAGCAGATCTCAAATCAGCTCTGTAATAGGTGTCATAACAGGACACTGTCTTATTGGTAGACACGCGGCACGACTCGGTGTACTATCAAATGATTTCTGCAGGAGCTGTTTAGACGAAGAAGAGGAAGAAACAATCTCACATCTTCTCTGTACATGCCCTGCTCTCTCCTATAGACGCAAACTTCATTTAGGAGACTACTTCTATAATGAACCTAGCGATCTCTCGAACACAGACATTAGTAGTCTCACTCGCTTCATTAGAAGCTCTAAATGGTTTTAACTAGTAGGGAACTTTTTGTTCACTACAGTTCGTGGTATCACAATGGACCTCTATTGGTCTAAGTGTGTCAGATAGCTTTAATGACAGCCACTTTAACCTAACCTAACCCTAACCTACAATTAAATGGATTTTATGTTTAAAATCTGTTAAACTTAATTTAAAGGCATGACAAGAAGGCTTTTTGTTTACCTAGATACTTATGGGGACTTATACTAACAATTTGGTCAGTTTCAACAATTACCTTTGAATCAAATGTGTTTTTTTCAATAATTAGATACTTTATTCATTGCATCAACGTCAGTATTCTGAAATTACCGAAATAAGATCTTCGATAAATACAAAATGAATAAGAAACTACATCTTTTGAGACCGAAAAATCATTATGATAAAAAAATCTTACTTTTTAAGTCTTTTTATTAATAAGTTTCCATAACCCATCAGGTATCTTCTTATAACAAGACCAACTTAAAACTCAGTGTCGGCATCATTTCTTTTGATTCCATTCAAATGCCGCCGGATAACAATAAGCCTGTAAAATCACACCCAATTTACTTGTTTCCCTCAAATCGAAAAATCTTATAAAGTCTCGTTAATTGACTTGAGAGAGAGACAAAAAAAAACGAAAAAAAAAACAACAAAGTAATATAAAATGAATCATTACCTACTCTCAAAATCTCTTTAACATCAAATAAAGGTCATGTGTAAATTCAATTGTTGGCGATTAGATGTTTTGACAATCCTGTCAAATTACTCATTTGAAGCTGAAATGGACTTACTGGACTGGATACTGATACAATGCAGAGGTACAAATGCGATGATGGGCATTCAATTTATTGGAATGAGTAATGCATCTTATAAAGTAATGTGATTTTTTTCTTAAATTGTATGTTAGTTTGACCAGTGTTGCCATTGCTTTTTATATTTAAATGTAAAACTAGAAAAATTCGAATGGTTTATTGGGGTAGGAGAAAGAGAAAGTTATAAAAATATTACATAAGAGACAGTTCTATTTGTTTTTTTTTTTTTTTTTTAAATTTTTGTACTAAACTAGCTGACCCGGTAGATGTCGCCCTGTCGTACACAGTGATATTTTGTGCCTACCTTTATAGCCCTATTCATAAACGCATTATAGTGAGTGCATAGAGCTATGCACTCCTTATAAACCCCTGAACGCAACCTTATTCATAAAACTTATGCAACGTTGAATAGAGACATTATTTGAGTAGAATTTAGATGAAAGCCAAGTTGTTTTTAATAGATGCTTCTTTTTTTACACAAACTCATTATTACTATAATAAATTGAAAAGTTTGGTATGCATAGAAATTTTTGCAAAAAATAACTTGTTATGCAGTTTAAAACTATTCATTTGTTTAGAGCATATTGTAATGAATAAAGCTGTTAGTGTTTTATAACATCTTTCATACAGTTAACTGGTAACTGGACCACAACTACAGCAGTTTGAAAATTTTAGACGGGTATTCAGCGGGCACTCATAACTTAAGAGTGTCCATAAGCCATAAACCTATTCATCAAGGAAAATCAGTGACTTATGAATGGTCGCGACCACTCTTTAAAGTTGAGGGAGCTGACACCGAAAACTCCGACAAAAGACACTTTAGCTTATTGTAATAGCGGTTGATGAATACCAGTCTTAGTATTTTTGAAGTTCTTTTGGATATAAATACTATATTTTTTTCATTTAGACTAAGTTTAAAATTTTCTGACGCGTGGGTAGGCCAAACCAAAAATAGTTGTCCAATGCGTAGTACAGCAGGGAGTGGAGAAAAAACGTCAAAAGTCACAGCAAAATTGATTAAACGCTGTAAATACGACAAAAAAAAGAGTGGAAAGTCGTAAAAAGAGTGGGTTATTTCAAAGTTTTTTTCACTAGTATTCTTGGCTTTTTTCATGGTATCCCGTTTTTATCGTGGTATTTCAAAAGTTTTCACGTTTTTTTTCTGCGACTTACATGACTTTCAATACCATTTTCACACAGTATTTCGTGATGATCAATCCTTCTTTAGGTTGTTTACCACAGTATTTTACTATTACATCTAGTCTGCGATACTAAACATTTTTTTCTGTGTTCATATGTATTTTAAATCTGTCCGTTATTTTTTATTTATTAGTTTTTCCGTAAACCTTACGCCAGGAATACAGAAATTCATTGAAAATTCAACTATAACTAAAAAACAGCACCAACTATGGCAAATTTCCTTACGCAAGAACCTTTGCAGAGCTTACCCACGTCAATTTCTCATATATATTTTTTTTTTTTTTTGTAAATATCAGAAAAATTGGTCATTTTGATAATAATGAAACAAGGTTCTAGTCCATTATTTTGACGTTTCCCCTTATTGCGGGCACATTCAGATTAAAATTCAGAGCAATACTGACTGAGAAATGAGTGTGCATTTATCACATTAGAAAATGTATAACAAAGATAATTAGACATCTCTGTTAAATGCCCCACATGAGAACCTTTAACATTTACTGTGTGAAGTCTGAATCCATTCTGAAACACAAAGATCCACCATGAAACAAATTTCCTTAGGAAAATCCACACAGAGACTATCTAATATGATTGCGAGATTGTTTCAACGATTTGAAAGTCAGATAGCATAATGTCATTAGTTCTGGTAATGGCTAAACTTGAAATTACAAAAATTAGATCCAGATTTGTCGTGTGACATTAAAAAACACTTGGTGCACTTGAACCGGATCATAAGATCCTTTTATCTGTCTCGATTTGTCAGCTATTAATATTATTTGTGACCACATTTCAATACCTTTAGACTCAGCATTTTCCAAAACAGTTAAAAGCTGGCAATAGTACAGTGAATTTACTTGATTGCTGGTTGGTTTCAAAATTTAGGTAAAATGGTTTTCCTTAACCCCTAAGATTTTACCAGACGCTATCCGTTGGATTTTATGAAATAGCATTCTTAACCCACTATGCAAGCATTAGTTTTTTCCTGTATTTCTATTCTTTCAAACCATAATGGCGGGTCGGAGTTGTATTTAAAAAGACCTAAACCGTACAGAAATGTAGTTAAAATTAGTATTAAACTCATTGTTAATTTTCACGGTTTTGTTTTCGTCTCCCACTCCCATAGTATGTCTATTACCATGAGAATTCAATTGGAAGGATTAACTCGTTATAGTACCTTTCGGTTTATTCACTGTTTGGCCAACCCAAACTAATAAAACAGACAAATACGTGTTCTTGAAACAGTCTTGAAATACTTGAAAAAGACCTGGAGTTAATTTCACAAAACTCTTTTCACTTTTCACTTTGCATCTTTACAAATCAATAATTTCCTGCAAAGTAAAAGTGCTAAGTGTTTCACAAAATTTACAAAGTGGAAACACTTTTCACTTTTCAATTTTCCAAACTGTTTTTGAAAAGTTAAAAGTAAAAGCGTTTCACCAATTCAAAATAGAACCTTGCATTTGAATTCGTATTTTGCAAATTAATTCGTAAAATTAAAAAAAAAAAACTTCTAATATCAAAAATTTGAAAATGGCATAGATATGGCAACACTGGTGTTAATCGTTTTTATTTCTTTTCTCTTTCTCATGTATGACCTTCGTATAGGCTAATACCTAAAACCAAATTGATCCCAATTAAAAAAGAAGCTAACCTGCCACTGTGACTTGCCACAGATTTAACAAGAATCACTGATGGTGTATGCATATAATATACCTGTGATGTGTTTTTTGTTGTTGTGGTTGCTGTTGGAAAAAGTAGCTGATCGCCTCTATTTTACACCTTCAACATGCAACATCAAAGCCAATGGACCGATATCGGTTAAAGTTGTCCCTCCCTCTCTCACGCGCTCTCTCTCTCTGTGGCCGAGGCCGACTCTGATGGCTGGCAGGTTTCCAATACCTCAGTCTCATTCATATTCTTCCGATTTCTTGTTGTATAGTGTTACGGACCAATTTCCCTGACGATTATGACAGAGAGAGATCAAAGAAATTCCTCCGATTATAATCATCATCGGTTATTCGGAATCTGATTTCAAGACATTGCCGGATAATAAAAAATGCCCAATGCCCAATGTCCATCAGTGACTGTTAGAAGCTTTGCTCTGCTGATGGCAATTGTACGGTGGTGTGAGCGGTGGCGATCGGTGATGCTCCCAATCATATCATTAGATCCGAACATAATGACCCAGAAGAACATTTTTAATTAAAACCGATAAACTGCCGCAAGCAAGTTACCTGGCATAAAACATGTGATTTAATTTTTCTTTTTTTTTTTTTTTCTTCTGTTTCTGCAACAAGGTCCAGTTCTATGAGGCAAGATCGTCATATTTATGAACGATCAACGGGGTGGCTTGTTGGTTGCAACATTTGAAATCGTCGCGACATCCTTTGGACATGTTTATGCAACTGGACAGTGAACAAACTGATAACTTCACATGCATATGCACATTAAATGGTGACAATTTGGTCCGATGGAAATTGGCACAAGTTGATAGGTTCCTTTAGTCAAATATAATATTCCATACCAACGCTTTTATTCGAATGTTGGACCTGCTGTGACAGAAGTAGTGACAGGATGCCGGCACACAGGATTGTATGCGGTCTTTATCGTAAATTCGCTTACAAATTAGTTTTGCATTTAAATTGCCGCTCAAGCAGCTGAGTGAAACTTGTCGGCGGGTTGTCGTCTTGTCGTGTTGTGTTGGTTGTGTCGCCCGGTCGATAAAGTATATTTAACATGACAGTTTGGGTCTCTGTGATTGCAGGTAGTTTAGTGGCGTCGATATACAAGCTCATAAGACGCGTTTCGGAGCAAATTGGAAATCGCTAAATGGTTGTTGCACAATATTTAATAGCGCAAAAGGCCAATCCGTACCAGACTGGGGATACGCGGAATCGCAATTTGTGTTTATTGGTTCTGTGAAAATAACAAGCCAGATATTTTGTTTGAGTAGTAGGTATAGTCAGTATGGATATGATTAAAAAATATGTCTTGACGGTGGGAAATCGAATCTTGGTGCTTGAAGGTGGTGATATAGAAAACGAAAGAATTGTTTTTTTTTATTATTTGTTACACATTTTTTATTAGAATAAAAGTGATGATTAACAATAATGACTCCAAAAATTTAAAAAAAATAATTTTGAAAAACAGAAGGCAACCAACTTTCGGTTCTTTCAAAATCTTTACAAAAGTAGATTAGATGTAGAAACTGGAACCAAAAGTGTTTGATGTGATTACGAAAACATAATGAAATTACTGCTATTTTACCTTGGCATTCTTCAAAAGTACTTATTAAAAGGAAATCTATTCAATACTTAAATTTTGGGCCAACTTAAGCCAAACATATTTAATTTCACATCAAAATATATTTGATAAAAATATTCAAAGTAAATTTGAAGTTATTTTCATTAACAATACATGCAATTTATTTCCAACAGAAAGCCAACATGAGGGGTAAGGCACTTTACTGGCAATTCAAGTGACAATAGTTTTAATCCTGGTGGATGCAAGTTTTTTTGCTCTTGCATAGAAGTTTAAAAGTATTTTTTTTTTTTTTTGGAAAGAAGAATGACTTTGGTTCAACTTTTTAAATTTTTAACGAAATACGCTTTAAATTTACCACTTTTCACTTTGATTTAGAAAATTGAATCATTGAAGCATTTAATCAACTTGAAAAATATTCACATCATAGTGGTGTCCTTTGATCTAGCGTTGTTTTTTCTCAGTGCACTCCCAAAGAAATATTGGAGTCTGGAAACAAATAGTTTGACGTTACGTATATTTATTAGCTTACAAAATTTTAGCACGAGGTTAATGCTTGACCTAACACTTCGATTAAATTATCTAAAAATCTTGCCTTGAATAAATATTTTCCGTGGGAAGCACCATCAACATGTTAACCAGAACCACTCCATCAATAATTGCAACCATATCCTTACCCACACGTTATGCTATACACACATGTGCAACTTGTTTGTACTTTTTTTATCTAGATACACATGTTCGACATCATAATAAAAATGACCACTGTTTAATCTTGTTCGGATCAGAATCAGTTATTCATTAAATAGTGATCGTTTCGATTGCAAATCCGGGTATAAAATGTCTAATTTATCTCGATTTGGTTGGAGATGAAATAAGACCACAGGAATGTTGATTTCAATTCCTTCGACTGGCATTCAAAACGCACACACAAGACATGAGTAAATGAAAAACTTTCTCAGTTATCATTCGTTTAAGTAAAAAGTATTGACATTATTATTAAATAAATTTGCCTATAGTTAGTTAAGATGTAAATAACTAACTAAATAAAAATGTGTATTTTATTGTATAGTTGCTGCATATGTTTATGTTTAGCAGTTGGTATTTTCCTTTAATGTGATATAATTTAAAAATTTAAATACAATATTATGCATTTGGGTAAATGGTTTGTGGCTTATTTCTCACAAAGGCAAGGGGTTTTGCTTTAAAAGCTTGCTCGAAAACTGAAGGGATTATGCAAATAAACTGTTTTGCTGTTTCTTATTAAAAAAAAAACGTCCAATAACAGCTTATGAAAGTAATAATTTAATAGAATTCTTAAAAGATCAAGCAGTAAAATAAAATAAAATAAACCATCCCTCACTTTTAAAAATATGTTTCTTGAGCCGAGGCATCGATGATTAAACGATTCGAAACAGCGAATTTTATCCGCATCATATGCTTATATGATATACCGATCAAAATCAGGTTTTAACGAAAGCTCTTTCGTTTCAAAATGCATAGTCAATTACAGTACCTTTTGACATCATAGAAATTATTTACAGACTGCACTCTTTACAAAAAATAAATGTAAAACTAGAACAAGTAGAATGAAAATGTAACAAAGTGAAAAAAAATAAATTAAATGATATATAAATTATTTTTCTGGTTGAGGTCGAAATTCTGCCAGCGAAAAAATTATGATTTCAAAATTCTGCTTACAAAATTCTGTCATAGAAATTCTGCTTTTCATAATTCTGCTTTCTTGAAAAAAAATTCTGGTATTAAAAATTCTGCTTATTTTTATTTCTGTCTGTCTGCATTTGAAAATTCTGTTTTTTTTCAAAAATAATTTAATCCGTTGTTTAAAAAACATAAACCTCAACATTGCGTTAGTATAAAATATTCAATTGAAAACACTACAATGTTTAGTTTCAGTGTAGCTCACAAAATAAACAGAATTTTTACTTTAACTTAAGCAAAAGTTCCACTACAGCTTGGAAAAAAATAACTGTGTTAAGTAAGAGAATTAATTACATGATGTGGTTCTCAAAAATGTATTATCTTAATTAATAATTCAAAAACTGCCTTAAACATTGTTGTAGTGTAGGTCACGAACAAGATCCAGTCACTAAAAACATATTAGTCATTGCTTCTGATGGGTTTTTCGTGCTTTTTTCTTCGATATGTGCAAATCCAGGATAGAAAAACTAAAATTGATTAAATTATTTGTAGAACTAGCTGACCCAGCAGACGTTGTCCTGCTTTGCAAAGTGATTTTTATTATGTACTCACATATATTTTCCTATTACCCGATTGTTTATAAAGCTTATTAGTTACTGAAACAGAACTAAGGAAGCTACTGATCGAAGGAAAAACTTGTAATGTAGCGAAAAAAATCGTGAAAAGTCAAGGAAAACAAATGAAAAGTTACGGAAAAAGAAAGAAATGTATGATGTCGTAAATAAATGTATTGGATATCATGAAAAGTTTCTTTCACCGCTTATTTAGTAATCCGCGCTTTTTGCCCCGTTACTTTTCATGCTTTATTCCGCGAATTTCTACGCGGACTCTTTGACTTTTTTCGCTTGTCCTCGTGATATCTTACGCTTGACCTCCCTTGCAGTTTTTTCCACTGTATTTGTGCGTATTTTATTGCAGTAGTCCGTAGTATTTCGCTTATTTTTCCGCAGCTTTTCACACTTTCTACCTCGACTTTCCACGCTTTTCTCTATGATTTTCTTCGTTTATTTCGGCAATATTTTACGTTTTTTCCATGTTACTAAGCACTTTTTTCAAGGTATTCCGCGATCTTTCACCAGCACTACGCGCTTTTTTCCACGGTATTCCGCACTTTTACCACGGTAGTCTGCGGTAATTCGAATATTTTCCAAGACTTTACAATATTTTTATAGGACTTTCCACGTTTTTCTCTGTAAGTGTCTTTGTTTTCACGCAGTATTTTACGTTTTTCCGGGTTAGTTATCTCTTTTTTCATGACCTCTCAAATGGTTTTGTATGATCTTTAACTGGTGTTCATTCAAATGTAATTTAAATAAAATAGCGATCGAAAACTCGAAGAAAATGTTGATAAATCGTCGTTTACGTATCCTGCAAGACTTTTGATATCGATATCACCATTCACAACCTTTAGGGCTCAGCATACATGTTAGTGGATTTTGGTCATACCTTTGTTCCGAAAATTTGCTTGCGACTCTTGGTTTGTTAAGAAAAAGCTCTTTGTATAAGGAAAATAAGAAAAGTTGCCCGAAAAATAAGAAAATACGATGCGTCAGCTTGTTTATTCATAATTTCAATGAAATTTTTGATAAAGCCTTCAAACTTAACAATAAATGAATAGAGTTGCCATATATTTATTTATGAGTTTCTGAGTCAAATATCAATAACAACTTGAAAAATAATTTATATTAAAACCTCTCTGGATAAATAGGTAAACCACGAACACCTAGGACAGTGGACTTTTTTTTAACTCTTAACGACGTTTATAAATATTCGTCCGGTATTAATGTCATTTTGTTCACTTAAGCCCAGCACATTCCTCATTCCACATCCATCATCGCCCTAATGAGTTTATAAATTATATCTTCCAGACCAACTTGCCCACACTTCTTATTCTTTTATAAAGTTCCGCAGGTGATGATGGTTGCATTGCATTTTTTCGAGTACCTTCCAAATATTACTCCTTCATCCATGATGTACCTTCCTTACCTACCTTAACCATACTTCATCTTGATCTTACATTTTTGTCACGGTTAGTTCTTTTTCTTTTCAAAACACGAACACGTCAGACAAAGGTGTGAAAGACATCACTCCTCTTGCACTTCGTTGGTGGCACTTCTGGTCGTGTTCGATGATGTTTCATAACGATTGTAGGGCCATTGTCGTGGGACAACTACACTTTACAAACGATATTGTATGGATGCTATGGTCAGCCGAACAAAAGTATTCATTGTTCCATTTTTGATCGGTGCATAAAGCGCACACAGGCGCATTGGGTATTGTTCCGAAACCTTTTGTTGCCCACTCTCGGGTGGCACACAAAAGCCTAAATAATCCTGAACTATGGAACTATGGATGATGATGATGTATTCGATGGAAATTAGTCCTTCGCCAATGTTTTGTTGCTGATGGGTCTAAGCAAATGACTTGGATGCCAAGTCAAACAGAGGCTTCAAATTAAGTGGAACAAATCAATTCAAGAGGATAAAGTAACCGAAAATCTCTATTTACGACATTGAAGTGCATTTGCCTTTAGTTTTTGGGTGCGATCTCTATTACTCTGGATTAGACGCTATACACGCTGTTTGTGTGCCTCTTTATAGTTAGGCGGAAAAGTATCTATGATGGGTTTCTTTCTAGGTCTAGACCGGAGATACGAGATACTCTCTAGTCTAAATGCAGGTGCTAAGAAAAATCACGTCTAGCGAAAGGTTTCATATTTTAGCGACTCATAAATTTGATGCGTCTGGCATTGTCGTCAGTGATAAGTGGCCTTTACTTTAAGGATTTACCCACGCATCCAGGCTATCCCATATCGCACTTTATGATCACTTAGACTCTAAGTCTTAGAGGCATTCAAGTGTGGCGTCTGTCTGCGGTCGTGAATTGAAATCTTCCAGCATATCAAGAAGAAAATTTTTTCAAATTGAATCGCGGCGTAATATACATTGCAGTCGATTTAATTGTTGTTTGTTTACCGTAAATGCACAATGTTTGGACGTAATTAAGGATAATTAGGACGAGTGCGCACTTGAGTTGAGTGTTTTTATGACAACGCGCGGTTTGTTTGTTGTTAATGTATAACGGCGGCGGAGCGGCTGCAGTTGCGTATATCTTTAATACTTTGTTGATCTCTTATGTAATTGAGTAGATAATCTTTCGGTTTCATTTATTCAAATAAATTGCTACCCATTAGCTAGTTAAATCTGAAGTAAGTGGAAGTTCATTTGTTTGTACTGAGTACGCATACTGTAATGTGTAGGTAATTTGACGTTTCTCTTTGCACTTGACTTGAAGGCATTTCCAGTTTGTATTTTTCTTTTTTTTACTTTATAGGCGGATGTTTGTTAAATAATCTAGATTTTAATTTTTTTTTATTTT
Organism: Meliscaeva auricollis; assembly: GCA_948107695.1. Classification (NCBI taxonomy): domain Eukaryota; kingdom Metazoa; phylum Arthropoda; class Insecta; order Diptera; family Syrphidae; genus Meliscaeva; species Meliscaeva auricollis. The sequence continues at coordinate 110,737,751 of OX403616.1, read as the reverse complement.
TCTTTTACTGCGGGGAAGGAAACATTATGTCATTTAAAAATAAGGATTTGTTTTGAATATTCGGTAATATGTTAAAGGATTCCAGGCCTTTAGAAGGAAAAAGTGGTTTTAGTTAGATTTCGTTTATAAATTTACTGATAAGTCCAAAAAAAGGGGCACTAAAAACAACAATCATTAGACGTCGACTTATGAACAAGATTACATAACTAATGATCTTATATATCTTATAGGATCTTATATGGTATAACTAATAACGGCTTACAACGTTATAAGAGGTAAAACAATAGTGGGGGGGGGGAGTAAATAGTAATAAATAACATTTTTGTTATTATTATTATTATTATTACTGCAGTTATTATTATTGCAGTTATTGAAGAATTTTAACCTTAAGGATTACTTTTTTTGTTGCAAATATGTAAGGGAGAGCGGGCTAAAAGTAACAAAGGTAAGAAATAACAGCTGAAAAAAATAGAGTTCCTTTAAGAATTAAGAGTTGCGTCTACATTTCTTGCAGATCGAATGTCAGGGAAGGAAGTTCTACGGTAGGTGGCAAAATAACTTTTTTTTTTATTTTTAATTTTAGTCTACCATTTCACACTAAGGTAAGCACAGTAATGAGTGTCTTTTTTTCTCTTTTTGAGTGCAAGAAAAAAATAGTGAACAAAATTAAAAGGTGTCCCAAAAAGTTGCCCGAGCAAAAAAAAGCAACTAAACATGAAATTTCGTGTAAGAAAACAGAAATAAACAAAACTTTAATCAAACTTTTATTCAAAAACGAATAAGAAACAAACATGTTTAAAATATTTCTTACAAAATATCGAGATTTTTTCAGAATATTATTTTTATATTTTGTATATAAGTTTTGAATTTTGGTCCAATTTTTGAGATTTTGCTTAATTTTTATTTAAGTAAAGAACTAATATCATAAAATTAGAAAACAATTTTAAAGAATAGAAAGGGAGGTTTTTGATAAAGTGGGGCTAGGGCTTCGAACTTTATAGAAGGGGCTATTTGGCCACTTTAGGGGCCAAAATATATTTTTAGGGAATCACATAATTTTAGCTATGAATAACAAATTAAGCATCATATTTCATAGCTGTATCATTATTTTATTGTTTAAGGTGTTTCTGTATTATTTCAGCTATTGTACTGAACATAAAGTACTATACATAAAAAGGACTGTGTAGGTTCCTACTGTTAATAACTAATTTGTCTTATTTGTTATCAGAAGCAGTTTAAGTATATTAGTTAGACACCAGTAGGTCAACAGCCTTAGGACAGTAACCTACCAGGTTATAAATCTATAATCTATATATGTATAACAAAAAAATTTCTTACTGTGTTTCATTTGTAGTGTCCTGCACAAATGACTAACAATTAGTTTGACTGCTATGCATTGAATGGTATTTATTCAAAATCTTATGTGAATACTTATTCATAGTCGACTCTTTAACTACAGAGTATATCAAAAATCCATGCTAAACCGCTTCGATTTTTATGTTTTTTTTTTTTCAATGTTGGTATTCAAAAATACTAACTTTAATATTTTTTTTAAAACTTTGTTTTTTAAGTTTGTTTTTAAACTTACAGAAAGATTTTTGTGTTTTTTATTAAAATTTTTTTTTTTAGTTTTATAAAATAATTTTTGCCAAGAATTTTCCAGGTAACAAGTAAGAATAGGGGCCTAATTTCAACGAATGAAGTTTTTTTAAAAAAACTATTTTTTTCTATATAAAATTTTGCAACGACTTTTATAAAACAAACATTGGTACGCCATTTTTAAGATACCATTTTTTAACATCTAAGAACAAAATTTTGAAAAAAAAATATTGAGTAGTTTCCGAAAAAATGATTTTTCAAAAAAAAATTAAAATTTTTTTCCAAAATTAAAAAAAAAAATATTTTCGAAACTTTTTTTACTAATTATTATTATGGCAACCTAAAAGCTTTCATGTTAAATTTGATTGAGGGACATAGGAGAAAATCAGAAATGAAAAAAGCGGTTCTATGTCAGGTACCTACCGTTAATACCGGTTTTTGAAAAAAATGGTTTTCATTTAAAGATATACCTTATCCAAAAAAATTACCATGATTTTTTTAATCCAAATAGTAGGAACCATTTTTGAGAAAAATGAGTTTTTCTAAAACCGGTAAACGTCTAGGGATAGTCTCCAAAAAATTCCACATACCAAGTATAAAGTCAATCGACCCATCCGTTTAGGCTGTGGCTTCTGATACATACAGACAGACAGACAGACAGAATTATCGGACCCACTTTTTTCTCAGTCTCTATCATCGTAATGTCATGCTTGATTTTTATCTCAACTTTTTTTTTACGAATGCAGAACTTGATATGTAGAAACCTACATATATCGCAAGTAAAAACTAAAAAGTTACTTAATTTTAAAAGAAAAATTTAAGTAAAAATAACATTCAGATTTGTATTTTTTAAGATTCATCTTTTTGTATTCAACTAAAATAAAATAAAACTACCATTAATTTTTGGTCGAAAATGGAATTCAAAAAGTAATTAATGTTTTTTTTTAAATATTTTTTTTTTCCTAAAATTTAAGTTTGAATCACAGTTTTTCAAAAACCAAAAAACGTAGACCAATATTTGTCTTCAGTCAGTTGACTTTAAATAAGGCTATTGAATTTTTCATAATTTACATGAAATTGCTAAAGTTGTTTTTCACATTATGTTTTGTGAAAATCCGAAAATCGAGGACCCGGAGCTGGTAAAGTACCGCTTATTGAGGACCCAGCAATCATTTTTCAATGTGAAACCGAGGTGATGTTAAATCTTAAACAAAAAACGTTTGCCAATCTGGTAAAAATAGAATAACGAAGTGTACTTCAGTGCGGAATTTTAATAAATTAATTACATTAATTATGAATTGTGAAAATTTATGGGATTTTTTTTTCAGCAATTCTGTCACTCCCTGATGGTTTGCAGCACGATCTTTACATTTGAGTATTAATAATTAATTTTACCTCTTCAACATATTCTAAGTAGATAACAAACAGCTGATTGAAACATCCTTGAGGAACAATTTTAAAAGTTCCGTCCATAAAGATGTGTCTGTTGGTCGGTGGAATGTTCTCTTTGTTGTATAATTCTTTTTTCAACCCGTGAGGGCTCAAAAGAACTATACATTTCTCCCGTAATAGGGCTATATGTTTAGATCAGTTGATCTAAACCAAAAACCTAAGTCTTTGTCCCGTAATGGGAAATGATTGGATCTTAGATCCAATCGAACTTTTTCGGTTCTTATGTTCCCTAATGTTCCAACATTTTAGTGGCTGTTGGGGCCAGTAAATTTTAGAGGCATCGAGGCCTACTTAAGCTAAAAAGGGATAGAAATATATTTTTTGGTTAATATACTCACGAAGGAATTTGCAATTCACCTTGAATGGTTTTTCTACTTGAGTCCAAAGAATGAAGACAGCGTTCGTGTTAACTTTCAGTTGTATTTGACAATTTTCTTTATTTTCATATAACTATTTATACTAAAATCTTAACCTACTTTACAACAACAAATAATCTTAAAGCTGTGCTATGATTATTTTGTAATTCTTGACCTATATTAAATTAAAAGGAATTACTCAATTACAATTCAGTTTTTAATAGTCATACAAGTTTAATATTGCATACCTTGCAATTTGGATATTTCTTTTACCTACATTCCATTTATTATTATTGCATATTGCAATAATATTCATTAGTTTACTCGCCCCATACATCGCGCTCCATTGTCCATTGACATCATTTGCTTCTTCAGCACTTTTCAGCTATGCATTAAATTGTGACGATCCAGTATGCATTGTAACTGGATCGTCGACCTGGCGTCGCTTCAGCTTATTATGAAGCTGAATCATTGCTCAGGTGTTTACAACATTAATTTGTTGGCCCAATTGATGACCTTGAATTGCAATGCATTTTGTTGTGAAGGGTTATGGTTGGTTATGGTTTTGTGAGATACTATGGATTAGTATCTCACACAACACCTCCCCCCTTTAAAAATGCATTTTTGTTTGGAAGAGACAAAAATAGCTGAGTGGAATGCTTTCAATGGCAATGAACGAATATTATCTGGGCGAGCAATAAATGAATATTTTTTATATGCGTAGCTACAGATTGTGAATGGAATGAAAAAATAGGAATATCAATGACAGGTACAAGTTTTTTTTTTTTTTTTTATATAATTTATAGTTTTAAATTTACACTTTATATATATTTTTTTTTTTTTTTTTTTTTTAGCAAAATCTATTTTTAAACATGGGATCGAATAATTTTTATTTTAATTAACATTTTTCTTCTTTTTTTTTTTTTTAAAGCAAAATTTAAATAGAAAAAGGATTCGAAATTTTTTTTTTTTTATTTAATGTTGATTGTGAGTAACTTCATCAGATTGTCCTTTTTATTTAGGAGGTAGGGTTGTCCTCTTAATTGATCTAGTACGCATGATATGTTATTGCTCCTTCTTCTTGTTCTGTTTGACCTGAGAGACTGTTGGTTTGGTTTGGGACTTAATACCTTCCATTTTTTTTTTCTTGTTTTTGTGTTTTTCTGTATATGTGTATGATGTGTATGTGTATGTGTGTGTTAATGTATGTGTGTTTTGTGTAGTTGTTTTTTTTTTTTTTTTTTTAGTTTGGGGCTCACTATCTCCCTCTTTTATATTTTTTTTTTTTTTTTTTTTTTTTTTTAAGTTGTCCCTTCGTTATATATCTTTTTTTCCCTTTTTTTTTTTTTTTTTTTTTTTTTTTATTTTGGGATCTTTATTTTTAATATTTTAATTTAATTGTGTTGTTTTTTTTTTTTTTTTTTTTTTTTGCTTTAAAATATATGTACTTTTTTTTTATGTATTTTATTTTTTCTTAGTTTATTTTTACTTTAACTATGTTTTTTTTTTTTGTATATAAAAGTCCTGGTATTACCGAGTTAGCACTGGTAATACCGTGTTATTTCTCCGATGTATTCCTTCAGTCTTCTTTCGAACAGTAAAAGGTCTTCTCTGCCTCCTATTAGATCCTGTTCCGAAATAATATGCTGGGCCACCATGCAAGTGAGTTTCCCATTGTCAATTCCTTGGAGGATTTGGGGAACTATAACACTTTTTGTGGCATAGGTCGGAAATTTATTGGATGGGTATTTCCTCTTCCATTCCTTTTTAAGGAATTCGTTTGTCGCTACCAATGCGGCCGACCCGGGTGTCCCTACTCCATTATAATATTTGATCGTTTTTTTCTTATTGTTTATTACTATTAAGGACCAGTGAAACCCGGTCACCTCAATTGGTAGGAAAAGTACTTCTTTTTTGAAAATGTATTCCTCACCCATCCAATTTACCATTTCCTGGTTATATTCCCCTTTTAAAATGGGAATTGACAACGCTTGCAAGTTGACCGCAGATTTGGCTCCGGACAGATTCTTAAAAAAATGGTGCATTTGGGTTTTGTTCAAATAATTTGACATTTTTTATTATAGATTGATTTCTGTAAAAATAAAATAGATGTGTATACATTTCAGTACAGTTGAAGTTTCTTAAAATTTCTTATGACAGTGGGAATACAATTTTTACTTTACTCTTTCGTCTTCACTATCGTAGTAATGTTTTAGACGATTATTATGAATTGTAACGTTTTTCTTTTTAATAAGAACCACGCTGTTTGTTGGGTTAGTTATCTTTACTATTGTATAAGGACCTTTCCATATTTCAGACAATTTATGTTGTCTGTTTTCATTTTTTATCAGTACCTTATTTCCAACATGGAATGTTTTGACTTTTACGCCTTGATCATAGTAGTTTTTTGAATTCTTTTTACTATTTATCAAGTTTTTTCTGGCAATGGCATACGTTATTTGGAGTTTATGTCTTAGGGTGAAAAAATAATTTTCGTGATCATAAACTGGTTCTGGTGTTCGTTTTAAATTAGAAGGTATGTCAGACGTAAAACCAAAAAGACAATCCATTGGAGTAAATTTAGTGCCCTCATGAACGCTGTTATTGTAAACGAATGCAGCCGTTCTTAGGTACTGATCCCATGATCTTGGATTTTCGTCACAAATAGTTCGTAAATATTCCACTAAAGGTCTATGAGCTCTTTCAAGTGCACCGTTTGACTGTGGGTGATACGCTGTTGTCTGGAGTTTTTCTATTTTTAAAAGTTTACATACTTGTTTAAATAATTTACTTAGAAAATTAGTTCCCTGATCAGTGACCAATTTCTTTGGTATCCTATACCTCGTTATTATCTGTTCATAGAATATGTGGGCGACTGTTTCTGCCTCTTGATTTGGTAATGGGTAAAAGTCTACGAATTTTGTGAGGTTGTCTTGAAATGTCAGTATATATTTATTTCCAAGATTTGAATCTTGTAGTGGACCTACTAAGTCTAGATATACCTTATCGAATGGTGTTTGGCAAGTATCAGTGATTATCATTGGCATTTTTGTTTCGGGGCTTGATTTCATTTTTTGACATTTTGGGCATCGTTTAATGTATCTTGAAATGTCCCTGAACATCTTAGGCCAGACATACCTCTGTCGAATTCTCTTGTATGTATTTATTACGCCTTGATGTCCACCAAATGGAGAATCATGATAGTCTTTTAGTATAGTCAATATTTCTTCAGGGGTATCTATTGTTTCTTTATTAATTCTAGAATCTGTATTTATGGTAGGTATTCGTTCATCAATACAAGTTTTGTTACAGTCGTTTCTGTTAATGTGTGAGTCTTCATTGTCAGTATCGGAACTATTATTGGTTTTGTCCTCTGCGTCTGTGTTTAGTAAAGCTTTTTGAGCCCTTGTAACTGCTAGACAGATTTTTTCACTTGATTTATCCTCCTGTTCGGATGTAATTGTTGGTATTCTACTGAGTGCGTCAGCGTTAACGTTTGTTTTTCCCGCTTTGTATTTTAAAGTGCAGTCATATTCAGATAATTTGTGGTGGAATCTAATAAGTCTAGATGTCGGATCCTTAACCCTAAAATTACCAGTTAGTGGTTCGTGGTCCGTATAAACTGTGAATTTTCTACCTAAAAGATAACATCTATAATTTTTTGTAGCCCAAACTACAGCAAGCATTTCTCGTTCTATAGTGGAATAATTTCGTTCTGCCTTATTTAAAGATCGGCTAGCATATGCAATTGGTTTATCTTTACCGACTTTTCCTTGTGAAAGTATTGCTCCTATTGCTTCGTCGCTAGCATCAGTGGTTAAGATGAAATCTTTTTCGAAATCGGGGTAAATTAACACAGGGGGAGATATCAATAAGTCTTTTAGTCTTTGAAAAGCTTCTTGGCAATTTTCTGTCCAGTTAAATTTAACGTCTTTGCGAGTTAAATTTGATAATGGTCGAGCTATTTTTGAAAATTCAGGAATAAATTTTCTGTAATAATTGGCTAGACCAAGAAAAGATTGCGTTTGTTTAACTGTTCGAGGTACGGGAAAATTTTGGACGCAACTTGTTTTACTAGGATCAGGACATGCTCCTTCAGAAGAACATTTATGTCCAAGATATATTACTTCCCGTCGGAGAAATTGGCATTTTTCAACATTTAACTTCAGATTGTGTTCGCGCAACCTGTCAAAAACTAATCGTAACTTATTATTATGGTCGTCTATATTTTTCCCATATATTACTATATCGTCAAGATATACAAAACATTCAAGGCCTTGTAACCCTGTCAAAATATAGTTCATCAGACGTTGAAAAGTTGCGGGAGCACCTTTTAGTCCAAAAGGCATGCGTTTGAACTCATAGTGTCCATATGCGGTGCTAAAAGCTGTCTTGGCTCTATCTTTTGGATCTACCAATACTTGATGATATCCACTAGCTAAATCTAAAGTTGTGAAGTACCTGGCGTGACCAAGTTGGTCGAGGATATCTTCTATGCGGGGTAATGGAAAAGCATCTCCTATCGTACTTTCGTTAAGTTTACGGAAGTCAACAACTACTCTCCATCGCACTTCTCCGTCAGACCCTGCTTTTTTCGGTACTACTAAAAGTGGCGAGTTCCAAGGACTTTTACTCGGTTGAACTATATCATTTTCGAGCATTTCAGCGAGTTGCTCGTTAATGATCCCTCTCTGTTTTTCCGGTAGTCTATACATTTTGGTATTTATTGGGGCCTGATCTTGTTTGATTGGGATATCATGTGTCATTGTATGTGTGTGGGACAAAATATCTCCCGGTAAATGGAATATGTCATTGTACCGTGTACAGAGTTCCGTTATGGCATTTCGTTCTTCCCTGTTTAAAGTATCGTCTTTGTTAAGTTGTGTTTTTATGGTTTCTACCCTCGCATTTCTATACTTTATGTCCGTTGCGGTAAAATAACATGATGCAGTTTTTTGTTTGGTTTTATGCCTAATACTATCATGATCGAGATTTACAATTTCATACTCGTTCAATTTCGCTAAATCTACGCTAATGTGTTTAATTCTAATTGCATTTTGCAGGGTGTTTATTATTGGTACCTTAATTCTAAACTGACCTGTAGGTACTAAACAGTTACCTAGGAATATCCCTTCTTTTATTTGTTTTGAAAGACATATCATTGGTTCTTCACAATTTATAGGAAGTTCTACAATGGTTTTTGTCCTAGAAGGAATTCGTATTCCTTCTTTTAAATCTACGCTTACAGTTTCTGTATTTATTTCGCTTACGTTTTCCAGGGTTTCCAGTTTAAGATTCTGTTTACCTTTCTTAACCTGTGGGGGTGTGCTAGTTAACACAAAAGTATGTATTATTATATATAATAATGTTATTATTGCATTATATATTTTTTGAAAAGACAATCTTGTCATTTGTAGCCTTTGAGGTTCTACTAATTGATTTAGTTTAACTATTTGTTCTATAGTTTTTTCTGTTTGTTGATTAAAAACAACTTTTTTATTTTGTGAGTCTGCCGGGAGCAGCACTAATTGTTTTATATCTGTGTGTGCAGTACATAAATTGTGACGCTGATGGTCGTTTTTAATAATATTTTCGTATATATTTTCTGATATGTTATCTAATATTTTTTCTGATATATTTTTTGATTTATTTTCTGGTTTATTTTTCGATATATTTTCTTGTATATTTTCTATTTTATTTTCTGATATATTTATTTTTCTTAGGTTTTTAAATTCTTCTTCTAACTTTTCGAAGTTTTTACCATTTTGTGAAGACGTTCTATTCCTTTTTCTTTGTCTGGGGTCATGTTTTCCTTGCTTATCAGTGCCACGTCGCATTGATAATTTATGTAGTTTAACATTTCCATCAGTCACAATATTGCTTCGCCCGTTGTCTCCCTGTTCCACTTTGCGAGGCGGATCTTGGGACCTGGGTATTTTGATAGCGTCAATTGTGTTCAAAGAATCTAAATTTTTTGAAAAACTCTCAGAGTTATTGTCTAGGCCAGTCGCATTGTCGGACTGCAAAATACATTTGTCTTCAAGTGAACAACTCTCAGAATCATTGTCTAGGCCAGTCGCGTTTTCGCGCTGCAAAATACATTCATCTTTAAGTGAAAAACCTTCCGAGTCATTGTCTAGGCCAGTCGCATTGTCGCGCTGCAAAATACAATTATCTTCAAGTGAATTCTTTTCATAATTTAGTATGGTTTTTATCGAACTATCTTCCACCTTTTGCGAATGGTCTTGGTGTATGGGTTCATGTGTTTCGTACGAGTTACTCCTCGTAAAACAACTTCCATTATGCGAAATGGTAAGCCCATTCATCTTAGTTACATCGGTTTCTAGCAGTGGGACGCTGTATACCTCATCTAACTGTAAACCTGTGATACTTTCGCGTAATTTCGAAAACGTTAATAATTTATTGGGGCCATCTACATTACAGTATTTTCCCAGAAAATTATACCCTAAAATTCCATCGCCTGGGATGGCTAGGTCATCTTCTATAACTTGAAATTCACATTTGGGTAGTGTGGGTATATCAATTGTTCCTATGCATTCTCCTAATGTAAATCCGGAACCACATGGTGTGTTAATGGTCAACTTCTTTTTAGTATTCAAAAATTTTCTATTTCCTAACGCTCCTATTTTAAGGAGGCTAACTTCTGAGCCAGTGTCTACCAGTAAACGTGTTGTTCTGGTTTTTCCGACTCCTATTCCAATTTCTATGGAAGGTAATTTTATTATTTTGTTTAAAAATATTTTTTCTGAATTCTGTACAGGATCAAGTTTTCGCGGTACTTGGTGCTTAAAATTATTATTTTGCCCTAAATTTTTCTTAATACTATTTAGAGTCGCACCGGGGAGCTTTCGGTCGACTATTGGGAGTTTCCCGACTGGGTTCTCTCCCATTTGTTCTTGAAAGAACAGTTGTTCATGGTGTGGTTATATCTTCCGCACCATTCACATACCGTTTCTCTTCTCTCGTTGTTATTACCGGTTCGGTTTTGAGAGTTTTTTGTGTCATCCCTAAATGGGTTTGATCTATTATTATTATCTTGAGTGTTTCTTTGTTGATTATTGTTATTATTTTGTTGCTGCCCCCTGTAATTGTTCTGGCTACGGTTATTGAAGCTTTTGTAGCAGGTTGCTGCTTCATGCCCGTACTTTCCACATATTTGACACATTGGGGTGTTTTGTCTTTTTAAACATTCACTGTAGGTGTGGCCTTTTATGCTACAGAAACTACAGATTATATTTGCCTTACCATATTCTGTGTGTTCATTTTGGTTTATGGGAGTATTACGTGATACATTGTAAATAAAACCTTCCGCTTGAGTAGTGTTGCATGAAGCTTGAGAAAGTGGCATTGACTCTACTCTCTGAACATGTTTTTCCATGCTTAATGCTGTTCTTACAAGATCCTCAAAACTTTGTGTTCCGAGGGTAAACAAATATTGACCTAACTGCTTGTTTGCAATTCCTGATGCAAGAGCTGATTTCGCGAAATCTGATAATTGAGTTTTGACAATGTCAGCCTTGTGGCCATATTTGATCTCTGCTGCCTCACGGCATTGAGTTAGAGAATGACGAATTCTGCTAATGAATATGTTTAAAGTTTCGAACTGACTTTGCCGACTAGTGATTAAAGAATTAACTAGATCATTATAGTCCTCAATTGGTAAATAAGCCCGATTTAAAGTGGTTTCGAAATCTTTGAAATTTTCTGGTTTTGCAGTTTCAATCAGGTCAAGCGCATCCTCTCGTAATTTAGTATAAAGGATTTGTATAAATAGTTTTTCATCCTCAGCAGGAATATGGTTTACGATTGGTCGGATACATGTAAGAAATGTCTGGAGTTTTTGAGCTATTTTAGGGTCAGTACCTCCTGAAAATTCAGGAATGCCCTGTGATAGTTTCAGAAGTTTCTCAAACCCGAAAGACATTTTAAAAAGTTTCTTTGTTGATGAAATTGGTTTAGAGACAGATAATTTTGTTGGCGTGTCTGCGTTTAATAACTCCAATGAGAGTGGAAGTAGCAAAGGTTTATTTTTTGAGGGAGTATTTACTCTCTCTCTCAATTTTTTAAATTCACCTTTTAAAAATTTTATTTGTCCGAGGTAAACCGATTCTTGATTTTTTAGTTTGTTTATTTCAAGAATTAATTCGTCTTCCTTTTCTTTTAACAAACAAAGCTCTTTTGGGGCTTGTTGTTCTTTGGTGGTCAGGGTTTTTATTTGTTTTTCTAACTCTGTAATGGTTTTTTCAGCCTGGAGGTTTGTTTGTTCTGCCTCTCTTTGGTTTGAAATCAACTTTGCTTTAACTCCGTGTTGATTTTTTATTTCCTTTTTCAATTCTTCAATTTTTTCTTCTTGAATTACCTGCTGTTTTCTAATATTCTCAATATATATAGTCAGAATGGCATCTGTCGTTTCCAAACTTGTAAATTGTCCCCATTGAATGCTAAATTGGTCAAACTTCAATAAATAAACTTCTCTTCCTACTAGTGATTTTAATTCACTTAGTAAGGTTTGATTAAAATTTTTAATCTCCTGAAGTTGACCCTTATTTTCGCTTTTCAACTGCTGAATTTCATCGAGCAGTTCCTGGATATTACTATTTGTATCAAACTTAGGAGCCATAAACTATATATATATATATCAAGAAATGAATCGTAGTTGAAACCAAAAAGTAAGAATTCAAAAAAAAAATAAATTGAAAAAGAAAAACTGAGTCGCAGTTGAACCAAAAAAATTAAACAGAATGATTTGAAAAAGAAAAACAAGTTTTCCTTATCACCAGAAAAAAAAAGAAAAAGGGAATAGAATATTCATGTATCCAAAACAGTAGTAGAAATTAATCGCCTTTAGTTTTTTTTTTTTTTTTAATCTTTTTTTTTTTTTTTATTTTTTAATTTTAGTAGGTCGGAAAAAAAGAAATCCGGCCCACTATTTTTTGGAAGGGTTCGTGGATGGTGCGCTGAAGCTGGAGGGTGCTTCAGTTTTTTAAAGGCTTGTTTTACTCCAAAAATGCCACACCATCCTACCGGCTGCGCCAATGTTGTATAATTCTTTTTTCAACCCGTGAGGGCTCAAAAGAACTATACATTTCTCCCGTAATAGGGCTATATGTTTAGATCAGTTGATCTAAACCAAAAACCTAAGTCTTTGTCCCGTAATGGGAAATGATTGGATCTTAGATCCAATCGAACTTTTTCGGTTCTTATGTTCCCTAATGTTCCAACATTTTAGTGGCTGTTGGGGCCAGTAAATTTTAGAGGCATCGAGGCCTACTTAAGCTAAAAAGGGATAGAAATATATTTTTTGGTTAATATACTCACGAAGGAATTTGCAATTCACCTTGAATGGTTTTTCTACTTGAGTCCAAAGAATGAAGACAGCGTTCGTGTTAACTTTCAGTTGTATTTGACAATTTTCTTTATTTTCATATAACTATTTATACTAAAATCTTAACCTACTTTACAACAACAAATAATCTTAAAGCTGTGCTATGATTATTTTGTAATTCTTGACCTATATTAAATTAAAAGGAATTACTCAATTACAATTCAGTTTTTAATAGTCATACAAGTTTAATATTGCATACCTTGCAATTTGGATATTTCTTTTACCTACATTCCATTTATTATTATTGCATATTGCAATAATATTCATTAGTTTACTCGCCCCATACATCGCGCTCCATTGTCCATTGACATCATTTGCTTCTTCAGCACTTTTCAGCTATGCATTAAATTGTGACGATCCAGTATGCATTGTAACTGGATCGTCGACCTGGCGTCGCTTCAGCTTATTATGAAGCTGAATCATTGCTCAGGTGTTTACAACATTAATTTGTTGGCCCAATTGATGACCTTGAATTGCAATGCATTTTGTTGTGAAGGGTTATGGTTGGTTATGGTTTTGTGAGATACTATGGATTAGTATCTCACACAACATCTTCAATCAGTTAAATTGTTTTATGGGATGAAAACAAACAATACGTAAATTGTGTCCTTGTTGCATTGAAATTCTGCAGGACACAATGCAAGTATTTGTTTGACAGTTTGGGGTGATGTTTCATTTTTTAAAATAAAATAAATTCTGATAAAAGATAAATTGGGGTTTTATTTCATTTTTACCAAAAAAAAGTCAAAACAAGTTGGGGCGTTGTTTCATTTATTTTTGGGGCATTTTTTCATTTTGTTAGGGCCTTATTTCACTGGGGCATAATTTCGTTATGAAATATTACCCCAATTTGGGGCCTTATTTCATTTTTTCTTTTGGGGCCTTATTTCCTAGGGCCTAATTTCGCGGAGCCTAATGTGTAAGTAAGAATTAATACGAACATTTTACAGTTTCGAAGTTTGGTAAAATAAACAATTTAATATGGAAACCAATATTCAAAAGAGTCCATAATAATATCGAAAGTAAAAGGGTGTGTTTTTTTTTATTTTAGACCTGAATAAGTGGAGTTGCCAGTTACAAACCCAGAATTTTTTTCTAAAGTAAATTAAAGCACTTAGAGCTGTAAAAAGCATTAAATTTTACTATTCACTTAAGTGACATAGGCGGTTATTGCTTGTGTCCACAGATGATCCACAGATGGCTTAAAATTAAATTGTAACAACATGTACCTTTTTAAATTAAACAAAAAGTCATTAAAATCCGTTGCCAGTTCAGCCAGTTAAAAAGTGAGAAACTGAATTTTTCTTCAGGTATTAGTATTTGTAAGCATTTCGTTGGTCGTCTATACAAAAGTCAAGAAAATGTCTAACTAAATTATTAAATTCAACGAAATCTTCTTATTTTTTTGGGATTTAAAATCCAAAAACCCTTCAAAAATATTGCTGCCTTCTTTGATTCTCACCACAAAATCCTATAAACCATACACTAAATGGGAGAGAATACGAAAAAATATTACAATAATATTAAAGCGAGTCTTCTTTTCGTTGTCGCTATAGAATGCTTCCTTTTTACTTTTTTTTTTATTTTTTATTTTTTTAAATAAAAATTCATCCTTAAAATGTAAATCTTTTTGAAGGAACAAATCCCGCGGACCTGGAACTACTCTTTGATCACATTTTAATGATGATGACCATTATTGTTGCGCATTCGATTTTGTGGGTTTCCTTTTCAATTTTTCTTGCTCCTTCACTCCACACCACCTCGCACCACAATCGATGGGTTCCTGTGTCGCGCATATAGAAAAGATCGACGCAAAACAACACAAGTCTCAAAGACAGGCGCAGCGCACATTAAGATGATGAAGTAGAGAATAATACCGGTCCTCTAAAGAAGCTTGTATATTTGTTAGTTTGATGGTGGTGCCGCAATCGAAGGAACGGGAACCGGAAAGTCTTGATGGTTTGTAAGTTGTTGGTGCACCCCAACGCAAACCGAACCAAACCAAACCAAGCTTGAGTCTGAGCCTGAGCCTTGAGTTGTTGTTCGAATTTGTTCGTTCGTCATCAATGGCAATGGGCCTTGTGGTCATTAGGGGCTATTGGTGGAGTGCGAGCCATGAGCGGAGGGTGAGAGTCTTGTAGCGTGGTATAGTTGAGCGCCATCTCGTTTAATCTACCTTTCGAGGCGTGGCTACAGTATTTTATAGGCTGTGATCAAAGGATGCCGCCACTTTGTAGAACACCGACACTTTGTTAAAAATGTTACTCATATAAAGTTCTCGTTTGTTGTATTTTTTTTTTTTACATTTAAGTGAAAGAAAACAAAATAAGGAGTTAATGGTTGAGAGTGTGTGTATGTGAGGTTTTAAATACACTCATGTGTTTGTACGCAATGTGATGAAAATGCGTGTATGTGGATCGATTTTTTATAGGTTATAGGCAAGTTAATGGTGAAGCTTATTTGGAAATGAGCTTAAATCTGGTTTCACTAGGTATCTTTCCTTTTCTGAACGGTAATATAAACTTTCAAATAGCCTATAGCTTCACTTTTCGTCAAAGTTTTAGTTCTATAATTCAACGTCAAGCTTAAAAGAAGTGGTTAACGAATTCCACCTTGCGGGATGTCTGCTAATAGATCTTCTTTCAGACAAATGCGACTCACTTTTTGATTTTTTGAAGGTAATTTGTCTTATAGGTAGTAGTAGTCTTATAAGTAGTAGATCACTCAATTGATGTTGCTGTGCGATAATCTAGCATCTGCTAATTCTTGGAATTTAGCCAAAAGATACACTTTATGTGAAAGAAAACACTCTATATAGTTCGAGTGCACAATACATTTTTTTTCTAGATACAAAATAGGTTTAGGTCCAGAAAATGACCTCCTACGTACCTACCTGAATATGGAATAGCGAGTACTGCCTGTCTTTGTTTGAAATTGTTTGTTTTATGAATGAAATACACCAACCCTGTAATAGCTGCATGCATTCTACGAAAAACAATACAGCAAACATGGTTAATGGCTTGGAAATCTGAACCATTATTTTTGATCATTTTTATTTTAGTGTGTAGTTTGATTTAGTATTTTTTCTCAGTGTATTTAATTTATCCATAATAAAAACAACATTCTTCATTCACACTGATCTTGATGGCTTAAGGTTGACATGTCTTTA
The DNA here is from genome assembly GCA_948107695.1 of Meliscaeva auricollis. Taxonomy (NCBI): domain Eukaryota; kingdom Metazoa; phylum Arthropoda; class Insecta; order Diptera; family Syrphidae; genus Meliscaeva; species Meliscaeva auricollis. The sequence goes on along the minus strand of OX403616.1, from coordinate 110,721,769 downwards.
TCGAAATATTTTTAATAGTCTTATTTTCATAAGACTTGTATGTTAATAACCGCAATTATTATTATTTTTGTCCACATATCACTTGAGATTTCACAACATAAAACCTTCAATGATGTTTAATTCACTATAAATTAACTTAATGCAACACTTTAAATCGATTAACTACTAACCGTTTATTGATTAAAATACCCATTTATTGCCAAAAACATTTTAAAATGCCATAAATAATAACATCGCTTGTGGCTGTGGTGCGTTGCTTGGGTTGTCCTTTCGTTCTTCGTTTTTTTTTTATTATCGACCAGCAATTTTCGCTCATTAATATGCGTAACACATCCGAGGGCAAATGCATAACATAACACATAAACGAGCCAGAGTTGCCATAAATCTTTATTTTGAAAACTAAATATAAAATATTAAGTTTTTGGAAGTTTTCGAAACGATAGTTGTTTAAGGCTTTTAACTTACTTTCACAGTTTATTTATTTATTCAAATCTACGATATTTCATCCACAGATTTTGCTTAGATTTAATATAAAATTTTAATGTACATTATGAATTATAAGTTAAATTAAACAAAACATAAATATAATTATGTAATTAAAAAAAAATTCTTATAAGTGGTTTGGGATCATATTTAAAAGAATGGTTTTAAATTGATATCTAGGCATAAACAAATCAAGATCTTCATAATACATATTAAATAATCTACAACAGTGAGAAATTGGTTCCCGCTGTCCATAATAAGTAGAATGAGGTATTTCAAAAATAAACTGCCTTATCCTTAGTGGTCTAGATGGTGCGTAGATATTTATGAATGAAATTAGATCCTCACAATCTATATCACAACAAAGTATATCACGGATGAAAACAACACTATACATTCTACGCCGCGACTCAAGAGTTTGCATTCCGAGTAACAAGCATCTACTTTGATAATTCAAATGAGTTTGTCCAGACAACTGAAATGTTCTCAAAGAATATCTCAAAAAGTTTTTCTGAATTTTTTCAATCCTATCTGATAATTTTTTTGAAGTTGGGTTCCAGATAACACAATTATATTCCAAAATTGGACGAACAATAGAACAATATATAGCTTTAAGTGTATATGGATCTTTGAAATCCGACGAATTTCGTTTGAGAAAGCCAAGCATAGAGTTTGCTTTTGACACGATGTAAGTAACATGAGATTCAAAAGTAAGCTTTTCATCGAAAATAACACCCAAGTCTTTTGATTCATTGACCCTTCATAAGGAACTTCCATTAATATTATAATCTAAAATTATGGGGCTAAGTTTCCTAGAAAACGTCATAACTGAACACTTAGAAAAGTTGAGCATTAGATCATTAAGTTTACACCAACGCTCAAACGAATATAAATCATGCTGAAATTCGAGACAATCATTCAAAGTGTCAATGACTTTAAATAACTTGATATCGTCTGCAAACATTAACATTTCGGATACCGACAACACAGATGGGGCATCATTTATAAAAAGATCGAACAATGGCGGGCCAAGATGACTGCCTTCTAGAACACCAGAGTGCACAATTATAGAATAAGAAACCAAGTCACCTATTTTCACTATCTGCTTCCTACCCCTGAGATAAGACATAAACCATTTAAGTAAAGTTCCATCAAAACCATAAGCTTTTAACTTTTTAATTAAAATTTGGTGATTGACTCTACTAAATGCTTTTACAAAATCCGTGTAAACCACATCCATTTGGCTATGTTTTTCTAATGCATTAAAACATTTTTTGGAAAAACAAGCTAAGTTTGTGGAAGTAGAACGGCCACTAAAAAATCCATGTTGGGAGATAGAAATGTGATTTTTTATTACGCTGTATAGTTTAGTTTTTACAATTTTATCCAGTAACTTAGGAATAACTGCTAATTTACTTATAGGACGATAGTTTAATATTTTTCTTTTATCACCCGACTTAAAAATCGGGTTTACAGTTGATACTTTCCAATCGTCTAAAAAAATGCCACAAGAAAGAGATTGATTAAATATAAATTCAAGAGGAACACTCAAAGCTTCACAACAATGACTTAACACATTTGGAAAAACGCCATGACAATCAGGAGAAGTCAATGGGTCTAACTCACGAAGTGCAGATACAACGTCGTTTCTATCGAGGAACAAATTACAGCAGTCGGTCATTGGTAATAATGCACTCGCATCATAGTTACTACCAACAACTAGATCGGAAGAATTATAAATATTTTGGAAATTATCTGCAAACCAATCAACAATTGTTTTAGGATCACTAGAAGAAATGGATTTTCTTTTTAAGTTGATAAATTTCCAGAAGTTTTTGGGATTATGTTTAAGATTTATTTCAGTTGTCTGTACATAGCTCGCATAACAAAATTTAGACAGAAAAACATATTCTTTTCGAAGGCGAGAATACAAGTTGAGATCAGTGTCACTTTTAGAAAGTTGGAATTTCTTAAAAATTTTGCTTTTAGCATTCTTTAACTTGCGCAACCTAGCATTCGACCACGGAGGATGAGAGTTTAATCTAGACAATGATCTTGGAACAGAGGAAAGCAATTCTCTTTTAAAAATATTTAAAAACATATCAAAATTATTTTTTAAACTGCAATCAGAAATCATTTGCCAATCTAAATTGAGAAATTTTTCATTCAAATTATTTAAGTTCAGTGTATTAAATTTATATATACATTTATCAATAATGTTAAAGGATTTATAGTTTTTAAAACAAATATTTTTGATTAAAATTGACAAGGCGACATGGTGAACAGAACTTGAAAATAAGGGAATGCACTCGGTTACTTTAGATTCAATTTCATCACTAATAAAGACCAAATCAAGCATTCTATGTAAAGAGTTGTGAACAAAGCACATTTGATTTAAATTTAAAGCTAGAAGAGAATCAATAAGTTCAAATTCTTTTTCAGATGAAAGAACCAAGGGCAAAACCTTACTTTCATTTTCCATCCACTGTACATCCCCTAAATTGAAATCACCAACCACGCAAATTGAATAATTACTTTCAGATAAATTAGATACAACATTTTCAATATTTTTAATATGAGATGAATAAATAGAAATAGAAGAATTAGGTGGAATGTAGCTTAAAAAAATTAACAATTTACTCTCATAATTGACTTCAATACAAATACATATTTGTTCCACATTCTCATCTGTTACTGATAAATTACTAAGATCTAATAAATATGAAAGCATTGGCTGCCGAACTGCAAGAAGTACACCTCCCCCTCGTTTGTTTCCAACCTCATGACGATCACGGCGAAATAAGGAAAATTCGGACGTATTCAATAATTCTTCATTTCTAATGTCATTATACAGCCAAGTTTCCACAAACGCAAAAATGTCATATTCGGACGAGTCAACAAGAGCAGAAAAATTGTTGAGTTTACCTCTTATCCCGCCCATGTTTTGGTAATATATTGAAATTTCTTTTTTTACATCAATATATTGACTTCCTGCCCCTGATTTAATTCCCTCGATTGCGGAACTTTCACAACTTCCTCGTTTTTTGTATTGTCTCTTGGCACAAACTCCCTCACAATAGTATTCTTAGGCCAATTTGATCCAATCAATGCTAATTTGTAGTAATTGGTTGGAATTCCAACTTTAAAATTTATGTATTTTAAGTTTGTAGCATCTTTTTTCACAAGTTTAAAGCATTTGACGTTGGATACATCGACATCAAATTTCTTGGCAACATAAGTTGACAAACTTAACTCCGAAGTAGACGGATCAAATTTGGAAACATGAAACCACTTGTGCGACACAACAACATCAATACCTTCAGCAACATCTTCTCCACAAACATGTACTTTACGCATTTTCTTTTGGTTTTGTTTTCGTTCACCAACTATAACCCAATCGTTCCTTGGTTGAGAATTATTCTCATTAGAATGTAAACCAATTTCTTTCCCTTCCGTTGTCAGTTGTTTTGCCCCCTCAACTACAGCAGCTTTATCACTATGAGCCGAACAAATACCATCTCCTCCCGCAGCTTCAACCCTCTTATCAGTTTTCTCAGCATCGAGAGCATTTACTTTTGGAGCAACAACAACATCAAGCAATTTTTTTACATCTTCATGAAGCGCATCAACACCGCTCATTTTTTCCGTAAGCACATCAACCACAGAAACCAGTTTATTGACCCTCTCAAACAAATTATTTAATGATAATTTAAACTTTGTACATTGGGTGCAGCGAAAAACAATGTTTGAATTTTCATCAAGAATAGAAACCTGAATATTTTCAGGAATACTTGCACATAACTTATGAAACAAGTTGCCACAAAAAAAGCCACAGCTAACACCTTCATCATTAATAGAGTTTTTGCAAGCAAAGCACTTTTTAATTTTGTTAATATTTGCCATTTTACAAGAAAAATCAAAAAGCACAACCGCACACTGTAAGCTTTCAATGAGAATGTTTATATATATGTTGTTGTAGCTCAACTTTTGAGCATTCTAAAGGGACTTGTAACCCTTTGATTATAATCAAAACATCAGCTCACACCCTTAGCTTTGTGTGCTCTCAAAGAAGCCACGATTATCTCTAAATTTTCAAATCATCATGATAAGGCCAATCTGCCGAAATATTTCATTTTGGCCAAAGGAATACACACGCAAAAGTCCATTGACAGATCGTGGCGCATCAAAAGTTATTTAGGGTCTCACATAATTTTCTAACAGTAAATGCTATTAAAAAATATTTCAGATCTTGAAGATCATGATTTGATTCCAGCAAGCAAAATGCATCCTACATCTAAAAGCGTAGAAAAATCGTCAAGCAAACGAAAAAGACGTTTGGTCAATTTTTTTCATTTGCCGCATACGATTTGTTCTCTCAGTGTGATCACTCAGAAAATATCGCTAATCCAAAAAACGAATTATGATAAAAATTTCGGTTTTTCACGAAAAATTATAGATATCTAATTATTATGGTCAACAAAACAAACTAGACACTTTTGGCCCTATGAACTTCAATTACAAAATATTGCTATTTCAAGAAGATGAATTGTTGGAAAATTGCGATTTTTGCATACTCCTCTTAAACGTTAAATTGAATCAAAAAGTTGTTCACACAATTTTTGAGTTATGAGGCCCTTGACATTTTTTTTCTCATAGCTTTCATAATTATAATAGATACAATTATTTCAAAAATTTGTCAAAAGCCAAAAAACTGTTTTTTTGCTCTCTGCGGAGTTTGGCGATTATTGGGTGCACTGTGTCACTTTCACGTCACAAGAATTAAGAAAGTTGTGGACTCTGATGGGAATATACACTATCCAGTGTTTTATAGAGATCAGTGGCGGACAGAAGTTCGAATTGTATGGAGAAAGGTCATTGACATTCTTAAAATTACCTTGCAAGGGTTGCCATATGCGTTAAAGTTAAATTTTTAGGTTTTTTTCAAATACCCGCGTATGATATCAAAGAATTTTAATTAAAAATGTTGATGTTGATGATGGCTAAATTCTAAATTCACATTTATTTACCTTACTCGAATTTCAAATTTCTGAAAATCCAGAATAAGCCAAATTTTGTTAAGGACCGAAGGCCGTTAAAGGAGCTATATTTAATCAATAATTTTACAATTAAACAGTGCTAAGTCTTCTACTTGGCTGATTTATTAATTTATTTCCGTAATAGATAGAATTTGTGTTATAAAACCTTCATTTAATATCCAAATTTTGAAAGAATTTGTGTTATAAAACCTTCATTTAATATCTAAATTTTGAAATTAAATTTTGAACAAAATATTATTTTTATCAAAAGAGGGAACAGCAAATTATTATCATAAGCTGTGTTTTATTGGTAGATGGGCAGAAAGCACAATCGAATGCTAATAAAACGATTTTACTCGTTCGAACATTCAATTTTTGAATGTTGGTACCATGTTCATGTTTTTTAATGCACTTTATCGAATGTCATTTTCGTTTTGCAGCTTGGAGTGATCTCGTTTTCTTTTCTTTCTTTTTTTAATAAAATACGAAGAAGCAAATATTTTTTTTTATTCTGCGCGATGGTAAAGATATGATTTAACTTCAAAATTAAACTAATTTTAGAGTAATTTTCGTTCTTTAAAAGCACGCATGCTTCCCACGTGAAACTGCCAAGCTTCAAACAAAAAAATATTTTTTTCAATACGACTCTGCGCCCTCTTCTTTTCAATATTTCAAAGCTCTATAGCCGCATCGCCATCTTAATTTTGACTGCCTTATTTTTCGGTGGCATTCGTTTTGTTTTTGTTTTCCATGGAAAGTTTTACCGCGCCCAACAATTAATAAAACACAACTACATATATTTAGATGAAAATATAATAATCTGTTTACTTTTAATGTATCATCTTTGCCACGACCACATTTTAGGGGCATTTTTGACTTAATCAATGTTTTTTTGTACGTCTATTTAAGAAAATCAAGTTTGTTGTCATACAATTTAATCCAAAAAACATCAAAAGAACAAAAATTTAAATAAACCCTACAAAATAGGCGCTTTCCACAAAGGGAGATCTTTGAGGGCTCTGAGATTTTGCAAGTGGGACAAAAAATCACAGCTCTTGGTTTCCTGTATTTTGCAGAGATCTCTGAGACGAACAATTTTTGAAATCAAATCCTCAGAGATATTTGATAGTTGAAATTTTGACCTACAAACAATTTTATGACATTTGACCAATCAGTACCTCTCAACTGATCTTCTAAAAATTAACTTAAATTATATTTGTATGACATTCGTTTCTTTTGTTAAGTAAAACAATTAATTTAGTTTGAATATTAAAACTATACCTTAAAGAATTACAGCCAGCATTTTTTTTGATCAACAAAACACACTGACTTATCTTCTAAAAAAAAAAAAAAAACAAATCCAAAGTTAAAAACCGAATCAGTTAAATGGATATTCAGACTTTATGGGACCTTTCCTTTTATTTTTTGTTGGTTGTTAATAATTTAATACCCCATCGCGTTGTCCAGAAGCTGCAAAGTATAATCAAAAACTAATTTTAATCCTGCTCCTCTAATACCATCCGGTCAAAATGTTCCTTCGTCCATCCATTTGGTTAAGCTCTCAAAAACATCCCCGTCATTATAATATGTAGTTACAGTAGGGCAGATTTCGGAAAAATTTGAAAAAAAAAAATTCTAAGGAACACCATAATTTTCTTAAAAAAAAAAATTGGAATGCACGTTTTATTTGCTAAGAGAATTAAGAATTAAAACAATGCATGCCATTTTTGATCACTGTTGAAAAAAAAATGATGTAGGAGAATTGCATAATTTTATACCTTCTCTTTAATACTGAATTGCTATTAAGTCATTTGGTAAAATGTACCCCTCTGCATTTTTAATTGAAAATGGCAGACGAACGGAGTACCAATACAGGAATTGGAACTTTTTCAACTTTTGCTGGACAAAATCATACACTGACTGCACTAATGACTTATAGTCTTAAGAAATTGGATCCTTGCTATACGGAAACAGAAGTGCTAGGCTTTATACCCACTTAAATATTAAGAATATTCTGTCGACAGCTAAATTTTTAATTCACCAAGTCCTATAAGAATCCTATACAACTTTTATAAGACTCCTATAAGAGAAGAACCATCTTCTGATGCAAAGTCTGTGAAGTTTGAACAATGTTATGTTCTTAAGCTGATTTTTTTGTTCGTATTGTGCAATAAAAACGGATCATTACAAATTTCGGACATCACTATGTGTGCTTTTGAAACTGAAACACAGAAATTACATAAGATTTGTTTAAACTTTAAGGTATTTCTATCCCACTGTGCTTCATTTGTTCGGTTGATCACTTAGCTCAGAGGTTGGTCATCACAGCCATATAGCCCACTTGCCTGGACCCAAAATTTCATACATTTAGGTTTTTTTTATTTCATTTTGTTTTGTTTTGAGGAGTCTCGCGCAGTTTACCACTTCAAAGCCCCCAAGCCGAATTTGTGTTATTATTTTGAATATTATGCGATGCCCACATTCTTGTATTTTTTTAAACTTCACCTCCAATAAGTATAATGTGCGCGGCATTCCTTTTTGTTGTGGCTTTTTCGAAGACGAAACAGAAAGTGAAATAAAAACTTAAAAACAAAGACCCCAGCGCGAACAAGATGAATGAGAAATGAGGAATGGGTAGTAGCACCTTCCGAAGCTGTTAGCTCATCTGTGGTCCAAAGCTATCAAAAGTTAATTAGGCTGATGTAAATTTTGTCCGAAGAGAGGAAGAGAGATAGAGAAACTGTAAAAATATCGAAGACTGACTTAATCCGTTTGGGAGAGATCTTGGACGAAAACAAACGTTTGAAGTTGTTGGAGCCCCCAGATAGATCAACTGACCATATATCGCCCTGGGAATTAGTGTCGTGCCGCACTCATCCAGAAGCTAAAACAGTCTATCGGGTATGATTAGAGAGCTGCAGCATTCCTGGTGGGCTCAATCAAATTCCCATTTAGAGTGACCGCAGTGTGATAATTGAGTCTTAAGATGGACTCCCGAACTGCCACACAAAGCAGACCGATAAACTTTTTTACTTGTATGTGAATGGGGATAGACTCTCATCCTAATGAACAGTCATACACATACACACTATAAAGAGACACCGCATCCAGCAGCAGCAGCCGTGTGAATCAGATCCGGCTGAGATTAGATCACAGAATATAGCAAAAAACCTTTTCTAAATTAGTCCTCACCTCACCTTGATCGGAGCAAATTCTATAAGCGATCGCCAGCCATGGCTTATTACCATAATTGATTCCGATCCATTTGATTGAAACTTGGGATTCATTGACGAGCTGATGGTTGTCTTAGCTGATGATGGAAACGGGATAGGTACCTGGACAAAAAGTGACGTTTCTTGTCAGAAGTGATGTTGCTAATGTGCGGATGAAGGTTTCTCAGATATTAAAGAAACTCAAATTAATTACAGTTAATTTATTTTCCTTTTGTACTTTGCCATGTTCTCCCTTTCGGCTTAGTCCAGTTTTATTGTTATCGCTTCTATTTTATTGGATTTTTTTTTTCGTATGGTTTAAAGACTTGGAATCACAGTGGCAACAATCTTTGGATATCTATGATGATTATGAATATTCAAGTGGGTTTGCTTTTTTGTGTGTGTCATCCAAGCCGAATGTTTTCTGTCCAATTCTGATGTTAGGTTAATGATTTTGTTATTTTATGGAGAATTCTGTACTCTGTTGTTGTTGTTGTTTTCGGTTTTGAAATATTTATACAGTTCTATAGAAAAGCGATCTTGTTTGGAAATTAGCAAATATATCGTGGTCTTAATTGAGTTGATTTTGTCTATAGGGTCTAACCACTGAAATGTCAGTGATAAAAGTTTTATTTTTTTATCTGCTTCTATTAACATACCTGTGACGGAGGTTGTTTTGGTTAATGAGGTTTAATAGGTTAGACCAGTTGCTGGATATGCAACAACTATATAACTTGACTTGAGGTGGTACCTACCTAATCTAAATTTCAATTTAATTGGTTTAGTTTTTACGAGCAAAATTATTCTGGCGATTAAATTGAAATCCAATCAACTTGGTTTTATCGGTATTTAAGATTTGGCAATGCTTCTTTGGAGTAGCGATTGATAGGCTATATACCTAGTCAGAGATTCAGACGCTTACACAAGAAGACTGCGCATCCTTTCGACTTTTCACTTGTCTAGCAGAAGGTGAGGCTCAGTTTGAAAGTGCGAAAATAGAATCAAACTTGAGTTTTAATACCAAAATTGAATAAGTAAAATTTAAAGGCTTGCCCCACCCAATCAAAGTGTTGCTCTGTAGCGCAACAGTGCAACATGACACAACATTTAATTTAGATAGCATCAATGAGAGCACCTACACCAAACGCGACAAAGCATTTTCTTTACTCTTTAAGCTCAGGATAAAATGACCGAGCAAAAAGAAAAAGATGGGTTCTTCAACATAAATAAACATTCCCTCAACTGCGACTAGAGACATCTATTTTTATCGATCGGAACTATCATATTTGTGCATAGAAGCTACGGCCATCTACTTGAACATTCTATCAAAAAACAATGCCATCTGCGTTTATTTGAAAGTTTCTGTTTGACGTTTGCCTGCCATTTTGTTTTGTGCATTTATTTGAAAGTTTCTGTTTGACGTTTGCCTGCCATTTTGTTTTGTGTTATAATCATCATTTTGCAAGAATTTACTTTTCTCATGCCAGTTTAGTAGAGAAATATAAATACAAAATAAATACAAAATAAATTAAATACAAATAAAACACTGCTCACGACTCGTGTAGAAAAAAAAGATTTCCATATTTTCCAGTAAATAGTTGTTGCACCGCATCTATTTTCCTTATTTTTTGTTCTGATTGTGCTATTGTGCATCGAGTTGTTCATCTCCAATTTAAAGAAAGAAAAGAATCCTGGATTTTCAGTCTTGTTATGGACTGCATTTAAATGCAAATCATAATCCACTACGTGAAAGCTATTTACAATATCTTTTTGTTTGTTTATTATTGAGAGAAAACGTTAAATTTAACAAAATTACAGGAAACTTTGTACTGCGTATGATGCGCATAAAAACTTAAACTAAAACTAAAACCAGGTTAGGACGAGCAAAACTCAAACGTCAAAACTGTTTAGGTATCTTTTTCACCGCTTGTGTACTTTCGAGGGATAGTATCGCATAGTTCTCGGTAAAATCATCGTGAAGTTGGCTACTAGCAGTCCATATATAATAAGTCAATGTCTATAATAGTTTCGTCAAGAGTTCAATTCCGTTCGTTAAAAATGTTGGTTGAAGCTTTCCCGTCTTTCTGCAAAATGGTGCTGTGGTAGTGCAGTTATTAAGGCCGTGCCTCCATTAGAAATATTTATTTCGGACACTTTGCCAGAAATTTGTGCTGAAATTTATATTTCTTTAAGAATGTGGGAAAATTATACTGTGAAATTTCATTCTACGCCATGATCTCGCCAGAAAATCACTTCTTTAAAATCGATTAAAAATACACAAAAATCTAATCAAAATACTTAAAGGCGCAGATTTTTACTTTTTGTACAGTAATTTTTGTCAACAATTATTTCTCTATTTATTTCTTCTGAGAAGACAAAAAAAAAAATACAGAAATAAATGTCTGGAAATAAAAAAAATATACGGGGACTCCACAAGAAATATTGGCTACATCATGACACATTTCTTGCAATGATTTATTTCAAGTGGAGGCCCTGGGTAAAGATCCGTTTACACTAGTTTTATTAGTTTTGGCTGTTTTACTTGTGCGTTTGTTACCAGTATTTAGCTGTTTATAACATAATTTTTATTCATGATAAACCTGGGCCTTCCGTGCACCCTGATGTATGTCATAAATCTTAAATGTCCAACACTTTGCTAACAATGCTCGTTGGTACAATTGATTGCATTCCACACACAATACGTCTTTAATGCATCAACCCTTTATAATTAATGCAACTCCACGGACTTATCCAACTGAGAATTGTTATACTCGTATATGTCATACAAGTGTCCAAACACAGTAGCCCAACTCTTTTCTGATCTCAAGATGATAGCACACGCAGAGTAATTTCTCTTCGCATTCATTATACATCAGCAACCAGCACAGCATTGCATTCCACAAATCGCATGTTAAGTCAGAGCCTCGTTCGTTCATTTGATATCCACACACAGACAAGCCATCACACACCTCTCTATGATTAGATCCGCTGACGACAATATTACATATAATTTCCATTTCCGTATCCTTAAAGCCATTTTAATTTTTCTTATATGGCACTGGCACTTTCATTTCTGCAATTCAAATGCTAGCATTATTGTGGATCCATTGTGAATTGATGTGTTCAGAGGTACCTATTATGAGGAACCCGCGACGACGCGACGCGGTCAGTCGTCCATTTATCTTTTCAAAACCAGGATAACCAACGATGCATGACCGCATCATACCTCAAGTCACCACATCTCCTTCCCCACGTCCGCCGTCATCCGTTCGTCGTAGAGGTGTCGCACAAAAGACACAAAAGATTCGAAAAATGGCGTACTTTATATTGTATGTCGTGCCTCGGGCAAATTTGTTTTTAATTAATTAATTAATAAATTCAACAACTCATTGTTTGTTGCTTGGTTTGGTCTTTGGTGTGTAGAAAAGGTGACGCGTTGCGTGAGCGGCATTGCCTTTTATATTCTTCATTTGTTTAGGGGAGACTAGGAGACATTTGTAATTTGGGGCAATTTGTTACGTTTGTTCATAGAATTCATTGCCGTTTCATCTACTTTTGTCTATTATCGGCCATCTTGGATTGATATTTTGTTGTTTGTTTTACGAAAACCTAAGTTATAGAGTGGTTGAGACCCAGAAGTCTAATAAATATAAAGGCAATAGTTTACCCAAATAAAAAAAAAAAACTTATCCCAGTCTCTCCTATGATTTTGAATAAAGTAGAAAACTGATGATGGTTCGACTTGGAGGCTTGTTAAAGACCAAACAATGTACGGCAACCCTGGCGGCAACGTCAAGAGTCAAGTGTGTGTCTAATTGGGCACCGAGGCACGTATTATTTTCTAATTACGTTCGTAATCCATCAAGTTTCACTCCAGTTTGATGGGGGTTGATAGGTGGGCTGGTTCCCGGTATCCGCATACATTTATTAATTCTTACCAACTTACTGAGTTTATATACAATGGAGCACCCACCCATATATACATTATACAATATGTATATACCTTTTTACATGAATATAGGCTCATTCAAAGCTATATTTATTATATCAAGCTATTCTAGGTACACATGCATATCTTTAGTTTTGTTCATAATCTTGAAAAGTTAATTAGAACATGAACCTGATAGTAAGAGGCATGTTTATTATATTTTATAATGCGGAGGTGAAAATATTATATTAGAGTAGATGTATTCGTGAATTATTCAATTTTAATTGAGATTTAGTGCTTTATACTAGGTATATCAAATGGACACAATACATCGCATCACATTGCTGAGGAAGGCTCGTGTTTTATGCAAACAATTGCGTGGGTAATTAAAGAGTAAATTTATTAGAATAAGATGTTAACTAAGTTTGGGTGTGATTAGAGAATTGTGTAGTTATAAGGAACGTTTTCAACGCCAAAGAGAATTTTTTGTTTTTTTTTTAGGTATCACGAAAGTATGAGTAATTAATTTATTCGTCGTGTTTGAATTAATTAGTTTTGTTTATCAATTACACATAATTCCATGATCTATGAGACCTGGAAATGTATTAATAAATTAAATCTGATAAGCGAAGAGAAGTTCAATTATTTTTGCGTTTTTCATTATTTTACCAGAAAACTGGTAGTTCTTAAAAGTAATAAGTTTTAAATTTTTGTGCAGTCAAACAGTGTTTTAGGTAATTTGCCAGGGTAAAACTGAAAGATTTTTATAAGAAATTGTGTGTGAACTTTGTTGAGCACAGAAATGTTTCCATAGAATTACAGAATTACAACAAATTTAAATTTTTAAATAACAGACCATCTTATCTACAGGGGAATGTTATGGGCATCATTTTAATCATAAGTCATAAGTTTAACGAAAATCGTTCCCCATTAATACTCGTACAGTGGTGACAAAAGCCCAATGCTCTTTTAACTTGCTCCATAGGGCAAATATTGGTTTCGTTTCAAAAAAATATTTAAGGTTTTAATCAAAATTAACATTACGATTTTCTATAAATTAGTACAGCTGGCTTTTACGTAATTTTGAAAGCTGTTTTTACTTGCAATATAGGGCAAGTTTAGGATTCGAAAAGAAAAAAAATAGAACTCGAAAAAAGTGGGTTTCGCAATTCTGTCTGTCTGTCAGTCTGTCAGTCTTGTCAGTCTGTCTGTATCTATCTTGAGCTAGAGCCCTTAAGCGATTATCTTCAAACTTAGTAGTTAACGGTTTTTGGTGATTCCCTAGAGCGGAAATTGAAATTTTTTTTCAGGACCAAAATTAACGGTACCTGCCATACAACCATTATGGAAAAACTTGATTTTCTAACGGCTCTAACTATTTTGATTAAAATTTGTATATGTTATGCACAGGCAAGGCCGTACTTTTTAAGTAAAAAAATATTTTTTCATTGGTTAAAAACGGTAGCTCCCATAGAGCCGTTTTTCTCTTTTCTGATTTTCTCGTGAGCGACTCCACGGATTTCGATGACAATTTTTGCACAAGAGGTTATCAACAATTTTCAAGTTATTTCATATCAAAATCTTTAAAATTTTTTTTTTTTTGATTTTTAAAAGTTTTTTTTTTTCAAAAATCAATTTTTCGAAAACGCGTAAATGATTTTTTTTTGAAATTTTGGTTTTAAATGTCCATTAATATTTTCTTAAAATTCGCATTCAAATTTTTTTTTAAACAAAGCTTAAGAATTTTTGTACATAAAAAAATGTTTTTTTTAAAACGGCTCCAATGATTTTCAATTTTTTTTTTTCTAAAAATTAATCTTTCTTAACAAAATCAAATGGCATACTTAGTTTTGAGATCAAGACAATTTAAAAAGTTGTTTAAGTCATTTTAGTAATAAATTTTATGGTTATTTTTTTAATTTCTTATAAAATTAAAAACTTTATATATGAAGCTTAAGCATCCACAGCAACTTTGACCCTAAGAGCAAGTACGTGCGACCGACCCAGTCGTGCTTTTTATTTTTTTTTTTTGTTTTGAATATCTTGTCTAGAACCAATACCTCCCATACAACGTTTTTTGAGATATTGGATTTTTCTCGAAAGCGGCTGTAACGATTTTCTTCAAATTTGGTACAGATGGGTTTTGCGTAATTTTGTATTTTTTTTTTTTTTTTAATATCTCGACTAAAACCAATACCTCCCATATAACGTTTTGGAGTTATTGAAAAAACTCAAAATCTCAACCCTTGTTTAAAAAAAAAAAGTTGGTATGCCATTTTTAAGAAAACATAAATCCACATCGGAAAATTGATTTGTCAAAAAAAAAAAATTTTTAATTTTTAAAAAAACCCAAAATTATTTTTTATTTTTATTTTTTGTTAAGGAGCTTCCGTCGATTATGAAAAAGTCAAACATAAAAAAACCTTCTATGGGAGTTACCGTTAGAAACATTTTTACAAACTAATTTACAGTTCAGCATGCAAAAAAATGTTTGCATGCGAAAAAAAAAACAAAATTGCATTTGTAGCCTTTTACACCAATTTGTATAGGGAAAAATGTAGTTTATGTAAATTGGCTACGGTGATTTCGAAGATATTAACATCAAAATATGGTTCAAAATGATGCACAAAACGGACTAAGATTTGCTTTTTTTTTTTGCACGCTGAACTGTAAGTTAGTTTTTACTAACAATAGTAAATAAAATAAAATGCACGACTGGATCGCACGTACTTGCTCTTATAGATAAATATGCAAATCCTTTTTAATTAAATATTTTTAACCTAAGTTTTAGAAAAAAAAAATTTAAAAAAGCATAAAGTTCGATTTTCAAATTACTAAAACCGCTTCTTAAATGAATTTAACCTCAAAACGAAGTATGCAATTTGATTTCTTCGAAATATAATGATACATTTTTAGAATTTTTTTTTTTTAATCCAAAAAATTAAATTCTTGAAAATTTTGTTGCTGAACTGTATTACGGCAACTTAAATGCTTCTATATTAAAAAAAAAATTTTGAAATCGAGTGAGTAATAAAAAAGAAAACCAGAATTTAAAAAAACCGTTCTAAATTTTAATATCCGCTCTAGGGAATTACCGATGACCTTTAAGCAAATTGGAAGAAAATCGCTTCAGCGAAAAATAAGTGTATGGCGTATGAGTGCTCTTTTCTCAATTTAACGTTTCGGAAAATAGATTTTTTACCAAGTTTTTGATGCAGAAACTCCTTTGATTAACAAAAAAACTCAAAAACCTATATTTGCACTATAGGGCAAGTACAAAAAATCTAAAGTGAATTTCCAAGCCAAGTCGCTAGGTGAATTTTTACCCCTGAATTTCACCAAACCAAAGAAATGAAAAAAAAGTTATGTTATTTTCACGTTGATTTGTATAATTCTGTTCCTCAATTAAAATTCGCACAATGGCTTCGAGCATGTTAAGCTCTTAAATTGTTATTTATTAAAATCCCTAAAAACTAACTCCCTCTTCTTTCTCACACTTTTAAAGTCTTTAATTGAAGCATTCATGTCAAAACTAATTCGTTTTAAAGTTTTTTTTTTTGATCAACAACTCCTTTTTATCCATCAAAAAGATTCATCTTCCCATCGATCACTCATTCCCAAATAAAATAATAAAAAAAAAAATAAAAAATAAAAGCAAACACCAATCCGCATTCTTTGGTTCCATTGAAAAGCAATTAAAACTCTTTTGATCTTCGCCTGTCGATTGCGGCACCTTTGATTGATTTTTGATTTACACTCTGGTCCCGGACTGCGACCAAAGGCAAATTAAACGAGAGACATTAAAATTCTTAAATCCTGTTAACTTGTTTTCGTTTCGGACCCGGACTCTCGGAGGTCTTCTTCTTCTGCATGTCATAAAAATAAACCATCTTCCAACCAACAATATAATTAGCACCTTTGATGTGATCTGTGATGGGATTGTGATGATTGAAGAAGATCTTTAATGTTAATAATAATTTTAATCAGCTCAAAACAAATATCCTTGCTTTGTACGTTTATCCTATATAAATGATGATTGATGAGTATCGGAAATTTATTTCATTTTTCTTCCGAAGATCAAAGACATTTGGATCTCTTTGCCAGCAGACCAACACCGAAGAAGAAACGGAAATCTCGCACTGCATTCACGAATCATCAGATATTTGAGCTTGAGAAGAGATTCCTCTATCAGAAGTACTTGTCACCAGCAGATCGAGATGAGATTGCCTCATCCTTGGGACTTTCCAATGCCCAGGTGGGTATGCTCGTATATTTAAATCGGTGCATAATTCAAAAGTTAATGTCAGATGATAACAACCTGTTTTTTTTTTTTTTTCTTTTTTGTACACCCAACAATGATGTAGGTCATTACTTGGTTCCAGAATCGCAGAGCTAAACTGAAGAGAGACATTGAAGAACTGAAGAAAGACGTGGAGACCGTGAAGACACTGTCAGGACATAATTGCTTTTTAGAGAATGTTAATGACTTGAATATTTTAAAGAGACGACCCGATCGAGAGGAGGACGACACCATTATCCGGGGGCAGCGGACGTCAGGATCAACGCAAGAAAGAAGCCAAGAATGACCTTGCCATGCTAAAACGAATGACATTGATGTACTACAGCAATAGTAATGCCGAACTTGGATAGAAGGACATGGAATGATGATTTTTTTTTTATTTTTTATAGATATAATAATTATGATTAATTTTTTCAATGTAAATATTTAATATTTTACTTTAATAGATTGTATTCATTATTTAAACAAAAAAAAATCAGAAATAAATGTAGGGTTTTTTTTAATTTTAATACACAGGGTGCTTCGCATAAAATTTGATAAGGATAGTGAGAAAGTAATTTGCACTTGTGCTATAATTTCATCAGATCGAAGTTGCGGAATATTAGTTTTCTTCTTAAAACTAATTAAATTAAAATACTATTAGAACATTGCATGCATTAAATTTAAATTTTGTTGTAATATCGTAAGCGGTTCACCTTGTTTATGTAAGTTTTAATTTTAAATTAATGTGATTTACATTTTAAGTTTTTACAATTTAATTTTTTTTTTAATTTCAATCATGCTTAGGTATATTTTAGAATTAAATATAAATGTACAAAAAAAATAGATAAAGGATTTGTTTCATTATGATTTCAATAAAATGTTAATTAAGCATATCTAATTATATTTTTACCAGTAAGGTAATGTGGGGTAAGTACAGCCAGTAAAAACTTATTGCGTTTTCCTTTTACCAGCACCGTTTTTCTGTCAAATTTTCAGGTTTTCCCACTTTTTTTGATGCAAACGGAAGATGAAATCAATTTTTTTTGTAATACTGTGTGTGAACTAATAACAAAAGCAGTGTTAATAGACGCAAGGAAAATATCCTCGACGAGGACGGCAAATTTTTGTTACACAGCGACATAAGAGAGTACTCTCACCAGCGCGACAAGGCATTTTTCTATAGAGCTGCACAGAATGGCATCATAGTCGTTGTTGAATGACTTGGCTGACATTTATATCATATAAGTCTAGCGACTAAGTTGAAAACATTTTAACTTATGGGCGATTCCCTGAGCAACGAGCGACTGCAGTTTATTGCTCAAAGGTGACTTCCAAGCAAATTTCATTTATCAACGACGTCGACGTTGCTCAACGACGAGTGACCCATTCTGTTGTGTTCTTTATAAAAACCCTTTTTGTCAAACAGGTCGACAGAAGTATGTATTTGAGCAGCAAGCTTCTCTCAAACCAACGCGACCCAACAAAGTAACAGCGACAAGACGTACGTCGCACTGTCACGCGACTGAGTAACACTTTGGTTTGGACAATCCTTAATTTTAGTTCCACAGTGACATATGAGAGACAGAGTGGCAGCTAACATGAAATGCAAATTTCCCATTTGTGGAGGAAATTTAATGGTATTTTTTAAAAGGTACTTATTTCTTTAAGTTGGAGCACTGAATCAATTTTTCAAAACGAACAAATTCGTGAATGTGAAAAATAAAATTTAAAAGTAATAGATGTTAATTTGGAAGAAACTAGTTCAAGATCCACTAGCATTTGGATTTATTTTTTTATTTTAAGATGTCCGCACAAAATTATTTATTTTTTTTTTTTCTTTATTAATACAACGCCCAATTGTCAATCTATATGAATGTGTGTGTGCAAATCTGTGAAAAAATTTTGCTAAAAATCTCGATTTTAAAATTTAAATTGTACTACGCCTCTACTACCACCAATTTTAATGGGAAGCGGCAAATGGAACATAAAATCGAAGTTGAATAATAATGATAAATTCAACTATATAATATATAGAATAGAGAGACAAAAAAAGATTTTTTCTGGTACAGTAAATTTGAAATTAAGATGGTTCTTAAAAGCAAGGTCATTGTTA
Organism: Meliscaeva auricollis; assembly: GCA_948107695.1. Taxonomy (NCBI): domain Eukaryota; kingdom Metazoa; phylum Arthropoda; class Insecta; order Diptera; family Syrphidae; genus Meliscaeva; species Meliscaeva auricollis. Next base: position 110,702,715 of record OX403616.1, on the reverse strand, counting down.
CTAACAATTTGCACAAATAAAAACGCTGTAAAGTATTTTGTCCGGGTCAAAAACGAATTGCTAAGCTATTTAAGGCTATATTTTCTAAATGGAAAGTTTAAGGCTTTGTTCCTCTGGCAGCCCTATAGCTTTGCCTACACTTTTGCTGATTTTTTCTAGTTTAAATGTCCATGGTTGACCAATTTCCAAACTTGTCTATAATCAGCTTTTTTTTTTTGTTAATTAAAGTTTTGTATCAGGACTTCTGGCAACCTCTTTGCGTCTACACACGTTTCTGCTGATACCAAAGGTTTTTTTTAAGCTTTATTTGTCCCCACTTAAGCATACGTCACACCTATTGGGTGCCAGCTGGTGATAACTTGATAAGTCACCGCTACCTGACAGTAAAATTTAAACAAGTCCCATAAAGCTGATAGCAGCCAGCTTCCTTAATTCACTACTAGGCGTGAATTAAGGAAGCTGCTGCTATCAGGTTTATGGGACATGTAGCTAGAATTTATCCATGGTGGATGCTTCTGCCAATTTTTCGCATAGGTCGATTTAGTCCAACAAAAAAATGGGACCTACAAGCATAATTTTCTCAATAATATTCCATTTGTTATGTTTTCATATAAAAATCGATGTTTTTGAACTGCACCACCAAATTAACATACAAAAACACCACTTAGTTTGTTTAATTTTTTTTTATATCATATTACCGAGAGTCGGTATACCGATTTCATACCGTAACGATATACCGTACATATCGCACTTTATAACGAAGGGCTCATTGAAATGTACATACGTGCTTAGTGAGAAATCGTTGCCGAGCAGCTTACCAAAACGATACCGCACCGACAAGTCAGTGAGCAGCCAGCCTCTTAATAAAAACAATTGTTTTTCAAAAACCGTTATCCGTTTGATTTTATATTTAAAAATATCTCCCATACGTTTTTAGTGACATCTAGCAAGGGTTTTTTATTGATGTACAACAGTAAGAATGTCGGTAGAAGTCTATACTATTTCTCCTATTTGTTTGTTAACAAAATATTGTGGATTGGAACCTAACAGTGGTGGAAAGATATATAGCACTCATACCTTACTCAGTTTATTGAGAGCATAGACATAACAAATAGGTGTATTTATATTAATAATGTAAATTAATAACAAATAAAGGGTCCAGAAGAAAACGGCATGAGTCAATTAGAACCAATTCCGAGAAAAACGCAATTTAAAATGTTTTTTTCATACAACTTAGTACTCAGAGCACATTTTTTTTATTGTTTCAAACAAAATTAAATTAGACAAATTAATTAACATTTAGAGCGGGCGGCCACTGCAAAATTGCTTTGCTCATCGAGTTTAAGAAAATTTAAAATGAGAAGTGAAAGAAGACTATTAGTAGGTACGAAAACCACAGGGCTTTCCGTCCGCATCCTGGCACGATTGGAGTAGTAATGTGCATTCGGCACCATTTCTAAGATGTAGTTGAAGTTAGTGCCAAATTCCGGTAATGAAATCCACTTTAAAAATAAAAAGTTAAAAAGGTACCCTTTGGACTAGTGAACTCATCGAGGTAAAGCATGAAATTGGTGTCAAATTAAAGGTTGAAGCATCTTCTTATGAAATTCAGATGTTTTCCGAAACAAAGCTTGGCAGTTTAGTCATAATTTTTTTAAAAGCATTTTCACACAAAAGACGAAGAACTCGCTTTTATTATTTCTAACATAAAATCTGGATGTGTTACCAAGCTTTGCCTCGGAAGACCTCTGAATTTCAGAAGAAGGTGTTTAAACATTTAATTTGACACTAATTTCAACCACATCTTGGAAGTTAAACGACAAGATCCTTCCAGATACTCTTGTTATCCGACCAACACTATGTTGCAAAAATGCTGTCCACACCATTCGGTTCCCGTCGGATTAAACTTTTAGTTTTGAGGACGATGATTTTCCATGTGATTAGAACAGTTTTGCAATTAGAATAGCGGAACATTGCTTAGTGCTTTACTTTGAGGATGATAAATGTACCGGTATGAACCTAGTGATGTTATTTTAGCATTCACATTATATGTTAATTCATGGCTTTGAGTAGCTGTTGATTTGCAAGGTTCAATTATTAAAAATAATAATCATTTCACACATTTATGTTTAATTTTTTGTATTTTTATAAAATATGCTTACTTATATTTTGGAAATATATAAATGTGTAGGTAAAGTGTATAATTTAAAAAATTTAATTTAAAAGAACACTTTCTTCTTAAAAAGTCTCTACTCTAAAATATTTATGTATGATACTCCGACATAGCGATAATTCGATTGGGATAAAAATATAAATCGATTATGCATTAATTTAAAACGTTTATGTCAGGTATTGTCACTACCGCTGTTATTTCGATTCTATAGCAAAGCTGCTATCAAAAACAAATTTATTTTTTTTGGAAAAATATAAGGGTAAAGGGCCATCACACACTGGGGTAATTGAACCGGGTTAAACGAAGCTTATGATATAATGAAATGGAATGAAACGAGCAGAATGTTCATTCAAAGACGATGGCCCAAAGACTTTTAATCTATAATAAGACTATTTCATCTTCATTGTGTTGTTAAAATATTTAAAAACGATTTTTTTTTAACCAAGTTACTCCTGGTTTTCGTTCTCGTCGATCGATTAAAATTGTTGCTTTTTTGTTTCTCCATTCTGTGTGAAGTTACTATGAGAATTATGAAAGTAAAAGCTTTTCCCAAAAACTACTCTTGGTCAATCTGATATAGCTCTTTTTGTACCTATGTGTGTTCTATAGATTCAAATTGTTTCAAAGTATTTGTTTCAACTCTTTGCTTTGCTCTTTTGCTGGAAGAAAAAAAAGGTAAAGTATTTTTGTTAAATGCAAATTAATGATAATTTTAAAACATAACTTACTCATACGAGCTGGGTATTTTGTTTTCATTCATAATTATTTAGTTCGTTTCATAATTTACTATCGATTAAGATTTTTGTTTGTTTGAAACTTAATACATTTTTTCAACCTTCACGATTTGAGTTTCAGAACTGTAAAATCCAAATTCTAAACTTTCCAATACGTTGTCAATAAGTAGTTTGGCATGATTAACTCCTGCTATATCCTTCTCATTGGTTCTTAGCTTTTGAGCGATGTATTTACCATAAACTGCAAATACATCACCTTTTGCTGTTGCATCTATAAGCTCTCTCATACATTTCAAAGACTTCTCTACTGTTGTTTTTCTGCGCTCAATTTTCGTAGAATGATTACTGGTACTTGGGAAATATTCGGGTAAACTTCGAGATGTGTCATAAAATGATCGACAATAATCGGTGTCATTACTGATTGTTCCATTCGATATGAAACTATCTACTGATGGCTCAAACCAAGAACATGACGATGAACCTTGAATAGAGTCGGTTTGCATATTATCAGAAAATGAATTTGCTTTTTCAAGTGATGGAAATGTCATTTCTTGTAACACTTCTTTTTCAATTTTGATTTCATCTCTAACAAAGGAAAAATTCGACGTTATCTGAAAATAAATATTAAAATTTACTTTAACACTCTTATGTATAATTTGTAACAAAGAAAAATAGTTAAAATTAAGAGAAGAGAATAAGGACCAAAAAAGGTAGGGTCTAATATAAAAATAATTAATTTATGCATTTTTTTTTGCGTATTTTTCAGTAATTGCCATTTTTGGCTGATTTTGAATATGTTTTTTGGTTTCACTCTTACAAAATTTTCATTAATTTCAGTTTAATACCATTTTCGTAGATTCAACAGTTTCCAAGATACAGTTACTCAAAATATACACATAATTATTCAGAAAGTCTCCGTACAGTGATACAAAATGGTATTAAACTTGCTAATACAATGTAACACTAATTTATTTTTTAGTATACTTTTTTTGTAAATCTAACATCTTCGGATCAGATGGACGTAGAATTTATACAAGAGTAGTGAAAATCTCAAATAGTATCCAAAATGTTCGGTCAATCGATACTCCACTGGTATTCATCAAGCGCTCATAAGTTATGAGCGCTCATATCGAAGTTTTCGGAGTCAGCGCTCTCATCTTTATGAGTGGTCGAGACCACTCGTAAGTCACTAATATTCCATTAGCGTTTTATGAATATAAGCTTTAGTCTTTGGTCAAATGTAACTATTTCAAAATACGAAAACTAATTTACAAAACAAAAAAAAACATAAGAGTATAACAAAGTTCAACTTTCTTGTGAAGTGATTAAATACAAACAGCTGATATGCTGATAAAAGAAAACTTGTCTAGATTTTATTGCAGATTTTTCTTGACTAGCTTTCCAGTCAACTATCCAATTAAATTGCCGTAATTGAAAGGATTGTTTTTTGAAAGCTGACCAATCACAGAGCTGAAACTTGACTATGTAGTCGTTAACGTTTCGGAACCTGTACAAAGATTTACTGGACTTATGTGATGGTGGCTCAGACAGAAGGCGATCAATAACCGGATACGTATTCAAGCTGCAGTTTCCTGGCGCACCAAGCTGAGTTATGTCAATGTCATCAGCGACACAATTAGCTTTGTAGTTTCAAGGTTTCTTGGGAGATCTATTCGAAGATCTAGCTTCTACAAAAATCTACGTCGGCAAAAGTGCCTTAAATAAAATAAAATAAAATAAACTTATTACTTACAATTTGTTTCATCTTCTTTCTAGTAGTTGAACTAGATGGCAATGTATCTTGTCCTATCGTTTTCATTGACCGATTCTTTCGATATGCTCTCATATATTCTGTCGCTTTCCATCTCTTTTTTAAAGTTAATAAACTTACTTCCTCTTCATTTTTTCGTGGTCCTCTTCGTTTCTTTGAACGAACCTCGAATTCTTCGGGAGTACACAATCTACCCATCCAATCACGATCGGGTAACTTTTGAAGTTTAGCAACAGATTTGCGTTTTTCAATTATTATTTTCATTCTAAGAGCTTCTTTTTCTTCAGGTGTTTTAGCTAAACTTTTTATTTTTTCACGATAATTTCTTGAATATTGTTTTCTTTGTTGCAGTAAGGCTTCCCGTTCTTCAGGCGTTTGGGCTGAATTAAGTATTTCTTCACGGTATCGTTTGGTGTACAAGGCATTTTTCAGTTTTGAAGCTTTTATTTGTTCTGCTGTTCTAGATTTTTTATATTCTCGTTGTTTTTGAAGGCGAATTTCCCTTTGCTCTGGTGTTTCATTTAGCAAACGTAATTGGCTTTTCGTTTTCTGCTTTTCGACTTTTTCTTTAGATGTAATAGTGTCATTTTGTTGTATGTTTTTCATCGGTTTATCATTAATATTAAGATTTTCTTGATTATTTGAATTATTGGCAAAGGAATTTGGACACTTTGTTTCCATGTTTGGATTGTCTGTTGGTGCCTTGGTGGCAACGTCATAATAAATAAAATTAAAATTCAATTAAGTCGTCTTAACCTATGAAGGATTATTTAAAAGCTATTTTTTAAAGGAATTCGATCCTGAAAAAAAAAATAATAATTATTATAATATACAAACCTTTAAATAAAGTGTCATCACTTTAATTTCAATACCTTTAAGAGCACGCAATCAAAATGTTTCTGGCTTTTGTTTTCATTTTCAATCCAACAGCTGGTCTTACTCTTACACTAATACACTCAGCAGGACTGTGTGCATTGTTTTCGTTATATCAATGGATATGATAATCAGTAAAATACAAATGCGCACGTTCTTCGAATGGAGAAACTTGTTGATATGCTGTCGGTTGCTGCTTTTTAAAAAGCAAAAGATTCAATTACTGCTTTAGACTTGATGTTTTTTATATCACTTTTTACAACAATTGGACATTTTATTACATTTTTAGGGAAATAATGGAAATTAAATTTGTATTTATTGTAATTGTAGATGGAATGAATTTGCACGATGACAAAACACAGAGAAGTGTCAAATTCAACTGTCAAAAAAATGAGAACCCACTACCCTACCATAGATAAACCAATACCAATACAATGGTTTATCAATGTATGCAAATAATACATTCGGTAGGGTATCATCAAGGTGTGCACTTCAATTTCTCCTTCATTCACATGAATTACAGTTTGATACAATGAATAGAGGAATATTTTTTTCTCTTAATTGTTATTTATGTTAAGGAAATGAGGGGAATCGTTGATTATCTGTTTTCTTAACTTCCATTAAAAAAGGTAGAATAAAGTAGCTATCATACAAGTTGGAATGTATATTGATTTTATCATACCTTTTCAGGGCTGTCACTAGATCAGCATTTCTACGTAGAGATTTTTGTTAACACTTCAACAAAAAGTAAAGGAAAAAGAAAGTTTGAATAATCTAACTGATGAGCCCACTGTTGTACCTGGGCGAAACGCAATTTGAAGTTGAGGTCACTTGAACTTTTAAATTGAAATTACGAAGTAGGTTAAGACTGGCCTGAAATCATAGTGAGCAGAGGGTATCGGCGGGAACCAAAGACCAGGTAAATGCCCTAGACTTAAAGTGAGTAGGTCAGCTCGAAAAAAAGCTAAAAACCAAGGAGGCCAAAGTTGGTCGCCTAGTTCGGAGGAAACTAGTGCCCTTAACTCAAATAGTATAATAGTACATTAATTCGATGCAGTTTATTATTCGGGAAATACGGTTGTTGAGGATTTATAGTCCGGTGTTCATGGTTCGTGAGTGAATTTTCATATACTAAGGACGGTATTCATCGAGCGCTCATAAGTTAAGAGCGCCCATAAACCTGTACACCAAGGAATATTAGTGACTTACGAGAAGTCTCGATCACTCTCAAAGTTAAAAGAGCTGACTCCAAAAACTCTTTTAAACATTAAGATTTTTAAGTTCTCTGCAGTTGGGTTATTAATTTTAAATTTAATATACATACTTTTGTGTTTTAAAAATTAAAGGATCCAGGGAAAAACGGCATATGTCCACTTTTTGTCGAAATTAAACTAATGATAAGGTCTCGTAGTATTTATTGAGCACTGTATTGGGGTTTCAAAGCTTTAAGAAAACCAATTCAATTCTTTCTTAAAAAAATTAAAAAAATATGTACCTTTTGTACTAAGTTTTAAAAAACTAAATTTTAAATTGCGTTTTTCCCGGAATGGGTTGGAATGGACATTTGTCGTTTTTTTTCCTGGACCCTTTAATTACATTGTGTTGTTTTTATCACAGGATTAATTGAGGCTATCGTGAAAGAAAAGTGGACAGAGCAACCTCTCTGTGAAGCTGCAATTCTTGATGTAAAATAAGCTGTCACTTAAACATAGATTCATAAATAAAATAATATTTATTTATTTTTGTTAGTTTTTATTTCTTGAGACAAAGGTACTAGGTTCCCATTTCTAGGGTCAAGGACTCGGTGCTGATTTTATGTTTACAAATGGACAGCGGTATGTTGACCTGTTCAATAGACCGCTGTGTTTGGTATTTTTTTTTTATATCAAAGAAAGGAGATCTATTAAGTTCAAAAATATTTTTCTTATGGCATCATAATGTTTTAAAACATGCATTGTTGTCGCCTTGAATTAGTACGAACGTTTTCGATATCACTTCTTACGGATCATGTTTTGAAATCGATGTCAATAAGTGTATTTTCAAACTTAAAGCAATGAGTATTGAGGTCAGTTGAAACTCTATATTATTAAATTTTCAGGGACATATTTCCTGTAGATCTTTTGGATCGTCTCAGGATAAAAAATAAAAAAAATTAATTTCCCTGGGGGTCGGAATAGGTCTTCTCTCTACACAAGGCAAATTTGGCGAATTCCTTATTAACATCAAGGATCCAAAAAAATACAAAACACAATGAAAAAATAAGCACTCAAGGCCACACTGTAGAAAATAAAAACAAGTCAGCAGTTCCGAGGACGAGGATACATCCTCCATTTCCTAAAAGAATCTCTACTCCGAGTCAACCGAGGGCTGATGTTCCTGCACTGTGTGGAAAAATAGGCCCATAACTTATGTTCAGGTATCAAAAGTGATGACGATGCAACTCTACCTTGCGAGTTTTTAAAAGTTTACCGTTCCGCCCCGTATAGTGGGGCGGAACGGGAAATGTCAAATAAAATCGTTCCTTATTCTTTCTTAATATCTTAGTTTTTATAATCCAAAAATATAAATAAAAGATTAAAGTATGATATAAAAGTGTGTGATTATTGGAAAAGCTATCCGTAGCATTTAACACGTATTACACAAACAACATCTAACTGCCGATAAAAGGAAGAGTTGAATCCAGCCGCCTTGTCATCATCATCATCGGCTCGACAACCGGGGTCCGGTCCTGGCCTCTTTCAACAAGTCTCTCAGCCGCCTTGTGTTGTTATTATAATACGTGCTATATCCAACTGTCCCAGAGATAGTTTTGCCAAAAAAACACACCTTAAGTTATTTGGAGCTTAAATTTTCAAAATTACAGAGGCTATAAGCTCCTAACTAAAAACTACCCAATTCTGCCCGTGTTCCCCTACTAAAATAATTATTAAAATGACAAAAATATATATATAAATATATTATTTTAGAACTTTTTATTTTTTTAAGGACTGGGTTCAATTTTGGTAATTACAAAATTAAAATTTTGTTGTAAAAACTCAGTTTGTGGCACATCATGGCTATTTACAGGTGGTATTGTTAAATTACTCTCTTCTATTGGTGCAGAAGGAGGAGGATTTTCGGCTCTACAGTAAATTCCCATTGTTAAGTTAAACATAACATTTTCTATATGATGTTGTGCAATGGTAATTTCTTTTTGGCTCCGATTGCATATGCGTAGGTTATGAGCAATAAGCTCCCCAAAGATTGCATGTTCGTCACGTTTTTGAATTTTATTCTTCAATGATTTCATACATTGAAGGGCATATTCGAGTCTTCCTTGTAGATCATGTGATATTTTTCCATTAGATGTTGGAATGTCATGTTTGTCTTTATCCGTTCGGTCTTCTTTTCGTTGGCTTCTATGTTGGTAAGTGGTGTTGATATCTTCTGCACTCAACTGTGTATCGGTACTAGTTAAGTTGCTCTGAAATTAAAATAAAAAAAAAAAAACAAAGTTATATGTATATTTAATAATGGCTTAAGAGAATTTTAATCAATCAGATAGTAAACTAAAATAAATTTTAATTAGTAAAAGGCAATGTGTTCTGTTTTGGAATGAGGTAAATTCCTCCAATGCATTTTTTAAGTTAAAAAAATTGGAAGTATATTCTTAGAACAATTAATAGAACTGATGCTGTTTCATTTTTTCCTAGTTAGGAGACCTCAATCGTAAGGGTCTCATTAATCACTTAAATAGCGTACAACTTGAATTCTATAATTTGGATGGTTTAAATTCAGGGGTCTAGACTTAGGAAAAATAACAGAGCATCAAAAATTATAACTTTGAAAGAGGTCTAAACAGTCATGGTATAATAAATAACCAAGCCCCAAACACGCCAATAGATAACCGCCACATTATACTTTAAATAGGTCTGTTCCACACTTTTATGTCAAATGTCGAACGAAAACTAGTTTATGTGCGGTGAAACGTTGCAAAAAGATTCCTTAAATTTAGTGCGAACTCTGGTTAAATGTGGTTTGAAAGGGCTATAACTATTTACTATGTTTGAAGAAAATCGCTGCAGCGACTTTAAGCCTTTTCACAACAAACAAATTTCGCACTCTCTATAATCGTAAAGTTATGTATGTTTGATTGCTATCTCGAGTTCAATTTTTTTTACGAATCCTAAACTTGCACTATAGTACCTATATGTCAAGTAAAAAACAGAAAATTTAAAAATCGTGAAATTGCCTAAAATTTATTGAAAAACATTACACCGCCACGATAATCTGTGGTCCCTGTTTTTTTAGTTTTTAATTCGAGTAAAACACTATTATTCAATGCAAAATACGAGCAAATGCGATTTACTAGAACAATAAATTACCACAATTATATTTATTTTGTTTTCGCCCACCTGACGTATGCCAACCTATCATTTACAGAACTCATATTTCTGCCGGAAGAAATTCTTGTCTTGGGACAAAATTCGGCAGAGTGGGGAAGTTTCTCACTCTCCTAAGAGCGCTCTCTTCTACGAAAAACAACACAAGTTTGTAAGCTGGGAACAGAAAGCAGACTAAAAATTACCAAATATGACTAAATTCGGATGTCTCAGACCGAGCGTGGAATAAACCTACATTTAATTTGTATGATAAGTTTACAATTAAAAGGATTTTATTTTATAGGGTTTACACAGACGAGTAGAAAACTGAGCAGAACAAATTTTGGATTCTCTCTGTGATCTTGGAAAACCTGAACTGGCTAACTCGGACCTGTATTACAGGTCGCTAGCTTGCCTTATATGCCTTAAATATTATTAATTAATTTTTTTTTAATATAAATATGTTTTTTTTACCTTTTCGTTACTAACGCTAGAATTCAATACATTCTTCTGATTACTAATGTTTTGGGATGTTTCTGCTTCTTCAGCAATTTTTCGTTTCTTAGAATTTCTGCAAAAAAAAAGATACAAAAGTTTTTTAAATAAAAATAAATAAAATGCATAATCATTTATGTATGTATATGTCATAGTATCAAATATTGGAAACAGCTAAACAGAAAATCCATTATTGTCGCGCAGAGATCTTTTTAATAGTTTAAGAAAAAAAAAACAGTACATTTCAATACAAAATGTCAAAAACAACATTATTGCATTATTCTATGATCTATGAATAACTTTAAAACGAAGCGGGATATCGAACAAAATTATTGAAGTTTTTCGTTCTATTTCATATGATTCCTACAACTTCCTATTTTCAATATTCACTTTTCAACGCCCACGTTAGTACATCAATTTTTTCACGAATAACCCGGGTGACAACATCATTTTCTAGGTGTCTGAATTTAAACAAAGTCCCCTAGAATATTAAAATTCCCAGTTGATATATGCTGTAATTTTAATATGAGTCGGTAAACATCGACCAAATCTTTTGCGTATTAGAAAGGGTACAACAACATCTAACTGATGAGACCATTGTTGTACCTGGGCGAAACGCATTTTTGAGTTGAGATCACTTGAACTTTTAAATTGACTTTGGATATACTGTATTGAACCTATCTGAGAATAAGAAATACAAAAAATAACCAACCTGTTTACATAACACCTTTTTATTTTAAGATTATTTAATGTGATCTTGTTTGGTGATGGAACGTCAAGTTCACCATTATCCCCTCGGTCGTCGTCATTTAGGCTTATAATTTCGAGTGCGGTGCTCTCTTTTGTACTGAATCTCTTTTTTGGTGCTGGAACATCAAGTTTACCATTATCCTCTTGGTCACTGTCATCTAAGCTTATAATTTCAAATATGGTGTTCTCTGTTGTACTTGACTGTGCATCGTTATCATTTAAATTTTTCTGTAATAAAAAAAGAAATTAAAATTAAGGTGTTGAATAGAAAATTTAAAAAAAAATTAAAACCAGCTCTAACAATTTTCTTCAAATTTGATACCATTACCGATCAATGCGCGAAAATTTTGATCTTGATTAATTTGATTAAAATTAAAGAATTCGACGAATGCGTTGCGGCGGGAGTCGAACTCACTTATGTCATATTTTCTATAATGGAATTCGCACGTGAGAAACTGCCTTAATGGAAATGGCAAAATAGTTCCTCGGGACCGAAGAGAAACAGGAGAACCAGTTTTAGTTGTTGAATGTAGCTAAAATGAACAAGACTTACATTGTTTAAGGTTTTTAGTGTGAAGTAGGGGCAGTTATGGTGGGACAACAAAACAAATAACTTGTAACTTTCCATTGGTACCCTTAGAAACAAGGTGCCCTTATCTTAGTAACTTCATATATAGAGACATAAAATTCAAGATCTTAAGTAAGGGTTCAGTATTAAATGAAGCGAATCTGTTAGTTGTTGAGCTATTTTAGTTTTGAATAGTCGAGAAATGGTAAAATTTTCACTTCGACAAATCGCACCAATCACAATAACTTAAAATTGGAAGTTAAAAAATAAAAACAAAAATGTAAAATACAAAAAAAAACATACATTATAAAATATGTAAACAAACAAAATCTTGATTTCTGTTATGGTCTGATCTTCTACTATTTTTAAAACTACTAAAAAACTGTTAAAATTCCAAGTAAATTCCGTGAGTCAAGTTTTATAGTTTATTTAACCAAATTTAGTGTAGAATTAAGAATTAAACGTTTGGATAAAATGAAAAACAGCAGAAAAAATCGTTGTTTTCACCTTAAAAACTATAAAAGCTAAAAATTATAAAAAAAAATAGCTGCTATCATAAGGGTTAAGTTTGCCAAGTTTCAAAGTTTTAGGACAAATAGTTTAGCTCTAATTAAATTTTGATTGTTCAACTGAAAGGTGGCAAGGGTTAGAAATAAGTAAAAGACTTGAAACTTGTAGAGCATTTTTTTTTTTAATTTATTTTCAACGATATAAGCCAACACAAAATCCATATTCTTTTTTAAAAAACAACCACACTAATGTACATTAGACTGGCACTAAATTTTTACTTTTTTAAATTTTAATGGTTTCAAACCTCAAATCGTCTCCAAATGACCTTAATGGCGTTTTCCTTTTGCCACTTCACATTTAAATTTGGAGATTTATATAACTTTTTAAGCTTTTGCGGTTTTTATTAGACATGATAAAAATTATTTTCGGATTATACCGCGTTATAAAAATATTACAGAGTGCAATATTGTACTCACCCCGAACGTTTCGCAACAAATTACATTGTGCGTGGTCACCGGGAAACCGGGAAAGTTTCCCGGTGACCACGCACAATGTAATTTGTTGCGAAACGTTCGGGGTGAGTACAATATTGCACTCTGTAATATTTTTATAACGCGGTAACCGGGAAACTTTCCCGGTTTCCCGGTGACCACGCACAATGTAATTTGTTGCGAAACGTTCGGGGTGAGTACAATATTGCACTCTGTAATATTTTTATAACGCGGTATAATCCGAAAATAATTTTTATCATTGGAGATTTATTTTGTAACTTTGTTGGGTCGCGTTGGACTTGCCTGCTCAAATACATATTTCTGGCGATGTTTTCAACTTAGTCGCTCGACTAATTTGACATAGATTTCAGCGACGTCATTCAGCGACGAGTTCGATACCATTCTGTGCAGCTCTAAAAAAAATGTCTTGTCGCGTTGTCTCACCAATAATCTCTTATGTCGCTGTGTAACAAAAATTTGTGGTGGTCGAGGATATTTTTCTTACGTCTATTAACACTGCTTTTGTCATTAGCTCACATACACTAACAGAAAAAAAAACTCGATTTCATCTTCCATTTGCCGCAGATAAAATTCAAAAACCTAAAATTTTAACAGAAAAACGGCACTGACAAAAGGAAAACGTCATAAAAATTGCCTTAAAATATTTTTGATCAACAATTAGATTTAGCCGTGCCAGTCGGAAAATGATGTTTTGGAACGAAATACTTTGATTTCTTAAAACTCAGAGTTAATATCTCGACTACTCCTACAAATATTAACAGATTTACTTGATTTTGGTAATATTTTGTTGGTTACAATTGCAATTTAACAACATTTAAAATAATAAGTTAGGTTGTGACTTGTTGGTTTTTATGAATTTTCCTCTTATTTTCGATTTATGTTCAAAGTTGAAATTTTATTTTAATAAGCAGTACCTGCCATATAATGATTATGGAAAAACTTTTTATTTTCAAAAACAGCGCAAACGATTTTAATTAAAAATTTTATGTATATATTAGGGTGCTTTTATTTTTGGGACTATTGTTTTTTTCCACTTTCTAAGCAAAATTCTGTTGGAAATAACCCAACAAAAAAAATACCCTAAAATATGACCCTTCAAAATTAATATTTAGCATGCGTGCTCAGCGTGTGTAGATTTTTCGCATTTTCCAAATTTCTATAATGAGTTATTTTCAACGAGTTAAAAAGCAAATTAATCAGAATTTAACTATCTACAAAAACGTTTATAGCGACGATACTGTTCATTACACCTGTGTACAGTACAGTCCACTAAAGTAAGTTTTGTCAGAGTTTTGTTGAGGTAGGTTTGGGCTGTTATTGCATAAATAGTAGCAGTTACAGGAAAAGTGTGAATGACAAAGTTGTAGTTAATTAAATTTCCAATATAAAATAATTGAAAAATCTTCACACGCTGAGGGAGAGTACTAAATATTAGTTTTTAGGGCGCTAATATTTTAGGGGAAAAAATAAAAGCACCCTAGGTAGTGAATAAATAAAAATAAAATACTTTCTTACCTGTTGCTTAACAACGACAAGTTCATTTTTGTTTCCAGTAGTGCTGTGAGATGTTGTTGCCACAGGATTACTTTCATCAATTTGTTGTTTCTTTGAATATCTGCAAAAAAACAGAAAAAAAGTGTTTAAAATAAATAAAATAACTACATTTACTAACATAGTAATAATATAACACATAATTTTAATAACTAAAAGTTTAAGATACAAAACTATATACATATGCATTATCATTGAATAATTACAAATAGAAGTAGTGTTTTGTTTTTTTTTTTCTTTTTATTTGAAATCTGTTCATTCTTAAGAGGCCTCCGGACAAAATGTCGAACTCAGATTCGAAGATTCAAAACTTCGAATTAAAATAAAAACAAAAAAGTCACTTCGTATGTGTTCATTCAACATGTTTGAACTTCGAAGAAGTTGTGTTTGTGTTGAAGAGGAGGAAAAAAGAACACAAAATAAAAGGTGCACCACAGTGTCACACAGTGCACACTCAACCTTCTTTCATTTTGTTGTTTTTTTTTTTTTTGTTGCATTGTCGCGTCGGTCGCGACCGATTTGTCTGATCTCTGATGTATAGAGTTTAGAAGAAAAGAGTTCTATGTCAATGTTTAGGTACATTTACTTCTTGTGATGTACTTGCACATTCAACGTTTACGTTGTGTGTGATGTATTGGGAAGTATTTTTTTGTCATTCATTGCAAGATCAATGGAATATTTGAGCAATGAAAAAAGTATTTACTCTACCTATACTCTGTCTGATAAAAATTGACAGTACAGGGAAGATAGGGATATTTATATATTCGCACTCCTTTCCTATCCATAAGAACCTTTCTCAAAAAAGCTCTTACAGGGTTACCGTAATGAGCATTTTGAATTTGAAAAAGCTGTACGAAATGTATGTAGGATTACCTTACTTCTTTTTCAGATTAAAATTTCTTTTCATTTTTTTTTTATGTATAGAAATGTTAAAAATGTATCTTTTTCCACACCACCAATAGGTAAGATAATTGGCACGTTTTTGAAGGGTATCCCCAGTTGGTCTAATCTTTTTTAAATAAAAAAACAAACAAAACATCAAAATATATTCATAAATATTAATATAAAAAAAATTAAAATAAACAAGCATAACAAAAATAAATAAAAATTCATGTTTTAATAGTTTTTGCATATATATACATTTTAATCCGAGGAATAGCTACTACTGCTGCCCTCTTCATCTAAATTTATAATGAGGCTTTTCACAAACAAAATATAAAAACAACACAATAAAGGCACAACAATAATATACAAACAACACAAAAATCGAACAACAATAGCACAACAATATTATCACAATAATGCACAAAAATAGAAATCAATAAACCAACCGCCTGGTACGAGAATCTACGCAAATAAACTTCTTCCTCGAATAAAACGACTTAGATTTTTATGACCTCATTTTAACGGATTTGCCAAAACTTTAAAAGAAATGCAAACGTCGAAACACAACACAATAACACTCATCGTTAAGAACTTTTTAAAAAACCTTCAAACCAAAAGCTCCTCTACAGAGACCCATTGAAAAAGTAAAAGAAAAATACGTAGTGAGTAACGAAATTGAAAAAGGCAACTCTGAATTTATGTCTTGTTTTATGAGGGTTAAAAAGCAACAGCGAACGATCAGTGCATGCTCAAGTGTGCGCCACGCAGGTCGTTGTGGGGTCTACGTTGAATGCCATTGAAAATTCATGGGCGGTTTATAAAACTTTTTATAGGAGTTTCTTTCAATTGGGTATGGTGCATAAAATAGCCCGCCACTGTTATTAAAAAAGCTCTCCCATAAGGCTTGTACTGACAATTTTTATCGGACAGAGTATAGAAGCACCAAGAGAAGAGTTATTGTCGTAGTAGGTAGATGATAGTTTTTGGTTGGTATCTAGGTACTATATAGCTACCGAAAGTTTGTTTGCTTATTTTGTTGAATGATTTTAGATTTTAGGATAGGTATTGTTATTGTAGGTAAAGGATTAGATGGGTAGGTAGGTAGGTATTTACATTTTTTTTTATAATTTCAGATAGGTAGGCATAGTTAGGTAATGCTAACTTTAATTTTAGCGTGTTTTCTTTATTTTTCGTGTGGTTTCAAGAATTTTTTTCTTGAAGGTATTTCAGTGAAGATAACAAAATGTATGACATTATTTTGTGTCTCCATGTTGTGTAGTAGTTGAATAGAAAAGAAAAAACTAATTTTATATTTATTTATTTAATAATTTAATTATTTCACAACCTTATTCCAATGCCAGCTACGACAGGTTCTGCGTCATTATAAACAAAATTATCGGCTTGCTCCGGAGTAGTTTGTTCAGTACTCGTATTACTTTTGTATTCCTTTTTTTGACTAAAGAAAAATGTTTGATGTAAATAAATGTCTGAGTAAATAAAAAAATCTAAATAAATAACTACATTTATTTCTATAATTTCTCAGAATAAGAATTGGAAAAGTTTAAAAATCAAAAAAAAAATATTTTTTTCATAATTTAGAGCGATTTTAAGGGATGTTCATCTTCGATAATTGACATTTTTTTTTTAAATTCAACAAAAAAATTTAATTCAAAATTTGAAAATAAAGAAAATAAATATACAAAGGAAAAAAAAATTAATCGAATAGGTATATTTTTTTTTAAACTAAAAAAAAAAATGTTTGTGCGGGTGGTCAAAAATGTTCAAAAAGAGATCAATCGAAAGCATTTGAATAAAATTATGAATAATTGTATATAACTTACTTTTTTAGCAGAACACTAGCCCGATTACGTCTTATTGCCATCTGGCTCTTTTGATTGGTTTTTCGTTTTCCCATCTTTTTTTTTTATTTAAATTTTTATTCAATCACTTATATTAACACTTGATGCTTGACCACTTGTATTTACACTTTGAATGTTTTGTTTTTCTGCACTTGTCGGTTATATAATATCTAATAATATAGAAAATAAAAGCAAAAAACCAATACTGCAACTCAATCCAACCAACACGCATACGAGATGGTTTTAAAGCTAAAATGTCATTCTTTCATAAGCAATTTAGTTTTTTGCAATAGGTATTATATGTACGTCATAAAACCAGAAACAATTTTCCCAATTTCTCGTTTTTCTCTAAAGTCCAAATATTTAAGGGTAGGTGTCCTCCAGCAGCGAACTCAAATTTCATGTAAATGAATTTGAATTTGTTAGTGAGCTCTACTCTTCCCCGAATACTTTTTTTTCATCTCAGACGAAAATTCGCAAAAACCAGAATCACCATCACGCACATGAACAAGAAAAAAACGCAATATACGCAGACGCAGAGTATGTAGAAAATGAAGCAAATTCATATTCCTATCTATATGCTTACACATGCATATGTGCATGAACAATAAAGAAAACCCAAAATAAATATGTGTTCCTTTTTTTATATTGTTACGAATGTAGGAGCGAACACATCCAGACGGAAGGACACATGTAAGTCTTAAGTTATGATTAATAACTAAAGCTCTGAACGCTTTCATCCGAATTTCGAACTTTCGAACTTCGAACGGAACGAAATCAGTCTATATCTGTCTCTATCTGTCTGTGTGTATGTCTCTTTTGCTTAACGAAACTGGAGATCTCTGGATCCTTGGAGAAGAAATGAGAGGAGTATAAATATGAGGCCGGAGAAGGAGATCAGTTTTAATTTTGACAGTGATAAGAATAAGTGTTTTTGTGAAATTGTAATTTGGAAGTGTTAATTCTTGTAAATTGTAAAGAGTGATAGTAAAACAGTTTGTTATAGATAAAAGTGTTTGATAATTTGAGAATAAATAAAAAGTGAATTAGAAAAAGTAGAAATAAGTTTTGCTTGAATCCAGAAAAACATTACAATACGTGATATCGAAAGTGATAGATCATAGATATTGTTGTTGCAGCACGCGACAGGGCGATGTGCGGTTAGGTTTTTTGTTTATATTTGTGTTTGTCGAGTTGAAGAAATATAAGAAAGAAGAAACTTTATGAGAAGATTTTATTTATGTTTCCCCTTAGTGACGTAATAAATAATTTTTGGATAGACAGGAAAACTATTTTTTATGGAATGGAAGTTTTATTATTGGGCGATGATTCTGTTAGTAGCAGGAAAAATATTTAGGAATCCAAAAAGTTTCAACTTCTTCGTGGATTCAAAAGGTCACGAAACAGGAATAATTATTTAGGTATCTCTATGAAGCGACACGAGTCGACATTTTCAAAACAATCATAAACACCGCAGAAACTAAATTATAAGATACTAGGTACCTGACAGCATTTTTTACATTTAAAACAATTTCTTCTAAAAACATTTATTAGAAAGTGAGTTTTATCATTACCATTTCTATATATGTATTAAAGAGTTCAAAATTATTCTTTTTCTTATTATTTTTTCAAAATTATGAATGTAAAAATAAATAATAATAAATTGAATTTTTTGACTTTCTTACCTTTTGCCAATTTTTTTATTTGGATTTTTACACTTTTTTTGGCCATAATAAGGTCGTTTAATTTTTCTTTGGGACATTTTTGGGAGCATTGTGCAGAACTTAAGTATATATTTACATATAGCTCTTAGCTGTGGAGATCGACTTTCAAAATATCAGAATTATTCCCCACTTTCGAATACTATTTCCGGGAGAACACATCTCCCGGGATGTACTTTCCCAGGGAAGGTTTAGAATTGAGGTTTTTGCAACTTCAACTTTTCACCTTGTATTGCATTATTTAAATCAAATCGTGAAACTAAATTATAAGTATTGAAAACAATTTGTTTGTTTTTTTTTAAGTTATAATCATGTAATCTTATACTTAAGATATTTACCTTAATCGCTGTGAATTGCTTATTTTACTTATATCAGTGTGATCTTTACTCTTAAGAACAATTTTTTGTGCAAAATCCATAGAATACACCTTACATTCTGCTGGAGTTTCCATTTTCGATTTCAGAACTATTTGATATGATGGATCACACGCTGCCTCTCCTTCTGATTTCACAACAGACAGTGGTTCATGCACATGACCGGTGGGATCTCTTACAATAGTATGTTTATCGTTATTTTTAACCGTAACCACTGTAGCACCACAATTATAAGATGTTTTAAGCTCGCATACCCAATAAAATTTATTTTTACTTTTTACGTTACCGTGCAAACGATAAATAAATCCATCGATATCGATTTTATTAGATCTTTTATTTGTAACAATTTCAGTGACAGATCTATTCAGATATTCATTATCTGCGAATGGATTATGCACATGTTCGGTGGGATCTCTTACAATAATATGTTTATTTTTATGCTTGACCGTAAACACTGTAGCACGACAATTAAAAGATTTATTTAAATCGCATATCCAATAATATTTATTTTTTGATTTTGTGCTCTTACGGTAAATAAATCCACCGATTTCGATTCTAATAGCTCCTTTATTTGAAACACTTTCAGTAACTTCCATTATAATTATTAATTATTATTTCCACTGACGGTAACACACGAGATGATCTCAATCAACACTTCAAGTTTGTACAAATGCATGGGCAGTATACTGTCCATAACCTAGAAGTATTATTATATAAATTTTTGACACCATGTTATACTAATCTATACTCTGTCCAACAAAAATTGTCAGTACATGTCTTATGGGAGAGCTTTTTTCTTACAAAAGGTGACGGTTAGTGGTTATATTCCCAAATCACCTACTGAAAAAATATACGCAACCACTGCTAACCCTTCAATTGTTGTTGTAATTTCGCTTTGACGATCGTACACCCCCCCCATAACCTGCACCGTGCGCAGCCTAAGCCACACTAAGTATGTGACATAATATGTGTTCCCAAACAACCCTCATTATTATTAGAGTTACCATTCCCACGTTAATGCAAATCATGGTGTATTTTTCTTTAAATTGTGCTTGAGAGCTTTCAGAATGTGAGCTTTTTGAAAGCTTATTAGAACAAATATGGCAATGGTGTTGTCGCTTGCCTTTTTTATTGTATTCGTGGTTTAAATGTTCTTTTAATCTATGGAGTAAGAAAACGCTTAAGTGCAGTTAAGAAGATTTTGGCTGTTTTCTTTAAGGAAACAAGCTTCTTTGCGCGAATTTAAAATTAGGTGCGGTTTGAAAAGTGAAGTTGATTGAGTATTCTTCGAAATTAAATGAGTTTAAATGAAAATAATTATGAATTAAAAACAGAATAAAAAATAGTGTTTTTGTTCATACAAAAAAAAAATACTCTTGATATTTTATAATCAGTGCCAAGAAAAACTTATGAATTTTGTTAAATTGGATTTTGATATCAACCCATTTTCAATTTTCAAATCTATATCAATAGTTGGTAACTCTATAAATATTTATCAGAGCTTTTTCGAAATCTATAATGTGCATGAAATTTCACTGCAGTCAGAGTGAGAGGTAAGCGTCCTATCTTTTCTGTACTGACTATTTTTGTTGGACAGAGTATAGTTTTTGAGCAATTTTCCTGTTCGTTTGTTGTCGTCTTCAAGATAATTTGAATTCTTAAACGAAAGAAGTGTATGGGAAATTTCATAATGTGAGTTACACTACATTTGACTTGACCAGCGTTTTATTTTTTCTTATGTTACGAATACTATCATGTTAACAGTTTCATCTTAACCCTCTACTGTTACTAACGGAATTACGCAACTATCAGTGGAAAAATATCCTTTTGATCATATAAAATAGTTATTTGTTAATGTGTTCTTGTATATTTGATTTTTTTTTCGCAATAGTGAAAAACTTAAACAAAATTAGACAGTTGGGCAGCGAGAAAATAGTAGAACAATGCAGAATAGTAGAAAAATACAGAAACAAATGCTGCTAAAAGAGAGCAGATAAATATTTCAAGGCAACATTACTTGAAGTGTAATGAAACAATTCAATGGTCTTTCTTTACTGACGTCCCTCATCAAATTGCCTTCTATAAGAAGGTATTGACTTACGAGGACTAGGACTAGGACTTACATAGTTTATTAACTAGAATACTAGAACAGTTTTTTGTTTGTGAGATAATGCCATGTAGGTGTTCCGAAGAAATAAAATAATGTTTCTATTTCGCTGATAATGATAATTTTGTGAATTTTGACCAACCTGGACACGACAAGCCTTTCAAGGTCAAGGTAAATATGGGAAAGGCCTTACAAGGACCAACAAATAATAATTAGATTGCGTTCCGGAATTGGAAAACAAAATTAGCATTACGAAAATGACTCCAAGTACAAGTCAATACATGTAAAATAAATCTATGCTTTAAGGACACATTCATGTGTCAACCAAGAGTTTGATTTCTTGGAAAATATGTAACTGCACCTATATATGGCAAAAGTTGATAACTTTTAATAAAAATTGTTTAAACAATTTTTTTTATTATAATCTCTTAATTGTACAAAAATGAAGAACAAAAACAATAATTTTTATTTTGTTGTTCATTGGATCATAGTGCTTGCAGTAAAGGGTTTAGAAGTAGTATATGAAGGGTTTTCCAATGGGGACTTGACAACTTTGGATTTAATCTGTCAATTACACGACGTGCTTAAGAATTGGGCATCGTCCAGGCCACATTATGGCGTAATTTGCATGAGAATCTTAGTTTACACCCATGCAAGATCAAGCAGACTCAAGAATTGAGGCCGATGAGCCACTTGTACGGTTTAAAGTTGAGATATGTTTGGGATAGCCTGCAACCCAAACAATTGGTATGACTACAGGATTCGGGGTAGATGCGAGGTTGAGTTTATGCAAAGTTTCATCTCTCATAATTCTTATGGGGGTTTCGTTTTGTAAAAAAAATGAATTTATATTGCATTTAGATCTGTCAAAGCATTCGATTGATTAAAATAGTTTTGAGTTCCAATGGATGATTTGTTTATTTATTGTTTTTTTACCATTTTTAATTTGAATTTAGAAGATTTTCCAATTGTTATTGTTTGTTATTTATTTCGCTTCGCTTCAACTGGGTACCAGGCTAATAACGTACAATTTTTATTTAAAGAAAATTTTTAGCATTTTTATTTTATAAAATTTGAAAAAAAAAAAATATTTTGGTAAAAAAAATACTTGTTCACAAAAATCTTTTTGTTGAGGTTAAAAAAAAGCCAAATTTGTTTGGCTGCAAGATTCACAAACAATTTTAATATAGCTCTTGATGGACCGGAGTTGAATAAAATGTTTATGTTGTTAATTTAAATAAATTCTAGTGTTACAAAAAAATTATTTTGGAAAAACATGTTCGAAAAAAAAATGGATTTTAATTACACAGAAAGTTTGTTAAGCGTGTTTATTGAGATAGAAATTTTAAATTGAGTACTTTTGCATTAATGTGACTAAAAAAATGCTATTTTCTACGTTTACTTGCGGAATTAAAACGAAAATCTACGTGGTTAATATTTGATACAAATTGACGAAAAAAAAATATTTTCAGTTAGGGTGATGCACATTTGTTTGTGAACTTGAAAAAAAATGGATTTTTTGAGACTGAAAATTTGTGAAGCGCTTATACTAATATAATACTGTAAAATTGGTTATTTTTGCATTAGGGTGGCTAAAAAAAAACAACTTTATAAATTTAATGATGGATTTAAAAAACATCATTGTGGTTATTATTTGAAACAAATTAACGAAGACAAATTGTGTTGCTCAGTAAAAGTTGTTTGGAAAGAGCAAAAAAAAAATAAAAAAGAATTCGCACCACCGTTATTGAATTTTTTTTTCTTCGATAATTTGGTTCAAATATTAACTACGTAGAATTTTTTTGAATTTCAAAAGAAAAAGTAGAAAATTGCATTTTTTTGGGCTACCCTAATATGAAAATACTCAAGTTCACATTATAATCTCAAAAAACACCCTTTACAAACTTTTTATGTGATTTAAATCCAAATTTCGTAAATTGTAAAAAAAAAATGCACCAATCTTATAATAAATATGTATTTTTTTCTCCGATAATTTATTTTAAATGCTAACCACGTCCCTAGAATTATTTTTGAATTCCACAAGTATTTAAATACACTAATGAGAAAATACTCATTTTAACTTTTGTATCTCAATAAACACGCTTTACAAACTTTTTGTCTAATTTAAATCCAAAAAAATCCTGAAAAAAAACATATTTTTTTGAACGACTCTAATTAGACAACATTTTACAAAATTGTTTTATAACCATACAAAATATTGGAACTAATTGTTTTTAAAGGGACCCATTTTGAAAAAGAAAACCAAGAAACAAATCAGACTCTTAATTCAAAAAATGTTTTCTTGGACGTTTTTGAACGCATTTTACTTGAAAATTGTACTAAGTTAGGCCTGCACACATTCTGCGCTGCAGGTGCATTCATAAATGCATAAGAAAAAACTGCGATTGTACTAGCGCAGAGATTCTGCATTTATGAATACACCCAATGCTTTTTTATTTGCTTTACTATTATTACTGAATTAAAAAACAGTATTTTAAAGCTAGAGAAACCCGTAACTTCGACTTTACCAATGATCTTAATATTTATTCCTTTCAACATTAAAACTATTTGAATTGTAATTCATATTACAATGATTTTTATTTTTTATCTAAGAAATATTGTTACTTGCTACTTGTTACTAACATTTTTTACATGCTACTTTAACTAAATGTTCACATTTGCATTGTTTAAATCGATTCGTGAAACTATAGTACAGGTACATTTTTTATGTTTTTATTTTTAAATTTATAATCTTTAATGTTATACTTAAGGTATTTACCTTAATTGCTGTGAAATGTTTATTTCCCTTAGACTTTTCACAATATCTGAGGGTAAAGAAACCCTAATTTCAGATGGGGATTCTGCTTTCGCTGTCAGGACTTTTTGAGAAGATGGATTACACGTTGTCTTATTTCCTTTTGATTCCACAATAGAACATGACGTGTTATTCAAATCTTTTTTCGTTGCGATTGGATTATGCGAATGATAGGTGGGATATTTCACAATACTATGTTTATTATTAATTTTGACCGTAGCCACTCTACCACGACAATAATTGTGATATTTACCAAGCACGCATACCCAATAAAATTTAGTTTTTACTCTTTTGTCTAAATAGTAAATATTTCCACCGACTTCGATTTTAATAAATCCTTTTTTTGTAACAATTTCAGTAACTTTCATTATAGTTTTTATTATACTTTGCACTCACGTTGACACGAGAACATCGTTAAGTTTAAAGTCTATAAGGCACCAGGAGATGATCGTATCCCGTTTGCAAACTACAAAGAAAAACACGGAACCTACATATGAACTCAGGAGCAAGAAAATATAAATGGAGAGTTTGAAGACGGGTTCTATGCCACAATAGACCACATATTCGCACTTTACAACATAGAAGATTCATAAAAGAAAAAGAAAAAAATTGTATGTGTTTCTTTTAGCCTTTTGTGCAGTTGCTCGAAAAGCTCTTTTCTATAAATTGTATGCGATTGGTATATGAAGTGATCATTAGTAATGCTCAACAAGGAAGTAGTTAGAAGAGAACAGGGACAGACCAAAACATTTTCGTGAGAAACGTTAGTACAGAAAACAACAACACACACATTTGGCAGTTCTCAGGAAAGTTCTGTTCTAGTCTGTTAGTTAGACAAAAACAGGGGCAGACCAAAACAATTTTGTGAGAATCGTTAGAACAGAAAACAACAACAAAAACATTTGACAGTTCTCACTAATCTGTTCTAGTCTGTTCTGACTCAAAAGCATGTACAGAAAATCCTATTCTAAACTGTTCTACATAGCGTTATTGAACAGCAAACATGTTGTACTTTTCTGTTCCGACAGTCCTTAACAACTTCATTGAACACACTAATTAACACCATAATAGCCTTTTATGAAGAAAAAAATATGTTTTTTGCTATTTATCTTATTTAAAAACGACTTAATAGATGCAGTTTGGATGAATTACAATGTCTATGCTCTAAAATTATCAAGATGACATAGTATTTTTTCGGAGACAGTTAGTTAGAGAGTACAAATACCTAGGAGTTCTATTTACCGCGAATTTAAATTTGACAAAACACTTGGAGGTAAAAATTAACTGAAGCGAAAAGAGCGATTTCTGCTATGTGGGATGGGGACACTTTTTTTGATAGCAAGGACTGCTCTATTGGAGCTGTTGAAAATACTACTATATACTTTATTCAAAGAATTTTTTACCTCCCAAAAAATACCCCAAACAACATTCTTTATCTGGAAACAGAATAACCTTCAATCAATATGGATACCCTTAAGATCTGAACATTAGAATGCTTCACCCGTCGCTGAGCGACGTCACTGAAGGCCCCTTCATAGAATCGCGAAGGAATCCGTTCCGTCAACAAATCCGTTGGCGATGAACTTAATAGTTCGGCTACTTTTTTCCGTCGGCAACAAAATGACGTCGCTCAGCGATTCGACCATAAGTTTTCAACTTCGGCGCGAAAATTTTTTGACACATGCCAGCGACTCGACTAAGCTTAGCGACGAGCGATGCATTCTGTTCAATTCATGCATTTCAACTAGGTATATCATTAAAGTTTCTGACAAGAAAGATGAAAAAATTCCAAAGCTAGTGCTCAATAATGCGAATAGGAGATAGGCAAAGGAATGGGGAAGTTGGCAACCAAATGCAGCATGAATTTTGTAACTGTAACGTTCTTAGCTTATCAGATGCTATTACTACCGATACAGTCTGTTGCATACAGGGTTCATTATTGGACAAAATAAGCACTATTTTTTTTTCTAAACGAGTCATACAAAAAAACATAATTAACATTTATTTATTTTTTTTTTAGCAAGTCTAACTAACTTTTAATATTACTCACATTGCATAATTTAAAACAAATTGTGAAACTAAAGTATAGGTATTTGAAAACATTTCGTTTAGCTTAAAATATTTACCTTAATCGCTGTTGACTCATTATTTCACTTAATAAGTGATATAATTCATTAGTGGACTCTCTTTCCCTTCGCTTTCTAATTGTTTGAGTATTTTTTTGTGTTTGTGCATTTGCGTTTACTTTTGGTGTCACAAGAGAACTAAATACATTTCCTTTTTTTGTATTTGCGAGTGTGTTATGCACATGATCGGTGGGAGTTTTTACAATAATATATTTATTATTATTTTTGACCGTAATCAGTCTACCACGACAATTGTTGTATTTAGTAAGCTCGCATATCCAATAACATTTATTTTGTAATTTTTTGTCTAGATGGTAAATAAATCCATCGATTTCGATTTTAATATTTCCCCTCATTGTAACAATTTCAGTAACTTCCATTGTAATTATTAATTATTGTTTGCACTGACGTTGACACGAGCCGATTCCAAATTCAAGTATGAGGGAACCTGTTTGTACAATTGCATGGGCAATATACTAGTCAACAACCTGAGAGTATTATATTAATTTTTGAGAAAATAGTGTCCTAGTCAATAATCTAGGATTAATTTACATATTAATTTTTGAGCAAATGGTTACAGCCAATTTCTTCACATTTCTTCACTCAAGTATTAGGCCCAAGTTCTGTCAAATTGGTACCAGGTATTAGTTAGGACTCGGTGCCAGTTAGATCCAAAATGTTAGTACTTAAATCGGTACCAAGTGATTTCTTCACAGAAGTCCTAGGTCCTAGTTCTAGCAAATTAGTACTAAAGATTATTTAAAACCCAGTTTTAGCTGGACTTTGGAATCGGCAGTCTAGCCACGCTAGTACCTGCATCAGAGCAATTTATTTCATTTATATCAGGAGATATTGGTGGATTTGTTAAGTTGTTACTTGTTGATTTTTAAAAACAAATGTAAAATGCTTATTTTTGTGACTATTTCACTACCACCAGAAAATTAAGATTCTTTCGGAAGGTTTACGGGAAAAATAGGCACTTCTTTCCAAAGATGATATTCAGGGGGTCCAACACGTAAATTGATACAATCGAGACAATCGAGTACTAGTTCAATCGAGGGTTGTCAATGAAGAGTACCTTGATTGAACCAAATTAGGCACTGTGAATGTTCAATAGTAGTTGCAGCTATGTATATGATTTAGCAAATTTGAAACTGTGTGATGCAATAGCAGTTGGTGATAGTCTAAGAGCCGACAGCAAATTTTGGGAGTGGATATATAACCAAAATCTGAGTATGCAGTTTTATAGGTATACCCGTCCAGATTTAAAATTCGAAAGTCTGGCAGATTTATTTTTCAGCCTTCTAAGGTTATCGGTGGGTTAAAAAACGTGATAGTTCCAAGTCATCTAAGAAAGACAAATCCACATCAATTGAAGTTTTTAATATTGAAACTGATGTTCTGTCATTTTATTTAAGTCTGGAGATCTTAATAGTGAAGATCTGATTATTAGAACTCAAGAAATAAGCTTTTAAAGCCACACATATCAGGTTTTCAAAAGGGTGTTCAAAAGGGTGTTATGAAGCTATTTGGCTGAACCCCTATACAATTTGAATGGAAATGTTCTGCAAAATTTGCATTTTACCTTTTTTTAACATTAAAATGGTAGTTTATATGAAGTTTTGCCTTTTAATAGGCTTTTGAGATTTTTGTTGCACGTTTTCCAAATTATCATAAAGTACAGGTGTTTTGGCAAATTTGTGGCAAACTAGGTGTTTACTAAAATCATCGATCAGTGGAAAATTTTTTTCTTAGAATATACCCCAAAATCGCCCTTTAAATTTTCGTTGACTAATTATGGGACGCCCTGTATATAGGGTGATGGCACTAGTAGCTTAACATTTTTTTAAAGTTCGATTGGCATTTAAAAATCAGGAATGTATGTTTTTAATAGAGGAACCAGTTAAA
Organism: Meliscaeva auricollis; assembly: GCA_948107695.1. NCBI lineage: Eukaryota > Metazoa > Arthropoda > Insecta > Diptera > Syrphidae > Meliscaeva > Meliscaeva auricollis. Next base: position 110,674,622 of record OX403616.1, on the reverse strand, counting down.
ATGTATAGATTAGGATATTTTAAGAACATTCAGTTAATTTTCTACCTGAATGTTAAGTTATTTAACATTATTTTGATGAAAGTGTGATTTTTGAGTATTCGGCCCTCGGATTTTCAAAAGTCAGCCGCTTGAGTATTCAGCAGTCGGCCCTTGTTTTTAGTTCTATTTTTTGAGTTTGTGACCGAAGGAAAAAAAAGGAAAAACAACATTTTAAAGGTAATTGATGTAAGGTAAGAATATAAGATAAGAATATACCCGCTTATTCACTAATATTAGTATACAGTAAATCGAGACAGTTTCTTAAATGTCAGGATATATCCTCTCCAAAAAATTGAGAATACTAATGGTTATTTTATAGATATCTTAAAATTCTTACAGAGTATACAAATTCAAAAATTAGATGAGAAATTTTGAACGGGGTATTTATAGTACTTATTTTAAATCTTAGAAACATGAATTGACTTAATAGAAACAGAAATGAGTTCAATAACTACGGAATAGTTTCCCATATTTTTTCCAGAAAAAATTTCTAAAGATCTTCATTTAGCGAATCTTCAAAGCATGTATTTACAATCTGTTTTGTATACATACCAATTTTAAAAATAAGTATTATGTAAAAGGTTTTGTAATTCTTAAGACCAATTCCTAAGATAAGACCATCCTGTTCCGAGGTTAAGTCCAAGTTAACTCCTGAACATGTTGCCCATTTTTCTAGGCCAATATTATCTTGTTCGGGGTGAGGTTCAAGTTAACTCCTAAATCAAAAAATTTAAATCGCACTTACTTAAACCCTGGTTGGCACTCAGTCTACCTACTGAAATCAGTGAAGTAGGATCCTTAACTAACTTGGTACAGAATTTTAACTCACCGATTTCGATAGATCAACTGTAATTCAACTCTAGTACAAGTTCTAGTAAAATAGCATGGCTAATAGGGTTAAACCTCATCTATACTGTCGATTTCAGAAGATACAATTTGCTGCACCACGGTTTAAATATTTTTACAACCCCATAGAGACTGTGTTATGAGTTAACTCGGGGTCTTTGAATTAATAGGATTAACTTACTCTAATTCAACTCAAAGTTAGCTGCAAGAACTTTCTTTTAAATATTGAGCGAGGACTACACATTTTAGTTCATTAGCTTAAAATATTTCCTTAACATATTTAAGGTTATAATTTGAGTAGGTACGTGGACAGCATTTGATAGTTTAAATATTTTATTAGTTTACATTTCATATTTTATGCACTCTTAAAACTTGTGTCAGCAATTTAGGCACTTAAATTCGTATTTTTAAGTCACTTTAGTAAAATTTACACGTATAGTCCCCACGCAGACGGTCAACTTTAGAAAAGCTGTCTCTTTTGGTCCGCCCCCATTTTTCCACAATAGAAACAGGGGGCCGAGGGCCGACTACTGAAAATGAGAAAACAAACTTAGAAATCTTACAAAAAAATCGAGAGAGAATATAATTTAAATTTTAAATTGCCCACAATCCACTTAAACGGAAAATTGTATTGATTGTATCCAATTGACTAATTCGCTTCGACTATTTTTTTTAGAAAAAATTGATAAATCTACAAGTGAAAAGAATTTGTCACAAAACAATCACCTCTACTAAAGACGACGAATGCGTTGTGCCGGGATTCGCACTTCTTTGAGCCACATTCTCTATTGCGGAACTCGCAGGTTAGGAAGTATCTTAGTGGAAATGGAAAAGTAGTTCCTCTTAGCGATAATAAAGTTCACTCATCAAGTTCATAATATTTGCTTTAAACGCGAATGCGAACCCTGCGAATTACGTTGACATTTATGTTCAACCTAAAGTCTTGTGACAGTTTACGCAGAGGAAAAAGTAGACCATAAGCGCTTATGTTCAACATAAATATTTTAAGTATCGTATCAGCAACCGAACCTAAAACCAGCACCTTAAACCATTTTTTCGCAGAAAGTTAGAAAATTCAGTAGACTTTTGGAAAAAACATATTTTTGTATTTTGTATTTGAGCAGAATACTAGCGGGGCCGACCTTAGGTGCCATTACCCTAACACGCCAATTCAAAGTAGGTAATCTAATGTAGAGCCTCCGGCGCTTATGTTCAACATAAATATTTTAAGTATCGCATCAGCAACCGAACCTAAAACCAGCACCTTAAACCATTTTTTTGCAGAAAGTTAGAAAATTCAGTAGACTTTTGGAAAAACATATTTTTGTATTTTCTATTTGAGCAGAATACTAGCGGGTCCGACCTTAGGTGCCATTACCCTAACACGCCAATTCAAAGTAGGTAATCTAATGTAGAGTCTCCGGCTCTTTTGTCCCTATGATAAAATGGACAAAGGATTCTACTGAAACTTAACACTCATGTGGAAACCAAGAAAATAATTTCTTCTCTAAAAAACTATACTGAGCTGTGATGATTTTCCTGGCGAGGATATGGAAATGCCATTATGAGCCGACCCTTGGTCAGTACAATGGCATGTGGTTTATTCGTATTCGAATGAAGAAAAGATTTACGGTCTGGAAATCGACAACACAACGTAGGTATATATGTACTAGGTACTTTGGTCGACGCCTGAAAGGTAACAAGAAATTAATCTCCAATGACATGATGGCAACCAATAATATAATAAATCAATCGGCACGGAATTATGGGATTCATATACTATCTGGAGTTATCGTTATTTGCATAAATTAAATTGCATGGGTAAATAGAATTTTCACTTCAAAAGGTTTGACTTAATAAAACTACTAGATTCGCTTATGTTATGCATTTTAGTTTTGAATATGAATTACAAGTTGAAGTTTTTGATTTTTGTTCTTTGATCGTATTTACGTATGTGTATCGGGCGGCGGCGCCGATTCACAAAACACTAACAATTTATAAAGTTCTCTATTCAATGTAATTGATTTGTTTACTTAAGCAGTTAGATCGGTTTTAATTTTTGAGTTAATTTGATGGAATTTCGGGATTAAAAGTTTATACAGTTTTCGGCTATTGAAAATAACACATTTTACGCGCCATTTATTTTTGTACTACTTTTCAACTCAGTGACACTTCACACTGCAGTGTGTGCTGTGTATCTGTATATGAGTCAAATTTATACTCTTCGATGTTATGTATTTTGGTGTTGGGGTAGGTAGGGGTACAAATTTTAAGGGAATACACAAGAAGGAGGACTCAATAAAAGTAAGTAACATATACTTATACACACATCTATTGTATTAAGAGAATAGTTTGTTTCATTTTAGAATGCAATGGTGTTCGAAGAGCGCGAATAATGAAATCTGATAATGAAGAGATGGCAGAAATGCCAATTGTAAACAATATCAGAGCATTATCTATTAGAGAGTAGGGACCAGAGATAAGAAAACAAAAACAATGTTTTTAATGTACTTTCGTCGTAGTCAACGAATGATTCACATTGGTTTGGAAAAGCCTTTATATTGTAATTTTATATTAATAATTTACTAAAAGTAGCTAGCAATTCTACATTTATTGAAAGATTATTACGTAAATTTAAATTTAATTCACCATCAGTTTTTTTTAAGTTCTCTGTTTTCTGAGATATTTAAAATAATCATATTTCTGAACACGCCTAGTTCTCTAAGGCCACAATGACATTTGGATAAGTTTAAACAAATAAAAAAATCAGTGGACAAGTTTATCCAATTTGTGTACTCTAATCCCATACAAAATTTGACAGTTTATTTATAAAAAAGAAAAACTTACACAAAATATAAACTTATCTAGTGTTTTACGATATTGCATGAATACCCTTAATAACAACGAAATCGATAAAGCGGATATAAAAAAAAAGTGCTTCCCATATTTATTTAGAATCTGTTTACGATGAATTCTCTATAAATGTCACAGTTTCATTCAGAGTTCATCCATTTATTTAAAATTTTGACTTTCATATCAAATTTGAAATAAAAATTTTAAATTAAAAAAAAAAAACGAAGCAAAAATTATACATATCAAATTTATGGAATAAGCCTAATTTACAGTTCAGCGCAAAAACAAAAAAATAAATTTACAAAACTGTTTTCTGACCATCGTTTTTATTATATAAAAAAGCAGATAACACGTAGGATACTTTTTTTTTTGTAACCAATCAAAACAAAGGGCTAAGAACTCAATTTTTTTTTGTTTTTGCATGCAAAAATTTGTTTGCGTGCAAAAAAAAAAATTAAATTGCATTAGTAGCCTCTGTACCAATTGATATAGGAGAAAATGGCAATTTATGTATCGGTTACGGTGATTGGAAAATATAAACATTAAAATATGGTACAAAATTATGCCCAAAACAGACTAAAAGTTGCTTTGAAGTTTTATTTTTTTTTTTTGTTTTTGCAGGCTGAACTGTAAACAAGCCTTAAGGCTTGCCCAAACCAAAGTGCGACAGTGCGTCACAAGATGTGCGACACGATTTTTATATGAAAAACGCTTTGCGCTTAATCGCATTTGGTGTGTGTACTCTCATATGACGCTGTGTAAATAAATTTTGGCGCTGTCGTGACAAACTGTCGTGTCGCACTGTCGCGCTTTGGTTTGGGCAAGCCTTTATAATGCTAAAATACTTTAATTTAATAATTTGACTCATTTTTTTTCTTTTTTTTTTGATTGAGGAATTAGTTTTTGATTTTTTAAAAAACAGCTTTGAAACTGTCATAATTTTAAGCGTCGGTGCTACCAAGCGAATTAGATTATTTCGATTAGTTGTGATGTGCGTTTATTTCCAATATCACGTGCAAAAGAACACACCTATTGTCACTATTCATCTTTGTAATAAACTTAGGTACATTTATGTATTTTCTTGTTTTGATAAAGTTGTCATAAGGAACGTAAATGTAACCTTGTTGTTTCATTACAAAAATTACAATATTTCTTGAAATTTGCTCTTCAACTAAGTAGTTCGTATCACCGTTCATGAAGAAGAACTCTCCAACTATATTTTTTACACAGTTTCACGAGTACGTTTGTGGTTTGACAAAAATACAAATTTGTAATACCTACTTGTAACAAGTATGTAATAGGTTTAAGATCTCTTAACTTTACTTTTGCAAACAAAATAATAATAATAGGGAATTTTACATACCTGAATTCTGTTTTGATTGCTATGTCATCATATACATTCATGAATAAAATTTTTTTTCTCAAGTCCTCGAATGCGTTATTTTCAAATTCGGGTTGAAGAAATTGTATAGTAGACTCGTTGATTTTATTTGAATATTCACTATGATGCTCAATTTCACCGACTGCTTGTAGTTTTTCTTTTACAATTTCATTTGGTTCTTGCACAAAAATAAATTTCTTTATGTAAAATTCTCCTACTATATTGGTAATAGAAGAGTTAGAAGAAGAATTTCTTCTACTAGGTATTTCTTTCATGTCAATAATATCAGAAGTTTTTGTTTTAAAATTCTCGTCAACTTTAACTTGAAGGTCAAGGTCAATTGCTGGCACAGCATTAAGTTTCATATGCTTCTTCCCTATGTCCTCAGGAAAAAAGTGGCGCTCACATACACACAAATTCGTTTTATTAGAATCAGTTTCAACGATTCCACATTTTTGCATCCAAATTTGACGCATTGGCACTCTATTCGGAAATTTAAATATTCTCGCTGTTGGATTATTCCTTCTGGAAACATTACAACCAGCAATACAACATTTTTGACCAGATCTTGAGTTGCGAGATAGATGCATTTTAATGATTTTGTCTCTATTAATACGGGAATACAAATGGTATCTATCACCCTGTATTATCTGCTCGTATTTATAGTATACTTTTTTGTTACGGTCTGAGAGTAGGATGCAATGCAGTATCTGATTCTGAACCCGTTATAGGTACCTACTAAATTTTGTTATTATAGGTACTTTACCCAACCGATTAAACTTAATTTTTCTTTAACACAAGTAAAACGTTATTTCACATAAATTTCTTATAATAATTTTATATGGTTGTAATATTGGTATTAATTTATAAATAAGATTTTTCACCCTGTAGCTATGTACAATGTAGAAGGCCACTTTATTAAGCACTCGTAAAAAAATGTTTTAGCAGCTGATGGCTTATGTATATACATACTCTTCTGTAATCATTTTGAAGAGTATAAATTGCAGATGTAGTAGTGAGTTTGAGGGAATCACTCTTCTATACCTACGCATCTATTGGGGAATTAATAAGAGAATCGGTTGGTTAATTTTAAAACTCAAAGAGCACCATTTAATAAGAACCAAATACATAAAGTATCTAGCTAGATCTGTAAACTGTAATGTACTCTTTAAACGAGTATGATCTCAACGAAAGAACGAGCATAAAAAAGGTTTTATGTCTGTTTGGTATCTTTTTGTAGCAAATTGTTCGAAATCTGTCAAATTATTAAAAGAGAGCAAAAAAGAGAAAAATTCTCTCAGAAAGAAAAAAACTGGCTACAGAGTTAACAAACTCGTTGTATCAACTTGTAGCACTTTGCTTACAAAATGTCACTAGTGACATTCATCAATATATGATATGCATTTAACAATTTTGATCTACAAATAGCTTGAAATAGAAAAAATACATAAACAAAATCGTACTTAGTTATTTTTTTCCATTCTGTTTACATTTCTGTAGTGCATGCTTTATTTGTTCATTTACTTACAATTAAAGTACGATTTAATTTGATCCAAGTTTACAAGAATTTAATTCCTGATTCAATTCGGTTTCAATCCTCCTTATAAACGGGGTGCAAATGGGTCTGTTTGCCAACGCAAACGCTGTTAAAAGAAGTTTTGTTTTGTTTTTTGATTTGATTTTGGTGAAAAATTAATTTAAAAATGAAGTTGACGGTGGATAATGAAACCATAAGGTACGAAATTGAAGATTAAAATGAAATATTTATCTTATAAGTAGATATTATCTTATAGGTATTCAGATTTATAATTAAAAAATAAGAAATTTTATTCACAGTTCTCAGAACACAAATATTTCTGTGTTCCTATGTTTACATCTGTCAAATATGACATTTAGAATTGACTAGCTTTGTAGTGCAAATTTTGTATTCCAAAAGCTAGTTGATTTTCGACTACGTAGTCACTGTATTAGTGAATGCGCCCATTTTTTACTTAGTTTCACGAGTACGATTGTGGATTAACAAAAATTCAAATTTATACTACATATTTACTTGTAGCAAGAATGTAATAGGTTTAAGATCTTTTAACTTTACAATTGAAAAAAAAATAATAGGGGATTTTACATACCTGAATTCTGTTTTGATTGCTATGTCATCATATACATTCATGAATAAATTTATTTTTCTCAAGTCCTCGAACGCGTTATTTTCGGTTTGAAGAAATTGTATAGAAGAATCGTTGATTTTATTTGAATATTCACTATGATGCTCAATTTCACCGGCTGCTTGTAGTTTTTCCTTTACAATTTCATTTGGTTCTTGCACACAAATAAATTTCTTTATGTAAAATTCTCCTACTATATTGGACATAGAAGAGTTAGAAGAAGAATTTCTTCTACTTGGTATTTCTTTCATGTCAAAAACATCAGAAGGGTTTGTTTTGAAATTCTCGTCAACTTCAACTGGAAGGTTAAGGTCAATTGCTGGCACAGCTGTATGCTTCATTTTCTTCTTCCCTATGTCCTCAGGAAAAAAGTGGCGCTCACATACACACAAATTCGTTTTATTAGAATCAGTTTCAACGATTCCGCATTTTTGCATCCAAATTTGACGAATTGGCATTATTTTCGGAAATTGAAATATTCTTGCTGTTGGATTTTTCCTTCTGGAAACATTACAACCAGCAATACAACATTTTTGACCAGATTTTCGGTTGCGAAATAGATGCATTTTAATGATTTTGTCTCTATTAATACGGGAATACAAATGTTATCTATCACCCTGTATTATCTGCTCTTATCTATAATATAGTTGTTTCTTTTTGTTCATACGCTCCTGACCGTGTTAGTTACGGTCTGAGAGTAGGATGCAATGCAGTATCTGATTCTGAACCCGTTATAGGTACCTACTAAATTTTATTGATCTTATTATAGGTACCTTACCCAACCGATTAAACTTAATTTTTCTTTAACACAAGTAAAAAGTTATTTCACATAGATTTCTAGATAATAATTTTATATGGTTGTAATATTGGTATTAATTTATAAATAAGATTTTTCACCCTGTAGCTATGTACAATGTAGAAGGCCACTTTACTAAGCACTCGTAAAAAAATGTTTTAGCAGCTGATGGCTTAATATGTCTATACATACTCTTCTGAAATCATTTTGAAGAGTATAGAATGCAGATGGAGAAGTTAGTTTGAGGAGAATCACTCTTTTATACCTACGCATCTATTTGGGATTTATTAGGAGAATCGGTTGGTTAATTTCAAAACCCAAAGAGCACCAATGAATAAGAACAAAATAAATACAGTATCTTTATCTGTAAACTGTAATGTACTCTTAAAATGAGTTTGATCTAAACGAAACAATGATCTTTAAGCGGCATATACACACATCAAAATCTCATCAAGCATGAAAGAGTGATTGAGTAAAAATCTAAAATTTTTGATTTTTCAAGCATGCATGTTGGTATTGGATATACGTGTGTCATTTACATAAATAATCTCTCCCATGCATGATGAGATTTTGACGTGTGGATATGCCGCTTTAAAAAAGGTTTTGTAAGCGGGAAGTAAGTTAAAACCCGCCACTACTGGAAAAGTTGATACAATTGTACCGAATCGTTGTAATGTTCCCACTTTCAAACATTTACTCGTTTATTTTGGATTTAAAAATACATCTGGATGCAAGGAAATTTTAATCCAAAAAGTATATCTTAGTTCAAATTAGAGTCTTGCAGGTACAAATAAAGTCTTGTGAATCAAATATGATTCATAGACCTGAAGCAAATGTGATTAAGGGGGTTCACATGAGCGAGCATGCCAAGCAATTTATATAAATAAATTGCTTGGATTTAATCCATTAGATTTAGTATTTTTTTATGTGAAACAGCTAGATTCCACATTTCACTTTCACTCGATATTAAATTGAAGTCGATCGAAAATGAATTTTGTGTGTTCTACATTTCACTATAATCGATTTCGATTTAATTTTTTTGAAATTAAAACGAAACGAAATTATTGTGTTCTAGAATTCGATTTTATCGATTTCCAATTGGTTTCAAATCGATCTTGGTTTTCTGTGAAATAGTGGAAAAAGAAAGTAGAAATCATAAATATATGCATTTTAAACAAACTTCGTTTATTTCAATAAAAATGCATTTTAGCCTTCGTCATGTTATTTTTTTTGTGGATTTTTACATTTTTCAGTCTGCTATATAACGCAACAATTATCACAGCACTCATTCACCCCTATCGGGAACGAAATATCCCGGGGAATTTTTTCTTGGGAAAAAGGCTCCCAAAATCTGATTATTCCAGGAATTTTGTTCCGTTAGGTAAGAAGAATAACGGAATAACGGTTAACAGGAAGAGATATCGATTTTCCCAGAAATTCTTCGATTGAGCTCCCTTTTTCTTTTTTTTTTAACTTACGTGGGTTAACCCGGAGTCTTCACGGAATTTTTTTCATGACAGAACTTTCGGCCAACAGCCTCTCGATGATCTAGTCATCGCAATTTTGATCCTGTTGATGGTTCAAAAATAATACTGTCTAGATATTTTAATTTCCCCGAGATGTTTTTTTTTTTATTCAACTTATCCCGGGCGTACAAAAACACATCTATTATGCTCATTATGAAACTCGCAATATTCTATGCTACTCCCGGGGAGTGAGCAGTTATGGAATTTGTCGATGATATGATCTCTACAATTAACTACTTTAACATTTCCATTTAAAATTAAGAATAAAGAATTCAAATGCATAGTTTTTCAAAAAATATCCACTTTTTAATTGTGAACCTGCCTGAAAGTGAATCTTTGAAGTCCTATAACTCTTCAAGCTGATTTCAAATCATGTCGCGCCCACACATATGTTTGTACATTATGTGGGTATACATAGGGGCCCACTCAAAAATTATGAAAATACAACTTATGGTATGTCCGCTTCACGTGTTTTAACGAAAGTGTTCGGATAGATCGGAACGAAACGCAATGGATCAAATATTCTTTTTGAACCAAATACATAGGACCTCAAGAGCTTTCGAGGACAACTTACTAAAAAATAAAAATAAACTCTCTGGATACATTATTTTATTAACAATTAAATCCGCGTACCATAAACAAATTTTCTCTGAAAATATTTTGCATAATAATTCAAAATCGATAATCGCGATTAGATAGTAAGTTGTGGAACACCAAAATGATTGTGAATGTCACTCGTATTTTATACTAGAGATTTTGCTGTTTTAATGTTATCTGAAAATAAAAAAAAAACATAATCTTTGAATTAAATGTTTTTATAGAATTTAAAATAAATTTAAGTGTTTTGCAGCTTTAGCCAGCTTAAGATTCAGAGCCCGCAGCAGGATTTGGGTAACAAACTTTTTGCCCAACTGCCTCCCCCCCCCCCATGCTATCATTCACACTTTAAATCAGCTGCGGGCTCTTAATCCTTTTTATTTATTTGTATATGAGTCGTTATAAATGAAGGTGATATAAGTTAATGCAAAAACAAATTTATTAAGTTAATATTAAAATTAACACAATTTTACGGTATCACCAAATTATTTAAACCAACATGTGTTGGTCTTGATCAAAAAATCTTTTAAATTGTCTTTTTTGGTTTGTTAAATTGATTTCTTCTGTAGAAAAATGTCAAATGTGACTTATACTACTTTCATTTACTCATATTACAAAATTCATTTCAGAGATCAATACCGGTCTTAATAACGAACTACCAAATTACAGAGTTGGCTTACAAGGTTTATAATTCCGACTTGTTGATAATTTTCTTTTGCTATGATTCCCATGCTATGATTCACACTTAAAATCAGCTGCGGGCTCTTAATACTTTTTATTTATTTGTATATGAGTCGTTATAAATGAAGGTGGTATAAGTTAATGCAAAAACAAATCTATTAAGTTAATATTAAAATTAACACAATGTTACGGTATCACCAAATTATTTAAACCAACATGTGTGTTGGTGTCTCCTCTTTTCTTCTTGATCAAAAAATCTTTTAAATTGTCTTTTTTGGTTTGTTAAATTGATTTCTTCTGTAGAAAAATGTCAAATGTGACTTATACTACTTTCATTTACTCATATTACAAAATTCATTTCAGAGATCAATACCGGTCTTAATAACGAACTACGAAATTACAGAGATGGCTTACAAGGTTTAAAATTCCGACTTGTTGATAATTTTCTTTTTCTTTAAATTTAATTTTAACAGATCATGTGGAGAATGAGGAATTATAAACACCAATTGCCAAATTCTGCAACACACTTTCAATAAGAAATTTAGCAAATTTAACTTCTGCTACATCTTTCTCTTTTCTTCGGAACTCCTCAGCAATACGTTGGGCAAAAACTCCAAATCTATCATTTTTTTTTATGCTTTTCAAAGGCCTTTTTAAATATTTTTTTTTGTGGTCAATCTTCGCAAGCTTAATTGTATTCATAGAAAAATTTCTTGGCACATTGCTTCTTAGAAACTTTTCTCTTTGTCGTTTCCTCTGTAAGATTTGTTTGCACCTGCTGGTACTATTTCTGATTTCAGGTTTTGATACTCTTATTTGTTTTATAATAACACTTGTGTGACTCTTAATTCTATCGATCGCCATTCGGGTTTGCTCTGATAATTCGGTCCAAGATCCTGATGAATCGTGTGTATATTTTTGTAGCACATCAGTAGTTGGGCTTGTGTCTTGTTGCGCTGGTAGAGTACTTGCATTGCTACTTTGTTGGACTGGTGTAGTACTTGCGTTCGTATTTTGTTCAGCTGGTATAGTATTTGGATTAGTATTTGGATTAGTATTTTGGTGCACTGATATATTACTTGGGATTGTATTTTGCTGGGCTGGTGTAATACTTGGGGCTATATTTACTTGGAGTGGTCTAATAATTGGGTTTGTATTATTTTGGGCTGGTATAATAATGAGTTTAGTATTTCGTTGGTCTGGTATAATGAAAGGATTTTTATTTTGTTGTGTTGGCTTGTTTATATTTTGTTTGGCTGGTATAAAAAAAAGTTTTGTATTTTGTTTGATTGGTCTAATAATTTGATTTGTATTTTGCTGTCTTGGTGTGGCAATTAGGTTTGTATTATGTTGAACTTGTGTAGTACTTGAAGTTGTATTTAATTGGACTGGTATAGGAGTTGCATTTGTATTTTGAGTAGCTGGTATACAAAAAAGATTTGTATTTTGTTGGACTGGTCTAATAATCAGATTTGTATTTTGTTTAGCTGCAATAGTCACTGGATTTGTATTTTGTTGGGCTGGTAAATTACTGGTGCGAAAGTCAAAATTCTGCGGGGCTGGTTTAGTTAAAGCGATTGAATTTTGAGCTGGTAGAGAACTTGGGGTTGTATTTTGTTGGGCTGGTATAGTACCTAGACTTGAATTTTGTGGGGCTGGTACAGTACTGATAGTTACATTAGAATTTGGGTGCGCTGACAAAGTAATTCGGTTTGTATTTTCTTGGACTGGTATAGTACTTGGAATTGTATTTTGTGGGGCTGGTTTAATAACTGAGTTCGTATTCTGTTTATCTGGTACAGAACTCTGGTCTGTATTTTGCTGTGCTGGTCTAGTTCCTCGGTTTGGTTGGACTGGTTTGCTTAGTTGGTTTGTATTATTTTGTTGTGGTAAATCAATTAGGTCTGTTTGTTGTTCAACCGAAGTATAAAGCTTGTTTATACTTCGTTTTTCTAAATGTTTGGTTAGTGGAGCCTACAATTAAAAGTAAAGAAAGTCAAAACATTGATTAAAATATGTAGGAACACATATGTTTAAGGTTCGATATTATCTTTTTTCAATATTTTTTATTACAGTTTATGGATATTTTGATTTCCTTAAAAGTATAGTATTTACAGATAAAGCAAGAATTAGAATAAGCGATCAATTAAAGCTATCAATGACAATTTTGATTTCTACTTGTTAGATTTATATTTTGTAACGAAAAGAAGTAATAAGTTATAGAAGTTTTTACCAACTAAAAGAATGATTTAATTTTGAATTAAACTTTTTATTACTTCAACTAGATATTAAAATTGATTTCAATGAACAGCTGATTTCTAAACACAAACTTTTCATTGGTGAGTTCGATTTTCTTGTTCTTATAAGCTGTCAGTTTTGTTATGATCAATTCAAACCTCCAATCGTCTAATTTCAGCGCAAACCATGTAATTACAAACAAACACTCTTTTAATCAAAACATTTGTATGCAGTCTTTTGGTTGCAATTGCAAATGAGACGTTAATGCCAATTTTTTTAAGCCTTAATTGTTCCGGACATATTTTATTGTATTCGAAAATATAATTTTCTTTTTTGATATATGTATATACTTACCCTATAAAGCCAATTCTTTACGCATGATGTGTCATAAACAGTTTCGGTACACTTGCACACCGTTGGACACGAAATTGGAATTGCGTCTCTGGTGAGGTCTTTTCTTGTTCCCCTTAATATTATATACTTTTTATAGAAATGGTGTTCGCAAAAAAGCATATTTTTAGTAAAATTTGATATTTGAGAATGTTTTAACCAAATATGCTCTCGGTGATCAGTCGGAACTTTAAAAAATGAAATCCAAGCTGACTTTTTGCTGCGACAATTTGGAAAACAACAATAAATCATATTTTTATTTATTGTATTTCGTCTAAAAAGTTGTCAATTTATTAACCGCTCAACTGTTCTTTCTGTGGAATTGGAAAAAAAAAGAAAGAATAGATTATCAGGACTGTTTTTTTTTTGGTTTAATTGTAACTTTTAACTCAGCTGTATTATTAATTACTTTAACTTAAGATTCCGTGGAACTATAGTGTTAAGTATGTATAGTGATAGAAATTTATATCTGTGACCTCTTCAGTTGTATGCAATAAAAGATTTTGTAGCAGGCTCCAGGCAGGGTCCAGGACCTGGAACCTGCTGCAAGATTGTTAGGTTAATTTTAGGTTAACATGGAGATTTTTTTAAATTACAGCTGATTATTTTTTTTATGTATATAACTCAACATTTTTGATTCATATTACCAAAATATGTATTAATGACCCGGATTTCTCTCAAAATTGAGGTCCTTCTGTCACAGAAAAAAAAATGTTTTTATCCATTTTCGCTACTGCAAAAGTTATGGAAATCAGATTTCATCAGATTTGCTACATTATCTCATTTGGACTCTAAACGAAACAGGCTATAAGGCTCTGGTCATAATCTCTCAAAATTTAGAAACTGTTTTGTTTCAAAACATTACCGGTTTTCGATAACTATAGTTTTTTTTTTAAAGTTAGAAAAAAAATTTTTTTTACTCAGTATTTTGTAGTGTAGGCAGCCCTCTTCGTGGGTTCTTTTGTAAAGTCGCCATACAGACGCCAATGTCATCAAGTTTTTGACTCAGAAGGTCAGAAATACTGTAGGTGTGCGCTATCTAAATCACCAAAGAGGTATAAATTCCCAACAATGTCACTTTAAAAATGAGACATTTGTTAAAAAGTGCTAATCTACCAAATAAAAGTTAACTTCTTAACAGTCTCATTAAACAAAGCTAATACGAAGGTTTCCTGCCATGGTATAAAGAATACAAGGTATGCTCTATATGAAATGAAGGGTCGCCATTTTTACTGTATGTGTCGTCACGTGGAATCACAGCCAATGGTGATGTTATTGTTTTTGTTGATTTCGTTCGTACCCAAATTGAGATACTTCACTCTCGATAACATCACGAAGCAGTTGAATGAACTGTCGCATACCTTGTCTTTTTTATGCCATGGTTTCCAGCTATTATAGTAAGGCCGGTATTCATCGAGCACTCATAAGTTCAGAGCGCTCATAAACCTATTCAACTTTATGGGTGGTGGTGGTGGAGACCACTCATAAGTCACTAATATTCCGCTTGATGAATATCGGGCTAAAAAGCATCATTTAGCTTAGTCATTGACTATACTATAGTACGAAAATTGAATAACCAATAAATTGGGAGCACGGAATAGGAGTTGTTTTTGTACACATGTTTTTTGTTTACATGTTCGCCATTTCCATCTGAAATTTATCTGTTTACATGAAAGAGAACAAAAAAAAGTTGCTCTTCAAAAATAAGACACGGGGAAATAAAATTAGCACTAACACAATAGAGTACCTTTACTATCACACTGTGAGTCGTTGCGCGTAATTTTATTGAATAAGAATGATTCACTTTATTGAAATCAATTCTTCCACGATTGCTTTGTTTTATTAATTTTAATTTAAACCGAAAATCTCAAATTATAATAGACGATTATAACTTGTCCAAAGTAAATTAATAAATAAATTCCACGACTATTCACTTTTCCCTGGTGCTTTTTGTAGTATACTTTTGCTTCTGCTACTAACATAAAGTACGTAAATAACTGTGTTGCCTCTCTCAAAATCATTTAAGTTTTTTAAAGAGAAAAATTAACTCATTTTGTACTTAAATTTCCTTGTGTAAATTGAGGGGAAGATTAACTATATACACATTATGGAGAAGTATACTGTATACCATTATTAGTTTTTCTCTTTATACTGTTGTTGTTTGTTTTTGTTTCACTTTTACATGTGCGATTTGCTTACAGCTTGACAAATTATGTCTTTGCTAGTTCGCTATCGCTTGTCAAAATCAAAACCCGGTTAAATCGTCTTTTCGTTTTATCATTCATCTTTTGCAGAGAAAGAAGGAATTTTGCATAAACAAAAACAAAATGAAAAGATGGACTGATGAAGAAACAATATCATTAATTAAAATGTACGAACAATACGATCCGGATTTGATAAAATACAAAGACTATTTGAAAAGCCCAGAACTAAAATCAAGTCTATGGGACATTATTGCCCAAATGCACAGCACAACAGTTAATGAAGTCCAGAAAAAAATCAAATCATTACGAACTAAATTTAGTTATGAACGTCAACGCTACGAACACGATAATAATTATTTTGAACATAGTCCATGGAGATTTTTTCGCAATTGTATGTTCTTGTTGGAGGAGGAGAAGACCGAATTCAGAGGCAGTTCGGCTATTTCGGAAGGCTGTTTGGTAAGTTTGTTGTTTTACTTTAGATCTAAGAGTCCTGTAAAAACGTGCTTCATCATCGAATTAGGTTTCTGATATCCGTGTATAATTCCAGATTCTTCTACAAGTGGTTCCTCCTTTTCAGTAAATTCTTTGTTTTCGTAATGACTTAGAGAGGCAATGCTTTTTAAAACTTTGAATTTAACTTAGCTCTTGAGAGCCGTATCCGTATGGTACACTTATATCATTAAGACTGGTATTCATCAAGCACTTATAAGTTATGAGCGCTCATATCAGAGTTTTCGGAGTCAGCTCTCTCAACTGTATGAGTCCGTTGGGGTCGATTTGTATTGACCCAGCCGTATTTTCACTACTGACTACAAAATTCTCAACGGGATTGAGGTCGGGACTTTATGCTAGCCACTGCAATCAAGTAAACTTTCTGTCTAACCTAACCAGTTCTTAATTAAGTAGGGCTTTATCTGCTAAAAAATCACCTGGAAATGATATCGTTATTAATTTTTATTGAGATATTTGAGAGAAACCCCATTTTTCAGGCATTTTATGCTCTGCATAGAGCATAAGCCCTATGTTGAGCCGATCGGCCTCCTCCTGAACATTCATTTAAATTATTTATATAACATTATTCATGTTAACCACTCGTAATTATTCCACTATTTACTCGATAAAGTATTTAAACGCTTTAAAAAGTATTCTTTAAACAAAAAGCAATCGCCGTTAGTCGTATGCGTACTTTTTAAAGATCTATGGACATTTATGACACTGTTATTTATAATCTAACTAACAATTCCGAAATACGTCTGCTATACAGCATTGCAAATTTTATTTTTTGAATTCCTCGATAAATGGTGGACAAACGACAATTTTAAGTGGATGCCAAGAACTCTAGGTGAACAACCCAATGCCGTTTGTTTTGTCAAGATTGACGATTTTCCAGTTTTTCAGACTTCCTATAAAAAGAGAATGTTGAATAATTTTTTAACTGAGGATGGACAAACGAAAATGTTGTGGACAAACATAGACATACGATTAAAACCATTTCCTGTCAAAAATATTGAGCTCGCGGTTCTGGCTTCGCGGAACTTATTCACGAAACTCAATATTTCACGCAATGTTTTAAAAATGAAAAAAATAGCAGAACAACAGCAATAACTTCGTGTTGAATTATGACGTGCTGGCTCACTAAAAATCTTAAAAAAGGCTTATGGAGAAGCGGTTCAGTCTGAATATCAGACTTATAAAGATGCTGATGAAGATATGAATTGTCACTTAAACTGAAAACAATGGGACGATATGTAGTTTCAACTATTGAGCACCCTATATTTTGTTTTGAAATGTTAGAAACGCCATATCTTCAAAATGATAACATCATATTGTCTTAATTTCACGTAATTTTGACTTACATTTATACATTATTTTAATGACAAACATTTTTGTATTTATTTCAGAGTGAATCTAACTGTAGTTCCAAACAATATGTTATGGAAGACAGTTTGGCAGCTCCTTCTGGACATCAAGATGAAAGCCAAGACTTTGAATCTTCTGTTAATTTCGATGTCACTGATCAGTTTGATGATAAAGAAAAAGAAGATGCAGATAAAGATACAACTCCAGCAAATAAAAAAAGAAAATTAAATGGACCAGATGCATCTCTCGAAAATGCGCTTAAATGTATAAAGACACTTTTAGATGAAACTGAAAAACGCGACGAACATTCAATCTATGGCGAGCATATAGCTCATAGACTGCGTACCTGCAATCGCAACAGTTCAGATATTACAATTGCCCAGCATCATATTGAAAATATAGTCTTCCAGTTATCTATGGGAGCATATCGCGAAGAAGCTACTGATGCACTAGAAGTCAAAAATAAACTGCTAATACCGCCAATTGTTGCTCGTTCTGTCCCAGATCCTGTTATCATTCCAAAAACTGAACCAGATGCATAAAGAAATTTAAAAAAAAAAATAAAGTTTTTCGTTAATTTTTACTCTTGTAGTTGAAATTTGTTATTGTATTTTATTTGATTTGATTTTTATAAGCACGAGCAAACATCGACTGTGATCATTAGCTGTTTGGTGCCAAAATTCTTATGAGATTATCCAATGAAGCTATTAGACGATCAACAGCTTCGTAATAGAACGTTCAACTTTTGAAAGATTTTTCTTGACAGCAGCTAAAACACGGATCGAAATTTTTTTCTGCTCCGTTTTTGACAGGCAATTTACTGAGGAATCCTGTTCAGGTTGCTGAAATTACTAAGCGCTCAGAGATCTCAGAAATGTGAACTGATGGCTAAATACTTCAACCAGTTGCTAAATAGTGATGACAATCAAAATACGTCCAACTATACTATGTCAAAAAAAACATTATTTTCAGAGTATATATACTCCACTATTCATAATTTAGTTTTATTTTGCAGTTTACATTCCAAAAACTACAGAATTTTAAAATGTATGGTGATTTTTTTTTCAATCACAGTTTATAATAGTGAGTTATGAACAAAAACAAATCGGTTTCAGGTAAAAACTGAAAAAGTTCATTTAACTAGCATCAAATCAACATTATTTATTTAATTTTGAAAAAAGTGGATATTTGCTATTTTCGCGTGAACCCATCATATGAATATGCATTGACTCTTCATAGATACCTTTTATGGATATTGATTTTTTTTCATCACATGTTTTGGGGTTTTCAATTATATCAATTGGAAGGTACTCTTTACTTGATTGGCAAGTTCCTCAACCGTAAATGGCACTGGCTGAGGTTTACTTGTAAGTTTTATTGCCTGCGAGTTGGCTGGCAATTTGCTAGTCTGCTAGTAATTGGAAATTTTCGATTGTTTTCTCTTTGACTTTAATTGAATAAGGCTTTCAATGATTACTTGCCAAAGAAATCTCGATTTAAAAATGAAGGCAATTTACATATAATTTGGGTATGGCCTGAAGCCAAACTCGTTAAGCTTCAACCTAATCAAAATGGCTTTGATTATTATAGAAAAATTAACTTAAGAATTAGCCTTTAAATAAGCTATAACCATTAGATTTAAAAGTATTATTTATATAAATGCATTTATTTCTAATAGATAAAAAAAACTATGTCTTCATAACTATGAACAGCTAGAGAAATCTTTATTCTTATAAGATAAATAATTATTTCTTTTGTGTTTGTTCGTGCATTCATATTACTTGACAAAACCTCCTTCTTTTAACTTGGCGATGAGACTGTCCACATCGGGGACAATCGAACCAGCTTGACGTACTGGTGGATCTTCAACCGAAATAATTTCAATTCTCGGAGAAGTATCAACTCCTAAGTCTTTTGGAGTTGTTTTCTTGATTGGCTTCTTTTTGGCTTTCATTATATTGGGAAGAGTTGCATAGCGTGGGGTATTGAGACGCAAATCAGCGCTAAGAACAGCTGGCATTTTGGTTTTAATAGTCTCAAGACCACCATCTATTTCACGACTAATTGTTAAACCTGCATCAGTTTTCTCGACCTTATTGCAAAAAGTTCCCTGTGGCCAGTCCAAGACAGCTGCTGTCATTTGGGCAGTTTGATTACTATCATCGTCGATTGCTTGTTTGCCGAGAATTACCAACTCTGCTTTTTCATCCTGAGCTAATTTGGCGAGAATTTTTGAGACATGCACTGGTTGCAAAAGCTCATAATCATTGCCAGAGATTTCAACATGAATTCCTCGATCAGCTCCCATTGCCAATGCAGTACGAATGACCTCTTGGGATTGTGTTGGACCAACTGAAACAGCAATTACTTCAGATGCAAGCTTTTTCTCCTTAAGCTTGACTGCTTCTTCAACTGCTATTTCATCGAATGGATTCATGGAGTGCTTAACACCCTCGGTTACTACTCCAGACTTGTCGGGCTTGACCCGCACCTACAGATAAAAGTAAAGTGTGATTACGCAAATAAAATACAAATTATTAATTTATTTGCAACAGGTATGCTATGCAGATAAGGAATTTTGCTACTAACCTTGACTGCGTAGTCAATTACACGCTTTACACCAACCAATACTCGAGCCATATCTTTTTTATTTGGTTAAATGAAGTTTAAAATATCTAGGAACAAATAATTTATTAATTAATAATCAATGGAATTATGGTAAAAAATATTTAAAGAAACTAACCAAAAGCTAAAGAAAAATTAACTAAAATTTCTGGTCCAAAGGTTATTTTTTGACAGATGAAAAACATCTGCAGAGTTGCCAGACTGATATGAGGGGTGATAACAGAAACGATTGCGTTTCAGGCCACAGCAAAAATTGTTTTTTTTTAACGAAACTGGGATTTACACTTGGTCTGTTTGATAACTTTTTGTAGCAACTTGTTCGACATTTCTGTCAAAATATTAAAAGAGAGCGAATAAGAGAAAAATTCTCTCAGAAAAAGAGAAATTAGCTACAGAGTTAACAAACGTGTTGTATCAACTTTTAGCCCTTTGTTCACAAAATGTCAATAGTAACATTCATCTATACATGATAAACATTTAACAATTTTGATCTAAAAACAGCTTGGAATAGAAAAAATACATAAACAAAATCGCGCTCAGTTATTTTCTTTCATTCTGTGTAGTTAACATTTCTGTAGTGCAGCTATATTTGTTCATTTACTTACAATAATGGTACGATTTAAGGCTTGCCCAAACCAAAGTGCGACAGTGCATCGCATTGTGCGACACGATTTTTATATGAAAAACGTCTTGCGCTTAATAGTATTTGGTGTGGGTACTCTTATATGACGCTGTGTAAATAAATTTTGGCGTTGTCGAGTCACACTGTCGTGTCGGACTGTCGCACTTTGGTTTGGACAAGCCTTTAATTTGATCCAAGTTTACAAAAAGATAACTCCTGGTTCAATTCGGATTGAATCCTCCATATAAACGGGTGCAAATGTCATTTGCAGATGGATTTTCGTTACTACAGATTTCTACAGCAAGTTGTTGCAAGGTTTGAGCAAGCCAAACCAAAGTGTCGCACTACGACACGGCAGTGCGACAAGAACTTTTATATGAAAAACGCTTCGCGCCTTGTCGCATTTGGTGTGGGTACTTCCCATATGGAAGTGTGTAAATAAATTTTACCGCACTGACCCCAAAGCATTCGTCGGTTTCTGTAATAGGGGTGATTATCTAATTCGCCTTTATCCTTAACACAAACCTATTTCTGCAATTTTTGCATTGTGAATTGGTCACAATTTTGTTTTGTATAGGAGAGAAGGAAACAAACTGCATTGCAGATACAAAGACGTTTGTAAGAAAGAAGAGTCAGACATTGAAAACAGAAAAACTAAATGAGATAATTTGTAATGAAAACACTTTTTATGAAATTTGATAAATTAAATCATTTGGGCTCTAGTCGAAACAGGCTATAAAAAATCATCTCATTTGCCCCCATCGAGAAGGCAATACAAAATTTACATTCACGAATTCGAACAAAAAGAAAAAATAAAAAGACAAACATTCTATTGTGAATATTTTCTAAGCATCACTCTGTATCATCCCTGATTTTAGGTTCACAAAGCCAATATGGCGGGTGAGTGGCTTTTTCTTACCGAGTTCTATTAATTTTTTCATATTTATTCTATTTTCTAAATAATTTTTACATTTATAGACCTATTTACCAAATATAATTGCACAAATTGTCAAGATGATATCACGGGTATATGGGTGCACTGTGCCGAATGCCCAGCCTTCGACCTTTGTCTGCAGGTGGGTCTTGGTCCCTAGATTTTTTTTTCTTCCAATGGTCGGTCATATATCTATGTGACGTCACAAGCATTACTCATGACATCACAATTTCCTTGTTTATGTTTTGTTTTATTTATTTATTTATTTATTTATTTATATTTGATTTCGCTTCCTAGTGTTTCGCTGCTGGTGCAGAAATTGGAAACCACAGAAACAATCATGCTTACCAATTCATGGATACAGGAACTGCAATCTTGTCGATTTTTCGGGGCAAGGGTTCGTGGTCAGCTCGTGAAGAGCTTCGTCTGCTCGATGCTATTGAAAAATATGGCTTTGGAAATTGGGAGGGCATCAGTAAGCATATTGAAACAAAGAGTGCTGAAGATTCTAAAGAGGAGTATGTAAATAAGTATTTAAATGGCACAATTGGTCGCCACACATGGATTCCCGCCCAATCACAACGTCCTCAGCTTGTCGATCACACAACCGAGGACACCGGCCCCTTGGGCAGTAGTGCCATGCAAAAGTTGCCACAACTCGATATAACACCCGAAGAATCAGCTCAACTCGGCTACATGATCAACAGAGATAGCTTCGAGCGCGAATACGATCCAACTGCCGAACAGCTGATATCGTCGTTGGCGCTCAACATCGATGACACCGAACCCGATTACCTGCTGAAACTGGCTCATGTTGATATGTACACCAGACGATTGCGTGAGCGTGTGAGAAGAAAACGAATTGTTCGTGACTATCAGTTGGTGGCAAATTACTTTCGAAACAAAAATCAACAGCTTCCGCGAGTTAGTAAAGACCAAAGAGAATTCCGTGATCGATTTAGAGTGTTTGCTCAGTTTTATTCATCAAATGAATACGAGCGTTTGTTGGCTTCAATGGAGCGAGAGAAGGAGTTGCGAATTCGCCTGTCGGAACTTAGTCGCTACCGCTGGAATGGCCTAACGAAAATAGACGAGTGTCGGCATTTCGAGCAACATGCCGCTATTGCTCAGCATCGTAATTTCGGTCCTTATGGCCATGGCAAAACTGTAAGTACATTTATTATATTGACAAAATTAAGTAGTTTCCTGTTTTTTGGTTACTCGCGAGTAGCTATTCAATTTTTCGTGTTTTGCTTTGGTAGAGATAGATTTTTTAAATCTTAAATTCACTTTATATGTATATTATGATGGCGGTTACAATCAAAGCGGATGACGGCCTCAGTCAACAGCCTCTTCAGCGAGCCCTAGCTGGCTGCTTCAAATAATGCACTCAAAGTTGGTTTAAGACGTTCTCTACTTTTATGCGGCACTGAATGTAAAGATTCCTGTGCCACGTTAGTCTTTGGAATTGCATCTAAAGAGTCGTAGAGTCGATGCTTTTATGCTCCATATGCACTAACGTTTTCAGCTGCTTTTTCATCTGGTCAATGTCGCTATTGATCGTATGGAGTTAGTCGTTGAGTCTTCTTCTCAACTAAGCACCGAGACACACTGAATCGAATATTACTGAAAAATTCTTTCAGTTTAAGTAACCTTGCCTTCTACCTCTGCCCTATGCAGCAATACCAGAATGATGGCCTTTACTGCTCTGAGAAAGGACAGTTTAAAAAGCACAAAGAGCTGAAAAGAATTTATCGCTCGCCGTTCAGCGACGACGCTGACAAGTTGAAAGCATTTCAACTTATTGGTGAATCGCTGATCGACGAGCTTTGTCATTCCTCGGGCTCAAGAACATTTAAGTTCAGTTAAAACGCTCTGATTGGCAAACTGTCACAAAAATCTAACTTTTGCAGATTTTTTGTGACATTTGGGGCAATCAGAGCCCCTCAACGGAAATGAATGTTCATGAACCAGATAATTCTGTCGCCGACGGGCCACTACCTACCATACATATTTTATCTGTCAGCGACGAGATAAAATCGGTTGAGATAACGTCTAATTCCCTTCCTTATATAATTCCTTTCCGCTGGAACCACATGTCCTCTTCATCCAATCGTTGAACTTTGGCCAAAGAAATCGATTATCATCGTCATGGTACACTCGCGGCAAAATAAATGAACTTGAGCTCTTTGTTGGCAGCAAACTTGTAGACAAACATTTAAATTCAATAATGACGTTCGCGTTCGAAAAAAAGAATCACTCTCTTATTAAAGCAAAGCAAAAACATAAATGTATCATTATATAGATATTAAGACTCAAAATAAACACTGCCGGTCACTTGAATAAATCTGAATTGTAAAAATTCAAATTGGTTTTTCTTCGGACACAGTGACAACACCTGTTTCAAACAAACAACAATTTACAGACATAAGACAGAATACACAGCTTTATCCTATAGAAAAATCAGACCTTTTAGTAAATATCATTCTTTTTAAAAAGACGTTTACGTATAATTTTAATAAAAAAAAACAACCTCATCAGAATATATGTAGTGACATGAATATAAAAAAAATGCAAAAAATATATTTGTTTTCGAACTTTTTATAACAGAATATATTAAAATAAACCTTTAACTATATTGTTATATAATTTTTAATAATGAGTATTTCCCCCTTGGTAAAGAGTCACAAAATAATTAATAACGAAACTCTTTTGCTGCCAACTGAGGCCTTTAATATAATTCTTTTAACTTTAAAAACATATTTATGATGTGATTAAGTTGATTAAGCTTCATGTTTGCAAACAAAAAATTTAAACAAAATTCGAAACCAAAAGGAGAATTTTTGCCTGTCGAAATAATTAAGAACACGATCCTTAATTTTGTTTAAATAAATCTATATTTGGTGAGTAACTGCTTAACAGAAAGAGTAGTTGTCATGTTATGAGCATTTTATTTACACATCTAAAAAAAAATTGGATAAAATATGATCTGCACACTAGAAATGCGAGGATTTGTGGTACAGAAGTATTTCTGACTGAAATACCCAAACAGTACAATTGAATAAAAGCATCTGTGTTGTAAAAAGTTAGACTTGATGCTAAATGAGTGTATTTACACACAGGCTAGAGGTTTTGAAATTCCCGAAAAGCAACAAAGAAACAAAAAAACAACACCAAAAGTTTATTGACTTAATAGCCGGCAGGGTAGGGGTAATCTGTTTCCCACTAGTAAGTGTACGCCTGCAGCCGTTTGCTCACAATTTCATCAAGAAATTAAAGCTAAAACTCGCCTCTAGCAGAAAGTTTTCTGAGAAGCATTGCTCACAAATAACCATACGTGCAAAAAGAAACATATGACGTCGTCGGTTGGAGTTCGCGAGAGTACATCTGAAAAAAGACTATTTCATTTTAGAATAAGATAAGAATATTCTGTAGGAAAAAATCCAACTCCAACATCTTCGGATACGATACATAGCGTTGTGTCGAAAAGACTGTCAACAAAGAACTTGATCCAAAACAAAAGATTGAGAGCACATAGCGCGTTGCCATGATTGTTACTCGTTATGAGAAATTTTATTGGTGTGGGGTTAGCCCTATCTAGCCAATTGAATGAAACTTAGATCAGTTTAATTACAACGACATATTGGAAAACGTAATAAAGCCTTTTGCGTTTTAGTATATAACGGTTTCTTACAATTTTTCGATGGAATGGAAGGAACGGAAGACCATTACTTTAAAAAGAAGCCAGGACTTGGTCGATAGATAACTGGAACACTGTGAAGCGGTACTCAAAAACATGGACTATTCCACTACGTACTATGGCTTGGAAGCAAGCTGAAGTTCAAATATTGATTTTTTCGTAGATAACATTAAGTGAATACAAACATATTTTATTCGTTCTTTTTTTTAATAAAACGTAAATTTTTTGTAATTTTTCAAAAGGATGGTATTTACCAGAGGTCTGATTTTTCAAAAGGATTAAGACTAATATGCTGTGTTAAAAGTGTTGTGGATTTGAAACAAATGTTGCCACTGTCTCAAAAAAAAAACAGCTGGAATTTTTACAAAGCACTGGATTTATTCAAGTGACCGACAGTGTATACCTTTACATTATGTCCCTTATCCCAAAATTATGAATATAGAAAATTTAAAATTTCGGAAGGTTGGCTTTTACAATATTTCTGTCTTGAAAAATGTGAATGACCGATTAGAAATTCGAAACTCTAACGCCCAATTTCTTGACAAAGTTCTAAAATCAGTTTAAAACTATTATTTTTAGCTCTCAGTTTTTCTGAAGAAAAAAAAAATAAAAATAAAACAATTTGAGTTTTAATTTTTCTTAAACCGAGCTAGAACTTTGTCAAGAAATTAGCCGTAATTTTTTCTTATTAATTTGCGGACATATCTATATCCGAGATAAAAGTAAACACAGAAATAAAATAAAAAATTGACATATATCCGAGATAAAATAAAACACAAATAAAATAAATTAAAAAAATGCCAGGACGGGGGTATATTATTCGGATCAAGTTTATGAGATCTCTGGAATTTTTATATTCTGTAATGTAAAAAATTTCCGAGGTCTTAAAAACGTGAACTAGCTTTTTATTATTATTATTATTAACAAATATTTAAGTAACATTTTATTTAAACAATTATAAATAACAAATAAATCTGACAATACACGAAAAGTTGAATATCGTGTCATTCACTTTAAAAATAATAAAAAAAAACCGAATTAACGGTAAATTTCAAGCAATGTTTGCTAATAGCACTTTGATTAAATTAAACCTCAATTTTTATTAGATAATACATAAATTTTCATTGTTATGCTTTGCGATATTCAGCTTACGTGTATAATCGGATCAAATGGTGAACGTATGAATGGATGTATAAGACAATGTTTAACAGGACAATCACAACACTGGAAATCGGCACGGATCGTCCTTGCACTCTCCACACAGCAAAAAACTAACGTACGTTAAATATATTATATTATTTATACTTGAATGCCAATAAACTAACAATTTTTTTTTTCTCATTCGTATAGAGAACACACAAGCGCAGGCGAAATAAACTCAAGTTCCACAGGAAAAAACTCCACGCACCACACCGCAGACCCGACTTACTCCGACGTATTATCGCACAACAAAAGCTACTTGGATAGCTGTCGGGGATCGTCGGGTCATACGATGAGCAATCAGTCGAATATGACGCCGACCAACAACAACAACAGCAACAGTCAAAGTGCGAACCACAGCAGCCAGACTTACAATCCAACAGGAGGAAGCGCACACGAAAAGCAGGTGGCAACTGCCGAACACTCAACAAAAAATCAGCAGCCCTCGCAACAGCAACTTCAGCCAATGAGCAATATTCTCAAAAGCCAACTGGACGAACTGAAACAGTTACCTCATCCACTAGGCCAGAACATGCTCTCATCGAATGAGATACAATTGTGTAATATCTTAAACCTCCCTCCAACGCATTACTTGTCATTGAAAACGATCCTCTTGAGTG
The DNA here is from genome assembly GCA_948107695.1 of Meliscaeva auricollis. Taxonomy (NCBI): domain Eukaryota; kingdom Metazoa; phylum Arthropoda; class Insecta; order Diptera; family Syrphidae; genus Meliscaeva; species Meliscaeva auricollis. Next base: position 110,647,345 of record OX403616.1, on the reverse strand, counting down.
GTGCACCGCTTTCTTCAAACCTCTCGCCCATTGAAAATTCGATAAGAAGGTATCTTATTAAAGCTGGATGGTTGAGCCATTAAAGACGTAGACGATATCCGTATTTTTTCCTTCACTGAACTGAATATTAATTTAATGCAGATTTCTTTTACATTAATTAGAATCCAAATTATTTTATTGTTAATCGGCGAGATGAGATACGTTAGGTTTTTTTTCCTTTTATTTTATTAAATTTTTAAATTAGATAAATGTTTTTTATATCAAACGACTTTTCGAAATTCCCTCTATTCCTAAATTAATTTAAGAAACATCTCAGATTCAGATACAAACAATTCAATTTCGAAGTCCAATAAAAAAATTATTTATATACATTATATTCAAACCTTTAACTTCTTCTTGTCATTTAACGTAAAACAAATTAAAGCATTTTCTATATTCATGACACTTGTATCAAGTTAAGATTATTATAAGCTCGCCGATCTCTTATCACTTATATATAAATAAATAAACAATTTAATATTAGGCTAGTAGTAAAATTTAATATTTAAAAATTTATCAATATATACATACATAAAACGCTATTTAACAAAACAAAGAAACAAACATAAAAGTTTAAAAAAAATAATTATAACTAGTTATTATGACATATATTTTGGCTTTGTTGTTCTTTGAGTTTCCTATGTTTTTATTTTTTGTTCTGAAGAAAGAACGAACGAATATTATTAATTATTAATTATTATTGTGCTTTTAGCTTACACTACTTAAATAATAAATTAAATTATGTTGGCGCAAAGTAGAGTATTCATAAGTATGAGTTTATAAATTTAAAATTTCAATTATGTACATAATTAACAAAGAAAACTAAGACAAAATAAAATTATAAGTAAAAAAGAACAACTACAAAATAGAGTTATGCTTTAATCCATCATGCATTTAAAAGCGATAACTGAAATTCGACCACTTACCCTTTGAGTTATTCAAAAAAGCGAACATGGGCAAAAATGTTCAAGTCAATTTTCCATTCCATGTCGAATATTTCCAGGTCACCATTTTTCCATTGGAAATTTAAAAATTAAAAAAATTAAATGGTGAAGGAAAAACGAAACGCTTTTTGAGAATATGAATTCGCCAGTAAAAGCGATTCGCCGCCCGTTTTGGTATCAGCCTGCAGGGTACGTTGTATACATAGTCGAATTATCAGATTTAGCATTTTAAAAATGAAAACAAAACTGCGACGCGTATTGAATAGAACATAAGGTATCCGTTCAAAACATCTTCGTCTATCCTCTGAATGGAACATTTTACCACACCTAATTTAGGAAGTTCAAGCCAGGAGCCAGGCGACACAAAATCGACCTTTTTAAGGTACAAGGATAAAATCCGCTGAACTAGTTAGTTAAGAAAAATTGCCTTTGGCATAAGTCAAAGTGTTGGAGTGAGCGTGGGTTCAAACATGCTACTATTTAGGGAAAAAAACATCATCGGATTAAAAATTAAAATCGGTACCATGACAGCATTTATAATCATATCGGTAAAGAACGATACGATTTCTCTCGTCGGCAGTCGTGCTTGAATTAGATTTCACTTGTTTCGTTCTTATTGTGAATGTATCGGTCTTAATTAGGTTCTGCTGTTTGAAATTAAGAAAAATATGAGTAAATTTATAATTCGTAGGTACATTCATAAATCATAATCGGTTTATGTCAAGACTATCATTTTTCATAGATAACTTTGGGGGTTTGGGAATAAAAAAATCCCTGGGAATGTTTTCCTCATAAATAATTTGGGAACGTAAATACCGAGGGAATGTTTCTCTCGGAATTGATGGGTTTTGGGGACATAATTTCAAGGGAAACTTATATAAAAATGCTGTGACTCCAAATGCATTGGATAAACAAGAAACACATCTCGACCTGTGACGTCAGTGGTCTAAAGTGGTGGAGTGCGTAGTGCACACGACTTCTAAGACTGAGCTAAGATCTGATAGCGTGGGTTCGATTCCCATGGTGTGCATAGAAAGTTTTTTATAATAAAATTGGATTAAAGCTCAGCACCACAAAAAGGAGACTATAGCTATATCTCCAGCCAAACAAGAGTGGTAGCGCCTTTAAGTTGTTGTTGTTGTTCAAACATTCAATGAAATTGACGGAATAAAGAATGGTCAAGTCTAATAAGCTGACATTCTAGTACGAATAGTACAATAATAACAATAATAGAAACTTATGCCATTTCATTAATTTTTTTGTTCCCTGGAAAAAAGTTCCAGTGAAGATTAACGATCGCTGCGAAAATTCCGAGGGAAATAAAATTTCCCTAGAGATTCCCGATAGAGTCCTTTCTGTTACCTTTCGTTTCGTAATACGGACCCAGTTAAGTAAACTTGGAAAAGGTCCGCTTCAGTACAGATCGGCACCCTTCATTCATCAGCTTTCAACACCCCAATTATGAAAAATTCTTTTGACTAAATTCGATAGGGTGGGGAAATTCTTTTTCTCCTGAGAGCGCTCTCTTCTCCGAAAAACAACACAAGTTTGTAAGTTGGGAACAGAAACGAGACTAAAAATTACCAAATATGACTAAATTCGGCAGTTTCAGACAGAGTGTGGAACAATATTCTAAGTGTTGGTCGTTTATGCCGTTGTCATTTCAAAGAAAATTAACAAATAATGTTGGATAGTTGTTATTTTATTTCTGTGGTAAATATGCAGAACAGTTTAAGTCCATTTTTTTTTGTTTTGAGTAAATTAAATTTTAATATTAAAACTTTTGTACAGAAGTTTTGAAAAAGAATTAAGGTTTCGTTTTAAGCAGATTGTATTAAATTGTTGTTCTTATTCTTATTGGCATTAAAACAAAATTACAGTAAAAAAAATTTTTTAGTGGATATTTGTGGACTTAAGATTTTTTGCCTGAATAAATAGTGAAAAAGTAGACTTATGTTATTATTAAATGTGTTGATTATAGCTGAACTACAATGATTTGGTTCAAGTTATGTAGCTCATGTAAAAGAGTACACATTTAGGATTCCTAATCTGCCAAAAACTAATTTTTCCGACAAATGGACTCATGTTTTTCTGTCTGCTACAGATTTGAATAAATGAAGTTCTCATGTAGGTACCAATTTTTTATTGATATTTGGCAATCTTAATAGGAGTATTTACCTTTTGTGTCTAATTTCCAATTGTGCTTTGTGCAACTGGACAAAACAAACAATCAATAATTTGACGATTCCAAATTCTTCTTCCTCCCTTAGATGCATTTTTGGAGTACGATAATTTCGAATACAACAAGTTAAAAGAAAGTACATTGAAAACTTTAAACTATTTTATTGGTACAAAAATGTGTTCTTAAATGTATTATATTTATAACAAAATAAAAAAATATATATTTTATAAGAATGTAAATCATTTTTGAAATAAATTACATTAACGCGCCAAAATAATTGCTTTAAGCTTCTCTTCCACATTTATTTGTTCCTCAGAAAATACCTATAGAGCGTGTTTTTTTGGCCACCAGCCATTGGGGTGTTTGTACTAATATTACTTGAAGCAGCCGTACTCGAATTTAGATTGTTAGCTTTAGCTGTCATTGAACTTCTCCACGTACTTATTAGTTCATTTTGTACGTCAAGTGGTAGCTCGTTGAAAACGCTTTGATCCACACCAGATGGACATGGAATGTTTGCCAAATTACCACTAATTGTTGTTTTTCCAACAACAGTCGATGGGCCAGTGTCTGTGCTTGTGTGTGATGGTTGCTGAGGAGTTGATGTGTTTGGTTCCTGTGGTTTGGCAGCGATTGGATCGCAAATCATATCACCTGTTTCACGACTTTCATCACCGCCATTAATAGACGACGTTGGTGAATAGTTTGCATTTTGGGGAGATGAGCATTTGGATGTAGGTACAGGGAACGAGGTTGATGGTGACGAAATTGGACTCATTGAAATATCCTTCTCACTATCACGAGAGTTTAGCCGTAGGTCGGATACACGAAGCTTACTGGGAGAGGCAATGTCATTGACGTCATTGCTAGAAAGACATCTCCGCTTGGCTATTAGCAGACTGAATCGACTTTTCTTCGGCGATGGCTCGACTTCATTTTCCGAAAAGTCAGAGATGTCTGAGGTGCCAGATGGTGTTTCCAAATCAACATTCATCGGAATCGGTGATGCAGTTGTACGCCGCCTATAGAATTGATCACTGGGTCGGAAAGTTTGTGGCGATGAAAGAAAACCTTCATCACTTGTAATCGAGGTGACTGATTGTACTTCCAAGTCTGTTTTCTTAATTAAATAGTTGGCAATCGACGATGATCCAGTCTTTCTCTGTTGAAACTTTGAAAAGGCCAGACCAATGAGAGTGATGTTGAAAGGTTTCTCCAGGTCAACGACTCTTTCAAACAATCTCATGATAATCTTCAAAAGTTTTGAAAGGGCTCCTTCGGCTAGCGTTACTTGTCCTTTTGAATTTGATTTGAAAAGAGATGGCAATATATTTGCTTGCTTAGTTTCCCTGTGGCTAGTTTTTTTGACCGAATCAAATTTGCGCAAAACAACTTTAATTGCAATTGGAATGCGACCATCTTCGGAGACCTGCTCAATTAGCCTCATAAGCAACATACGAAATTTTTCTTCCACATCTTTCTTTACAGAAATAGGCCGACAAGCATCTTCCAAGCCAATAGTTTTGGGCTTACCAGTTGGCCGCACTGGTCCAGTGTCCCGTCCGAAGGAGAGTTCTCTAAGTTTTGTGGCCGTTTCAAAGCCCAGTTTCTTCTTAAGCATGTCTATGTCGCAGTTCTGCAGCTCGGTAACATTTCCTATTCCATTTTCAAGCAACAATGCCTCTGTTTTCTGACCAATGCCTGTAATTGCGTGCAGGTTATTTATTTCACGCATAAACTCTTCTGCGTAGTTTGAGATTAAGACCGTCTGCTTATTGGGTTTGTTTGTGCTGCCCACTAATTTAGCTAGAAGTTTATTGTACGATATGCCAGCGCAACACGTAATGCCCAGTGTGACAAATAATTCCTGACGTATTTCTTTGGCGATTTGCGATCCAATAGCCAGCCGCTTATCGCAGCCACAATCAAAATGTTCTGAAAGTTCATGGTCTACAGGATGAATGTAACCTTCGACTTCTACATCGATGCTATCCTTCCAGCGGCTGGCAACCAAATCAGTGACATCAGCAAAGTCTTCGTCAAAACCCATTTTTTCGACCAACGGCGTATACTTGTGAACTATTTCGAAGATTTTGTTCGACATCTGGCGATAATTTGTGAGATCTTCCCCATTGACCAATACAATGTTGGGACAAAGTTTTTTCGCTTCGGAAATTAGCATCAACTTGGTGACACCATACTGACGAGCTACATAGTTGCAGGTAACCACAATTTGTTTTTGTTGTATTCCTAATGGTTTAGTACGTAGCGACACATCACGAAGCTCCTCGACTTGTGCATAGAAACAATCCATATCGAAGTGAATAATTGTACGAGCATGAGGCTCTTTTTGATTGGTGAAGCTCTCGAAATCCATAGCTGAAAGAAAAAAAAAAAAAAACATAATTGAGAAAGAAGTTCAAATATGACATCGCATCGGTAGGAAATGTTAAAATGACGGACTTCAGCCGAACATGTCTCAATAAATGAAATGATTTTAAATAAGAACTCAGGTGGATCTCCCTTTACTTCATAATAGTTTGCAGTTGAACTGAATCATTTATCAAATACTTAGCATACTTACTCAGAGTGTCTGGTACTGCAAGACAAAATTTGTGTGCAAGGCTATATTTGTTGTGACAAAAAGACAAAAAGACTATCTAACTTTGCTAGCTTACGGCCTGGAGTATGGAAAGATCAAATGTAAACGAGGATTCTAGCTGACTCTTTTCTGTCAGAAACCAAATGTATTCGAAACCCAAAAAATTTGTTAGTTGAAATTGGTTGGGAAAAAGTCGACAAACATCAAATCGTAAAAATAGAACCCCAGGTTTGAAAATAAATACGTATAACGAAATAAGTAACATAAGATGCGAAGAAAATTTGTACCAATTCATTTAGAAAATATGAGCGGAAGGATACAACTCTGATATCTAATCTATCAGCATCATATTCTCAATTTAGATAAATGAAGATCCTGTAACTTGCAAGAACTATCGAGTCACATGTCCTAAAATCCTACACAATAATGTACTGTGTGAACGACTAAAGTTTCCAAGCCAACCTTAACACTGATAAATTGTGAGGAGGTGATTATCACGAAGATTGAAAAGCAGGCGGGACTGGTTGATCTTGAATATTTGAGTGATGATTAACTTATGTATACGTCCACCAAACTTAGGTCACATGAGGCTGCTGGGTAGGTTGACATCCCTGTCGAACTGTTTAAATGAGCGGCAGATGAATCAATTATCCAGAGCAGCAACTCATTTGTAAAATTTAGTCGAAGGAAAGTATGGCCAATGGAAACTCGGCAAAGTGTGCAAAAAAATGCTCTAGACAGCATCAAGTATAGAGGTATTAGTCTCCACAACATCGTATATAGTTTTTAAACCTTTTTTGTGTAATATCCGATCCGCCAATAACCTTTTGCCAAGAAATCGATATCGATTTTAAAGTCGCCCATGATAGAGTTTATAGAGACGAGCTTTACAGACACAGAACCATGTCTAATATCTACATCCTTTGCTTTGGGGGAAAAAGTTAAGTTTAGAAATTAAGTAATAATCTAGGCAGAGCTGTGGCCGATTCTTGTCTATAAGGTGGTCCTCCAATTTGGATTTGAAGAGCCTTTTTTCTTAAAAAAAAATTGCAATGTCTTGTGCAGACCATAAAATAAAAACAAAATATTCTCGGATAAACGGAATGATGTTGTTGGCGACCACCCTACCCCATTTGAGAGAATTACTAATATCGGGATCAAAGCGCATGCTCCTACGGAAGAAAAATATATCTGCAAAGAAAGGAATCCACGCTAGACACTTATCCGACATGTTAAATTTAGGGACCTTTAGATCAGAGCTAACATCAACTCGGACCACTTCCCGGTAGACGTAATATGATTCGAAGAACCTTAACCTTAAAATGCTTTTGAATCTGAATGTGCTCAACCAAACAAAGTTAAAACGGAAATCTATGGGTTGTGGTTATAAAGAAAATTTGTAAAAAGACAGAAAAAAGAAACAATTTGTTTAGGAAGAAGAAAAACAAACATAAACAGCGTGAGATCGAGGAGATGCAGACATACTTTAGCAGGAAGCAAATGCTGAATTTTATCATAACTCTTCCTGTAGAATAAATTCCCATGAAATACTTAACATCTAAGGGGACCACTTCAATTGGCTGCTAAATGGTGGTGAAGATGAGATCAGACGTCTAATTTCCCAATCAAAATGAGGACATTAACTATCGCAAGGGTAAAATCAAGTGAAGCCGCAGTTGATATAAAGATACTCCTGAGAGATTTCAAACCCTAGATATCTAATACAAGCTTCGTATTAGAGAATAGAGAAGGAGAAGAGCTTTTGTAAGCATGTTAAAGAGGACCTAGAAAGAAGCACCCACCAGCTAACGATGCCTTTGTGAGTGGAAACTGAGGATCTGCCTGATCTAAAAAATGCCAAATTATGGAGACAAAAGTCCTGATACTGGAATTACCAAATTATCCCATTTATCTTAAGCTTTACCAGTATGTATTTGGTTAATGAGCAAAAGCCATAACAAATAAGAGGAATCGGTATCCCTTACATTGCTTGAATTCTCCTATACGTTCTCAGATTTATAGTCCTCTACCTTGAGATCAACAAGAAATTTATGTATTTGAATGGATTCAGTGGGACAATATGTAAAATCCCTTCTACGTTTGAGAAGGTATGAATGAATGAATTAAAGTTTGGGGAATTGCACTGCGACCTTTAGGTCTATCGTACCCTCTACTGGGTTGCAGGAGATTTCATGTACAACTCTGCTTCCAAATTTATTCCTTAAAAGAATTAGAGTATTTGGAGCTGAGCAGATGTTGTGAAAAAAATTTGATGTCGCGAAACTTAAATCGCAAGAGATCGCCATATCTTTTGCTGAGTGCGTTTCTCTAAATCTCTTGGTCAGCCAGCCACCAGCAGCAGTAGTGTGCATTCCGTCTTTTGAACCAAAGATGCCCTCCTTTCCGATCTTCGCATAGAGCTGGCTAAGAACAATCCCGACTTCGCACTGCGTGACATCTTTTCGAGAAGGTTGTAGAAAATAAAATGGTTTTATCGTGTTTCCCTTCTGCTAGGATTGATTCGAGGTGGGAACGTAGGGTTCCAAGTTTTTCTAAAACTTTTGTTTAGATGTTTATTGATTCTTGCGAATTTCTTTGTAATAACGAAATGTTCATGCATTTGCAAGCTTGGTGCAGAAAAGGACAAACATTGAACAAATAGGTAGCTTCTGAGTTTCGTGTTTAAACATGCTACATAGAAATTGTTCTTCTTTTTGATGATTCAGACATCAGACCTTGGCTCGTACTACTGCTTTAGAATGCACTATTAGTAAATGTTATCATAAATAACCCCACACCGCCTCAAGGTCTTCGGAATGCATCATAGTCTCAGTTCTCACTAAACGTTTGCGCTAAGGTCACTGCATACAACAAGTTGTGTAACTAGTAGGTTGCCCTTTGACTTATAAAGAATTTATTCAAAGTGGGACATAAGTTGTTGGTGTGCCATTATTTTTGAGATAGACCTTATAGCTTGATTATTTATTTAACAAATACAGAAGGCTCGACTGTAATTATTATTCTTATCTATTAGTTTTTGCTATTTCGTCATAAAAGTTATCACGAGATGTTTGTGTTTTCCAATTAATCACTAAGCATATTATTATAAACAAAACAAAAGCAAAACAAAGCTTTGGTGAATAGTAATGCATTCCTTTAAAATATTTATATTTTTTTAGGTTTTTTTTGTGTATAAATAATAAAGAAAATTCATGTTTTTTACCGTATTTTTCTTTAGCAATGCAATTTGACAGCAGCTGTCTCCTGTTGGATACTTTCTTATCAATAGAATCAAATGTAAATTATAGATTGTGTTTGTTTTTTAATGGTATAAATTTGCATTTAGTTTATTTAATAAAACTGATAGTGTTTGAAATTGTATTCTTTCTAATAATCGAGCTCAAAAATCAAAAAAAAAAAGAAAACCTATCACAAAAATTTGTTACCACAACAAAAACTTTCTTCTTTTAATTTTTGGTGGCCTCCGTCGTGACTCACAAAACAATATGCGACTAGTACAATTTTGTAATGTTTTTTTCTTTCTTTCACAAATAAATTTCTATTGTGAATCACAAAGTTAGAAATCTACTACAATTTAACCTTGGCAAGAAAAATTATGGATGCATTCAGTGAATGAGAGTTCAGTTGGACTTTGTCAGCAATTTACTACGTGTACATGTATGGTCGGAAGATAGTGTTGATTTATGGTCGAATTTTTGACCCAGTGAATACGTTCTGTAAATCCGCGATTGAAGCCCTTACAAACAGAATAAGGACAGGCGAGTCCTCGAGCCCAAGTTCGGACGACAGCTATTCGATTTGATATTATCCCCTATACGTTTTAATGCCTTAAAACGTACTTTTATATGAAAAACGCTTTGCACTTTGTCGTATTTGGTGTGGATATTCTCATTATGACAATGTGTAAATAAATTTTGCCGTTTTCATGTTGCACTGTCTCACTTTGGTTTGGACAAGCCTTATCTCTATTACCTTACCGCAATTTTCTCATATTCATAGTCTTTGTCAGCTAAATACATATTTATTGTGGCTTGTTATATCTTAAAGTTAAAATGGTTTTAACTTTTACTTTTTTACTTTTTGAAAACACAAACATCTTCAAGCAAATAGTTGAAGCAAATGGCAACTTGTTAACAAACAGCGTATGTGTGTATTTTTCACTTTTCACTATTTGCATTCACTTTTTGATTGTAGTTAAGCCTTTAACTGCCCAAAATTAAACTTTAAAAGTTTTTCAGAGTTACCATTTCCAGATGGAAAACTTTTAACAAATAAATTTGGGTGGGAAGGTTTACCATATTCTCGCAAAGATTTCCTATAGAAAATTCGACAGTTCGATTGCCAGAACTACCATTTTACCATGTTTACCAGGTTTCATTAATACCCTTAGATCTAAAGAGAATGAAACAAGATGGCCAATCTATACGGTATACGGAAAAAAAATCTCAAATATGGCTTTTACTGCATGGACTCTGTGAACAACTCAATACAAACCTTATTGCCATCCAGCATATGGTAAAAATCCGTATGTACGGTATACGGGAAGAATATCTGCGCCTGGACGAAGCCTGATGACAGTATACTTTTTTATCGACCTTTTTCTTGTTCTTTATTTAAAGAAGAAAAAAGAAAGATTGCATAGTCTGAAAAAAGGAGATTCTTGCATTGAACACGGCAATTTGTACGGACGATGTACTTCACAATCGAATTTCAGTATTTTGTATGCATCCACTCTTTCCATCGTATTATAGAGATAATTTAGCCAATGTTTTAAAAAAAAATGTTTTTATTACCTTGTCCTTTCGTTTGACAGCTGGTTTTTTGTCATGATAAACAGAAAACAAGGTATGCTCATTAGATTTTTGGCAGGTTTTCTGTGACGTCATAGTCATCTTTCTCATGGGCAGTTCGCGCGAACGTCAGTTATGGATTTTGAGAAAACATTTTTTTTAATTGAAAACAACAACAATGAAACTGAAAAAAACTCGAATGTCAGCATCAGAGATGACTACTACGTCATCAGTTTTCCAATATGGCGACATGGCGCTCATAATAAGCATACCTTGTTTTCTGTTTATCATGGTTTTTTGTTTTTTATTGCATCTGACGGGTAGCCAATACGCTGTCCTGTCATTTTTTTTTATTTTACTCTACTGTGTTAACACCTTTATTTCGATATTAATTCGATTTTCAAAACGTGTCCCATATTTTCGAAGTTTTTCAATTTCGAAGTTTAAAAAATTGAAAGTTCCAACGGGCGCTAGCGCAAATTTGATATTTTCTGTTTGTTTGGATTTTTGTTCTGAGTTTTTTTATGGATATTGCAAGAAAACATTGAACCGCAATAATTATTTAATTTATATTATTTTATATACTGATTATATTTTACGATAAAAGAACAACCAACACAAACAATGGAATCACGTTTGCCAAAACCTTCAGGCCTTAAAAGGCCGATACCGGTGACGAAAAATATTTTACCAATGGATCGCATCAAATCAAATTCTAATTTACTAAAAATGTCGAATAACATTTCGTTGAATTCTGCGCCACTCTCCCGAGACATTGCTAATCTTCCTTCATTTAATTTAAAAGGTAAATCATATTTAATATTTTGACCCAAACCACAATAAATTTATTTATGCTTCGTTAATCTAGGACGCCCCATATCACCAAACTTGCCAAGAGCTCACGATAACAGAGCAAAACTACGCCGCAGCCGTTCGGTTTGTGATCTCCGACCTAATACCAATAATCGTCCTTTAAAGCAAGTTAGCATACCCACCAAGGCATCCTTGCGTCTTCCTTTAGCACTAAATGGATTCTCCACATCATCAACAACCATAAATGAAGCGGGCTTCAAATTCAATCAAAAGGCAAAAATGAGAAGGAGCCGTTCGGCATGCGACTTGCGCATCACTGAAGTTCGAGCCCCAAAACGGCCAGAAACTACCCACGCTCCAATACCATCGAAAATGGCTCGAATGCACACAACCACCAACATAGTACCCCGGACAGTTGTACCTTCGATTCGCAATAAACCTTCAGCTGCGCCGATTGCAACTGCTAAAAGCAATACGTCTTCTGCAATGTCCAGGACCAAAAATGTTTCGACTTCTTCGTCTTCTTCATCCACAACCGGAGCAGCTGCAAAATCAACAAATAAACGTATCCCACCGTACGACTTCAAGGCACGGTACAATGATCTTTTGGAAAAACACAAGGCACTGAAGGAAAAATACGATGAAATGCGTGAAAATCTATCGAGCTTGGAAAATCTTCCCGAACAATTCGAAGAATCTCAGACGCAGCTGTTTGCTGTGCGAGAGCAACTAAAAAATGCTCAAAGCGAAGTGGAATGCTTGAAGAGACAAACAAACTCGCAGAGCATCAAGATCACTTCAATCACGAATTGCTTGGAATCCACAAAAGAAGATTTGGAAAAGCTAAAGGAAGATTTTGAGGTAATTTTTGTATTGAATTTTTTTAAGTTTTCATTTACCTTCCAAGATTGTCGTAAAAAGGTTTTAAATGTCATTTTCGATAGGGACTACAAAGTCATAATTATAAAACCTCTTCCATGGACAAAGATAACTCTTAACGGGTAATTGTTTTCATGCGATGCGATCAACCGTTCACAAAAAAATAAGCAAAAATAAACATGTTTTAACATGTTTAAAATTAAGAAGAAAAATTCAACGAAACGTAGAATAGGGCTGGGCGCTGGGGTGTAGACAAAAATTATAGCCGCTCGCTTTTTGAAGAGGGATGCAAGACTTCTTTATCTGTGACGTAAAATCAGTTGAGCGGATTTTGGTTGTTTGTGAAGATATTTAAGATTTGTTTGTCACCATCGGTTTAAGGCTTGCCTAAACCTAAGTGCCTCTCTGGCGTCATATGAGGACACCCAAACTAAACGCGACAGCGATTTTCCTATGAAAACTCTTGTCGCGCGACAGACCGTAACTTTGGTTTGGACACGCCTTTAAGCTCTTCAGCTCTAAACATGTCTATTTGAAATATTTAATTAGGCGCTTTTCTTTTTTGGCTCTGGGGAAATCTCTGAGCAGAAGCTGAGCGATCAGAGCAGAGTTCTGAGCAGATTATGTCCGAGCCCTCAGCTGCCCCCTTGCAACCACCATGCTTGGGTTCACTATAGGATTTGGATTGCGTTAGAGTTTGGGTGTATGCAGTTTTTCTTAAATAAAAGTAGGTTCCACAACAAATCACATTTGAAGACAAAAAAAAAGATGTTAAATTTGGGGGTTTAGGAGGCTTCGCTTAGCCACAAATCGCGTTTGACTGTTAATAGATAGACTACACACCACTACTCAAGGAATGAAAAAACATTGCTTCCACCTCAACAAAAATCCAACAGTTTTGAAACTTGGCACACTTATGTACTTAAGGATGCTTGGTGATAAAAAAAAGTGCATATGAATCCGACGTGAGCTCTTGCGGCAGCTAGGAAAACATGCAGTTTTTCATTTTTTCACGTTTATCTCGAAAACGGTTTCTAGTATCGACAAATTTAATTTAAAATTTCGTAAAGAGAAAAAAATGGTTATTTTAATTTTGTACTTGCATTAGCTTATAAAATAAACTTTATCGGCAGTTAAGGTAAAAATGTGTTTTTGTTTCGGATTTTCACTTTATTTTGGGGAGCTTTAAGCTACTAAGCTTTAATATTGTAGAAGATTATTTATTGATACGAAAAATGGTTTTCACGATTAAAGCGATAAACCTAAGAAAGCTCACGTTTCTCTTAGCTACCGCTTCTCGTCGTATCACCAGGCATCCCATAGTAAGTGAGCCAAGTTTCAAAAGTGTTGGATTTTTTTTGAGGTAAAACCCTTAGACTATACATTCAACATATAAGGCAGAAAAATCCAAACTGCGATGACCGGATAATGGATTAGATGTTGGACTTATGGTCTCTTTTGTAGTTAAGAAAAATCAGACCTCTAGAAAATACCATTCTTTTAAAAAACACGTTAACGTATATCTTTATCATTTGAATATAGATATAAACAAATTGCAATAAATAAGTTGTTTCTGCAACTCTTAATAACAGTATACGTTAAAATAAACCTTAGGCTATATTGGTGTGCAATTTCTAATTAAAAGTACTTCCGCCTTGGTTAAGGGTAACTTCATAAAGTTTTTTTCGGTATTGATTCATAGAGTTTGGCCAAATAATCCAAACTTATGTCACTGCATGCATCAATAAGCTGATCCTTGGTATTATATTGCATCCAACCCCACACAATTTCATTGATATTTAGGTGAGGAGAGTGTGGTGGCAACTCAAGTAACGAAACATTTTAACCTCTAATCCAGTCTTTCACTACTCGAGGATAGGCGCGCTATTGTGTTGGTATGTCCATGGCAGATCTTGAAAAATAGATACAAAAATATGGAAAAACCGTTTCCAATGCACCAACATACGAAACAAAATAATTTTTGAAGAGAAAAAAAACTGTAGTTTGTAGACGCCATAAAATTAAATTGCTCCCCAACCATAACTCAATTAAGAAACTAGCTTTAGAAATGTATCAAATTTCAATTGTTCGCTCATTCGTTGTTTGCCTTCATGTGCACAGTGCTTTAGCTCCAAGAGTGAAGAGCTCGATAAAACCGTCTCTTATGTCTCTTAATAGCCCCTTCAAGATTTTAATTAAAAAACTCAGCCTGACTAGAACTGTAGATTACACCGTTGATTCCATTTGGGGAATTCATGAGTAGTCACATTCCTCTCCCCCTCTCCCCTTTGCTGCTCCAAACAGCCTTATACAGGGGATGGACCCCCATTTCCATCTATGGTACTAGGCACCCGATGTTCACCACGGTGACGGAAGTGTAGGATTTATTAGTCAGAGGCGGATTTTAAGAAAAACCTGTAGATGCTTGTGTCCTCTTGGATACACAAAGCTATTCTTTGTACATCAAGATGTTTCGTAGACACTTATTCACGAACATTTGCCTTGCTGATACGACTGTCGATGTCAGCTCGGCCTTCTTTACTACTCTACTTAACTTTACCGATTGATCAAAATATTGTGTTAAACAGGGCTGCTTTAATACATTTTTAAAAACGTATAATTTTTTAAACAATATTTTTTAAATATTTCACAGAAACTATTCACCAATCATTCAGTAATTGAAAAGGAAGCTATTCATCTTCGTTCGCAAACTTCCGTTCTCACTACCGAAAATTCAAAACTCATTGAAGAACTAACAGCATGCAAAAATCAGCTATTTCAAGCAAATATGGAACGCAAAGACTTACACAATGCCGTCATGGATCTTCGTGGCAATATCCGGGTGTTCTGTCGTGTACGTCCACCTCTTGATTACGAACAAGATCGACTGCTATGTGGATGGAATTATCTCGATGAAACATCTCTGGAAATTCATAATTTGGAAATGCAAGCATCTGGAGCAAAGAACAAGGTATCGAGTCATGCATTTTCATTTGATCATGTATTTCATTCGCGATCGAACCAAGAAGATGTATTCGAAATGGTCTCACCATTAATTCAATCAGCCCTCGATGGGTACAACATTTGCATCTTTGCATATGGTCAAACTGGCAGTGGAAAGACATACACAATGGACGGAGTACCGTCTAATGTAGGCGTTATACCACGAACTGTAGATTTACTTTTTGAATCGGTCAAGAATTACAAAAATCTTGGTTGGGAGTACGAAATCAAGGTGACATTCCTAGAGATCTACAATGAGGTCCTATACGATTTACTGAGCAATGAACAGAAAGATATGGAAATTCGAATGTCAAAAAACAACAAGTCCGACATTTACGTGACTAATATAACTGAAGAGACAGTCAGTAGCGCAAGTCGTCTTCGTCAATTGATGGATGTAGCTAAAATGAACCGAGCCACTGCAGCTACGGTGGGCAATGATCGCTCGTCACGGTCTCATGCCGTGACCAAAATCGAACTTATCGGTTCGCATGCTGAGAAAAATGAAATATCTGTTGGCTCTATAAATCTGGTCGATTTGGCAGGTTCGGAGAGTCCAAAAACCAGCATACGAATGAATGAGACTAAAAACATAAACCGTTCTCTGAGTGAGTTGACAAATGTAATCTTGGCGCTGCTACAGAAACAAGATCACATTCCATACAGAAATTCAAAGCTTACACATTTATTGATGCCTAGTTTGGGAGGAAACTCAAAAACTTTGATGTTCATAAATGTGGCACCATTCCAAGATTGTTTTGTTGAGTCTGTAAAATCGCTGAGATTCGCTGCAACAGTGAACTCATGTAAAATGTCCAAAGCAAAGAAAAACAAATTTCTCAATACATCAGCATCGTTTGGCTAAACTGATGTTGTGTTTATGTGTGTGTATTTATGTTTCCAACGACCAGAGATGTGGCACAAAGCTGAAACATAATTTAAGTGTTTTATTTCTTGTTGCATATTAGTAGTTTATTTTTCCTAACTTTTGTATTATTATTTAATAAAAGAAATATGAAAAAAAAAATGTTGATACGCACAGTTTTTTTGTTTGGTTAATGAAAAGCAGAGCAGTAGCTTACCACAATTAGTAGATAAATCGCCACCTGAGTGTGACGCGTGCCTGAGACTATTCTAATATTCTATTCGATTAGATTACTGATTTATGTGGATTTTTGCTTTAATTGACTGTTGGTTTTAGAAATTCGTTAGAGCCGTTTTCGAGAAAACTCCAACAACTAGAAACCTTTATATGTGAGGTACTCGTTCTAGACGAGATATTAAAAAAAAACTTTGGAAATTACGTAAAAATTATCTTTAGATACAAAGTTTAAAGAACATCCGTAGCATTTTGTACAGATGGACGCACAATCGCGAAGAACGACGACGCAACGGTACTTGTACCTATTCATCATCGTAATGTTCGTTTGTATCAAAACTCCCAATTATTTTGACACGAAGCCTAAACTTGGTATTCGAGACTGTACAGACGCGAGAGGGATATTTGGAATTAATTTTTGTTTTGACCAAAAGTAAGAGTGCCTACCATACATTCGGCTTTATCATGAATTCTATCCTCGAATCCATCGTAATGGAAATCTCTTACAAATTGCCATTACGATCGAGAAATGCTTTTTAGTGATTCGTAGCAATTTTAGGGCGATTTTATCCACTCAAAGCTGAACACAACTTGAATGTTTTTATTTTCATCTATAAAAAATTTGTAAAAAGTCAAAGTTTGTCAACAACAAAGTTTGATATATTTTTTTCTTTTTCTGTATATTTTTTTATGTAGTGAATAAAAATAATTTTCAATTTGCAGTTCAACTCACAATCTGGGGCCAACTTCGTAGTTGGCCAAGGTTGAAGTTTTCGGACAGTTGAACAAAAAAGAATAAAACCGACTATGCCAATAAAAATCATGATAAAGCCGGTTGGTCATGTTTTTGGATAAGGTCTTTTATTTTAACAAAACCGTTGTTTTATTTTCAAAAACCGTTATTAACGGTATTTGCCAAAGAAACGTTTTTTATGTTCTAGTTTTCTCCTTAAATGACAACGAATTTTTTTTACATGAACACTTTTTAGCTGCCTTAATAAAGTTTAGTTAACAAAATTTTTCAAAATTGGTTTCTGGGAATATAATTTTTTTTAAATCTTTTTTTTTTCAAAACGGGCGAATGAGTTTTATTTTTAAATTTAGTTCTTAGATAAATGATCTTTAAAATGGTACCTATAGGTGTGTTTTTTTTGTACATTCGTTGCATTAAATGCAAGGAATCTGAATTTATATTTTGAATTATTCAACTACTATTCTTGTCGCACTGTCGCACTTTGGATTGGGCAAGCCTTAATGGCTTGGCCTAACCAAAGTGCCTTTAAGGTTTGCCCAAACCAAAGTGCGACAATGCGACAAGAACTTTTATATGAAAAATGCTTTGCGCTGTGTCGCATTTGGTGTACTCTCATTTGACACTGTATAAATATCTTTTGCCGTTTTCGTGTCGCACTTTGGTTTGGACAAGCCTTAAATCACATTCTGTGAAATTATGTGTTTCTACCACCAAGAATTATTTTTGTTTCCCCTACAAAAGTGGAACGATTCTTCTTTGTAATTTATGCACGCAATGTTTTGCTTTTTTTTATTTTTGTTATTTCATTCTATGTTTCTAGTGTCTCTATAATATGTCAATGTCGTACCCACACCAAATGCGATTAAGCACAAAACGTTTTTCATATAAAAATCGTGTCGCACATGTCGTGACGCACTGTCGCACTTTGGTTTGAGCAAGCCCCCATTTGTGGGAGTATTTTAAAGAAAACTACTGTTTTGGAGGGCCATTTTAAAACAATTCAGAACCCTCAGAGATCCCTGTTTGTGAGACGCGCCTAATGAGAAATAAAAACAAACACATTTTTGAGATGTCACTAGCTGTGTTCAATGACGTTGTTAGGGAATGTACGGAATAGAAAAGTACAACTTTTTGCTGTTCAATGAGGTTTTTCTGTTTCAGACAGCTTAGAACAGGATTTACTGTGCATGCTTTTGAGTTAGAAAAGGTTAGAACAGATTGGTGAGAACTGTTAAATGTGTTTGTAGTTGTTTTCTGTTCTGATGTTTCTCACGAAACTGTTCTGTTCTTAATATTTTCTCATTGAACTGAACACAACTACTGTCAATTTTAATCAGAAACGTCATAAGTCACTTTCTCTGTTTTCGAAAAATAAAAACTTTACAAGTTTTTCCATTTGTATATAAACAAGTAAAGAACACGTCAATTATTATTATTATTAAACGAAAAATCCTTATTTTCTTTACGCCAAATAAAATATGAAGAAAACATGGGTTAAAAAAGAAAACATTTACTACAAACCCTTCTACAAACATAAGTCGAAGATGCTTCTACTCGGCATATTCCTCCTAGGAATCGTTTTCTTCATCTATCAAGTGTTGTCCATTAACCAGCTACCTATATCAAGTACACCATTTAGCTTAGAAAGCAATTTAGAATTTAAAGAAAGTAAATATATAGTTCTGAACCCAGGAAACGGAAAGACTGCAGAACAACGTTCCGAGCTGAGTAGCGCCGAGAAGAATAGCAGTGAACCCATCAAAGTAATACGGTGAGTGTCACACGTTTATCTTAAACTGCTCTAAGTTACTATGCAATTTTATTTCAGTGGAATACGACTATTCGACTTTGATGCTTACAAACCGAACTTTGAAGGAAAATTTCAATGTTTAGATGGGAGTAAGGGAATTCCTTTTGTTCAAGTAAACGATGATTTCTGCGATTGTATCGTAGATGGAAGTGACGAACCCAGCACGAATGCTTGTGAGTTGGGAAAATTTTATTGTAAATACCAAAAGCGACACATCACTGGGAGGGGCAGAGATGTCTACATTCCTAGTAGCAGAGTCAACGACGGCATCTGTGATTGCTGTGATGGTTCAGACGAATGGACAACCGTCGAATGTCCAAATCGATGTTCATAAATTTTTGTTAATTATCGTAGTCATAACTAATCATAAAAATGCATTTTTCGTGGTTTTCATATACTTTGAAATGGTGATTATTTTTAAAATATATCTTTTTTATAAACTATGATGTAGTTTGAGAATTTCCTACAAATTGAATGACCTTGAAAACAAAAAGAATTTGACGGAACAAGCTTCCCAAAGCTGAAGACTCTGAAACCTAAGTAAAACAGGGTTAATTTCTTTATATAATTTAAATCCTATCTTTATTTTAACTCTAATTAACATAATGAGGTTTCAACTGGTCTTAAATTGTAGAATACAAATCAGTCTATTCATTTTAACTTAACCTAAGTTCTTTTTGGACACGGATCGTGAATTAATCCACCTCTTCTACTGTGGGTCCAGTGTGGCCACCAAATCCTCCAGATTGCTGACCACATCCTTGTGGACCACTTGCTCCTCCACTGTGTATCTTTGTCATAATCGGACTGCACATACTCGATAGGCTTCTCATTTTTTCGTCGTATTCTTCTTTGTCGGCCAGTGTGTTCGCATCCAACCATTTGATGGTCTCTTCGCAAGCATTCCGGGCAGATTCCTTTTCTTGTTGGCTTATTTTATCTCCGACTTGATCAAGGGCTTGCTTCACTCCAAATACATAGCTTTCAAGAGTGTTGCGAGATGCGATCTTCTGTCGTTGTTTTTCGTCTTCCTCTTGGAACCTCTCAGCCTCGTTTACCATTCTGTCGATCTCGGCTTGCGACAGGCGACCCTTGTCGTTCTTGATCGTGATGTTCTTGGTATTTCCAGTTCCAGTTTCCTTAGCAGACACGTTAAGAATACCGTTTGCGTCCATGTCAAATGTGACTTCTATCTGTGGTGTTCCTCTGGGTGCTGGCGGAATACCCGAGAGATCGAATGTGCCCAGAAGGTTGTTATCTTTTGTCATAACACGTTCACCTTCAAATACTTTGATAGTAACACCCGGCTGGTTGTCAGCATACGTGGAGAAAGTTTGAGTCTGCTTGCAAGGTATCCTGCAGTTTCGTTCAACTATCTTCGCCATAACTCCTCCAGCTGTTTCGATACCAAGTGACAAGGGGGCAACATCGACGAGAAGGACATCTTGGATTTGACTACTTTTATCACCGCTTAGAATTGCTGCTTGGACGGCTGCTCCATAGGCAACTGCTTCATCTGGATTGATGGACAGGTTCAATGATTTTCCACAGAAGAACGACTGTAGAAGATTCTGTACTTTGGGAATTCTCGTTGAACCACCTACAAGGACGATGTCATGGATTTGCTTTTTGTCCATTTTTGCATCATTCAATGCCTTCTCTACTGGTTCTAGTGTTGCACGGAAAAGGTCAGCGCAAAGCTCCTCGAAGCGGGCACGTGTGACTCTCGTGTAAAAGTCAACTCCCTCAAACAAGGCATCGATTTCAATGGTAGCTTCTGTGCTGGATGACAATGTTCGCTTGGCTCTTTCAGCTGCAGTTCTCAACCGTCGAAGAGCTCGTGGATTCGAACGTAGGTCTTTCTTGTACTTTCGCTTGAATTCTTCTGCTAGATGATTGACCAAGCGGTTGTCGAAGTCCTCACCTCCCAAGTGTGTGTCTCCAGCCGTTGCCCTCACTTCGAAAAGAGAACCTTCGTCGATTGTTAATATGGAAACATCAAACGTACCACCGCCCAAGTCAAATATTAGGACATTGCGTTCACCAGATAAATTCTTGTCCAGTCCATACGCTAAGGCTGCTGCTGTTGGCTCGTTTATGATTCTCAAAACATTGAGTCCAGCTATTGCTCCAGCGTCTTTGGTAGCTTGGCGCTGAGAGTCATTGAAATATGCTGGGACTGTGATTACTGCGTCTCTAACTGTCTCACCCAAGTAGGCTTCGGCTGTCTCCTTCATCTTCGTCAACACCATCGAGCTAATCTCTTCAGGAGCAAATCTTTTGTGTTCTCCTTTGAATTCAACTCCGATCTTGGGCTTACCACCATCACTAACTACTTTGAATGACCAGTGCTTCATGTCCTCTCGAATTTTCGGATCGTCATACTTCCGTCCAATCAACCTCTTGGCATCAAACACTGTGTTTTTGGGATTCATTGCAACCTGGTTCTTGGCGGCATCGCCTATCAGTCGCTCAGAGTCTGTGAATGCCACATAGCTGGGTGTTGTGCGGTTGCCTTGGTCATTGGCAATAATTTCCACTTTGCCATGTTGGAAGACTCCAACACAGGAGTAGGTTGTTCCCAAATCAATTCCGATTGCTGGCATCTTGTTTTATTTGTAGCTTCTTTATTCTGTTAACGTTCAATTTGAATATAAAACTTTTACTTTGTTTATTATTATTACTATTATTATTTCTCAGTCGCACTTTTTTTGTTTTCTTTTACTTTTCACTTATGGAACTTTTATTCAGTTTAGGTTTTATAGTTATTTAAATAACGACTTGTTTACAAGAACACTTCGTTCAATCTTTTTGATTTAAACTCTTTGAAATACTTTTCAATAATGCCTTCGAAGAGAACGAAGCCAGCTATTTATATGATTCTGCACGAAGAGCGAATATTCTAGAAATTGTATCTAGATGTTTGTGGAATATTGTAGAAACTATCGTTAAAGAAGAGAACACAAAAGAGGGGTATATTGTATTGTGTGTTATGTTAAGAGAGCGGTTACGCACTCTTTGTTTGCTTGAAATGAGAGCTGAGTGTATTTATTTGCAGAAAGAGAATAAATGGTATAAAGAATTAAAGCAAAATCATACACAAAAAGGAGAATTTTGAGATACTTTTCTCTTACCTCTTTTGTATACAAATTATACATTCCACATCCAACCCACAATCCATATTATATTACTCACTTACTCTGCCTCTGCTATTATTACTATCTATCCCCATTGTTACAAATGAATAAAATGCAGTGGATTGAAAATTCAATGTCTAGAAATTTCTGTTTCTAGAAATTTCGCCAAATATTTGTATCCTCCTTCGTCCTTGTGGCTTTGCACTTAAATGGACGTTGGAAATTGGAATGCATGAAGTTGTTCTTCTCAACTCAATGCCTTTTTATTAAACTAGCGATAGCGGCTTACCAAAATAAAACATTTTCATCTATCAAAAATTGTAATACATGTATGTGCACTATGTAGGACCTTACAGACTACACCTAATTGCTTTTGCCTTAATATTTTTACCAGTACCGCCGCAGTCAAAGCTTGAACATACGACACACCTATGCGATATAAAAATTGAATTCAGGCCGTGAGAACCATAGTGGCCTAACTGATTTTTTAATTTTTTTTTCAAAAGGCTAAAACTTGTAATTATGGTCACGAAAATTGGTTTCTTTTGAAACAGTTATTTACATGACATATCAATAAGTAAAAAATTATCAAAAAAAACTGAAAACTGCTAAAGTAAACATTAGTTTTGGACGTTTAACTACCAAAACTATTAAAATCCGTTGCCGTTGCCTTAAAATGAATTTAAAAAAGAAAATTCAAAATATTTTTATACTTGTCTTCCAAATTATATATCTAAGCATTGTTTTTAGCTATTCAAAGGCAAAACTTGTGTGGGAAGCTGTTGCGAAATTTTAATTTCTTACCCAGTTCTACTAGGCTAATCTATTCATATTTAAGTTACAGGAAACAAGCGGTCCAAATTGGTGATACTTTCCTGTTTAATGTTTTTGGTGTTCCTCAGGGTTCAATACTTGGTCCTCTACTATTTTCTATATATCTCAATGAACTTCCATGAATTAATGAAAACTGCTCTATTCCTATGTACGCGGATGACATTCAAATGTACATGAGCTACCCTCTTCGGCATGCAGTGTTTGTGTTAATGAAGGCATAGTGAAAATTGTGCATGGATCCACCTTTGATGGTCTCATTTTAAATACAAAAAAATCTAAGGTTTTGGTAATTTCAAGAAAAAATCTTAATCATCATCCTTCGTTTGGATTAAGAAATGTTCAGTTTTTTTTGATAATTTTTTACTTATTGATATGTCATGTAAATAACTGTTTCAAAAGAAACCAATTTTCGTGACCATAATTACAAGTTTTCGCCTTTTGAAAAAAAAATTAAAAAATCAGTTAGGCCACTATGGTTCTCACGGCCTGAATTAAATTTTTATATCGCATAGGTGTGTCGTATGTTCAAGCTTTGACTGCGGCGGTACTGGTAAAAATATTAAGGCAAAGGCAATTAGGTGTAGTCTGTAAGTTCCTACATAGTGCACATACATGTATTACAATTTTTGATAGATGAAAATGTTTTATTTTGGTAAGCCGCTATCGCTAGTTTAATAAAAAGGCATTGAGTTGAGAAGAACAACTTCATGCATTCCAATTTCCAACGTCCATTTAAGTGCTTTATCAAGTGACGAAACCGCACGAAATGCACAAAGCCACAAGGACGAAGGAGGATACAAATATTTGGCGAAATTTCTAGAAACAGAAATTTCTAGACATTGAATTTTCAATCCACTGCATTTTATTCATTTGTAACAATGGGCAGAGGCAGAGTAAGTGAGTAATATAATATGGATTGTGGGTTGGATGTGGAATGTATAATTTGTATACAAAAGAGGTAAGAGAAAAGTATCTCAAAATTCTCCTTTTTGTGTATGATTTTGCTTTAATTCTTTATACCATTTATTCTCTTTCTGCAAATAAATACACTCAGCTCTCATTTTAAGCAAACAAAAAGTGCGTAACCGCTCTCTTAACATAACACACAATACAATATACCCCTCTTTTGTGTTCTCTTCTTTAACGATAGTTTCTACAATATTCCACAAACATCTAGATACAATTTCTAGAATATTCGCTCTTCGTGCAGAATCATATAAATAGCTGGCTTCGTTCTCTTCGAAGGCATTATTGAAAAGTATTTCAAAGAGTTTAAATCAAAAAGATTGAACGAAGTGTTCTTGTAAACAAGTCGTTATTTAAATACGTAACTATAAAACCTAAACTGAATAAAAGTTCCATAAGTGAAAAGTAAAAGAAAACAAAAACAAAAAAAGTGCGACTGAGAAATAATAATAGTAATAATAATAAACAAAGTAAAAGTTTTATATTCAAATTGAACGTTAACAGAATAAAGAAGCTACAAATAAAACAAGATGCCAGCAATCGGAATTGATTTGGGAACAACCTACTCCTGTGTTGGAGTCTTCCAACATGGCAAAGTGGAAATTATTGCCAATGACCAAGGCAACCGCACAACACCCAGCTATGTGGCATTCACAGACTCTGAGCGACTGATAGGCGATGCCGCCAAGAACCAGGTTGCAATGAATCCCAAAAACACAGTGTTTGATGCCAAGAGGTTGATTGGACGGAAGTATGACGATCCGAAAATTCGAGAGGACATGAAGCACTGGTCATTCAAAGTAGTTAGTGATGGTGGTAAGCCCAAGATCGGAGTTGAATTCAAAGGAGAACACAAAAGATTTGCTCCTGAAGAGATTAGCTCGATGGTGTTGACGAAGATGAAAGAGACAGCCGAAGCCTACTTGGGTGAGACAGTTAGAGACGCAGTAATCACAGTCCCAGCATATTTCAATGACTCTCAGCGCCAAGCTACCAAAGACGCTGGAGCAATAGCTGGACTCAATGTTTTGAGAATCATAAACGAGCCAACAGCAGCAGCCTTAGCGTATGGACTGGACAAGAATTTATCTGGTGAACGCAATGTCCTAATATTTGACTTGGGCGGTGGTACGTTTGATGTTTCCATATTAACAATCGACGAAGGTTCTCTTTTCGAAGTGAGGGCAACGGCTGGAGACACACACTTGGGAGGTGAGGACTTCGACAACCGCTTGGTCAATCATCTAGCAGAAGAATTCAAGCGAAAGTACAAGAAAGACCTACGTTCGAATCCACGAGCTCTTCGACGGTTGAGAACTGCAGCTGAAAGAGCCAAGCGAACATTGTCATCCAGCACAGAAGCTACCATTGAAATCGATGCCTTGTTTGAGGGAGTTGACTTTTACACGAGAGTCACACGTGCCCGCTTCGAGGAGCTTTGCGCTGACCTTTTCCGTGCAACACTAGAACCAGTAGAGAAGGCATTGAATGATGCAAAAATGGACAAAAAGCAAATCCATGACATCGTCCTTGTAGGTGGTTCAACGAGAATTCCCAAAGTACAGAATCTTCTGCAGTCGTTCTTCTGTGGAAAATCATTGAACCTGTCCATCAATCCAGATGAAGCAGTTGCCTATGGAGCAGCCGTCCAAGCAGCAATTCTAAGCGGTGACAAAAGTAGTCAAATCCAAGATGTCCTTCTCGTCGATGTTGCCCCCTTGTCACTTGGTATCGAAACAGCTGGAGGAGTTATGGCGAAGATAGTTGAACGAAACTGCAGGATACCTTGCAAGCAGACTCAAACTTTCTCCACGTATGCTGACAACCAGCCGGGTGTTACTATCAAAGTATTTGAAGGTGAACGTGTTATGACAAAAGATAACAACCTTCTGGGCACATTCGATCTCTCGGGTATTCCGCCAGCACCCAGAGGAACACCACAGATAGAAGTCACATTTGACATGGACGCAAACGGTATTCTTAACGTGTCTGCTAAGGAAACTGGAACTGGAAATACCAAGAACATCACGATCAAGAACGACAAGGGTCGCCTGTCGCAAGCCGAGATCGACAGAATGGTAAACGAGGCTGAGAGGTTCCAAGAGGAAGACGAAAAACAACGACAGAAGATCGCATCTCGCAACACTCTTGAAAGCTATGTATTTGGAGTGAAGCAAGCCCTTGATCAAGTCGGAGATAAAATAAGCCAACAAGAAAAGGAATCTGCCCGGAATGCTTGCGAAGAGACCATCAAATGGTTGGATGCGAACACACTGGCCGACAAAGAAGAATACGACGAAAAAATGAGAAGCCTATCGAGTATGTGCAGTCCGATTATGACAAAGATACACAGTGGAGGAGCAAGTGGTCCACAAGGATGTGGTCAGCAATCTGGAGGATTTGGTGGCCACACTGGACCCACAGTAGAAGAGGTGGATTAATTTAAAATCCTAGTCAAAGAGCACATACATCATGTAGGTTAATTTAAATTAAATAGACTGATAAACAAGTATTGTACAAACAAAATATTTTAAGTCTTCATTCTGTAAATAAGTTAATTTAAGTTAAAATAAAGAAAACAAAATTAAATTATTAAACGAAATTCATTGTGTTTTATTTAAAACAATTTTAGGGGTTTATTTTCTTGGGAAGGATAATATAATATTTGTGGAAATTTAAGCTTCTTCTGAATATTCGAAGGTCTTGTAAGTTGTAAGTACCTGCTAATATGTTGCAGTTGGTAATTGTATACAAATTGGGGACTACACTAAATGCAAACTTAACTGGAGAATGGAGAATCTATCTCTTTACCAAACTTACGATATAGCTCACAGTTAGTTGTTATTTTAAAGAGTAATACCTTTTAAAGGAATAACAACCGACTTCAAATTTAAGACTTTTAATATTCTCATGGATATTCAGTGTCAAAAACTCAAAACTGGACCAAATTAAAATTCAAATTAAAAAAGGAATCGTCAAAATCGATCTACTAAGTCAGAAGTTCTGAGTTTACAAACATACAAAACATATTAAAAACAAAAATACAGTCAAATTGATAACCTCTTCCTTTTTTGAAGTCGATTAAAAAGAATCACATTGGTGTACGAATATTTATAAACGTCCTTCATAATATTTGGACACCAAATTTTATCTGGGGTTACAGAATCATCTAACCTTCTTGAAGCTATGAGTATTAATGTCAACGGAACCAGTGGCGTATACAGGGGGGATTACAGGGTGATGACTCCTTCCCCCCCCCCCCCCCCAAGAACTCAGAATTTATTCAAGAAATTATTATGAAATGTTACACTTAGTGCAAAAAAAATGCACTTTTAGAAGTCTAAATCGAAAAATTTTCTGCCTACTTATACTACTTATCAAAACAAATGTAAAAATTTCTGTAATCTAAAAACAAATCTATTTTTCTTAGACTTTAAGGCATTTTCCTATTCGTACGAGTTCTCGTTTTTAAACATGCTGACTTTTGTTAGATCTAAGATAATTGACATCTTTAAATGCCAAAAGTTTAGAAAAAGCAAAACTTAAGTTAAATTTTAGGCATTTATGATAAAACCTATTTCTAATGAAAATCGAGTTAATGGAAACATAAAACAGGCACTCTTTGGAAATCCCCAGAAATAGCTCCAATTTTGATAATTAAAATAAGAAACATTTTGGAAGGGGAAATAACTCCTTTAATTGCAATCAATGTGCACCACACTTTCATACAGGGTTATTAGCAATACATATGACATGTCACAAAACCTGAAAAAAACGTACGGTCTATTTGACCTTACCGTTAATATTTTCTAACAAATATTACTTAAAATCGTTAAAAAACGAGGGCTATGCAATACCAAATTATAGCTTTTTTGAAAGCCAATAGTTTTTAAAAAAATTAAATTATTATTATTTTAGAAAAAACTTCATCAAAAAACTTCACATTTGTTCCATTGCCCCGTGCGTCGTTGTCGTTGTAAGTTTGTACACCGATAATTTTTACTAAGTAATCCTTAGTTTCAAAGGTTCAACTTTCAGCCATATAAAATAAAACCTTCTTGTAGCTACTTTGCATATAAGAACCTACCAAAAAATCCAAAACACGGAATACTGGATTCTCAAAATGTATATTTTTAGTCTAAATGTCAATATTTTAGGTTTTTTTTGCATAAAACCCTAAAAAAATTCCTGCCAATTGTAAATGTACATCGTTCTTAAATATTTTTTTTAACTTTTTATGTATAACTTATAAATAAAACTGCAAATCATGGTCACTATTAATTGCTCTAGACTAGAAAAACCTAATTACAATGTTCTATTGTTACTGATACCCTTTCAATCTCTACTGACCAAAAACTCGATTTTTTTAACGAAATTATATTAAGATAGTGTTATGACAAATTTGTATACTCAACATTTAAAAAAAAATTTTTCGGTTTGATCATATAGGTGTGTCTAAAGAAACAGTTTGCACATGGGTTGCCTATAGCGATTTCCTGTCAAGGCATAGGGTTGCCACGCAATAAAATTCAATTTTTGGTTTTATACAAAACCGATACCAGCCTAAACAGCAGGTGTAAGAGGGGTGAACAAAAATGTTTCGATGAGACAAAATTGATTTATAAACATAAAAGTCACGCATACAAATATAAAATGTAAAAAATCTACAACTCGAGATATGGACGTTTAAAAGTCAAAAACGTCAAAAATAGATGCTTGAGAAATAATTTTAAGAAAATCAGGGTACAATAATTTTTTTTAAATAAAATGTTGTTGGAAAGAAAATTTAAAATTATTTGACTGGTATGCGCCCAATTTTTAATTAAAGCTTTGTTTTCGAGTCACTGATTTTTAAAAACTGCACATTTTCTGTTTTTCAATTATTATAGTTTAAGATCCAGCCATAGGGTTACCTACCCGCATCGACAAACCACATAAGAGGTACACAATTATTTAGTTGGTGTTAAAAACACAATTTGAGCTACATATCCCGTCAAGGCATAGGGTTTCCACGCCTTAAAGTTCAATAATTGTTTTTTTTTTTTCAATACCCTGACCCACCTATACGGCAAGTCTTAGAAATTTTTTTTTTAAGTAATAAAGGCATAGTTTAGATGAGAATGGATAGATCTTTTGAATACATGAAAGTTTCATATTTAAACAAAAAAATTGAAAAATCTTCTACTAGGGTATGACTGTTTTAAGTGAAGTGATGTTTAAGTGATGTTTAAGAAATAATTTACCATAAATTAGTTTATATGGAGTACTGCTTTACTGATATCAAAAAGTTTGGTGCAAGTGAGTTTGACTGCTGCATTCTACCGGAAATATGTTCTCGAAAACTCATTTTTCAACTGTCTTCAACTGCATACTTTAGGCAGATAGCTCTAGGCAGACTAACGGTTCCGCCACCACTATGACTAGGCCTAATTATAATTTTAATATGAATCGGTTACCTCTCGCGTTCGCAGTCTATATTATAAGTTTGTTTGGTTTTGAAAATGTGTTTTTTTATTTTAAATCACTCAGCCAAAAACAAAGCTTATGCTAAAAATCTCGATTTTCAAATTTAAATTGTACTATGCCTCTACTAACTCCAATTTAAACAGGATCTCGCAAATGGTACATCAGCTTTCAAATCTCCAAATTTAAATGTGAAGTGGCAAAAGGAAAACGCCATTAGATATAAGACTTGGTAGACACGCATAAAAATATTTTGAATTTTCTTTTTTAAATTCATTTTAAGGCAACGGCAACGGATTTTAATAGTTTTGGTAGTTGAACGTCCAAAACTAATTGTTTTTTTGATAATTTTTTACTTATTGATATGTCATGTAAATAACTGTTTCAAAAGAAACCAATTTTCGTGACCATAATTACAAGTTTTCGCCTTTTGAAAAAAAAAAATTAAAAAATCAGTTAGGCCACTATGGTTCTCACGGCCTGAATTCAATTTTTATATCGCATAGGTGTGTCGTATGTTCAAGCTTTGACTGCGGCGGTACTGGTAAAAATATTAAGGCAAAGGCAATTAGGTGTAGTCTGTAAGTTCCTACATAGTGCACATACATATATTACAATTTTTGATAGATGAAAATGTTTTATTTTGGTAAGCCGCTATCGCTAGTTTAATAAAAAGGCATTGAGTTGAGAAGAACAACTTCATGCATTCCAATTTCCAACGTCCATTTAAGTGCTTTATCAAGTGACGAAACCGCACGAAATGCACAAAGCCACAAGGACGAAGGAGGATACAAATATTTGGCGAAATTTCTAGAAACAGAAATTTCTAGACATTGAATTTTCAATCCACTGCATTTTATTCATTTGTAACAATGGGCAGAGGCAGAGTAAGTGAGTAATATAATATGGATTGTGGGTTGGATGTGGAATGTATAATTTGTATACAAAAGAGGTAAGAGAAAAGTATCTCAAAATTCTCCTTTTTGTGTATGATTTTGCTTTAATTCTTTATACCATTTATTCTCTTTCTGCAAATAAATACACTCAGCTCTCATTTCAAGCAAACAAAAAGTGCGTAACCGCTCTCTTAACATAACACACAATACAATATACCCCTCTTTTGTGTTCTCTTCTTTAATGATAGTTTCTACAATATTCCACAAACATCTAGATACAATTTCTAGAATATTCGCTCTTCGTGCAGAATCATATAAATAGCTGGCTTCGTTCTCTTCGAAGGCATTATTGAAAAGTATTTCAAAGAGTTTAAATCAAAAAGATTGAACGAAGTGTTCTTGTAAACAAGTCGTTATTTAAATACGTAACTATAAAACCTAAACTGAATAAAAGTTCCATAAGTGAAAAGTAAAAGAAAACAAAAACAAAAAAAGTGCGACTGAGAAATAATAATAGTAATAATAATAAACAAAGTAAAAGTTTTATATTCAAATTGAACGTTAACAGAATAAAGAAGCTACAAATAAAACAAGATGCCAGCAATCGGAATTGATTTGGGAACAACCTACTCCTGTGTTGGAGTCTTCCAACATGGCAAAGTGGAAATTATTGCCAATGACCAAGGCAACCGCACAACACCCAGCTATGTGGCATTCACAGACTCTGAGCGACTGATAGGCGATGCCGCCAAGAACCAGGTTGCAATGAATCCCAAAAACACAGTGTTTGATGCCAAGAGGTTGATTGGACGGAAGTATGACGATCCGAAAATTCGAGAGGACATGAAGCACTGGTCATTCAAAGTAGTTAGTGATGGTGG
Organism: Meliscaeva auricollis; assembly: GCA_948107695.1. Classification (NCBI taxonomy): domain Eukaryota; kingdom Metazoa; phylum Arthropoda; class Insecta; order Diptera; family Syrphidae; genus Meliscaeva; species Meliscaeva auricollis. The sequence goes on along the minus strand of OX403616.1, from coordinate 110,616,232 downwards.
TAAGCCCAAGATCGGAGTTGAATTCAAAGGAGAACACAAAAGATTTGCTCCTGAAGAGATTAGCTCGATGGTGTTGACGAAGATGAAGGAGACAGCCGAAGCCTACTTGGGTGAGACAGTTAGAGACGCAGTAATCACAGTCCCAGCATATTTCAATGACTCTCAGCGCCAAGCTACCAAAGACGCTGGAGCAATAGCTGGACTCAATGTTTTGAGAATCATAAACGAGCCAACAGCAGCAGCCTTAGCGTATGGACTGGACAAGAATTTATCTGGTGAACGCAATGTCCTAATATTTGACTTGGGCGGTGGTACGTTTGATGTTTCCATATTAACAATCGACGAAGGTTCTCTTTTCGAAGTGAGGGCAACGGCTGGAGACACACACTTGGGAGGTGAGGACTTCGACAACCGCTTGGTCAATCATCTAGCAGAAGAATTCAAGCGAAAGTACAAGAAAGACCTACGTTCGAATCCACGAGCTCTTCGACGGTTGAGAACTGCAGCTGAAAGAGCCAAGCGAACATTGTCATCCAGCACAGAAGCTACCATTGAAATCGATGCCTTGTTTGAGGGAGTTGACTTTTACACGAGAGTCACACGTGCCCGCTTCGAGGAGCTTTGCGCTGACCTTTTCCGTGCAACACTAGAACCAGTAGAGAAGGCATTGAATGATGCAAAAATGGACAAAAAGCAAATCCATGACATCGTCCTTGTAGGTGGTTCAACGAGAATTCCCAAAGTACAGAATCTTCTGCAGTCGTTCTTCTGTGGAAAATCATTGAACCTGTCCATCAATCCAGATGAAGCAGTTGCCTATGGAGCAGCCGTCCAAGCAGCAATTCTAAGCGGTGACAAAAGTAGTCAAATCCAAAATGTCCTTCTCGTCGATGTTGCCCCCTTGTCACTTGGTATCGAAACAGCTGGAGGAGTTATGGCGAAGATAGTTGAACGAAACTGCAGGATACCTTGCAAGCAGACTCAAACTTTCTCCACGTATGCTGACAACCAGCCGGGTGTTACTATCAAAGTATTTGAAGGTGAACGTGTTATGACAAAAGATAACAACCTTCTGGGCACATTCGATCTCTCGGGTATTCCGCCAGCACCCAGAGGAACACCACAGATAGAAGTCACATTTGACATGGACGCAAACGGTATTCTTAACGTGTCTGCTAAGGAAACTGGAACTGGAAATACCAAGAACATCACGATCAAGAACGACAAGGGTCGCCTGTCGCAAGCCGAGATCGACAGAATGGTAAACGAGGCTGAGAGGTTCCAAGAGGAAGACGAAAAACAACGACAGAAGATCGCATCTCGCAACACTCTTGAAAGCTATGTATTTGGAGTGAAGCAAGCCCTTGATCAAGTCGGAGATAAAATAAGCCAACAAGAAAAGGAATCTGCCCGGAATGCTTGCGAAGAGACCATCAGATGGTTGGATGCGAACACACTGGCCGACAAAGAAGAATACGACGAAAAAATGAGAAGTCTATCGAGTATGAGCAGTCCGATTATGACAAAGATACACAGTGGAGGAGCAAGTGGTCCACAAGGATGTGGTCAGCAATCTGGAGGATTTGGTGGCCACACTGGACCCACAGTAGAAGAGGTGGATTAATTTAAAATCCTAGTCAAAGAGCACATACATCATGTAGGTTAATTTAAATTAAATAGACTGATAAACAAGTATTGTACAAACAAAATATTTTAAGTCTTCATTCTGTAAATAAGTTAATTTAAGTTAAAATAAAGAAAACAAAATTAAATTATTAAACGAAATTCATTGTGTTTTATTTAAAACAATTTTAGGGGTTTATTTTCTTGGGAAGGATAATATAATATTTGTGGAAATTTAAGCTTCTTCTGAATATTCGAAGGTCTTGTAAGTTGTAAGTACCTGCTAATATGTTGCAGTTGCTAATTGTATACAAATTGGGGACTACACTAAATGCAAACTTAACTGGAGAATGGAGAATCTATCTCTTTACCAAACTTACGATATAGCTCACAGTTAGTTGTTATTTTAAAGAGTAATACCTTTTAAAGGAATAACAACCGACTTCAAATTTAAGACTTTTAATATTCTCATGGATATTCAGTGTCAAAAACTCAAAACTGGACCAAATTAAAATTCAAATTAAAAAAGGAATCGTCAAAATCGATCTACTAAGTCAGAAGTTCTGAGTTTACAAACATACAAAACATATTAAAAACAAAAATACAGTCAAATTGATAACCTCTTCCTTTTTTGAAGTCGATTAAAAAGAATCACATTGGTGTACGAATATTTATAAACGTCCTTCATAATATTTGGACACCAAATTTTATCTGGGGTTACAGAATCATCTAACCTTCTTGAAGCTATGAGTATTAATGTCAACGGAACCAGTGGCGTATACAGGGGGGATTACAGGGTGATGACTCCTTCCCCCCCCCCCCCCCAAGAACTCAGAATTTATTCAAGAAATTATTATGAAATGTTACACTTAGTGCAAAAAAAATGCACTTTTAGAAGTCTAAATCGAAAAATTTTCTGCCTACTTATACTACTTATCAAAACAAATGTAAAAATTTCTGTAATCTAAAAACAAATCTATTTTTCTTAGACTTTAAGGCATTTTCCTATTCGTACGAGTTCTCGTTTTTAAACATGCTGACTTTTGTTAGATCTAAGATAATTGACATCTTTAAATGCCAAAAGTTTAGAAAAAGCAAAACTTAAGTTAAATTTTAGGCATTTATGATAAAACCTATTTCTAATGAAAATCGAGTTAATGGAAACATAAAACAGGCACTCTTTGGAAATCCCCAGAAATAGCTCCAATTTTATTAATTAAAATAAGAAACATTTTGGAAGGGGAAATAACTCCTTATATTGCAATCAATGTGCACCACACTTTCATACAGGGTTATTGGCAATACATATGACATGTCACAAAACCTGAAAAAAACGTACGGTCTATTTGACCTTACCGTTAATATTTTCTAACAAATATTACTTAAAATCGTTAAAAAACGAGGGCTATGCAATACCAAATTATAGCTTTTTTGAAAGCCAATAGTTTTAAAAAAAATTAAATTATTATTATTTTAGAAAAATCCTTATCAAAAAACTTCACATTTGTTCCATTGCCCCGTGCGTCGTTGTCGTTGTAAGTTTGTACACCGATAATTTTTACTAAGTAATCCTTAGTTTCAAAGGTTCAACTTTCAGCCATATAAAATAAAACCTTCTTGTAGCTACTTTGCATAAAAGAACCTACCAAAAAATCCAAAACACGGAATACTGGATTCTCAAAATGTATATTTTTAGTCTAAATGTCAATATTTTAGGTTTTTTTTGCATAAAACCCTAAAAAAATTCCTGCCAATTGTAAATGTACATCGTTCTTAAATATTTTTTTTTAACTTTTTATGTATAACTTATAAATAAAACTCCAAATCATGGTCACTATTAATTGCTCTAGACTAATGTTCTATTGTTACTGATACCCTTTCAATCTCTACTGACCAAAAACTCGATTTTTTTAACGAAATTATATTAAGATAGTGTTATGACAAATTTGTATACTCAACATTTAAAAAAAAAATTTTCGGTTTGATCATATAGGTGTGTCTAAAGAAACAGTTTGCACATGGGTTGCCTATAGCGATTTCCTGTCAAGGCATAGGGTTGCCACGCAATAAAATTCAATTTTTGGTTTTATACAAAACCGATACCAGCCTAAACAGCAGGTGTAAGAGGGGTGAACAAAAATGTTTCGATGAGACAAAATTGATTTATAAACATAAAAGTCACGCATACAAATATAAAATGTAAAAAATCTACAACTCGAGATATGGACGTTTAAAAGTCAAAAACGTCAAAAATAGATGCTTGAGAAATAATTTTAAGAAAATCAGGGTACAATAATTTTTTTTAAATAAAATGTTGTTGGAAAGAAAATTTAAAATTATTTGACTGGTATGCGCCCAATTTTTAATTAAAGCTTTGTTTTCGAGTCACTGATTTTTAAAAACTGCACATTTTCTGTTTTTCAATTATTATAGTTTAAGATCCAGCCATAGGGTTACCTACCCGCATCGACAAACCACATAAGAGGTACACAATTATTTAGTTGGTGTTAAAAACACAATTTGAGCTACATATCCCGTCAAGGCATAGGGTTTCCACGCCTTAAAGTTCAATAATTGTTTTTTTTTTTTCAATACCCTGACCCACCTATACGGCAAGTCTTAGAAATTTTTTTTTTAAGTAATAAAGGCATAGTTTAGATGAGAATGGATAGATCTTTTGAATACATGAAAGTTTCATATTTAAACAAAAAAATTGAAAAATCTTCTACTAGGGTATGACTGTTTTAAGTGAAGTGATGTTTAAGTGATGTTTAAGAAATAATTTACCATAAATTAGTTTATATGGAGAACTGCTTTACTGATATCAAAAAGTTTGGTGCAAGTGAGTTTGACTGCTGCATTCTACCGGAAATATGTTCTCGAAAACTCATTTTTCAACTGTCTTCAACTGCATACTTTAGGCAGATAGCTCTAGGCAGACTAACGGTTCCGCCACCACTATGACTAGGCCTAATTATAATTTTAATATGAATCGGTTACCTCTCGCGTTCGCAGTCTATATTATAAGTTTGTTTGGTTTTGAAAATGTGTTTTTTTATTTTAAATCACTCAGCCAAAAACAAAGCTTATGCTAAAAATCTCGATTTTCAAATTTAAATTGTACTATGCCTCTACTAACTCCAATTTAAACAGGATCTCGCAAATGGTACATCAGCTTTCAAATCTCCAAATTTAAATGTGAAGTGGCAAAAGGAAAACGCCATTAGATATAAAACTTGGTAGACACGCATAAAAATATTTTGAATTTTCTTTTTTAAATTCATTTTAAGGCAACGGCAACGGATTTTAATAGTTTTGGTAGTTGAACGTCCAAAACTAATTGTTTTTTTGATAATTTTTTACTTATTGATATGTCATGTAAATAACTGTTTCAAAAGAAACCAATTTTCGTGACCATAATTACAAGTTTTCGCCTTTTGAAAAAAAAATTCGAAAAATCAGTTAGGCCACTATGGTTCTCACGGCCTGAATTCAATTTTTATATCGCATAGGTGTGTCGTATGTTCAAGCTTTGACTGCGGCGGTACTGGTAAAAATATTAAGGCAAAGGCAATTAGGTGTAGTCTGTAAGTTCCTACATAGTGCACATACATATATTACAATTTTTGATAGATGAAAATGTTTTATTTTGGTAAGCCGCTATCGCTAGTTTAATAAAAAGGCATTAAGTTGAGAAGAACAACTTCATGCATTCCAATTTCCAACGTCCATTTAAGTGCTTTATTAAGTGACAAAGCCACAAGGACGAAGGAGCATACAAATATTTGGCGAAATTTCTAGAAACAGAAATTTCTAGACATTGAATTTTCAATCCACTGCATTTTATTCATTTGTAACAATGGGCAGAGGCAGAGTAAGTGAGTAATATAATATGGATTGTGGGTTGGATGTGGAATGTATAATTTGTATACAAAAGAGGTAAGAGAAAAGTATCTCAAAATTCTCCTTTTTGTGTATGATTTTGCTTTAATTCTTTATACCATTTATTCTCTTTCTGCAAATAAATACACTCAGCTCTCATTTCAAGCAAACAAAAAGTGCGTAACCGCTCTCTTAACATAACACACAATACAATATACCCCTCTTTTGTGTTCTCTTCTTTAATGATAGTTTCTACAATATTCCACAAACATCTAGATACAATTTCTAGAATATTCGCTCTTCGTGCAGAATCATATAAATAGCTGGCTTCGTTCTCTTCGAAGGCATTATTGAAAAGTATTTCAAAGAGTTTAAATCAAAAAGATTGAACGAAGTGTTCTTGTAAACAAGTCGTTATTTAAATAACTATAAAACCTAAACTGAATAAAAGTTCCATAAGTGAAAAGTAAAAGAAAACAAAAAAAGTGCGACTGAGAAATAATAATAGTAATAATAATAAACAAAGTAAAAGTTTTATATTCAAATTGAACGTTAACAGAATAAAGAAGCTACAAATAAAACAAGATGCCAGCAATCGGAATTGATTTGGGAACAACCTACTCCTGTGTTGGAGTCTTCCAACATGGCAAAGTGGAAATTATTGCCAATGACCAAGGCAACCGCACAACACCCAGCTATGTGGCATTCACAGACTCTGAGCGACTGATAGGCGATGCCGCCAAGAACCAGGTTGCAATGAATCCCAAAAACACAGTGTTTGATGCCAAGAGGTTGATTGGACGGAAGTATGACGATCCGAAAATTCGAGAGGACATGAAGCACTGGTCATTCAAAGTAGTTAGTGATGGTGGTAAGCCCAAGATCGGAGTTGAATTCAAAGGAGAACACAAAAGATTTGCTCCTGAAGAGATTAGCTCGATGGTGTTGACGAAGATGAAGGAGACAGCCGAAGCCTACTTGGGTGAGACAGTTAGAGACGCAGTAATCACAGTCCCAGCATATTTCAATGACTCTCAGCGCCAAGCTACCAAAGACGCTGGAGCAATAGCTGGACTCAATGTTTTGAGAATCATAAACGAGCCAACAGCAGCAGCCTTAGCGTATGGACTGGACAAGAATTTATCTGGTGAACGCAATGTCCTAATATTTGACTTGGGCGGTGGTACGTTTGATGTTTCCATATTAACAATCGACGAAGGTTCTCTTTTCGAAGTGAGGGCAACGGCTGGAGACACACACTTGGGAGGTGAGGACTTCGACAACCGCTTGGTCAATCATCTAGCAGAAGAATTCAAGCGAAAGTACAAGAAAGACCTACGTTCGAATCCACGAGCTCTTCGACGGTTGAGAACTGCAGCTGAAAGAGCCAAGCGAACATTGTCATCCAGCACAGAAGCTACCATTGAAATCGATGCCTTGTTTGAGGGAGTTGACTTTTACACGAGAGTCACACGTGCCCGCTTCGAGGAGCTTTGCGCTGACCTTTTCCGTGCAACACTAGAACCAGTAGAGAAGGCATTGAATGATGCAAAAATGGACAAAAAGCAAATCCATGACATCGTCCTTGTAGGTGGTTCAACGAGAATTCCCAAAGTACAGAATCTTCTGCAGTCGTTCTTCTGTGGAAAATCATTGAACCTGTCCATCAATCCAGATGAAGCAGTTGCCTATGGAGCAGCCGTCCAAGCAGCAATTCTAAGCGGTGACAAAAGTAGTCAAATCCAAGATGTCCTTCTCGTCGATGTTGCCCCCTTGTCACTTGGTATCGAAACAGCTGGAGGAGTTATGGCGAAGATAGTTGAACGAAACTGCAGGATACCTTGCAAGCAGACTCAAACTTTCTCCACGTATGCTGACAACCAGCCGGGTGTTACTATCAAAGTATTTGAAGGTGAACGTGTTATGACAAAAGATAACAACCTTCTGGGCACATTCGATCTCTCGGGTATTCCGCCAGCACCCAGAGGAACACCACAGATAGAAGTCACATTTGACATGGACGCAAACGGTATTCTTAACGTGTCTGCTAAGGAAACTGGAACTGGAAATACCAAGAACATCACGATCAAGAACGACAAGGGTCGCCTGTCGCAAGCCGAGATCGACAGAATGGTAAACGAGGCTGAGAGGTTCCAAGAGGAAGACGAAAAACAACGACAGAAGATCGCATCTCGCAACACTCTTGAAAGCTATGTATTTGGAGTGAAGCAAGCCCTTGATCAAGTCGGAGATAAAATAAGCCAACAAGAAAAGGAATCTGCCCGGAATGCTTGCGAAGAGACCATCAAATGGTTGGATGCGAACACACTGGCCGACAAAGAAGAATACGACGAAAAAATGAGAAGTCTATCGAGTATGTGCAGTCCGATTATGACAAAGATACACAGTGGAGGAGCAAGTGGTCCACAAGGATGTGGTCAGCAATCTGGAGGATTTGGTGGCCACACTGGACCCACAGTAGAAGAGGTGGATTAATTTAAAATCCTAGTCAAAGAGCACATACATCATGTAGGTTAATTTAAATTAAATAGACTGATAAACAAGTATTGTACAAACAAAATATTTTAAGTCTTCATTCTGTAAATAAGTTAATTTAAGTTAAAATAAAGAAAACAAAATTAAATTATTAAACGAAATTCATTGTGTTTTATTTAAAACAATTTTAGGGGTTTATTTTCTTGGGAAGGATAATATAATATTTGTGGAAATTTAAGCTTCTTCTGAATATTCGAAGGTCTTGTAAGTTGTAAGTACCTGCTAATATGTTGCAGTTGCTAATTGTATACAAATTGGGGACTACACTAAATGCAAACTTAACTGGAGAATGGAGAATCTATCTCTTTACCAAACTTACGATATAGCTCACAGTTAGTTGTTATTTTAAAGAGTAATACCTTTTAAAGGAATAACAACCGACTTCAAATTTAAGACTTTTAATATTCTCATGGATATTCAGTGTCAAAAACTCAAAACTGGACCAAATTAAAATTCAAATTAAAAAAGGAATCGTCAAAATCGATCTACTAAGTCAGAAGTTCTGAGTTTACAAACATACAAAACATATTAAAAACAAAAATACAGTCAAATTGATAACCTCTTCCTTTTTTGAAGTCGATTAAAAAGAATCACATTGGTGTACGAATATTTATAAACGTCCTTCATAATATTTGGACACCAAATTTTATCTGGGGTTACAGAATCATCTAACCTTCTTGAAGCTATGAGTATTAATGTCAACGGAACCAGTGGCGTATACAGGGGGGATTACAGGGTGATGACTCCTTCCCCCCCCCCCCCCAAGAACTCAGAATTTATTCAAGAAATTATTATGAAATGTTACACTTAGTGCAAAAAAAATGCACTTTTAGAAGTCTAAATCGAAAAATTTTCTGCCTACTTATACTACTTATCAAAACAAATGTAAAAATTTCTGTAATCTAAAAACAAATCTATTTTTCTTAGACTTTAAGGCATTTTCCTATTCGTACGAGTTCTCGTTTTTAAACATGCTGACTTTTGTTAGATCTAAGATAATTGACATCTTTAAATGCCAAAAGTTTAGAAAAAGCAAAACTTAAGTTAAATTTTAGGCATTTATGATAAAACCTATTTCTAATGAAAATCGAGTTAATGGAAACATAAAACAGGCACTCTTTGGAAATCCCCAGAAATAGCTCCAATTTTATTAATTAAAATAAGAAACATTTTGGAAGGGGAAATAACTCCTTATATTGCAATCAATGTGCACCACACTTTCATACAGGGTTATTGGCAATACATATGACATGTCACAAAACCTGAAAAAAACGTACGGTCTATTTGACCTTACCGTTAATATTTTCTAACAAATATTACTTAAAATCGTTAAAAAACGAGGGCTATGCAATACCAAATTATAGCTTTTTTGAAAGCCAATAGTTTTAAAAAAAATTAAATTATTATTATTTTAGAAAAATCCTTATCAAAAAACTTCACATTTGTTCCATTGCCCCGTGCGTCGTTGTCGTTGTAAGTTTGTACACCGATAATTTTTACTAAGTAATCCTTAGTTTCAAAGGTTCAACTTTCAGCCATATAAAATAAAACCTTCTTGTAGCTACTTTGCATAAAAGAACCTACCAAAAAATCCAAAACACGGAATACTGGATTCTCAAAATGTATATTTTTAGTCTAAATGTCAATATTTTAGGTTTTTTTTGCATAAAACCCTAAAAAAATTCCTGCCAATTGTAAATGTACATCGTTCTTAAATATTTTTTTTTAACTTTTTATGTATAACTTATAAATAAAACTCCAAATCATGGTCACTATTAATTGCTCTAGACTAATGTTCTATTGTTACTGATACCCTTTCAATCTCTACTGACCAAAAACTCGATTTTTTTAACGAAATTATATTAAGATAGTGTTATGACAAATTTGTATACTCAACATTTAAAAAAAAAATTTTCGGTTTGATCATATAGGTGTGTCTAAAGAAACAGTTTGCACATGGGTTGCCTATAGCGATTTCCTGTCAAGGCATAGGGTTGCCACGCAATAAAATTCAATTTTTGGTTTTATACAAAACCGATACCAGCCTAAACAGCAGGTGTAAGAGGGGTGAACAAAAATGTTTCGATGAGACAAAATTGATTTATAAACATAAAAGTCACGCATACAAATATAAAATGTAAAAAATCTACAACTCGAGATATGGACGTTTAAAAGTCAAAAACGTCAAAAATAGATGCTTGAGAAATAATTTTAAGAAAATCAGGGTACAATAATTTTTTTTAAATAAAATGTTGTTGGAAAGAAAATTTAAAATTATTTGACTGGTATGCGCCCAATTTTTAATTAAAGCTTTGTTTTCGAGTCACTGATTTTTAAAAACTGCACATTTTCTGTTTTTCAATTATTATAGTTTAAGATCCAGCCATAGGGTTACCTACCCGCATCGACAAACCACATAAGAGGTACACAATTATTTAGTTGGTGTTAAAAACACAATTTGAGCTACATATCCCGTCAAGGCATAGGGTTTCCACGCCTTAAAGTTCAATAATTGTTTTTTTTTTTTCAATACCCTGACCCACCTATACGGCAAGTCTTAGAAATTTTTTTTTTTAAGTAATAAAGGCATAGTTTAGATGAGAATGGATAGATCTTTTGAATACATGAAAGTTTCATATTTAAACAAAAAAATTGAAAAATCTTCTACTAGGGTATGACTGTTTTAAGTGAAGTGATGTTTAAGTGATGTTTAAGAAATAATTTACCATAAATTAGTTTATATGGAGAACTGCTTTACTGATATCAAAAAGTTTGGTGCAAGTGAGTTTGACTGCTGCATTCTACCGGAAATATGTTCTCGAAAACTCATTTTTCAACTGTCTTCAACTGCATACTTTAGGCAGATAGCTCTAGGCAGACTAACGGTTCCGCCACCACTATGACTAGGCCTAATTATAATTTTAATATGAATCGGTTACCTCTCGCGTTCGCAGTCTATATTATAAGTTTGTTTGGTTTTGAAAATGTGTTTTTTTATTTTAAATCACTCAGCCAAAAACAAAGCTTATGCTAAAAATCTCGATTTTCAAATTTAAATTGTACTATGCCTCTACTAACTCCAATTTAAACAGGATCTCGCAAATGGTACATCAGCTTTCAAATCTCCAAATTTAAATGTGAAGTGGCAAAAGGAAAACGCCATTAGATATAAAACTTGGTAGACACGCATAAAAATATTTTGAATTTTCTTTTTTAAATTCATTTTAAGGCAACGGCAACGGATTTTAATAGTTTTGGTAGTTGAACGTCCAAAACTAATTGTTTTTTTGATAATTTTTTACTTATTGATATGTCATGTAAATAACTGTTTCAAAAGAAACCAATTTTCGTGACCATAATTACAAGTTTTCGCCTTTTGAAAAAAAAATTCGAAAAATCAGTTAGGCCACTATGGTTCTCACGGCCTGAATTCAATTTTTATATCGCATAGGTGTGTCGTATGTTCAAGCTTTGACTGCGGCGGTACTGGTAAAAATATTAAGGCAAAGGCAATTAGGTGTAGTCTGTAAGTTCCTACATAGTGCACATACATATATTACAATTTTTGATAGATGAAAATGTTTTATTTTGGTAAGCCGCTATCGCTAGTTTAATAAAAAGGCATTAAGTTGAGAAGAACAACTTCATGCATTCCAATTTCCAACGTCCATTTAAGTGCTTTATTAAGTGACAAAGCCACAAGGACGAAGGAGCATACAAATATTTGGCGAAATTTCTAGAAACAGAAATTTCTAGACATTGAATTTTCAATCCACTGCATTTTATTCATTTGTAACAATGGGCAGAGGCAGAGTAAGTGAGTAATATAATATGGATTGTGGGTTGGATGTGGAATGTATAATTTGTATACAAAAGAGGTAAGAGAAAAGTATCTCAAAATTCTCCTTTTTGTGTATGATTTTGCTTTAATTCTTTATACCATTTATTCTCTTTCTGCAAATAAATACACTCAGCTCTCATTTCAAGCAAACAAAAAGTGCGTAACCGCTCTCTTAACATAACACACAATACAATATACCCCTCTTTTGTGTTCTCTTCTTTAATGATAGTTTCTACAATATTCCACAAACATCTAGATACAATTTCTAGAATATTCGCTCTTCGTGCAGAATCATATAAATAGCTGGCTTCGTTCTCTTCGAAGGCATTATTGAAAAGTATTTCAAAGAGTTTAAATCAAAAAGATTGAACGAAGTGTTCTTGTAAACAAGTCGTTATTTAAATAACTATAAAACCTAAACTGAATAAAAGTTCCATAAGTGAAAAGTAAAAGAAAACAAAAAAAGTGCGACTGAGAAATAATAATAGTAATAATAATAAACAAAGTAAAAGTTTTATATTCAAATTGAACGTTAACAGAATAAAGAAGCTACAAATAAAACAAGATGCCAGCAATCGGAATTGATTTGGGAACAACCTACTCCTGTGTTGGAGTCTTCCAACATGGCAAAGTGGAAATTATTGCCAATGACCAAGGCAACCGCACAACACCCAGCTATGTGGCATTCACAGACTCTGAGCGACTGATAGGCGATGCCGCCAAGAACCAGGTTGCAATGAATCCCAAAAACACAGTGTTTGATGCCAAGAGGTTGATTGGACGGAAGTATGACGATCCGAAAATTCGAGAGGACATGAAGCACTGGTCATTCAAAGTAGTTAGTGATGGTGGTAAGCCCAAGATCGGAGTTGAATTCAAAGGAGAACACAAAAGATTTGCTCCTGAAGAGATTAGCTCGATGGTGTTGACGAAGATGAAGGAGACAGCCGAAGCCTACTTGGGTGAGACAGTTAGAGACGCAGTAATCACAGTCCCAGCATATTTCAATGACTCTCAGCGCCAAGCTACCAAAGACGCTGGAGCAATAGCTGGACTCAATGTTTTGAGAATCATAAACGAGCCAACAGCAGCAGCCTTAGCGTATGGACTGGACAAGAATTTATCTGGTGAACGCAATGTCCTAATATTTGACTTGGGCGGTGGTACGTTTGATGTTTCCATATTAACAATCGACGAAGGTTCTCTTTTCGAAGTGAGGGCAACGGCTGGAGACACACACTTGGGAGGTGAGGACTTCGACAACCGCTTGGTCAATCATCTAGCAGAAGAATTCAAGCGAAAGTACAAGAAAGACCTACGTTCGAATCCACGAGCTCTTCGACGGTTGAGAACTGCAGCTGAAAGAGCCAAGCGAACATTGTCATCCAGCACAGAAGCTACCATTGAAATCGATGCCTTGTTTGAGGGAGTTGACTTTTACACGAGAGTCACACGTGCCCGCTTCGAGGAGCTTTGCGCTGACCTTTTCCGTGCAACACTAGAACCAGTAGAGAAGGCATTGAATGATGCAAAAATGGACAAAAAGCAAATCCATGACATCGTCCTTGTAGGTGGTTCAACGAGAATTCCCAAAGTACAGAATCTTCTGCAGTCGTTCTTCTGTGGAAAATCATTGAACCTGTCCATCAATCCAGATGAAGCAGTTGCCTATGGAGCAGCCGTCCAAGCAGCAATTCTAAGCGGTGACAAAAGTAGTCAAATCCAAGATGTCCTTCTCGTCGATGTTGCCCCCTTGTCACTTGGTATCGAAACAGCTGGAGGAGTTATGGCGAAGATAGTTGAACGAAACTGCAGGATACCTTGCAAGCAGACTCAAACTTTCTCCACGTATGCTGACAACCAGCCGGGTGTTACTATCAAAGTATTTGAAGGTGAACGTGTTATGACAAAAGATAACAACCTTCTGGGCACATTCGATCTCTCGGGTATTCCGCCAGCACCCAGAGGAACACCACAGATAGAAGTCACATTTGACATGGACGCAAACGGTATTCTTAACGTGTCTGCTAAGGAAACTGGAACTGGAAATACCAAGAACATCACGATCAAGAACGACAAGGGTCGCCTGTCGCAAGCCGAGATCGACAGAATGGTAAACGAGGCTGAGAGGTTCCAAGAGGAAGACGAAAAACAACGACAGAAGATCGCATCTCGCAACACTCTTGAAAGCTATGTATTTGGAGTGAAGCAAGCCCTTGATCAAGTCGGAGATAAAATAAGCCAACAAGAAAAGGAATCTGCCCGGAATGCTTGCGAAGAGACCATCAAATGGTTGGATGCGAACACACTGGCCGACAAAGAAGAATACGACGAAAAAATGAGAAGTCTATCGAGTATGTGCAGTCCGATTATGACAAAGATACACAGTGGAGGAGCAAGTGGTCCACAAGGATGTGGTCAGCAATCTGGAGGATTTGGTGGCCACACTGGACCCACAGTAGAAGAGGTGGATTAATTTAAAATCCTAGTCAAAGAGCACATACATGTAGGTTAATTTAAATTAAATAGACTGATAAACAAGTGTTGTACAAACAAAATATTTTAAGTCTTCATTCTGTAAATAAGTTAATTTAAGTTAAAATAAAGAAAACAAAATTAAATTATTAAACGAAATTCATTGTGTTTTATTTAAAACAATTGGGCTTCATTTTTGTTAGGAAGGGTGAAGTTTTTTGTTGTTATATTCGTGGAAGTTTAAGGTTCATTTCAATATTGCAAGCTCTTGCAACTTTTAACGACTATATTAGTAGTTAAAAGTTGCTTATTGAATAAAAAAAGGGACTGTACTAAAATTTAAGCAAAACTGGAATTCTTTCGCTTTACAGAATTTACCATATGGTGCCCTGTAAAGCATTGTTTAATTCATAACCCCAACGAATAATCAAAGCTCAATGTATCTATTGATTTGAATTAACATATATTTTTTAGATACACATAAAATACATTAAAGTTATACATAAATATATTTATATTTTTAATTTTTTTTACACAATTTATATAAATAACATTTTTAAAATTGTATAGTTAAACAGTTTCTTATTGCATAATGCCACACGTGTAAAATATAAATTATATTAAGAATACATTTTATTTATTATTTATTAATACAACTTAAGCAACTTCATTAAGCTACTTCTGGGAGACGAAAAGGTTCATCTTGAATTATTTCACTTGGCCTTCTTTGGTTCAAATTGTTCTGATTTACAACATTGCCCGGGATAAATTCATATGGTTGAAGATTTCTGTAAAAAAAAAATAAATTGACATGATAGTGAAATGAAATAAATAAAGAATTTGTTCGCGCTTTTTTATAATCGAAATTAATCGAGCATATACTCAGATACATTTTTAAACTCCGGTTTATCTTTGACTTGGGTTTATTCAAGGTTATTGTAATAGATTAATTCTAGTTTTCTTAAGCAACGACTTAAACATTGTCTATGATTATGACAAAGAGTTTAATTAAAAAAAAAAGTGAGAACTGCAGAAAAATGTTGTTTCGCTTCAGCTGCACAATAGATGTCCCAGTCCCATGCAAGATAAAATTTAAATGTTTTTGTAAATTTTTAAACAAATTTTTGAAATGAGAGATTTGAGGGGCTTATAAATTAAAATAAAATCAAGAAAGAAATTTAAGCTTTTCTCACAACGAGGTAAAAGGCGCTTTTTAAATCGTCATGGGGCCTGGTTATTGTATTAAAGATACTCTACTATATCGCTGGAATGAAAAACCATCTATGCTGTTGGAATTATTTCCAATTTATATGTTTTGCATTTTTTGAGGGCAGAATGCATGTTAAGCGTCTTGGAATCTCGTTTCTCTAATAAGGAGAGACCGGTATATCATTGTAATTGCACAGAAAAATTATCTTGCTATCACAATTATTTCGAGTATAGATTTTTTGCATTTTTCGAGTGCATCTTGCAGGCAAAATTAATATCTACTGCACTTGACCCTTCTATTTAAAACGATAATGATTTCGCTATACCAATTATCTTGAGTGTCCAAAAAAACGCATTTTAAATGCAGCATTGGTCAGAATCGCCCCAGCTACAGTATGCATGAACTCTAATATTTGAATATAAAAAGTAAGGATCTATCATAAAGTAACAGTGATTTTATGCTATCAATCACACCCAAAAATTAGTGTGGGCTCTCGGTCTAAATGACAACTAAAACTGAGCTGTATTTTGGGACCTATTGGACCTACAGAGCTGCTGTTATTGTAGCAATTTTTTCTATAAAATGACAATTTTTAAAAGTTATGAGATAAGAGCTGAAAAAAATCCGAAAGTGTCGAGGTTTTTGGTGGCAGTTAGTTAACGTTTTTTAAGCTGCAAACCTGGTCTTTGTACTGCTGGCATATGTATATCCTAACAACGTCCCAAAAAATCAGCGATAAGCAATTTTTTGCAACCTTACAATAAAATATATATCATTGTAACTCAAGTTGAAAAAAATTGTTAAAATAAACCGATGTTCATTATAATCCAGAATAAAAATTCAACTAATCGGTCACTGTCACTATTGAAACAATTTAAAAGGTTAATAGAATCACTTTCCAATTGATGAAACTAGTTGACTTTTGTTTACAATTGATTAACCTTTCACATGTAAATATTGTTCTTTTCCAAATCTAAAACATATTTGGGTTGTGAACATCTCAGAGCTCTGAAATCTGAGTAGGTACATATGTTTTTTGTGCTTAAAGAAATGACAAGATCTTTTCACTTTTCTATGTCTAAAATGTAGACACTTGAATAGTTTTTTGATCTGTATTAACAGGTAATCAACAAAATCGATGACTTTTCCACCTCAACAGTGGGACAAAGATTGGCAAAAAAGTGTTAAAGTTGCAATAAAAAGTAAAAAAATGATCATAGACTATGCCTTGTTTCCAACAAAATACTATAGTTTTCCATTATATTTTTGTATATACGATTACAAATTTACAAAGTGCTCTAAAAACGTAGCACAAAATCGTATCCGTAGACCCAATTCTTTCCAAAATATAGCTTTAATTGACTAACCATTTTTTCGAACTCTGGATTTGAAGCAACGTTCTTCTATAATAATTCACTGCAATTGAGATATGGTTCAGATCTATTCTACTTAAGACAGATTTTTGTTGGAAATGTTCATAAAAATCCTGCTATTAATTTCTGTAGCTTTCCACAAGTTTCCAGGTGAAGACAGGCCACCATTTTGAAAAAGTGGACCATTTTCTTGGATTTATTGTGTTTTTTGGGTATGAGGCACAAAAAAACTCTGATTTTAGTTAATGACAATTATTCCGCTCTGAATCTAGTGCTTAAAGGCTAGTTTACAGTTCAGAGTCCAAAAACAAAAAAACAAAAATTCAAAGCTAATTTTAGTCTGTTTTGGTCATAATTTTGTACCATATTTTGATGTTTATATTTTAAAATCACCGTAACCAAAACATAAAATACCTTTTTTTGCTATATCAATTGGTAGTAGAGGCTAAAAATGCAATTTTGTTTTTTTAAGCACGCAAAAAAATTTTTGTATGCAAAAAAACAACAAATTACATTCTTAGCCATTTGTTTTGATTGGTTACAAAAAAAGTATCCTTCGTGTTATCTGAGGTATGACAAACAAGTTTGCTTTTTTTATATAATAAAAACGATGGACATAAAAGACAGAAAACAGTTTTTTAAATTTGTTTTTTTGTTTTTGCGCTGAAGGCTTAAGCTCCAAAAAGCCTTAAAATGAGGATAAAACTTCAGAAACACAAGAAAACCGATATAATCAACTAAAGTTAAAGTGGCAAGACGGCATCTAGTCTCATAAATTTTGATGTGTACATTTTTCTAATCTACCTCTAATGAATTTTAAGATAGCTAGTTATTGGTATTTTTTAAAGGATCTCTTGATTTTATGTATGAGATGTTGAGTTCTTGCAATTCTTCAGTGCAATAACATTGCAGTTTTAAAAATAATTAAGACACCAACGATTGATTGTTTTTCTAACGTAAGTACTTAATATATGAAAAAAATAATTCATGCTAAATTAATTGCCGCTCTTATCGGATTTTTTTTTTAAACATAACAGTACTATTTGTGTGAACAAATATTTTATATATACAAAAATTTATTAAAATTTTATAAAATAAACTATGCAAAAAATTTTGCAGGATTGTTTAACGAAAACATCTAGTAAAGGTAGGGGTCTATTTTTACCCGTTCAAATAGGAGGGGGAATTTTTCTAAAAGTTGATTCAAAGCAGAAAAAATAAAATGCACGGCTGGGTCGCACGTACTTGTTCTTATAGATAAAGTTACTATATATGCTAAGCTTTTTTAATTAAAAATTTGTAAATGCAGTTTAAAAAAAAAAATGAAAAAAAACCTAAAATTCGATTTTCAAATGAGTAAAACAGCTTCTTTAATGAATGTTAACTCAGAAAAAAGTATGCAATCTGATTTCTTCTACAATAATACATTTTTAAAAAAAAGTTTTGAAAATCGTTAGAGCCGTTTTTTAAAAAAACAATTTTTTCGATATTAAATTTTGCAAGGACTTTTATAAAAAAAAATTGGTACGCCATTTTTAAGATATTATTTATGAACACCTATTGGACGGCAACCGAGATAAATACAAGATCAAATTATACGTTTTTTTTATAGACACAAAAAATTTCTTTTATTCATTTATCAAGTTAATTCAATGCATAGTTTAAGAAAAAATGAGTACCTACCCTTTCTAGTTGCTTTTCTTAAATAGACCTCCAAAATGTTTGCCAAAGTTTATTTTATAAAATTTTAACGAATATTATTTATAAATAAAATGTTTGTTCACAAAAATCTCATTGTTAAGTTTAAAAAAAAATCGTATTTTTGAATACCAACATTTTGAAAAAAAAACTCACCCAAATCGGATCGGTTTTGCCCGGTTCTGAGATAATGCCTAATTTTGATTTCATACTTTCAAATTTCAAACAATTTTTGAAACTTACAAATTTTTATGTCAACTTTTGCAGATTAAGCTATTTTTTCCCCTAATATGTTGGTGGGTAATTTATTTTTCCCCTTTTATTTCCCTCTGAAAACTGGAATGGCATTGTTCTAATATAGTTTAGTGAATATTTAAATACGGTGCAATTACTTTCACCCGCCATCATTGTGCTCTTATTGAAAATGTGTACACATATAAATTAAAGGTGCATAATTTAGCAGTGAACCATTGAAAAATAAAAAAATAAAAGCATTTTTAAATATTCATACATCATCTGCACAAATATAAAATCAAACTACAAATGCAACAAATAAAAAACAAAAATTTATTGCCAATATATAAAATTATTCATTTCATTTTTTTTTTTAATTTCTCAGCTTAAAACTTTAACAATAAAATCTAACAAACATAATAAACTAGATACAAAAGAATTAAATATACAACAAAATTATACTATATAATAATTACAAATGATTATAAATAATTATTTTTATTAAATTAAATGAAATTAAATTAAAGAATAATAATTACACGAGAAACAATTAGTTCTTTTATAAATATATATATTTTTTTTGTGTTCAATATCGTTTCTCAGAACTATTGTCCTCTTTAATCTCAGTGAGATCTTCAACAGTTGTCACTTGGGAAATTGTTATTTCCTTTGAATGTCTGTAAAAGATTTTGTTTTTCATGATTTTGTAGATTAAAACAAAAATTAAATACAAAAAAGCGGACAAAACAAATAGTTAACAGTGCTATAATGAAATGAAATGATGAATTCATTCATATACTTTGATTTCTTGTCATATTTTCAACACATATTCAGTTTAAGTGTTTGGTTTTTCAACTTTCCTTCACTTGATATTATTTGAATGCTGTTTTAAGTTTACAATGAAAATGATTTCTCGTGCAATGAAAGATAGATTATTATGAAATGAAATGTAATCAGCGATAAATATGAATTATGAATTTATTAATTTGTTTGTTTCAATTAATATAAACACTCATGAAAGGCTCTGGTTTGTAGGAACAATGGAAAAAATGGGATTTGTCGGGCATACCTGTAAAACACGTAGTGCTGCAGCATAAAGAAAATGTCAAACAGTACCGAAAACAGACCCAGGCCAAACTTGGTTGGGTCTCCAAATATAGATACCCAGTCATCTAGAAGAACAAAACAATTTATTAATATCAAAAATTTAGGATTATTAATATATTTTGTGATTTCAAACCAAAGTTATATGCATTTAGGATCATTTGTAACATGCTCAGCGTGCCACCGACAAAGTCCAGCAGAATATTTCCAATGCTCCAGCCCACTGTACTTTTACGTCTGTAGTTCATTGCAGCCTTAAAAAAAAATCGTTATAAATTGTTAATACTTTATTAAACTTTGAAAAATTAAATAGGAAATTAAAATTTCTCAAAACTTGGTGCATTGATATAAATATTATGAACCACAATCACAATGCAATAAGTAGAAGTAAACAATTATTCTAAACAAGGACGGAAGAGTTTCCTATTTTGTTTTTTGAATGCAAAATCATAGTCCCTAAAAACTGATGATGAACAATTTGTGAAAATGTCTTCATAAGGAATTTGCATATTAAAAAAATTAGTTCAAGACTGGACCCAAATTACGTAAGGTTTTCACAATCGTTCGATCGATCGTTTCGACGGTTTCTCTCTATCTTTTGATATTATTGAAAGAAAGCATATAAACGATCGAACTAGTTTTAGCTAGTTACAAAAAAAAAATAAACGACTGGGTCGCACTTTTGCTCTAAGGGTCAAATTTGCTGTGGACTTTAAAACTTCTTATATAACTTCTTCATTACTAAAATAACATAAAGAACTTTTTACATTGTGTTGTCTCAAACTAAGTATGCGGTTTGATTACGTTTCGAAAGATTCCGTTAGAAAAACAAATTATTTTTTTTTTGTATACAAAACTCTCAAACCTTACTTAAAACAAAAAATGGTAGGCCAGTTTAAAGAAAACATTAATGGACACCCAAACCAAAATAAAAAAAAACACGATTTTGCGTGTTTTAAATCAAAAAAATTGTTTTTTAGTTTTTAAATTGGTAAGAAAATTTTGTAGGAGAATTCTCATCGAAATCAGTTAAGTCGTACACGTACAAACCGATGAAAAAATATTTTTTGTATTTTATTTCAAAAGTGTGACTTTGTTTATTGCTTTTAAACATTTTAATCAAAATCGTTAAGATTGTTTTTGAATAAAATTTTTCCTTTTCCGTCATATGGCAGGTACCGTTAATTTTGGTCCTGAAAAAGATTTGATTTCCCCATTAGTTTTTTTTTCTTTTCAAATATGAGTATTCAAAAATATATTAACAGTTATTTGTTTAAAATTGCCGCTCTTAACGGATTTTTTTTTTTAATTAACAATAACATTTTATGAACAAATATTAGTTTTTTATCAAATTAAAATTGTTAAAATTTTAAAAGATAAAGTATGCCATAAATGTTTCAGGCCTGTTTAAGGAAAATAACAAGTTAATATAGGGGTCTATTTTGGCAATCTAATAAATTATATGTTTTTTGATAGCCAGAAAAACACTCTTTTATTAACATTTTATATAAAGTTAATCAGTTTAATAAACAGTTTAAGAAAAAATGGTTCTTAAACTAAGAATTTGGAAAGAAACGAAATTCAATCAAAACTGATTTTTTTTTTAATTTTACGTCATAAAATATAATTTTTTCTTCTAAAATTCAAAGGCCTTATTTCTTAGCAACCAAAAGTGGAAAATTAAAATGTCATATGTATTATAGTTTATTAAAAAACTAAAAAGTTAATTAATTTTTAAGGAAAAATTTATATAAAATAGGCATTCAGTTTTGTAATTTTTTAAATTTCTGGATATAACAATAATTTTTTTGTATTCAACTAAAATGAAATAAAACCAATAAGTTTTGGTCGACAAATGGACTTCAAAAAGTAATTACTTTTACAAAATCAGTTTGATTTTTTTTCTAAATATGTATTATTGTTTTTCTAAAATTCAATTTTGATTCACAGTTTTACAAAAAAAAAAAATATAGACCATTTAATGACCAATAAGATAAGACTGATCAGCTATTTGCCATCTATTTGAAAGCTAAGCTCATAAATATGTAAGTTTTGCGAACTAAAATAAAAGCGATACCCAATTCGTGGTCCTCTTAGATTAACGTTTGATACAACTAACGGTACTTTGGATATTGAACAGCCCCCCAAATGTTTTACCAATTGAAGAAAAAACTAAAGATCTATCCTTCCTGATCTACCACAGACGATAGTTAAAAAACATGTATAAACCTTCTAACAATTTGAAAAATCGGACTAAATCAATTAAACCTGACTTTGAACTTACCTGTGGAATGTATTTAATTAACGTTATTGTTAATTTAATATAACTACAGTAATATAGGAAATCCAACCAGTGCACAACACTTCCCCACGCCAAACCGGCAGTTATCACAACAATTAAAATAAATATTCCAACAATGCCACGCGCTGTTATTGAAATTCTTTGTTCCGCTCTCTGCAACAAAAAAAATGTATTTTTAAGTTATGATTTTTGTCTCAATTCACAAGTAATACTAACCTCATAAATAAAACATTGAAAAATCGTAATACTTGTTGCAAACATAGCATGCAACGAGAATACAACATCATTAACTAAAACCGGGTTCAAGCCACGTGGATGGCGGCTAAAGTATTCAGCTTGCATGGTCGGAACCCAAAAGAGACCAATGTTAAAAATACTGTACAGAAGAAATCCGACGAAATTCAAGGCCAGAAAGTCAAAGTTTAGGCCAACTACACTTTTACGTTTGAAATTTGTGTAAATTTGTGGATAGAATGATATTGACCACGCGATAAAATATACCCAGCCAAATACGGATGAGATGTAGACAATTGGCATGGAATTGGCAACTTTAACCCGGAAAAATAAGTCTTGAGTACTGAAATAGAAATAAATTGATGAATAAATTAACTTTATACATACAAATATATCAATATCATTACATACATCCACGTTTCATTTGGTTGAGCTGCAGCAGAAACATCTACTGACCCTGGTTTAAGGCCAAGGACATTGAAGGTGGCATTAGCTGGATTGTTGACATCGAATCTTATAACTGAGGGCTCGATATCAATGAGATCCGGGTGTTGCCTGATAAAGGTGATACTGACATTTTGATTTAATGTTCCACTGCAAGGAGAAAAAGGAAAAGTTTAATAGATAACAAAAGAATCTCATCACGTTAACTATTTCATCGAAATAGAAGTCCAAATAAAGTCCTGCTTTATCACAAAGTTACAGTTTGCTTGATCCGAGGATAGCCCATATTAATTCATCAAATTTTGAGGTCATTATACTCGATAGCTTCTTCAAAAGCTTTTTTCAAAGTATAGTATACGGCACAACGAATTCAAGAAATATTGAACAGCATTGTTTATAATCTAGCCATTTTTATTGGCAGAGCCTGCATTTCCCTATGAGTTGTGATACCATTCACAACTCCTAGGGAAATGTCTAATATAAGAACACTTCCTTTCACTATATCAAACTGAAGGAAGGTGGAAGAGCGGTGACAACCATTGACTTATTATTATATGGACTGCTAGTAGCCAACTTCACGATGATTCTACCGAGAACTATGCGATACCATCAGCCCTCGAAAGGACACTAGCGGATTAGAAAGGTAAACAGTTTTGACGTTTGAGTTTTGCTCGTCCTAACCTAGTGTTTTTTAGCTTTTGTGAGTATCATGCAAAGTATATATACGTTCAGGCGTTCATGATATTCGATAAAGTTTGCGAACACACCCCTAAACTGTTTTTTTTCGCCATAAATTGCACCAAAAAACATCAAGATGGTACCAACATTCAAACATTGAATGTTCAGATGAGTAAAATCGTTTTATTGGCATTCGATTGCTGTCCTTTCTACCCGATCAATAATGTTGAAATTATCGTTCCATTTACTTCATGACAACTTATGCCTCAATAAACGAATCGAAAGTAGCCATTTTCTAGGTACTTTTCAAGATTATTTATTTGTAAATATGATATACTTACTGAAGCATTAAATCCAATTCTTCTTTGGTATTTATAAGAACAGTAATGTCACTTTGGGACAATGACAAAGAGTATGGATGTTCCTGACTGCTCACACGGGAAACTGTAAACAAAAACACAAAACATTAATATTTAAATTAAAAATAAAGAAAAAAAAAACACATTTACCTAAGCAAATAATCGCCGTCGCTAGTACCACTGAGGCCATTGTACTTCGCCACCTTATGTTTCCCATTTTAAGTTTTCCTGATTGTCACAGCTTTATTTCTCTTCTATAAAAAAAAAAATAAAAGAAAATTAACACCTCATTATGCTTTTACAACAGAAAACTTCCGGAAATCGAGTAGTTTGTAGACAAAAATGATATCAAGTTGTTATGGGTACATAATAGGATGTGCAAAACAGACAGAGAGGAGTTGAACCTGCAAGCCTATAGTCAATTAGGGAAATAAAATCAAAAACGGGTGAACGACTTGTAAACTGTAATCCTCTTAGAAATAAATCCAAACACGAGAAAAAATAGAATGAGACGAAAGTGATAAAAGTGAAAAAACAATGTCATTTCCTCATGGGTACTAGGTACTAGGTGGGGTTCTTGCACTTGGTAGTAAAATGTTGTTAAATTAGTGCATACAAAATCGATGTTATTATTAATAAGAGGTGCATTTAGATTACGATAGCAGTCAGAAAAAAACCAAAGTAATATATTGAAGAAAAATAGAAAAAAAAATCAGTTCGGAGTGCAAAGGTAATATTTTGTGTTTTTCACGTCTCAATTTGGTAAAAAAATGACATTTCTAGAAGATTAAATGTTGTTGAAAAAATTGTCACTTGGAATTCAATAAAATATAGAGAGACTGAATAAAATATAGTGAGAAGAAAGAAAGGTTCTGGTAGGTCGAAAAAGATGACCCCAGGGGAAGATCGTTTATTCGTGCAGTTGAAATCGGTTCAAGATTTCGGTGGATCTTAAAAACGATATGTGGAGACAGGAGAAATAATTTTATGATATAATAATGAAGCTTGGTGAGGGATAGGTTCGTTTAAGCTGGACTTAGAGCATTCTAGCCAGGACTGAACCCAGATTTTCCCAAAAAAAAAGTCAGATAAAAATGATTGCTCTGGTTTCAGGAGTATCTATCAAGGCATGTGGAACATGCTTAAGTTGCATGTGGAAATGGGAGGATTCTTGAGCGAAGGGGACCAAAGGAAACACTAAACTCAAAAAGCATCTTATAGATGCCCCCTGAACTGAAGTTGTAATAGTCTGGGGATGATCTCAATCCAATACAAAAATTTTGTATCCGAACCTGGAACACCATACCTGCATCCACATCAAAAAACCTATCTGAAACAATGTCTCGCCCATGCGATGTGTAGCTGTAATAAGAGCAAGAGGAGATCCAACAAAGTATTTATTAGTTAGAGAATAATTCTGAGAAGCAATAAAAAAAAAAAAACTAAAACACCATACCAATAAAGCATTTTTCTTTAATCCCTTCAAAAATGAGTCAGGTAGTTAGAAACCCATTTTTCACTCAAACAACTATTTGCTCCTGCGTGTGAAAAATTTTAGCCCTAAAAATATGACATGAAATGATTGGAACCGCATAATAAAATAAATCCTCATTCAAAAAATATGTGATATTGCAATTGGACAAAATTTAATAGAAATAGTATGACCAACATTTTTTAAAGTATAATTTTTTTTTTAAATTTTTTAGGACTTAAGCACACGATTTTTGTAAACGGCATTTTTTGTGTAAAAATTTGTGTATATTTGACATAAATATGCACAAAACCATATGAACCACAAATTGGATGACAGAAAATGACATTATAAACACTATTTGTACATCATTTGGTGTCATCCGAATTATGGTTTAGATATAGCAGCAGTAAAAAGCAAGATGGCGACGCTGGCTACAGAGCTTTGAAATATTAAAATGAAGAGGGCGCAAAGTCGTATTAAAGAAATATTTTTTTTTGTTTGAAGGTTGGCAGTTTCACGTGCAAAGGATGCGTTCTTTGATTATTGTTTTGTAATAAAAACACTTTTTGACTAAAAAAAACATAAAATAAATAAAAATTACTCTAAATTTGATTCAATTAAGAAGTTAATATATATCTTTAACATCGGGCAGAATAAGAAAAAAAAATATTTGCTTATTCGTATTTAATTTAAAAAAGAAAGAAGGGCAAATCGAGATCACTCCATGTTGCAAATTTAAATGACATTCAATAGAGTTTGTGAACACACCCCTCGTTCCAACTTTCAAACGTTGAATGTTCAAACGAGTAAAATCGTTTTATTGGCATTCGAATGATGTGCTTTCTTCCCATCTACCAATACAACACAGCTATTGTGTATTTTTATTGCAAAAATACACATTTTGGCAATTTACCAAAGGCGGGCTATTAAGTGCCAAATTGACGCACTTTCTTCATATGTGAGCTTAAATCCTTCAATTTGAAACTTAAAAAAAGGTCTGTGGCAGTTTTTAGGAAATTAAGATAGCGAAGACCAAAAAAAATAAAATATAAAATCAATAATTGAGAAAAAAAAAATCAAAATGAAATCAAATTTTTGTTACATAGATGTAATCTAATTTAAAAATTAAAAAAAAAAGTGTATTTCAGTCAACAAACAACATCACACTACTTTTTCAACTTTAAATTTATTATTATCATCATTATTATTAATTTGATTTTTGTAGTTACAAAAAAAAAACAAACACGTAATAAGAGGACTGACTGAGAACTGAGAACAATGCATCCATTCTGTTCTGTGATAAAATTTAAACGTAATATGATTTTTTATCCGAGCTTTATGACTTGCATTAATTTTAAAGCATTTTGGTTTAATTTAAGTTTCAATT
Source organism: Meliscaeva auricollis (assembly GCA_948107695.1). NCBI lineage: Eukaryota > Metazoa > Arthropoda > Insecta > Diptera > Syrphidae > Meliscaeva > Meliscaeva auricollis. The sequence continues at coordinate 110,589,358 of OX403616.1, read as the reverse complement.
ATAGTTTGAGGTCAAGTTTTTTTTAATAAAGTTACATAATGCATGTGATTATTCTTTTCTTTTTTTTTTAATCTTGAAACGAATTAGATGATTCATGGGAAAATTGCATCAGAATTCAAAAATATACGTAAAAGTGTATGTACTCCGCAAGCAATAGACTTATATTTATATCTAAAATGAATGAGCCACTAAAACAATACATACATGTTCCACTTAAATGCAAACTAAACATACCTTTGTTAAATTTACTTAGAGACAAATCATATTGGCTTCATTTTAGTCTAATTCGATTCAGGACGTAAAAAAGAAACTAATAAACTAGGGCCCAGATTTTATGCTCTGAAAAACACCAACAAATACGCAAATACACAAAAAATACGCACTTAAAATGACTCAATATGACACAAAAATCCAAAATATGTATGTATTAAACAATCGAAAATATGTTTCAAAAATATTCAAAAAGTAAATGGGAACGCATTTAACAAAAAATTAATAGTATTGACATAATTATATAAGCTAGTTCCAAAGTATTTTTTTCCAGATAAAAGATGGAATTTTTAAGGTTTATAGCTTATTTTTTAGGAAATATGCACGAAAAATTATGCATTTATTGTTAAAATGTGCTCTATAAGCCAAAATATGCATTTATACCAAAATATGATGCCTTTCCAAAGCAAATTTCTTAATTCGAAAAACTGTCTAGTTCCTTTGCTTTTAAGGCTGTCCAAAAAAAAATTTGCTTTTGCATTGAAATAATACCTAAGACGATTTAAATCAATAAATCTATCAAGTCCAATTAAATAGTGCCAAGTAGAAGATACTTGGCTCATGTATTAATTTATTTCAGTAGTATTATAGAATTTGTATTATAGAACCTTCATTTTATACCTAACACAGTTATTTTCAAAGGATACATATAAAACAAAGTCGGATAAGTAAAACATTTTATAACTCAAGAGTTACTAGACCGATTTTAATGATGTTTGATTTGTTGGAACTGTCTACTTTCCGAATATCAGAATAACCATTAGGATTTCGAAAAAAATGCATTGAAAAAGTAAGGAGAAAATAACAAATAAAAATTAAACTATATTTTGAGTTTTCGAGAAAGAATATTCATTCGGTTTTTGACAGTTATTTCATTTGAATTCGAATACAGATGAAAAATCGTAAAATAGGGCATGGGAAGTTGTGAAAGCACTCACAATTGCGGGGAAAGCGTAAAATACTGCTGAAAAAACAAAGATAGTCAAAAAAAAAAAAAAAACGTGGAAAGTCACCGAATAAAGTTTGAAGAGTCACGGAAATGTAGATACTTATACAAATTATCGCAATAAAAAGCGTGGAATATGGTACTCGAAAGAATTTTTACTTATTTTGTCGGTATTTCGCGTTGTTTCATGATTCTCTAATGGATAACTGTATGTGGCGTGCTCGTGCTCGTACAAATTGTGAAGTTATATAAGCAAGAAGTTTTTCTTTTTTAATCTTATTTTTTTAACAAAAAAATTTTCTAAATAAATACAAAAATATTACTCGTATTATTCCATACTTCCTCTAACTCGAACTAACCGGACTGAACTGGACTTAAAGAGAGTCAACTGCTTTCTTCTCAAAGCTCATAATTGACATTTTACATTTTTTTGCCTAATGTCCTAATTATGACCTTACTAGATCATAATTTTGAAATGAAAGAAATGTTTGTAAGAATTCTATTAAAGAAACCTCCCATAGAACCTTTTTTCCATTTTTGACTTACTCTTAAGCGACTGAACCAATTTTGAGGATTTTTTTTTGTACGGAAGCTCCTAAAATTATTTGATATCCAAATTTTCAAAAAAATAATTTTTGGATTTTTAAAAAATCTTTCAGTTTTTTTTTTTTTTTTGAACAATCAATTTTTCGAAAATAGGCCACTGTATTCTTTTAACATCTTAGTTTAAGATATGCATTAACATTTTCTTGAAAATGGCATACCAACTTTTTTTTAAACAAGGTTTGAGAATTATTATTTTTTTTTCTAATTAATTAAATCATATGGCATACTTAATTTGGAGCTGAAAACAATTTAATAAGTTGTTTATGTCATTTTAGTAATGAATTCTTATTTTATTTATTTATAAAAACATTAAGCACTAAGATCAAGTTCGTGCGAATCAGTCATGCATTTTATTTTGTAATACTAAGCAACCCTACTAGTTTACTGAAGATATTTATGCATAAAATTTTTTTTTTATAAAACTTTAATAAATTTAATTGAATTTAATTAAATTTTAAATTTAAATCTAATTTTTTGCATACGTTTGGAATACAAAATTTAAACCATTTCTATGGGTTCTTTATTCACTACAATTTAAGTAAAAGTTTTTTTTGGATAAAAGTAGACTACATTATTGTAATTTTGCAAGCAATCCAATGTCATTGTTCACGATTTATGAATTAAAACCCATTTTTTTTACAAAAAAAAATCAAACAGAGATGTATCCAAAAATTATTCACTTTAATAGTGTTTGTTAATTTAAGTGAATGTTTCTGAGATGAATAACAACTAAATATTTTTTTAACCCCCTTAAAATAATTGAACACTCAGAAAAAAACTAATAGGTTTCCGAATTTAAAACCAGGACGCTTATACACTTAAAACTGTATACTCAGATTTTGGATATCATTCCACTTCCAAAATTTGCTGTAGGCTCTTAGAGTTAACTTGATTTATTTCTCGCTTTTCATGCATAAATCATACACTTTGACGTTGCATTGCTTGCGAAATATGTAGACTACAAACATTTTTAACCGACCGACTTTGTTTTTGATTCTCTAATTTTACTGGAATATTTTTTTTTTATCATGAAATTCCAAGCCACTCCAACTATTAATAGAAGCGAGTCATAGTTTTTTTTAATCACGAGATAAATTAATATAAAATTTTCTGCAAACAAAAGTGCTAACAATTGGGAATCACTGAAACACTAGCCAAATCAATTCGTTTCGTGTAATATTAGCCTTAAAGGTCTCGACACTACAACTCATGAAAACATAAACTTCCGTTTTCTTCCGACATCACTTATAGATTTGCCTTAAAGCTTTTGCAAATTCATTTTCACTTTCAAATAATAAAAACCCTTATTTAACTAAATATTTAATTCAACAACAAAGTACAACAATCACGGAAACAAAAATCACCAAAAGAAAATTTCCGCTTTAAGAAACGGAAACAGACAAAATACAAAAATAAAACAAAAACACTCATACGCACCGTATGCCGGCTACAACACAACTCAAGCTAGGTACTACCGCTATATTACTTCCAGTGACAAATTTTTCACAAAACCACACCACAATCTAAATCGCAACAAAAATTGATAACAATCAAATAAAAATTGTTTATCGCACCAAAATATTTCTTTTTTATGAGACCCAATATGCTCGTGAATGATCACACAAATTTATTAAACTGAGGCCAGCAATAAAGCTGCTATCAAGCACCGCCCTGTCACTTGTCTGTCACAAATAAATTGGTCGGATTAAGAGAGTCAAAATGATGACGCAACGACTTCAAGATAAAATCGTCAAGTTGAATAGTACACGAACCCAATTTTTTAAATTAATCTTAATAAGAATGCGGCATTCTTTCGCGTATAGAAACGTGAGTATTATTTATAAACAAAATGATCAACCTTTCAACTCGAGAAAGAACAACTCTCTGACGAAGTTCAGGCAAATGCTCTGGTATTTCGTTTGCAGATGATGTGTGAAGTTGTGTCTTCTTCTTTGACGAGTGGTCAATTTAATGCAATTAGTGTAGAATGAGAAAATATCTGAACAAATGGTATAGCTGAAGATAGGGGAGAAGTGGGTTTAAACGTCAGTGTGGGGCACAAGTAGAAATTTACCATGTTTTTGATTTTAACTGTCGCACTTATATTAAAAGTAGTTCTACTTCACAAGATAAAATTACTCGAAAATGTAGTCAAGCTTTTAGATATATGTTTTGTTTTGATTCTAACTGTTAGTGAGGTACCTAGTAATTTATAATATTTAAGTACATATTGCATTTTAAGGACTAGTTTTGAGGTCCAGGAACTTAATGCTGTTTAATAAGCGAAAATGTCGTGAAATTAAGAGTTTTTTGCAATTACAGAGATGCCCATTGTTATCCCTGTTTACCCTATTCTCAAAGGTACATAAACTACAAGCATATTGCATTGTGATTTGTGAGGTAGTGTCGTGTCGATGACGATGTCGCTTGTGTGTCGCTTGCTGCCAACAACTACTACTGCTAACATTCCAAAAGCATAAAAGCAGCAAGCACAACTCTAGATAGCCAGAAGCATAGGCTCAACGAAGAAGAAAGTAAATTGGCCCTGATTCAGGGTAAGTAAGATGAAAGTTTCGCTTTGAAAAAAAAAAAAAAACAAAACATGCTTGGGGCATTTCCTTGATGTACGAGAGTACATTGAACATTGCGTGCAGAAGTGGTATGTCGATGCCAATGCTGATGCCGGCAAATTAATGAATTCAATGAACGATTTGTTCGATGATAAATGGATCGACCGCCGCCGATGCATGATGGTTTTAATTTTGTTTCTTTTTTTTTTTTTTTGTTTTGTCAAATCAATTGGAGGAATAAATTCTATTGTTAGAATAAATTTAGATGTTTATTTTTTTGTTGGTTTTTGATTAGGAAATAATTTGGTTTAAATAATTAAACATTAAAAATGACGAAACAGAATTTTTCGAAAGAATTTAAAAGCCATAAATTCCAAATACTTAACCAATGTCTTGAAAAAAGATCTTGAAGTTATAACAAATGGAAAAACCAATGAGAGAACCGTAAATTGAAAATATTTTACCCGGAGAAAAGGTGTTGAAGCTTAAAAAAAAAAATGAAAAACAGATGTATTTATTGACGCTAAGCCATAGAACAGAAGTTGCGATTAAAAAAAATACAAGAAAATTTGCTGTTGTTGACTATGTCATTCGGGTATTTCCATTTTTTGGGGGTCAACGCCTACCAACAATTTAGATAAGTTTCGAGTGATTACTTGAACAAATATTGGAAAATATGTTATGATTTGTAATCAATTTTTTTTTGTTATAATTCGCGACGTAAAAACGGGTTAGGTTAGACTGTCCTTAATATGATGCACACGGTGCGAGTGTAAGAAAATAGGAATCGATGCATATCAATTTTGAAGTACTGGATATTGAAACTGGAAGGACCAACAGTATGGCGAGTAAAGCGTTCCGCTTTACTGGAAGTTCTTCCATCAACAAAACAATTAAGTGGATTAGAGGTTTCAGAAAAGAGATTATTAATAAGTATAAATGAGAAAGAGACGTAGACAGAACAGATCCCTGGGACCAGCATTTCAGACTTAAATGCGACTTCTATTGATCGATCCTGTACCTAATTTTTTAATGCAGCTAAGAAATAATTCACCAAATGCACGCATTTTCGACAAGAGAACTTGATGCCAAACTCAATCAAACGGTTTTGAATTATCATAATCTTGATCTCTCCAAAACAATTTTGTTTCACTGTTGAGATATACTATCAGATCACTAGTGGACCTATTTCTTCTAAAGCCGTATTGCTGGTTCTTAAGAAGATTTCTTAAAATTGATTGGCGTTTCCATGACCTTGGAAGGGACGGACGTGAGTGCTGTTAGCCGATAGTTAGATGGTGGAAAAGATTCGCCTTTTTGTGGGACTGCAAATGCTATTTTCTATCCAATCAGTAATAGACCAGTAGAGCGAGGACTGGTGAAAAAGCTTCCCTTGTGGCTTTGCTAGCGAGGAAGAACACTGCTCTTCAAGAAGAAGAGTGCTTGTCAAAAATTGATTTTGTTAAAGTCTTCTTTTCGAAGGTAAAGTAATTCCAATTTTTGTTGTTTGAATAATAACTGTTAAGGGTGCTCCGATAATAATTACTTCGCGTTCGCAGCCAGTGTTTACGTTCAGTAACTTTCGCATAGAGAACAGTTATACTGACAAAAGCTTTTGGGCTTTTCGAAAAATATATTTTTTCTAAAATATTTTTAGTTTTTGGTATGCCACAATTGTTTGAACCTGGGTTCCAGGGTTGTGATATGTTATTTGCTGTCACTCTATTAAATAGAGTTCTAAGACCTTAAGAGATTAACTTCAAAAACTATTATAACGCAAATTTATGTTTGTATTTTTTTTTTAAACGTGAAGTATTGGTTTCGTTCAAGTCTTTTGGGGCCACACTTACCAGGGGGGCCTGAGCCGGGCCCTATTTGCCCCTATAGCTAAAATAGGACCGGTTGCCGAGAACTGACTGTGAATTGACACAAATGTAATTTTTTGTATATGACTTTCATTCCAACTCAACATGTTTCCCGCAAATTTATCTCGATGCGGGATGTAAAAAATGTAGTCACAGGATCTGGATCTTTTTCAAATTTCCGGAACTTAAGTAAAAGAAACTATAATTCGGTACCTACCATATACTGGTTTTATAAAAACTTATTTTTCTCGAAATGGCTCCTACGATTTTGGTAAAACAAAACATGTTCATGTTTTTGGATAGTGTGCATCTTTTTATGAAACATTTTTTTTTTTTATTTGCAAAAATTCTATTAATTTTTAAATTCTGGTCTTCTCCTTTATGACTCTCTCGATTTCAACGATTTTTTACATGAAAGCTTTTAAGTTGCCTCAATAAAATTCGTTAACAAAATATTTCAAAATCGTTTTTTTGTATTTTTTAAATAAATATTTTATTTTTGAAAAATCGTTTTTCGAAAACGGGTCAATGATTTTTTTTTCAAAATTGCATACCAAGGTTTTTTTAAAAAAAAACTTTTAAAAATTTTATATAAAAAAAATTGTTTTTTTTTTAAACGACTCTAACGATTCTCAATTTTTTTTCTTCTAAAAATTCAGTTTTCAATTAATCAAGATATCAAGTTTTCAATTAATTTCATCAATGGTTTGGTCATTTTAAAACCGAATTTACTGTTTTTATCATAATCCGTTATTAAACTGCAAAACTTTAAACTTTAATTAAAATTCTTAGCAATCTAAGCAAATTTAGCTGCATGAGCCGGTGCTTGCGACCTAGTCGTGCATTTTATTTTTAAATCAATTCACATTCACTTGAAGTTCAATCAACTACTATCCACATGCGGAAAAAGGTACGATCGAGTCCATTAAAAAAACATAAATGTACCTACATACATTAAGTCGAAATTACATAATGTTTATTATTTGTTGTTGTTTGAAAAAGATTTTTTTTTTGTTTTAATTTTTTAAATTTATATTTGCCATCAACAGCATTTTATGAATAAATTATTTATTATAACTGGTATTTTTAAATTATTGCTTTTGTCATTGAACATTTCTAACCGGCATTCATTGACCCTACGATGAGGTTAAATAACTTTAACATTATCGATTGAAAAAACGAAAACACAAGGAAAACACGCAAATTGTTTGATACTAAGGTTTTACTTTCACTGGTGATTTTTACTTGGGATGTATGTATATGTACTTCAGGGCATGTTTAGGATTCGTATAAAAAATAGAACTCGAGATAACAATCAAATATGACATTAGGATGATAGAGAATGAGAAAAAAGTGGGGCGGGAAATTCTGTCTGTGTCTTACTTTTTTTCCGATTTTCTCGTTATAGTGACTGAACGGATTTCGATTAAAATTTGTATACAAAAGGGCTTAAGAAGTTTTAATATTATTTAATAAAAAAAATTGATTTAAAAAAAAAAATTGTTTTGCGAAAAAAATGAATTTTACGAAAACGGATAGGTAATTTTTTTTCGGAGTTTTGTTTTAGATGTGTTTTAAAAATTTCTTGAATATGGCATACCAAGTTTGAGAATTTTTATATATAAAAAAGTATTTTTTAAGAACGGCTCTAAAGATGTTCTTTTTTTTGTTTCCAAAAATTTATATTTCTAAATAAAATCAAATGGCATAGTTAGTTTGGAGCTCAAAATTATTTAAGAAGTTTTTTATGTCATTTTTGTAACGAATTTTAGTTTTTTTTTTTAACATTTCTTATAAAATTACAGACATGATGTCTAAGTTGTTAAAAATCTTATAACTTTACAATTTTTTGTAAAAGTATGTAATAATTCACGCTACTGCGTAAAACACTAGATAATTTTATAAGTTTAGCTTTTGATAAATCAACTGTCAAATTTTGTACGGAAATAGTTTACACAAATTGGATAAATTTATCTAAGGATTTTGTTGCGTAAAATTATCAAATTTATTTGTAAAAACTTATCTAAACGTCATTGTGACTTTTTTAGAATTAGGCGTGTTCAGATATATGATTATAGTAAATATCTCAGAGTTCAGAGAAGTAAAAAAAACTATGTCCGTATTATGTAATTATTGAACCGCAATTGGTTGGTTAATAGCCAATAATAGTTTTGAAATAAAAAAATACTTTATATAAAAACATTACAAATTAACGAAAATCAAGAAACAGCCATTATAGGCTCGCCATATGATTTCTTATATTCCCTTTTTTTTAGGAATACTGCCGTGAGGTCACGAGTATTCTAGTTCTACCATGAAATGTGACTTACACTTAAAATGCGACTTTTGTCTTATATTCAACACTTTTTATTGTTCCGATACATTCGGATACATTCTCGCGTTGGTTCGGGAGAGACGTTCTCCTTTTAAAAATAACTTCGGAACGCGTCTAATCTATCACACATCTTTGACGTCTATGGTGGATTTACATTGATCTGCATCTGCAGATTTGATGAAAACTAAAACGGTATAGAGATATCCCTTAAAATAGAACGTACAAAAGAGAGACATAATACAGATGAACCATAATCTTTCTATAATTTCCATTTATGAAGATGTCTGCATTTGTATTGCCCTTTCTATCCAACTTATATGGTTTTTATATGTTGTGTCCCCTTTTTTACAGATATGGAAGTGCAGAAGAATATTAATCCAGCATTATTACACAGCATTTATCAAAGTGAATAAAATTGTCGTTCCTGCAAACTTTTGCGTAAACTTATATTTTTCTAAAAAAAATAAAACTTATCTCGTTGCATGAATACTCTTACTATATTATTTTTAACCTTTAGCACTTAACATAAGGCCCCCTACATAACAACAATATTCAGACATTTTGCCTGACATTTTATCATTATAATTTTAAAATTGGGGTAGAGAGAAAATTTGAACAATTTTTTTTTGCATTTTATCTAGGCCTTGCATTCCAGTGTTAGTTAGTACTATCATACACCCGCGGTATATTGGTTCGATTACCAGCCTTGGGCACCTTAATTTTTTCAGGAGATCTGCTTCTTTCTAAGAATTGACAAAACCTCCAGAACTGCTTGTCGCAAAAAGTACACCTCAAATCTCAACAACCCGTTCAGAATCGGTGGAAAATTGAAGGTCCCCTCCATTCCTGCTTTGTGTATAGTACATATATAGAAAAATGGTTGCTTGAAAAATCTCAGAGCCCTCAGTGCTCATAATTTAAATTCGCTTTCATTAAAATCTTTTAAAAATCTATAAAATATGATGCATTGAACACGAATCGTTCTCAATGACTATTAACATTTAGAAATTTCAGAAAAAATCAACGACCGTACTTATGATGTAACAAATTGCATTTAAAACGCGATGTTAAATCCTATCTTACTCGTAAAAACTAATATTAGTGAAATTCTAAGAATTCTTATCGTTGTTCTTTAATGCTTTAATATCAGGCTTTTTCATGTTACATATACTTTCCTATAATTTATTATTGTTTATTGATATTATTAATTGCACAGTCTAAAGTATAAATGTTTATTTTTAAATAAGGGCTATAAATTAGGCAATCCGTCTGGATGTATAAAAATAATAATATTTTTCTTTTATTTCAACATTTAAATCATGAGGGGTTATCATATCGGTCACTTTTTTCACCAATCAGCATTTATAAAATATTTGGATAGCCATAGGCAGGAGGCACCTTTAATTACTGTTATGCGATTGAATGATAGCAATCAGCTGCATTGAGGTTGTGAAAGAGCAATTTATTGATAAGTGATAAAATTCGATACTTCTGTGAATATTATAATGAATCTTATATTTTTCAATAAAGTTTACTGAATGAATTTCACCAATATTATCTATACTTATTTTTTTTGTTTGATTTGGCGGCACTTCTAGTATATTTATTATTTTGTGTGATTAAATTTAATAAGAGATCTATATCAATATTCAACAGGATGTTTATTGTCCAAGCACCAAGATCAAGAGATACAGATCCAACACAAAATTGTATTGCTGAGTCATAGGAATGTTGAATGTTGATTATTGATTATCTTAGCATTTTCCATTTGGATAATTTATGTTTTTCCAATAACTAATTACCTACATTAGGTTTAAGCACGATGAATTGAAGTGATCACTTAAACTCAAGTGCTTTAAAATTTACAAGTGTGTATGGGTCTGAGTTTTATCGTTATGACAAAATGGTTCGAACGAATATTGATTTATTAATTATTGTATGAATCGTCACATGAATTAAATTTGGATTATTACCATTGCGACGGCGGAAAGTAAAATTTGTCTAAAAGTCTTTTGTAAATCCTATGGAATTTAAAGAATAAGATTTGCACATCATCAGCATACATATGCAAAGAAGAGTTTTTGACCACGAGTGGAGGATCGTTGATAAGCATGCTAAATAATAATAGACCAAGAATGGATCCTTGAGGTACACCAGATGACAGCTCTACAAGCCTAGATACCTTCTCTCCTACAATGATTGATTATTTTCTGCCGGTAAGATACGAAAGTTAATCTGCGTTTTGTTAATCAGTATAATATGGTCGACGGTATTAAATGCATTTGGGATATCAAGAAGTCCGAGAAATGAGACTGTTCTGTAACTTTCAAGATTGCAGAAACGAAGCTGTGCTTCTCCCTAAAACTGGATTGATACAGACTTAGGAGATTATTACTCGAAAGTAAATTAGATATTTGCTTATGTAAAAGTTTTTCGAGTATTTTGGAAAAGAAAGGGAAAATAGAGTTAGGTCTAAACTCAGCTTTTGATGACCGAGTTAGAGCCTTTTTCATAACTGTAATTACTTTGACAAACTTCCAAGCTGTAGGAAGTGTACTAGTTAGGATAATAGTGTTAAAAATGTGAGTAATAACGGAAAGCATGTATGGTAAATTTTGGTTAATAAAGAGAGGACCAACCGATCTAGATGTTATACCTATGATAGCTCTAACAACATCTTCCTCCTCTTCCCTTTGAATTTTAAAGATGTCTTTACCTCCAATAATAAAGTCGGGTATTATCAAGAGTGATTGTTCGGATATATTAAATTGAACTTTTGCGAATTCATTATCTAAGACGTTCACATCAATATCAGCAGGGCTTGTATCTTTGGATTTCTTAGTCCCTAGAGTGTTCTTGGAGGGAGATAGGAAAAATATAGTTTTTTCCCTTCTCTGATTTTTGTGCAAACCTTATAACGGCGAACTCGAAAAGTATTATTTGTTTGATGTTTTATAATCAGTGCCAAGAAAAACTTATGAATATTGTTAAACTGTTTTTTTGTATCAACCCATTTTCAATTTTCAAATCTTAATCAAAAGTTGGTAACTCTATAATTATTTATCAAAGCTTTTTCGTTATTTTGCATCGTTGGAATTTATAATTTGTGATTTAAGACACCAATGTCACGGAATGATCTACCAGAGCCGCGCAGTTCCTCTAATTGCAATCTTATCTTTAGGTAAATGTTGTTGAAAATGTTTTTTTTTTTTTTGTTTGAATATAGTTTGTAAAATTATAGCGATAACATTAAAATAATCTTATCAGCTTTTAATAACAGTTTTAACACCTCCATAAAATTGACCTATATTAGTAATTGTTATCAAAATATTATAAAGCAATTAACATCTACCGGAAATTCTTCCTTATTTAATAGTTATCAAACAAATTGTGTTATTTTCTCACCAATTGACAGTTATAATCCTAATAGATTTACTAACACATTTTTCAAAAAATAATGTATGCGATAATTTGGAGGTGGGTTAAATCGGTGCAAAAAGACTCTTTTTAAAGTGCAACTGCGGCCATATTTTTCGATTTGTGTAAAAAACGCGTAAACACTAACCTAAACAAAATGTTTGTCCACTTAAATCACTAAAGAAGCTCATATTTAAAATTCATCCATATTCCACTGATTAACGCCTTTGTTCTACTTATTTGACAGTACTATTATGAGGCATCGTTATTTGTTTAAATTTACGAAGTAAGAGTAGTTTTAATTCAATTAGGCAGCCAGCGGAATTTTCTGCCTGCCGCGGCCGGCGCTAACTCTGCCTCGCAGAAGCAGAATAGGAAACAATGAATCTTCTTCACGACAAATTCGACAGAATGGTTAGCTTATGTTACAGCAACATCAGCAGGCCACAGAAATGATGTGATTTATCGACTATAAGCTTTAACTGGTGGGGCCACGATCTATACTTTTATGCAAATAGATTGCAGACGATTGATACCTGAAGAGAAGAGTCAACCAGTTACTAATGACATCAATGGTAACGAGTCTGTTTTCCATACATAATAATGTAATCAAATACTTTTTGAGATAAGAACAAAAATCATATACCTAAATTCTTTTATTTAAATGTAAAGTCTGAAAACTCTTTCATTGTACATTCGTGCATATCGCAACTTGGCGTTGATATGTTAATTTTATATTGGAAAAAATGTTATTGTTTAAGTGGAACGCGATTCTAATTCTATAGTACCTTTGTTATGTAGTTAACATAAATGGGTCAATTTATCTGGAAGAACTTGTTAATAGGTAGCTCATGGACACAAGATCTATGTAAGTGCCCTACCCTAACTATTGCTGTTGATGGCTGACTTGAATAACTAACTAGTGCATTTAAGTACCTAGTTGTTTTATAGATTCCTTTTATTTATTACGACACAATCTATTTTGTTTTATTTTAACTGGTGGGTATACAAAAAACTATACAAAAACCGCACAAATTGGGACTGAAGATTTTTATAAGCAATTCTTTATAGTTTTGGGACAAGTACTCACAGAAAAGTCGAAAGACATATCTTGTCTTCGTCAAAAGTTATTCAAGATCAAACGTCAAAAATATTCTATTCCATTTAACTTTTTGAAGGTATAAAAGCTATTGAACAGTATTTCATACACTTCTAGACCATATAGGTAGTTTTTCGTCTTATTATATAAAAAGTTTACAAACACTGGATTGATACTTTTAAAAATAGTGTTGTCGCTTATTATGCAACTTCAAAATATTCCATAAAAGGAACGCTCCATAATATTCTTTTACGCCAAAGGATATAAGTAGGTAGGTACTCATATTTAACAGTTCACAACAATATTTTTCTATTCATTTGAGCATTTGATGCACTCGATTATCATAATTTAGAAAATGGTATAAACACTCGAAAATAGACTTTAGCGTCTTTGAATTCATGCATTTTATGGGCTTCTTTTATAAATATTAACTGTCTGCCTGCGTTGACGTGTCATTGTTTATTACTCCTAACATTCAATTCTGGTTAATTGAATCATTAATAAAATTATTTATCTGCTATGAAGTATGATGCAAAAAGTATAACAACACAACAATTACAAATCATTTTTTTTTTCACCTGAATAAATAATATAACTTTAATTGAACGAATGAGTCATATTGATTGACAAAGTTAATCATAAGCATAACTATGAAGAGAAAAAAGGGTTGAACTATAACGGTATATGGAACAAATAATATTTATAATAAGAACTACAGATCAGACAATGTACACAAAAGCTATTAGACCACATACCAATACAAGCAAATAAAGACTAAAAACTACTATTCTGTATGAAACTTGGCAGATTTTTGCTAACCGATTTTTTCGGTTTTTTGTTCTCACAAAATTTTAAAAAAAGTCGCTTCATCTATGGTGCAAAATTAGAGGCAGAAAAGCTAAAAACGAGCAGAACGGTACAAGAAACTATCACAGGACAACCCACTGTTGTAGCGCCACCACAAGCTTGTAAGTAAGTAAGTATCCAATATTTACCCAAAAACCAACAACTTAATTACTAAGGTCCATTTGCTGCCACAAAACCCAAATACTTTTGTATGTTGAACAAAAACGGTAATGATATACTTTTTCCTCTGCGTAATCTGTCACACAAGTGCTTTTATTCGTTTCTCCAAACGGCTCTTAATTGCCTACACAGAAAAAGGATACGCAATACGCAAATGAAATCAAATTATCAACAGTCAACATGTCAAACAAAATCAAACAGACATAGAATTAGTAATAATACTGTCTAGGTCTTCAAAATTGGATTTGTATCGATTTATTTTTGAGGAACCCCAAACAGATACCTATTATCAAAAAAAAAAAAAAAAAAAAAAAATAACAGAATAACCGATTATAATAATTACTGTGCTAACATTAATGTATGTACATATGTTTTGATGTGGATATGTGTTTATCAACAAATACATGCATAAATAAAAAAAAAAAGACAAAATCAACTCATAAAGTTAAATCAATGACGTACGAGTTTTTTTTTTTTTAATCTTTCATGTAAGCTTTTTGTCACCTTGACTTGTGGCAAGTTGCTCTTGCATACAAAACAATTCAAAAGCAAACACATGATCATAATTGCAGGTGAAAAGCACATACAAATACAATGTCTCAAATTAAGCATCTCCTATTGAGAAGCATACTCAAAGTTTTAAAGAAACTCAAAGAACCAGACACGTAAATGTATTTTTTATTTATATTTCTTTTTATCAAAAAAATACTCAAAGTCTGATACAAATAAATTTTAAGTTTATTAAAAAAATACTTACCAACTATTTAGAACCGCACAATGGTAGAACGAATAGACATTAATTAACAAACAAGCACATTTCTATTCACTCATAACTGTTTTTTACGGTCGAACATAAAAAATAGATACAAAATATACAACAATATAATTATGTTTATCTTAACTCTCTTATCATGTGCTTTGATCAATAAATTAAAATATAATTTAAATCAAATTAAACAAAAAATAAAAAACAAAAAAAAAGCAGTTGATTAACTTCAGTGAACTTGGCCGAAGCTTGCGGTTGAATGAACAACTTCAGACTGATTTGATTGGTATTGTGTGGTTCGGTTAACCGATTACTAAGTTTTGACTTGGGAGTTTAGTCGTTGAAAAAAAAAATATGGTTAAAACAACTGGAGCAACAAACACAATGTCATCAAGGGGAACAGGGCGAGATATTTTGTTAACATTTCTTTTTGTTATTATTTTCTTTTTTTTGTAAATGCAATACACGTGTTGCACAGGTTGCTTATCAACTTTATCGATGATCTGATTATACGAATTTTCGCTTTTGACTTTTGAGTAAGTGTTGTAGGCGTGTCTTGAGAAGACACGTTAAATTGAGTTATGGAGCAGGGACGCCAAAACAGGAGCGGAGTATGATTCGGTTTATGTAGACCTGGGGAGGGGATAGAACAATTTCGTGTGAGTAAATTTGTTTGATTGATTTTTGTTTTCTGCGTGTGCCTGCGCTGACTAAAGTTAGTTAAAAGTGCATGGCCAACCTAATAAAGTATCCTTCGGTTTGAAATAATCTAAAAATTAGATGCGTAAATGTCTTAGATCTGGGGTTTTTGTGGATTCCCTAGAGGGACAATTTAATTTTTTATGATAAAAATTAACGGTACCTGCCATATGACGAAAATGAAAAAAAATCATTTGTTTCAAAAACGACTCTAAAGATTTTGGATAAAATTTTTATGTGAACTAGGTACAACTATCATAAATGTCGTACTTTTAAAATAATAAATTGCAAGACTGGATCGCAAGTACTTGCTCTTATAGATAAATTTACTATAAATGCTAAGCCTTTTTAATTAAAAAAAAAATTCAAAAAGCATAAAATGACTAAAACAGCTTCTTAAATGAATTTCACCTTAAAACGAATTTGATTTCTTCTATAATGATACATTTTTGGAAAAAAAATTTGAAAATCGCTAAAGCCGTGTTTTAAAATAAACTATTTTTTCTATATAAAATTTTGCAAGAACTTTTATAAAAAAAATTGATACCCCGTTTTGAAGATATTACTTATCAACATCCAAAAACAAAATTTTGAAAAAATTATGTTGAGTAGTTTTCGAAAAAACGATTTTTCAAAAAAAAATTTATTTTTATTTTTAATGCAAAAAAAAAATTTCGAAATTTTTCTTAATAAACTTTATTACGGCAACTTAAAAGCTTTCATGTAAAAAAAATCTTTGAAATTGATTGAGTCATGAAGGAGAAAATCAGAATTTAAAAAAAACGATCTATGGCAGGTTACGTTAGTACCGGTTTTTGAAAAAAAAAACCATAGACCTTATCCAAAAAAATGACCATGATTTTTTTAATCTAAATCGTAGGAACCATTTTTAAGAAAAATTTATTTTTCTAAAACCGGTATATGACAGGTACCGTTATTTTGGTAAAAAAAAATAATTCAAAAAACGTGTGGGGATAGTCTCCAAAAAACGCCACATACAAACTTTGAAGTAAATCGACCCATCCCTTTAAACTGTGGCTTTTGATTCAGACAGACAGAAAGAATTGTCAGAACCACTTTTGTCTCATTCTCTCTCATCCTAATGTCATGTTTGATTGTTATCTCACCTTTTTTTGTACGAATGCATAACTTGATATACATCGCAAGTAAAAACAATTGTATTGACTAATAACGGTACCTCCCGTTTCCGTTTTTCTGATTTTGTCGTATCGACTAAATGGATTTCGATAAAAATTGTTTGACAGAAGGTTAATAGCAATTTAAAAATTATCTTGTATCAAAATTTTCAAAAACAAGATTTAAATTTTTTTTTTGAAAAATCAATTTTCGAAAACGTGTTTATATTTTTTTTTTTTTGAAAATTTTGTTTAAGATGTCATTTAATATTTTCTTGAAAATGGCAAACTAACTTTAAATTCAAAAAAAATATTTTTTTTAAAAACTGCTGTAACGATATAAAATTATTTTTCTAAAAATGTATCTTTCTAAACAAAATTAAATGGCATTCTTAGTTTACATATATAATTTCTTCTAAAAGTATTTGTTCTTAAAAGCTTTATTATAAGAATCGTTAGCATACACAGCAACTCTGACCTTAAGAGCAAGTACGTATACGTGCGATCCAGTCGTGCATTTTATTTTAACTATTTTGACAAGTGACTACTTTGGGGAACAAGTTTTAGTGCAGTCATTAGGGAAGAAAAAAAACGATTCTGTGAACATTTTTGGGGTTTAGTCAAATTCTGCAATGACATTGCTTAGCTTAGAGGGTTATAAAAATAGCTTCAATTCAAAAATCCGTATCCTTATGCCCTGCCTTCGGCCGATATGACCCCCTGGTGACTTTTTGTTTTGCGTATATCTCGTAAAAGGTTACGGTACGAAAAAAACAGGCATGATCAATTGTAAAGGAAAAAATAAACACTACATTTTCTGTCTTAGTTGTCATCTACAAAAAGTCTCAGTACATTTTGTCGAAAGATAAACCCTTCTAACTCTTCCCCCCTAAAAAAGTATTATTTTCATTAATTTTTGGCTATTATCGTCAATAAACGCGAAAATAATAACTTTTCGAGAAAAAATAATAAGACAAAAAATGTAGTGTATATTTGTTCCTATTCAGTTGATCATGTGTGTTTTTTCGTAAAGTCAAGCGTTTACGAGATATACGCAAAACAAAAAGTCGCCCTTTTTTCAATATGGTGGACGCAGGGAGGGGGGAAGGATACGGATTTTTGAATTCAAGCTTTTTTAAGAACCCTCTAAGCTAAGCAATGGCATTGCACAATTTGACTCAATCCAAAAAAGTTCAGCAAATTCCCTAATGACTGAGCTATTTGGTTTCCGAGTTGTATCCAAAATAATACAAAATGTGTCCAGCCCAGTGTGACCACTCTTGACAATACATAATGCAACTCGAAATATATCAGTTTTTTTTTTGAGAGAGATAAATAAAGTAATTTCCCCTGTCAAATAAGAAAACTCCGTTATTGCACAGTGCAACGTGAACCCCTTTTTGGTTTCAATTCGACAATAAAGTGCGATTGCTTAAAAGCGGTCTGTAATGAATGTCTTGAAACCATATGTTTTTTTCATTTCTGGTTCTCAAGACATTAATTGCAGACTTCTATTGCTCAGTACCAAATTTTAGTTAAGAATCAATTAAGAGATATTGCATCACTCATTTCTAAATAACTGTAGCCGGTCCTGCATTGTGGTACAAAATTTTGATTTTCTTTTTTGTATGTTGATTTTTTTGTGTGATGATTTCGTTGTCGTTTTCGTTCGACCGAAGCCGACTCCTCGGATGCATTGAAGAAGTTGTTTCGTGGGATTTTTTAGGGAGTTTCGGTGGCAGAGGAAGACGATACACATCAAACTTATTGTCTTCCGATTTGCAATCAGGTAACTAATTTGAGGTTTCGGCAGACATTGGCTGATGCAATGTGTTTGACTTCATTCTTTCGGTATAAAAATAGGATGAAAGGCAGAAACAATTATAATTTATAATGTTCAAATCAAAAATGTTCTGTATATTTCGCGATAAGTACAAAAAAGAAATGATGTACCTACGAGTATTTATAAACTCACACAAGATAGTGTTCAAGACCTTGATACGAGGAGTTTTTATAATAAGTTAATGATCGATAGGAATTGCGTCAGATTTGTTTTATTTTTTTTTTATTTTAGGTTCTAAAAAAAGGAGAACAACTTTAATTACACTTTGTTTGGTTAACAAAAAAAAAAAAAAAAACTGACGGTGTGACTTATGGCTGCGACAGTTATAACCAATGCCAATTCTAATTTTGCAGATAATCGACGAGTGCATATGATTTTTTTATGTGTGTTTTTGTTGTCATTTTGATAAAGAAAATGTTGAATAATGTAGTTTCTGTTGATACCTAGGATGTGAGTGATAATAGCGACATGTAAGGGTGATGAGTATAGAAGGTAATTTAACTGCATATTTTGTATGAAATTATCTTTGTTTAACAATTTTGGGGCCGTTGATAATACAATTTAGGTACGTACTCAAGCAAATGAAACGACTGAAAGAAATTAAAAAAACACTTTTAAAGGTTTCATTAAAGGTAAATTACTTTACTCTCCATTGATCCATTGTTTAAAAATGTAATTATTATTACATTTAACGACATATTTCTTAGAAAAGTAAAAGTAGTAAAAAAAGCCAGAGAAGTGTGGACATAGGCCAACTCGTCTGACGAATTGGTGAGGGAACGAAAAACTAAATATTAACCTTTAAAAACTGTAAAAAAAAAGAAAATAAAGTTACCCATACGCCATAGTGACCCATTTTGTTTAACTTTAAAAAATAATAAAAATATCTATATCTGACCAAATTATGAAACATTTAAAATAATATAATGTCGTCCTCTCATACCAGAAACCTAAATGTGCAAAAATAAAAATGTTGGGAAATCGTGTTACACTCTTTGTCGGTTTCGTAAGATTAGAGAGAATGTTTTCATTCATGTGATTGAATGCGGTTTCCTTGTTGTTTGTGTATTTTAAATGTTGGTAAATCGTAGATCACGTAAATAGACCTGAGTCTAAGGTAAAAAAAAAAATGATTAATAATTTTTTTTCTGATTGGTGTCGATGCAGAAAGTCCGCTAAAATCCTGCCAATTGGCTTTTCTTAAAACTGCAAAAACCAAAAGGTCCTACAAAAGCAACGAAATTCATTAAGTTAAAAATTCCCAGCATATGTATCTAAGCAATAGCCGTTTGGGCCGGCAGAAATTTGTAGGTTTCCTCTATTTCTCCTAATTACACGCACGCAATAATTCAGAGTGTCAGTCCTAGCTCTTTAGGCCTTGGTTCTTATGAAATAGTCATTCCACAGAATATATGAATATGATGAATGTTCTCTGGGAGAAAATGTAACAGAACAGCATTTCTCAGAAACAAGTCGACAGCGGTGACTGAAACGAAATGAATAACTATTTCTGCACAACCAATAGTTTTCAGTTATTCTGTCAAGGAACAGTAAATTTTTAATCGACCTTAACCAATATATTCTTCTAGCTATAGAAACAGACAACTTCATCAATTAAAAGAATCATTAGAAGCTGATGAAGACACACAAGACAAAAATTTCTCGATACAATAACACTAAAAAAAAATTATTATCATTTTATGCAATTTTTTTCAGTGCAACCAGTAAAAAATTAGAGTGAACTTTTTAAAAATAATGGTACATTAATAAAATTTGCTATGTAGCTTTGAATTGTCATGAAAACCGGGATTAGAAGAGTCTATCCAAATAATTTGGGTGTAAGGATGCTTTTTTAGTGGTAAAAAAATTTGTGCAACAAAAATGCACCCTGTAAAAATAAACGTTTGGTTGATAAGAACTCCTAAACATATTCCGATGTTCATTATACTCTGCCCAACAAAGATTGTCAGTACACATCTTATGGGAAAGCTTTTTTCAAGCATTTAACATGCGATACCCTGCAACGTCCTATTTTCGCTGTTACTGACAATCTTTGTTGGACAGAGTATAGAACCAAGATAACAAAGGACCACGTGCATAGCATGAGTAAAATGGTGTTTTTATACATTACCTTGACCTTATATTCAATTTTGTTTGGATCTTAGCTATTCCAAGGGAAATTTTGGTAATTGCCAAATTCGAAGCTAAATTATTAAGAAAAATAGTTAAATCAAAGTATTTTTTTTTTTTTTAATTTTGATTTTACGTTGTTTTTTTTCTATGGGTGCATAACTTAATTTCTTGCATATTTAGGCCAACTTCTTTTTTAATTTTGCATCTTAATAATAATAATAAAAATTAATAAGGAGCATAATGTGACAGCAGCAATCATTTTGATACTTTCGTTCTTGAGACAACAATATTAACCTAAAGTTTTGACATTTGGCGTTTTTCAGTTAAGAATTTTAAATACATGGGTTCGTTTTAACCTACGGAGGTGTTGGACCAATGAATAAAATTCTTGTTACTAGAACTTTTTATTCTGAGTTCCAAAAAGTGTCCTTGGCATACTTTAATTTAGTCTAGCGGTTCTAAAGTTGGGTATTGCGTTCGTATGGACTTTTGAGATACCACAAATTGTTTCAAGATGGAATTGGTTGTTCTGACCTTCAGGAAAGAATGTCCTGGATATACTTTATGGGTTTAAGAAGAAAGTACGGTAATCAGTTAAGGATGAGCAATTGGGCCTCTTGAAGGAAGTGCGAAACACTTTTTAAAATGCACGAAAAAGTATTACTTTGCATTAAAAGCTTTTACTTTGAGTAATTGGTATACAAAGTTGTTCTCAAAGCTCACAATTACCTCATTGGTAAAAAGTCATTGTCTACCTCGAATAGCCCCATGCATTCTTACAAAAAAAAATACACGTTTAACGTCATTTTCCAAGTTATTCTAAAGTCACTTTATACACTGCCTGTACATTTTTTCGTTCATTCGTGCTCAATACAGTAAAAAGTTAAAAATTAATTTAAAGATACCCAAATACCGATTTCGAAATTTAATTTAAAGTGTCATAAATTATATAAGTTTTAAGTAGGAACTAGTTTCCACAGGAATGAATTTTGGATTTTTCGGTTCGTTCTTGATTTCCTTTTGACACATTAAATATTTAGAAATGTCTAATGATGCAAAATGCAGTTTTTGTTCGCCATCTTGAATTTTGAAAAAAAAAACAATTGAAGAAAAAATGCTGCTCTAATAAGCATATGGCAAATGATTTAATAGTACTTTTTAATGAAGAAACTAGACAACACATTCAAATGAACTTGCAATACTCAAGAATTAACGACTTATTAAAAAACTGAAATGTGTCTTGTATCGTTCGCTCTCTGTAATTTGCAAAAGCCTTTATTCTTATAGGAAAACCAAATTTTGCAAGTAACACCCTCAAAAGAATCTCACTAGTTCAACAAAAATAGTAGGTACAGAGCAGATACAACGTTTTTTCTCTCACTCTGACTGCATTGAAATTTCATTAAGCTCTGAGAGAGCGCAAATATTACAGGGTTCCGTAGTGCACTATTTTTTATAATGTATTAAAAGTAATTTTCACTTGAACTCATTTGATTTCGATGCATACTTTTCAAACCGGACCTCATTTAAAATTCGCACAAAGAAGTTTGTTTCCTTAATGAAAACAGCCAAAATCTTCTTAACTGCACTTAAGTCTTTTTTGTCCATACATTTAAAAAAAAGCCACGAATACAGAAAAACAGCAAGCGACACCACCATTCCTATATTTAAGCTTTAAAAAAAGCTTAACCACTTTCCGGCACCTTTTGTAAGGAAAAAGCTTTCCCATAAGACATGTACTGACAATTTTTGTTGGACAGTGTATAATTTGATTTGATTGATATATTATAGGAACAATTTTGAATTTCTTAATATAGGTTCATGTTTCTTTCTACTAGTTATACATTTTTACCAGTTCTACATTTTACATTGCTATAGGTATTTTGGAAAGCTGTATCTTGGAAACTGTTGGCTCTCAAACTGAAGATAATTTTGTGAGGGTGTAGTCTTTAGTCATAAACTAGACTTAAATTCATTAAAGTACCAATTGCAAGTTTTTTACCAATGTTATGGTAAATAAATAAAAAAATACAATAAAAAACACAAATAAAATCACCTGGTATCACTAAAATATTAGATTAAAATATGGAAGACTGGAATGTAAACAAAACATATTCGAGAACATTATTCGATGACGTCCACTTTCACTTGCCTTAACATACATACATACTTTCGCAATTATACATACTCATATAAAGTTGAATGAATATTATTCATGAACTGATAAACAAATTAAGAATTAATCTATTAAAAGCTACGTCGGCTTATCAATTAGAGACAAACAAAGAAAACTGCTTACCAAGCCGAAACATTTATTGATTTATTATTTTCCTTTTTTTTTATTTCATGTCAACTGTCAACGATGTAAATGTTATGAAGACAACTTTAATGAAATTGCGGCACCTTTCAAAGCCACGATAGTTTTATTATTTTCTATGCTAACTCTTTTTAACACAAAATTACACCATTGAAGTAGTAAAGATTAAAAAAACTATAAGTATATTTAGCACTGCAATAATTAAAAGAATAGAAATTACATGGGGGTTTTGTGGTCACAGCGCACCCGCAATTTTTCTATACATTCTAGGGAAACAACAAATCGAAACAAATCAAAACAGAAAACTTGCATCAATTTTATTCTCAATAATATAAAAGCCCAGCATGCAAACAGCTGCGGCTGTTTATCCAGTTCCAGGCTGGAACTAGAACACTTGAACTTGGGTTGGAACTCGGAAGAAATTAAGAAATAAAATCTGGAATAAAAGCTTTGAACAAGTTCAAAGAGAAAATATACTTCCATAACCGTAGTATAGTGTTGTGTTGATGAAAAAGGCGGGAAAATTAAATAATATAACACTTTTGGCCAACCGTTGAAAGGTTAAGCTAAAAATATGTAGGTAGGTATCTACTGTACATATTATACAGTAGAATCTAGAAAGGATGAACCACTGATCTCTATAAAACACTGGATAATGGATTCCCTTCTAAGTATAACTGTTTTACTGAGTCAAATTGAAGATGATATTTGGACGGTACCAAAGCCATTTGGATGGTACCTCAGCAGAGTTCTATCTTTCTCTCTTCTCAAAAAGAAAGATGGGATAGACTTATTATAATAGTTTATAACAGTCCTTTAATTGGAGTCAATTTTTTATATGAATCCACTATCCAGTGTTTTATAGAGATCAGTGGGATGAACTGACATAAAACAGGCCCCATTTTTATCTTTTCGCATTGTTCATCTTTTCAAGCATCGAGAATTAGCTCAAGAAAAATATTTAGGGCTAGTTTGTTCACAGCGGGTTAAGTTCTTAGCATATTTTCAGAGGTTCTAGGTAAATGGCGCTAATCAACCAAAATCGGTTGATTATCTTAATCCACGATTTACAACTCAAACTATGAATTCTTAAAAAAAAAACAATAGTTTAGGTCAATATTCGACGATTAACAGTTGACCATAATCATAGATTAGAGTTGATCAAAGGTGAACAAATTGGACCTTAGTTTTACATAAAAACCTTACAGCTTTCAAAACAACAATTCATTTTATTAAACATAAAAAACCAAAACATAACAAAAACAAAAAAAATTCTTCATTATAAAGCCTAGTACGCTGTTGATGCGAAACTAAGTTTTTGTTGGTCTCCATGAAGAAAAGCTAAAACAAATGTTTTCGTTTACGATTTCGTTGTGTGTTTTTCGTTTCGCTTCAGCAGCATACTGGTTTACGGTAAATGAAAAAATAACACTTATTATCTTGAAATTTTTTTTAAAACTGGTTGGGGAAAAAAGCGTTAATCTTTCGGAACTGTTCGGAACTAGTTCCATATTAGTCGCTGGTTATATCTAAAATGACCAAAATGAAAAGTTAAAAGTTTTCCATAACTTTAATTTCCACACAAATTTTAAATACCCAATTGAATGCTTAAAGCAGCATTGAAACACAGGTTATTCAGTGGAATTGGTAAATTAAAATGGCTGATGAACTACGTTTTGTGCAACTGCGGGCCTTAGAGATAGTTGATCCTTCAATCCTTAACTGCCTGTCCCGCCTAAATAGGGAAATAAATCCCCTCTATATTCTATTTTATTTCATCCTTCTACAAAAAATTATTTATTGTGACTCCATCTTAGAGTTTCTTAAAAGTAACGTTCCACAATTCTGTCCGTCTGTAATTCAAACAACAAGCTAAGTCAACCAAACTGTGTCATTAGTCGAAATATTGTTTATTAATAAGATATTGTCATTGGTCTTCTGTACTGGTATGAGAAGTTGACAATACAGCTACTACCGCCCTTTTATATATCTCACGGAAAAATCGCTCTATTTGATTACTTGTCAAGCAAAGCAGCCTAGTTTTGTTTCAGTTTATAGACCTTAACCTTGCAAATCAGAACATCAAATCGGCTCTTATGATTTTGAAACTTTAGCTATTTATGAGCAACAATGCCCTTTCCAATGTGTTGCATCTTTAACACCATCTATATACGAAGAAACAAAATCTGCTGAACCTTTTATCGTCATTCATCAAATTTTCAAGCGTCCCAAAACTTCTGTTCATATAAAAAAGGTCAAGCATACCTTTTTTTAAGAAAACCGACCAATACTGTGCAGTTTCAATAATTACTCTTAGAAAAAATAAAAAAAAAGTGTGTGAGAAGCTTTTAAGAACAAACACTTGAATTTCGGTTCCTAAAAAAACATAATTTAGTTTTTTTCTTAAAGAAATTAAAATCAAAATAATTCGAAAACCTTTCGTTTATTTTATCGAATTCAACAACATCCATTTAGTTTTTATAGTTTTGGGAATAATTCTTTACTTTATCGTTACTTTCATCACATCCACATAAAATAATTCAGTGGACACAACACACTTAATGACCTTCTGTGGGAGCATTCTTATCAACATGACCAAGTTGATCTTCGGGGGCATGGGGCCAGAATGTTGGGCGATTGATGGGATCCAAAGCATCCTCGGGGAATGCATCGCGGTAATCCTCCATGGTCATTTGGTCGTATGGCAGCAGAGACTTCAAGTGCTCGATATCCTTTTGGTAGGTTGCAATGCGGCTGTTGGATGCCTTCTTAAAGGCTTCAATTTCGGCTTTTGTTTCCTTGGCCTGGGCCTCAACCTGAGCGCTAACATTATCGGCTGGGTATGGGATTTTCAAAGCTTCATATTGCTTTTGGAATTTATCAACCAATCCGGGAATTGGAATGACAGCCTTGTATTGAGACCAATCGATCTTGGGTGGGTTCTCGGGGTTGGCCATCACAGCACGAACGTAGATGTCTGACTTGGTCTTGAATGACTGGAAGTTGGCCTTCTGGTTGGGGGGTACACGCTCAGCTAGAGCGGCCCAGTTGACCGACGATTGGACGATACGTTTTGATGCCATAGCGAAATTAGAGGTTTTTCACGAATCTGTAATAGAGAAATATTATAAGGTCTACAGTTAATTGAGGTTATGTAAGAGAATGTGAATTTTTATATTAAAAAAAAAAAATAAATTGCTTGCATTGGAGTTGCATAACGACTTTGTATATTTGTTTGGTATTTTAACTGTGAAAAGAGTTTGTGCAAATCAATATTAAAGTTTTTTTTTGTAAAAATATATGTCTTGGGTGTTATGTAAGTTAAGAGCCACTGAAGCTATGCAAAACGAGGAATCAAAGTAAGACAAATCAATGATTGGGTCTCCTGCTAAATTAAATTTTATAATTTACCAATGCGCAAAATATAAACTTTTAATAAATTATCCAATAAGAATAATAATTAAATTGATTTTATAAAATTTCTACAAAATTATCTACTTACCACCGAAGATGACACTTCTGACAATTAGTGGAAAATTGAAGATGTCGGGTGAACTGTCAGATAAAATTTAGAGCTTTCCAGCTGGAAATTATGGTTTCTTTATTAATTAAGGTAGGATCACATCGTGAGACTATTAGATTTGTGTTTTGAATGCACTCTACATAATTGGGATCTACATTCACCGATTTTTCCAGTGACGAAGTTTCCGTATCTAATTATAAGGATATTCATGCAACGAGCAGCGCGTATTGAGGGGGACTTGGGTGGGTTCTCTGGGTACGAATTGACTCTTCCTCTTATTAAAATCTACAAGTTATAGGTTAAAACTTGTTTCATTGTTTGTATACTACAAAAATTCAATTGAATGTCTTTACGTTTTGATTAAAATTAGTATATGACAATTATTTTTCCTCTCTGAAAATTATGTTTGGGTAAGTTTATATAAATGCCTAAATTTTGTAATTTGCCGCAGCAAAACCATAGGAAAGTTTATCAAATTTGTGTAAACTATTTTCATACAAAATTTGACAGCTCATTTATCAAAAGATATACTTATCTAGTGTTTTACGAAAATGTATGAATACCCTTTATGTACATAAATACTAGGGGTATTCATGCAACCCTGGTAAACGTGGTAAATGTTAGCATGTCAAAATTTGTATGGAAAAAAATCGATTACAAACAAGAACTTGTACATATGGCTGCTGGGTAAGAAAAATAACCAGTGCATTCATGCCCTAATCAATATAGTTCCTATAATTTGAAATGGCACTGCTGCAAATCAGCTGGCCTCTTGGAATCTGGAAAGCTATTTGACATTTCGTTTTCATACACATATTCGTTGTTATAAAACACATAAGCACAATAATTTTCTTTTATTTTTAGTTTAAACTGAAAAAAATGCTTATTAAACAATTTACTCGATTAATTTCGAGTCCATTAATAAATCAACAAAGATGTATTTCATCTGCAACAGCATCGATTACAAAACTTCATCGTTCAGTTTACTGTAGAATGTACCCAACCGTTGTCGTTTTGCCGGATGGTTCATCCATCAACATTAGATACCACGAGCCAAGGAAAATTATAAAGGTTTAAAAGTTTATTTAACTTCTCAAACAACACAAGATCTATTTAAATATGTTGTCTTGTAGCTTCCTTTGGATTTAAGTACACTCACTGATGCCGAACGTAAGGCTCGCATTGATGCTCGAAAACCACGAAAGAAGATCAAGATCGAGGAAGAAGTTGAGGATACTTTCAACTCCAAAAAGTACTTGAAGTACATCAAGAAAAAGAAGTAAATGTTGAAAGAACATTTATTATTTTAAATAAATTTTGTTAGTTAAATAATTGTCAAGACTTAATTTATATAATTAGGTTTAAGGAACCTTATTCAAATATTCATTCTAACTACACTAACAAAAACTACACAAGAAAACGCATAGAAGTTGAAAACTGTTCATTAACACATATCCATTACGTACATGGTGCAGGGATATAAGTCCCAAGGACATTGGTCCCTAATTTTTTTCGGAACATCTGTCCTTCCTCAATGAGTCATAAGGCGCGGATCGAATTCGGGACTTTTGTCCAACTCTATTAGGTCATAAGTCCAGAAAAAAACTTGATACCTATGCCCCACCTAAAGTATATTCATTTTAACATACCTACATGCATATATGCATGCAATTATGTGTAAAGACAGCGAATCCGTTGTCGATGAAATTCAAAGCTCGGCTACTTTTTACGTCGTGTCCGTTGTTGTGGGTCGCTTCTCATAAGTACCTGTGTATTTTATCGAGCTGTCAGTTGAAAACGCTCTCATTTTAAAATAAGGTATTCTGGAGGGGCAAATCCAACTTGAACATCATCGGATACGATAAAACTTCATCCAAAACAAACGATTAAGACTACAAAGCAAGTTGTGGATTTTATGTTAAAAAATTTATGTAATAAAACTCAGAAAAGTAAGCAATTTTACAAGATGCTCGGTTAAACTGATTCAAAAACATTACATTACAGTTTTGGAAGTTCAATTGGATTATTCTATCACCAGTTTTCACCCATGATACAATGCATTTTTCGCTTTTTATAACACTTTTGTATGGAACGTGGCCCTTTGGTGTAACACATTGAGACATACAATATATCAAATGAAAGGTCTCAATGGACAAAAAACTCTATCTCGTGCAGAGAAAGTACAGTGATGCATTTTATGCTAGAAATATATGTATTAAAATTGATAAAAGTGAACATTTTTACTAGGTGCTCGAATAAATTGATTCAAAAACAGTACATAACGGTATTCAATTGAACTAATCCATCACCCTTTTTTTATCTGCAATACAATGCATTTTTCGGTTCTTATGGACCTATAAAATGCAAAAACAAAAAAATATTAAAGAAGTATAAGATTTTATAAAAATATAAGTTATGGGCGCTCATAAACCTATTCATTAAGGAATATTAGTGACTTATGAGTGGTCTCAACCACTCCTCAAGTTGACAGCGCTGAGTCCGAAAACTCCGATATGAGCGCTCATAAAATATGAGCGCTTGATGAATACCAGTCTAAAGGTTTTCGATGTGCTGAATTCGAATCCGAAGTCAGAATCAAACTGGCTCTAGTGTTTGTGTTATTTCCGTTATAATATCACAAAAAACAATTCAATGTATTTGAAGCTATGTTGAAACGTGAGATAACCTCTTACAGCAAAAACTGTAACGGAATATGAAAGAACTAGTTTTTTTTCTTTTGTATTCAGTTCAAATTATTTCTGTACCTCTTTGCTCCTCCGAAATATCTTAAGTTGAAATTAATGTATTTCTCATTTTATATTGCTTAAAAATTTTTCTTGTTGCCGCTAGAAAACTATACTTTTCTAGAGGTTTTCGATGAGCTTCACTCGAATATCCGCAGTCAGAATGCTTATAATGTTTTTCAAAGCACTCATTTTAAGACATTTCCAATAGAAAAACACAAAAAACCCTTTTTTTCAGTTTTAGAAGCATTTTTTTGATGTAAGTCGAAAAAGTTTGACTTCAGATTCAAGTTTAGCACATCTAAAACCTTTAGCTGTTGAACAGTATAAAATGAGAAATACATTAGGGGTATTCATGAAACGTGGTAAACGTGTTAATATGGTAATTCTGTTTATCGAACTGTCCAATTTTCTATAAGAAATCTTTACCAGAATATGGTAACTTTTCCACACAAATTTGCTCGGTAAAAGTTTACCACCTGGAAATGGTAATTGTGGAAAACTTTTAACGTTTAATTTTGGCCAGTTTAGATATAACCACCCACAAATATGTAGCTTGTTGACGAAGACAAGGAAAGAATTATAATTTTCTCCAAATATTTCAAGTATCAATACATAATTTACACACAACTACCCTACTTGATTTTATGGGCGGTCATAAACATGCGTGGTAAACTTCCCCATTTCACCAGATTGAAAAGTTTACCAGGGAGTTCAGGAACACCCCCAATAATATCAACTTAAAATGTTTCGGAGGCACAAAGAGGTTAATAAATAATTTGAACTGAATACAAATAAAGATAACTAGTTCTTTCATAATCCGTTTCAATTTCTGTTGAAAATTCGAGTTCGGATTCGAGTTCAGCACATCAAGAGAACCTTTGAATCCTGATATCCTGTCTTTTTTCATAAAAATAAAACTCAACTTATAAGCCAAGTGTGCTAGTACCATCTTTTGTGCACATAATCTACTACAAAATTTTAACAAAAAAGATGATACTGGCACCACTCTCAATCTACTCCATTTGCGAATTACCCAAACAAAGCAGAATACCACAAAAAAAAAATGTTTCTTCTTTTCTTTTTTCTGTAAACACCCCATGCAAGTTGCCATGTTTTTTGTCCTTTTCGCATTCCTCTCCAATCGGTCGTCTTCAGTTGCTTTTCTGTTGTCGTTCCGTTGTGTTTCTACTGTTGTCGTCGCGCAAACCGTTACTCCGCCGTTCATTTTTTTTCTTCACTGTACAATTTATTGGCAATGCCGCGGCCTCCGCAGTACCGAGACTTAAAACCCAATTCCAACAAGAAAATCAACTTAAATTGTTTATGATTCAATAAAGTGAAACATGAATATTATTTATTATAAAGAAGTGAATTTGTAAACAAGATAAAAATTGTAGATAAATTATAAAACTCAACTTGCACAAAAACGAAAAAAACAAGGGCTTTCACGAAATAGAAATAAAAAAAAAAAAAAAAACAAGAAAATACCTTTTTTTATTTCATGTTTATTATGAGCCCTGTATTTATGTGCGTGCGAGAAAGACAACCCTTGGTTAGGCGTCATTTCTGAAAGCAAAGGTTAAAACGAGATATCGTCATCGTTGGCATCTTTGAAGGAATTTTTCACTTCCACCGGGCCAGAAGGGATTTTAATTTTTGTTTTTCGTGTGTGCCAAAAAGAGAGCCCAAGTGATAAATAAATAGAAAAAAAAAAAAATCAAAAATCTCCCTCACCTCTCTCTGTTCAGCTTCCTCTAGCTAGCATAATTATATCGGCCCAACAGCATCCTATTTCATTTTCGTATTACGTTTTCGAGCTGTCAGAATTTCCGATAATATCGGATTCCTATGTTGTGTC
Source organism: Meliscaeva auricollis (assembly GCA_948107695.1). Lineage (NCBI taxonomy): Eukaryota > Metazoa > Arthropoda > Insecta > Diptera > Syrphidae > Meliscaeva > Meliscaeva auricollis. The sequence continues at coordinate 110,558,202 of OX403616.1, read as the reverse complement.
GAAAAATAGTGCAACGGTAGTGTTGAAAAAAATATACACAAATGGCCCAACAAATGGGCTAAAGCAAAAAAAAAAGAAAAAACAAAAATAAAAAAAGAAAAAATACCCAACCAATCGCTGGCTAAATAAACAAATTGATTAAAATAAAAAAAAAATACAATGTCTCTGAAAGCTGTGAAAAATATTTAAACAGAATTAAAAGCTAAACGAGAGCTGCAAGAAGAAGAAAGTGCCAAAGAATCCAATAAGAAATACAAAAAAAAAAAAAATAATAAAAGAAAATAGTGCAAGAAACGTAGAGCAGGAAATTGTGATATATTTTTCATTTATTTTTTTTTTGTTCCGACGTGTTGTTTATGGATATAGAATTTTGATTTAAAGTAAAAATAAAGTTATGGGGTTTCTCATTCGTATGAAAATGGATACATTAACTTGGAGTGACCCCTTTGGCAGGGACAAATTATGCTGCAAAATCAGAGTCGCCTACAAAAATGTAAGGAACCACAACCAGACTGAAATAAAAAAAAATTAAACATTCCCTGAATTTGCTCTCTGATTTTTATACTGAGAATGCACAAAAATTTATTTATTTTTCTTGTTTACTTTTGCTGCCTTGTGATTCTTATTTTCCGAGTTAAGGTTTTGTTAATTTTTGGTAACATCTTTGCCGTTTTTTGTGGATGTATTGTCTAGATAGTGGAGTTTGGGCTTTGGGGTAAAAAAAAACTAATCAAATTCATGAAGAATTTATTAAGAATTGGAGCAGAGAACAGAACAAAATAACTGTGCTCTTCTTGTTTTAATATGTTTGGATTCGGTCGTAAATTCTTTTGCTCCAATTCACGAAAAATTGTAGACAAAATAAAATATATACCTACCTACAGCTGGAATTAGACATGTACATAGATTTTAATTTTAAGATATTTTTTTTTTTTACTATTTTAGACTTCACACAGCATGTCGCATAATTGTGTTCTATTGAGGAAAGGGTGCTATTGTAAACACACCACACACTGTTGTGTCTTTTACCTCTGTATCTACATATTTGCTGAATCAACATTATTTGGGGAAGTGCTTGACATTTTTATTTTCAACGAATCAGTTTAAATTCGATACCGAACGCCTACCTGCATTATAATTATGATATTTAGATTAAGCCTTAACTACCTATCTACGTTAGGTATGATTCGCTTGGAAATAATAAAATTAAGGGCCAAAAAAAACCTTTGGCTGCTAGAAGACAGAGCTACTTACCGTCATTGAGCAAATCTTCTTAAATTAACATTCCAAGAGCGGCTAGAGGTAACGAAAGCCTGGTTTTTAGAGGCGTGGAACACCATGGTCTAAATTGATAAATGTCATGACAAATTCTGTACATTGTACCTACATAATGTACATACCTACCTAGACCTACTTTTCTTGTGATTCAAAGGAAGTAGAGATTCAAAAACAGCAAACAAAATAATTTTCTGATAAATTAATATGTAGTAGGAACAAAAAAAGATGGAACGAAATACCTACAGGAAGGCTGATTTTGAAAATGTTTTATAAGAAAAGCTGAAGTTGTGGTTCTACGGACGTCCGCCACCCCTCTGGCCAATTCTGCTATTTAGTTACACTCCTTGTCAACTGAATAGATACGCACAAAAAAAATTAAAGATAGGTACTTTGTTATTTTTTCGTAACATTGATGGTTGTTACTAACTGTTCCCTAAGGAAAAGAATTCCAAATAAAAATTATCAAAAAATAATCGCGAGTTTTTCTTTTGCCCATTTCCAAAGTGTGATGCAAAGTAGGAATTATTTTTGAGTCAACTGAATAGGTACAACACCTTTTTTTTCGTGGTTTATGAGTGTTTTGAAGTTCTGTACAGTATAAATCAACAATTTTAGTGTTTTCAGTGAAATTCAATACTTGATTTAAAATTTAAAGAAAAAAGGGAAGATCCACATGCCTTAACAGTATTGAAAAAGCTGAAATTGATTTAATGAGAAACCAAGGCCTAACCGGACTTGCAATAGTTGATAAAATTGACCAACATTTTTATGTAGTTTATTCTTACTTGAAAAATAAAGATTCGTACGGAAAATGACATGGGACGCAAGAAAACCGCAGAAATTGCAGCTTAGAGACGAGAAATGTTAAGGTGTGCATTAAATTTTTCTGATTTTGTGCCAAAAATAAAACAAAAATTCGCCACTTGAAGAGAAACAAAAAGATTAGATTAGATTAGAGTTTTCAAGGCTTCATATGAGTTGTAAAAAAGAATGGCCCTGATAGGTTCGACTTTTTTTCACGATTTGAGAAAAAAAATGTTTTTTAAATCGCCATTATAGTCGTGAAGGAGATGTTATGATATGGAGAGCAGTTAGTTACTTTGAAACAGTTTATCCTGAGTTCGTAAAACTTAAAAAAAATGACTGCAGCTGGGTAAAAGGGAATTTTGGAAAAGAGAATCTTTGGACCCATAAACTTTACCAATACACAGGATAACGCGACTATTAACTCGACGCGCATAATTAAATCTTTGGCCGACCTACTCACCTGATCTAAACATCATTGAAAATGCCTGGGGATGGTTAGTACACAAAGCTTATGGGGGTGGTCGTCAGTTTGAAGACAAATAATTCTTAATTTCTGCAATTAAATAAGCGTGGAGTAAAATTTCGTTTATCTTCATTAAAATTTAAAAGAGTGTACGATTCCATGCCGGATCGAATTTACGAAGTTATTTAAAATAAAGGTGCAAGTATCCACTACTAAACTTAGTAAAAAAAACTTTGTATCTATTCAGCCGACTCAAACAAATATTGAATCTTTCCTAGTAGAAAGCTTTGCAAGTAGTCGAAAGAAAAACAGGTTGTTTTTTTGGAAAACTATTTTGGAATTATTTGTTTTAACATCTTAAGGGAACTGTTAGCATCAACAGATGGCACAGTAACTATCAGTGTTTGTAAAAAATGGATAAAGTATATTGAAAAATATTTTTGTGTAGTCAGATGACGAGGAGTCTATATCTCCAAAGCTATTAGTTTTAAGAAAGAGGTTGTTAGATCAACGCTGTAGAGTGTAGACAATACTTTTGTCTTTTATTTGGACCTACAATTTTTTATGTAGGTATACCAGCTGTAGTTTGTAGCTAAGACTTGACTTAGGACTATGTCGGGCAGGGGACATAGGGAAGTCCACGAGTTTTGTACAGTTTTGTACAAAATATTATCGCGTTAAGGCTTAACTACAACGGTCACTTTATGCAAAAGTGAAATAATATTTTTTCTTTATAGGTAGGTCTGTTTATTTGCGGAAAAAAGTACACCACTTATTTGACAATCCAAAATCTATGGTTCTTGACAAATTTTTGAAATTTTTCTTTGCACTTTTTGCAAAAAGTGGCTGTTTTAGTTAAGCCTTTAGTCCAAAATCGTGTTAAGCTATATCTTTTAATGTAAGCTTGTACAAATCTGGGCTTTAATTTTTGCAAAGCTTGGAAAAAACTATAACATTTTTTTTTCCGTATTGGCAGCCCGGGCTACCGACATAAAAAAATAAATTTGTTAAAATTTTTTTTCTTGTACAAAATTCTTGGATCAAATGTGCAATGATTTTTGTAGAGCTCTTAATTGCCAGGTCTGTTCGATAAAACAGTGATTTTATTGATAGCTCAGCTCAGATGGCATTGGATTTATTTCGCCGATATCTCTGTTTTTTTTTTCTGTTTGTGTCTACCAAAAATAAAGTATTCCTAATACCAAGCGATCGCCAAACAAATTTTTGTGTCATAGTTAAAATTGCAGCCAGTTCATATGCTAGAGTCTTTCGAAAACCACCCACAACTGTGTATTGAACCAATTTCATTTCAAAAGAATGTTGCCCTACCTTAAACTATTGGCCACAATAATAGTAATTTTGAACACATTACTTCATTTAATCAATTCTTTTACTTTGTATGTATTCATTAAGTGTTAAAAGGAATGCAATCTCCAAAACTTTTGCTATTTAATTACATATTTTGTTAGATTGCGAAGTTTAACAATTTTTTTCCCGTTCATATCTAGATTAACGTTGTGTAATTTAAAATCACAAACAAATAAATAAAAATCATCCGTCTTAAAATGCGAATGCCGCATAGTAAAAAGACTCCTAATTGCTAAATCATGATGGTAAGTTTTTGGAGCCATAAGCCACTACCAAATTGCCTTTCACTTTAATGAAAACACGATAGCAAAATAATCTATTAAAAGAGATATCAAATTAATTGATATTATTGTAGGTGGAATTTCGGTATTTCAGTTCATTATCATTATTCCAATTTTATATTACTTTAATTGACTGACATTCGTTAGTTGCATACTTAAGTCAAATTAACAGCCACTCTTTGTTGCATAACAATTAAGTTATACATTTTATGAGAATATTTTCACATGCAATTCCGGTTAACCAATATCACAAAATCGTTATTTTGATCTAGTTTAGTTTTATATCTTGTTAATGATTCGTCTTTTAAAGATCACTCGTAAGACAAGTTTGTTTTTTGGGCCAAAAACTAAACTAAACCAACTTATCCGGAAATCTTTGTTATTTTTTTTGTTATGTGTCACATAATCACAGATTTACTACCTAAGGTGATGATAAATATCAAATTTGCAACAAAATTAAATGCTAAACTTTGATCGCAAGTCAAATGTTAATCTTATAATTAAAATTGTTATAATAAAAACGATGAAAATAACCTTGAAGTATAAATCAAGCTCGTGATAGTTATAAATTTAATTATTAACATTTACGATATACCTACATTGTTAGGAAAAAGAAACACACAAAACAAAACAAAAAAAAAATATTAATTGAGATAAGAAGTTATTAGAGGCAATCTTATAAGAACAATATGAGATTGCGTGATTTATAAACATAAGCAGACTAACTAACTTTAATGCTGAGTATATCGATATCGATAAGGCATGTTATAAAAACAACTTTTTAAAAAGACATGAACACCGATTGATCAATTCAATTAATTAATTGCACACATTTTCCCAATTAATCTGTGATTATCGGTTTGTTATTATATTTTAAATAATTCGTTTTGCCTTTATTTTTTAAGTTTCTTAAAGTTAGTGTTTGGGCTCATCGACAACAGACACTATTTTCAAAGAACAAAGACGTGCAAAATTACACATTTTCAAGATTATTTGATTGATTATTTTGATCAAATAAAGCGGGCGTGTGTAAAAAATATCTTATTTTTGTTTAAAATGTCGATAGCCGAAATTTGCACTAGTTGAAATACAATGTTAATAAAGACAAGAGCCCGCAGCAATTTTCAAGTGTGAGAAATAGCATTCAATCACTGGTTTTGTACTATGTATCTTAACTTTTCATAAGCAGGTATGGAGTTCTTGCATTCTGCTGTGGGGCCTTCCTTCTTTTATCTTAAATTATTATTTTTTTTTGATAGATATACAAATTATTACAGTTGCTGAAAAATTGCACTCATATACGAATATTCGGCTATCACTCACACCCTAAAACCTGGCCAGATTTTAATCAGCATTTTTATCGGTGGAAATGTATGTCCTTGACATTTCAACAACACTCTTATGGGTAAAAAAACGCACCAGTAATTTAATGAGTTAAGAAATGACGGTGTCCCTTTGTCAGATCGCAAAAATTAAACAAATTTATTAGTAGAGCTACCGACAAAAAATCAACGTCATAAGATGCAAGGATAAATGTTTCGGAAATCCACATCCCTATTGCTAGGTAAGAAAAATGGAGGCGGGGGGAGGGGGCTTGGGTTTGAACATGCGAATTTTTAGGCACACCGAGAAGGCTAAAAATTTGGGATCACATAGTTTTTATGATTCTATGTGGGAAACAAAATGTCAGAAGCGTAAGTGTGGACAAAGGGTTGCCAGCTGACATCAAACACAAAAGACAACAAAAAAGATTAAAATTAAACTTGAATAGATATTAAGCTGAAAATTGGTACCATAATAGGTTTTGTTAATATCAAAATGTAAGCAAATCAACAGAGGTGGGGGTGGGTATAAGCGGGTTGCCAGAAATCATATATCAAAATCAAAAAATTAAAAAAAATTATTTTAAAAAAAACTTGAAAACATACAGGTCTGAAAATTATAAGAACTAGAGTTGGTATAAATATGCTGTACGCAAATCAGCAGAATTGGAGCCAAAGTGTTGCCAATTTGAAACCTTTAAAAAAAATTGTAATAATTTATAAGGTACAAAACTGAAAATTAATACCCATGTATAATTAATTAAAAAAAAAAATATAACTAAGAAAAAAAAAACTGTCAGAAAAAAATAAGGTGTATAAGGGTTGCCAAAAGTTAGCAAAGTACAAAAATTAAAAACAACATAACAAACATGTGTGATAAGATACAATGTGCCATTAATGCCTTAACTAACGTTATTAAGAAACGAGATCGACAGAAGCGTAAGTTGATTAATAGAGTTGCCAGAGTCATGAAACCTATTTAAACAAAAAAGATTAACCAATAAAACCTGAAGTGTTACGAAGATGATGTCTACATAGCTATTATCAATGTTATTAAGGGATACAAATAACAGAATTGTAGATACAGCAGAAATGTTGGTACCATAATTTTTAAGTTTAATGATGAGGAAAAATCGGCAGAAGTGTAAATTGAGTTTTGAGGATTGGCAAAGTCAATAAAACATCTGTTTTTTTGGGTATCGTGATTGCTCGCATTATGCAGTAAAAAAATGATGTTAAATACATTTCACTGCTTTATTTCTTTCTGAGGGAGTTTTTTCCCCACAAATAAAATGTACTCTAATTTAGTGCATAAAAAGTTGCTATATCTAGAAAACTAATTGTTCTTAAAATCGAATACAAGCTCACCCTTTTATACAAAATATTTTGAGACACTCTTTTGGATCTTGATTCTTTTGAGTTACCAGGGTACGAGCCCCACCAAATTGTCCAACTTGCCAAAAGCTATGCTAAAGGTTAAGGCAAGCATGCCTGGTCGTTGTAACCCCAAAGAACAGATGTCAAATTCGAAAGTCTTTGCTTAATTGAATTGAATACGTTCCTTAACAAACTATCAGTACTACTTTCTGAATATCTACATATCACTGTTTCAACAATAAATGACAAAATTTATTTTCTAAGTATTTGACAATATTTGGCATTGGCATTGTCTACTTAAATTTCTTCACAAATTTAATGGGGCTGTCCTCTTAAATAATTCTAAAATATATCTAGCTTTCTACTTTGTTGACATTTAACCATTTTTTTTCTGAAATACTGGTAGGTACCTAGTATACAACAGTTTAAAAAAAAAATTCTGCATGAACTAGGTATAACTGCAATTTGAAAACTTTTCAGTCTTATTTGTTTGAATATTTCTAAACTTTTTTTATTTCAAGTCTACTATACCTTTAGGTATACATATACAATTTATCTTTGCATCACAACCTTCTAACACGACAAGTTCACATTTGAACGAAGAGACGCCATTTCCTCCCTGTCCATCAATGTTAATTATTTTATTTCAGATTCTATTTCTAATTTTGTACATTTCAATGCAAATCAAATAGAAGCAAACAGGAAAATAAGAAATCACAAAAACAGACAAAAAATTGCAAATTCCGTCGTCTTTCGGAAAATTTCAAAACTGGCACACGTTGTTGAATGAGGGGTAGAAAAAGAAATCAAAGTACCGCAATAGAAAATCGATTTTCAAAATACACATACACAATACAAATGCATATCTTATTGTTTCTGTTCTTTTATACTTTTAAAAATTCCTCCGAAGGCGCAGTACTTCAAATGATTTTCTTCCTTGTTTATTTTTTTTTGGCAAGGAGACCATTTTTAAAGAGCCGCACTTAAAAAAACAAAAAAAAAACTATACAAAGATATTTGAATTCAAATGTTCAGATACTTTCAAGTGCTCGCACCAGAGGAGGCCATTACCAAGGCTTGAAACAATTGTCACAAAAATGTACAAGCGAAATTTCCACCACCTCTTCGATTTCGTAGAACCTGTGGGTGGTCTCAACCAGATAAAGGAATATCCTTAAGACAAAAAAGATTGCAATTTCGATATGAAAACCGAATTGTAATACTCACGTATTAATATCCCACAAATATAAATAAATACAAAAAAAAAGGTCAATTCGGCAATGCCATTCCCTTCTTCAAAACCACTCCTCCAGATTATGGCCCAGAATCAGATTTTAGTGCGTGTGAAACAATTTATTGCTTGAAAGATTTCAAAGAGAGGAGCGTTTGAGTTTTGAAGTGGAGTACAGTATCCGCCACCACATACAAAAACATAACAACAAAAAAAAAAAGCATCACAGAATCTGAATAAAGAAATCATTGCTGCTGGCTTTGGCTTGATGCTGTAGACATTGGTGTTGTTCTTTTGGCGGAACCGGAATTTCTTAACGAAGATTTATTGCAGAATGCACTGAAACACCAGCAGTGTGCACCATAAAGTCCACACGATATTATTTTTTGGGTCTTCGCATAGTGATGGTCGAAAAAAAAACCAACATAAAGCAACAACAAAAAATTAAAGACAAATATTTTGCTTTCTGGTGCATATATTTGCTTATTTTTTGGTTTTCATTGAAAGAACCACGAGCATAAAACACAAAAACGTGTAGGAATTGGATTTAAAGTGGGCAGCATTAAATTAGTATAAATATGCAATGGAATGGAAAATATTCAAGATTTATCGTTACTAAATGTATGTATGTTGCTTAAAAAAGTTAATGTTGAATGTTGATATGAAAACATTGTACTTTTAGGAGAAGTTCATTGAACACTAAGTTCATTAGAACACTAAGGATATAGTTTAATTTCTAGTTACAATCTAGCGATTGAAGTAATCTATATGACGCACCAATATATAGTTGAATTTTGAATAGTTAACGGAGCTTTTAAACGGTTTTCCAATGGGGACTTAACAACTTTGGACTTAATTTCTGAACACACCCTTTCACTAATCATCGAACTGTCGTTGACAATATTTTCAGTATACTCAACATTTTCATCATGATAAAGTACACGATTGAACAACGGCTGCAAGCTATACAAAAATTCTACCGAAATTCGAAGTCGGTTACTGCGACTCCAATTTTCGGTCGTAATTCTCGCCCCGGTCGTCAAGTCAAGTGCAAAAATTTGAGTCTACATATTCGTTTTGTGTGATGTTGCCATGTCAGTGAGACAATGGGTTGGTCGAAGTGTCGAAAATTTCGCTGCCCTTCAGGCTTTCATAGAAAACGATGCAAAACAGTTAATTCCACGGCGTTCTCAAGATCAAGCTGACTCAAGAATTGAAGCGACTTAAGTTCTCCGATTGGGCTTGGGAAAAGATGCGCCAAGATAATGAATTCTATCGCAAAATAATCTTCAGTGACGAAGCTTATTTTTTGGTCAATGGGTTCGTCAATAAGAAAAAAATACGTTATTGGTCTGGTGAAAATGCACACTTGCTTCATGAAACACCACTTCATCCACAAAAAAATAACTGTTTGGTGCAGTTTGGGCCACATTTTTGTTCGTCGACGATAACGATCGTCACGTTACTGTAAATTACCAGCGTTATTGCGCCTTGATTACCGATTATTTTTGACCCAAATTGGAAGAAATGGCCTTGAACTACATGTGGCTTCAACAGGATGGTGCTAAAAGCCACACACCACACCTTACAATCGATTTATTGAAGAGCAAGTTTGATGAGCGTGTTATCTCAAGAAATGGGCCAGTCGATTGGCCACCTCTTTCTTGCAATTTAACGCCTCTAGACTATATTCTTGGGACTACGTTGAGTCATTGGTTTATGCCAACAAGTCGACGACGTTAGAGCTCAGAGCCAACATTGTACGCGAAATAGCGACCGTTTCGAAAATTGGGTACAACGAATCGACTGCTGCAAACGTACCCGACCATATGAACGAAATCGAGTTCCATTCATAAATGTTTTGATTGTACTCCAAGCCGATAGTAAAATTTTTGAAATATCTCGAATGGTTTGCTTCTCAGTTTTTCGTTCTCGGCAAAGTGCAAAGTGCTTAGGTTCCTTAGAATACCCCTTTGCGTAACTATAACACCAAAGCGGAGGTCTGTGTTCGATGCCTAGCTATGCCACCATGATTTTTTTTTAGGGGTACTGTCTCTTACGAGGTTGTCAAGAAAAGTGCATCTTATTTAGCCGATGGAAACCGGCAAAAAATTGTAGGTCCCCTCCATTTATGCTTACTACACGCACACAGGCAATAGTTGAAAGTGTCAGTCACTAACTGGGCATTAGTTTTTCAATCAAACCTTTACATTTCAATGTTTCACTAAATTTTTGTTTTCTATTCTATTGCGTGACTTACACTACCAAAATGTTCAAAGCACTTTAAGAATTATGAGTAAAGCTAAGAAGTGTTTTAGGTTGGGATTATGTACTTAGTTTTGGCACGTAGCAAAGCTAATTTTTCCATGCTATTCAGTAATAAATGCCGCTTTTTTCGGTTGAGTTGTACCAAGTTCAGTTCAACTAAGTGGAGTTATGTAAATCCAATCTCTGGGCCCAAATCCCATAAAATTGTTTACAATCGATTGTTTCTGCGTTTGCTCTCTATCATATCAATACAGAAACATAGAAAGCGGCCGTCATAACGATCGATTGAACGATTGTACTCATTTATGTTATTTGGTTCGTTTTTTATCCTTCACTTGAAATATAAAATATAAAATACTAATGAACCATTGGAAATTGATTGTAAGTTTTTACTAAAATATTGCTGTGTCGCTAAAATTAATTAAAACAATTCTTATCATATCAGTTATGGTCATTGATTATAATAAAAAAAAAAAACTGTGTATTGTGTAGTGTGTATCTGCCTGTACAACATATTGAATTATCTTTTTGTTTAATCCTGATTAAACTAAAGCTTATCTTATCATTCAATCGGGGAAATTTGCGCAGCGTCAGGTGTAAAACTATTAGTATTAAAGTTCTATCGATTTTTATTTTATATATTTATGTTTAGTACCAGCTAGATTATTATTTATTCAAGCATTTCTTGAACTAAATTTTGAACTGTCATTTATCAAAACCTATTCAAAATTTATCTAATATTTAACTTTGGTTTTCAAACTCTCAGGCATTTGTGTTTGTACAAAACAGAAACACTTCTTTAGTACACGAAAGTGTAAATTGAGAGTTAAAGGCGCCAAAAAACAGCACATCTTCAATGGCAAGTAAAATTATTTAATATTTTATTAAATTTTCGAAATAAAATTTTCAATTTGAAAGCATACAAAGCTTTTTGTTATCGTAAAGTAAAGGAAAAAAAAAAAACATTACCAATGAAATTTGTTATCTTGGGTTATTTCAGGTGTTTTTTTTTTTATAAGAGCCACGTGATGCGTGATAAGCACCAAACTGATATTGAATAACAAGTAGATATCATTCAGTTGTTTTGTTGACTACTCTACATTTCAACTTCTGGATTCTGTTGATTAAAAAAAAAAAAATATACATACAAACAACATTTTTAAACTTTTTAACAATAAATGTTTATCAAATGCCGATTTACAACTACCGTCTAGTCTAGAAAGAATTATATTGAAATTTACTTAATTTATTGCTTTTTATGTTTGTAAAAAAAAAATACATTTTATTAAAGTTTATGACTTTTGTATTGATTAGTATTTTCAAACTTTCCATCATAAATTCTATGCACTGTTTATTTTTCTTTGATAACAAAAAATTATTCATTGAATAAATTCTTTTGACTGAAAACAGCTGCATTTTTGAAATACTTATTGGATACTTCAACGACTATTTTTTATTTATCTTTTGTATTAAAAGTTGATATCGAATCTACGAGTGTAAACAGACTGCTGAAAATGAAAAAAATGGTATCGTTGCGGTGGTGGCGCGTAATATGGTTTCGTAATCTTCTGCTATTTAATGTGATGAGTGTGATTGTTGTGATGAAAAGTTTACCCTATTCACCACTCATTGCGACTCTTCTGTTTGTGTTTATTTAAATACTTAGCGTCAAAACTGCAATTTGGAATTCAAATTTTTGGTCTTTATTATTGATTATTTGCTCAAAACGTGGGCAATAGGCAATGTTTACAATACAAGCCGATATACAAATAACACTTAAAAATGGAAATTGTTTTTTTTTCATTTTTATTTTTTTTTTGTTGTGTCTATGTTCAATTTTGTCTGGAGTGTCAATATTTATTTTCAATATGATGAAAGAAACGTATTGAGGAGGAAAGAAGAGTAAACTAAAATAATTTTGGGTTGAGAAATATTATACAAAATATGTACCTACACTAAAATGTAGGCTGGGAATTTTTATTAATGAATATGGAATGACATTGACAAGGGTATTCTAACATTACATACTTTAAATGCCTTGCAAAGGGTTTCAATTTTTTTTACTTTTCCGTGCACAGTGTAAAGGATAAGTATAGCGATTGGCACAAAGATTTTTTTTTTTCAGAATTGGTCTATTTCATCATGAATCATCATGAAACGTATAGAAAACACGTTTTCGAGACATTTTTATGTGCGTGTGCTGCTGTCGTCGGTGTCGGTATCATTGGCGTTGGAAATTTGTAAACACGATAACTTTCGTTAGAATCAAGATAATTTGAATCTGTAAACGCCAAAAGTTGAGGATTAGCTAAACTCAGGTTAAGTTCGTAACACCCCAAATCGATTTAAGCCTACTTACAATTATTCTATCAAAGTGAATCTTCGTACATGAATGTAATTCAGATGACTTTATAATATTTTAGCAGTGCGGACCCTGGGGAGGGGCATTGGGGGTTCGAAACACCCGAAATCGATTTTAACCTACGTACACTTATTTTATCAAAGTGAAACTTCGTACATATAAGTAGTTCGGATGACAACACAATATTTTGGTGGTGCGGATCCTGGGGGCATTGGAGGGTCGAAACATCCCAAATCAATTTTAGCCTACTTACAATTATCGTATCAAAGTTAAATTATGTAAATATGAAGTTCAGATGCCTTTACAATATTTTGGCAGTGCGGACTCTGGGGAGGGGCGTTGGGCGGTCGAAACACCCCAAATCGATCTTAACCTACTTAAAATTATTGTATCGAATTAAAATTCTGAATTAGTCTCTTTCATCATGCAACATCATGAAACGTAAAGAAAATACGTTTTCGAGACATTTTTATATGCGTGCGCCGTTGGCGTTGGAAATTTGTAAGCACGATAACTTTTGGTAAACTCAAGATAATAGGAATCTGTAAACGCCAAAAGTTCAGGATTAGCTTAAGTTCAGTCATTTTAAATGAAACCTTTTTGTACTTTTTTATACAAAAACCTTCCAAAAAAATCACTCTTGTAAGATGAGTACCAAATATTTGCTTTTTTTCTTAAATGTTAAAATGCACAATGGTACCTACTAATCTTCAAAAAGTTGAGGTATCCAAGTATCGGAATACTTATTAACTGTCAAAAGTTTTGGTAAAAATCAATATTTTACACTTTTTTGTTAAAAAAAATTCTTGCAATAGTACGGAAAAATTTGGGATGACCAAATTGCAACTTGCAACTTTAACTGTCAAGTGGCTTTGATCAGTGATTTAATTGACAGCAGTGAACCCAGAACTGACCCTTTATTTATGTAATACCTACTTGACTTTGCTACATTCAACTTTCCATTAGAAAATCAAGAAGTCCCATAACTTCTACAAAATAATCGACTTTCATCTGTCCACCAATAGCCCTTGTTGTACACTAAATACTAAACAATAAAACCATTCCGTTTTGGATCCCCGGTGACAACTGCCACATTATGTTGAAATAAATCACGTAAAAGCTTAGAAATCAATTGTTTTTGTGTTTGCTCTTTACCATAGGAGTCTTAAAGTCTTAACGATCGATCATTAAAATCTTACGTGAGGTATTTTGACTGTAGGAAATTTATTGATTTTAAATAAGGCCCCCGTGCTTGTGTGCTTCAGACACTACCCTTTAGGGTTAAGTTGCCATAAAATCAAGTAGGGAAGGTGTTAATTCGCCCCGAGCAGGACGGCTTGGGGTGTAAGACGATTTTCCAGTTTTTTTTTCAAACTTCCATATAAGATCGAAATAATAATTTTTGTGAAAATTTTGGGACTTTGGAATTTTTGAGAGCAAATTTAATTTTTTGAATTTCTCGTTAATGGAGGTTGGACAAACAACTATTTTTGGTGGGTGCCAAGAGCTCGAGGTGAACAAACGAATGCCATTTGTTTCGTTTCGAAGAGTTTTCAGACTTCCTATAAAAAAAAAAAGAATGTTGCATAATTTTTGATCTGGGAGTGCACAAACGAAAGACAAACGATGGACACACGATTAAAACCATTTTCGGTCAAAAATATTGAGCTCGCGGTTCTGGCTTCACGGAGCTATATATTGAACCCAAAATTAAGATCTTACTCTCATAAAACTGATATTTCTCTTAATTAATAAAAAAATAATACATATTTTCTTTTCTCTTTACAGATAGACGTTTAACGGACTATCATCGATTTCTTCCGAAACTAATTGCAATTTATTGCCAACTTAATTAACATTAACAAACTACCCCCCACTTCCACACTACAAATAAAATCTTAAATTTAATTTTCTCACCCTCTCATAGTGAAGTGTGCCAAATTTTGTAAAAAAAATAAATAATTAAAAATATATTTTTGCTTCACATTCATTGTAATTTTTTTTTATACAAAAAAAAGTTTAAATATATTCGAAAATATAAAACGGTCGCGTCGTTACAAAAAAAAAAACAAAAAAACAACAAAAAAACCCCCCGGGAATCGATAAAAGTTATGATCAATTATTCGCCGCGTTTAATTAAAAGCTGATGAAAATGAATCTAAATCAACACAGTGGACCTGGTCCGCCATCTACATTGGTCGGCGGCGTTACCATGATGGCTAGTTGCAATGGTGGTCTACCACCACCACCACCAGTTGCACGGGCCATATCTTCAGATCGTTTAGTTACCGGACCATCATGTCGGGCATTAAAGACAGCGGTTTCAGCATTGTATTCAGTGGATGATTTCGTCAAGGAAAAAATTGGATCGGGTTTCTTTTCAGAAGTTTATAAGGTAAGTTTTTATTTTTTTTTTCTTAGAAAATTATTTAAAAAACAAATTTTAAAATCATAAAATAAAACTTGTTCCATTTTGCATTCGATGCAAAATAATCTAGATCTAAATGGCACTCTGACATTTTTGAACTTATTAAGTCAACAAAAACAATAGCGCAGTTGTTAGGCAGAATGAGATCTTTTTGCTTGCGAAGGTGCTGATTTTTTTTTGAAATTTGGTTGTATTTTTTTTTATGAACAAAATAATTAGCAACTGCGGTATATTTGCATAACTTTATTGCTCTTCTAAATGTCAATTCTTAGTTTTTCTAACTTATTTGACATAAATTTATTGGTGAATCAATTTATACTCAACTAAAAATGCATACATTCACTTTTATCTCTGAAAATCTTCAGAATTTTTGAGATCAAGTTTTAGTTTTTGGCCAAACCGAAGCAAGTCTAATTGATTTTTTGTTTGCATTTTAGAATTTATGTGCATAATTATATTTTATATTTAATTTATTCATCAGATATTGTTTTTGAGTTATATACTATGTTATAGTAGAAATATAACAGTAGCATTTGTTATGTCCAATTATTAACTTTATCAAGAAAACGTTTAGAATATTTTGATAATATTTGTTTAAACCAAGGGTGTGCGCTAATTTTGAATGTTTCTATTAATAAAAAAATAACAATTTTTCATGCAAATTTTTTTTAATGACGCCACTTGACACAGATCATTAATTTTCTCTAGTCATTTGCCACCACCAAGGCTAAATGTCAATTTTTAAAAATGACACATGTCAGTGAATATGTTTAGAATATTCGTTTTATCTGACAGAATTTTGTTTTGTTTGTTTACTCACAACTTTTTCCACAAGATGTCATTTCCAAATGTACAGTACAGTTTCTTATTTCTAAAGAAATATATTGTAGAAATTATTATTTAAGTAAATTTTTTAATACTAATGCTAGATTTTCAAACGCACTAAAATAATGAAATAGTTTCATTCATCTACCCGAAGAACCTGTGCTGTTTTTTCATCGAAGACGAAGTAAAGTTTTAGTATAGTAAAATGCAATACAGTTTTATTCTTTTTATTGTTAACGCCAATATTAGATTCTACGAACTAGGATAATCTACTGGTTTATTGCATTAAATTCACCCTTTAGCAAATCAATAATGGTACTTTTTCAAATCAAACTCACCTTTTCAAAATAATTTACACTAGCCCAAACAAATAAAGGAACAAGATTATTTTTCTGAATTTTTTAGTGATTTTCGATGGATGGGGTTAGATTAAAAGCATTTAAAAGTCTTATTCTTTAAGTTTTTGAATCTTTAAACAAATAAATTTTTTAGGCTTCAATTATAGCGAACTCGACATTTGGGACCAAATTATTTTACAATTTGAGTTTTTGATTGTTATGCAAAAAAAAGTGTAAACAATTTTTTCAGTTATCAAATTTATTAAGATTAATGTTTTATTTTTGTTCGTTTTCTCTACGATTTTTTTGTGGAATGGATTCATAGGTAACTTTATTTGTATCAAAAAATTGTTTTTTTTTTTAAATTTTGTAATCGCCGACGATAACGATCGTCATGTTACTGTGAATGGCCAGCGTTATCGCGCCATCATAACCGATTATTTTTGGCACGAATTGGAAGATATGGACTTGGACGACATGTGGCTTCAACAAGATGGTGCCACAAGCCAGACAGCACACCTTACGATCGAATTATTGATGAATAAGTTTGATGAACGTGTTATTTTAAGAAGTGGGCCAGTCGATTGGCCGCCTCGTTTGTTGGAATTAACGCCTGTAGACTATTTTCTTTGGTTTATGTCTACAAGTCGACGACGACGTTGGAAGAGCTCGAAGCCAACATTGAAGGCGAATTAGCGGCCGTTTCTGCCCAAATGTGTGGCCGAGTCGTCGAAAATTGGGTCCAACGAATCGACCGCTGAAACGTGCCCGCGCAGGCCATATGAACGAAAATGTTTTGATTGTACTTCAAGCCAAAAAAAATTGTGATGTCCTTATTGGAAAACCCTTGATATAGTACCTATATCGCAAGTGAAAATATGAATTTTTACAACCCTGTTTTCGAATTATTTTTCAAAAATCAACATACCAAAAAATCTATCATAAATATATGAACCAAAATGTTGATAGACGTGATAAAATCCAAGTTATGTATTGAATCTCGATGGAGATACCCTTTCAATTGCAAAAATCCGCGTAAAAACATGAAAGTAACAGACTTTCCAGCGACGGTAATGTGCTTCCCGACGTGTTAAGAAAAAAAAAAAAAATAATATAAATTAACCAACACTGCGAAAATTTTAAGTGTTTTGCGGCACATCTAAGCTGACCCGTTCTTTTTGTTTACCATAACTCTTGGGCTGAACGCTTTCACGATTCACACTTTATTTCTACGAGCATAAAGATAAAATAAGTTCCTTCTATGGTAGCGTCAAAACAATTATACGTGGTCCTGAACTTTTCCAATCAACACATAACTTACCGATTCTAAAGCCTCTGGGTTATCATAAAACTAATTTTCCACAGTCCAATGCGGAAATAACGTTGTAGCGTTGAATTGTGCAACCCCTCGAGCTGCTCAAGAGTCTATGGCGGTATTTTTTCTTTTTTTTTCTTTCTATTTTTGTAATAGAAATCATAAATTCTTGCAACAAACAATAGGTCGGTCTACAGGTCACTCGTATAGCTCTCCACAAAATGCTGGCAGAGTGTAATGTATAGCACCCCAGATATAGTTGCATAGTGTTTCCATAGCATCTTGCACTAATTTCTCTCGCCTCCCATTTTTCTTCAATGAATGCAAATTCACAAAAGAAAAGAAAATATATAATAAAAAAAAAAAAAAAAAAAAGATCAGACACTAATTTAAAACCGTGATCACCTTACTTAGAAAATTGAACCGCGGATTCCTTTTGTTTTGAAAACAACAACAGACATGGAGGTATATCATGTATGGCGCGGCGGCATCGGGCACATGTGTGGCAGTGGCAGCATGCATCAAACCGAATCTTGAAAAGAAGCTCAAGCCGCTGCTGCCGCGATGCAATGCTGTGCTATGGATAATGGTGTTGTAGTATAATTCTGCTATACGCCTCTAAATCCACGAACAAACAACTAATCTGATTACAATTAAACTTTCAACAGCAACACACAATAGCACAACAACAACAACAACTAAAGGCATTATTCGAACTCATTATTCCATAAGATACATCAAATGCATCTCTTTTATTTTTTTTTGTTTTTTTTTGTTGCTGTTTTTGTTGCGGAATGGGATTTTCTTTCAATCTACTTTGCATAGCTTTTCTTTTAAGAAAATTTTCAGCACTTTTACCCATATCTTTTCTTCTTCTTATTCTTTTTGTTGTTGTTGCTGTTGCTGCTGCTGTGCATATTGGTGCATAGTGCTGACTGCTAAGCTTATATAAAGGTGTATTTCACCAGCAAAAGTGATCTTGTAGGCTTCAGTGGCGAACTGCTTGTTAAAAAATTGCACCGAAGTTCGTGCTCTTAAATTCTTTGGCTAGTTTAAGAGCTGGGTGTTGAAATTAAAAGCGGTAATGAGCGCTTTGCCTCTGAACTTACACGTTTCTGAGATTACTGAGCGCTCAGCAATCTCAGCAACCTGAACAGAATTCCGTAGTAACATTTCTCACTGTCAAAAAATGATCAGAAAAAAATTCAAATTCGCATTCCTCAGAGGAAAATTTCAGAAATCTGAATTGGCTTAATATCTTCATGAATGTGGAAAAGGTTGTTGACACTTTGACGTCAATATGCAATCTGTTGCATATTGTTCCTGAATTGGGCAAAAAAGTGATATTTTCTTCAAAACTGATGCTGATAAAACAAAGCAACTACCATATCGTTTTCATTTAAGCTAAATTCAACCACCAAAACTGTTTTTACCCTATCTCTTCGGTCCCGATCGGACACAGTCCTACTGAACCGGAGACGCTCGGATCGGCCTTGTGCGATCTATCCTGTACGAGTCCCCGCAACTATCAAGATAGAAGAATGCCTCGGGCGGGATAAAGCCCGAGGCATTCGAAGTATTCGTTGTAAGGGTAGTAAGCCCCGAAGATAAAGTTTATAAAAAAATGACACATGTCAGTGAATATGTTTAGAATATTTGTTTTATCTGACAGAATTTTGTTTTGTTTGTTTACTCACAACTTTTTCCACAAGATGTCATTTCCAAATGTACGGTTTCTTATTTCTAAAGAAATATATTGTAGAAATTATTATTTAAGTAAATTTTGTAATACCAATGCGAAGATAAAGTTTTTAGCTGATCACATCGCTGTTACAATGTGACCCCCAATCAGCTTTACCAAAAAGTTATCAATTCTGTTTATAATGTCCCGTTGTATAGAACCTAGTTGGCATAATAAAGTGTGTACTCCGACTCTGGTGTTCTGTGTAATCCAATGCGTCTAAGACACTGCCTATCAAACACCCTAATCTTTTCCATTTGAGATGGGGCAACGTTGAACCATACCGTGCTACTATAGACTATCATCGGCCTGATAAGGGCCATGTAGTAAATCACATTCACCCTGCTGTCAATAAGTCTCTCCACCTATCCCGGTCTCGAGCCGACGCCATCCAGTTGCGCACCCCAAGGCTTCGGGCGTCCTGGTCTACGCCATCTCTCCAGCGCAAGCATGGTCTATCACGCTGCCGTCTACCATAGTATGTACCACAAATGACTTTCCGAGCAGGTACCTCTTCGCTCATACGAGCTAGGTGCCCTGCCCACGGAGTCTACCGAGCTTAATTTTTGTCGCTATGTCTGCTTCAAGGTAGATTGCTTACAACTCATGATTGTACCGTCTCCGGAATCGTCCTTCCTCACATATGGGGCCAACAATTCTAAGTAAGACTTTTCTCTCGAACGCGGCTAAGAGGTCACAGTACCTTTTGCTAAGCACCCAAGTCTCGGATCCATACATGAGTACTGGCAGGACCATGGTCCTGTACAGCAGCAGTTTTGAAGTTATGGTTAGATTTCTGGATTTGAATAGCTTTGACAGACTGTGTTGTTTTCTTACTCAGTCTTAAAAAAAGAAGATTTAACCAGAAATGATCCATCCCAAAATGTTCAAAAATCTAAATTTTTTGTCAACTTTTTTGATTGAAAATAAGGCTATTTTTTCAAAATAAATTCGTCAAAAACACAAAAATTAACATTTTGATGAAAAAATGTATAAGAAAAAACACACAAATGTACGTTAAAACAAAGTTTCATCAAAATTTAACTACTTTTGAAAAAAAATAAAAATAAAAAACAAAAAAAAAAAAGAAATAGTTTTTGGCATTTTTCACAATGTTTTTGAGGTCATATAGAAAATTATCTATGCAAAAGTTGTAGATCTTTTTACCATCTACAACTCTTGTGCTAAGCTTTATGCGAAAGTCTACTTTTGAAAGAAATTGTAAAAACACGATTTTCGACACCCTTCCCAATATTAAGCCCACCCACTCTTTTTCCCCCAATCTGTTGGTGGGCAATTTATGTGTCCCCTTCGATATTCCATTTATCCTAAATTTTTCCACCGCCCTTATCCTGCTAATAATATTTTAGACTTTTGTCTTCTGGAAACTGGGTTGGCACTGGTCTATAAATAATCATGCCTATTATGGAATTCGCAATACTTTACTCCCGAGGAGTCAGCGTGATTAGCAGGGTTGGCATTCGCATTAAAAGCAATTATAAACTTGCCGGGTGAACTATATTATCACTACGAGGAACTACCTTACCATTTCCACTAAAACACTTCCTCACCTGGTAGTTCTATAACAGAAAATTCGATTGAAATAAGTGCGAATCCCACCGCAACGCATAAGTCGGACTCTGTAATAGAGGTGAATAAGTGTTAAAATGCAGAGTTATATTTCCGCTATAACTCATTACTAACTGACTGAATACCAACCAAAATCCTTTTGTTCTTAAAAAAAAAAAACAAATTATTTGAGATTCTCAAACAAATATCAAGGTGAAATACACCTTAACATATTGCTCGATTGGTAGGTATAGCATGACTAACTCGCGCCATCATCGCGCGTACATCACATTAACCAAATCATAGACGAGATTTGCATTTCAAAGACCTAATTCCATTGTCGGGGTCTATGACTATCTGAGAATAAGATGAGGATGACGATAAAAACAAAGACGGCCAGCACTGTACTATACAGCTCGGAGGCGCGCGGCAATGCCTCAAGAAATAGAAGAAGGTCCAAAAACTTCTGACAGCCGCAGCGTCGCAACATTGCAACAGCCGTTGTGCTTGGTGTTTCTTCCTAATCTGTAGCGTTTTGCTACCCATTTTGCACCACCACCACCACCTAAACATTCAACACAAGTGGTGCTCCATGTGTGCTAAATTCAGAGGGAGATTGCTCGAGTTCGTGTTTCGTGTTGTGTATTAGATACAAAACACACAAGAAAGCTATACTAGCGGCATCGATGCCGCCGCCCGCCGACGACACGTCTCCATCTTCATCTGCATCGCTGCCACCGATGCAGAAATCTTTTAAGTTTTAACCTCATTTTTCTACTTCTTTTTTTTTGTTTTTAAACTCTGCATAAGGCAGATTCTTTTGTTTTAAATGAATTTCTTAGCTGCGAAAGACTAACACTGCTGCTTACACTGTCTACACGCGCGTCGCCCCAGCCGCCAAGAATCCATTGACCGGACATTGAAGATTGAAGAATCTTAAATTTTCTATTTTTTTTTTCTTTCTTCATGAGTTTGAAAGGGGTGCTTGTGCTGCTATATGCGTTAGCGTTAATGTTATGCACTTTGGAGAAGAGATTTCGGGGTCAAACTGTCATCTATGATATTCATCTTCTGGTTTCTACAACATACATATACGATGTTGCTGTTGCTGGTGGTGTGTTCATGGGATTTAAATTTCATTTTAATTAAATTCAATTAAATTGATAAAGCTCTGATGTTGTTTTTTGATATGTTGAGTGTTGAATAGATGCGCTGATGCATTGGAAGTGATTGATACAAGTTTAAAAAGGTCAATTTATGCTGGATAAAGAAATTAATTTCAATCCATGAATGTTAGAGTTTTTCAAACAAACAGTATTTGAGTCATTTAGACCAATAACCATCTCCCTTTAGAGAATTTAAGTGGTTTGAAAATAAACTTGCAACTTGAGATGTTAAAGTTTTATTTGAAAATACATCGGCGATTAAGAGTGGGTACATCTCGTCTTAACTCAATAATTCCTGGCTATTAGCTATTCTGTCGAATGTCACTTAGAGTGAGGGTATTATTTTTTATTTGGGAGATGGGCTCTCAATCGAAAAATTGCTGGGAAAGTCGTTCCCTTGGCACTATTCCGTTATTTTTAATACCAGAGGAACAAATTACAAGCGAAAACGGAACGAAACTCCTACAATATTTCGTTTGGGAGTAGAGAAAGAGTTAAAAGACCTCAAACTTTCTTATAATGTCCTACCTTCGATGAGACGGTATGGATATGGCCATTGGTTTATAACCTCAGCTACTACTATGTGGTAATCCAAATCTTTGTTTGATCCTCAAAACATTCGGACACCTATGGTATAGGATGAATACCTAGCGTCTATCACAGCATGAAGAACTTGGTTGACAGATATTTCGCCAAGAACCATTGAAAATATTATTGGTATTTCGCTCTGTCGCAAAGCTGATTATTCCGAGTCCTTTTTCGGAAGTGCTTTTGTGCAGGCAGTGTCTTTCGACCTTCAAACCAAAGATGCATCCTTTCCGATCTTGGCGTTAAGCTCACCATGACTAAATTTTGAGCATTTATCGTAGGTCTTCTCGAAGAGATCGTAGAATGCTTCCTTGATTGGGTTAACTTTCTCCTCTGTTGGAGAATAGACACAGATCAATGAATTTAGTTTTTTTAATTTGGGCCCGATGTCGGTTGTGACAAAACGCTTGCTTTCAAAATTTAAAGGCTAAGTATTATCACGTAACAGTAATCACAAAGCCAGATGAAAACAATTGCTGCTTCTGTTCTTTCAGCAATAGCCAAATTAGATATTGTAGGATATCATCTTCCGTATAATCTCTCTTTCTTATTGCACATCCCTGTATAGCTTGAACTTACGCTTTGAACTTGTCTAGGTTCTGTACTATTAGTTAAACGGCTTGTAGTCTAATAGAAATTAGTTTTCAAAGTTCCTATTGGGTTTTCAACTTTTTTGGATCTTCCGTATCTGCGACTGCTTTGTAACTAAGTTCCGAGATGGCGTAGTTTTAGGTTTCATAGGAGTATACTTTAAGAAGTAGACACGTGAAAACTTAGTAAAATGTCTTGTTGTTAAAAAGATTTTCTAAAATGCTGTTTACGTCATCGTAATTCCTCGACCAAAAGGCTCAACTAGTGAAGAATACTTCTGTGTGACTTTTGCGGAAAAGGTCATTTCTTTCTTATCATTAAAGAAACCTTGAAATAAACTTAAATTATAAAGAGTTTTGTAATCTATGATGAAGAATAACTGCAACACAAAACATAACAGTAAAAAAGTTAATTACCATTGTGGTGCCCTTGGCTTGTTAGTACGATAGACTATCACGCTAGAAGACTTGGTTCGATTCCTAGCGAACTTGAATTTTCCAGGAATACTGCTACTTCCTCTTGCGAGGAATTATCAAAACTTCTAAAAGTATACTGGTTGTGATACAAAATCTATCTCAACTAATCGCTCAGCACTGGCATCAATCACTAGGTCTTGGTTAGTTGTAAGCTTTTCCTGCAACAAAATGTATTCTTATGTTTTTTTTTTTAGAAAAACTTAATCAATAAATCGATTCAGCTTTTTTCTTTGTGAATATTCTGCAATCATAAGAAAAAAACTTGCAATTATAATAACAATAGAATGAATCAATACAATGGCACATTTTCAATTTTGCGACCAACTAGAACATAGGACATCACGCTATTTTCTAACTTTTAACCTTTTAAATTTACAATAGATCGATTATTCTATTTTAAACTTGTTTTAACATACAACTGATAATTCTGAGCAGCAGTGACTACTTGATTACACTTGATTTTACATTTACATTTTAAATATACATTAGTTTGTTAATATCCTACGATTGAATTTATCAACCGTCCTTTTTCGATGAATTTTTCATTTGTGCTCGAAGTATGTACAAAACCTTAAGGACAAATATTCCGTTTTTTGATTTTGATTTATTTATGCTCGTATTCAGCAGAAATAGTAAAAAACAAAATAATTATATAATTTAGAAGGAAGGAAAAAAGACAAACCTTTTGTTCTCGTATAAAGTTTACCAACAACAACAGTGTGTATTGTTTGAGGAAATCATTCAAGTTGATATCAACCCCGAAGTCAAAATAGAATTTCATACCAGTCTTTTTAAGCAGGGCTGTCGTTTTGAATTTTGCTTGCATTCGTAAGCTTAGCTAACTTTAAATCGGGTTACCAGAACATTGATGTTTGCTAAACGTACTGAAGCAGTTAATTTTGGGTACTTTCTTAGCACAAAATTAGCACTTAAAGACAAAAACCAAGTTCTGCTCACTTTGGTTGGCTTAATTGAGAGGTGTTTGAATTTTTAATCAAGTCTTACCAATGTCAGATTTTCCTTCTGAAATTTCAGTACATACCTTAAAATCAATTTTAAAAAGTGGTTGAACTCAGCTATTTTGTCTTTTTTTTTCTCGAATGTTCTTGAAAAACTGATATTTTTTCAGATGCAAGCATACCTAAAAGGAGTAAAAAAACTATTGTTTTAAAATCAGTCGGAAGTTCAGACAAACAAAAGTTCTCAAAATCCACAGTGATCTTCTTGTACTTAGTGAAGAAATTTAACAGGCTCTTAACAACACCTTAACTATTTTCAATCATGCAGAAAACTTGAAACCGAGTAAATTGTCAACAAAATCGATTAAACTTTTTTTGTTCATACCGCAATGGAGGGCAGCAGCTATTACCCAACATTGAAATTCGGGTCCCGCAGGGATCTATGCTCGGGCGTATGCTGGTTTTCCTGTACAAGTGTACATAATGCATTTATAAAGGGTTTTCCAATAAGAGGTGTTATTTTGAATAGCCCGTTATTTCGGTAGCTGTCACTTTTGAAGCTGTCATTTTTTGACACTTGACAAGTAGAAACTACGCTATTAATAAAAATGGAACGATACACGCTTCAACAACGCATTAAAATTATTAAAATTCACTATAAAAATGGTGAAAATTTGGCAGAGACGGTTCGTAAAACTAAAACATTTTTGGGTCGTCGTGAAGCACCTTGTCGGACCGCAATACAGAAATTGGTGGACAAATTCGAGCTGTTGGGACAAGTTAGTGATGTGAAGAATAAAACCCGTGCACGTCGCTCAAGAACAACTGACAATATTGCTGTTGTAGCCCAAAGTGTTGAAGAAAACCCAGGTTTGTCCATTCCTCGTCGTTCTTTGGAATTAGGCATTCCACAAACGTCATTACACCGTATTTTGCATAAAGACTTGGGTCTTAAGGCTTATAAAGTTCAGTTAACACAAGAACTCAAGTCGGCTGATCATCAACAACGTCATGTCTTTGCTGATTGGGTCCTTGAAATGCATGAAAATGAACCGGAATTTCATCGAAAAATCATCTTGACTGATGAGGCCCATTTCCACCTCGGAGGCTACGTCATCAAGCAAAACTGTCGCATCTGGGGCTCGGAAAACCCAAGAGTTATTGTTGAAAAGCCTCTCCATCCTCAACGCGTGACTGTTTGGTGCGGTTTATGGTCCCGCGGGGTCATTGAACCTTACTTTTTCGAAAATGAGGCTGGAGCAACAGTTACGGTCAATGGATTGCGCTATCGATAGATGATTAATGATTTTTTATGGCCTGAATTGGATGGTATTGATCTGGACAACGTTTACTTTCAACAAGACGGTGCTACGTGCCACACAAGCAATGAAACCATCGATCTTTTACGGGAAAAGTTTCCGGACCGTGTTATCTCTCGAAGAGGTGATCACAATTGGCCACCGAGATCTTGTGATTTAACACCTTGCGACTTTTTCCTTTGGGGCCACGTGAAAGATAAGGTCTACGCCAACAGCCCAGCGTCGATTCAAGACCTCAAAGATGAAATTGGTGAGGCTATCGAGGACATAGGGCAGCCACTTTGCGATTTGGTTATGGAAAATTTCATGAAAAGGATATGGTCCTGTAAGCGTGGTCTTGGCGGCCATTTGGCTGATGTTGTGTTCCATCATTCCTGTTGGACTTAAATATTTTTCTAAGCTTCCTTTACTTAATAATTGTGTGTTTTTTTTTGTATATCCTTCGCTTTTACAAATTACACTGTGTGACATCACTGATTCACTGATTAGAAACGGTATGTCAAAATTCCCAAAATCAGGAATTAAGGAAAAAAAAACGGTTTTTGGACATTCATCTGCTGCATAAAATCTATCTCTGTTTTTAGGCTTCACATATAACTTATTTAAAGCAAAATTAACCTTTCGGTGGGTTGTAAAGTGAAAAATAGTTTTTTAATCATACTTTTTCAAAACTTGTTCGATACAAACAGAAAACCCCTTGTCCTGAAAAAAAAAAACATTTGCTCCTTTATTGAGTTTCAACTAGTTTGCAATCAATTTTAAACTTATTTGCAATCCATTTTAAACTAGTTTGCTATTTTTTTTTTTATTTACCTGAAACCGATTTCAATAAACTTCCTGATCAGATCGGCTATCTACATAATTAAAGCTTGGTATGGATGCAAGAAATAAATGATTTGACACTTTTGAAGATTGCTTCTAAAACAAAGTAAATTCAAAGATTTAATAACATAAATCAATTAATTTAAATTATTACTCTATTCTATTTAACAAAAAAATACTCCCATAGTTGTCCCTTTGACAGCACTGGTTTCCATGTCTCTAAAGTTATTTTGCTTCACTGATTTTTCTCAATCTTCTTCCTCATATAGTGTAGATGATGTATCTATAAATAGTTTTTATTTTGTTTCTTTTTATTTTGTTTGTTTCTTGTTTTTTTACAACAAAATTTTATGAATGAATTCGATGAGAAGAAGATTTACATAAATACAATTTGTAGGTATTTCAATTTGTATATTATACGGATGGTGTGTAGAGTCGAATCGAGTAGAGTCAAGTCGAATCGCCTCGTCTGTATGTCCGTCTGTATGTATACAATGTGTACATTCGTTTTGTATCTTTCGTCTGAGAATTTCTCATCATCATCGTCGCCGTCTTGGTCGTCTACTTTATATTTTTATACATTTATATTGAGCGTATGATTATTATTGTGACGACCGTGATTGTATATAGCAGGGAGCGTGTGAATATTCGTCATTCATAATATTATCAACAACAAAGAGCTTATGTTTGGGGTTAATTCGTTTGCTCCACAACATTCCCCCCAATAAACGTTGACAAAACTACCCCCCTTCTCTTGGTATTTATGGTACAGTTGATAAGAAATTGTGGTTTGTTCATTCTACCTATATCGATCTGTACGTGATTTATTAAATCTCAGTTTTTTTTTTTTTTAGAGACGAGAGTTGTTTACATAATTTGTCAGCGGGTTCATTCATACAAAACAAAGCACTTTGTAAAAGATTAGTGTTTTTTCTTTGTTCCTTAAAAAAAAGTGAGAGAGGGCAACATTGTTTGTAAACAATGGCTATAGGATTTAGTGAATCTTCTTTTCTTATATACAGAACAGAAATAAGGGGTAGCTGGTTGCAGTTTTTTGTATTTTCAAAGATTTTTTGTTTTCGAAGTCCAGACAAAAGTGGGGATGCTGGAGTCTAAATATGGTTTCCTTTTACTTTGGAACTTTCAAGCTCACTTTGGAATTTTCAGCTTCTTGACGTCGCTGTACAGCCCGTAAAGCTCTTCGTTGAATCTCCTTCTCCATACTCCTTCGATACACACAGGACCAAAAATCACTCGAAGAACGTTATTAAACGAACTTTTGACTAATTGTACCAATGGTGTTGACTTGTGATCTGCGTAAAACTGCTTCAAGAACGATGTTAAATAGGTTGCATGATAACGCGTCGCCTTGCCTTAAACCTTTCTCAACATCAAACGGTTCAGAGGTGTTCTTACTGGATTTTCTATGTGAAGTTTAGGAGGCTAACTCCTCTGTAGTTAGTACATGTCAGAGCGTCTTCTTTTTTGTGGATGGGGCACACTATGCCAAGGTTCCAGTCATCTGGCATGCTGTCATCCAACCAGATTTTACAGATGAGTTGGTGCATACTCCCTACTAACGCATCTCCTGCTGCTTTGAACAATTCGGCTGGTAAGCCATCCGCACCAGTAGCCTTATACGTTTTAAGCTTGGCAATTGCTAAGCGCACTCTATCTAGATCCGGTGGACGGAATTGTTGGCCATCGTCGTCCAAATTAAATGGAATAACAGCGGAATGTTGGCTATCTTCGTCGTTTAGGAGTCTAGAAAAATGTTCCTTCCAGATCCTCAGCACTGACTGTGTGTCTAATACCATATTCCCCCTCTCATCTCGGCCGGCTTCTGTTGTGGCCTTGTAACCTTGGGTAGATCTTCTTACCCTTTGGTAGAGTTTTCGAACATCCCCTCTGCCGGTACAATCCTCAATAGACTTGACCGCCCGCTTCTCGTGCTTTCTCTTTTTCTTCCTCAGAAGTCGGAGTTTCTCTTTTCTTTTTTGCCCGAAAAGCGCTCGAGCTGTTCTCTCAGCGGCTCTAGTTCTTGCTTGCAGCATTGCCTGATAGGCCTCGTTCTTAGCTGCATGCGCCCGCCGGCATTGTTCGTCAAACCAGGAGTTTCGTTGTGGTCGCCTTGTGAAACCCAGCACATCAGTGTCGACACTACTGCTGGCCTGTTGATAATGTCTCCACTGGTCGTCTATGCTTGCAGCTGGTGGCTGGCTGGCAAAGAGATTAAGAGAAACGCCGTCAGCAAAAGTTTTGGCGGTTTGTTGCGATTTGAGTATCTCGACATCAAACTTTTTCACAGCATCTGCTCCGCGCTGTGGCGTCATAGATATCCGCATCAGTACTCTACACGTTTGTCGAGTCAACGTTTGCTCGCCGGAACGTTCGGTCATCTAAGATAGTGGAAGTATGTCTTGCGTCAATCGCGATGTGATCAATTTGGTTGACAGTTTTTTGATCACATGACCGCCAAGTTCCCTTGTGTATATTGATTTGTGGAATTAGGTGCTCTGAATAGTGACATTTCGCCCTTCCGCAAAGGCAATAATCCTGATTCCGTTAATGGACGTTTCGGCATGTAGACTGTGCTTTCAAATCATCGACCTATATATATCTTCCTTACCAAATCTGGCGTTGCAGTCGCCAAGTATAATCTTGACATCGTACTTGAGGCACTTATCGTACGTGCGCTCGAGGAGGTCGTAAAACTCGTCAATAATTGGGTCATCCTTCTGTTCGTGGGAGGCGTGAACACAGATCATAGTCACGTTCACAGAACCGCAGATCAGAGTCACTTATTACAAAACCGCACACAAACATCCGCTGACCCTGCTCCTTGAAGCACTTTCCATGGTAGATGTCACACGATTTCATCCGTCGCATGCCCTCTCCATCCCATCGCACCCCCTGGATAGCCCTTACGTCAGCCTTTAGCCTATCCAAGTCCTCTAAGTGTTCGGATGCAAGTGGCCCGTATAAGGACAGTACATTCAACTACAGTTCCGAAATTCATTGTACTTGCTTCGTTTGTTGGGTTCGTCAACATTAAGATCATACGTATCCGAGGCATGTTTTTGTTTCGGAACAAAGTCTTTTTTCCGTGGTAGGGAAGTTACCCCGACGCACAACCCCCATCCTGGAGGACCAGACTCTCCTCCGCTGCCGTCTTGATGAAAGGAGGAATGCCGTAATGAAGAATTATTTTTTTTTTATAAATGACAGATTTAAAAAAAAAACTTTTTTATATAGAAGAGCACATAATCTTCAACTTTATCCAAGACAACTTTTCGAAAGAACTTACCGATAAGAGAAATATGCAAAAATCAGTTGTTTTTGACATTTGACACATTTTAAAATCGAGATATCTTCTAAACGATTGCTCGTAGAAAAAAAAATTCATGAAATGGTTTTTGGGAATCAAAAGACCTACAAGTCTCACATATACTCTTTTTTGAAAGCTTCTGACGTTTCAAAGTTAAATACGAAAAACCAACACTTTCGACATTTAACCTTAAATAACTTTTTTGCATAGGTACATGGGACTTTTGGGCACTTTTAACATTTTACTTCTATCGATCTTTCAATGCACTGTACCATTTTTCAGCTCTATGTGAATTATTTCTGGGTTGGCATTTTTTGTATGTCTATTTTATCTGGACCAGGAGGAGGTTTGGGTTCGATTCTCAGTCTATTAGAAAAATATAAATAATTTAAATGGATAAAATTAATACTTTGCTCCGATTGGGTACCAGTGCGCCATTTAAGTTGCATTGCAGCCCCAATATATTCAATTACTTACCAGGCCTCCAACAAAAGGCAATCATTTAAAAGAAAATAAAGTGCTAAGCTTTCAGAATACTACAAATAACAGTACCCAAGTTTTCACATGCACTTCCGACTATCAGATTGTTTATTGTGTTCCGCGAAGCAAGGCATATTCTTTTCACATCCTTGAGTTAATATTATCTATTTATGCAATTGCTGCTTCATTGAAATGACAAAAAAAAAAAAAACTTCCACATCGTCCTTGAAAAACGTGCTGGGTTTCCCTTCAATGTCTTCTTCTTTACATCGTTTTACTAGAATGCCTTTTTTTTTGTTTCAACCAATTTCCCTTGACGATAAACCGCATAAAATATAAAACACTTGACTAACGATTGGCAAAGGTATAAGAGTCGTTCTTGTTTCAATTTGCAATAATATCAATCGTTTGCATTGCTCTTCATTTTCTCTTCTTCACACATAAATCTTTACTCTTCCGCTGTTTTTGTTTTTTTTTTTTTGTTTATTCAGAAGACAAATTGTGACTTAATTTATGTACAATTTTTCACTCAAGTATCACTCAGCTCGCAAACACAATTGGAGTCTCCGTATAATGTGCACATTAAATGTAGCTAATCATTGGTTGCAGAATAAGCAGTCGTTAATTTTCACGCCTACATGTGAATAACTAAGCGGTAGCCTATTTGCATTTTTTTAAAGTTTTATTTGTTCGTACAGCAAAATGGTTACAGTGACAATGCCAAAACAAGATATTTGGTTTCCCATACTTTTGGAGTGAGTCTTTTAGCTCTGTGTGTCTGTAGAGTCGCGTGCAGAGCTGTAATTTAGTAAACAAAAACATTAACATTAGTCTTGATTTGTCAATTTGTTTATGCAAAGGTTTTATTTTTTTAAGCAGCTCAAAACTTAATCATTTGATTGGTGTTGTCTTTTGCGTGATTTTAGTGACGAATAACAGGGAATCTCTGCAGTGCAGGTACATTTATTATTTAGTCATGATATCATCAAAAGACTCAAACCCCTTTTTAATAAATTAAAAACTTTTAAAAAGACGTTACCTAATTTTAAATTTCACCAATTTCGGAAAGGAATGACTTTTTTCAGCAACTTTCCATGGTTTTGGCAGTATTTCCTTTTTTGGTACTTTTTTTAAACACATTTTTGCACAAAATTATTCACAAAATGAAGATCTATGCAGTTTTTTTTGTAAAACCCAACTTTCGTAACTAATTCATAGTTTAAGGAAATTCTAATTAATATTGCTGGCGCCAATGCGGTGCCTTTTGTTCATGTCTTCGTTTAAAAAAACTGTCAAAAATCAAATCGATAGTCTATATTCAAACAACCATTAATTATAATAAAGACAACACGCGCTGATTTAGAAAATAAAATTGCAGGTCATTAACCCCGAAGAAAATGTCATCCTCTATACGAAAGAATATTAATATAAATTGTTCACAAAATGACGTCAAAAGACAATCATTACAGCCCATAGGCAAATGAAGGAAGAGAATTCTGTGTAGCTGCAATCTTCTAACAATCTAGCATAATTATATCAAACAAAAATCACCCTTTTTTTTTTACTTAGAATAGAAGAAGAAGTGTAGACTCTAAAGACACGTTACAGCTTTGTTCGTTAAACGAGAATTTTTACGGTTTTCAGCTTTGTATAATGGAAAATGAATGCAACACTGAAATGGAACAAATGGTTAGCGGCAAACGAAAAAAGTGCCGAAGTGACTTTTTCGTTTGCTGGACAATTATTCTTCTTTGTTTGTAGCAAATTGGTAAATTCGTTTAGGTTAAATACTTTTTGCAAACGATTAAAAAAAAGTTTACCTTAAAACCGGTAGTTAAACCAGTGCAGCGGCCCCTTGCTAACGGAGCGGGTGTCTTGACAATCTGCCACGAATTTTATTATAATTTATGATTAGCATACAATAGAGATGAACAAAATGAGAGAACGAAACGTTTGCAACAAACGATTTTTCGTTTTTTGGACAATAATTTTTCGATCTCAACTTTGTTTGCAGTAAACTCTTCATTTCATTTGAGTTAAACATTTTATGCGGTCGACTAAAAAATAAAATAAAAGTTCAACGTAATACGGGATTCGGCATGCGACTTTCTTTCTGAAAAAGATGTTATCAGTTTGTTTTTGAAGTCATTGAAAACTGTCTAGCAGCTTTCGTCGTCTCTGCCAGAACCTGAGCTTGGAAGACAGCTGTATCAGCAGAAAGTCTGAATGAACTGGCTAGTCCAAGGGTTTCCGAAATGCACCATGCGACAATCTCAGTATTAATCGTCAAGCAGACGCGTTGCAGGCTGCAAGCTGCTAGGTAATGTGCTCATGAATGGTCTATTAAAGTCCTAGCAGACATTATTTTCCGTGAGTTTTTGTAGAGCTCTATATCCAACTGCTAGTCTTAACAGTCGAGCTAGGTTTATTCCTGCTTCCGGGACACAGAAGTGCATGTGACTAGTCCTTGGTTCTTCGTTGTTTTTGTTGTGGATAAAAGGTACTTTTATTTATTAGCATTGTTAGGTGAGAAGGTACTATTATCTTATTATCTTCTCTTGATATTAGAATCTTAGAACTTCGATATCGATAATTTCTTCATCACGCACCATTTGCTGATCTTCCGAAATAGCGAAATCAATCGTTCAGAGGTAATGGCATATGAGTTAAGGACGTAAGAAAGAGAAAATTATTTTTTGAAGAATCTGAAGAAACGACGAGGAAGGGTACAAGTACTTACATTGGTTTTGATGGGTTTGTTTAATCAGGGGGTATTCAACCGTATTTTCTTCAGTGGCATTCTCAGTTGCTTTTGTAGGGTGAAACTAGCTCTTTCTTTTTCTTCTTCATTCTTGGCTTTCTGCTCTAGGAACTTTTAGGGATCTGAGGTTTTCCATGTAATCTTCAGCTAAATAGCTAAGCGAATCGCTAATAGAATTTTATTTCAAACCTTTTTGTCTATATCGCGTAGATAAATCTTCCATTTTTCTGAAAACCAGATATTAACTTTTCCATAGCCCAATGTTTGTTTTCTGGGATTGTAGGTTATTTAGCTCTTACGTCCTATTATGTTGAAAAGAAGATTCTCAGCTTGTTCTAAAACATTTTTTGAGAAATGGATATCCTTAGTGTCACCGGTGATAAGTTTAAGAGCTGCTAATCTCTTGAAAGTGTGGAAGATAGATAATGAGAATCTAATCAGAATTAACTTTGCTGCTATGAAGCTCAAGGTTTGATTGTCACTGTGGTAGTCCCCAGTGGCTAGTCTAGTTGTAAAAGGATTTAAGCGATGCAACAGTAGTTTTGGTGTGAAAGTTCTTAGATCATTTTGCTGCCTCATTCAAAGAGAGTTTGTCTTGTTTCCAATAAAAGTTTGAAAAAGATCAAACAATGATCGGTTTACTGTAGAAACCTTGAACTCAAAACATTTCCATCAAAAAAATCAAAAATTTTGTTAATTTTATTAATCAACGTTATTTTCGGACGTTTTCTGAAACGAAACTTAATCATTTATGTTCAACATAAAGTTGTATATGACATTTTACGCAGAAGAAAGTAGTCTATAAGCGCTTATGTTCAGTATAAATATTTTAAGTATCGTATCAGCAAACGGTCCTAAATCTTTTTAAAATCAAATATAGCATTGCAGTTATCTATTTCTTAGAAGCAAAACCGTAAAACCCAGATGTGCACTTAACTTACAAACAATCTTTTTTTCTGTTTCACTCTTTAATCAAATACATCCGCGCCCATTTTTCATCATTGAAAAGTTTAGAAGGGTTAGCCATCAGAAGAAGTCAAGCAATGGGCGCCCCATCATTAACCACTTTAAAAAGTAGTGGTCTCCATATCAGTTTTCTTTCCACACCTCTGGGTCCTCATCTTTGTCTATTCTACATTATAACTACTTTATGCAACATGATGCAGCAACATTGAGTAATGGCTTTAGAATATGATATCTTCTCGAGATGTTAATCTTTAACACTCTCGTCCGAAGTGGCGATTTAACACCTTTAGGGCGCTCCATCTTTTTGATAAATGGATCTAAGATATTCCAAGGATATGCATAAAACAATTTCTATCAAGATTGAGTAAGAGAGAGAGAGAGAAAGAGGCAGAGGAAAAAGGTTACTTTGAGAAAGCTATAAGTATACAAGAGCTAGGATGGGAATAGTTTTGATTATTATCTGATTTTATTTTCTGGTTTTACTTTCGTTCTTACTTTATAGAGGAGAGTGAGTGATTGTCATGCAAAAGATATTGTATCTTTCAAATAATCTTGAATTCGAAAAAATAAAAAAAAAAGGAATAACTTTCATTCGATTGATGTTGTCGGCGGCGAGGCTTGTTAAAAGCATGGATGGCTCTGAAGGTATGTTCACCACAAAATTATTTAATAAAAATAAAAAAAAAATCCTTCATCATATAGAAGAGAGTGTCATTTGTATCTGAGTATCTTTTCTGATATACAAAACAAAAAAAATAAAGAAAAAAACGTGCAGAAAAAATAAAACGACAAAATAGCTTAGTGAAACCATGTGTGAAAAATGCACGGTTACATTTTGATCCATTCACAATTGCTTTCTTTCGAATCCAATTAATTGACGTTACGATAAAGTTTCTTCCACATTCGTCAGTCTGTCAGATGGTTGGTATGTTACTGGGGTTTATTATTTAGCGTTGTTATTATTATTATTAATTGAAGAAGAAAATAAAAACGAAGCCATGTTGTATATAACTAATTAGTTCTCAGTTAAATAAATGCAATAAATTATGTTGTGTTATGAATTTGTGCAGGTTTTTTTTTTTTCATCTTCTCCTTCGTCTTCTTTCTTTTTCTATTTAATTGTCAATCTTTTGTTCGTTAAGTTTTTGTGGCAGTTTTACTTTCTATTGCACTTTCTCATAATTTTTTTTTTGTTTTTTTTTTTTTTTTGCACGAAGAAAGAAACACATGTTGGCTAAGATTGAATACATTAATTACAGTTGTTGTGAAAATTTATTTATAGTTTTTTTAAAATTATTAACAGTTTATGAACCGAATTCGGCAGATTCGAGTTATTTGTTTAAATATTATGTTTTGATTTTACTTTTTTCTCGATCTGGGTTCTTAATTGAATGAGTTGTTTTCGGTTTTAGAAAAAACATAAAATAACAGCCTTCTTGAAGAAAATTCACAAATTAGTTCGAATCCCAATCGTGTTATATTTGTGTTTTTTATGTCACAGTTTAAGCATTTGCTTCATGATTGGGTACATTGATATTATTTAACTCAAAATACCGCGAATTGTTGGTTCAAAAATGGTCATTTTATCGATTAGGTGGGATTTGGAAATGAAAATACGATTAATTTCGAATTTCCTAATTGCGGTTAGTGGTTGCGAAAAATTAAATAAATTCAAACAAAAAAAAACTTTTCAACTATGCAGAAATGCGAAAGAAAAAATTAAAATCATTGAAACACAATAAATGTTTCTCAACACTATTGTTGGCACCTAAAAAACCGCTCATTTTTTTTTACAAAAAATAAATTTAGTCTATTATAATATAATTACTTTTCATTGAAAGTTATTGTGATTGGTGGGATTTGTCGAACTGAACATTTTGATATGTCTCTCGTTTTGAAGTCTCCGTCGTATTTAGAAAGACGCCTATGAGTGCTAATGTGTGAATAAATGAAGATAACTTATTAAGGATACATTTTATTTAACAACTAACAACCTCAAAAGATGCAGAACTGCAATTTTGAAAAAAATTTTAAACTACTTTCTCAAAGGCCAGTTGTTTTTTATCAAAAATTATATTTGGATCAAATATCTTGAGAATGGGCACTGATATTGACTCCAGACAAATTTTACTCTATTTTTAAAAAAATCCTATCAAAATTTGTTTGTTTTTAAGCAAAATAATTGTAATAAAATGCAAAAAATTGAAAATACACATTTAAAGTTATGACACATTTCTGTTTTGTTCTGATTAAAAATAAATTTTCAATCACACAAATTTGGCAGCAGGATGGATTTACATTCCACTTTAATTTTGACATGTCTTTATACTTTGTAAGATAGTATCGAGGCACTTTAATTGTTTTATGGCCTCGCAACGTAACTAACAAAAAAAAAAAAAAAAACTGAAAAAGTTCTACCTTTTTAATTTTTTTTCAAAAAACTCCTTAATTAAACACTTTTTGACAAAAACTTCTGCAACAAAAATAAAGACCATTTAATTGTATTGAACAGTTTTGCCACAAGAGCGCTCTGAAAATGGCAAAATTAGCTATGTACTTTTAGGAAAACCCAGTTTTCTTGTTAGTTTTAGGCTTTTACTTCAAAAACTATTATTGTTAATAAAAAAAAGCACCCGAAATCATAAAGTTGATTTTTTTCTGCCCTTTAACATTGTTGCACATTCATGTTTCACCTATCAAATGTATAAAAGAGCCAATAAGTGTTAGATTTCGATAAATAATCAATATATACATGTAATTTTCAAAAGAAAGGTGCCACAATGGGTAAGATACTGGACACAAGCTTCTGTAGTTCAAATATCCCAGTTGATGCTAAATTTTTATAGCTGTTTTATACCATTTTCTTAAGGATTAAAAACTAAATCATTCCAAAAATAGTTAAATCAAAGTGTTTTTCTTTAATTTTACGTAGTTTTTTCTATGCTTGTAGGATTCGTACCGTTTCTGTTGGTCTTAGAGAAAAAATTATTAAGCCACTAAATTTTTAAAATACCATTTTACATCATTTTACATCTATTAACTTGTTTTTTCAATTTTCTAAGAATTTTGTTAAAAAAAAAAACAAGTTAATTTCAGGAATCAGTTCTATTTTTCGATATTCGATACTTAAAACTCTAGAAGCATTCTTATTTCGGAGCTCATTATGAAAAACAACAAAAACAAAACTGCAAAATTTCAAGCTACAGCTATAATTAATTAAAATCGTTAATAATGTGTTCATAACGAAAGTAGTATACTTTGTAACACAAAAAGAACTAGGCCACGCCTCCTTGAGGGCGTTAAAATAAGCTTATCTTCAAATTTGGTAGTAAAAATTCAGACCTTAGTGCAGTTAACTTTGAATTTCTCTGAGAGTAACACTATATATAATTACTAGAATTTAAATAATGACTAATTGTTAAAAATTAAAAAAATATTGGATATACAAAATTTAAGAGTTAGCAGACAATCACTTAAATATTTTAAGCAACAATGTTACAATCGACACATTTAAATTATAAATACGCACTACACAGACACATAAAATAGATTCCCAAAGAAACAAATGCTTTTAATAAAAATTTAATATTCTTAATTATTCATTTATTAATTTTTCTTTGTGGATTTCATTAAAAATGTAATTACGGCGAAGTGTTATTTAACAATAAATACTGCAACACAAATTGCATAACCTAATTGTTTGCTTCTATCTTAATCAAAATTAAACATCGTGTTCATTAGTTTTTTTTTTTTTTTCAATGATAATTGCATCCAATAGGGGTATAGACAAAATATCATCTAACACTCAATATCTAATTGCTCTTTTTGACCTAGTTTTATGTCTTTCAAATGAAAAATTAACACATTGCATCTGCCATTCGTATATAGATGATGAACATATCAAATCATCAAAAGACCTAATTTATCAACAAAAAAAAAAAACTATAAAAAGAACATTTTAATACCATCCCATTCAAATAAACGCATCTTTGAAAGTCATTAGCACTTTGGAACATACTCGTCCATAATATCCATCACATCTTTAAATTAACAGCATCATTAAAGTCTTGATAGCTTTTAAAGTTTAAAATCCTTTCTTTCATTGTGTCGAATATTTTCTTCTTCTTACAACTACACCATCTCCAGCTCAATAAAATTTTATTTTTTTTTTACTTTTGATTGATAAATGCATCATGTTTGCTTTTTTTTCCCTCATTTCTATTGGTACAGATGGTTCGTTTAACTGAAAATACATTTTTAATTACATTTTTTTTGTTCCATTGAATTAATATTATATTTTTCTCTTTTTTTTCAGGTGAGTGATTCGATCATATTTTTAACCGATTCCAATCAATATTTCTTGTAAGTTATTCTATCTTTGTAATATGTAATCTATTTCGGTATGGTAAATTGTTGCCAAAAATTAAATCATTTGTCTCAATACATCGATACACATCGAACAAAAATAATATTACGTTGAGGTAAACACCATATATATTTTAAATTACCTAATGAAGTGTATTAAAATATTTTGGCACCTGTTTGCATTCGATCTAAGTAAAAAAAATTTATAAAATAAAATTGCTTTAATATTTTCCGCTTGTTAAGTAAGAAAATTGTGTATCGAAAACAAAAACAAAAACAAAAAATATTTCCAAAGTCAAGTATATCAACTTTGTACACTCAGCTGGACCTATTTTATGAGTATTTACAGTGTCATTCGAAAAATGTTGTTAAATTTGTTTTATTTCGTTGTTCGAAAGTAGTTCAAATTCTTGAAACTCTTATACAATTTTTTAAATCAATAATTAGAATTAAATTATTATTAATAATTATTAAAAAGTTTTATTGAGTATTTTGGTAGGAAAAAGCAAAATCTTATTCTTTAAAACAAAGGAAATTTTTTCATTTACCCACCACCCTTGTTTATAAGTATTAACACTAATGTGTACTTAAGTGAGTGTTTTAATAATAATTAGTCTTTACAAACTTTCCTTCACAAAAAATGATACCACATTTTTTTTTTGTTTAATATAGTGTATTTTGGCAGTTTGGTATTTTTTTTGCTCACAGCACTGTATATTCAGGGGTTCTTTGAGAATAAAATAAAATTGACGTGGTATTGTTTGGAAAATCAAAAACTAAAACGCAATTTTTCGAGATATTTTACCTACACCTTTAAAACGAAAAAAATAACAAAAAGGCCTGGGAATTTCCAGCCATGAACTTGTAAAAAAATTAATTATGAATAGAAATTATTTGTTTACATATTAAAAAAAATTAATGCATTCATTTAGCGTTTACCATAAGATCAATTGCGCAATTTATTTTTTTTATTTGCACGCTGTTTTAAAACTGCACGAGATGAAATTTCTTTTGTATTAAAAAAAACTTAATAGAACCAGTTCATATCTGGAATGTACAAAAGGTTTTTTTAAGAACATTAAACTCAGTCGTTATCACCTTTTTGGAAATTTATCCGAGCTTTTATTTTATGCAAATTCCATGGCGACACTAATTGGTCGTAAAATTGTTAAAGCTTTTTTTTTTTCAATAAAAAAATCAATATTTTCTGCTTCGTAATAAATTTAAGACTTAATTTGAAAAAGACAACAAAAAATAAAACAGTTTTTTATGATGAAGTTGTTATTTAATCTTCTTTTCAATTAAATTTGGTTTTGGAGACTTAAAATTTATTAAACTACAAAGAAAATTTCGAAATGTTATGCCAATTATAATTTGTGGGTGATGTTATTTAAATAATGCAATAAAGTTTCTAAAGTTTTTATAGATACATGAAAAATCTTCTAAAGTTTAAGAAGTTTATTTCTTAATAGGCTTATATTTTTGATGAGTTTGTTTGTAGGTTTTGTTTGATTTTTCATTTATAAAATGGCAACCGGAATCTTTATCAATTTGTTTTTAGTTCGATTTTACGAAGTCAATTTCAATAGCATATGTCCAATGCTATTGAAATTGTCTCAATACTTTCTCTTATTGTGCCTCTTCCCGACTATTCTTCCGAAATTACATGTTTATCAAAAAGATGTCAGATGTAGCTTTGGAGAATATTTCCGTGATTCGAAAACGACCGTATTTTTTTTGTTGATTCCTAGATTTTAAATCCTATTGTCACTTGTCAAGTTTAAAATTTTTATTAATAATTTATTGAATAAATCAATAAATGCGTTTTTTAACTTATCGTGTTTTTGAACGGTTTCCACAATGTTTCTGGAAGCTTAAATTAAAAAACTGGTGTTGTGTTTTTGAATTATGTTACCAGTTACGTTTAATTTTTAACTGAAATAAAATGCACGACTGGGTCGCACGTACTTGCTCTTGTAGATAAAGTTACTATATGCTAAGCCTTTTTAAAAATGAAAAAAACATAAAATTCGATTTTCAAATGACTAAAACAGCTTCTTTAATGAATTTTAATTCAAAACGAATCATGCAATCTGATTTCTTCTACAATGATACATTTTTAGAAAAAAAAAAAAATTGAAAATCGTTAGAGCCGTTTTTTAAAAAAAAACTATTATTTCTATATAAAATTTTGCAAGGTCTTTTATAAAAAAAATTGGTACGTCATTTTTAAGATATTATTTATCAACTTCTAAAAACTAAATTTTGAAAAAAAATATTGAGTAGTTTTCGAAATAATGATTTTTCAAAAAATGATAAATCTAAAAAAATAATTTTCGAATTTTTTTTTACTAAATATTATTACGGCAACTTAAAAGCATTCATGTAAAAAAAATGGTTGACATTGATTGAGTCATGAAGGAGAAAATCAGAATTTAAAAAAACGGTTCTATGGCAGGTACCGTTAATAACGGTTTTCAAAAAAAAATGGTTTTCATTGAGAGATAGACCCTATCTAAAAAACTTACCATGATTTTTTTAATCAAAATCGTAAGCACCGTTTTTGAGAAAAATGAGTTTTTCTAAAACCGGTATATGACAGGTACCGTTATTTGTGGTCCAAAAAAAAATCAAAAAAACCTTTGGAGATATTCTTAAAAAAACGCCACATACCAAGTTTGAAGTAAATCGACTCATCCGTTTAGGCTGTGGTCTCTGATACATACAGACAGACAGACAGACACACAGACAGACAGACAGACAGACAGACAGACAGACAGAATTGTCGGACCCACTTTTTTCTCATTCTCTATCATCGTAATGTCATGTTTGATTGTTATCTCAACTTTTTTTTTTGTACGAATGCATAACTTGATATATGGTACCCATATCGCAAGTAAAAATTATCATTGAAATATCGAAAAGTTTTCTATGGTTTTTTTTTTGTTTTTTTTTTTTTCTAAATAAAAAGAAGACGATTAAAATCGATATATGATCTTTTGAGATTTAATTTCTTTTTCATAGAAGTCATTGTCAGAAGAATATTACAGTCGAATTAATAGCCTCCTCCTTTTTTGAAGTCGGTTAAAAAAAACCTGTTTTAAATTCAAAATGTACCAAAATAGATTTTACACATTTCCTAAAACAAAGCAAATGTTATACAAAAACAAACTTTAATTAAACCCTTTGTCGAAATTGACACAAAACTTTTTCAAAGTTCATCACCTCTCTAATATTATTTTTAGATTTTGAAAATACAAACATACATACGCAACGATCATAATAATTAAAAGTGATTGTTAGTGTTCGTTATTTTTTTATTCTTTTGTTTTTTTTTTTTAATATATTTCTCGTTTTATTCCAAAATTATTATGTATTTTTATTACGTCGAAGTAAGTTTGTGGTATTAAAGTATAAACTTCCTGAAAGTATTATCCTTAAGACTTTCGAACTCATTAAAAAACAAAGCAAACAATTACAG
This sequence comes from Meliscaeva auricollis, assembly GCA_948107695.1. Lineage (NCBI taxonomy): Eukaryota > Metazoa > Arthropoda > Insecta > Diptera > Syrphidae > Meliscaeva > Meliscaeva auricollis. The sequence goes on along the minus strand of OX403616.1, from coordinate 110,515,927 downwards.
TAAAATCTCTCATTGCGAACAGTAATTTGAAAAGTTTAATTCCTTTTTCGATTTTTTAATTTCAATTTTGTTAAACTTTTAATTTGGATTGATTTTATATATTAGAAGAATTCATTAATAGCTTAATAGTTAATGAGCTTTTGTTTTATTTTTTGACATTTTATGAATTGAGTCTTAAATGCAGTTTTCTTGAATCTATACTAGAAAAAAGATATTTTTAAAGGCAATGTCTATTTATGTAAATTTTGTATGCACAACGGCAACACTAACAATATCGTACTTAAGCTTTACCAAGGCCCGAAATCTATTATCTAATTTCAGTTTCAAAAACTAGCATCTTCAGAGATTTCAAGACAAAAAAATGAAAAATAAAAATTTGTAGTGAAGTATTTTTTTTTAATATAAGATTGGTATTTGTAATTAGTCACTTAAATGTCAAAAAATGGATTTGAGAGATTTGAAAATAAAAAAAAACCATCATTTATTTTTATTTGTGTCTCTGAGTGTCTTCATTGTAGATTTATGTTCGTGACCTTTGCTATAACTCAATTAATGCAGGTTTAAGTGGGCGTTAAGACCTTAAGATTTAATGGAACCCGGGCTTATGACCGGCATTTTTTGTGTTTGTTCGACCTCGATCTCTGTATGGCCAAAGTTTAAGCCTACAATTAAACAGGGAATATAATTCCGTCGCTAGCTCTTAGTCTATATTAAGAGTATGGCCAATGTTCTTAACATTTCCGATAATTTCCAGATTGTTAATTTGTCAACGTAAACGTAAATTATCTCAATTAAATTATTGAAATTTAAATTATTTTAAACAAGTTGAGAAGTAGTAGAAATTATTAAAATTTACATTCGAATGAGTATTTGGGCTTAATGAATGTAAATTTTAATAATTTCTAAGAAAAATAAAACTTATTTTCATTGTAACCTTTTCAAACCCCTAAAGCTTCGCCACTTAATTTTTGTTTCCTTTTTTTCAAAAACTTCTATATTGTATTTAATAAATAAAAACAAAGAAAATAAAAAAAAAAAACACTCCACAGTCTGTTAGAAAACTTTTTCTATTTTGTCCTAACCTAAAACTCTCTAACAGGCTGATTTGTATATAACTTGAACGGACAAAAAAAAAAGAGTAAAAGAGCAACAATTTTCTCCATCGAATAATCTGATTATTCTCTCCAAACAATAAACGACCAAGCTAATTCACTCACAAAAAGAAATAAAAAAATAAAATGACAAATGGCCTCAATTTTAGAAAAAGGAAAACTTTTTAAACAAAGCCTTTTTCTTTTTCTTTATTTTTTTTTTATTCTATGCATAATGTTGGTCCGGTTCCAATTAAAACTTATTTCAAACTCTAAAACAGGCAGGCAACATACAGCAAAAAAAAAAATTAAAACCGTCATGCATCCAATTTAATTTGCCAATTTTGAAATTGAACTTCAATCTAAAAGTAAAGAGTGTCCGCGTGTCCACCCGCTTTTGTTGTTATTGGTTTTCTTTTTCTTAAGTAACAAAAAAATGGAAGTAGGTATTGTTGCTGTTGCTGGAGTAGAATGCCCCAGAAACCCATTGCTCTTGACTTGATAGAGTTGAATTTTCATTTAACAAAAGATCTTAATCTTTATTCCATCGAAGAAAAGAGAATATTTTGCTGACTTTAGAACAAGGCCGTAGATAGGATTTTTTTCCGGAAGGTGCAGCAACTTTTACGTTTATTTTAAAATATTTTAGAGATGAGCTATCATAAATGACATTCTATTTCATTTTCCGGTCTAGTTGCATTTTTTTTTAAATTGTTCTTAAAAAACATTAAAGATGGATGCACCAGAGCGAGGGGGGGGGGGGATAGAGGGGGAAGAGTGGCACTGATTTTATTGCTCCATATTGTCTATAGATTCACATGGCAAAGCAAATATTAAACCAAAAGTTAATGCATATCGCCCTTTAAGTGAAAATAAGAGTCTACCTCCCTGTTTTTTTTGGGTTCCCTTGGGGCAAAGTCCACAGTCCAAGAATATATACTTTTGTTTTATTTTAATTGAGTCTAGATAAATGTACATTCAAAGTCATAGCATATTTGGGAAAAAAATTGCAATTACTCGAAATCACGAACTGTCCGTTTGAGAGCGCATTTAATGTTCTTTCTATCTCATCTTTCCATCACCTACAGAAGAATTGAGTCCTTGGGGTACATTGCTGTGCAGAGGCATTCCTCTAAAGATACATCTAGCCCATAAAAAGATAGTGTAGTATTGTAGTAATATTTATGTTTGTTAAATAAAACAAAAGCTAAAACAATGGCGTAGTAGATACAAAACTCTCGTAGAACAAGCGACGACAATGTCGGCCGAATGGAGAGCGAGAAGACGACGAAAATTTATTTCATCTCAAAGTGCAAAAACCGTAGCGCAACGTGACAGACCACCTCGTCCGTTTCGTCGCGTTTTGTTTGTCGTTGTCGGCATTTAAAATACAAAAAAAAAATGAAAGATATATATCGTAGATGGACCATTTAAGCTGATTGTTTATATCGGGTAATTGAATTAAATGGCAACAAATGATTGCGGTCAACAAAGAGGGAGATTCTATTGTTTCAGTTTTTTCAGTTTTGTAATTTTTATTTTTATTATTATTTTTATTTTTATTATCTACATATATGCAATTTAAGTGTCGTCGGGGGTAGTGGAAGATTTTCATAAGAACCAAGCAGACAGACAGAACTAATATTTTTTGAAACTATTGCAGTTTTCGTTTAATAAACTAGAGAACAGTGTTGCCACTGTTCGAAAATATGTCCGAAGTAGATTTGCAAAATATAAAGTAGATTTGTATTTTCTTAATAACCAAGAAATTTTTAAGTGAAAGAGAATTAGAGGGAAAGGAAGAGGGAAAATTGATAGAGGAAGACAAAGGGGTATGGGTAGGTAAAGAAAGATACGAACGAGGCAAAGGAAAAGAATGTGACCGGGGGAGAAGTAGATAGTTAGAAAAACTAAGAGAAAAAAATTATAAAGAAAAAAAAAAGAACGAAAAAGTATTAGAGAAAGAATGTAAAAAAAAATAGAGAAAGTCAAAGATAGAAAAATAAATTAGAGAAAGAGAGCGAAAGAATGAGATATTGAGAGACAGAAGAATAGGGATAAATATATAAGGGTTGGTTACGTACAATATCCCGTGTAACGAAATCCCGCCGATCAAAATCCAGTGTAATGAAATCCCGCCAAATACTACCTTTCGTTAGCGCTGTATTTCATATGCAATAGGTCACTCGATTTCATGAGAATCAATTGGAACGAAGTTTACTACTACATATTTTGTTTTTTTTTTTGAGGACAGCGCTGGATTGGAACTCCGATTTCAGTGACTCGAATCAATGAGAGTCAGTTGGAACGAAGCAATAAAATTCTCTCTAATATTCGTGTTTCGGGTGTTTTTAACAGTAAATTTGCATATTTTTTTATCAATCATTCACGGATTCTGTAACGCTATCGCGTTTTCTTGGCGTATTCTGAGGCTTCTTTTTAAAATCAACAGCCTCTCTATAATTTTGCAACAAACGGAAATATAAAAGCTCTAGTCGTGTCAACTTTTTCGTTAGGGTTATAATTGAAAGATTTAAAGTACTTGAATTGATATTAGATTTGCCGTGTGGTTGGAATGGTTGGAATGCTCAACTTAAGGCAAACTCTCAAGTTGATCAACCTGGGAGTTGACCTCAACTCGAGAGTTGAAACTAAGGTAGAAATTTCTTTATTTTCACTAATTGGTTTCTCAACTCCCCAGCTGAAAATCTAAAGTTGACCATCTTCTGATTATAAAAATATCCCTAGGATATTTATCAAAACAAAACAAAAACTGTCATTAGCAAAATTAAATCTGAATGGATTTTTGTCAGTAAAATAATTTTTTTTTTGAAGTTTTATGTTTTTGTTTTGTATATTTGTGAAAAGTGATTGTGATTTGTGTAGATAAAAAAGCTATTTATCCCCTGGAAGAGGAAGATAACAAAATAATGAAAGATGGTTTCATAAAATATGTCGCGATATAATCAACAAGTACAAAAGTCGTGTGATCTAAACTTAATCCTTAAGTTGGGTTCCCATTTTATGTTGGACAAAATTCAGGGTTGTTCACAGCATATTTACCAATTTTACCCAACTCTAGAACTAGTATCGGTCCAAGTGTAAGGAGTTCCTAAAGAAATCAATTTTTACTTTTTTTATTTTTTAACCAAGACTATTAAACTTAAAAGAGTAAAATTTGACTTATTCATTGTTTTCAAAACTTAGCACAGACATTATATTTAGTTGATTTATATATCTTTAAAAGCTTGAAGACTAACTCTAAGAATTTTTGTGGGGGTCAATTAACAAAAAGAAAAAAACCACAATCGCATCCTTATTTAATGACCACTAACAACCGTCTGGTCTAGACTACACAGCAATTACTATATTCAATTCAACACAATAATGGTTATTTTAGAACTTTCAAACACTTTGCTTGAATAGAAATTGAATAGAAATTCATTTATCACCCCCACAAAACACTTCTTCTCTTATATCCTATCATTTCTTTGGAACACGTGCATCTTATAGCAGCGTAAGCACGAAAAAGTGGCCTTTTCTTCTTGCAATTAATTTTCCCTGATCCAAAATACTTTTCATCTATTTGAAGCCTTAGGTCCGTTTTAACACTTAAAGAAAAAAAAAAGAAAATAATTAAACAATGCAAACTTACGTTTATCCCCCTATGCGACTTACGACGACGACGATTCCTCGAGAAATTCTAATCTAATCGATAAAGATTCTAAAAATATCCCGAAAAATCACCCTTCGAAGAAAAACGTCTGCATTTGGCCTTTCAATCAAAAGATTCCCTTAAGGCATTTCTTAAGGCTTTTTTTTTTGCAAATGTCTGTATCTGAACGCGCACCCAGACAAGGTCTCTTTCATTCAACAACAAGAACAAATACAAAAAAAAAAGGAGGCTAGAAAGCACACACATGTCTTTGGCTCAAACGACGGAAATTGCAAAGCAGCACAAACATGTTGTATGAGGGGGGGTTAGATTGTGGTACATGCTAACATACTTAATATAGACAGCCATAATCCTTAAGTCTACAATAATTCTATGTCGGTGAATGTATATGGGGGGGCATTAAGATCATATTCCCTCGCACTCTACCACACCAACCATAACCATAACACAAGTCTTTCAAAAATGGCTCATTCTTCGTTTTGAAATCTGAGAGCATATCCGCCGGATGAGAATATTCAACACAAAATCAACAACAACAACAAACATATTAAAATAATCTATCTCGTCTTCAAGTTTAGCAAAACCAAACAAGAAAAAATAAATAAATAAAAGTCTTTACCCAAGACCTGTTTTCGTTACTCAATATTTTATTTGCCTTCTCTTACATATAAAAGATGTGGAAGATTAAAATGATGAAATGTCAAGGTACAACGAAAACACCACACACGAAGGGGGAGCAACAGCACGACCCCTAATGGCAAAAGATACTTTATTTCCGTCACAAACATGATTTTGCCATTTTCTCGCTGCAAATGTGCAGCAAATGAAATTGTACAGAAATGTGCAATAATTTTTTTTTTGTATACAAAATTCAGGTACAATTTGTATTCAAGGCTTTGGCCTTGAGATAGTTTCATAATCCATAAAGTATAAGAGAGGGGATGAACTGAAAGAAATCCTAAACGATACAATATTTTGGCTGTAGAAATAAGTTTTTTTGTTTTTTTTTTTTCAAAACAAGTTTAATTTTTCAATTTGCATAAATAATTTTTTTTTTGTAGCAATTTTACTGATGTTTACATAAATTCTGTTTATCTTTTTGTTTACTTAACGATTTTGTAAAGCTTATTTCTGGTTTTATTTTTATTATTTCTTTTTTTTTTTTAATATTGAATTATTGTATTCAGCTATAAATAACTTACTGTATGTTCTTAATTGCTTAAGCCCGATGAGAGCTTAATAAGATTTTATGTTTGTTTTTAATTAGATGGAATACAGACAGATCTCTCTAAGGCGGTGATGGTCATATAGAAAAATTTGATGTCGAAGTTTAAATAAGTAGTAAATAGCGTTGCCGCTTAAAAAAATAAAACAAAAGGTGTCCCAAAAAGGGGCCAAATCCAAAAAAGTGTCTCAAAATTTGGTACCTATAAGAAATTGGAATACAGTAATAATCAAACCTTATAAAACATTTGAACATTTATTGGAAAAACAAACAATCTAAACTTGTTCTTTACAAAATCTCGAGATTTTTTCAGAATAAACTTTGAATTTTGAATTTGTGAATTTGGTACCCAATTTTTCAAATTTTTCTTAGTTTTAATTAGAGTGAAAAACTGGTATCTTAGAATTAGAAGACTTTTTGGCTTGGACAAAAAAGAGGAGATTCCGGTCGTTTTTGAAAAAGTAGGGCCATACGAACCTTCCAGGTTAGCGACGTACAAATGTCGGTCAGTCGCGTCGCTGATGTATCTGACAGAAAATCTATGTGCCCAGTCTTGTTAATAAGTTTTGGAAAAAAGACATTTTTTTATACCGTTAAACTTCCCACTTATTCACAATTATTAATAACGCTCAAGTTAGCAGAGCAAAGTGGCTAGAACAAGTTTTTTTCTAGGCATTTTTAGGTGATATAATTAACTATCACAATCAAAAACTATGTGCTCCAGTGCTGTTGGTAAATATCAATGTTCTGCTAACATGAATTAGAGTAAAAACGAAACAATTACAGAAAAATGCTCTAAACATTTTAGAAGAAAAATAACCGATTTCAAATCGATCTACACAGTCAAAAGTTTTGAGCTAAAAATTTCGGGAAATTTCTAAAAAAAAATCGTGAAAGTTTCGGAAAATCTTTTTGAATATGTGTTTGGTAGTTTTCAGCTATTAAACAATGTAAAAATGCGAAAAATGTAAAAAACAGCTATGGACTGGGAGATAAAAAAAACTGGTCCCAAGGAGTTTTCTTTACGAAATTTCGAAAAACGAGGTTTTCGAAAACTGCTATGATTTAAATTAAACAAGTTGCTAGATTTCACCATTGGTTAGTTTGGGCAATTATTTTTGGGGCACCCTGCATGTAAAAAAAAATATATATCATGAAATGAAATTAATTAAATTAATTGAGTAGAATTTTATCTAATTTTAATCACTGAGAAAACAAATCGACTGCGGCAAACGAAAAATTGCCCAAACGACTTTTAGGTTTACTGGACAATTTCTCGATTTCATGTCATTCCGCTTCCGGACTGTCTAATTTATGATTTGCGTAGAATGCATATCAACAAAATGAAAGAACGAATCGTTTGCGTCAAACGACTTTTCGCTTGTTGGATAGTAATTTTTCGACTTTAACTTCGTTTGCAGCAAACTCTTCAAATCGTTTCAGTAAAACAACACCTTCAGCTTCAAAATGCTTTTTTGACGCAATTTGTCTGGGCTGTCCAGACAAATTTATCCAGACGACTTTAAATTCGTTTGCAGCAAACTCTTGAAATCGTTTCGGTAAAACAACACCTTCAGCTTCAAAATGCTTAACTGGACAATTTTTCGATTTCATGTCATTCCGCTTCCGGACTGTCTAATTTATGATTTGCGTAGAATGCATATCAACAAAATGAAAGAACGAATCGTTTGCGTCAAACGACTTTTCGCTTGTTGGATAGTAATTTTTCGACTTTAACTTCGTTTGCAGCAAACTCTTGAAATCGTTTCGGTAAAACAACAACTTCAGCTTCAAAATGCTTTTTTGACACAATTTGTCTGGGCTGTCCAATAAGAACAACAATTCTATAATTATGAGAATTTTTAAGAATTTCACAACTCAAAAATGTATCTCAAAACCGAATCACTCTTTGCCATTGTTCACCGTGGAAAATTTCTTTGTGTTCTTGTCCTTAAGGGTGTGCCTCCATTAGAAATATTTATTTCGGACATTATGCGAGACAATCGGCCCTAGCGAGGTATCCTTCGGAGCGGAGAACTCTCCGATTTTATCCGAATCTGAGAATATTTCCTCTTTGGAACCATACCTCGGATCGAAAATGCTCCAATTCGGATAAAATCGGAAATTTTCGAAGGATACCTCGCTAGGGCCGATTATTTCTGAATTTTATATTTCTTTAACTTTGTAGACGAAATATGTCGTGAATATTCACTCTACGTCATGATAACGCCAAGAAAATCAACTCATCTAAAAACATAACATTGAAAATTTTGGTAACTATAAGGCTCCCAGAAGGAGTCTTTGGAATAAAGTATAGAAAATGTTATAGACGCTTACGATCGTCATAAATACCGCTTTTATGAAAATCTAGTCTTTTCGGCCTAGATGAAAATTTCGGTTATTTTTTTTTTTAAATTGTCTATCGACATTTTTGGTGATGTATTTGGTTAATAATCATTAACAACTCAATTGAAAAACACATTGATTAATAGGATGAAAAATATGATTTTTTATTCCAAAAGTTCGTCAGTATTTTAAGAATGTCCTTAAATGTAACAATGCCGTCGTTCTTGCAGTAGCAACAGATCGTCAAAGAAAGTGGATTATGGTGTTACTGTTACGACACATTTCCTGGGTATGTTTGTATGGTAGGTACGGTGCATACATAAATGTAGTGAGTCAAACATCTTTACTTGCGATCCATCATATTTTGATTTTGATTTAACATGCATTCCCAATAGTCAGCTGTTGAATAATATTGGAAAAGATTTAGAAACATTCTTATGTTAGTGCTTCTTTCTAGTCTCTGTCTCAGTTTGGGTCTAAGTTAGAAAATATATTTGTCATTGCAACGGTCGCTTAATGTAATGATTAATCCATCATCAATTAGTTCATCTGTTAGTTCAAAAAAAGTTTTTCTCGAAATCTTACTGTTTCCAATAGGTACCTCCAATTAGTAGATATTTCCGTACTCAGTATGTTTATCAAAATCATAAGCCATCCTTCATTCGTCAAAGAATACCCACCACCATAAAAACATTTTTGACTTCCCCCTAATTTTTTTTTTTTTTGAATTCAATGTTCAAACATCAAAAACGTATTTTACTTATTACCTCAATTTGTTCTTGAAAGTAAAGCATTCGTGCGTCTATAAATTTTTTTTTTGTCAAGAATCATAATTCAAAGAACTCTTTAACCAAACTCATAATTTCTTATCTAAACTGAACTTCCCTCCGGATGAAGTATTGAGTTCTTCACCCCATTTCACTGCGTATAGTGTAATCTCAAATTCACAATACAAATTATTATGCGTTTTGTTACAAATCAAGCGTAAGCAATTGCTTGAATTGCCTACACAAGATTCTTTTTCAAAGACTTACACAATTCAAACGGAAGAAGGGTTTTATACTCTGTTCAATGCTTTTTTTTTTCATTTTATCAATGCCCAACACACTCATACAATTGCATTCATTCACTTTGGTTAAATATCTTCTCTCATAAATACTTGCACTTTGATTCAAATAAAATTTTCTAACCCCATCATTGTGGAAGAAATCAAATATAAAATGCAATCTGACAGCTTTCAGGCTGATTTAACTTTAAGAGAAGACGACTGATGCAAACTGCTTGAGTGCATGAGTGCATATTATATCGCCCTCGATAAATAGATGACCATAAATGCTTGATTTACAATATTTCGATGGATATACAAAAAAAATGGAATAAAAAACTGATTTAAAAGAAACTTAATGGTATTTCAGGGTCGTAAGTATTTGGTTATGTAGCTGATACAAGTCTTGTCTATGACTAGTGTCTACCTTCTTAACACTTTGAAGTAGAATTTCAGTGAGTTAAGTTTGTTATATGCAGATTTTCAAAATTACATAATTTCATAAATCCATATAGAATTAAGACCTCAAATTGTTAGACAGAACTCTAGTACTGATTATTGAACTAATATCCCAACCTATCGCCTATCGGCTTCTAGATTTATCTTCCTCATTGATTAGGATTTCTCGTCCCCCCAAATGCAAGACCACTGAGTTTAGACTCTCTAATGTTGAAGAAAATTGAAATTTGAATTGTTATTTTTTCTTTATTGTCCAAAGTGCGACAAACGTCCTAAAATTTTGGTATATAGTTGGGACCTAAATTCAAATCGAGCATAAATCTACCAAATTATGACTGCACTACAAAACCTAAGGTCCCAACAACAAAAACTATATTTTATTTCAAAGTCGTTGACGCTATTTATTAGAATAAAGCCTTCATCATAAAGCCTGAGGTCCAAGCACCAAAAGAGCTATTTTATTTCAAGTCCTAATTTAATTTCGAGAACAGAACATAAATTTATATCGAACATAGTTCCACAATGTCTGAGGTCCTTACATCAAGAGTAGTTCTTGTTTTCGAAGTCGTTATTTTGAAAATTTTAATAATACCTGAAGTCTGAACTAAAATTTTCTTTACTAATTGGGGGTCTTAAATTTTTAGAACCCTAAATTATTTTGACACTTATATTTTATAAATTTTTTTAAAGGTTTGATTCGATCTCACTTTTGAACTACAATTCTCTAAACGGGTTTGAGTTCTTAATTTTCAAGACCTTAAAATTTCTTTGACCTTATTTTGTTTTTTTTTTCATTTTTTTTTTTAAATCCATAACTTACCTTTACGAATTCCACAAATATAAATAAAGGGAAGTAAGACAGTCCGTCAATCCTTTTTGTCGGGACCCTGGATAGTCATTAATTTGAATAGATTGCCTAAAGGGGGAGAATAATATAAAATATACATTAAATGAATGAATAGCTAAGTGCGTTTCTTTTTTTTGTTCGCTTTTTTTTGTGTGTGTTTTATTTTGTGTCCAACCATCTGAATGGGGAGCACTTAAATGACAAGCCAGAGTATCTCTCTTTCTCTGAGGCAGGCAAAAAAAAAAGATTCTCATCTACACCATACAAAAAATCATCTGACAGACAGACAAGTCTTTGCTGTCTGGAGCATCGTCATAGAGATGATTCGCAATTTTATAGATAGAAAATACATAAATAGTTTTAGCCCATAAGCCTTCATGTTGTAGAAATCAGTGTGCATATCGTGTATCAATACTTTTTGGATGCATTGATACTTTAACGAACATGTTTAGACTCATAAATGTTTATGCTTAATAGGAGTTTTTCTGTAGGCGTTCCAAAAGGTATTTTAAGGATTTAATTGGCTACCAATAAATATGGATTCTGAGTAAATATGAAATAAGGATTTTTGAAATTTTTACGAGGCACTAACTTATCGGAGAGGATGTTTCACTGATGGTACTACTCAATAGTCATTCCTTAAGATGATGGAACTACTCTGCTAAATAACTTTTTCGAGGTTATTATGCTATGGCAAAACTTGCCCCTAAATTCAATACAATTGGGCCCATTGCACACGTAGCCGGAAACCGGCTAACCGGTCCGTTTTTCCAATTTTGTAAGTAAAAGCATCTATAAGAAAGTACTCCCAGCTACCGGCTAAACGGGCCGTTTAGCTGGTTTCCGGCTGTGTCAAATGGACTTTAGGGTCTCAGATCGTAGTATATTCTTGTCGGAATGGATAGTGAGATGGACTTATATGCCAAAGGTCGCATTCAAGTCAGAAATGACAAACCTCCTAGATTACTCAACCGTTTGGACTTTGCAGAAAATTTTAGGTCCCTTGCATTCACAGTCACTAGGTGTTCCTTGCTCTAGATATTCGCACCAGAAATGTATACATTATTAAAGGTATCGGTTCAAGCTAAGCTTTCTCAAAATCGATAAAAAGCCGGTATTGGGAGGGGAACGTACCTAATACTCGAGCTTTGCTGTATGATGATCCTCAAGTTTTTGCTCTAGTGAAGACACGATAAGCTTCCACGGGAATCTTCCCGTTCGAGGATTGAATTCAGGGGTTCTGTGAACCGTTCGAAGATTATTGAAATCATTTTTGAAATCATGCCAAGTCTACCACATCATTTGTTCGGAATCCGTTATCTTGTGTCGTTTCGTGGAGACTAAAAGATGCTTTTATTTACGTGTTTGACATTGTAGGTACTCCAGACAGACTTTTCTTTTTTATTTTAGGACCTCTTTAATTTTTACGTACATCACGAAACAAGCCATTTTCGATAAAAGTTTCTATTCATAATAAAATTCAATTGTTAGGGACTCAATATGCATTTCCTGATTCATTTCTCTAATCCCTTGAATATAATATGATGAACATTGAACAATGAAGTGAAGACTGAAAACTGAAGATACAGTATTCTGTAGTATCCTTCAAAGAACATTAACATCTATCGCAGAAAAAAACATACAACATAATGAGTGTTGATAACAAAAAGCCAATGACACTTGAAACTAAAGCACTCCATACACTCAATACTCATAAACGGAGAGTGAAACAGAATGACACAAAACTACTAATAGCTAAAGCTTCTTGTTAACGCTTGTTACAGTCCCACAGACAAGCTGTCCAAATATCAGCTCTTATGTCTAGCCTAGTAGTTGTACCATCTGTGGAAGTTAACCATTTGGTTGGAAGGCAAAAATTATCACGCAAATATCTTTCCCGCCATGGAGTCAGTATAGGTATGTAAATTTTTGTGTCCTCGCCTGGGCTAGTTCTAAAAGGAAAATATCCATTCTGGGCAAATGAATTTAAGCTGCTGTGCGCTGGCTTGGCTGGTTGGTATAGGAATTTAAATATATTGCTATCGGTACTGCAATCATTCAAAGATTTATTATACACCCCATAAAAAAGAAGAGAGAGAGAGAAAGAGAGTTGTGTAAGGCAGGCAATGTACAGTGGGGCATTTGTACCATTAAATATGGCATCAAATTATGTTTCATAATTTTGTGTTAGAATAAAAATTGTATGTTTGAAAAGATTCCCCATATAAATTACCGACATAAGCCTGGTAGTCACCTCTCGTGAAATGAAAATAAAACACGTTCCACACCGTATTATGGGACATTTTAAACGTTTTTTAGGACATGACTGCATGGCAAAAGCCCTAAGGTGTTTTATGAAAAACTTCACATGTAAATTCAAACATTTTTAACTCGAATTAAAACTTGTGGAATGAAAAGCAAAAAAAGTTTCACGCAGCCAACTCAGTATGAAAATTTCATTTCATTAAAAAGTGAAAAACTTTTCGTTTCACTTCTTCACAGTACCACAATCGGCCCCCTAAACTGAGTTCTAGGCTATAGAAGTGATTTTATTGACCTTAACGTGTTTTTGAACGCCGTAATTTTTCGTCCTTGCGGTCGCATACTCAGAAAGTGGTGAAAAAGACCTTTGGTCATGTTGTGGAACGTTTTTACATTTCATTTCTCGAGATAATGCTGTGGTAAAACTATTCATATAAGCCTAGTTACAGATCTCTTTTGGAATAAAAAGTGAATACGTTCCACAAATATGCTATTGGTTACCTTACCACTTCCTGAGTGTATACTAATCACTTCCTGAGTGCATACTCGAAGAAAAAAAATATGGTATCATTTTAAAACTTGATACCATTATCAACATATCAACATTAACTCGAAATAGAAGCTCAACATAACACATTAACTCGAAATAAAAGCTGTGGATTGTAAAGTTTAAAATGTCACAAATTGACATTCCACATTCATATTTGCGAAACTAAATTAAGCTGCTGCACATTTTTCCGTTATAGCTGTTTGCAAAATTAAAATTGGAAAAGACTGAGACAAATGTATTGCTTTTGGCTTCAAGATTGCTTAACTTGGGTCAAATGCTTTCGAAATTAAAATATGTTCCACAAATTTTTTGATTCATTTGTTTCCCCGTAAAAATTCACAAAACTCACTTAACACCGATTTTCAATTTGTAATAATTTGGTCATAAATATCAAAAATAGAAGGTGTGGAATGTAAGCTTTATTCCAATGTTATTCAGTTAATAATTCGCATTTCTTTTTCAAGCCTAGTACTCAAGTGGAAATGTTTTGCTTTACATGTATTACGTTAAATGTTTTGTTTTACATTCCACAGCTTCTCTTTTGAATGAAAATTGTTTGTTTGGCAAACGTCAAGTTTGGATATGCTACTTTAGAATATTTCCAATTCTCACACAGCGGTAATATGGCCTTTAATATGTTGTGGAACGCATTCAATTTTCATTTCACCAGAGGTGAGTACTATGCTTTAACTGAAAATAGAAGCTGTGGATTGTAAAGCTGAAAAGTCTTTCATAAACGTTTTAAACTGCGTTCCAGGATATGAACATTTCACTTCTGTGTAAAATAATTAATTTTACCATTTTTTTTATCAGCAATGTTCCACTGTTTGCATGAAAACAACGGCGGCGTGCAAATGTCTTTTCAAAAAGAAGAATTTATTGAAATGCAATGATAAAACATATACAAAAAAAAAGAAAAGAATTCCGCGATAAATTTTCTACAACTTTGAAGCGTTGAGGAGGTTCCTCACATTAATTTGGTATCGCAGTCTCATGGATGGTCATTATTCCTGCACTCGGACTGGAAGTGCTGCTGCTGCTCCTGCTGATGCACCTACCCTATCCCTATCCTGGACAACGATCATCGAACTAGAATGGTCATATAAGTCAGTCGCTGAATTGTAAAGGCTAAAAAGAAGACTAAGAAAGAGAAAAAAAAACAAGGAGTGCTTAGGGAATTGACTTAAGGTTTATTACTCACCTTCAAAGAGCTCTAAGGAACGTAATTTACTTCTGTTTTTACTTAAAACAACAAAAAATTGAAAATATACCGAAACCGAGTCTGGTAAACACTTAGGCGTAATTAAATTTATTAGTGCGTGTACTTTAAGATATAAATGAACGGGGGCGCGTATATATTTTTTATGATTTTTATTATTATTTTTGTTTTGGTTTTTAGTATGAGGATGAGAAACCGCCTGCAGTGTGGGTAATGATTTTTAAGAGCGCCTCACGCTTGGCTGAGTGCACATTCGTTGCTCCTGCTGTTGCTATACACTAAAAGGGTGGGATACCAACACCCATATAAATACATTTTTCCTTTGC
Source organism: Meliscaeva auricollis (assembly GCA_948107695.1). NCBI lineage: Eukaryota > Metazoa > Arthropoda > Insecta > Diptera > Syrphidae > Meliscaeva > Meliscaeva auricollis. The sequence goes on along the minus strand of OX403616.1, from coordinate 110,500,881 downwards.
AAAAGAAGGGCAAAAGAAGGGTGCAATTTTAGCTTTATGTTGTTTTTTTCTTTTTTTTTTGCAAAAAAGGAATTTTTGTTTAATTAAAGGAACTACGCCCTATGACCAGGTTAAGTTGTTGTTTTTAGCCTGTCTTTTTTTTTGTATTTGAAAGAATCAACAGACAAAATTCTTTAAATACTTTTCATAACTTCCTTGAGTGACATTGCAAAAGCGATAAAAAGTCGAAAGTAATTGAGTTTTATATACATTTTTAGCAATGTCTTGAAGTTTGTGTTTTACAGTATTGGTTGGAAACATTCTGCGGACTGGTTTTTAGTAATTTTTAGTTTTGTATTATATTCTGTATTAGTTTGAAATGTCCACCCACTTGAAATTGATGAATAACTTATCGAACTATTGTATTTACCTCCCTTCTTTCCAAAATCATAGAAACGCTAATGCTCAGAAAGCAAATGCTGGCGTTCCTCAGGGCTCCGACTTTCTTCTTTACTTTTATGAATAACCTATTTCTGAAACGTATGATCTACTTAAAACTTTCTTTCTGATAATGGTGGTCTCAGCTTTTCATATTAACTTTTAGATTCACTTCCATTTTCTACTTTAACTTTAACTTAAAAGCTCATTAAATTTGCATCTAATCGAAAGAAAAAGGGAAAGAAATCGAGTAAATCAGCAATCAGAAGCAGCCCCATTGATTTTATTAATGCGTTTGTTTCTGTCCAACCTTGACTTTAAGATGATAAATTTCACATCAAAACTCGGATATCTCTCACTGAGAGAACAAATCGATTGCGCCAAATGAAAAAATTGCTCAAACGATTTTTTCGTTTACTGGACAATTTTTCGGATTCGTATGCAGCAAATTGGTAAATTCGGTTAGGTTAAACACTTTCTGCGAACGATTAAAAAAGTGAGTAACTTGTCATTCCGCTACGGACTGTATAATTTATGAATGGCGTAGAATGCACATAAACAAAATGAGAGAACGAATCGTTTGCGTCAAACGACTTTTCGTTTGTTGAATAGTAATTTTTCGACTTCAACTTCGTTGGAAGCAAACTATTAAATTCGTTTTAGTGAAACAATTTATGCGAACAAAAAAAAGTTGAGCGGTGACCTCTCGATTTCACGAACTTTCGTGTTAAGATATGAGGAGGATTTTCGTTTGCCGCAATCAACTCATACAAATGAGCTCCAAACGAATGGGTTGTTTTGCATTATGTTTGCTGTAATTCAATTTGTAATTTGAACTTTCCAGCAATTAGTTGATATTCATTAGCCGCAAACGAACACAAAAATATTATTTCTCTGAGTGCTTCAATATGGAAGCCTACTCATTTTGGTAAGCGGAAATTCTGGTAAAAAATGTGCCTTCAGGTGCTTTGGTCTATTATTTCAAAATGCAGCAATTGGATATCTTTCCAAAAATGGTCTGCAGAGTAGTGTTTTCGCCAGGGAAACACTGCAGAAAAAGTTTTGGAAGATATGAATCAGGAATTAGAAGGGCTCTGGTCAAGCTATATGCACGGAAGATTAAAGGGTAAATTTGAGACTTTAGGAATCACTAGACTAGCTAGTGCTCGTAGGTCTGATAAATCAGCAGTTATTATTGAGGCCTCATAGATATGTATTTTGCAGTGAAAATAAAAATCAGAAATCAACCAGAAAGCTTGCGACAGCTTACTCGCAAAAATACGAAATATCGATTTTTTGTTTATAGCAACTATCGATTGTTTGGTAGTAGATTCCGATTTTAAGTACCTACCGGCTAACGAATTTTTAGCAGCTGTAAACCATTTTTTTAGTAGCAGCAGGTTTTTTTTGGAAGTTTCCGATATTTTCCGACAATTTCAGCTGGCGATATTTTGGTAACAAATTTTTGGCGGCAGTTACCGATTTTTAAATCGGCTACTTATTTCTTAGAAGCAGTTGCCTCGCTTTTTATAGCAGCTACAATATTTGTTTGGTCGCAGTTACCATTTTTTGGAAGCAGTTGTCGGTTTCGATTTTTACAAGTTTCATCTCCTAGCAAAACAATTATTAATTATTTATAAATCGAAACCATTTCTTCTCACACTGAAGTGCTTTTAAAAAACTTGCTGAAAAATTCTAAGTTGGTCTAATTGATAAATGAAATGAAAACACGAAAACCATACAAAATAAAACAATAAGTTCAAGATATTGGGAAAAAATTGTCAAGAGTGGATAATTGCAATAACATTTTGTTGAAAAGGGTTGGAAATAATGCTAAATTTCTATCACCTATTGTCGTTAGTTAAGCGATAGCTGTTAAATTGTTGCTAAATATTGTCGCCAATCATTTGACAAGTTTGGTAAAATAACGACAAAAATGTAAGAAGTAAAGTAGAATTATCCGAAATTTTATTCCGGAGTACAAATTTATTTCTGAAGGTTCAGGTTTCACTACCAATTTAGTTGATGCTTAACCACAAAATTTAGAAAACTTTCACTTAAAAGATGCAAATTGGTACCTTACCACTAACTTATCGATCAACGATTCAGTATACTTCTCCTTAAATTGCCACACAAAAATCTACAGTACTAAACCATTCAAATGTCATTTACATGATTCTTAAAGAAAAACGAAATCTCAAGGCCTTTCAAAATTTAAATAACAAAATTTTACTTTGTTCCTTAAAGATGTGTCAAAATTGCCAAATATGTAAAGAATTGAAATGAAACAGCCGACTTTCAGACACACTTAAAGTATACTTTCACAAAAACAACAAAAAAGCCGACAAATCTGGCAGACATTTCATTCAAAGATGAATACGAAAAGACCCATTATAATGTTCTACTCGATGCCAAAAAAGAAATAAAACACAAAAAAACCTTATTTCCTTCCGTCTCGTCTCATTAAAAATGTCGCCGCCATAAAAATTATTATATACCTATAATTTTTTTTTGTCTGTAAAAATATTTTTCAACTTTTGGCAAACATTTAAGGTGATAATTTAATCTTTTTTTTTTTGGTTTGTGTTGTTTTATTTTTCAAAGTCAAGGTCGTTTGAAAACGAAACAATTCAACACAATCATACAAAAATAATGAGTAATACTATTTCAGAGTTGTTCATCATGTTGACAAGCGTTTTTCTTTTTGCAAAGAACAAAATAAAACACAGAACTAGATAGAAAATAGAAAATAGGGAAATAGGTTAAAGCAATAAATTGTTGATGGGACATATTTTGTAGTGCTTCGTGATTTGTTTTTTCTTTGACAAATTATCACAAAAAAGTATTTTGAAAGTAAGGAATTTAGAAAATATTTACTGGTTTGTTGCTGCTAGATGATGTGCCAAATTGTTTTTTTTTACTTGGAAACTGAATTTTTGATATTTATTTTAAGAATTTAAAAGCGATTTCAAGATTTACGAAAGGTAGGGTTTTTTATTTTATAATCTGCGGTATTTGATTGAGTTTGTTAGTTTTTAAAAGTTTTTTCTTCCAATTTGATGAACTTTCTTCTCAATTGTATAAGAAGGTACCTCTTGAATCAAGTATTTTGTCACCAACTCATTTGCTGTATGATTTTCGCTCTGAAGTGCTACTTATCAGTTAAAGATTCATCCGACTTCATTTTGCAGATAAGCTTCTTTTTTAGAACTCCCGCCGCGTGATTAAACCTATCACTTTCGACTCCTTTATTTGTTTTTATCCTTATAGCAATACTAACTTTGATCTTATTTTAGTAGTCTAGACTAGAGCCAAAACCTGTAGAAAAAATTTTAATTGACTTCCTGTTACTGCCCGCAATTGGGGGCTATTGGGGTGGGTAAATCAGTGGTCAAGAGCTGACTTTCGGTTATAATAGCAAACTTTGGAAAGTGCAGATCACTACTCTCACGTGGTGCCCGCTGGCAAGCGGACGCTGATACGTTTAAGCTGAGAAAGTTCTTGTCATTGGAAGCTTACGAAGTATGACTGCTAGTCCTGTGAACTTACTTGGGAACACATGACGTGATTCTATGATGATTTGGGTATACAGCAACACCATTGCGGAACTGCTGAAAAAAATCAGGGTCCTGAGAATGGTCATATGAAGAACTTGTAACCAGAAGGGAACGCTGTATTCGTCGACATCGAGCGGTGTATTCTCTAGCGAGATGGATACAAGTCGATACAGCAACGGTTCACGGCATTGGTAAAATAAAAAGTACCCCGGGGTACTAGGAGCCCTACTATCATTGAAGAGGGCCCTATATGGAGCACCGTGGTGGTTGTGGTTCAATGTTTCACTTTTCCTGACAGCAAGAAGTGTAAAATTGTAATGAAAGAAACATAATGCAAATGACGGAATTCCTGAGTTGCAACCCACTGGTAGGCTAGATTCTTCAAATGTAAATCTTGGGTTGCAAGCCTGCCAGGCTAGCAACTCATCAGTGTGCTTAAAACAAAGTAAATCATTTCACTGTTCACAAAGCTGTAAAAGGAACGTGATTTTTGATTATTTTGATTTTAGGAAAGGGGCGCAACCGGGTGATTTTCAACGTATTCTATGTTCCTTATTGTGGTCATGTTTACCGTGAGAAAGCATATTAACTTTGTGCTCGCTATTGGAAATATAGTCTTCATCATACCATTTAGTAGCTGTTAAAACAAATTCTCCCGACCTTAAGTTTTTGCTGTGTTCACTATGTTATCGTTTTAACTATCTTTTCAGGCTTCTTAGTCGGTAGCGAATCTTGTTGTTGATTTTTTTAGTATTCGGTAAAAGTTCTGCACTTATTTCCTGTTAGATTTTATCACTGCAACCCCCCGACTTTATAGTGTTTGCGTTGTGATGTTCTTCTTTTTCTCTTCTTCCATCCTCGTTTTTGTCAGCCAAAATCTATAGGCTACTTTGCTTTACCACATTTGGAGTAAAACCAAGAACTTCTTCGGTTTAAGTTCTACGAATCCTAGTATCTCTTCTGCAGCACTTCTAGTGGAAATCTCACAAATTTTTCAGTGGATTTCTGCGTCCATTTCGTGCAGTTAAAGGTTTTCTCGCGCTCTTGACTATCAATTTATTTTCTCCTGGCTTCTCCTCAAATCGTGTCAACAATATTAGTTTATCCGAAGCTGGATCATACGTTTGTCCAAGCATTGTTTTATTTTAATATTTTTAATTAGAATTCAAAGCCTTTGTTTAATTGCTTTTGAATTAAGCTTAAAACCAAATGCTTTACTAAACCCGCACGCCCTCATTGTTCGCTGATCTTTTATTCGTCCAACAACCTATTTTCTGCCGTTGAAAGAAATATCATCTATACCTACCATATATTTGCCTAATTGAAATGCCATAGTCTAGTCAAAAGTAAACAACCGCAACATTATAATGACCAGCATAATCAAGCTTCTCCCTTTATGGGATAGAAAAAGGAGGTCGAGTCAAATCGTTTGTCCATCATCAGCCCAACCTACAAAAAAAAAAACAAAAAAAAACAAAAAGAAACCAACATCCCTTTGGAAATTCCTCTCTTTCATGTTTACAACAATTAAATTATGATTTCAAAATCCATGACCAAATTCAACCCAAGTATCATCGCCTGGGGGAAAGTATCATTCCAAAAAGGGTATGAGTCTGCGGTTAGGGTAATTAATGGTCAAAATTTTTCCATGCGGACTTCAGGACCGATTGAGGTGTTATTTATTTGTTGTCTTTTGTTGTTTGGTGGCTTTAAGGAAAGGGAAATCAAATGAATTCTACATTAGCTGTGGTTTTTTTTTTGTGTGTGAAGGTGTTTGCCCAATTTTGATGGTCAACACCGCTTTTGTCTGGTGGACTTATAACTTTTTTTTTGTGTAAAAAAAGGCTTTTTTTATATACAACCTCACCGCAAAAAAAAGAGAAACAAGACAAAAGATGTTTTTGAAATTAACAACCTTTTTTTGGATAATATACAGACAAAAAGTCAAAAGCTTTCGCTTTTCTTTTGAAGTTTTCAAACAAAAGCAGCCATCATCATGTCGTAGTCCCATTTGAAACCTTATCAATTGATGCATAAATCCCACGCTCATCGACCTAGTATTCTCAATTTACGACACAAAGACTTTTCTACAACTACAAATCACTTCAACTCAGACAGATATGGTGGCGGCGGCAGCTTTTCCATAGCCCAGTTCAGACCGAAAAACCAGACCAATTGAATATTTATGTAGGGACGTGCTTGATGCGCGGGACTCTAGGACTCCATCATGGATGGATGCTAGATGTGCCGTTTGAAGTACCGAATAATTGCACTCCATACACGATCCTCGGAAGAGATACTAAAGTAAAAACGCAACCCCAATCGAGACTATGGGAGAGTGCAAAAATTGTGATGCATGCAGCAGTCATCCAGGCAATAGCAGCAGCTAAACAAAAAAAAAAGAGTTTTCGACTTTATTTTATTACCTCGATTGGAATTTCATTGCCATCCTGCCCTGCCTACGCCTTGAGCGTGTCCAACTATCGGGAAAAATGGCAAAAGGATTAAAGAAAAATACAAAAAAAAAAAGAATTCAAAAGCATTTTTAATTGCCAACCAAATGTTGAATCCTTGTCGCGTCGACTACATCGACGACGACGATGACGATGCGGTCAATATGTAGTCGAGTGGTGGTCAAGCCCTAATGCTAGTGCCAGCGGACCATAATAGGCATTCAGCCAGTCTCGGACAAGAACAGCAACAGCAGCAGTTGATGGTGCTGCTAAAGTGTTGTACTAGTGGTGCAGTTCTTCCTGTCCGCATGCCCCCAATGCAATGCCGGCAGATGCGGTATATAGTTTATAATTCACCAGCTGAATGTCTATCTTTTGCATCACGCAAAGGGTGTCTGGGTTTTGGATGTTTTTTTTGTTTGGTTTAAGGTTTTTTGAATTATTTTTATACATGCGGCTTTTGTAGGTTTAGCAAATATCAGTGGAAATTGAAAGTAAAGTCATAGGCCGTCTGAACTTGAATGGAAGAACACATGCTGCATGAAGCATTTAATCATAATATTAAAGTTAAACATTTTTTGGGGGGAAAAACTTTGCAGATTTACGTTTTCACTAAACAAAGCGATTTTTACTTGCGATATGGGAACCATTCGTACAAAAAAGAGGTGAAATAACAATCAAACATGACATTACGATGATAGAAAATGTTAAAAAAGTAGGTCCGACAATTCTGTCTGTCTGTCTGTCTGGATGTATCAGAATTCCGAAGTCACGGGCTAAACAGATGGGTCGATTTAGTTCAAACTTGGTGTGTGGAGTTTTTGAAGACTATCCCCAGACGTTTTTTTATATTATTTTTTTGGACCAAAAACAACGGTAGTTACCTACCAATATACCGGTCTTATAAAAACTTACATTTCTCAAAAATGGAGCCTACGATTTTGATAAGAAAGAATCATGGTCATGTTTTTAAAGCTGTGTGAAGATTTGTGCTTCACAAAAGTCGCATTTGAAGAGAGTAAATCAGTGTTTTTGAAGAAACAATATTATAGCGTTTTTAGTGCCAAGCCACACAACGTCTATAGAAAATAATGGGTATCGACTCAAAATTACTGGATAAAAAATTTTAAAAAACTGGTCAATAGTTGGTTTGCTTGGTACGAAGCCGATTGCTTGGTACAAAACCGCTATTTTTAAATGCGAATCTTTTCGATCTCCTTTAACTGAGTGTCTACGTTTTTTTTTTTATTTTTTCGCAAGATCTTATTTCTTTAAGCACGATTCTCTTTAATACCTATCAATTTTTGCAATTCGGTGATGGGTTTCCGGCTATTTTATTAATAATGTCACGACACTTACCGGAAAAAAATCTTTCCTCAACCAAATTTCTTGTTGTCGGCTTGGTAATGGTGGTCGAGAGAGCACGTCTTACCCCCGGAGCCCTAGCGCTACATACCCTCGACTAACTAGCAATTAGTTTCAGAGTAATGGGTCGTTGAAGATCCGAGTGAAGAAATGCGGCTACCATATTATCATCCCATCTAACTCTGAAAGGGCTGTCCAGTGCCTGTTGTGTGAACTTGAAACTGCCACGCCGATGATCCGAAGAACCAACTTTGATGTAGTAGTTTAGTATATTTAGCTAAGTGTCTCTCGACGAAAAGAGAGCACAAACACTTATTATTGTCCCAGATAAAAAATTGATTTTTATGTGTCCGGTACAACTTTCGTGGTTTTATTGAGGTATAATAGTGGCTATTCGTTAAGCAGCTGTAGACCTTTGGCCAAATGATCCACTGTCAGTACAGCTAATCCTTAGCACTCAGGTTACCACACAATACCTACAATTTCGTATGTTCGTACGGTTTGCTTCATATAACTTAAAAAAAAGAATGAATTTATTCTGAAGTTATTGTACATTTTTCTCTCGTTTTTGAAAGGCCAACGAACGTTTTCTTTCCGCTTTTTTGTCGCATCTGGCTGCAGGCTTGAAGTTATCGAGGCCAGTATTGACAGGCTATTACTTTAAGAAATAAAACTATAACAACTGATCTGTGGACAAAGTTGCAGGACTGAGTGTTACGAGGGTGTTCCCAATCAGTCGATTCTCGATTCCTTCCACATCAAACTCTGTCAAACAAAAACTGTCCAAATTATCAATTGTCTGTTAGTTCTTAAAAATTCTTTACCTGATCATTTTTTTTTGTATTAACCGAAAATGTTAACAGAGAATCTATAAATATATTTCTATCCTCATAAATTGACATAAATACTGATACAAAATTTGGTGCAACTCCGATCTCAAAACTGTAGTTTTAAATTGTTTGAGCTCTTAATTTAAAATGAAGTGAATTGCTAACCTATTTATTTTCTAAGCATTTTTTTTTTCAAAAATAATAGGGAACATTAGAAACCCACATACAATTCTTTCGTCCTAATTTACCTTTTCAGAATTATCTATTTGATTTCTTCATTAAAGAATCAAATCAAATATTTAACACCATCATTAAAAGTCAATTTCCAAAATTAAAAATTAAATTTCTTTATGCTTTGAGAACCGTAACATTCACTTTCATTTTATTATTTATATTATTGACTTACAAAGTTGAATATCCATCAACACCAAAAAGAGACACCGCCCAGGCTATTAAAGCTCGATCCATTTGATGGTGGTGAGGACCCCCTCCGCACTAATTAAAGTCCAATTATTATTATTTGTTGAAAATTTTCTTTTAATTTCAAGCAAGAAAACAGCATTTTTGTATTATCACCGTTTGGCGTCGCGTCATCGTCGTTAATGCTGACGACGATATACCAAGTCATTTGGTATAAAAATCATTATCTGGAGGAATTTACTTTGCAATTTACCTTCAAAAGTCAGCAATTCGGTGCCAAATTAAATATTACGCAAAAAAACAAATATTTCTCGATTATGGTGTATTTCATGATAAGAGAAACAGCCCAAGTCGAGTTCAAAGTCAATATTTGAACATGTCACATTCCGAGCCTGACTTAGCTGGTTTGCCCAGCAGCCAAAGTAAAAACATATATTTCTTTTACTTTATGGCAACAATTTTATTTTTGTACTTATTTATTTGTGTCTACTTAGTTTGATACAAAAATTTCAAAAATATACAAGAAAAAAAAAAGAAAGGTATTTTGCTTTGACAGCAAACGTACAGTGGGGTTGAATTCATTTAAATATAGACTTAAATCAATTTAAGAACATTTTTTCTCTTCTTTCTTTTACTCGTTATACGCCAGTTTTTCAATGGTCAGTTAACTCTGAGTTAAAAAATAGAATAAACTCAACCCCAGTTAACACGAAAAGCAGATTTTTAGTTAGAATGCAAGTAGGTCCTAAACCTAATAAACTAGGAGGATAAAATATCATAAGCATTTTTTTAGTTGACCCAGAGTCAACTTATAAAATTTGCGCGAGTTAACTCGAATTTAATTTAAGATTCGCACTAAAATACTGGACCAAAGAGGCTTGGGAAAGCAAGCAAAAAAAAACTCCCACACAACTTTTACGTTAGCTCGACAATTTTGCAACTTTGTTTGCAGCATTTTTGAAAAGTCGTTTGAGTTACAGACTTTTTGCGAATGATTAAAAAAAAAAAGTTCAACGTAATACCGGTGATTGAAGATGCGACCCCTCGATACCAAAGCGAGTACATCTTGTCATTCAATCACAAACTGCATAATTTTTGATAACCGTAGAATGCACATGAACAAAATACAGGATCAAATCGTTTGCGTCAAACGACTTTTTGTTTGTTGGACTATAATTTTTCAATTTCAACTTCGTTTACAGCAAACTCTTTGGTTTGTTTGGGTTAAACACTTTATGCGAACAACTAAATGATAAAAAAGTTAAGTGTAACACTGGTGTCCTTCACTCATTTGTAAAATTCAGTAAAATTCTTTGCAACAAACCACTTTCTGGAAAAGTTCTTCGCAATCAAGTCATTAGTTTGCTGCAAACAATACACTCACAGAAATTATATTTTTGTTTTCGTTTGCGGCTATAATGAATATCCTTTGAATTGAGTGAAAATCATTTGCTGGAAAGTTAATACAATCTTCGAAAAAGGTTTTATTTGCGGCAACAGTATTACATTTGACCCAAATTATAATTCTATACGGCAAACATAATGCAAAACAACCTATTCGTTTGGAGCTCATTTTTTATTAGTTGATTGCGGCAAACGAAAATGCTTCCCACATTTTAAAACCTTTTCGTTTACTAGAAAATTGTATTGTTTGCAGCAAACGAGTGCATAGGTTTGCGAAGAACCTTTCCAGCAATTAGTTTGTTGTGGTGTAAATATACAATTCATTTACATCCAATGACTGCAGGAATCAAGTTTTCTTAATAATTGGCTTTGTGGTTGTGGCGTTTATATATGTATGCATTTTATGCTACACAAAAGTAATATAGTTCGTGGCACAATAGCAACAAACTTGGTTCGCGAGCGAGAGGTTGCATGTTTAATCCACTCTGTTACGCTGATCTTTTCTTTTATTTTGTCGTTCTGATAAATTGATTAACCGAAACAAATTTAAAAGTGCTGCAAACGAAAGATGTTAAAAAATGACAACAAACGAAAAGTCGTTTGACGCAAACTATTCTTTCTTTCATTTTGTTTATAATCACTTTACGCCAATCATAAATTATACAGTCCTTGGCGGTGTGACAAGATACTCGCTTCGTAACCGAGAGTTTGCCGCGCCGGTTCAATCACAGGTATTATGCTCAATTTTTTTTATCGTTTGCAAAAAGTGTTTAACCGAAAAAGAAAAAGTGGTTTGGGCAAATTTTCATATTCTGCAATCGATTTCTTCTCTCAGTATAGAATTTTCTAGTAAACGAAAAGGTCTTTAGATGTAGGAAGTATTTTCGTTTGCCGCAATCAACTTATAAAATTGAGCTTTAAACGAATGGAAAACATCCATTATGTTGGGTCAAATGAAATACCTACAGTTGCTACGAATGTAAAACTATTGCACGGATTGTATTAACTTTTCAGCATACGAAAGGATATTAATTTGCCGCACACGAAAACATTACTCGAAATGTTTGTGTGCATTTTTTCCCCCCTAAAGGTTTTTTTTTTCAGTAGCGTCTCTTTTTATCTGTTGATTTATTTTTAAATTGTATTTTTCGATCTTAATTAAAAAAGACCTACCCCACTGTGTAACAAGTATTGAATAATTCCCTGCGACAAAAAATAACACCCGCATTATATTTCCATCGTCAAAATGACTAAAAGAAATAAAAACTGAAGGGGTTACCTAGCTAGCTATAGAGCTCTCCAAATAGGCGAAAACGTAAATAAATATGTCAACTTATATTTTCTGCATTCCATATGACTAAAGTTAAGACAGAAAAAATAATAATATCGATTGCAAAGTACATTTTCCATTTCAATCCAGGTGACATATGATTTTTACAAAAAAAAAAAAAAAAAAAAATAAATATTTATGCCCGTTGCCTTTGATTATTGTATCGTTTCTCGTCAAGAAAAGGTATATATGACAATAATTTTGTATCTAGATAGACAACACGACAAGAGTTGTATATGGATATTTTTTTGTTGTGAGTGTTTGTATTTAATCTTTAAGAAATATTTCTACAAACGTGTGACATTTTGCAATGAAAATTATATAAATAAATCGATTGGAATGTATTTTTTTTTTTTTTTAAGTAAGAGTGTTAAAGTTGATTTTATTTTTGTATTGTTGTGTCAATATAAGTTGATATTATTTCATCAGCGCAGCGGTAAGAGAGAATGTAGATTTTTGTTTTTTGTTTGAAAGAAATGCAAGGGAGAAAATTCCTATCTGAATTCAAAAGTCCCATTAAAACTAAACTGCATAATCTAATTTATTTATTGAAATTGTTTTGGACAAATATTTAACTATTTTTAGAATATCTTTTGTACACAAATCATTCGGGTTTGAATTTAATATTTAATATTTTTTCTTTATTCTACTTTGTCAAGGACAAAACATTTCAAGTTCTATTAAAAGGAGATTAAATGATTAATGATTAACCTGGAACTCTCAAATATTTGTATAATTTTTGAATACACAAAATATTTTGATAACTTTGCGTATTTATTATTGATTAATGATATTTATAGAGGCAACTTGTTTCTATAGTAAACGTAAATGTTTAAATAAAGCCAAATAGGGGTTATGCGAGTTCAATGAACATCGATTTGTTTGCAATTAAAATAACACAACAAAATATTATCAAAATTTTATGATTACTGGAATATTTTTGAGTAATAATAAATTTGAATTATCATCAGGTTTTTTTATAGGATGATTAAAATTTTGACAACAAAATGTAATCTATACCTAAAAATAAATTGATGGGATGATGTTTTTTTTTATATTTAATATTATGTACTGGAAATAAATTTTTTTTTAACAAATTGTTTAATAAATGTTTTTTTTTTTTTATTTTCAGGTAAGGAAATCAAGTCTTTTTATAACAAGAACAAAAAAATGTTCAAATAAATTAAATTTTGTCGGTAAGCCTCATAACACAATTTTGACAATTTTTTTTTGTTTTTTAAGAAACACACTCAATTATTTGTTATATTTTAAGTGCCTAAAATAATAAATAATGGCGTTAAGTTTTAAACAAAATTAAGTTAAGGTAATGGCACGATCCTAGTTGGATACTTAAAGAATTGTTAGTGTTAATTTTAAAAAAAAACATAAACTTAAAATGTACAAACTTAGACAAGAAAATGGATTCATTATTCAAAACCACTGTCAAAAATCATCAATAATCTGACAATTTAATAAAAAAAGTTTTTGTAGGTTAAATTTCGAAAAAAAAAAAACAGTTGTTCGAATTTATGTAGGCGATTCCGTGTAAAGGTGCATATTTTTATAACTGATATTTTTTTGAACATACAAATTTCTTTGAGAGACATTTTTTATGTGAAGGATAAAAAAATATTTAAAATGGTAGTGAGTTCTGTTACTTTAAAAAATCAATTTTTTTTTTATATTAGAAACATGAGACGTTCCATTTTCGACTCTCACAATTTGTAGTAATTAAACTTTAAGTTTAAGTTTATTCCTGATTTAAAAAAAAAAACAAGGCAATATCAAGATTTCAACCGTTTTTGTGTAGAATTTACTTTTAGTTCTATGGAAGATATCATAAAGTTGTTTTTTGTAATTTTTAAAGATTTTAAGTAAAAATAAAAAACCGCATGGTATAGAAAAAACTTTAAACGCAATGAAATTTGGAACATTTTGGGACCAAACACTATCATTTTAGTATTTATTTACTTACAATATTTCATGCACTTTTTAACTCCGCCAAAATATCATACCTTTGGCCGTTCCGAAAACCAAAACTTAGCCTTAGTAATATCCTTCTTTAATTTTTGTTAAAGAACGTCTATATTCTATTTTTACTTGCAATAAAGGTACTTTTATTGTTACAATATATCAAGTTTATGATTTGTAAACAAATCGAACTCAACAGTCTGAAATGTCATAACGATGATAGAGAATGCAAAAAAGTGGGTTTCGCTATTCTGTCCGCTATAGCGTTCTTTTTTTTCTAAAAAGAAACGGTAACTGCTATAGAACCATTAAGTCAAAGTTAACTTTTTTTCAAAAACTGCTCTTACGATTTTGATTAAAATTTTTGTGTCTACATTTGTTAGTAATGAAATGAAAAAAAATTTGTAAAATTTTACTAACGATACCTCCTCTATACCAACCATTTTTTTGATTTTAAATTATTTATAAACTAACTGAACCAATTTTATATAATTTTTTTTATACGGAAGCTTCTAAAGAGCCATTTTCTTCACTACAAGTTATACTCAACCTGAGAATTTTTATTCTTAACTTGTGATTTTGTTTTTCCTCACTCACTTGACTGTTTCAACAAAAGATTCTCAACTCTCAAGTTGGTCAACTTAAGATTTTCAACTCTCCAGTTGTTCAACTTCCGAAAATAGTAGAAGTTGAGAGAGCAAACATGTGAGTTTTTTGTCAAATTCAAATTTGAAATACATTTTATTAAATCTTCTGTCAAAAATTATTTTCGGTTTCGGTTCCCAAGGAATTATTTTTGGTAAAATTTGGCTTTAACATCTTCGGACAGTGCAAGGTGATGATACTAGCGAGCCTTTTTGTCTTCACAGAAATACCCCGATTTGGTAATGTGTCACTATCACCCGACACAAATGTTCCATAGATAATTCTTTTCGAAGAAATAATGTTTGCAACCATGGGACACATCCGTAGAATATAATATTGAGTAGTACCTTTGTAGGAACCAGTTCATCAATTACGATTAAGGATGTGTGAAGACTAAAAAAAAAGAATGCTTCATGTTTTTTTTTTTTAATTTACTTATTTAATTTAAACTTATGTTTTATAAGTTTTTCGACCACTGGTGCTACCGTTCTTCAAACTGGTTCCTTATGAAAAGCGACAAAGTGGAGTTTGATTTCATTTCTTAAATTAATTTAAAGGCTTTCAACACTTTATAAGACTTATGTTCTACCTTGTAAGCGATTTTGAAATTAATAAATAGGTACTAAATACTAAATACTAAAAAAATCCCATTCTGCTTTTTCAAACTGTGTTTTCCTTTTTTCTTAACCAAATTAAAAACACAATTAAAACACAATCTGATTGATATAATTAAACAAATATTTTATTAAAATAAAATGTACTTGGTTCAAAAAATAAAAACACGTTTCAGAACAGCGTTTAGTGCAGCATAATTTCAACAATTCCCAGTTTCCAGAAATGTTGGGTTTTTTTTGTGCTTCATTTGTTGTTTTCGTTTTATAAATTAATAAAATAAAATAATTGAACTCTTTCTGTTGTTAAACTCATAAATTTTTGTGCAAACACAGGGTAGCAATAAGCCTACGACAAGACGAACTTGTTGTAGAAAATGGCCACAAATTTTCGTTTCATTCAAATTTACTGATACAAAATTCTACGAACTTCAAATTTCGTAGCATCAATTTCCACCACGAATGTATTTTGTGATAGAAATTTCCGGATTCGTAAAACATTTTCGATTACGATGGAATCTGTGATAGGGCTGAATACCTTAACAAAACTAGACAAAAAAAAAAAAGAATCACTTCGATTGACAGAATTGATACCCAAAATCTAAATTAAAATTTGAAACTGACATTCTGTTACTGTAAATCACAAAAATCCTAGAAATATTTTTCAAAATGCAAGTTGACCAACTTTAGATTTTAAACTGGAGAGTTGAAAAAGAAATTATAAAAAAAAAAATTGTCTACACCCAAAGAAAAAACAAAGTACAGTACTATTTTTCAGATGGATTTAGCTTCGAAAAAGAAAATTTCAAAATCAAAGTCAGAAGAAGTTGATTTAAATTGTGTTTCTTAAAACAATATACATTTGAATCAAATTCATTCATCTTTAAATGATATACTAAAAAAAAAAACAAAAAAATTGGAAACAGTGACTTGAAACAGCGGTGTTTGAGTTACCAATTGGATGGCTTACCCATTGCACTAACTTGCTATTGAAGATGACTTGGATATTTTCCGCCTTGAATTCTTCTTACAATTTTCTAATTTTTATTTTAAATTATGCTCCTTTCGAGTGAACGCTGTGACCTTAAAGAACGAAATCCGCTATTTTCTTAAATCCGGTTGCGATAGTAAAATAATAATTTAAAACTAAAAAATTAAAGACGCATGTTCAAAACTTTGAAAAAAAAAAATCAAAAATCAAAAGTTAATGGGAAACCTAACTAAATTATGAAAAAAAATTGAAGACAATTGACAAAACAGTAACCAAAAATTTCTTTTTACAATACAAAAAAAAAAAAAAAAATGGGAAGTAAATCATTTATCCCATTAAAAAAATGACACGACTCCCTTAGCAAATTTTTCATCATTAAAGTGAGCAATTAAATTTTCCATTCCCAAAAAGTTTTAATTTCTTTTCTTTAAAACAAAACTCAACGACCTCTCAAACAAATTAATAATAAATCTATCTAGTGATGTGTGACACCCTATTTTTCACCCTAAATTCCCAAAACAGTGAATCATTGTTAAATGATGCCTAACCAAAACCTAAAATTAAAAAAAAAAAAAGAAAGAAAGAAGCAATATTTCCTCATGCAGAGTGTAAATGGGATATTTTCCCTCTCAATTTTAATATCCCACCATCATCGGGCATATTGGATCGCAGTATAAACCATTACCGTTTTGGGTTCAGTACCGATGTGTTTTAATCAAAAGTAAGGGGTTTTCATATATAAAATAGACAATTCCCGCGGGTAATTCCATCACCATAATTCCTTGGGATCTCCTCCTAACTTAGAATCTCACTTTGGAACCACTCCTGCCACTCCATCATCCATTCTACATACGAAGTATTTATGCCCATTGCACTACGGGACATCTGCTGGTTACTGCTGCTGCTGCTGCTGACGATGATGATGGCTGTTGTGGTGGTCTTTCCAATCAAATGATCCGATGATGATAGCTTAAACGTGACTGCAGACAAACCACTATCAATGAACCATAAGTGAATGATTCCACACACCACCATCATCATCTTCGGCATTGTAACTGCGCCGCCATAGCCACCACACCTCGCGTGTAGTACGCCTTGAGTTTCATATAGTTGGTTGAGACGAACCACTATGCAGAGGTTTTCCTTTTATCACCCAACTACCGAAGGCAACAATGAAGAGAGGTATGAGAGAGCTATGAAATTCCTCACCGTGTCTGTCTGCGGACCTACGGTTCAATATGTGGCAACAGTGCAGAACGGATATGGGAACAACACCATTAAAGATCCCAGCCCGAGTAGAGTTCAGCGCAAAGAGTCTTGAGAGTGCATTCATTGCCACCACACGATAAAACTCTGCTAAGAATTTACGCCAAGGAGTGGTATCTTCAACTTCAGCAGCGCCCCCATTCTTACACTCCGGATTGGGTACCTACTACATATATGGTGTCTACACTCCCATCCCATCTTTGTCCTTGTCTGTTATATACCTTTGCCCGTCTAATTAGCGAAGGAAAACTGTCTTTGTGGGGTTTCCAAGTTGAAGCATAAGAAGGGCCAAAGAGTTTTCTAGCAAACACAGCAAAAAAAAAAGAAGCAAAACCAACAACGAGACATAGAATTGTGGAAATTCGTGGGATGCAGCATAGGTAGATATGGATAGGTCAGCTTTTCAAGACCATGAGAGTCGAATTACTCTTGGGGCTTCCAGATTGATTTTTTTTTTTGTTCTCTTATTATTCTTTCGAACGTTGTGCATATTTTACAGTCTCTCCCTCTTTATCTTTGATAGTAATGACCTTCTTGGGTGTCGGAGGGAAATTATGGAAACTTTTAACGGCTGAAGTGTGGGAATTCGATTAAGCGAAACACATTTTCTTGGAAGGCAAAAGTGATCCCTGGCGAGAAACTGAAATTGGAATTTTCTGATAGTGGAAAATAGTGGATGGAATGTCTTGAAAGGAAGGTTGATGGAAGAAAGGAATATTAAGTACCTAAGGCAGATTGGTGTGAGAATGTTTGTAGAATTAGTACCTCTTGGTAACAAGAACCAAGGGGAGGTACTAATGGACCTGGGTCCAATAAGTTCTTCATTTCATTACTTTAAACAATGAATCAGAATTAATTTGTCCTTCAACATAAATGATGTTAATTCTAAACTCACCCGCATATTGGAACATTACTCGCACTTCCTCCATGTTTGTTTTTTCGTTTCCCCATAAACAACCAAGCATCTGTCGTTGCACCCTAACCAAACACCATCGCGGCAAAAGATTCAAAGAGACGTGTTGCCGCAATCTATTAACTGCACCCAGAGCACCCAAATATAAATGTGCGCACATGAACTCGAATTTACAAAAAACAAAAAAAAAATGTATGTCAACAAAAATGCAACAGCATCTGCTTATCTATAAAACGGTACCACCGCAGTATCTTTATCTTTGCATGTATCTGTCTGCATCCGTTGCATGGTTCTATCGGATTCAATGCGTTGGAACAACAACACCATCAAATATCAACGAAATGCGATCATGTCGCAGAGTTAGTTTCCTGTTTTTGTTTGTTAGAAAGAGACAGAGAGAGATAGTGATTTGTTTTTTCCAACAAGGGTGCAGCTTTGTTTACATCATGACAGAGATCAAGCGTTCTCATTTTAAAATTTAGTTTTATTTTTTATTTATTTTAATTCAAAAAGATTATTTTTCATAAAAAAAAATAAATATTGTTGAGTTAAATAAAACTAGATCAATTCTGATGCTTAGTGTAAATAGGAGATAGTATAGTGTATGCGTGCCCTTATCTTTTTATAGTTGAAGAACCGTGTTAATAGGTACGTAGTGCGTAGGTGGGGCATTGTGATAGTGTGCCAAGCGGCCATTGATATACATTTTGAGTGTGAAATAGTATAGAATGATACTTGATGGTTGTTTATGATTTCAATTTAAATTGTAAACAATATGGGCATCGATAGAGAGACCAGGGGTGGGGAGAAAAACTGAAGAGAGGGCAAAAAAAAGATCAAGGCTGAATTTGTTGATTTGGTTTAGAAGAACACAAACAGAAATGTGTGTAGTTCTTGCAGAAGAGAAACGGAATATCATTTATTGAACAGGAAGTTTGATCGTAGGGGGAAATTTGAATTTTTAAATTTTTAGTGAATATCAGAGGTGCAGTGTTGTTGGAAAAATGCTTTCGAAGTTTGACGAAAAGCTTTGCAAACACAAAAAGTAAGAAGGAATATAGCAACAAATATTTATGGCTTAAGTTTGTTCTTAGCTTTTAGTTATAAAAAAAAAATAGCAAAAACTATTAAAAATATATCTGAATTGTTGTAAAAAGAACTACTTTAGCCCTGCATGTGTAGCTTATACAAATAGATTGGTCTTTGATTCACGCTTAGATATTTTGCAATATACGCTATACTAAACATACGCCACGTACACACTAGACCGCTTTTATTTTTGGGACTGTTGTTTTTTTTTCCACTCCTTAAGCAATATTCTGTTGGAAATAACCAACAAAAAATGCCTCTAAAATATGAGCCCTTAAAATTAATATTTAGCACGTATACGCTGAGTCTGAAGATTTTCCATATAAAATAAACATAAACTTAAGTTCTTTTTTTTTCAAATTTCTATAACTCAGCAGCATTTTATACTATTTCAACGCTGTAAAAAGCAAATTACTCTGAAATAAACGATCTATAGAAAAAATCATAAGCAAATTAATATAGTTTTGAGGTTATTTTTAGCGGTTCTTGCAGAAATGAGTACATACAGCTACAGGAAAAATGTAAATGACAAAGTTACAGTAAATTAAATTTACTATTAAAATGTTTATGCAAGCAAATCTCTATTATCGATACTTCTATAGATAATAAGATTTTATTTGTTTTATGATTTGTTGTTTTGGTGAATTTGAGAATCATTTCAAAGCATATTATGTCGAGAAGTATCAATATTAGAGATAAGCTAGTAAAGACTTTTGTATCCACTGGCTCACTTCTGATGATTTTGGAGGATATTCCACTGATTCAACTTACTTCTTCATAGGTATTACCAACATGGTAGAGGTGAAGTTGAGAATTGGCTAGATGAAGAGTACGATAACCGTTCGAAAGAAGCAAATGGAACAGTTCATTGGCCAACATCATATTGACTTGACTGTTTTTTCCACTGAATTAACATCACTTTACTCGGATATAAAAGAATACATTGCGGTTCCTGGGAAGCTGGGTTAAATGGATAAGATGGGGTGCTGTGCATCCCTGAACCATCTTGAATTTACAATAAATTGAAAGTTATTATCAAATCTTCGCTAGACTTATGTGGGTTCTGTTCCGTTAGGATTCTAACAATAAAATGCACAGTTGAGGCCTGCCTAGCTTGAGTCAGTACTTATTGGTTTTCTTGATATATTCAGTCAAAGTTTCCTCGACATCCGACAAGTGTCAATTACGACCATCTATCGTTTTCGCCTTCGAGCAAATTTAAGTGAATTCGGTTCGTGTTATGTTTTAGTGGTATAAGAACCCATGGTGCCATTTGGTTTCATTTAGGTATCTTTATTTACCATGTCAATGTTGTATTTATGCAACATTTTACTTCAGAAGTCTTTTGCTGGTACCTATATCTGTTAGTACCACAAGCTATCTGCAATGAAATTTAGTCAATTTGAATATAAATATCGACCTTTGAAGGTTTTTTTTTACTGCGAGTCTTATAGGACATTTGGGCGCCATTTTCTTTTTTAAAAGGTGCAGTGAATGGAATTTCTTTATACCAAAACACTGGAGTCTTTGTCATGGTTTTAAGAAGACTGTTTGGCGTACCCAAAGCTGGCCACCAAACTAAACGTGAGATAATCCAATAAATGCTTTTAGGGGTAGAATCCCATCTCCTTCGAAAAATTCTGCTAGCACTATAGAAAGCTACTGAAGCTGTTTTCTCTCCTCCCATAAAATTTTCTTTTTCAATTTAGTTTAAGATCCATCACTATCACCTCTCAAGATATTTTGCAGTACCAGTGATTTGGAATGGTGCTAAAATGTGCTTTGCTATAAGGTATAATATTTAAGCAAAAGTTTAATTAAATTTCGCCAATGACAAACTTTAAATGCGAATATTATTAGTAATAATTTCTAGTGAAGAGCGAAAAATGTATACCTGCGATTTCATACTTGTGACGAAAAAGTCACGTTCACGATCTGTGAAGTTTTTCAAAAAAATCTGTGAAATCACGGTTTCGCGCATTTCACGATTTCGCACAAATCGCGGTTTCGCGCATTTCACGATTTCAAACATTTCACGATTTGAAATCAACCACCAACACCAAGCCAATGAGAGAAAGAAGAACGACAAGAAAAAGGCACAACTCAAGCGAATTGTGACAAAACAAGTGAAGAGTGAAGTTGTTGGGTATGAATATGATGCATGATTTCTAAGTTGTGACTTTAAACGAGAAAGGGGTGGATTGTGAAATAAACTGCAAACTGGGAAAAGAATTTAAAGAGTGAAGACGAGGACGAGAGCGACGACGACGGTGACGATGATGACAACGATGACGATGATGATGACTATGACGAGATTAAATGAAATCGAAGGGATGAATAAAATAAACAAGTGCGCAAGTGCAAGTGTGTATATAATCTGCGTGCGGCTATGTTTTGGTTAGGTTATTTTTCTTTTCTTTGCTTTTTGTTTGGGAGTGAAAAGGAAGGAAGCAGAACCAGTTTCGTTTTTAGTTTTTTTTTCAACGGTTCGGTTTATGATATGACCGTGTGAAAGAATCATGTTCTTTTGGTTTTTTTTTTAGGATTGAGTGAGGTTCGAACTTTAAAGTAAGTGTGTATCTGTGTTGTTTTGAATTTGATATTTTTTTTTGTTGTTGTTTACGTTTGAGTGGGAGAGATTTAAGATTTATTAAGGTTTGATGTGATTTTTGTCCGATGAATCTTGGGGGTTGAAATTTAAGTATATAACGATTTAATCAGTTGCTTTGTGAAAACGAAAAGAGAAAGCCCATGTTTTATCGTCGTCTTGTTTTTTATAATTAGTTAAAAATAATTTCATTATTGTATTTGTTAAAAGGAATAAAAATATGCAGTCAAGAAAAAAAACAAGTTTTTGGTGGAACTTTTTCACTGTGCTTGACGAAAAATATGCCAAGTGCAAACTATGTAAAGCAAAAATATCGTACAAGACAAGTACTTCTCATTTGAAAAAGCATATGCAAAAAATTCTTCAGTTGGAACTTTTTCGTTTTAAGGCTTGCCCAAACAGAAGTGCGACAGTGCGGATATATTTATTTATACAGCGTCAAATGGAAGTACCCACACCAAATGCGAAGTAGCGCAAAGCGTTTTTTATATAAAAGTTCGTGTCGCACTGTCGTACTTTGGTCTGGGCAAGTCTTTCTTTTGTGAAAAAGCACAATTCACGTTCACTGTTTAAAATCACAGTGAATTTCAAATCACAATCACAATTATACCTGTGCACTAAATTTCACGACTTAGCTCAACCCTAATAATTTCCATTTGACTTCTTACTTCTTTAAAGCCCTTAATTCCTCCTAAAAAACAATTAAAACAAAAAACCATCGAAGCCAACACAAAGTATTTAATCCTATTTTAAAACTAACCTTACAAAAAAAAAATATGATAATATCATTTTTCCAGAACTCATCCATTAGCAATGTAAATTAGATCCTACCCCTACCAAGCTTGAGTATTATTAAAGTGTGTTCCGCATTCAAGTCTTGAACATCCAAACAAGAACACAAAACTGTAACCTACTTATATAGTTGGCCCTAATCTATTCCAAAGTGAGAGAACACATAGGAATGCTTGCTTTTTCGCTATCCTCTTCTCTTGCTCTTCTTTTATTTGTATGTTGGCGGAAGTGTTCCTATTTTTTTTAAATCGTATAAAAGCGAAAGTGCAGAGGTAAGGATTTAATAGTGAAACAAAAAAAAAATCGATTCCCTCTGAACATAGTCTTCTACGACCACCACCGCCATCATTATCATCATCACCCATCGAGTTGTTAACCCATTTCGCCGAGAAAGGAAACAAAAAATAGGGGTAATACTTTGAAATCCGTTCTTTGCAAAATGAAAGAAACGAATTGGTGAAGCTATGTATTCTGCTCCTCTATTACAGAAAGATAAAATTTCCACAAGTCATTGAGACTTCCGAATAATGATGAAAGGATTTTGTCTACATGAAGAAAGTGAGAAGAAGATTGGTCTCATTTGTTATTTTCTAACAAGAAGAGGGTTTTGTTTGTGTGGTTTGTGATGAAAACATATAATAAAAGTAAACAAAAATCGATATCCGCGCAAATTGCTGTTTCTAGGGGAGGAGATTACCACAAATATATTTCCTCGTCAACTTCAGCTGACGATGAAAGCTTCTCTTTGTTCGGTCAATCTTGAAAACGATTTTAGGGAATGGCATTAGGGACAAGGACATGCTTGTTCACACAAGTGAGGATGGAATGGAGTTTTACATTACTTTTAATGACAGAATCGTGTTTCTGACTTAGATGGATGTAGTTGGTTTAGTTATAGTTTCTAACAAACTTTAAGAAAGTCGAAACCGACGATAAAACTAACAAAGTTTTACAAGCATTCTTAGCGAATTAAATTAAATTAATTGCCAAAATTTTTAACTAGGTCTTGGTTCCTAAATTTTGTGAATCTTTTAGTTGCTCTTTAATCCGATTAAGAATGTTGTCAAACAAATAACAAACTGCTGCTACCCGATAGTGTATAACAGATAGGTGAATAACCTTCAACTTTTCAATTAAACTCATTCAGGTGTTTTCACTTAACGGTCCTACAAAGCAGGTCGGTAAAGTAAAATTATTTCTGATTAAGCAGGAAATAGGGTCGGGCTAAGAATTCTGAAGTACAAAGAGTGGTTATAGTGGATATTGCGAGTTCCTGAGTAATTGAAAATTAACACTTGCATGACAGAACATAACCTCTTTATGAAAACACTTACGGGAACGATCTTTGGATTAAGTTAAGCACAAGATTATTCCGCTACGACTTCCATCACACACGCATTTGATGATATATATAAATAGAAGATCAATTGAAGACGTATGTCCTAAATCTAGGGTCAAAGTTGCTGTGGACGTTAAAGCTTTTTATACAAAGTTTGTATAGATAACTAATTTTAAAAAGAAATGAAATTTATTACTAAAATGACATAAACAACTTCTTAAATTGCTTTGAGCTCCAAACAATGTATTAAAAAATTCATCAAAATTGGTTGAGTTGTTTAAGAGAAAATCAAAAATGAAGAAAACGGTTCACGAGCGGTTACCTACCATTAGTGGAATTTTTACAAAAAATTCTCTTATTCCAAAAGTATGACCCTACTAATAGAAGGAGACACACAAATTTTAATCAAAATGGTTTAAGCCGTTTTTAAAAAAAGTTAACTTTTCTTTAATGGTTATATGACAGGTACTGTTAGTTTTGGTGCTAAAAAAAATTCAATTTCCCCTCTAGGGAATCACGAAAGACCCTTAACCACCAAGTTTCAAGAAAATTGGTTAAGCAAAACTTTTCCAGAACTGAGAAGTGTTGTCTTACCAAAGCGTCGATTTGAGGCATTTAGCTATTGGTAATAAGGCGAAACTTGTGAGGAATGCTTTTTCGCCTCAAGACTCGCTCGCGATTGCGCGTGGTTAAATTAAAAGCGGGCACAAGCGACACATCTTAAATGACTTCATCCATTGGATAAGGCTTGTTGACCAATAACAACCTATGAGACAAAACAAAGACAAAGCTAATACAAAAAACGTAACATTAAGTGAATAATTCGAAAGTAGAGATTTAAAAATGTGGATTGTCTGAAGATAACATCAAGAAGTCTAAGCGCACAATGATTTAATGTCCCTTTTTTAAACAAGGCCTCCTTCTCTAAGTCGGAACTATTATGATTTTATGATATATGTACAAACATAAAAACGATGAAAAAGATAATTAAAAATATACTTTAAATTACCCCAATCTGATACAAAAAAATATTAAATCTGTAAAAAATAATTTCTTTAACTAGCCCCCAAAGTAGAAATTGTCAAAAATTGGATTTGTTCTATTTTTTTTTTTAATAATTTTTGGCATGTTTTTCTTTTTTATAGAGTAGGTTGTGCGTTGTATTTTTTTTTTTTTAATTAAAATGGGTTCTATGTACAAAAAAAAAATTGCTAAGCTATACTTATCAAAAATAGGTTTCTTAAAACTGATGAGTTATTTAGTTGAATGGAGTAAAACCATCAAAGAAATAAGTGAACAAAAGTAAACAAGTGACAATTGTTAATTAAGTTCTTGGTGTAAAAACTAGGATTCTGTGTCTTTTTTTGCTTAAGATCTTTTTCTTGAAATACAACAAAACAACTAACATAAAAAAAAACTATTGCAAATATGTTGATATTATTTTAAGCTATAATAGTCCCGTAAGGTTAGTGCAAAAAAAAAAAACTTTTTTTGTGGATATCTCGAGTTATCCTAGATTGATGACCATTTAAATCACATGGAGTAGCTTAAATTTTATTAGTTTCTACCATCAATAGGCCAACAAATCTTTACAAAAAAATAAAAGATTACCAAATTCTATAAATATTCAAAAGAGCTACCTACTATACTAAAATACAAAAAAAAGTGCTAAAATTATATCATCTCGAAATATAAAATGTAGCATCTCTAAATATACATGAGATTAAAAAAAAATGTCTTTCGCTAATTAAGTATTTTGTTTATTCATAATTTGTGGTTCATTAATTGAAAAAAAAAAAAACAAAAAGAAAAGGAGGTATATTTCAATAAAAAAAACAGAAAAACCCACCTAAAACATTCATGATTGTTTGTTAATTAATTGTTGTGCATACAAAAGAATACAAATTAATTTCTTCTTTTGAACCTCACACATCACTGCCAGAGACTCGCAGATCAATGATCCAATTTCACTTTCTATTTCTCTATTTTTTTTTGTTTTTCTATTTTTGCAACACTCATAAAGCAAACAAACAAATAATAATCATTAAAATACACTTATCACTTCACTTCAGAAAAAAGAAAAATAGAAAGATATTATTTTTAATTTCGAAATAATAAGTATTTGCCAGACAATATGCGAATTAATTAAAAAAAAAAAACAGTAAAAATAAATAAACAAACATCTTAAGTTTGAAGCTCTCTATTATAACCAAATCAGTTGTATGTGGATACAATTATGTGAATTTCTTTTTAATAAAAGTTAGATATAAAAATGCATATAAAAGATATTTCGTGTGCATCCATTAAATTCGCAGTCAAGTGTGCGAAGCCAATGTTCATCTTTTAAAAAGAAATAAAATAGTTGAGATACTTTTTTTCTAAATTTTGTGTAAATTTTACTTTCTTCGTTGGGGAAATTACAATAAAAATCATTCAAATTCCATTGCAAACTCTCAGATTGTGAAGTTCATGGATACGCTTCTTATACCTTGTATGGATACGCATTTTAGTTTGGGTCATAAATATTTCAGTTTCACAGACGATTATTTTTTTTTGTTTAAAAATTCTCTCCGTGGCGCGTTTGTAATTAAAATAGATGCACGCAGATGCACAAAAATGGCATATATATTTTTTTTTTTTAGTTAGATGTTGCACCAACAAACCAACCGATTGTATCTTAAAGATACTTTACTTATACATCAGATAACGCACACGAGTCAAGAGTCAGTTTTTTTTTTTGTTTACTTATTTTGGTTTTGAATTTTAAAAATTTTCTCAGGTGGTCTGTCATGCATGTGATGATGATTATAATCGCTCCCGTTGATATTACCTTTTGAATTAATCAAAAGAAAGTGATTTGTTGTTGTGGCGTGTCATCACCATGAATCCGTTGCATACAACAACAGTCGACATAAAAGCCCACATTTATGGCGTCTCCGTCTATAAGTTTTCTTTGAGATATTATTTACTTTGTGGAAAGATTGTATCTTCAAATGTACCGAATGATGTGTGTCTCGGTTTTTTTTTTTTTTTTTTGAATATCAATTTTACATAATAATTTTATGAATCTTTTGTTTTTCTTTAGAAAACAAAAAAAAAATATTTATTTTTAGTTAGAAAATTGAAAGTTGTTGTCTGAAGCTTCTTAACGTTGCGTTGTTGTCGCGACACATTCAAATCAGTTTAACATAATATTATGAAGTTGACGGGAATAGAATACAAAATTGGGCAAAGTTGGTGAGGAAATGTCCAATAATAAAAAAATGAAAAAGTAGCCTTTTTTGAAGTACTCCACACTCTAAAGGTAAGCTTAGCATTAATTTGAATAGCAATTTTTGACGCACATGCCATGAAATGAATTGTCTCAAAGTTACGTGGAAAATCAAAAGATGTAACAGTGTCACATAAATAACATGGACTTTTGGGCGTGCTTTGCATTGGAAAAGGTGTAAAGAGGAAGAAGTGTTAAGTTTATGAGTAAATAGTTAGTCTCGGTATTAATATTATGGACATTTTTTGGCTTCCCAACTTTGATAGTATTTTCAGACACAAGATTGCTGGCAACAAGGAAATTATACAAAGTAGTCAAATTATAGCTCTATAAGGCATTTCCATATACTTTTGCTTCATAATTGGATCAGCAATGTCGGATTCATAGCTTCTAAACTTCAATTGTAACCTAAATCACTCCTGGAAA
Source organism: Meliscaeva auricollis (assembly GCA_948107695.1). Taxonomy (NCBI): domain Eukaryota; kingdom Metazoa; phylum Arthropoda; class Insecta; order Diptera; family Syrphidae; genus Meliscaeva; species Meliscaeva auricollis. The sequence continues at coordinate 110,473,183 of OX403616.1, read as the reverse complement.
CCCCGATAATTTGTAAATTTTGAATTTACCTACTGTGTAAAATGTTGGTACATTGTACAATTATTTACCAGCGCAAAATGGAAAAATTCTTTTTAGAAAAGCTCAGTTTTTATCAAGGTGCACCTAAAAGGCTATTTTCCTCAGAACCAATTTTGTGTCGCTATTCGTCTGATTGCACCTTAAAATTTCCTCCTAATTATGACTTATCTGGTTAAAATTCAGAGATCCTTCAGAATAAGCGGTCCTCTGATAGAAAGCATAGCTTTTGGCCTTGATACGATTGGTGATTTTATTTCTCCTAATGCAGTGAATGTCAATGTTTGGTTAGGGACCTTCAGTTTCCTTGACAAATTCATTTATTTACTAATAACGGCATGCAACCGCGACCCCCCGATAAATTCTTGATAGACCCCTAAGGGAGCAGCGAGCAGGTAGTTCATGTTAGATGTCTAAGTCTTTACCGTAGCAATTGTATAGCCCACCGGGTGGGCAAATCAGTGTTCAAAATATGACCTACGCTCTAATCGCGAACATTAGAAAGTGCAGATGGTGCCCGCTGACATGATGAATTGGGTATACAGCACCACAAATGTGGAAAATTGCTGAAAAATCCAGGGTCCTAAAAATGGTCGCTTGCAGAACTTGTAAGCTGAGTGGTGCATTCTCTAACGAAGTGAGTTGATCTCACTCGATTATGACTAGGAATATCTAAATCCTAAGTTGGCACGGCAACTAAAGACAATTTACACCTGACATGGTAGAAATAATAAGGACAGTTAGCGATTCCAATCCGTGTGAGAAGAGTTGATAGGTTAGAGATGTTACAGTTGACGACAACGCCACAGTAGCTATTGGCATCGTGACTGTCAACTGTTCCAAAGCTAACTCCATCTTCTAACCGATATTGACAAAGAGATTCATAAGTAGGCCCTCTACCTCTTCCGCCATTGCCACTACCTTATCTTCATTTTAAACGTAAGCCTCCTTATCGCGACAAGGCTTAACCGGACAAAGACTACTCGACTTCGTATTCATATAATTTGCAAGATTTGGTCGAAACAGAAACAATACCAGCAGAACTCCACTACGATTGTTTTCTTGTTTTCTGCAGAATAATTTTTGCTAGAATACTTACACACTGCTTTGTGGTCTCTTATGCCTTCAGTATAATAAATATATTTGGCTTATCAAACCACATGTGTTTGCAAGATTGTTAGAACTTTAATTCTATCAGTGTTAATCTTATTATTTCGGTTTCTGGCTTGTGATCTGCAAGTGCCAGCTGTGAATAAGTGGTGGTTGCGATTAAATCTCCATGTCCTTACATTTTCTTTTTCAAACTCTACCCTACATTTCTTAGTGCTGGGTACCTAAAATTATCGTCAAAATCTTCGTCAAAGCAACTCCTGCAGAAATCGTTTGATAGAACACCGAGTCGTGCGACGTGTCTACCTATAAGAAAGTGTCCTGTTAAAAAACCTTTTAAGGAGCTGATCTGAGAGATATGAGGCATTTTGACCGTTTCAAATCTAGTTTGGGACTGATTCGTTTGGTCGCTATACAAGTAGTAGCCCTAATTGGGTCAAACATTTTGTGGGTCAAACTTTTTGTGGATCAAATGTTTTATTTAGGTATCAGATCAGATTGAATGCAAATTTGTCAAATTTCTATTAAATGTTTAACTGTTATTCATTGGAATACTGTGCAAACCAGTACTTTAATTTGCTTTCAACTTTTTCTTTGAGATTGTCATTGCTTTAAAAACGTTTGATCAATTAGGTACCATCCAGTTTGTAGTAAGATGAGCAAATTTATTTTCCTTTTGGAACCCACCACCACGCACTTTCACTGGCAATTGAAATTATATCAAAAATCGAAGAAGTTCAATTCCATCAGCTAGCGAAAAAGCAAAATAGCAACAAGTTAAAATCAAGCTACCGACCGACGGCCAAATGAATATATCAGATAAGGAACGATATAACTGTTAAATGAATAAATCAATGAGACACAGTAGGTAGGTATGTGTAATTGATTCAAATACAACGTGGCTAGCCTACCATATTGGCTCTCAGCTGGCTGCGCAGCGCACTATATGCTAAAATTTTCTGCATGAAAGTCAAGGCTGTTTGGTTGGTTAATGGGTATTTATAGCTACAGGGTTGCCTTGTAGAGATTTCTCATCAGCTCCTTGGATTAGTTTGTGGTGCTTCCAAAATTCGCCTTTGCTGATAATGGCACAAACTTGTCTTAATGTTGTCAACTTAAAACATTTCTGCATTTCTGCTGTTGTTGGAAAAAAGTCCATTTGATACAGATTCTCAGAAATTTTCGATTCAACAATTAAATCTTCTTTATGAATGTCTTCGAAAAAGTGTACATTAATGGAAAGCTGAAGCCGATTGCTGACCTAAGAAGCTTTACTTGTAGATTAGGAGTTTTTTTTTATTTCATCAAGTAGTGCGAGTGATGGAATGCCAAGCTAACTTTTTGTTATCACATCCCGGAAGTGGTCTTCTAACAACTGCACATGAAAGCCAGAGGCTTTCTTCTAACAGCTTCACGATGCTCTGAAGCACATAGTTCCCGAAATGAAGGTTGATCCGGATTTTGTTTGGTGATTTGCAGTTGTCCAACTGATCTGTGGAAGAAAGACTATTAATGCACTTCCTAGGAATGTTACACAATGGCTATTTAGTGCATCGAGTGTCTTTCCCGGAAACTGAACTGCATGTCTGAGATAATACCAATTTCTTCGCAAACTCTATTAAGCCAGTCACCAATTTTTCTCCCATTAAAGTTGCTGAATTGGTACTGAATGGGACTTTATAGCACTTCGTCCAGCACCAAGTGCTTTGAAAAGATGCCGGACCTAAGCAAACCCAATCCTGAAATGATCAGGGTGTAAAGTTTTCCTAAAAGAAAGTTTCTGAGAGTTTCGATGCCAGTTCTGTGGTTTTATTTTTAATGGTGTGGGGTATTAAACAAAAAAGCTGATGGAGTAGCACGATATCAAACGAATTAATGGGTGCGTTCCGCGATCAATTAAGAAAAATCTCCAAAGTTTAAGAAGTATCAAAGAATATCATATTTTTAAACGTTTACCAAGTTGTATAAATCATTGATGTGGCAACCCTGTTTACAATTGGCTGTTTGTTTGATATTGAAGTCAATGTGCCGCTAGCTGCTGCTGTTTTTTGCTGTTTCTACTACTGCCATTGACTTTAAATTGACAGAAAATGGAAGCTCTCTGTAAAGTGGAGGAGCGTTGAACTTGCAGAATGTTTACACGTACCATAATCTCGATGCAGTAAAATATGCGGGAGACGTATAAATGCTTTTTTGCCTTTTCTTTATACATTTTTTTTGTTTGATTTTTACTCATTTTCTTCGATTTTATTTATTTATCGCGTGGTAATTGTTTATTTGCAAATCAAATGTTGATGGAATTGATTAAATTAAATGTTGAATGGTGGGATGTTGAGTCCATGTCTGCCATAGTCGTCTTCGTCGAGCGTCGCTCGTCGGTCGACTGGTTTTCTACGTGGTGTACACAATCATCATGAGAATGGTGTTGGTACACCCAAGCTCAAGATCAATAAAATGATCGGAATTTCTGGAATGAATATAATGTATTGCATTTAATGTGCACAAAACCTCAAAGACTATATTTTTATAGTCAGAAGCAAGAGATTGTGGAATGAAATTTTTTTTCAAATGTAAATATTTTGAAATGTTTATTTAAAACTGTTGGTTTGGTTTTGTTTGCTTTTTGTTTTCTGTAATGAAGATGACAAATAAACAGTCAAAATTATGGGAATAAGAATGTGCAGCAGTTCAATGATATTTGCTTTTGATAATTTCAATTGCGTATCTACATTCACTGAATTTTGATAATTTATTTTAATCAATATGTGTTCCTACTGTCAATAAATGTATTGTTTTTGGCTAAATATTGCCAGATTGAGTGAATGAACTATTTCAATATTAAATTATTATTTAATCAATAATAATAATAAATAAAAAAAAATGTTTAAATGGCGCCCAACGTTATTTTTTTTTCTTTTTCTATACAAAAAGTTACCACATATTCTATTTCTGCTTCAACTTCATGGGAAAACAATGACATTGGTCCCCTATTGTTTCAAAAAAATGTTGCCTTATCCTTGACATGAACTTAAAACCCCAAGTCCATTGGCACACACATAATAATAGTTGTGTTAAAAATAAAATAAAACAAAAAAAATAAAAAAAAAATAGGCATTTGTTCAAAACCACATGTCATGCCCAAATGCATTCTGTCGTATCCACCGTCAAAAAACAGCATTTTTTTTTGGTTCCCTGTGAATGAATCATTTTTCATGATGATTTAGCTTTTTATTGATTGTTTTATGTTTGACTTTTCAATGTCATTAACAACTGACAACAACTACGCCCCTTTTTAGTATAAAAAAAGGTCAAGATTTAAGAGGCAATAACCTAAAGTAAAATGTGTACTCGAGTAGAGTTGTTAATAACCTTTAGTTGAGATGCATAAATTACATAAAGTTAAAAAGAAATTAAAATAGAATGAGAATTTATGAAATGGGTTTCTTGTTGAGTAGAATAGATATTGTCAAATTAATCTTTTTTTAATGTAATACAGTTTTATTTCCATTGAAGGTTGACAATCAAAAATATTCAACAAACAGATTAAGTCAACAAATTACTCGTTTACTTCAGTTCAAAGTAACGAAGTTCTAACAAAGCAATGATGAATGAGACGAAAATGGGGGCCTTGAATCAATTTTACTTGTAGTTCTAACAGTCACTGTCAAAAAACTGAAAACTCATACAGTTAAAGTTACAAATTCGTGTCAAATTAAAGACGTGTTGAGGGTGAAGTTAAAAAAAGGGTTGCTACAGTTAATGGCATGGTAGTTGGCAACTCTATTTAAGCGAAACAAGTGTTATATTCCTATTTTCAAATTCTAACGATGTTAAAAGTACATAATTTTAAGTATATGTGAAAATACCTTAGCAACCCTACCTTAATGAACAAAATAAAATTAAAAAAAGAACCATTAAAAACCAAAAAGTTAAAGCTTTTATTTAGCATTTGCAACAACACCTTCATATCAAAAAAGCTTAGGTGGCATCTCTGAATTAAAATAAAGTACCCGGAAACCCTATCCGATTGGAAAAAAATAGAAAAACAAGAACGTAAATTTGCAATCCAAAATCTACCAAATTTCAAAGAGTCAAAAGACTCCCTTTATCAAACAAATGTTGGCTGTAATTTTGTCATTTATTTGGCAACCCTATTTATGTACCAAAAAAAAAACTCTTTTGTTTCAAATGGTAATCTATTCGATTTATTTGAACGTCCCTACTTAAGAAATAAGGTATGCCTTACATCAAGGTGACGGACAGAATCCTGATATCCAGAAAGACCAAAAACTTAAAATCCGGAAAACCAAAAATTCTGGAAACTATCAACAAAACAAAAAACTCCGGAGAGCTCAAACCCAGAATGGTATTTTGGGTTTTCTATAGATCCTGAGTTTTTGGGATGTTGAGATTTTGGGACTTTAGGTTTTCGGGATTTGTTTTTTAACTTCCCATTGGAAGTTATTGTGATTGGTTTGATCTGTCGAAGTGAACATTTTGACATTTCTCGACGTTTTGTGGTCACTAGAGTTTGAATCCGTGGTTTTTAGAAAGATGTCTGTGTGTGTGTGTGTGTCTGTCTGTACGTTCGTACATTCGTGATACTTTTTTTCGTCCACCATATCTGTAATGTCTGTAATGTCTTTCGAAAAACTTTGATGGCCCTGGTTCGTCATCTTGAGAAATACCTTTCGAAAGCCACTGGGAGAAGCCAAGGGCCATCTTAAGAAGAACCCTACAGAAACTCGAAGAAAAATATTCCTTTAAAACTCTAAACTAAGGAAAACTAATGTAAGTCCATAGAACTTCTTGAAGAGGACTCTAAGAAAATAAATGCTTTTGGGCTTCTTTTCACTGTTGATGAAGAACTTTAGTAAAAAACCTTTACAATCATAAGCAGAAAAACCCCGAATTCTGCTCAGCGTGCATTTTCTGGGTCACTGATTCTCTGTATACCGAATTGGTGCACACAAATAGAGCAATCAAAAACTGTCCATCCCCTTATTATTGTTTTTTTTTTTAAGAAGTGAATGTGAACTATAATATGCAAAGTGTAAAATTAAAATTTTATTTCTATTGATGAATTTTTTTCTTTTCAAGGAGTGAATGTAAATTATAACATGCAAAGTGTAAAAATATTTTTATATTTATTTTTTGCTGATAGGGTTTTAGTTTGCTAAATGCAAGTTACACTTATAGATATGGTGGTAAGTTTCGTTTATGAGATATAAGGCAGCATTGGGTTTTGGAAGCATTAAATTCAACGCGTTTAATGATACGCCATCGAACAATGCTATCGGAATTTAAGGAATTTGTCATGTGCTGACGTTAAAGTTCCACATCTGACATGAGACACTTAGTCTGCTGTCATCAGCAAAACAATGAAGAAGATTAGAAGTTCTATCTAAGAGATCGTTAATAAAAATAAAAAAAAGGGTCGGAGATAGGACAGAGCCCTGAGGCACACCAGCATTTTTGTATGTCAGATTTGAACCCGTCCAATATTACTTGTATTGAACTCTTTGAAAAATGAATTCCAATCCATCGAATCAGAGAATCTTCAAAACCAAATGCACTAATTTTTTTATAAAAGAGCTTCAAGCCAAACTCGATAATGCTTTCACCAAAACGATGCAAGGACTGGTTCCATCTTTCTGTTCTATAAGTCATCATATCCCCGGCTTCGAAAGCCGTATTGGAGTTTGCGTTCTTCAAGATATTTCACGATCTGTTGATTCAATTTAGTTTCCATGACCTTTAATAGCAGGGTAATAGGTTTTATAATTTTAGGAGGAGAAAGAATCACCTTTTTTATCGACGGGCTGCACAAAAGCATTCTTCCAACTATTGGGAAAACACTAGAAGAATAAGATAGGTAAAAAAGCTTACGCAGTGGCTTATCCAACTTCTTCAAAACTGTTATTCTGGGCCAGCAGACATACATTATGTTTGTTAGAATTTTTAAGTACTCTTTCAACTGTCCGAGTGCGAAAGAAATTTTAGATTCTGTGTGGAGTTCGCCGCAAACAAGAAAGATTGCTTTGTCTAAAGAACTGAGTGTCGAAATTGAAGATTTGGTGGTATTTTTTATGTTCTTGAAGAAAGACCAAAAAATTCTTGCTGTCTTTAGGACATTGAAGTATTTTTTGCCTTACTTGCTTCTCATTAAGAAAGTTGGCCCGCCGTATCACTACATTACAAGAATTTCTAGGTTTTCGGTACGTAAGCCGATTTATTTCAGATCGATCAGCTTTATAACACCGCAATCTTAAATCTCTCATTTTAATAGCCTCCTTACAGCTGGAGTCTATCATGATTTTTTCTTAGGTTTAATACAATTCACCCTGTTCAGCAAATATTCCAATTCCCAAACCAGACTATTCCTTACCTATTCTCAGTGGATTCGCTTGTATAATTATTCTATATCGCTTCTTTCTGGTTGTAAAAAAAAGTATTCCATATACCGCTAAGCTTTAGCCATTAAATATTTATCACACCATACATCATAACACGTTGTAATTAAACATAACGAGCCATAGCGCCATCTGAACGAAGAAGACCGACGCGACGAACGACCGCCCGCTGTGTGTGCTGTTCCAATTACAAGAAGTTCCTCTTCCAACTTCAACTTCAAAGCAACAACAACAACAACAACAACAACTGTCATTCCATCAGCAAGTTTGTTGCACTGTTTGATCTAAACGCCAAACGGGACATTTGAAATAACGACACCTCACAACAACACACATATGAGGACATTTCTATAATAATCTCGTGCAGATAACTGTCATTGATCTGAGCGCAGTGAGAGTGCAAAAACTCCTGAGACAACCGTGTACCGTAAAGTAAGTACACGCACCATATTCAGCAAAACAGCAAAGCATCTAAAGATGAATAATTGAAGTCATGGCGGGCAATATAATTGCTCAAAGTCTATGTGTAGGTAACTTACGAGTAGGTAGGTACTTTGCTGGAATGTTGGTTGACAGCGCGGGACATATTTAACAGTTATTTGATATTGATGATATAGGAGGTTGAAGGTGGTAATGGCGATGGTGGTGGTGATTTAAATGGCAGCTGTTTTAATGGTGTAGAACCATCACCATTATTTTACTTCTTGCAGGGTTTCGTTGGTCGTTGTCTTTGAAGATGCTACACCGAAGCCGATGAAGATGAATGGGAGTAAAGAGCAAATAACGTTTGTCTTGTTTTGTCAAAGAACATAAGCATTTGTGTGTTGAGACAGCATCAATGACAACGACTTAGTTGTGGTGCAGGGATGTTATATATATTTCTAATGGAGTAAATTTGGGTAAGAGTGTTTGATAACTTAGCAAGGTAGTAGAATTGATTTATTTATTGCATCAATTTTAATAACTAGAAAAAATACTACGACCCAAAATCATGGAGGTAGTAACTTTCACTGTCCAAAGTATTAAAAAAACAATTTTCAAAAATTGAGTTCCAGGAAATGATGAAGTCATAAGAAATTGATGGATATGTTCCCAAAATGACTGTGGTGGTCTTGAAACTATGAATTTTGCTTCATTATATATCTGAATTAATTAAATATGACGTTCTTTCGGTTTTTCTATGTTTTATTCCTTACAAAAATACGTTTGTTTGCTATTAATACCTACGAAAAACATAATTGTTTTCAATTTTGTTCAAGTTTTTGTCACCAATTTTATAATAAGACACCATATTTAAGCCATATTTGCATTAGATTCTGACAGAAAATACCAGAAATATTCAGATTTGTTTCGAAAATTCTGTGTAATTCATTCATAGCCGAAAAGTGTTCCCGGAAATTACGTTCCCGAAACTGACGTTTTGATCATTATTCTCGTTTTTTTCTTTCTAACAAAGTCAAACGAAATATTTTTGAGCTTTTGTTGCAGTGGTCTCAATTTAACATCATAATATTAACATAAAATTATAATTTTAATCTTAATGTATCCCAAAACAGGCGTTCCCGTAATGACGCTTATTTGATGTACGAAAGAAAAGAACATTTTTCCTTAGTAATGCTAAGAATAAAGGTAGCTAAATTTAATGGATTTAGTGTTTTTTTTGGATACTCGAATTTCAGGTTTTTTAGTTATGGAAGCGTTCCCGGAATGATTTTTTAGTTATATTAAATCGAATAAACCAGTTTTTGATAAGGCTGACTCCTTGCAAAAAGTGGAGCAACGGCTTCTCTAAGGGGACCCTGTTGCGGAATAGGTGAAAATGTGATAAAAAAACTAAATAAAACAAGTCGAAAAGGCCAGCAGAAAAAAAACGGGGTGCTTCAAGTCCTGTTCCAGTTTGTGTATAAATAACCTCAGGATAATTACAGGTGTCCTCACGACCCTTATACAGTTTATGCGATGAACCACGAAGAAACCATATTCTAGGCAGCTGCATTGCAGCAAAGACCAGTGCCAATCCAGTTTTCAATAGGCAAACATTGAAAACAATTATTGTCAGGATAAGGGCGGTGGAAAAATTTAGGATAAATGGTGTTTCAAAGGGAAAACATAAATTGCCCACGAACAGATTGGGGGAAAGATGGTGGGTGGGCGAAAAAGTGGTGGGTGGCTGTCTTGTTTCTGAAAAACGTAGGTATATTTTGCTGCAAACAAAATTTGTACAAGTTAAAGAAATTGCAATGCACGTTCAAATCAAGTTTCATAAAAATCTAACTTTTTTTGAAAAAGATATAAATGGAATATAAAAGTTATGTTTTGGCATTTTTCACAATAGTTTTGAGGTTATATAGAAAAATTATCTCAACAAAAGTTGTAGATCGTTTTACCACCTAAAACTCTTGTATTAATTTTTTTTTCCTATAGGATGTCTACTTTTAATAGAAATCCTTAAATCCACGATTTTTGACACCCTCCCCACTTTTTCGCTCACTCACCTTCTTTCTCCCAAACTGTTGGTGGCCATCCCTTTCATATACTATTTATCCTAATTTTTAATAGTTCTTTTTTTCAAAAAAAATTTGCCACTGGTCTACCAATGCATCAAAGATTCTAACACCTAGGATGCTACTAGGCCGAAAAAGGACTACTGAATTTCCTCAAACATTATCCACGTTTGATACCAAACACGTTCGTGTTCACTCTGAGCCAACGCTCAATAGTAAAATGCACAATCCCTTTGTTCTTTTTTAATGTGAACCTATCTCGTACTGCTGTTACTACTGTTTGTCAAGCATTGTCATCCCTGTTCACAGTAAAATACCATGTGCTACAAGAAAAAGAGATAAATTGTCTTCTCCCTTTCAGAATAAACTAACAGTCAAGTACTAGAAACTACTGAATGGTGTTGTAGTACGGGGCTTTACCGCACTATGTTAACGTCTCGTTTGACGCCGCAAAACTTCCTTTACACCGTTCACAGTTTATAATTGTTTGTATTCCAATTTCTTCTGGAATGTAAAGTGCCATTGGCACAACCACACCAAAAACCGAAGAAGTCAAGAAGAGCTTGGTTAAGAGCCCGCCAAATGAATGTGTTTTCTCTCAAAGACATATTTCTATGCGCCGACCGACCGCACCATGACACTGCGAAGAGTGGAGAAACCATCATGATAGATAGTCATGGTGACTTGCACACTCTTAAACGGCTTGAACTTGAAGTAAACAAAACAAAAAAACCATTAAAATTGTTTTTTTTTTGAATAGTTTTTGTGCTTTGTTCCAACTTCTATTTATGTGTTGGCCATATATCGCTTAAGATCACAATAATTAAATGAATGGCTAAGATATACTATCTCCGTGATGAGCTGTGGATACAGTTATGTTTAATTAGATAATTGTAAAAAAATACATATTTGCAGAAGCCGTTCGTTGTGTGCCAATTTTAAGTGGCGTTTTATTGTCTCTTGTTGACATTTCAACCGATAAATCTTTTTCTAAATTGTTTGCTAAGAGTCTATTAGAAGAGGAAAAAGAGAAAGAATCTTCTTTAGGAAAGTCTGTTTTATCTTTGTTGACTTCTGACAGTTTATTGACAAATTGCATGAAAACCGATAACTGAGAAGAAACGATCCTTAAATCGAAGAATATAAGCATGTCCTATAAATAGCAGCTCACCTCGAGTTAATTATGATTGATTGAACCCCACTTTGTCCACACTTAATCAAAATCATTCAAGCAAAAATGTAAATTAGCTTATAATTTTATTTAAATCTCCCCTGTGACATGCGCTTGCGCTAACACCACCATCAAGAGTTTAAGAACAAAAATTATGGTTCTTTAGCCCTGTCTCCCTCTCTTCTAGATGGATGGATTGGATGGATAGACAAGTCTTCTTGTTTTACAATTTGTACCTACGAGTATAATGAATGATCTTCTCGGCATCAGAAAACACCTCCAGAATGAGATCTTTATCGCACACACTACCGCTTCCACACCGCAACTAGCAATTCATTCATTTTGTGATGAGATGATGTTGCTGCATCATTCTTGTTTAGCAACTTATCAAACAGCTAAAGTATCAGTATACAGTAGCGACGTACGCGACGGCTGTGCTTCGAACGTTGCGCCAAGTCATCACTATTGACCTCGGTTAAGACTCTAGATATCTAACGAAAGACTTGTTATGGAAGAGAGAAAGAGAGGGAGTGATGCAGAGAAAAAAGAAACAAAATACATGTTGCCCCCATCAACAATCTTTGACAGCGAAGCAAATATTGTTACGGTGGATGTTGTTGATTGATTCGTTTGCCTTTTTCGTTAAATATAGGTTAATGTTGCCAGCTTAGAAATACAAAAAAAAAAACTACACAGAAACGAACAAAATGTTTTTGTGTCTAATTTTAAATTAATTAGTATTATTTAACTGCAATGGAATTGTTTCTGTTGTTGGTGCATCAGTTCCACATATCTGTGCCATGGTTTTAGTTTTTTTCTTTTTTTTTAATTTTACTGTTAAATGTTGTTTGGTGCAACAATTTTTTTTTCAGCGATTCTAGAGCAGAATTTTTGATGTTTAGGAACAGGATTTTATCGAATATTTATCTTCAATGATGAAAAGGTTAACACGTTCCAATTTGATGAGCTCTTAAAAAGTTGTTTGACATAAAATCTGGTTTATAATTTCTGTTGCATCAGATTTAGTTTGACTTGATTTAACATTAATGATGATTGACAGCTTAGAACAAGTTGATTATGATTATAAAAAAATATAAAACAAGATCAACGCATAAGCGCATCTTCTTTTGAATATGGAGAAGAATAATGACAGAGGGGCTTGGGGATCTTCTAAGCAACTTTTTTTTTTTGGATTGGATATGGTATTATTTTCTTCTTTTTGGAGATCGAAAATTGAAATTGGGGTATTAGGTGGAGAAACCCTCAGCAGCATGTTAGATCGAACTCGAGTAAAATGAAAAACTAATAATCACTGAACGAATTGATATGACATTACAGCTGAGGTGTACCAAGTTCAATGTTAATCAGATATTTATTTCTCATTTTGGGAAAGATTACCTCTGCAACAATATTGTACATCATCTTAAAAAAAACAAATCAAGTTGATTTTACGTTGCATTCTACGCTAGAAATACATGATCCGATATTTATGTGGACAACCAAAATGCGTTCATAACTAAAATTGCCGGAAATTGAAGAAGATATTTCATGAAATCAAGATTTTAAATCAGTTCCAGATTTTCGGATTATCATTATATAGGCCAAACAAATGGATTTAGTGGAACTAATTTGAGTTATCAAATTTGAAAGTTTATTTTTGTTTTACATGACAAACTGATACAAAGTAAATGAACCAACAAAATTCTTTGTGTGTCATTTGAAAACGTTCAGGAAGTTTATTTACACTTGAGGAAATATAGTTAAAGTCCCAATATTTAGCTGGATAATACAAATGTTAATGCGTTTTTGTAAATGTAAATATACAAAAATCGAACAAAAGCATGAAATGTCTACTTACCTAGTGGCGGAAATTCTCAAGTATTCCGGTGTGGCTATTATGTTGTTAGTCGATGTTTATTAAGGTGCTGTATACAAATTTCCACTTTTCAAAATTCTTTTCACTTTTCGAAACGCATCCGATCGAAAATCCGTGCGTAGAAGTTTGTTTCCTTAATGAATACAGCAAAAATCTGTTAACGACTTTTAAACGCTTTTTTTCAAGCAAAAATTCTGAAAGCTCCCAAACAAAGTCCAAAGAAAAATACACCATGATTTGGATTAACGTGACATTGGTACCTCTGATAATAATGTGCTTATTTTAAATACACACGAAGATGGATGTTTGTGAGCACGTTTATTTAGCTGTGTACATTAAATCCGGTAATTCTGATTTTTTGCTGAGTTGGTTATGATGTTCAGCCGATGTTAAATCCAATTTATCTACGTTGATTTTCTTGCGATTCTTTCAGTAATTGACATTAGCTATAAAGGGTTAGTTTTTGATTTCTGTAGATTCAACAGTTTCCAAGATAAAGCAATACAAAAATTATAACAGAAAGCAGAAGAAATTAAAAGTAAATTAAGAAATTCTGAATATTAGCCATAACTTCTATATATTTCCCCAAAACATTTATCAAACTAGTAGAACGTGTTGATTATGTCAAAAAAGAACAATATTGTAAGAGCTTATATCCCCTCATTCAAACAGGAGGATCAATTAAACAAAAAAATTATTCACATGTAAAAATAAATATTAAAAACAACAGTAACACCGATAAAAAAATCCTATAACTTATCTAAGAGCCAGTATCCTATTCCTGAAATTTATTTTAAAAGTTATGTTAGCCGATAGTTAGCAAACTACTACTATTTTCCCTAGAAGGGAAATCAATTGTTTTTTTTTGGTCCAAAACAAATAGTACCCTATGACCATTAGGGCAAGAAAAAGTGAATTTTTATCAAAAACAACTCTCCTACCGTTTTGATAAAAAAATTTGTATTTTACTAAAACGACTTAAGTTATTCTGTTGAAATTTCGTATACGTAATCTTCTTTTAAGGTTATTTGATTTCAACTGCTACTGCTGGCTACTTGTTCCAGTTGAGTTAGAAACGTGAACTTTCACAAACTGTATATTTCGAGCTTCTAGTTTCCTGCGTTTTCGCTTTCCTGCATTAGCCAAAAGCAGTAGCAAATTGAAAAAAAAATAAAATTTTGTGATATGAAAAATGAATCACAAAAAAAAAATCCAAAAAAAGGTCGCTTAGATAATCCAATTAACTCTTAACATTAATTTTTACTTTGTTTGAATTAATCATCAGTTAAGTTCCAGACGCTCACGCTCTTGACGTTACGTTTTCGCAACGTTAGTCGAAAATGGGTATATTCTTGAAAATAGCATTTTAACTTTTTTTTTAAAACTTGTTTTGAGAATTTTTTTATATAAAAAATATTTTTTTTTTTTAAATCGATTCTCTTTTAAAACTCCAAAGATTTTCAATTTTTTTTTCTAAAAATGAATATTTTTAAATAAAATCAAATGGCATACTTAGCTTGACTTCCAAATATTTAGGAAGTGATATGAGTTATTGCAGCATATATATTTTTTTATTATTTTTCTTGCATTTCCTTATTAAATTAAATTTTTTTAAGAACTTTATGTAAAAGGCTTTAACGTTCACATAAACTCTGACCATAGCAAGTTCATACGGCCAAGTCGTGCATTTTATTTTCATATAAAAAGTTTTTAATTAAGTCGCTACCTTATCCGGTAGTTGGTTTAAAATTGGTTGCAAAGTCAATATTGCACTAAAATCTAGTTTTGAATTTGTCGAACAATTGTAAAAAGTTTACCTTAAGAAGATTACTACAATTGGAACTCCATTGGATTTTAGCAAAATTTTAAAAGTTCTTCTTTTATTTTTCGTTGCAACAAAATGAATTCAATGTTATTAAAATTAAAGTAAAAATTATTATGTTTTTATTTCTATTTTACTCTCTGAATGTTTTAATAATCTTATTTTTTTGTATTCTCTTTTCAGGTAAGATTTCCAAAATTGTTGACCAGAATGATCAATCAACATACAACATCTTTAAACCATAAAAAGTCCTTCACTTAGTAAGTCAAAACTTCTAAAACAAATTACAAAAAAAAGGTCTTCAATTCAAAGCAGATGAAATATTGATGGTCTTCATTGTGAACACACCTCTTTTTTTTTTTCATTGAACTTCAATAAAATTTCCATGAATGGAATAAATTCGAAGAATCGAAACACTTTGATCTTGTTTTGAGTCAGTTCGCTGTCTTTGAAATAGACAATAAATATTCTTCTCTTCTTTTTTTTTTGTTTGTTTAAACTGGAATAATAATTACCAAACAATTTTTCATGGCAAACGAACAGCACTCGTGCTCAAAGCCAAAACTAAACACAAAAAAAGAAAAAGAAAACAAAAAAAAAAAACAACAGAAAACAACAACTGTGATCAATGATCTGCAGCGTGAATCGACATCGGCGACATGGAAAACGTGTGCCAACGGACATTAAAGTCAATTAAATCGAAGAGCTATTCCACTGTCCGTCTTGTTGTTGTAGTCGAAGTCTTCGTTGGCGATGGCAATGTTCATTCACAACATCATATAGCGGACAACAAAGCCAAGGGTCGTTCTTTTCGATCCATCGATCACATCAAAAGTCCTTGTTTGGCGGCGGCAGCTATGGTACCTACCTTCCAAACCGTTTGCGTCTGTCACAAAAGATCTGTGTTGTGTGAGTTTTACCTCGAACCACACCAAGCCCTTTAAATGGGGATTTCGACATCAACACACGTCCAATCTATTCCAGAGGGTAGAATCGATCTCCAAAGACAATCCAAAAACGGTCAATTCATCTCTTTGTTTCTTGTCTTTCATTTCTTTTTACCTTTTTCTATTTTTTTTTTTTTTGTTTGGAAATTTAGTATTTTGAACCCGCCCCTTAAAAGGAAACCTCACGGGGAAACTAGAGAAACAACCGAATCTTAAAATCGTGATTCGTGACAGTTTACAAAGGAGATTTTGTGTGATGGTTCGCGCGCCGGCTGTGCTTTACTCAAACGCACGAATACAATTCACAATTCGGAATGATGATCACGAACTAGATTCGTCTCACGTTGACTTCGGTCGTCGCGTCGCGTCGTCGGTCGATTGGAGTCGTCATTGTCGTCCTCTGTCGTTGTCGCCATCATTCATTCAATGCTGTTTTCGTGTCTAGCTATGACGACGATGTTCAACTATCCTTGTCCATCCTGTTCCGGACGTGGATTTTTTTATATTTTGGTTCCAGAAGCGGATTTTGAAAAGGTTATTCTTGGGCACAGCGAAAGGCTCCTTAACTTTGTCTGATTCGTTGGTTAGGTCATCTGTCAAAAACAAAAAGTCACTTGGAGAAGGTAAACTTCGTCATCTGGACAAGATTTGTAACTTGGACGATGTTTCTGATGGTCCCTTGGTAAATTCGGCCCTGGCGTGGAATGCTGTTCTTTGATGATCCTACGATTAAGTGAAATATATATATTGGTGACGTGAAATCGGGGTATCGGAGATATCAAATAACGAATAACGGCCAAACAGCACTTCAACAAAATTTTACGACGCCATTGTTATGTTCCCTTGAAGAGAACAACGGATCGTTTTGGAAGAAATCGTGATTGTCAAAGAGTTCTTAAATTTTAGCTCATCCTTCCGTTGGATTTCTTTAACTTTGTTGTTGTTGTTGTTTATCCGATTGCCCCTTTAGAAGCACGTGCTAACAATTATTCACACTTTGCTTGAACAAGATAAGATCAGCAATTAACTAATTGCGGTTGGGAGCCTCGGCCTTTAAGTCAAGAATGGGAAAGTTTACAACAACAAAAAAAAAAACATCATGATACGTGCAAAATAATATTATTTGCAATGGTAATGGATTTTTTTTTTCAAGTAGAAAACAGTTTAAATCGAGTGTTAATTTGAAGTTACATTATAGTAGAAAACCAAAAACCACAATGTGATGTGTCATAATATGCCATCAGAAAATGTGTGTTGTTTTGCAGCCTTAGACTTCTTGGGGATACGTGATATGTTTTGATAAATTAGTTAACTTATGTATGTTAAATTAGTTTAGCGATTGTGATTCATTCATAAAAAAGAAAACAACAAAACATTTTCGAATATAAATTTATGTTTATCTGTTCTTTTTGATCTATAAAAACCTCGAAATGAGTTTTGAATTTTAATTTTTTTTTTTTATCATTTAGAAGGTGAGGGTCATTTGGTGTATATTTTTTTCTTAATGAAGTTTTGCAAAAAGTGACGTATAGGCCAAATACAAAAAACACATCCTTAGTAATATTTTTGTTTACTTCTCGAGAATATTTTGGTTTTGATTTTGATTAGATGATAAAATCGAACGGAAAGACTGGATTTGAATTTTAATGATGAGGATGTTATGATCTAATAGTTTATTGAAAACTTTTCAAAAACATTTAAAAATATAAGGTGAGAGGATTTGAGGATTTGTAGGGAAAATCTCATGATATAACCGAAAAAGCATTCTTGGTTAATCGCCTTTGTGGCAGATACCGAAAATGGATAAACTATTAGTTTTTTTTTGGGTATTGGAAGGAAAAGTCACCGGATAGTGCAAAATGAGCAACGGATCTGAACTCAGATATTTTTCTATAAAAAAAAAGGTTGCAAATTGGCTAAGAAAAAAATGTTAACGATTTCAACCCAGATACAGAAATTCGAACGTTTAGGTATCGAAAAAAATGTTATTTTTGATTACCTCCTCAATTGAATGTGATTTTGTAGCGCTGCAGTTGTTTTAGAAACATATGTTTTACATTGCATCGGTTCCCGATCGATCAACGAAATCAAGCATCACTGAGCGCTGTTGGTAGGAAGATGGGGGACAATCAAATACCAACTGCGTGCCCGTGCTGTTGTCATGTGTTATTTCTGTTGTTGTTCTTTCTATAATTTGTCTTTCGTTGTATTAATGTCTTGTGTTGTTTCAGCAAATTGTCTTAGTTATCGGTGCTGCGGTGTTTCTAGTCCGTAAGATGTATCTTCCGAGTAGATTTGATGTAAATGTTAATGTGAATGTTTTACATTGATGTCCAAGTTGGGTAAATGGGGGAAAAATGTAATTTTTGAAGTTGTTCAGCTTATACAGTCTAGGTGATAACTGCCACATGTTTTTTAACATTGTTGAAATTTCTTCTTTCTTCTAAATGTCTATTTTCCAAAACAGTAAGAAAATCTAAAATGGGTAACAATTTGACAAAGTTTGATTTTTTTACAATGAATAAAAGTAAAAAAAAAATACATTTTTTGCCCCTTACTCCAGATTTTGGGGGTGTAACGGAATTTTTACATATCGTTTTTTAATCAGTGCAACAAGCTCTACAAAACGTCATAGGTCTCCGCATGCCGTATACATATTTGTTTGCCCTGTTTTTGTCACAGAGTGCTATGAACGAGGAAGAAAAATATTGATTCAAAGTAAATTTTACTAAAATTTCTCAAACTTAAAAAAAAGGCTGGTATTCCATATTCAAGAAATTTTTAAAACAAATCTAAAAACAAAATTTCAAAAAATGACCCACCCGTTTTCGAAAAGGTGATTTTTCAAATAAAAAAAATTTAACCATTTTTAAAAATCCAAACATTTTTTTTTATATTTTTCTTATAAAAAATATTGAAGCTACTATAGGTATACTAAAGCCTTTTTCTATTAACATTTTTATCGAAATCGCTTATTAGAAAATCAAAAAAGAAGAAAAACGGTTCAATGGGAGGTACCGTTATTATTTTATTTCAGAAGTAAAACCAGTTGCAGTACACATACAAATTTTAATCAAAATCGTTAGAGCCGTTTAAAAATAAAAATCAAGATTTTCCACAATCGATATATGGCAGGTACCGTTAATTTTTGTTTGAAAAAATTCAATTTCCCCTCTAGGGAATCACCAAAAACCCTTAACTATCAAGAAATAAGAAAGCCGAAATTTTCAAAGTTTAGGATTCGTAAAAAAAATCGAACTCGGGATAACAATCAGACATGTTTTTACGATGATAGAGAATGCGAAAGAAGTATGTCTCGGAATTCTGTCTGTCCGTCTGTCTGTCTATGTATACCTCGCACTACAGCCCAAACCGCTTAACCGATTTTCTTAAAACTTGATCGTTAAGGGTATTTGGTGATTCCCTAGATGGGAAATTGAAATTTTTTTAGGACCAAAACTAATGGTACCTGCCATATAACCATTAAAGAAAAGTTAACTTTTTTCAAAAACGGCTCTAACGATTTTGATTAAAATTTTTGTGTCTGCTTTCGTTCATAGGGTCATACTAACGGTTTTTTTTTTCATTTTTGACTTTCACTGAAGTGACTGAACCAATTTCGATGATTATTTTTTATGGAAGCTCCTTACCAATTTTAAATTTATTTCGTATCAAAATTTAAAAAAAAAAAACTTTTAGATTTTTAAAAAAATCTTTCGAAATTTTTTGTTGGAAAAATCAATTTTTCGAAAACGGGTCGCAGTAATTTTTTTTAAATTTTGTTTTTAGATTCGCAATAATATTATCTTAAAAATGGCACACCAACTTTATTTTTGAGAATTTTTATGTATTTTTTTTTTAAATGGATTTAACGATTTTCAATTTTTTTTTGTAAAAATATATCTTTCCTCGTCAAATTAAATGGCATACTTTGTTTCTAGCTCAAAACAATTTACAAGTATTTAGTAATGAATAAATTTTTTTTGTATTTCTTATAAAATTATTTATTTCTTAAAATTTTATGTAAGAAGCTTTAACATCCACATCTACTTGACCCTAACAGCAAGTACGTGCGACCGAGTCGTGCATTTTATTTTTTAAGAAAACGCGTGCTAAAATACACCTTCTAGCGCTCGTACGCCAAAACTATTGATTCTACCAAAAAAAAAAAAACGTAATGTAATTAATGCAGGAAATTTTTCGTTGTCCGGTTTTGTATTTTTTTTTGTTTTTTAATCTTACAATGAATCGGTAATTACTTATAAAGGGTTTTCCAATAAGAGGTGTTATTTTGATATTCAAAATTTTTGGAGATAAATGATCGGATGTTTATTTCATTATAAAGAGGAACGTATGCCGTTAATAATGGAACACAAATGGCCGCCAAGACCACGCTTACAGGACCATATCCTTTTCATGAAATTTTCCATAACCAAATCGCAAAGTGGCTGCCCTATGTCCTCGATAGCCTCACGAATTTCATCTTTGAGGTCTTGAATCGACGCTGGGCTGTTGGCGTAGACCTTATCTTTCACGTGGCCCCAAAGGAGGAAGTCGCAAGGTGTTAAATCACAAGATCTCGGTGGCCAATTGTGATCACCTCTTCGAGAAATAACACGGTCCGGAAACTTTTCCCGTAAAAGATCGATGGTTTCATTGCTTGTGTGGCACGTAGCGCCGTCTTGTTGAAAGTAAACGTTGTCCAGATCAATACCATCCAATTCAGGCCATAAAAAATCATTAATCATCTCTCGATAGCGCAATCCATTGACCGTAACTGTTGCTCCAGCCTCATTTTCGAAAAAGTAAGGTCCAATGACCCCGCGGGACCATAAACCGCACCAAACAGTCACGCGTTGAGGATTTAGAGGCTTTTCAACAATAACTCTTGGGTTTTCCGAGCCCCAGATGCGACAGTTTTGCTTGTTGACGTAGCCTCCGAGGTGGAAATGGGCCTCATCAGTCAAGATGATTTTTCGATGAAATTCCGGTTCATTTTCATGCATTTCAAGGATCCAATCAGCAAAGACACGACGTTGTTGATGATCAGCCGGCTTGAGTTCTTGTGTTAACTGAACTTTATAAGCCTTAAGACCCAAGTCTTTATGCAAAATACGGTGTAATGACGTTTGTGGAATGCCTAATTCCAAAGAACGACGAGGAATGGACAAACCTGGGTTTTCTTCAACACTTTGGGCTATTTTCAGTTGTTCTTGAGCGACGTGCACGGGTTTTATTCTTCACATCACTAACTTGTCCCAACAGCTCGAATTTGTCCACCAATTTCTGTATTGCGGTCCGACAAGGTGCTTCACGACGACCCAAAAATGTTTTAGTTTTACGAACCGTCTTTGCCAAATTTTCACCATTTTTATAGTGAATTTTAATAATTTCAATGCGTTGTTGAAGCGTGTATCGTTCCATTTTTATTAATAGCGTAGTTTCTACTTGTCAAATGTCAAAAAATGACAGCTTCAAAAGTGACAGCTACCGAAATATCGGGCTATTCAAAATAACACCTCTTATTGGAAAACCCTTTTTATTGTCAAAAACCAAGTTTGTGATTCAAATAAGATTGATTTCGACCTGCTCCTATTGTCCTAATTTATAGGCCAATATTTGTTCGTAAAATCTTTAACGCTGCTAACAAAATAAGTCAAACTCTCAAATAAAAAGTTTCAGATTTTAAATTGCAACAAAATATTGTAAACACTTGTGTTAAAGGCAATTGAAGTGCACTTTACATCAGTTAAATATTAGGGACTGCAAACTTTAGGTTTGTAATTTGTGGTTCAAAACCAATTGCTGAGATTCTAAACAAAACTATTTACCTTCTAGATAGCCAACTTTAGAAAAAAAAAACTAACTTTCAAAGCAACATCTCCTTCGAGTTGTAATTTTACTTAACAATTTGCCAGTAAAGTATGCTTTTTCCATTTTCTTCGAATTCACTCCTCTCAACTTTGGTTAGTTTTTTTATCTCTCATTTTCATTTTCATTTCCATTTTCTTGTTTACATAACTAATTATATGTACGAGAAAGCAAAAGTATGGTACTCAAATAGCTTCAGCAACATCATCATCATCTCTCCCTAGTGATACCGGTATGCCACTTGAAGTGATGCAAGTCGACAACACTACTTCCACCCAAAACTCAAACTCAACAAACCTAACCAGAAGTATGGTACACTCCAAGTAGAAAAAAAAACGAAACTTCCAAATGAGATGGTGATGTCTTTTGAGACGACTTGATGTCTTAATCAAATTGTTGCTGCTTTGGCTCACTCTGCATTTGGAAAGAGGCTCTTCAACATCTTTGAAAAATTTACGTTTTTTTTACAACTTTCTTTTTGCCAATGAATTCCAATGTTGTTCTTTTCACGATAACTATTGTCTCTGTTTGCCTGTCTGTCCGCCCGTTCAACCATCTGTCGTCATCGTAGTCGTAGTCTGCTTAGAAATTCCCAATAGCGGTTAAATTGGTTTCGGTGATGATAGTGGTGGTGGAATTTTTAATGACCATCAGGAGTAATAAAAAAAATGTTTCCAGACACGATTTTTCTCCCCCTTGAAACATTTTTGTCTTCTTTTGGTTTTTTATTTTTTAAACAATATACACTCACTTTACATCTATTCCGTTATGTACAGTTAACCACTAGAAGAGTGCACGGTTATTATCTTTAAATTAAACCAGTCGCTGATACCCAACAAGAGGGGACAACCAGTAAATAATATTAGCGATAGCGGCAACAAGTTGCTGATTTTATGCTGAAATCCGGAACAACACCTCGAATTAGGGATATTTTGCATTGTTTGTTTGAACTGTACACATAGTTTGTATTACACAACAATTTGTTGTTTTTTTTGTTGTTGTTGTTGTATGCATTGCACTTGGACTTGAACTGTGCGGTAAAGGCAGTCTCTTGCTATTAAATTTTATAGAAGTAGTGGTGGTAGGTTAATGGCGGTATAAAGTTTGGTATGGTATGTTTTTGTTTTGAGGCACCATTACGGGTATATTCACCAAGGAAAAAATGTTTTATGGAATTGACCGTATAAAACGGAAGTTTATGTCGGAATAGTTTTTTTTTTTTTTTTTTAATTTGGAACACAAGGTGGTCTTCGGAAATGATAGTAGTTTCTCTTTTAATCATTTCAATACAACTTTATCAAGCTTGAAGCTTGATGGATTTGGAGAAATGAATAAGTAGTTTTATTGTTGGCTGAGTAGTAAATGGTTAACAGTTAATGTCGACAATAAAACCTTTCAGTAACTGTTAACATTTCTTGGATATTTTGGATATATGAAATTAGCAATGATAGAGATTTGATTAATACATTGTTTTCAATA
This sequence comes from Meliscaeva auricollis, assembly GCA_948107695.1. Taxonomy (NCBI): domain Eukaryota; kingdom Metazoa; phylum Arthropoda; class Insecta; order Diptera; family Syrphidae; genus Meliscaeva; species Meliscaeva auricollis. Next base: position 110,449,954 of record OX403616.1, on the reverse strand, counting down.
AAAAGAATGTGAATTGATAAGTTAAAAATGTAGAATGTTATTCGATAGGGTCTGAAAGTTAACCTGCACTTTTCTGGAAATATACTAATTCGCTTGAAAGTTTCTTGACTCAACTCTGTGAATTACTAAGAATCCTGCTGAAGAAGAAATTACTTTGAGTAACATATTTTGCTTTTGATTACGCTTATATTACAGGGTGGTTCAATGCCTAAACTAATAAGCCTCTCCTGCCAGTCCGGTCTATTTTAGTTTTTGCAGTAAATTCAGTTTTTGACCGGGTCGAAATCGCTGTTAGTCCCGTAGTCCTCGTTGTTGAATCTTCTCCTTTACTCTCTACCGATATATACTCGCCCGAATTTTAGTTTTTTATCAGATCTTGATAGTGTTTATTCCTCTGCCTCAAACAGTAGATACTGCAGGGTCTCCTTGAATCTTTGAAAGAATAGTTAACTGCTCCAATGTCTTGTTTGCAAGGATTATTCTTCGTTTGATGTGTGAACTGTATTATTTTGAAGTGTAATAGTGGATTCTAGGTAAACAAAGTTTCCGCATTTTGTATGGTGTTATACTGCTTGATAATACGATTTATTTATGTATCAGAATAAACAGTTGAACGAAGTTTGAAAAAATATATCTCTGTTGTTGATTTCGGAGTTGCGCCCAATAGTTTCAAATAAGATGTGAAAACAGTTAACTGATAGCGCATCATCCTATCTTAAACCTTTATCGACATAAAAGAATTTGGTTGTGTTGTGTGTGATTTTTAACCGACTTAAAAAAGGAAACTGTTTTTTTAATGTTTTTCGATGTTTGCTACGTCAGATTTTTTGACTGGGTGAACCGATTTTGATGATTCTTTTTGACAATTGTATCCAATCGAAAACCATATGAGTCTAAAATTTAAAGATGTGTTTTTTTCTTTTTAAATGCATTATTTCGGTGCAGCCTTATTTTTCCCGATTCCTTTCTGCGGACGTTCACCTTTGTGACAAGTATTATATTTATAGTGGACCGGTATTCACCTAGCGCTCATAAGCTAATAAGTTAAGCGATCATAAACCAATTCACCAGGGAATATAAGTGAGTTTTGAGTTAGGTCTTAAAGTTGAGAGGGCCGACTTTGAAAACTCCGATAAGGTCCACTCAAACAAGAGCGCTCGATGAACACCGGTCTAAGTGTCTTAACGACAGCTACAATAGATAAGATACTAACCCTTCAAATTTTTCATTCTTTCATATTTCACAGCACTCCGCATATGTTTTCTGTGACTTTGTTAGCTTTATTCTGCGATTTTCTGCGTCTTTCTACGCTTGCTTCCTATTTTCCGTACTGTTTTATGCTTTATACCTCGGTAAGAAATATTTTGTTATGAGCTCCTATGATATTATTAGTACTTAACCCTTTTTTCCTTTGATTTCCTTGCTTTTTACTGGATATTTCACCAGTATTTCGCACTTTTTTCCACGGTATTCCGCTCATATTTTCTGTGACTTTTTACGCTTTATTTCGCGATTTTTCACGCATTTCTTCCATTTGTTTCGCGGTACATTACGCTTTTTACCTCTTATGCAATTTTCCGCGGTTATGAGGGTATTCTAACTCTTTTTTCGCGACTTATCAGGCTTTTTTCCATATCAATTATTTTTTATGCTATTCTCCTCAGTATTTTACGATACATCACCATATTCCACGTTAATTTCCGTGGTATTTTATGCTTTTTCTCGTGGTAGTAGCTCTTTTTTCTTGACTTCTTATGCTAAATATTAAACGTTTTCTAAAGTAATATTCAAATGAATTTGAGCAGTAAATTTGCGAAGTGTTTACATTCAAATGTTAAATTCAACAACAAGAATGCAGGTATTAAGGTATTGAAATCCGTTCAATCAATTAGTTAGTGTAGTGTTTGCACCCGATTTTGAGGAAACCAATTTCTTGCACTTCGTCGAGTCTGGATTGATTGAATATATACTTTCCTTTGACAATGAGTTGGTGCATTTTCCTGATTAAGTTATCTCCCTATGTCTTAACAGGTCGACCGCCAGTACAAGCGTACCAGTAGCCTTATACGACTTATCTTTATGTATATCGTTGGTCTAACTTCTTGTAGGCCAGGTGGCCGAATATTTTTGCCATCATCGACCATGCAGAATGGATTTTTCGGTACAAAAGCAGAAGTTTTGATGCCATCGCTGTTGAACATTTCGAAGAAGTGTCACGGCAACATTCCTTTCTCTACTCGTATCCTTGAGTAGATTGTTTCTTCCCTTGATAGAACATTCGAATATTACGCCGCCGACAAAAACAATCTGCAATATACTAAACCGCTTTATTTCTTGTTTGTACTTCTTCATAAAATTAAGAAATAAATGTTTTTCTCTACTTTTTCGAACGTGAATCTCGTATACTGCACTCTCAGCAGTTCTAGTGTAACTCATATGCCTATCCATTGGTTGCATGCGACTATCGGCTTTATAATTTGTTCATCATCATCATCATCATCATCGGCTCGACAACCGGGGTCCGGTCCTGGCCTCTTTCAACAAGTCTCTCCACCTATCCCGGTCTCGAGCCAACGCCATCCAGTTGCGCACCCCAAGGCTTTGGGCGTCTTGGTCTACGCCATCTCTCCAACGCAAGCATGGTCTACCACGCTGCCGTCTACCATAGAATGTACCGCAAAAGACTTTCCGAGCAGGTTCCTCTTCGCTCATACGAGCTAGGTGCCCTCCCCACCGGAGTCTACCGAGCTTAATTTTTGTCACTATGTCTGCTTCAAGGTAGATTGCGTACAACTCATGATTGTACCGTCTCCGGAATCGTCCTTCCTCACATATGGGGCCAACAATTCTCCGTAAGACTTTTCTCTCGAACGCGGCTAAGAGGTCACAGTGCCTTTTGCTATGCACCCAAGTCTCGGATCCATACATGAGTACTGGCAGGACCATGGTCCTGTACAGCAGCAGTTTTGAAGTTATGGTTAGATTTCTGGATTTGAATAGCTTTGACAGACTGTAGTAATTTGTTCATAGTATCCAGAAAATCATAAGTTTTTCATTAGGATTACTATTTCTGTAAGGTGAATTTTTTCAAAACAGGTTATTGTTTAGAATTTCAAAAAAAATAAAATAAAATATCCATGCTATGGTTGAAGACTTGTATATTCACTTTCTCTATACAACAGAAAAAAAAAATCACACATTTTGACACTCGTTTTTATCATACGTTCGCTTGAGTCGCCTCTATAGCTGACACCTAAATCAAATCTATGCCATTTCAGTGTTATATAACTGTGCAATGTCTAACATATAAAATAAATCACGCCTCCAGTATAACTTTCTTATATGCAAGCAAGTTTCAAATCCTTTAAAATATTTTAGATGTTTACTCTGAGCACCCAACAATTACAATCATCAATAAATTTTCTTTTGAATTGCGCTTGCTCCAAAGCTTAAGTATTGGTTTCGCTAAAACTGGCTTAAATTATGTGTATCGACGACGAAGACGATGAAATTTCAGAAAGGTATGTTTGCAGGACAACGTATTGGCAAAGAAAATCTTAGTAGCAGTCACTCCATGTCACTAGAATGTGAGCAGAAGTCAAACAACTTCATAAGCTTACTACACGCTACTAACTCTGTTTTTTTTTTCGATAGGAATGGCACAGTGTCAGTGTTGCATAGCTTGACTGCTTACAAGAAGTCTGAGCAAAATCAAGTTCATACAACTCGTGTTTGTGGATTTTATTTTTGTAAGTTCAGATTGCATTCATGTTTCACGGCCACGTTAACATTGAATTATTGTTTTTAACTTATCTTTTAGAAAACGCTTTTCTTTTATGGCCTTAACCAGCAAAACATAGCTAGATATGTTTAAAATGATTGGTAGACTTCGTAGTTGATGTTGACGTGCGTTGTGTTGACTCGAGTTGCGAATCTTCTTTGAAAACATCAATCGTTGCGTCTCAAAGATGCGACGCGACGGACAATAATGACTACGATATCGTCTTCTTAGTTGCCGTCGTCGTCGACGGGTCGTCCTCATCAAATGAAAGTACGTGCAACAACAACAACAACCAAACGCATTAGTCTATCTGAATTGGTTTTAACTTTTTTTTATTTCTTTTATCCAGTCAAAGTATATGATGGCGGCAATGATCAAAGAAAATTTTCCCTTTTCCTTAGCATCATGTTGCTAGCAAATAGTTGATAAATGAAGTTGAAACCATCTTTAGCGAACAAAGAATGAGATAAGTTAGACATCATGTTACATGTTCTAATCAAATTGAAAAAAAAAAAAAAGAAATTGAACTTCCTTAAATGTTCTACAGCAATTCGATTGAATGAAATCACTAAGGTACCTTGTTAAGAAGTTAGTTGGTTAACAGAAGAAGTTGGTTGTAATTGTGTCTGAAGTCGACTGGGACGTATAGGAATAGGTTGATTAATTGAATGGCTATTAGATGAATCTAATAGCTGTCATCATTAGTTCATTAGGAAGCTATTACTGTGAGGTTGAAGGGAAACAAAAGGGTTAAAATGATTCGAAATATGCATTATTGGCAAGTTGATTAAAACCATTTCCTTAATCGATTACAGTAGTAGGAACCATTAGAGGAATTAGAGAATTAATGATTATGATATAAAATTTTGTTGGCAAGATGCTTTTAAAACTTTTGGTAAACGATGATGTTTTGTTTTTTTTTTTTTGTCTGAGTTCTTGCTCTTTTCGAACATTTGCTTTTTTCTGAAAGAAACTCAGATTATGACCCCAGAAGCTGCTAATATAGGATGGCTTAGAATAATGTACATATAGAAGACTAAGAAATGTGTACTTCTCAAAGGATATGAATGAAAATGTATTGTGTTCTAGAATTTTATCCATACCAAATGGAATAATGCTCCGAAAATCGGAAATTTGAGTAGGTGCTCATTCTTATTCATATCACCTAGTATATACAGCCTTGGCCAAAAGTATTAGGCACCCTTTATTTTTCGCTCTATTCAACATTTTAATTTTTTTTTTTAAATTTTAAAACGGAACATTCGAAAGTACCCAACAACATCAAAAGAGATGCGCAAAAAGGTTTTACAACAAGAATGGGACAAAATAAGTTCAGATGAGTGCCGTAGGCTGGTAAGGTCTATGCATAAAAGGATAGCAGCTGTCATAAAAATGAGGGGTGGCAACACTAAATATTAATTTTTCTTTAGTAAAAAAAGATTTCCAACAATTCTGCATACTTTGTTTTTTTTTTTTATTCATCGTTATAAAAATATAACAACTTTATGAGGGTGCCTAATACATTTGGCCAAGGCTGTATGTACGGCAGTAGTTGCAGGGTTGTCACCCAACATCACGTTTTTAATTTCATGGCAGCAACATCGCCATCTATGCTTTAGTCTCTGGCTAGCGACGAAAAATCAACGTCATCAGGGGCAAGGACAATTGTTGCCGAAATCGACAGCCCCATTTTTGGTTAAGAAAAAAAATCCCACTGGCGGAAGTTGAAAGTGGGGGCGGATGGAGCTGAAAATTGGGTGTAACATAGTTTCATAATTCCAAATTCATAAAACATCTGGCAACTTTAAAAGTCAATTTACAATTCTCCCGATTTTTTTGTCATCAATAATCTGATAAAGGCTATTATGGTACCAATTTTCAACTTTGTTTCTTCTACCATTATTTTTTAATAATTGTTTTTAATTTTTTTGGTATGTTGAGGTGTGGCAACGTTACTACTGTATCTACATTTCTGTTATTTGTATCCCTTATTAATATTAATAATAGCTACGCGACACCAATTTTCAGCTTCTTTACGTATTTATTTTTAGTAAATTAAAAAAAAAAAAAAATTGGTTTGATGACTCTGGCAACTCTATTAATCAACTTACACTTCTGCCAATCGCTTTTCACGGCTCAAACGATTTTCAAATTTTTTTTTCGAAAAATGTAAAATGTATAGAAGAAATCTAATTGGATATTTCGTTATGAGGTTAAATTGATTTAAGAAGTTTTAGTTATTTAAAAATCGAATTTTATGTTTTTTTGATTTTTTTTCTTAAACTGCAGTTACAAATTTTTAATTAAAAAGGCTTAGCATATATAGAAATCTTATCTATAAGAGCGTCGGATCCAGTCGTGTAACTTATTTTTTTTAAATGCATTTCTTTAATTTTTCGATTTTTATGTATGAATTTTGACAACCCTAACATCCACTCACGCTTTTGCCGATTGGCTTACATTCTAATATTGACAAAACCTATTATGGTACCAATTTTTATTTTTAATCATTTTTTGTTTTTTTTTTTTTTTTTTTTTGTGTTTGATGACACCTGGCAACACTCTTACTTAAGCTTCTGCCAATTTGTTTCTTTCCACAGAATCATTAAACTGTGTTATCCCAAATTTTCAGCTTTGCTCTTTTCCTTTATAATGTCGTTTCCCCAAACATTTATCCTTGCCTTACCTTATGCAGTTGATTTTTTGTCGCTAGCTCTTAGACCATTGTACTGATTGTATTGCTATAATTGGGAGAAAAAAATCGAAATATCGAGCTACTCAGTTTTTTTTTTACCTTATCGATATGTCATATTAATAACTGTTTCAAAAGAAACCAATTTTTGTGACAACAGTTTCACGTTTTCGCCTTTAAAAAAAAAAATAGTTTAAAAATCAGTTATGGTTCTCAAGGCCTGATATAATCGACATAACTAATTTTGATGAGTGACAATGTACAGAACGTATGAGAGTAAGCTGACAGCAGCTGAGATGAAGATGCTTCGTATGACAGCAGGAGTAACAAAGCTTGATCGAATCAGAAGCAAGAAAATCCGAGGAAGCCTTCACGCCAAAAACACCATCTTGGATAAAATACAGCATGACCGTTTAAGCTGGTACTGTCATGTACAAAGACGAAACCCTGAGAACCCAGTTCAAAAGGCGATCGCTTACGACGTTCCAATGCAATCGCGAAGAAGAGGCAGGCCCAAGAACTCATGGAGAAGACAAATGCAACGACAACTGCATTCAGTTGGCCTTAGACATGGAACAATTGAAAATCGAGAAGCCTGCCGACGTTTCCTGAGGTCAACCTGGCGAACCCCACATGCGGAGCCGTAGTGTGAAGCAGTAGAGTGGGAGAGTTGTGACCCCATCCGAGATCATGACTATCGTCGATAATGGAGAAGAAGAAGAAGAAGAAGAAGACAAGACTGGCTGGACTGTTGTTGGAAATCAAATGCAGGACATTTCGAATAATTTGTTCTACCATTTTTAGCCATTAATGAACAAGTTATAACCTCTAAATTTAAAAACTTTACATGCGCTTTAATATGTCATATACATATTTACCCCTTATGGGAACGGAATTTCCTGCAGATTTTTTTTGGGATAAAGGCTCCCAATCGAAATGTTCCAAAAATTTTGTTCCCTTTTCGCTTGTAATTTGTTCCTCTGGTATTAAGAAAAACGGAAAAGTGTAAATTTAGCGACAGCAACTTTTCGATTGAGAGTCTTTTTCCAAAAAAAATAAATGTTTTGAAGTTTCAACTAAATAAATCTCTCAAAGCTTATAAATCTAGTTTAGAAATCTTTCTAAAAAGAGACAAAATTATGTCTTTTGAGTAGCAGAGCATGACCCCCTTGACGTAAGAAAAAATAAAAGCAACATTTTCCAAGAACTCCTATATGACAAGTTCTTGACAAGTTTTTGAAATTAAATTAAGCCCATCAACAAAATTGAATCAAATTCACATTGAATAGTTTTGTTTTTATCTTTTTTTATTTTTGCAAAAAGTCACGATCTTAGATCATCAATTAAGTTAATGCCCCAAAATAGACCATGTATATGTGATCAAAATGAAATAAGGCAGTTAGCAAGCCTCATCACATTTATGCGTATTAAGTTGCGATAAATATCTGCGACCATAGATCTTAATTTATTTTTACAACAATTTATTCCAAGTAAAATATCATACTCATACGTGTGTCATTATGTTGTATATTAGATGTGGCAAATATAACATGTTGCTTGCTTCATAGATTTGACACAGATCATAGATGAGTGATATTTTAAATGAACAAGGTCATTCTTAAAATGTTATTGTTTATGGGAACAATTAGGTATATAGAAGTTACATAATGGATCTTTATGTTGACGCAACATTATTGCGTGCTTACTTGCAATTCATCAAAAGAATTCTACGCAGAATTTTTTTAAAATTCTATTTCTAACTATTAAATGAATTTATTTATCTTTTCAGTCGAAGCTTATCTTATCGTTTCATAGAACCAATTGTTCTAAAAATGTTATCACTTAACACTATTTATTTAATCTGATGCCGCTATTTAGTTCTTATCTGCATAAATGTAGCTAAACAATATTTGCAAAAGTATTCCACACCTTAGTTTATTTTAAATCCATTAGCTATTGTTATTGCTATTGCATGGGCCTAGCGGAAATAAGCAGGCAAATTTGCAGAACAAAGTCTGGAAAGATATTTTAAAAACCTTAACATGTCGCCGCCTCCTTAAAATCAACATACTCAGTTCTTTTAAAAGCTTGATTTAACGATCGAAATGATAAGTTTCGTTTCAGATCACACTGATGAGTGCCAAGTCGGCACATTATGTTTCTTTTAGTGCAACATTGCTAATGTTTTGCATTAATCTATACTGCTGGTTATTCACTTCAACAGGTATCTACTTGGACAATAACCACAGCCCTCGCGATGCTCCAGTAGGACCATCTTCATTGCACTAGGCATTACTTCCGTCATAGACTTTGATAGTGGGAAACCCAGTTCCCCGCGGTACTTTTTATTTTTACAATACAGAGTATGCATTGTCTTTGGTTGCCCAAAGATCGATTTTGACGAATTCAGCGTTCCCTTCTACTTATAAGTTCCGCGCATGACTACCTACTCTCGGGACCCTGGATTTTTTTTAGCAATTCCACAATGGTGGTGCTGTATACCCAATTCATCATAGAATGACGTCAAGTCTTCCCAAGTAAGTTCACAGGACTAGCAGTCACACTTCGCATGCTTTCACTGAACGCAAACAAGGCGAGTTTATTCTTAAAAGAACTATTCGTGATTAGACCGGGGGTCGTAGCTTGAATAGTGATTTGGCCACCTCACTTCAAGGACAGCAATGATAACGTATGTACCTATCGTAAAACTACACCATACGGTTGAGGCATGATCCTGAATACTATCTGAACATCTGGTGACTATCTCACAACAAATTTTCCCCTCGTGCCGAAGTACTTAGGTACTATGTTACCATGAACACCGAGTACTACCCCACATCAACTAACTTTCGTTCTTTTTCGACTATGTGGTAGCATCAATGTAAACAACCATGCTGCCACAAGTATTGGCACCAACAGCACACCCCACATTTGTATGACAAGGTCATACGAGTATGACTCCAACATTTCCTCCTTCTGACACCTCTTGTCATACGAATATGACTTTTCCACTTTTTTTCAACTTCGACTTTGGGCATGTCGACTCAACATAAGTGTTGTTCTTGATAGTCATGGAACATGACCTTCCGATTTTGGGTGTATCAAATTTGACGCTAGGCTTCGCCCTAACGCTAATAGCCGACACCTTCTGACACCTCATGGGTCGACGACCTCTCCCCATCTATCTAATCGATAGTTCTATACAACAGCTAGCTGAAGTTTATGCCCATGTTATGAAGACTCCTCTTCAAACGTTTGATGGGTATCCGTTAGAACATCTTACGACCACTCTATTTATTATATTGCAAGAGCCACTTTAATGTGGCCCAGAATTCTGGGATTAGTTGCATGACAGATGCTTTTTTGGGTTGGTGTCTGAAATACACATTCAACCCTTTTTGATAAGAAGAGTCAATAAATTGCTCTATTTAGTTAATCTTACTCATGTAGACGTTTGATGAGTAACCGTTGAATAGAATTAATTTCTTTCCAACTGAGCAGCCCGATTAATCGGTTCATTACTCCGATCAGCAAAGCTGTTATTCCAGTCTTCAATTCCGTTAGTTCCATTCTACCTCAAATCATTTGACGATAAGTTGGATCCATTGCGCTCAGCACATCCGATTTACCTGAGATAGGAAACAGACTTAAAGCATTTTGCAAGTAAGTACCTTGAGGAACAAAACAAATCCATATCTTTTCTGGGGCCTTTTGTCCCTCCCTATATATTCGAGCACACATAAACGTACTAGACCTTCAAGCCACGATGAGGCTGCCTTTTGTATTATTGAATGCCACGTCAAGGACAATAAACACCTTTACTATATGCTCCAGGTTAGAGTGAGACCGATCCAAAAGGGGGTATACAGAAGATCTAAAAGTCGCAGTGCCCTTGGCCAGTATTCATCCCGGATCAGCGATTTGAAGTTGAGGCATTTTCTGAGTTCTAATATCTAGATTGTTGACTTTAAAGTACTATTTTTCTGATACTTCAACACAACCTATTCAGTATTCACCGACATCAATCTAGTGAAGCCACTTTTTGGGCCTAACTTATCAAGGCAGCTTATTAAATATCAAATTGCGTCGATAACAGCATACGCTGCTAAGCCTAGCACATCTCTCTTAATTGTCAACTAATAGTCTGTAGTCTATTTGTCAAAACGAAAAACCTAGACTATTTATTCTTTACGACTTTTTTTTCTTGATGCGAAAAAAAAACTTCTTCATCGTCGAGACATTTATGTCTCTATTAATGCCTGGGAAATTGTTTTCCCTTGCTTTTAACATTTTTGATATTCATTACCAATCGCTATGTCGCCGCTGCCGCTCTACTGCCGCGCCGCCGCCATCATCGTCCATCGTCTTCGTCTATCATAGAGCAGCAAATTAATTTTCCATTTCAATGGCATGGCTTTTCCAGAGAAAATAAAATACACAAAAAGACAATGGCATGTGGGGATGCGAAGGGGGCACTACCTTGCCTAGGTATCCATCCACATCAGCAATTCAATTGAAATCATCTCACGAAATGAGGGCCCCGATGGCATTGGCGATGATGATGATGGTAGTGCGGATGATGCGATATGGTGGAGAAGAACGGTCGGGTTGGTTGGACGATTGGAGTCGTCATTGTGGGTACTTGTGGGGAACCACAAGAAGACTGCGGGAATTCTTTCAAAGAAAAAAAAAAAAAACCAAACAAAACACAAATACTTCGATATGAAGATTTTCTTCTTATTTTGTCTCGTTGAAAAAAGATTTTTCTTTAATTCATGGCAACAAGGTCAGCAACCTTTGGCGCGCGAGGAGTTGTATTCTGAGACACAAACAACAACAACAAAAACAAAAACAAATCCAAGAGAGGGAGTCAGAAAGATTGATGATGATCCCATGACGATCTTGGATCCCGAACTTAGTCCAAGTTCAAAAGGTTTTCCCATTTAACGCTGTTTAAGTGTTAATTGAACTTGATTGAGCGGCGGCGGCGGCGGCGGCGGCAGCACCCAACAACTAGTTATGAAATAGAAAACACATATCCAAAGATTTACGTGAGAAGATTAAAAGAGGGATTTAGTTGTTGGAAAACAAAAATAAAGAAAAGAAAAGCAAAGAGCATGCCAAAGATGGCTTCGTGCAAGGTATCGGGAAATTCAATGAATGTGCCATGGAATTCTGATGAGGTTGGCTGAGAAAAAAACAAAAAGAAATGTCTTATGTTTGTGCAAATGCGATTGGCAGCTTGTAAATACTGACATGTTCGTTGGGCATTAAGCCCAGGTATTATTGATATCTGTATAGAAGATTTTACTTGCAAATTAGGTACGCTAAGATTAGTTACGGAATTCGAACTACATAGAAGTTTTAATGAATTATGGCTTAGGCTTTTGCCAGAAGGCGTCTGTTAATAAGCTGAACCCTTAAACTTATTGCCAATCTTGTCAATTTGAGTTTTTGTTTTCTCAATTACTTCGGGTACAAAATGCTTTTTGATAAACAATAAATAGAAGATTTTGAATTGAAAATAATAATATAAATTTTTCTTATCAAATATCTAAAAAGAATAAATTTTTAAAGCAAGGTTTTGGGCTAATAGGCTAGTGAATATTATGCTAATTTCAGTGAGGAACAATTTTCTTTTTTGTTAAATACGATATTTTGGAACCAGAAATTAGAATATTTTTTAGCACCACAAAGTGTTAGTAAAATATTCCCTTGCAACTTTTAGAGAATGCTCACACAGGTCATTTTAAATTTGGGAGCGTTAATTTTATGAAAAAAAAACGAAAATCGCCTTTTAACGCTGAACTCGAATCTGCAGTCAACATACCCAAAGTACGCCACGTTTTCGAGATATTCTAATGTGAACATGTCAAAAACTCGTTTTTTTTTGGTAGCGTCAAATTTCCTTACTGGTAAATATTTAATTACAAAACTATTAATTAAATGTGGATGAAGTGCATTTCATCTTGTCCAAAATAAACTCTTTAGTACAATTAAAGCGTGTTTAGAGGTGGAAAGTTCTGAGGTAATAAGTTTCAATGGCTATCTTTATGTTTTTAGGCATGCTGAGCACGAATCGGAAGTAATGCGACAAAATTTATGACGGAAAGAAAGAGAAATCATTGAAAAACTTACAAAAATAGTTTTTTTTTATTGTTTTTGGTGCATAATTCAAAACATGAACATTTTTCGCAAAAACCGTTTATGTGCAACAAAATGTAGACAAAATTATCAAATTTAAGTCTTGAGCAAAAATAAATTTAAAAATCCATAAAAATTGGTCCTTTTTTATTAGTTTTCTCTGATTACTGACTTTTTTACACCATAATTAACTTGGCCAGTATCAAGAGTATAGAAATTTCATACTATCTTCTTAAGGAGAGGTTTTTTTTTGCAGTGCACATCCCAAAAACTACGGAATTTTGAAACAAATTAGATTTCAGGTCTTTGCATATGCTATGTGGAATAAGTCCTACAAATTTCAGCCGAATGAAAAGTAAATGTGAGCTACACTACATGTCAAAGGAAGTCAGTTGCGAAGGTGTTTTTCACTTAAAAAAATCTTCCTCTTTACATGCCGCCTTATAAGTGTAAAATTGTATCTGCAGCCAAAGTATATGAAATAGATTAATGGAAAATGGTAAAATAAAACGCTTTTGTTTTATTAATAATATAATTCGTGTGTTACACTACAGGCCAAAATGTGAGCTACACTACTGTCATTTTCGAATGTAAACTAAAACTACAGAACATAACAGTTTCTATTACACCTAGAGTAGAAAAAAATCAAATAGCTTCCAACAGCAACTGAGGTGAAGCTAATACAGAGAAAGAAACTAAACTTAAGTGGATTATTTGAAAAATATAAGAAACAAACAAATCTAAAACATAAATTGACGATGACGTTTGACAAAACAAAAAGTATCGATTTATAGGCTTCTAGTTTTACGTGAATAAAAATGTCATAACAAATGAGAAGTTCTACAAAAAAGATCCAGAAACAAAACTAAAGTCAGAACCAAATGGAATCTTCTTTTTAGTCATAGACAAGAAAAGTTATAAATGCAAATGGAAGAGAAGTAGATCCTGACATAATAATACCTTAACGCTTAAAGAAACAAAAAATAAATGCTCATTCACTTGAAGAGATTTTTGTGTGCTTCATGACAGGACTTCGGCGACTAACACCATCTCTGACAGACAAGTCTTTGCCTTTATCAAATGTACTGGAAGTTCAAGATTAAAGCGAATCAATCGAAGCTGTAATTTTAATAATCGTCGATGTTTATTTCAGTTTTCCCTCAAATTCTACATAATTTAATCAATTTTAGATTCTCTATGAGCTTTTGTTTTCTTTTTGCTAATGTGTTTCCATATCCAAGAAAAAAACACAACAAAACCAATTACAGGTCGTGACTGAATATGTTTTTAGTGACCGACTCTTCTTCGTGAGTTACACTACAACAATGTTTAAGGCAATTTTAGATTCATTTAATTAATTCTCTTAATTAACAAAGTTAATTTTTTCCCAAGCTGTAGTAGAACGTTCGCCTTAGTTATAGAAACAATTCTGTTTATTTTGTGAGCTACACTACATCTTCACCTTGTATAGTTTTATCAATTGAATATTTATTAATAAAGTAATGCTTACATACATTACAGACTGCATACTGGTAAGTCGATACTTAACTCAGCATAATGTACCAAATGATTATAATTTAAATTACTAACTTGGTAAAATTAAATTAAAATTCACTTGCTTTTGATGCTCACGAAGCCATTTTTAAAGCGACTAGTGAAATCAGAAAACAAAAAAAGATTATTGCTTAAGATTAAAAAGTATTGCTATCATACTTAAGAAAGTACTTGTACTCCCAAAAACAATAATTTGTTTTTTTTTTATTCAATTTTGGTAGACTTTTACTTAGAATTGCCTCTGTGACAAAAAGCGGCAAAAAATACACCTAGGCGGAGACCTATCAGGTTTTTGTAGAGCTTGTTTCACTGATAACAAAACGGTGGGTAAAAGTTAATTAGGTACACCCCCAAAATCTGTTTTTTTGTATCTTCATCCATTGTAAAAAAATATATGTAGGTTCTTCAAATTTTTATTGTTTTAGAAATAAGACATTTATACCTTTTTAACAATGCATAAAACACGTGGTTGGGTTATACCGTAATAGATTCTATAAGCTGAAAAACTTAAAAAATTTAATTCTTTTTCGTCATGTAAGGTTGTTTAAAAAATACTATATTCTAAAGTACTATTAATTTCCAAACCAAACGAGGTACTTTTTATGAAAATCGGTTTAAAAATGGCAAATATTGGCACAAATGAAACAGAACTTATTGCGATTGTTAAACACTGCCCTTAAAAAACGCATTTTATATGCGGCGGCATTGCTCAGTAATTTGATTAAAGAAAAATCTTAAAGTACCTTTGACTTTATGCTATCATTCACACCAAAAAATTGCTATGGGCTGTTAGTCTATTAGAAGGATCTTAAAATTGCTGAATGATTTTAAAATAAGTGGCCCTGAAATGAAGTTAAAATTACGTTGGTTAAAAACCAACAAAACAAATTAGTAAAAATCTGTACCATTTCTGAATATTCAATCTTAAACGAGTATTTAAATTTGTGTGGAACGATCTACAAATGACACTTTAGAACTGTGTGGAAACTATTTTCTAACATTATCTTCTTCAAGAAAAGACTTCTGCTGTTCCACAGTCCTTGACAAGAAATACCGAAACTTGATTTGGCTTTATTATGACTTCTAATTCAACTTAGCATTTTCGCTACTTTAATGTAATTAACATTCTTCATGCCACTTACCATCATGAAACAAAACAAACTTTACACTAATTAAACATCATCAGGGCACTATAAACCAATTGCGTTTGCTCATCCTTTGCCTCACCTACAGTCAATTCGAGTCGGAGTGGTACCAGTTTTTTTTTTGCAGCTTAAAGGTGAATGTACTGCACAACAACCAGTCAAGTTTCCCACCAACTATACCGCAATAACTTTTCTTCAAATGGTTATGAAGAAAAAAAATAAAAAAAAAACAAAAACAAAAAACAAAAATATTCACCAAGTTTTCATTTTCACTTTCAATGACGCGCTTTTCCATCAGATGACTCTTCGTGACTCGTGAGTAGCCAAAAAAAAAAGTATAGTGGTCGGTTATGGTCAAACTGGGAGTGGGTTTTCGTGTTTCACTGATTCAAGCCAAAAAACTAAAAGATAAATAGTAGAAAAATATAAAAAACAAAAAAAAAAACTAGACTGGTTGGGCCAGTATGGACAAGAAGTTTGTGTCAAAGATGTCCACTGTCGATGTCTTCTCTCAAAACGCGCAATACCGCTTAATGGTTTCCAATTAGCAAACATTTTAAGTCTGCTCTGCTCCGCTAGGTGGAAGCTCTTATTTATTTTTTGTATAACTTTAAAGATCTTAATGCGGTTTTCCTTGCGGTACATTTCTTAGAGCAGTCTTGTTTGCAATATAGTGGACCTGCAAGACTACCGACGACGACGGTGGACGATGGATGGCGTTTTAACCTACATTGTTCGAACTTGATTCTGGAATAATGTCTGTTAGTTTTTGTTGTTGTTGTTTGCTTTCTTGTTTAAATTAATTTATGACCTGTTTGTTCATGGGGACCTTACAGCACACCACAGGTTGTCTTCCCGAAGAGGTACATTGCTGATGCATTTATGTGGTGTTTTGTATGTTGGGTCTTGGGTGTCTTCAATTTAAAGAAGATGAAGAAGAAGAATCCTGTATGTAAATTGGGACAAATCCGTTTGAACAATTTTTTTTTTCTGTATACAATGTCAAATCTTGTTTCTTTTTTTTTTTTTTTTTAATAAGACTTTTTATGTCTTAATTTAATATTCTTCATTTTCTTTCTTTCGTTTCAGGTAAGAGTCTTTGCCGTAGTCGGTTTGTGATTTATTGAATTGATTATTTGATTTGAATGCCAACTTTAAAGCACTCGTAAGTTTGTAATATGATAATTTTGTATATATGATTGAATGGAATTAATTTTTAAGTTATGTCCAATGTGTCCATACGTAATGTGTTATCAACATGTTGCATCGCGAAATTAGAGAAAGCGTTTCATACCATATTGGATTTATTTATGTTGACGCTAGCAGATTTTCCAGGATGTTGCATTTCACGTATATGGTCTCAATTAAAAAGTCTTCAATGAGTTTATTTTTTAGATCTTGATTTTGTAAACATTTGTTATTTTTATATTTTTCTTATTGATAAAGTGATATTATATTTAGTTTAAAAGGTGATAAGTTGTATGAGTTAGTCTTGGTTAAGAGGAGAATTATTAAACTTACCCCATGTGTATCACTAGTTTTTTTCCAAAATGGCAAATTTTTCAGATAAACCGAGTTTGTAAACGCAGTAATAGCGAAGATCTAACGGTATGTCTGATGTCTTAAGAGTTTGGCTACAAATGTGTCGGTGACTCCAGGCTAGGTTCAGATCTTCATATCTAAGATCAAAGCGAAGATGAAAAAGATTCATACAATAAAAAGAAGATATAGCACACCCACGACAAAAAAAGAAGACAACGAAAAGAATTTATAGGTGGGGTAGTAGCTATTAGAATATGGCACTGCCCAATAGTCGATCACACAGGGAAGCTAGGTACATATGCTGTACATTGTTCACTTTTGTTGCTACTGGATCACACAGGAAAGAGACACTGGAGCATTTCAACAGCAATTTTCCGTGCAGCCTTATTAGTACTGGGACACTTGCGCGTTTCACCTCAAATTGTCCAGCCTTATCAGTTCATGCTTTTGCTGTTCCGTTCCTTGGATCAAGGATTACTGTTGGATGAGCCTTGTTTTGGTTCGTTGATGTCAAATGGGAGGCGAGACTTAGGCTTAAAGCCCTGAACCAAGCCCTCTCCTATCTTAGGCACTCTGTCGTTCTTCCAATAAAACAATTATCGAAGCATAATTTTTATGAACTATCCGATCTTCGTTATAATGCCATGAATATTTGCAAGATAAATATCGAAACAAGGATGTCCTCCGTTTCGATTTTGGCGTAGAAGTTTCTGAATACTTCGGAGTAGCTCGAATAAGGTTGAAGGGGCCAACCCATTAAATCTGTCGCGTGCGTTACGTCGACGTTTTCAACTGACGGCTCGGTAACTTTTAACTTTATCGACAACCCATTCGTTGACGGAACGAATGCAACGGATTCTATGAATTAGCCCCTTGACTTGAACTAGTGATGTCACCGTTTATTCCATCGAGAATATTTATTCGCAATCTTCTTATCTGTTGCAACTATACCTTCACTGTTTTTATGTAGACAAAAAATTTGAAGATTAATTTTTATTAACTGAAGTCACCCAGACAACACTGTTTGATTCGGAGGTCAGACCCAGAGAAGACAAATCCGTGAGCTCGGTTCCAGAAGCTGAGGCAATGGGTTCGTCTTCGTTAAGAATAACGCTTCTCGTGGAGTCTCTAGTTTCCCTATTAAAGAAGATACTTTTAGTGTTTAGTCGCTAGCAGAGGTCTTGAAGCAGTTTTTATGTCATAAGACTTTCCAGTTCAAAGCTGTAAAATATTGCAGTCAATTCAGACATAGTTCATTGACTTTAATTAGTATACTGCTACTAAGTACATTAACTGCAAAATAAGCAGTTAATCAGTCAGTACTAAAATACTGACGTTAAAGTTAATGAAAGCAGTGTTGCACCCGAGCGAGAGGACTCCACCGGGATCCTTTCTAGATGTTGGGTGTTTCCTTCTTAGCTATTTATTCGAGATTCCGGGTGAAATTTCTTCTAGCCCACCACAAGCGATAAGTTTGACTTGGCAGTAGTTATCTCTTATGATTGGGGTGAGACCGTTGTAGCTTCGAAGTAAAGCCACTTCTATGCTGGTCTCCACATCTCTTCCTGTTCTTCCTAGACAACTTCGAGTCACCGTCAACGGCTCGCGTTGGCTCCTAGGTTACCCAGTTTCTTTTATATAAATTCCGTAAATTTCACACACATTTTGTCTTTTCTGAGCAAGGGGGAGGTTTACCTTCAGAAGGCAGAGCTGTTTTTCATAGCTGCTGTGTTGCTTCCACCATCATTATGTCACTGAAATGAGATTCACTTCGTGAAATGATTTCATATTGTTTTATAAATATGCAATAAAAATGACACAAAAATCGATTTCCATTCAATAAAATGACTCACAGAAATCCACTTAAAGATCAATTCGTTACATAATCGTTGCTGCAACATATCTCTTCAGATTTTTTGTAAAAGAAAACAGCATCTGGCAAAGAAATGCAATGCAACACACTTCTCAATCCACCTTAAGACTTCCATCATCGTATATATACCAAACAGATAATATTGGGTATTTACTGTTGTTTGTTGCTGGTTAAGCACTGAATCACAAACTAGATATACGAGTATACAATGTTTCTTTGATTTCTTTCATTTGAAACATGAGTGGGTGGCTGGTATGAACTCAATGATATGCCTTCAAGGTATGTCAATCCATTCCAATTCCTGGCTCTTAAACCGCCAAAACCAATCAAAAGGACTCTGCATCAGGAAAGTCAATACTATTTATAATATACAATGTTGCAAAATATTCAATTAACAACTAATCGTACATCATGTTGACATCGATATTATTCCGATGAAACAAAACCGCATCACTGACTGCTGCAACCATTAAAGACATTCACATTCACATGATGCACATCTAAACCTCAAGGCATCATACGCCATAGCCACCCACTCATCTTGTTGCAATTAAATAATCGCAAAACGATTTAATTTTGATGTCGGAGTTGTTGTTGTTGTTGTTGGTTTTGTTGTAATCGCATCTATATGCACTTTTAATGTTCTGTGATGTGTTTTGTGTGGCTCCTCGACGATGAATTGCCACAGATATGGGGCATCAATTTCAACTCAACACCCACACTAGGTTTTTTTAGCGTTTGCAGTAATCAAAAAGTTAGGTCGGGACTCAAAATGTGCTGGCACGTTGTTGTCGTCGTCATCGTCGTTGCTCGTATGAAGTGGGATGTACTGAAGCATAATATTCAACCTATAAGTCGGTTTTTTTGCTTCCTTCTTCTTCTTTGCTAGCTTTAAAACATATTCAACCAACGTGTACTCCTGCAAACATACAAATGTTGGTGGTTGATGGTTTGTGCATCGTTATACAAAAATATGTCTGCAAGAAAACTGGCCTCGTTCTTCGAATTCATTGTTTCAGTGCAGCAGCAATTAATGCTCTGGCAATTGTTTTGTGCCGGAAAAAATGTGTCATTAGGGGTTGGATGTACCAGTATGGCTGTACGGTACCTACATAAAAACATAACAGAAGTGAAGTGAAGACTCATTTTGAATCAATGAACTCGCTTTGGCATCATTTTATTCTTCATCGTGGAATCTAGAATATGGATTGTATTTTGATGAGATATTTTTGTTTTTCAGTTGGCATAAATTTAAGCAAAAAACTAAAAGTCTTCTTTAATGTTGTGAAGAAGAATGATGTTTTTGTATCTTCTTTTAGCAACTCGTACAATTCTATTAGCCATTTTTGGACTTAAGTATCGTACAGTGGTCTATAGTTTTGACATCGCTGAAAAGCTGATATTTCCGGTAACGGTGACCATCCATTTATCCAAACCAATAGCTTCCTCATCAAGATCGCCGGATTGTAAAAGTTCATTGGTGTTCATTGGTTCATTTTTTTTTTGCATGGGTATAATTCCGTACCTCATTGAGGGAAAGAGTTATGGCAGCGTCTTTTTCAAATTGAAATTGCAATTTTTATCACAGAGTCCTTACGCTAGAACCGGTATTAGTCTTTAATTCCTCCTAATGCTAGCACCGTTACTTGTCCTAAGGTTGAGTGCCCACTAGAACCTTAATATACTTCGGACAGATCTCAAACTTCTTGGGAGCTCAATTATTTCCAACATCATTAAACTCTCAGGTAGGAATGGACTCCTAGAATAGTACTGGTCCTAGGGTAAGAAATCTGTAGAGAAGACGATATTGATAAATATTTGTCTTTATTGAATATTTATCCTTTATCAGTGCGTTAAGAGTTGTTAACGATGCTTCAGATAAGTTTTTTTTTATCCAGTGAGAAGATTTAGCTTTTTCGTAAAGTCACTGTAGTGTTTTTGCCGCTGTCGGTAGAAGAGAAGGCCCGTACAGACCCTCTCTCAAAGAGTTTAATTTTCATTCTTGCCAATTTTGATCCAGTGTAGAAACTTAAAAGTTTAAGTAGCTGATGACTCACCTAAAGATCAGCTTGCATATTAAGATTTTAACTAGCTACTTCTTCTTTAGTTTTCACAACAAATCGACTGCCAGGAGGACACCTGGTCGTGTTGTAGAGCTCGAACAGTTTCCGAATGTTGGCCTTGACTTTTCGTATAATTCTATCGTTGTGGATAAGGATGTGCAGTATATGGGGGAGTCGTCAACGAAGAGTAGGTCACACTTTGCATTGGATGGTCGGAGATCACAATGCTGTATAGTGTATAGTAATGGTCTATGTTTGGAGCCTGGAGCAACTAAGTAGATAATATAAGAAAAAGGGTCGAATTAAGGACATAACCCTGAGGCACCCCATCATTTATCTTGATTTTGAGTATCAGCTCTTTCACAAGCTTATCTAAGTTCTTTAGGAGTAAAATTAGCATGTTCGTAACACCTTTCTTTAGTATTGCCACAATTCTTGACGTTTTCCAATTTTGTGAGAAGTAATAGCTGTAGTTGATGAAGTTTTAAAAGATTAAGGTTAAAGAGATCATGAGTCTGCGAAAGCTTCCGAAGCTTGTAAGATTCGGGCTGTCAACTTGGTGGATTGTTGTGGTGTTGTATGGAGTTCCGGGATATAATATTGGTGCACTGGAGTTAATTTTACACTTATTTTTTATAGATGTTGAATATGTTCAGATCTCGCTGGTAAATTTTTTGGAAACGTTTCCTTAACCGTTGCCCATGATTACAGGTTTTTGAAAATACTTCGGAAGATGCTGGTAACTATCCATTGTGCTCCCCAGCACTTGTAACCGCCAATTTGAAAGAGTCAATGCTGCTTCAGTTGTGTTGTTCTGCAGTGGTTGTGTGATAGTTTCTTCAACGACCATTTGAAACTTGTCAATACCAATTATTCTGTAATGATGAAATACTTTACTGGTTCTGTAATTAATAGTGGGGGTAATGTAGCTCTAAAATTAGCTGTACTATATTAAGTCTAATGGTTGTTTAATATTTTCTTCTGGTTAATTCGGAGCATGAAAGAATAGCACGGAACTCTCAAAAACGTCCCGAGAACCAATTGCAAGCAAGCCATTTTACTTTTTACGTGTTGTAAGTCAAAATTTTATGTTTAAAAATAATTATTCCTCTAAAAGAACATTGTTCACATCACAGAAACCTTCAATATCTTTCAAGCTCAATAAAAATATTGTAAAAGTCAATCAAGTAAAATAAGAAAGAAAAAAAAGGAACTCCACAAATGCCATCAGGAACCACAATAAAAATAGCGTTGTTCTAATAATACTTTATACTGCAAACCATACAACTGTACTTCATAACATGCAACAACCTTTTGCATCACCACTTAATAACATAACTTCGATTCTATGTATTTCCCCAGGTCGAACGTCATCGTTCATTCATCAAGAATATTACTTCACTTCACCACCAACCATATCAAAGTCTATTGGCCTTAATTCCTTTGACTATTTCCAACTGAAGAAATATCTGTGCAACTTGGATAGAGTTACTTCTAACGTTATAATAGCGTGAATTGCATAAGTTAGGTTGGTTTGTTATATCGAACATACCTACCATATACTATCTGTCGCATGTTTATTTCCAGTAGAATGCACCAAACACATTCCATGTGCGCATATCTGCACGTCATATACTTCAGCAAGATTAGCTAAAAGGCTTTACCTATCCCCTCTTAATTAAGTGTAAGTCCTGTCTCTTTGATATCATTGAATTGCTTTTTTGATTAAACAACAAACTAAATTATGTTTGGGTAAAAGGAATTCCGCTTATAGCCAAGTTTAGTTGGATAGTTGAGTTTGTTTGTATGTTTTTTTTTTATGTCACCGATGCGCGTCCGTTCGATAACCTATGACGATCTGAAGGCCGAACTAGAAAATGACCATGTTCTATGAGCCGATTGAGTTCAGATACCACGAGTTGTGGAATTTAAATGAAATAACTCTAAAGCAAGCATGTCATGTTGCATGACTTATACGCAAACGTGATCCCTCGGAACAACACTAATTAAAGGTGATTATTTATTCACATGACCAGGTATTTGGCGTCGCGGCTTTTTCAATATGATTAACATGGCTAGATTAGTTGTTGTTGCCTGCTGCTTCAGTAGCAGTAGTATTGGAACGCGCCGGCAAACTTAAATAATTCAAAATTATTATCTAATCGACTGTGACTAAATGACATAGTATACAGAGCCGCTCATAAGGAAGGGTAATTGGGGCGACTAATACTCTTAGTTTAAATTTGAATTTTAGGATTGGCCTCAAGTTAATAGCCCGGCCGAATTCCTATTTATATATTTGAACGTATGAATTTAAATATTAAAGGAAAGTTCTTCGGTTATCGGCGGACAGTTTATGAGGGTAGCAAATACTTTCGAGCACTTTAAACGCGCATTGTTTACGTTTTGACGTGGTCGCAAACTAGCCTCTTTTATACCATAACACAAAAATTATTAGACCCGTGGAACCTATTATGTATTTCGCTTTAAAAATGCTGTTTCTTCAATTGCAGTTAGTCCACCTCAAAAACAGCCACAACTTTATCTGGAAGAAGAACAAAACTACCGTCATCAGAAGCTATATATCCCGAGACTCCACAACCACGAAATATCTTTTTATGACTAAAAACTATTTTTTGTTTAAGGACCACATGCGGCTATAATCGCAAACAACACAAAAAAATTCACGCCAACGTCAACTGGCTATAGCCCGGTAAATAAAGATTTTTACCTCAAAAAATTCCAACAGTTTTGAAACATGCAGTTTTTTCATTTTTCCACGTTTATCTCAAAAACGGTTTCTCGTATCGAAAATATTCGTTGTCCTTGTTTTGTTTACTGGGTGCGTCAACACTGAGATCATTCGTATCAGAGGCTTGTTATTGTTTCAGAAAAAGTTTTATTTCCGTAGAAGGGAAGTTAACCCGACGCACAACCCCCATCCTGGAGAACCAGATTCTTGTTTAGCCTCAAAAGGGAAGATCAGGACAAAACCGCTTCATATCGGTCGCATGTTTTTCTTCACTACCACTATTTTGTTAACAGTTACAGGTACAGTAAAACCCGCTTAAGAGAAACCCGCTTAAGAGAAAAACCCGCTTATCTGAAACACTTTTTTTATCCCCGAGTATTTTTCGACCAATTACCTTTAAAAAACTCCGCTTAAGCGAAACTCGCATAAGTGAAAAACCCGGATAGCTGAAACATATTTCAGTTAAATTAAATATATTTCATTGAAAAAAAACTCGCTTTAGTGAAAATAAAAACAATTAATCGAACAGACTAAAAATTTGCTGAACGCTGTCATTTCATTTTTATTTTCCACCTTCACCACATATTCACCACGAAAATGTCATTTCAATTTTTGTTGGTCACAAACGTTTATTTACATACAAACGACTTGCTCTAGCGTTAAATCTTCACTTAATGGAATTTTTAAATCCGCTTAAGTGAAATTTTTTTTCACTTATCCGGACTCCGCTTAAGTGAAACTTTTTTCACTTAAGCGGGGTCCTTTTAAGTGAAAACCCCGCTTAAGTGAAAGAGGGACTGTGACATTTTGCAGTTTCTCTTAAGCGGGTTTGACTGTACAAAAAAGTTTGTATGATCTTTTCTTTTTTCTTTTTTTTTATAAGAAATAAGGCTTATTTTTGAAGAAAAACATTTTTCGAAACGAGAAATGTAAATATTAAGTAAAAAACCAAAACAATGTTCACCTTAACTGCCGATAAAGTTATTTTATAAATTAATGCACGTACACGATAAAAAAACATCTTTTTTATTTTAATTTAATAAGCTTTAATTTTGTGGAAGATTATGTTTTGGTACGAGAAATGGTTTTCAAGATAAACGCTATAAACCATAAAAAACGCTTGTTTCTCTTCGTCGACGCTAGAGTCATTTTCTAAACTGTTACAGATACGAAAAAAATGTTTTAGGCCTTTTTTTATAGAATTTAATAAGCTTTATTTTTGTAGAAACATTTTTTTCGATACGAGAAACCGTATAAAAAAACTTAAAAAAAACTGCATGTTTCTCCTAGCTACCGCTAGAGCTCACGTCGGGTTCTTGTGAACTTTTTTTTGGGTCATTGCCAGGCATCCCTTAGTAAGTGTGCCAAGTTCAGTATTTTGAAAAGAAAATATTTCAATCAAAGCTTTTAACAGATATATTTTTCAAAATTGTACGTAAATTCCAAAATTCTGAAATTTAAAGGCATTTTTTCTTAGCAACCAAATGTTTAAAATTTAAATGTCTTATGTTAAAAATTGCCGTATTTGCTATTTGCCTCTCCTTCTTTTTGTAGAGATAATGTAGAGACAGCAATCGTCAATAAGTTTACATTCGTTCGTTTTTGTATGCTGCGATTCGATCCCTGATTTTTTCTAAACGACTAAACCGTTTTAATTAAAAAAAAAAAATATTTATTACATAAGTTTAACATTAAGTTTTTAAACTATAAAATTTTCTGAAAAATTTAAATTTGGTTTTTTAGCTCATTAATACAAAATACTAATTTTTCTTCTAATATTCAAACTTCCCCCACCTAGAAAAAAAGTACGATACGCCTTTGATTGGTGCATAAGATGAAAATCTGTTCATTTTCTCTGAAATGGTTCGACAGACACACTGGAATTTTATATGAAAAAAAAAATGATTTTTCTATGCGTAGGTTTTGGATTTATTTTTTGTTTATTATTTATGTTTAAACGAATACAAAACGTTTAGATTTACGATACAAGTTATTTGGTAATACGATGACAGGGAAATAAAAAGCTGAAACTATAAATTTTCCTTTTTTTTCGTAACGAACATAAATTAAATTTAACATCCGCGTTTTCCTCATCATATTTTGTCTTTTTTTTCAAAAGTTAAATGATTTTTTTTTTTTTTTAATATTAAATCAAAATATCAACTTGTGTAATCGAAGAACAAAAATGTATTAATTTTGTGATTTGTTAGGTAATACTTAGGAAACTTTTTGTACATTTTATTTGACATCATGACCTGTTACATGTTAAGAATCACATAATAAAACTATTTTTGTGATACAATGTACGCTGCCATTGCTAAGTGTTTGTTTGGGTAAAGATACATTTTATTTTCAGAAACAAAACCATATTTTTGGCAAAACTTACGATGCTTTGAACACTATTCTGAATTGGCTTCAAAAGCATTGCATAAACCATGGTCTTGTTTCTGAAAATGAAAGCCAAAACATCACAAAAAACAGTGTTTTTGGGAAGTTCAAAATTCGATATCTCAAAAACACTGCTTTTTAGAGCAATTCTGTTCTATGTAGATTCGAATTTAGAGAGTCAACACTTCTTGGCAAAAGTTTAATTTAATTCCTATGGCCACTTCTAGCTGGCTAATATTGCTGTCATTTACGGAACAATCGAAAGGTTTTTTTTTCAATGTTTGGCAATGGTTTAGGACAAATATGGGTTTCGTGTGAAAAATAAATTTCGAGGTTTTCGTCATGCCGTCCGTCGGTCTGTTCGTCTGTTCGTTTGTTCGTCTGTTCGTCTGTGCGTCCATCTGTACAGAGAGCCACAGCCTAAGCGGGTTGACGAATTTGAATGAAACTTGGTAGGTACAGACAATTTTTTTGTAATTTCCGAGGTTGTTTTTTGTTTTGTTTTTGAATATCTCGATTAGAAGGAATACCTCCCATATAACGGTTTCGAGTTATTGGATTTCTGTCTGTTTGTATGTATCAGAGGCACCAGCCTAAACGGATGGGTTGATTTACTGCAAACTTGGTATGTGGTGTTTTTTTGGAGACTATCCTCAGACGTTTTTTAAATTATTTGTACCTGGCATGTAACGGTTTTAGAAAAAATCATTTTTCTCAAAAATGCTTCCTACGATTTTGATTAAAAAATCATAATTTTTGAAAACCATTTTTTTCGAAAACCCTTATTAACGGTACCTGCCATAGAACCGTTTTTTTTTTTAATTCTGATTTTCTCCTTCATGACTCAATCAATTTCAACCATTTTCTTTATATATAAGCTTTTAGGTTACCGTAATAATGTTTAGTAAAAAAAATTTCCAAAATTATTTTTTTTGGATTTCTAAATTTTTTTTTTGAAAAATCATTTTCTCGAATACTTTTCAATATTTTTTTTTCAAAATTTATTTTTTAGATGTTGATAAATAATATCATAAAAATGGCGTACCTACCAATTTTTTTATAAAAGCCGTTGCAAAATTTTATATTGACAAAATAGTTTTTTTTTAAACTCTCGTAACGATTTTCCAAATTTTTTTTTTTTTCTAAAAATTTATAACTACAGAAGAAATCAGATACTTCGTTTTGTGGTTAAATTCATAAGCTGTTTTAGTCATTTGAAATTCGAATCTTATACTTTTTTATTTTTTTTTTTAAAACTGCATTTACAAATTTTTAATTAAAAAGGCTAATCATATATAGTAACTTTATCTATGAGAGCAAGTACGTGCGATCCAGGCATGCATTTCGAGTAATTTTTTTAAATTTAAAAATTAATTATTTTAAATACAAAAAAGCAAGAATATTTTAAGTTATACACTAATTAAGGCAATTGAACCTTATGCCCTACCTCTGAGGCAGAATTATATCACAAGGATGAGCTATAAAAATCACGGTCTAATAAATCTTTTAGACTTCTCCCAGTCCATTTTAATGTAAAGTGATATCATTCTCTTCTAATTGTTATCATAAAACCCATGATTATAATATTTTACTTCTTATTTTATGACAAAGGGATGGGCTTCCTTCACACAAAAATGTAGTCCTTCGTACCCACACCTTTTTATTTTCATTGCTAATTAAAATGGATTTAATTTTTTTTGTTAACAACACAACTAAACTACTTTTTCAAATGACAATCACACCACAATATACTTTTGTTCATTTATATTCATTAAAAATGATATCTTTTGATAAATTTAACTATAATTGTGTACAAAATGAAATAAATTGTTGTTTTTTAAATGAAAATTACTTTCTGAGCACACGCCTTGTCCTCCATTTGGGTGATATCATTTATATGAAATCCATGAATCAATTTCAATTTATTTTCCCATTGAAATCATGAAATAAATAAAGAAAAAAAAAAGGCTTGATATGAATTGTATCTCAGTTTGCAAATCTACACGTGTGATGCCTTTTTGTTGTTGTTGTTGTTGTTGTTTTAGTAATTCACAATATCCTGCTGCTGTGAGTGGAGGACAAAAAAATAGAGTTTTGTTTGGTTCTTTTGTTCAATTTGATTACTTTGATCCCAACGTATTCTGGATTTTCAATGATTTCGAGGAACTAAAAGGATTTAGTTGGAATTCATATATGTTATGTATGTATTGTGTTTAGAAATAGCTAGTCATTCCGGAAGCATTAATACCTACACACAAATGGCTGATGGTTCATTTAAGACTCATTCATTGTTCTCCCAACCACCACCACTACCAGCAGTTGTAGCAGCACGAATCACCCTAAAATTTGCAATGGAAAATACAGTAATGTGATAAAAATGTTAGCTACGCAAGATTTAGTTTGGATACCCATAACTTTTAAACTAAGCTGAATTTGCAAATGTTGCTAAAGTAATTTTTTGTGGAAAATCTAATTTTCTATCAAACGAATATCTTAACAAATTGTCGGAAGTAAGTGATGGCTGAAATGTAACCAAAAACAATTCGACACAAATACAAAAAAAGTCGAAAATTTTCGAGTTTTTTTAAATACAATTTTTTGAACAAAGATAAATATGAGAAATGTTAACAGAAGCAAATCAAACGCTCCTAGCTTCAAAATTTTAGTTCAAAAAATTTGTTGTTATGAAAGTGATTTTGAATTTTTATAATTTTAGCCTGTCAAAATGTCTAATCAAAAAAAAATAGCTTAGTTTCGAATAAAAATGTTTTGATTTTTTTTCTTTCTCGAAACTGTGTATTGACTTCCATTTGAAATAACAGCAATGACGTGATTCTTCACTTATATCGTGTGGTTCTGTTGTTTTAGTTTGACGTTTCAACATGTTGACTGCCAGCAGCCGCTACCACCACGGCCACCGTGCGTCGGTCGTGTCGTCAGATGTGGTCACTTCCGTGAGATTTATTTGTATTTTCGTTTAAAATTAATTTAACGGCAAAATAAAGATTGCCGAGTAAAATGTTGTTGCATGCAACATTAATATGACGCGGGTGGATGAATATATGCTAACATACATATATAGCGCAGCGGGGCGATTGTTTTGTGCTTGATACAACCATGAGTAATCCGGGTGGTGTTATAGTCAAAAAAACAAAAATAATATGGAAGGGTGAGTCTGTGACTTGTGCATCATCAGCATAACGATAGCGACGTCTGACGTGTGTCGCGGATTACACATGGCGGTTTGGGTTTCTATTATTAAATCCAATAAACGGAAATTTGGGAAAAATTTTCTTTTTTTCTTTAAATTGCTGAGGCTTAAGTGCGCTTAAAATGCTGGAAGTGATTAGTTTAACAAGGAGGGCGCATATGGTGTTTTATCGTTTCTTTTTGTTGTATCGATGCAAGTTGAAGTTAATTGCAGTTGTATTTCAATGGGGGATTAAAGGAACAATATCAATTAACAGTACAACAAAAGAAAGGAAAAGTCAAAGTCAAAGGGCTGACAAATGGGTGGTGCAGGAAAAGTTTGTTGATTGTTTGTCTTTTTTACCTAATTTACGAGAACTTAATTAATTACGAATGAAAAAAGTTTATAATTTAAATTAGAAGTCGTATAACTTAATTGTCTGGAAAATTAATTCAAGGAACAAGAATATCTCATTTCCTTATTCATCTTTCATCTTCTTAAATATATAAAACAGAGTCGGGTTAGTTACACCATTTATAACTGAAGAACTACTGGGCCGATTTTAATGATCTCTTATTAGTTGGATTTGTCTTCCTTAGAAACAACAGAAAAATCATGGTCTCGAAAAGTTTTTCCATGCATTGAAAAAAAAGAAGAAAATAACAAAAAAATCAAATCTTGTACAACAAAACAGAACACGAAATGCTGAGTTGGAAAATGCCAGCAGATGGCGTTGTGTGCCCTTTTATTGCACACCATTATTAGCATTTCATTATTTCATTTGAATTCGATTTCAATGAATATGGGTTAAGATCACGAAGTACTGCATGGAAGGCCATGAAAAAAGAGAATACCACCTA
Source organism: Meliscaeva auricollis (assembly GCA_948107695.1). Taxonomy (NCBI): domain Eukaryota; kingdom Metazoa; phylum Arthropoda; class Insecta; order Diptera; family Syrphidae; genus Meliscaeva; species Meliscaeva auricollis. Next base: position 110,419,970 of record OX403616.1, on the reverse strand, counting down.
GAGAAAAGCGTAAAATACAGCGCAAAAAAAGAATGTCATAGAAAAGAGCGTGAAGAATTGTGGAAAGAAGTGTGAAAAGTTGCCCGAAAATTATGTAAAAAAACTATCACGACCTTCACCGTTAAAAAGTGCGGAATACCATGAAAATAATTGCGGAATACTGGTGGAAGATCGTTGAAAACTTCGAAGAATAGCAAGATAGGTCACGAAAATGACGTCTAATAACACGAGAAAAAGTATTAAATATCGTGGAAAAATGCAAAGAAAGTCACAGAGAAGCTTGAAAAGTCGCGGAAAAGAAATGGAAAAATATGCATGACAAAATTTGCGGAATAACGTGGATAAAAGTGCGGAATACTGGTGAAGTGGGAAAGAACTTTTGATAACCACGTGCATGATCTCAAAAAACCGCATGGGAAGTCGTGAAAAAAGAACTTACTACCGCAAGAAAAAGCGTAAATACTGCAGTGAAACAAATTCACAGAGAAAAAAGTGGAATCGCGGAAAAGAATATGAAAATTCGAGGAAAAATATGAGACATACCGTGTTAAAAATCGCAGAACACCGTTGAAAAAGCGCAGAATACTGCGTGATGTGTCATGGAAAAATATGCGAAAAATATGCGACTAGCACGGTAAAAATCGTGGAATACCGTAGATAAAAGTGCGGAATACTGTTGAATGATCTTTAAAGCCCCAAGCTTTTTTGACGGTCTCGCTTCTTTCTCAGGTATTCCACACTTTGTTCTCTCGTCTTTTTACGTATTTTCCTTGATTTTCAACACTTTTTACGTGTTTTTCTTCGATTTTCCGCATTGTTCCTTGTTTCTCAAATATGAACATGGACAAGTGTAACATTTAGCCTGCTATAATGCGTTGAAAAAACTTCAAACTAATTTTGCTATGGTCTAAGTGGGAAAACCAAAAATGTTGTGTATCTCAAAGCACTTGAATAAAAAGATTTAAAATGCTAAAATTATAAAGCCAATGCAAAATCTTAGGGGCAGTAGTTAGCCAGTTTTGTAAACGATCGCATAATAAGACAATAAATGTAATTAAAAAATAAAAATCTATATGCTGGACAACGTCTGCGGGGTCAGCTAAATTATTTATAAACCTTAAGGGTATTTTTTTGTTTCCTCGGGTCATGGAAGGGGCTGGCATACAAAAATTTGAACTGAGTGTAAAACATCTGTGATCATTAAAATTAAGGAAACACCAAATTCTTCTTTTTGCTTATCAATGTTTCGCATATTTTAGATTAAAAATTTTAAAGTAACTATTTTTGTAATTCAGAAATAATAATAATAATACGTTGTGTCCAATGTAAGTTGTTTTGTTACTTTAACACCTCATCTTTATTAACAGGAAGTAAAATTTTCAAAACCTAATCATCCAGAGTTGTAAAAACTGCAGTCATTTCAGTACTGCAGTTAATTGACTAAAATAAATAAATATGTTAAGTCTTTTATTTTACAAAAGTACATTGACTGTAAAACTACAGTCAGCAGTCAGTACTTACTCAGTACTTTAGATTGTGCTGTAAATGAAAGCATATTTGACTCTTAATGAAATTAACTGTAGCACTTTTTGACTGGTTTTAAGTCAAGAAATTTTCTAATAAAACACTAAAACCAGTCAAAATATACTTCAGTTACTTTACAGTCAGTATTATAGTACTGACTGCTAACTGCTTTTTTTGCAGTTAAGGTACTTAGAAGCAGTACCTACTAACATGCAGGTAAAATTAAAGTCAATTTACTGCGACTGAATTGACTGCATAACCAATTGGCTGCAGTCTTGCTAATATTTCGAAGTCTGCTACTGAATTGATTGCATTACCAATTGACTGCAGTCTCTTACAGCTCTGCTAATTATTCCGAAAAATAGTGAAATAAAAGTAGTTTTCTTCTATTTTACGATTTTTTCCGGGTATCATAGGGACCTCATGGTATGCAGTAATGTTAGACATTCATATTTGTATTATGCGACGTGATGTTCTCAGTAACATGTAAGTACTCAGTTCTGAGAACTTGGCTACCTTTTTCTAATAAACAAACATTCTTCTTTAAAAATGATTAAAAAACAAAAAAAAACATTTATTAATCAATCAGCAAATATATACTTTTATCAAGCAACATTCTTAGAACATTTCCTAATTCAAAAAAATTATTTCCTCCCAACTGATTCTTATCGAATTACAAAAATAAAACAAGAAATAAAACTCAATTTAACTAATAAATTCACAGCAATTTATAGTCATTAATTGTCATGTTGTCTACAAGAGTCTCCTACCATGGCTACATGACAAAATTTACTGTCGTGCAGATATAATTTTCCGCTCAAGTGATATTTTCATTCAGTAAAACGAAACAAATACAAAAAAAAAAAAAAAAAATACAATCCAGCTCAGCATGTTGGCGTCGGCGTCTACAACAACAAGCTGTAATCATCCGTTGGCGACTTCGACTTCGACGTCGTCGTTGTCGCGCGCAATTCTTCAGAATTCCATTGCAAATGTAGTAATTTTTTTTTTTCTATTTCAAGCAAGAAGTACTTTACCTTACCATTCACACCAACATTGACCAACATGTTGTCTTGCAATAAACTTAATGTTTAACTGTTTAAATTTCTTACAAGTACATTGCGGTTCTTATGATTTGTTAAGTTGCTTCTAGTTTCTAATTCATTTTCACATTTTTCTACTTCGTTCAAAAAAATATGTGATGTCGCAAAAGTTGCGTTGTACAATGTACCTAACATTGTTTCTATACATGTGTCTAATCATATGGACCGGACTGTTATAATTTGCACCTCATGTAATAAAATCAACCTGTGTTCGGTAATAATTATGACCGCAACAAATCAACATATTTATACAAAGACGCGTGATGTGGGCATTGGCATCTTTTTTTTATCGTGCAACATGTTGCAGATGTGTAGGTTTACATTAGACCTAAAGTATACATTTTTTTTTTGCAAATAAAAACGCTGGCGTCATTGCTCACTCACGTGCGGAGGGTAATGTGTAAAAATAAATGCAAAAATGTGACTATTTTATTATTATAGGGTGTGGGAGGTTTGTTGTGTTAAGAGCCAGCCGTATGGATTTTTAATGTTTTCAAGCAGAAACAAAACAAAAATAATAAACTCTTGTAGTTAGAAAGGGTGCAGCTAGTGTGGGAAAATATGTTCCAGTTTCATGAGCTTAAGACTGTTATTATTAAAACATGTTTTGTTTATGTTTTGAGGGGAGTTCTTCATATTAAAGATTTTGTATTGTATTTTTTAAGTTAATGTTTTCTTACATTGTTTTTCCATTATGCGTTTGGCCATGAATTGTTATTCTTTTCAAAACATAAGGCGTGAGATAAAAATAAGAAACAAGTTCAGCCCCACAAGTTCATTAACATTTTCATAAATATATTGACTAAAAAACGTGGGATTGGAATTTTATTTGATTTTGACCCGATAAGGTGATATGTCTGCGCTAACAACTATTTAAAATTATTAAGAGTCAAATTAAAACTGCTTATAAATTAGTGAATTAATTAAGCTAGTAAATTTATTGTAATTAATTGTCATGTTATGTCAAAATCATTAGGCTGTCAAATTTTGAGATAATTGGTGGGTTTTGAAAATAAAAAAAAATAAAAAAAAGACAAAAGATTGCAGTGAATGAATTATTATGAAACAGATACTAAGTTTGTTTGGTTTGATTGCAATCTTTTTTCGATGCAAATAAACTTTTGCCAATAAAATTCGCTTCCTGATTTAAGTTTTTGAAGCAGAAAATAGCAGAAAATTAAATTGATAGAAAAAATAATAGAGAGATTTTTTTTGGCTGATGAGATTTCTTGAATAAGAAATCATGCAAACGCTTTATGCTTTTGTTACATCATCAAGGTGATAATGGAACATTTGTTAAATATTCTCAGGATGTCCGATAAATAAGAATACTAGTCGTCAGTTTGTCAAAGGCAAGAGATATTATCAACTGCTCCAGAAACAAAGGCATCACCTTGCTCATCTCAAAACATTTTCCAACAATTTGGTAGAAGTCTGAATCATTTAACCTTAAGTTCCGATATTCACGAAAAGATTTTGGAAAAAATTAACTTTTAATCGGTACCCTTCATCTCTTGAAATTATTTATAAAAAAAGCAGATACCGTTAAGATCGTTTTTTTTTTAAGCTGTTCAATTTTTTTGTCCATGCTAATTATTCGAAAAATGCGTAGTAAACATATCGGTTTATTATTTTTTTTGTTTTGAAAGAATCAAACATAAAGAAAAACCATTAAAAAAAAAATTTCAAGATAACATAGAAAAACTGCAAAAAGTAAGATCTTACATATTTTCCAAGAAACTTAACTTTTATCATATACACATGAATTACCCTCCATTTCAATCCTGATTCAAGCACATATTTATTCTGCATTTATTGAAATGTACATACAGTCATTTTCGTAGGTACTGCTAATTTGTTTTTTTTCATGCCCGAATGTGATCCAATTGTTTCTTGGTCCATTTCAAGGGTCTCTCCCTTATTTAGGAGTGGCCAGACTTTGAAAAGATCTTCGTGTCCAGGTTGGTCAAATTTCACAAAATTATCATCCTTTTATTTCTTCCCAACACCTAAGATGGCATGGTCTCATACACAAAAGACTGTTCTATGAATAAGTTAATCCTAATTGACAATTTCAACACCTTCTTGTAGAAGGCAATTCAATGAGGGCCGTGAATAAAGAAATGCCATCGAATTGTTTCATTTCACTTCGAGTAATGTTACCTTGAAATATTTTCTGTTGGATGCCTTAAAAATCTTGTCAAATAGTTCTCCAGCTAAAAGAAAACTAAAGAACTGATTCAAGGATTTTATACATTTTATTCTATAAAAATAATGATGAGATAGTTGTTTCCTCACTCCAAAAAACAATGAAAAGTTCTAGTACAAATTTGTTTTGAATGCACAAGCAGCCATATATGGCATCTTTTAACATTTTGTGAATGTATAAGTAACCACATATAAACGTTGCTTAAAACATTCCGTGTCTTGAAATCTACAAACATAATTTACATTTAACAATTAAATTATACTAACCCATATTGCATCTCACTAAATATAAATATTACAGTCTTTAAAATGTTGGAGAGGCAATAATAAATTAACTTTTATTTTCGACTATTCTGTTACTGCGCACACTGTTAAATTAAGTTGAAGTTTTTCGCTGTTGTGGCTTAATATAGCTAAAACTGTAGCTCTAAGATAAGAACATTAAAATATTAATTCTAGGTCACCCTGTAATAACCAAACTAAAAGACGTTTTTTTGTTTTTTTGAAAGCTCAATAGCTTATTATTTATTAAAATAACTATGTTTTAACAAACAGTTATTTAAATGCTACTCTACATGAAAATAAGGTAATGCATAGTTTTCAAAACTTAGAGCGCTGTATTCCTTGATATAAATTTCCCAAATCTTTTAAAAACATAGAACAGTATATCTGTGAAAAAATAAATGAAACAAGTCCATATTCCAAATTTAATTTTACGTTTTTATTTCCGCAAGAGCTCCACTGTGGTACTAGTCAATATAAAACAATGTTGCATATTTAGAAACAAATATTATTTTGGAACACCTATCCCCCTCAGCTAAATCACCCCTTTTCAACCCTTTTTGTAATTATTTCGATTGATATTTCTCTTACAATTAGAAAAAAAGTTCAAAGGAAACCAAATATGGGCCAACGCACACTGGGGGTAACTTTTTAATCCACTCCAAAAGCGGTTGAGTATCTTATTCGTTTCAATTCATTTCATTCCAAAATCTTCACTTCTCTCGCCTAAAAGCTTCGTTTTACCCCCGGTTCAATTGCCCTAGTGTATGGATGGTCCTTTCAGCTAGGCGTTTCTTTCCACAACCCAACTCTCTGTAGTTAGTAACAACTATTACTATCTACTACCAGTTAACAACTAAAAAGATAGATGGCAACAAATTTCACAAAATAATTTGTTTAAACACATAATAAGTTTGTCTTCTCAATAGAAACAATTCCTACTCACAAACTCTGACATTGGACACAATAGTGGCGCCTATCTAATTAAATTTTGCAGCAACATTATGAGTTATTGTCATTTTGTCGTTTGATATTTATAGTCAATTGCATTTTCCATACGACAGCAAATTTACAGCAAAGCTAAAGAAGCAAATGTTTACTAATTGGATTTCAGAAATGCTTCTCCTAGCTTGGGGTGAGCTGGCACTGCATTTATTACAGTCATAAACATTAAGTACTTGTATGTTTGTACTCTCTTAGAATTTTTAAATTGTTCCATAAGTTTTTTTTTTTCTAATTAACTCTTTCTCTTAGATATCCTCTCTAGAATATATAAGCCTAGTCTGCCTCTGGTACTCCATAAGCGAGGTATTGTTTAAAACTAAAATCAATGAGTAAAATATGTAAAAGATTACATCGTCTGAAATGTGAATGGAAAAAAAAATTATGAATTCTTCTTAGGAAACCAACATAATCATAGGGTACGGTTTTGTTTAGTTTTTAATTTATTTAAAATTAATTTAATAATATAAATTTGGTTTTACATAACTTTCAGGTTTCTGACCTTTAAAACGCTTCGCTGCCAAACTAATTCTGAAGTATTAATTGTAGTTTTACAAAAATTAGAGTATTCTGGATGCTAAATCGTTAAATAAACTAGAAGAAACTTAGTACAAACACTTGCTGTAAAAATGATTTTAACATTTCGACTGTTTCTTGGTTTTTGTTTTTGGGGTCCAAAAGCCGATGCTTTGGCTTTGCCATGGCTGTAAAGCCAGTTTTACTTTCCCGGAAAAATTTCCCTAACTCTTAAAAATAAAAAAAAATAACCTGAAAAATAAACAGGAGCGAAATTAATTCAAACGTTTGTATGCTAAGCTTCAGCGAGAGATAACATGCGTCAACATCTTTCATTGCAAACAGCAAAAGATACAAATATCTTCTTAGCGACACCACTTGAAGACGATTTATGACCAGTTATTGTACCAATACTCTTCTCATATCGTTGGTTTTACTTTACCATTAAAATAATTATGTATAACTGCACCCAGCAACATGTTGACTCTGACGTCTGTGATATATAATTAAATTAGTCGATTAGCAAGTTTGCTCGAATTTAAATTGGTTTTCTCACTAAAGGTGCTGTGATTTGAACTAAATTCATCAAAAACATCACCACAAAAAAATAAAATATGGCTTCACATCGTAAATGTTTTTGGTCGGGATTAAAATGTTGTCAAGTAAACTTGATTTAATAGTTAAAAATATGTGTGATGTGTTATTTTATTTTTTGTATTATTTTTTTTTTTCAGCTGATACAAAATTGGAATAGTTGTAGAAGTGAACTTGTAAGGCGATTACTTTTCATGTTTTGCAGTGGTCATGGATTTATGTATTATTTTACATACATATCCGTTTATTTTTTTTTGACTTATTTGCATGTCACAAGTTAAGTTTTTGGTGTTTGAAATGGAGGTTATTTGGTAACTTAATTAGTTGGTCAGTAAAGCTATGAGCTTAAAGAGGATAATGTGTAGGCAATATTTTTTTTTATTTTACTTAAATTCAATAAGAGCATTTTTTAAAATTATATTTTTGAATTATCTAGATTAAAATTGACCCTGAGAAGAATTTTACAATTTTATGAATTTATCAGTGAACACACGTATGGCAATTGGAAGGAGTAAATACTTAGCCCACATTATTTGTACTTTGTACAAAATCTTCAAAGTCAACAAATACATTCATAAACATAGAGAATTTAATCTGTAAAAAATCTATTAAAGGATTATAATCTAAGAAAAGTTGCTAAAAACGGAATTTTGAATTGTAATATTGGTAATGTTTCAATATTTTTGACCGAACGGCTGAGACAAATTATTTCATTTGCTGATTCAGAAGTTGATTGTAGACTTATCAAATCGCCGCCTATCATTTTTTGCGTTGGAAGTGAATGAGCATTATATTCTTCATTTTTGATGAAGACTTTACACAGTAATGCAGTACTTTAACTGATATCTTGAAAAGTACTAACACCTCCGCCATACTGAATTGTTCGTGTTTTAGTAAGTTGTTGTCCTAGAAACGTCATATCGGTTTAAAACTTTTCAACTTTTGACCCTACTGAATGAAAAATCGATAAGAAAGCAGATATCATTAGTAAACTTATAGTTTTTTTCATGGACTATAAGTCATGATGGCGGCGGTGTTTTCAAGATGGCGGTCTTACAAGGGAATTGTTGATATTTTAGAATAAATGAAAACTATTAATACACATTTAAGAGGTTTCAGAAATTGATAAACTTTGAAGAGGTGTATTTTGGACACTAAAATGGCTACGTTGACAATTTTCCAGTTTTCTTGAACACTTAGGTACAAAGTTGTTATCAAAAACTAATCATTCAAGTAAAATTTTTTATTAGCAAACATTAGATTCGGATTTAGCACCCCCAAAACATAAAGTATGATAGAAATCAAAAATACCACAAAACTTTCCTAGTAAAAACACAATTTGACTGGATTCTGAGATCTATCAACAAGAAAGTAATCCCACGGGAGTCAGCGGTGCGATTTTTTTAATCATTTCGTGACGACTAATTTATTCCTGCCGCGATAGTTTAGCGAAAATCATGTACAAATATGCAAGTCAGCTGTTTGCGTTTTGGTGGGTGTGGCGTTGAACTTGTAAAAATGAATTCATTTCATGACGGCTCAAACTTTTACAGCAAGTTCCTTACATCCCACAGGTATCAAAAACACCAGTCAGCTGTTAATCCAGATGTGGAATCATCGTCAGCTGGTGCCTAAAAGTTCGGGGGCGCACATGGAATATGAGGCTCCCACAAATCAAATTAGTGTCTTCTACGTGGAAAGCTTATGACTGCTTTTCTATATTACATACTTCAAGCTACTCGTAGACCAAAAATATATGGGTTAAAATCAGTTGGCCCCAGGTTTTGAGACTAAAAAGTACCTTTTTACTTATTCTTAGAGTTGGTCTTTTTGAAACTTTCGTAACTTACGATCATTTTACCTTTATCTTTTTATCTAATGATAATTTTGATGATATGCATCAACAATATTAGGATACAAAATCAGTGTTGAGTCAAAAGTACTTTTTTACTACTTTTCACATATCGAGTCGGTCTTTTTAAACCAGCCTATCTGATGATCATTCCACCACTAGCTTTTGATAACCTGATTATTTTAATTTGAAATACAATCCAAGCTACTCGAAAACACCAACATTATTTGGGATAAAATCAGTATTCACAAAGTCTTTAGGCTAAAAGGTACCTTTTTACTACTTTTCATATACTGAGTGTTGGTCTTTCATAAAATGCAGCAGTTGACGACCATTCCCCCACTATCTTTTGATCTCTTTATTATTTTTTCTTTACGAGTATATACACTCCAAGCTACTCGTAGACACCATAAACATTTGAGTTTAAATCAGTTTTCTCATAGTTTCTAGCTTCAAAATGAAATGACTTAATTTTTATACAAATTCGACGCCCCCTCACTGCCACACCCACCACTACTTGAGCAGCTGACTAGCATAATTTTAAATAACTCCTGGAAATTTATAATTTGCATCACAAATGAATCGTCACGAAATGATTTAGTAAAATTAACGCTATAATGTTTCGGGAAGAAATTTATCAAGAACTGCAGAAAGGTTAAACATTTTGTGTTTTTTTGTTGCATTTTTTCAATGTTGCGTGTCCAAATTTTGTTAGCAAACCTCATTTAGATTCGGCACTCCAAAAAAACATATGAAATAAGCTATTAAAAAACTACTCCAAAAGAGCATAGTTTAGTTGAATTCCCTGAATAGTTAAACCGCGTTGAATAGTTACACAATGCATAAGATTATGCACCCTCTATAGTAACATTCATCATCATCATCGGCTCGACAACCGGGGTCCGGTCCTGGCCTCTTTCAGGTTCCTCTTCGCTTATACGAGCTAGGTGCCCTGCCCACCGGAGTCTACCGAGCTTAATTTTTGTCACTATGTCTGCTTCAAGGTAGATTGCGTACAACTCATGATTGTACCGTCTCCGGAATCGTCCTTCCTCACATATGGGGCCAACAATTCTCCGTAAGACTTTTCTCTCGAACCCGGCTAAGAGGTCACAGTGCCTTTTGCTTAGCACCCAAGTCCCGGATCCATACATGAGTACTGGCAAGACCATGGTCCTGTACAGCAGCAGTTTTGAAGTTATGGTTAGATTTCTGGATTTGAATAGCTTTGACAGACTGTAGTATGCTCTGTTGGATTTGAGAAGCCGCCCGCGTATTTCTTCTCCTATGTTGTTATCGGCTGCTACTGTTGACCCATGGTATTTAAAGGATTGCACCACTTCAAATTAGTAACATTCTGTTACTAAAAAAATTTAGTTTTCCAGTGATGTTTAATGTTAAACAAAGTCTTTTAAGAAAATGTAGTTTTGAGGTTAACGTAGAAACGAGATGGTATACAGTTTGCTTACATAACTACATCAACTAGTTTTGGTATAATATTACTCCTCTATTCATTCATGACGAGAAATAAATGAAAAAATGAATTTTCCTTCTCATATTTTTTTTTGAAACACCCCACAGAAAATCTTAAACTGACATGAAATCAATGCGAGGTCATAATGTCGTCCCTGACCATACACAATTTACTTCAATGACTGCATTGCCTTGTGTACTAAACCTCCACAATATTGTTCGCTGCAATGCCAAAAAAACCGCTAACTCATATATTGGATGTGAGCGTCTCTCTGGCGACGCTATGTTGCATTAGTAGAAAACATATTCCGGAGCCAAATCAAGCAAAAAATACTCCAAAAGAACTTCCCTTAATTTCGATAAAAGTCAACTCTACACAAAACATGTACCGAACCTGTCAATATGACAAAAGTTTATTTCACTTCATAGACTCCTAACCGCCCATTACTTTTTGTTAAAGTTTTTTATAAAACTTTTTTTTTTTTTTTTTAAATCAAATTTTTCGCCTTGTTGAAGGTTGAATCAAGAATCAAAATAATTCTTCATTTAAGTTAAAAAAAAAAAAAGAACAGTACGCCTTCACTGACATGAAAGCTAAAAAAATACAAAATCAATACTTTTTTGTTCAAGTTTATTTTTAGATTTAAACAAGTGCACAGAGAGAAAGAGAGAGGGAGAGGAAGAGAGTGTAGACAAGTTGGCTGCTGTTGATGTTATGTGGAAGACTTCAAAACACAAAAGTCTAAAACCCATGCTCTCTTCATTCCTCTGTTTAGAATATTGCGTATATTTTTTTTTTTTTTTTTTTTTTTGTTGAACTTTTGCGAGTGCATTAAAGTTTATTATTGTTGGGCCATATCAAATTGATTTATGGCAAGTAGGTTGAAAAAAAAAAATTAGACTTGTTGTTTATTCTTTTATTATTTTGTTTCCATTTTTAGGTCACACACCGAACGACTGGAGAAGTTATGGTACTAAAAATGAATCAATTACGTGCAAATCGACCAAATATGCTGAGAGAAGTGCAACTTCTTAATAGATTATCACATCCAAACATTTTAAGGTAAGTTTATTATTGATAATTACAAATCCATTTATTATGGTTTGGAAATTTCTAAGTTTCCAAAAAATAAAAATTAAGAATAAAAGAACTTCGCACTTTTGAAACGAAATTCAATCAAACGTAGAATTCGTATAAACAAAATCTAAAAACAAATCGTTCGCGTCAATAGTAATTCTTCAACTTCAACTTCGTTTGCAGCAAACTCTTTAATACGTTTCGGTAAAACAATTATATGCGAACGAATAAATAAACAAAAAGTTCAGTGTTACATCGGTGATTGAACCAAAAACTAGATAACTTTCTTGTAGCATAGAATGCATATAATACAAACATAGAGCAAAAAAATTAAGAGAAATTGTTTCCTGCAGTCATTTGCTGCAAATGAATTGTATATTTACACCAAAAGTGAAGTTTTTGCAACAAACTGTTTTTTAGGAGAGGTTATCCGTAAACTATTCATTCGTTTGCTGCAAACAATAGAGTTTTCTAGTAAATCAAATCGTTTACCGCAATCAACTCATAAAAATGAGCTCCGAACAAATGGTTTCTTTTGCATTATGTTTGTCGAAATAGAATTACAATTTTGGTCAAATGTTGCTACGAATGAAAAACTCTAGTGGGGATTGTCTAAACTTTGCAGCAAATTATTTTCATTTAATTCAAAGGATTTTCATTAGCCGCAAACGAAACCAAAAATATTATTTCTCTGAGTGCGTGCAAGTAATGTGAAACACTCAAGAACAACTATGCAATGCCCTTTTTTTAATGTCTTATGAACACTTACGTAGTTGAAATAACTGCTTTTAGAATTAATTTACGACGATAAATAATGTAATTGCATACAAACTTGTGAATAAAGTTTGTATATCAATGCTCAATTAACTCTACAAAAAGTCAATACAATTTAAGTTTATTTTTTATTTGTTATATTTTTCCCAAATCAGCCATTAAAATTGAAAAAAAGCCTCTTACTCATCATTTAATATTTCTTTTTATGGCAACTAAAATTGCAAACTCCCATAACAGTCAAGTTTCAATTCCATTTTTTCCCATAACACAAATACAATGCCGCCGCACTGCCATGTCGTCAACCCAAATCAACAACTTCGATCGATTTCAAATTAATTTTCTAATTTCCCACGTTTAATGCTTCGGTAGCAATTAATAAGCGCGCCACTGTAAAAAAAAAAAAAATAAAATAACAAAAACAATGCACACAGCTCATAACAAATTGAATTATTTTATTCAATTGACTTATAATAGCGATCGTTACATTCATTCATGCGATAGCTTTCAATGCAAAGGTCATACTCTGTATAACGCGAATGATGTTTTCAAAACAAATTAAAATGAAAATACAAAAAAAAAAATGACGAGAATTTGAAATTGAATTACATGAAGCTGAACAGCAAAAAAAGTTAAAAAAAAAATTAAAACCTCATAATCCACCATAACCGAACGAACATAGAGAGGTAACATACCTTGACAGCCACAGGTATTCGAATTCAATTCTTGATGATTTCTATCTCAGCATCGTGCACATCGAATTTCTGATGTTAATTTGTATCTGTTTTGTAGTACATATTTTTATTTAGTGGTTTTATTACAAGTTATACTCAAATGCTGACGCCATGCTCTTTGCTCAGCTCAGCACAGCTTGTTAATAAAATGTGCTTAATTCTCATGGAGATACATGATATGGCGAGCTATAATTAGATTTACATGTTATTATTGTGCGTTGTGTTAGAAATGATTACAAGCTGTCATAATGTCAAAAGATTGATGAAGGTAACATAACATAAAATATTTATTGGTTTTGTTTTTTTTTTGTTAGTCTAGCTAGGAAAGGATCTATTTTTAGATTTAAGAACATTTAAGTTAGGAGTGCAAAAAGTTAAAGGTCAGAAAACAAAAAATATAAAAATAAATATAAAAAAAGTTGCGTATACGCCACAGTGCACATATTTTTTTTATTTATTTTTGAGGATTATAGTTGTTCAGCTTAATTTGATCTAAAATAATTAATAAATACACTTTAAAGTTAGAAGTTACTTATTTTACACTCTGTTACAGCTCATTCATTATGAAGTACTTAAGGTATATGTAGGGATTTCCTACTCTAAGAAAAATAATATTTATATTTTCATTTGCGGCTAATGAATATCCTTTGAATTGAATGAAAATAATTTGCTGAAAAGTTAATACCACCTCCCCAAATTTTTTTTAATTTATAGCAACTGTATTACATTTCACCGAAATTGTAATTCTATTACGGTAAACATAATACAAAACAACACATTCGTTTGAAGCTCAGTTTTATGAGTTGTTTGCAGCAAACGATTGCATAGTTTGCAAAGACTCTCTCCAGAAACCTCTCTTACAGCAAATGACTGCAGGAAACAAATTTTCCTAATTATTGACTCTTTGTTTGTGGTTTTCATATGCATTCTATGCTACACGAAAGTTAAGGCTATTGCTGTTGCTCCACGAACTAACTTTTTTTGTTATCGTTCGCAAAAAGTGTTTTAACCCAAACGAGTTTACCAATTTGCTCTAAACAAAGTCGTAAAATTGTCCAACAAACGAAAAAGTCGTTTGGGCAATATTTTGGTTTGCCGCAATCGATTTGTTCTCTCAGCAAGAACAAAATTGAAGCAGCTGTATGACGGCCCATCACCCTAACTATTTTGAATCCCATGTTCGTTTCCAATGTTTTTCAAAAAGTCATTTTAATAAATCGCATTAGTTTGCCAAGGATACCAAAAATAGAGAGTATATTTCTGATAGCTTGCTGATGTTATATTGATCTTATGTGCTGTTAGCAATCTTTTTGAATGGTTTTCTCCAAACCAACAATTTTGTGGTTAGACTCCTAATATTCTAGACTGAAACAGAAGACCTATATTGTATGTCGTAACTCCAAAGGAGAACTGGGGCACCCCGCACAGCAATATTAAGGCCTTAGCGCATTAAGAATCGACCCAAACCATTTTTTTGGAGCTTATGTGAATCCTTGCTTTAGTACGAAAGGCTCTAATTTATTTTCCAGAGCTCGAAGGTAAACTCTTGCAAAGACTTTTGATTCTAGGAAGACCAGTCTGTCCAGATCATCAAACCTTTTGTTTCGGGAGGCATCCATAGATGCATTTAGAACTTAGTTTGTTCTTTGATTCCTTCGCACAAGAATCATTCCATTTCCAACATGCAGCTTAAAATTTGATTCGTTGGATAAGATTTCATTGTTGCAACATATCTTGAAAAATTTTGAAAAATTTGTCTTCAGTACTGGCTAGAACGCTCTAAGTCTAGTTTTTACGAACCTATCCCTTACCGGGCTTCATTATTATATCATTAAGTTATTTTTCCTGTAGCTCGACACAGATCGTTTTTAAGCTCCACAGAAGTCTTGAACCAATTCCGACGGCTTCACGAATAAACAGTCTTCCCCTGGGGTCGTCTTTTTTTAACCTACCAGAACCTCTCTTTCTTCTGGTAGTCCCGGTCTCACTAATTTTATTTTGCTAACTTTTGAGTCTTCCACAAGGCTGGGATATCTTTTGTAAAATGATTCTTTAGAGCGATATGGATGGACCCAACATAAGTGTCCTGTCCATCTTCAATTATTCTGTGGCACCCAATTAAGCGACAAATTAACCTTTTGCCAATCTTCTTGCGTTTCATGTTGCTTTTAGTTTCTTCAAGTTGTTTCTGCTGCTGGCAAGTTCTAACAACCGAAAGAATTTTTTTATTGAGAGCATTCAGGAGAAATTATTTAAGGAATTCTTTGCAACTGATTCATAAGTTTTTTGGTGGACCTTCTAAAATGAAAATTTTGAAGTGTCAGCTCCCTTTCCGATGTACTACTACTCGATAAGTTTTTAATGGTGGTGTTTGTTCTTGTAGCGAAATAATTTCTCTCTATTTGGCTATTAAGAAGCACAAGGCTTTTTGTTCAAGTCAACTTCCAATTGAAAATAGCATCGAAGCAACTTTTTTCTGACTTTTTTGACTGCCAGACATCACACGTGGAGTCAAGGCCAAATGTATTAGACACCCCTAGAAAGTTGCAACACTTCCTTCTGTGTAGTCACTTGTCCTGTCAGTTACGAGCATTTAATTCTTGATTTAACAAATCAAGAATTCCTAATAATTTTGGCCAAGGCTGTACATACAATGTATCAAAGTACCAAAATTACGTTTGACCTTTGGTCACATAAAAACATTCTAATAAGTAACCACAAAATTGACGTTAAATTACATTTTTATGTCAAATACTTCCTGTTCAAGCTTCTCAACAAGTGTCAATTCTCAAATTATTGAAAACATGGATTTGTTACATAAAGTCACTGAAAGAAAAAAAAAAAACACTTTACCTCGCGAGTATCACATTACCTCAAACTAAATTAATGACTGAATTAGTTGAAGAAATTGATCATGTTATGTATCCAGGAAGAAATTCAAAGTGTCTCTTTGTTTTCATTTAATGTTGCGCAACATTATCATTTTGTTTTTTTTTTTGCTTCAAAAAGTAAAAAAAAATGCTATCAAAAAAGTAAGTGTATGTAAAAGCTCAATTATTTCAACTATTTTATTTCAACCAACAGCTATAAAGATATTAGAAACAAAAATGTACAAAAACATAATCACGCGCTGCTTCTAAAACAAATTACTAGTTAAGCATCCATTTGAATTGCACTTGGATCTATTATATATGTCTGCCTAACCACCCAGTGATTTTCGCTATAAATTTCTTCTTCCGAGTCGAATTTCTTCCGCAATTGCTCGAAGAAACATCAACGATGACAGCCAGAAGCAGCGGCCACAGCAACAAAATTCAGCATACAATAACACAAATTTCAATTAAATCACTTTCTTTATCGTTCCTGGTCGTCGTGAACGGTCTTCGAAATTAAACCCCCCTCCACTATCCAACCAAAATGATTACTCTTCTTATTAATGATGATACCGAAATGGTGTTTTTTATTGACAACAAATGTTGCCAATTAAATTCCCATCACTAGCACCATATGATGATATATTACAGACACCATCTTTCGTTTTTATAATTTGAATCAATATCAGAAAATTTATTAACCATAATTTTTAATAAATCTGTAAACGAGAAAGATTCATAAATTAATAACAAGACGATCGATACGGTTTTTTTTTTTTTTTATTTTTCATCGATGCATGTTGCTATCGAAGACAAGTAAGTAGTGGAGACTTTCTTAATCGGGCGCAACCATGAAGTATCCAGTAAAATAACAATTTTGCCATAAATCTTGAAGCTATTGTGCGTTTTCTCCTCGTAAATATTAACAACCATTACTGCACAATTTACCCTATTTTCTTCTTTCTTTCTCTTTTTTTTTGTTTTGTGGGCAGAAGAATATTGTTGCGCCCCCTAAGCATGAGCTGGGACACCATTCAGCGTCTTTTTGTTTTTAACTGTTACTTCTTAACGAGGTGCCCATCGATCGTCATCAGTTTCGGTGCAGTTTTCAATTGACTTGACCCAAATTTCTTTGATAAACAACCAAAACAACAACAATAACAGCGTTTATCCATCCGAAGATGGAAATATTTTGAGTAAAAATTATCTGGTTTTGGAGAATGTGCACAAAATATTCGTCCAAGTGGAAAATTGTATGAAAAATTACACAATTTCAACAACAGGGTGGTGCGAAAAAAAAATAATAAATAGCTTTTAAAAAAATCGTAGTATTAAAACTCCTGAAATCGAAGAATTCAAAATTCGTATTCTTCGAAAACGATCTAATTTTGTCCAATTTTTTTTTTAGAAAAGAGCTCTTATTTCAATTCACTTGGCTTAAAGCCAAAATATTTTACAAATCTAATAAACTACTAAAGTTTTTGAAAAAAATATTGCATTTTAGAGATGTTAGATCCCCAAAATACATTCTTGATGACAATTTGCTTCTTTCAACAAACAAATGCATTTTTTTTAATTTTCAATAAAATTTATACATTATTTTTTTTTCTGTTTTGAACCACCCTATTTGTTACAAGAACGAAAGTAGCAATGAAGATGAATGAAGGCGAATTTAATGATGGAGGATGGACTTTGTTGGGGTGGAATATGTTTTTTTTTTTGTCTTTTTTTTTGTTGAGATTGTTGCTTGCTTTTTCAAATGGAATATCGATTGCAAAATCTGTTGCTAACGATAAGAGAGATATGGTCTTTGGTCTACTACGTGAAATTTTCTTGAATTTTCTTCTTCTAACTTTGTTGTTGTTTTTTTTTTTTTTTTGAAAGAAAACATAATATTCAAATTCTATGCCATTGAACAAATGAAGGTTTTTTTGTTGTTGTTTTTGTTTGGATTGTTACGGAAGGTAAACAAGAAGCTCTTTTTTACGAGCATTAAATCGATGGGAATAAACGTTGAATCAAAATGCTTAATGGAAATCCACTATAAATGTGTGTGTGTTCAGTCTTTCGTTAATAAATTATGTAATAATTGGGCGTATGAATTTCGATTAGACTTGCAAAATTTTATGATAGATGTGAAGCAATACTTAATTTTTTTGTTGCATTAAATCAATGTTAGGGTATGCTCTGCTAGCTATTAGTGTTGAAGCAATAAAAATAAAGATACCAAAATTAGTGACCAGTTCTAGTGCCTGTTTAGGGGTTTGATCAATGTTAGCCTTTGGAACATATTTTTCAGTGAATTAAGATTGAATCAGGTTTGGTAAAATTTAGTTTTCGATATCAAAATAACGATTTCTGTAGTGTTGCACTTCGATAACCGTTGCATTTGACAAACTAAAATTTAATATGATGTTTCGGTAGAAAACTCCTTCTGAGTACCTGTTCAAGACAAACCCGCAAAAGATTGATTTTTTAATGAGCCGTGTGATTATGGTAGGCCTCTTTGCTGAAATCAAAAATTGTAAAAGTCCATGTCTTCAATTTCTATCCACTAAAACTTTGGTAATCATGGTTTTTAAGTGTTCACCTTGGATGAGTCAATGAAGCCATTAATCCAAAATGTCACTCTCTACAGATTCATTAGGTACTCGATTATTACGTAAACTTCTTCGAATCCCTAGATGCGGTAATTTCATTTGTGAATATAGCCACCGATCAAAATACGCCACTTTGAAGAAAATATCTTTTATCCAAATTCGCAAACTGAGAAGCAACAAGAAAATTATTACAGAATTTTAATTAGGTTGCTGCATAAGTTGTTGTAGTCGATGGCAAGTAGTGGTCCTGGATTGGCTTGAAAATTTTCATCCAAAGCAGAAGCAGACTTAATGTTGTCAGTATATCGGTTCACAAGTAACCTCACTGTAACTGCTTAGACTTGTGTACAGCAGGCCCGGTGAGTGTGCCATTACGACCAACATTTTTTTTATAGACATAATTTTTGAGCAACACAGTATTCATGTAGAAAAGAGTTTGTATTATTTCTTAATGGTGTTCAAGCTCTACATTCTACGGTAATATGATACTAACAAATTAGTAACAATAATTTGGAGCAGAAAAGAACTGTCGGTTGAAATTCTGATGTACGAACTGTTTGTGCATTTTACGAAATCCTTATTGTTACCTGGTCTAAATCATTTATAATCCTATTACACAAAAACGGAAGAAAAAGGTACTTGCATACTTTGGAAAAGTGTCGAAGATAGCATGGACCGTGTCAAATAGAAGTCTAACTCGTATATTTCCTCTTCGTTCAAACCGCTCTTAAGCTTCGAATCAAAACTTGATTTATGCTGTAATATGTCACTTTATTTTGTGACACTGATACCTCAAACTCGGGCTCAGAAACCTTTTTGCTCCATTTTACTGCAATAAGATCTGTCAACTTTATTTCGGCCTTGACTGATTTTGGATTTTTCTTGCTTGCGCTCTAATTCAGAAAACTTTTCCGCACCCTAATTAATAGCCTTCAACGTCAGATCCTCCAGCTTTTTGCTATCGAACCTTGATTGGCGTGAACAAGCATTTCTGAGATCTGATTTCATAGAATATTTCGTTTATTTTAAAACCTCAGTCGGGTATGGAGCTACTTCAAATTGTATCCATTTTCCATTGCCTGCAGCTAGATATTTTAGATGCAACCAATTGGTCTCTAGGATTGTACTATTTCTTAAAATGTTGGTTTTCGTGTTAATAACCGTGTTATTTTTGTTCTTCCAACCCGCTTAGCACCTTGAAAACTTTGTTTTCCTATATGACAAATCTATCTATCTTCTATTAAGCGTTGTAGTACAAATCTTTTATTATGAAATACATAATCGGTTTACTCGGTTAAACGCAAAATCTAAAACTTGGCAGACTGCTTGATGACTACGATACGCAAAGTCATTGATAAGCTTTTAGAATTTCCACTGATATTTCATCAATAACAACTGCTTTGTTGGTTCTTGGGAGATTAATAGAAACTTGGATTTTCCGTTGATGAAAGGGTTTTGATTTCAAAAGCCCAACAGGACCTAGGGATCTTCCTTATCCGGGGCAGTTCAGTAATTTGTACCAAAAGATTTTTGCTAACATAAATAACGTGTTTTTGTTTTTTTCCCCGACAACTTCTTTCACATCCAAAGTCGACCATTTCATGTGTCTCCGATAACCATTAGTTTATAATGACAAACCTTGAGCTACATGTTTTTACACCAAGCCGTTTTTTAGAAAATCTGCAGTGTCTGCTTACTGGCCAACACTTGGCACTAATAAGCAGAAAGATTTTTACATTAAAGAATTTGCAAAGGTCTTTCGAGTAAGGAATTTTGAAATTATTTCTTTGGTCAAACCAAGAAAACAGCAGTTTGCTTGTTCCATTCGTAGAGTTGATATTGACTCCAAAATAGGTTAACTCCTTATCTACCTCGAAATTGCTGCTATCAAAAAAATTTCTTAGCCGATAGTTTTCGTTACCACTAATAAGTTTGTTTCTTTATTTGGTTTCTTCTTCAATTTTTTTAAGAGCAGTTAATAATCCAAATCTTACTAACGATTCAAAGAAAACAGGTTGTCAAACTTAAAGAAATCGTTTTTAATACTTGATTTTAAGCAAGTTGTAAAGGTGATTTGTTTCTTTTATTAGACTATAAAATATCTAATCAGCTATCGAAATAGGCGAAAAAAAACTCTAAAAAACTAAACTTAACTCTGCCAATAGACGCAGTTACAAAACTTCTTCATTCCTCCGAATAACAAACACCCGAGTCAAATAATACATTTTATGAATGATCTGTTTTAGAACCCAACTTGAAAGCAAAATTGTTTCTTTAATTTTTGTGTCTATTATTTCTTCTAAAGAAAAACAACTGTTAATTGTAAAACAATCCCCTTTTAACTTAACCTCAATTTATCTAGTAACTGTTTAACAAGCATACCTACTACTTATTTTACAATCTAAAAACCAAGCCCTCCCAGGTTTTACTTCATGTCACACCAAATCTATTGTTCTTTAAATGGCAGCACAGGCCTTTCTGTCATTACACATTCCGTGCAAAAACGGTCTATAATGTCTCTAGGGTAAGATTATATTTTTTCTTACCAGTACTTTCTGGTAAAAGTCTATATTATCAACAACACGACGCACGACGACGTGATTTGAGTCTTTCACTCTGTTGGCTCATATTATGTCACATCAATCGCCAGACCATTAACCATGCGGTCAAGCCGGTCATCAAAGGCAACTACGTGTCTGGCTAACTTTGAAACTCTGTATGGTGTATCTGTATATGCATGCTGCTCCACATATCTGCATGCATACCAAAAAGGTTGTTTTTTTCTTTCTTCTCTTACTCTACTGCTGCTGCTGCTGCTGCTGCTGCTATTTCTGCACAAACAAATCATGTTGCAAGGTATTTCTTTCGCGCAACAAGTCATTTACCGTCATCGTCAATAATTGCACAGACATCATCATATACGAAATACGAACTAACAAAGTTGGAGAAAAATGAAAGAAATACTTCTTGCGCGCTCTGGCAAAAGATACAAGTTAATGGGGGCAGGGTGCTGGTTACTGTCTTGTTTGCTGCAAGTAGATCGCTAAAAGGAATTCAAATGACGGAACGTATTCTTCAAAATACATTCCTCATCGACGACGGACGCAATGACAGACTATGGCTCTTTTCGACAATATGGATAGCAAAATTTACTTAAAAGGTGATCGTGTGATGCAAAATAATTCAGTCCATGGGGTAAATTTATTTGAGATGAAGCACAATTGGAATACAAATTAGCTAAGAGAGCTTATAAAAGACTTCTTTTGGACTCAAGCAACAGAAGTGATTTGGTAGGCTATCAAGGAGATCATCAAACTTCAGTGGAATGAGATGTTAATACGTTCCACAGACTTTTTCCAGCAATTTTGTATCAGCTGTGTCGTTTAAAGTAGTGAGTTTCGTCACAGAGACATTCCCAAAATGACTTAGCTCAGTGGCATTTGAGTACCAAAGCAACAGAAATACTCTGTTAATGTTTCGGAAGGTTGGAAAATGTATGGTCCCAAAAATGGGACTTTGTCCATTTTTTGTACTTCAGTACAAAGTATGAAAAATGAAACATAAATTCTTTGAGAAAACAATGGATATCTTCGTCGGTTCTGAAGGCGGTGAAAGCGTAGGTTCCTGGACTCGTAGTAATGGATTTTGTCTTACTTTTACAGCTTATTAAAGAATTTACTCTTGCTACACGCTAAACAAGTGACTGCGGTTGCTAGAAGACCGTAGACTTCTATGGGGGTTCATCTTATTTCCTTCGTAAAAAACAGTCTTCTAGCTATTAAAAACTGTTGTCATTTCTCCAGGTTCGTAGAATAGTTTTAGTTTTTGAACAGAAAATACTTAAAGCCACCCACTGTATGTCGGAGGACAGGAAAAGAATTTTTCCTAGATTGTTTTTCGTTTGAGTTATTAAACGTGGGCGTTAGCGCTGTTGTTTGTGAGGAAAAACAAAGATATAGAAGACTTCATTTTTCAAAGATAAATAGAAGAATGTGATACTTCATCAAATGCATTCACCTTGAGATTTTATGCAAAACAAAAACAAGTTCTCAAGGAGCGCCAAATGGACTCGAGGCGATGAGGAAATGATGCATCTTCATCATCATCTAGTCATCAGACTCGGTTAGGCCAACAAAACCCGAAGAGTCTATTCAACTCGACTGCTGTGTTGTTGTTGAGTTCGAGGAATGTGTTGTGATGCCAACTTTATTGGAGCGCATAGAGCACATATACTGCACTCAGAAAAAAAAAAAAAATAAAAATATAAAAAATACGTGTGATGGATTTCAGTCTTGTTTATCTTATAGGTCCCTACCAGATATTTAGTTTTATTGTTTTTATATTTTTTTCTGTCTTACTTCATCGTCGTCGTCATTGGCGGCGTAGATGTTTGTGGTTTAAAAAATGACAACAACGATGAAGGTAAAAGTGTGAAGACCGCAGAGAATATGATTGTTATGCCAAAGAGATGAAGTACTTCGATTAAGATATTATATCCCAGTATGAAACCGTTCACCAAAATGAGTCTTTTTTTTGGTCAACAACAGACATTGAGCTGTCTTGACTTGCTTTGGAGTTGGGTTTTTGTTTTTTTTTTTTTCATTTCTGCTTGCGTTCCAAATCATCATAAGATTGTGTAAGAGAATAATTTTGTCGAGACAGCAAGTTGCGAAATATTTTTATTTTTATTGTTTCTTAGGTGATGAAAAAGAACCAAAATGTGGTTTGTTTAATGAAGTAAACTAAATAAAAAAAAAAAATAAGTTTTACTGCGTATACTGTGGAGATAGTGCTATGTTGCATCATTTTTGTACACCACAAGTATTCTCAGCGTATATTCACAAGGTCACATTCAATAATTTTAGTTTTTATATCTTCCAGCCTTTTTCATCTGATGTTCGAATTGAAGAGTTCCAAATTCCCTTGTCTACAAACCAAAACGTGCTGTTCCAAATTCTTCAACACTTCCAACATCAACAAACAAAAGTGTTTTTTTTTCGGGATAGGCTTTTAGTTGCAATTTTTTTAACCTTATCCCAGATTTGGGGAAAGAAATGCAATTTTTACATACCAGTACGTTATCAGTGCGAACAGCCCTGAATAACCGGGGTAGGTCTCCGCGTGAGTAGGTTGGTATCCAATGAGTGTTACACAGTGCTGCCAATAATTTCGAATAAAACTGCCGAATGCTGCTCTCATGCTGTGTCGGTGGCAGACCATATTTGATAAGTTATGTAAACGTATGTGGTTGTATATGGCGACAATTTAAACAATTTCAATTTAGACAATTTCCTGATATTTCTACATTTGGAGTTTTACTGGATTTCTAAAGCAAAAAATGTGTTTTTTTGCTCTATTTTCATATTTAAGTATAAATATCAATAACTGATATTATAATTTTTAAATACTTAACTTCTTGAAAAGATATTGTTTTCCTCTTTCCAGCCATATATATTTTTGTGTCCATCCGACCAGAAACCATTGAGTGTCCCGATTATTCTTCCAATCACAGAATCTACATCAATTGCCTTGAAATGAGGAAAACTTGTTTTTGTAATATTGGACTGGTAATGGTAACTAGCATACTTTCGAACCATTCGAATGCAGTTTTGTCAACACGTTCATACTCACTAACTTTGTTCCGCTCCAGACTGATCACTCATCATACCATATATCAAGTTATGCATTCGTACAAAAAAAAAAGTTGAGATAACAATCAAACATGACATTACGATGATAGAGAATGAGAAAAAAGTGGTTCCCACAATTCTGTCCGTCTGTCTGTCTGTCTGTCTGTCTGTATGTATCAGAGACCACATCCTAAACGGATGGGTCGATTTACTTCAAACTTGGTATGTGGCGGTTTTTGGAGAATATTCCCAGAAATTTTTTTTAATTTTTTTTTCAGACCCCAAATAACGGTACCTGTCATATACCGGTTTTAGAAAAACTCATTTTTCTCAAAAACGGTGCCTACGATTTTGATTAAAAAAATCATGGTCATTTCTTTAGACAAGGTCTATCTTTAAATAAGAACCATTTTTTTCAAAAACTGTTATTAACGGTACCTGCCATAAAACCGTTTTTTTAAATTCCGATTTTCTCCTTCATGACTCAATCAATTTCAACCATTTTTTTACATGGTTGCTTTTAAGTTGCCGTAATAATATTTAATAAAAAAAATTCGAAAATTATTTTTTTGGATTTTTAAAAAAAGTTTGAATTTTTTTTTTTTGAAAAATCATTTTTTCGAAAACTATTCAATATTTTTTTTTTAAATTTTAGTTTTTAGATGTTGATAAATAATATCTTAGAAATGGTGTACCATTTTTTTTTATAAAAGTCCTTGAAAAATTTTATATGGAAAAAATATTTTTTTTAAAAAACGGCTCTAACGATTTTCAAAATTTTTTTCTAAAAATGTATCATTATAGAAGAAATCAAATTGCATACTTCGTTTTCAGGTTAAGTTCATTTAAGAAGCTGTTTTAGTCATTTGAAAATTGAATTTTATGCTTTTTTAATTTTTTTTCTAAAACTGCATTTACAGATTTTTTATTAAAAAGGCTTAGCATAAGTAGTAACTTTATCTACAAGAGCAAGTACGTGCGACCCAGTCGTGCATTTTATTTTTAAATACCATTAAAATTGAGTTTTTGAAAGTGATAGAAATTTGGAAACTTACAAAATTCATAACCTTCCAGTTTTGATACAGCTTTCATGTCTGTAACTTCAAAATTTTACTCATAAAAGCATTATAAAAAAACTAGGTTTTTTATTGGAATACAAATTTGTTTACCATTTTCCTGAGAATGACGATTTTTGAGATATTTGACGTTGCTGAATGAGCGAAATCTGTAAGAAAAAGTTAATAAAATTATTTCTTTTGCAAAAGAAAAAATCGACATATAGGGATTTAAAATAGAGCCTTAAGAATTGATTCGATTTAGAGGGAATTTCGGAATTTCATTTGTATGGAAAATTGAGGGGAATGCAAGAAAATAATTTAAAAAATCGAGTTAGAGAGAAGTTCGACTTAGAGGGAGTCGACTGTATTATTATTACTTTAAACCCAAGAGCAAGTTCGTGCGATCCAGTCGTGCATTTAATTTATTTTAATAATTCGGGTTAGAGACTTTTAAATTATTTTTTTTTGTATGGTATAAGGGAATTTTACGAAGAAAAATATATTTTTTTTTGGTATTCAGCCTTATTCTTTTTTGTTCAAAAACGTCCTTCCCATAATAGTGCGGTCGTTTCACAGAAACGCTCTATTTTCTATAAAATTTAATAATCTATGTGTTCATTTCAATCCAAAATTATTCTCAAACATATTTTTTTTTAATATGTACCATGTACCTGCTCTAGTTTTTTTTAACTATGTAAGAAATTTCTTCGATTTATACTTGAACCAAAACTCATTTCAGATGAAGATATGAGAAAGTATTTTTAATAATGAGTTCATATTTTTGTAATTTTTACCCAAAATATTTTTCTTTGTATTAAAAGCTTATGAATTTTTCCCCGATAAAATTACACTTCTTCGAGTCACATAAAATTAATTTTCTAGATAAATTTTTTTTTTACATTTCAAATAAAATTTTAAAAACTAAAATTATTAAACCATTTTAGAAATATTGGAGTGATATATGTGTGCGTTTACTTATTTCGTGATCTCTACTCTAATCTTGCACCAACGAGTATATTACAATTAAAAATATTCTATAACCAATTGCTCAAAAATTATTAAAAATCTCTTCTGACATCACCTCCAACCAATTTTCCAAAACATTATCCTTGTTTCTTATTTTACATAACACAAATTATTATTTCACTGTGATTTTACGCGCGCACACTTACTTAAACGGGAAAAAAGTACTTAAGGTTTTTGATAAAACTTCCTCCATAACATCTGTTAATTGCTTAAATGCTGCCGCTGCTGCTGCTGCTGCTGGTGGTGGTGATTAAATCTAATGGCTTCGCATCTGTTGCATTTGTATAAATGGATGTCAACATGCAGTGTCAGAATTAATGACATCAGATTAAATTGCACACTCAGTGAATATTCTATATCCAGTCAGCTAACCAGCCAGTATCCAGCAGTCAATGAAAATTATACCTTGTCTGGGTTTTTTTTTTCTGTCCTGGGTATCTTTCTGACCTTTGTATCTTTAAATTTTCTTTTATTAATCACATGAAAATAAATTTGCTATCATGAGTTGTGTTTAATGTTTTGAAACAACTTTTTTATGATGACATCTCATTTGACACCTGATAAAGCAAGAACATTCCGAAAGTTCTCGCACTCCACCCTCGATTTCAACGAAGAAGAAAAAATATAGAAACCTACATTTTTCATTCTGTAAATATCTTTTCGGAACTGGGTCAGGAGATACCTACTCACACTACCCAAATGCAACAAAATGTCGCGAGATATTAATTTTTCTTTTTTTTGATTTTTATTTATGAAGAAAAAAAAAACTATTTTTGAAGCAAGAAGCAACACACCACTTCTGTAGGACGGATGTGGCGCCACACCGAATGAGTTGTAATTTCTGTCGCAAGAAAGCTAAAATTAATTTTTGCTTTCGATGTTTTTCATTATAATTTTTTAAAATTTTAATTTTAGTTCTCTTTTTTTTTTGCAATGAATGAATTTTTGAACGAACAAAAAAACAGAGTGGACATACCGAATGGACGTAGTTTTAAAGATTCGTCCTGCTAACGCTGAACAGATGGACCAACGGAGAGTGCGGCATAGGTTTCATTAGCTGATGAAAGCTACACTGAGTGAAATATTTTCTGTAATAACTCTTTTGGTTTACCAACGATTGGTATTTTGTCCTAACACTTCCTGACTTTAGCTATTTCGAGGATTTTCCTCAAATTTTATAATTTTTTCTCAGTGCATGAAAACTGCTCGTGTCGGCAGTTTTATCAAACGTTGATTAAATGGGGAAATGTAAACTAATTCAAAAATATACAAAAAAAAAAAACAGTGAAGGTGTTTTATTAATATGAAGGCGTGCAATTTATTTAAACAAAATGAAATGAAATTATTTTATTTTTTTTGTTTTTGTTGATGTGCATTGCAAATAAAATTAAATTATTATCACTGAGAATTATGAATTCCATTTTAGTTGACAATTTTATTATAGATGGCGACACTGTGATGATGATGCTCATGATGATAATAAAAAACTGGCGCGGCACGTCTATGATGCGCGAGATAGTATAACAATTTAAATTTACATATTTATTAATAATTCTATGGTGTAATAATCGTAAATTTGTTATTATTATTACTCTCTGATTGAAGGTAATGAATTGTAATCAATATGAGAATTTGTTATACGAGAGTCATATATAAATTGTTGTGTAATATGCCCATAAACTGAACCGGTAATAATTGATTCCGAGGGTTAAACTTATCAATGGAAATATTTTTTTTTTTTTTTTTTTTTGAAAAAATATTTGAATACAGATTTTTGAAAATAATTAAAATTAAAATTTTAGTCAGGCTATATTGTGTCGGAATCAAATCAGACTGTTATATGTTTTTGATGAGCTAATCACGAATCCGGTCTCAGAATTGTTATGGAGAAGGCTAGGTTATTGAAATAATCACAATTCAATTTTGTAATCTTCTTATTTAAAATTTTTTTAACAAGATTTTAATTGAATCTTCCTTCGCCTTTTTCGGTCGCTGAAGGAGTCTTAATCCCTCAGAGCAGCGTCTATAGGTATCCTGTCAGTTACAAACCCAGAATTTTTTTTGAAGCAAAATAAAGCACTGAGGGCAGTATTAAGCATTAAATTTTACTATTCGCTCAAGTGACATAGGCGGTTATTGCTTGTGTCCACAGGTCACGCAAACTCGAGTTCTTTTTGTTTTCTAGTTTCTATAACTCAGCAGCAAATTATTTTATTGCAATGTGCTTAATAGCAAAATACTCTTGATTAGACTATCTACAAAAACGTCTTAAATTACACCGATTAGAGGCCCCCAAATTCAATTTTGTCATGATTTTTTGAGTTTTTTCATTGTTATTGCCTAAATGGTTATAGTTAAATGAAAAAGGTTACAGTTTTAATGAAAACCATTTTTTCAAAAGCCGGTATTAACGGTACCTGCCATTGAACCGTTTTTTTTTAAATTCTGATTTTCTCTTTCATGACTCAATCAATTTCAACCATTTTTTTCTCACATAAATGCTTTTAAGTTGCCGTAGTAATATTTAGCAAAAAATAATTTCGAAAATTATTTTTTTGGACTGAAAAAAAAAACTTTTTATTTTTTTTTGAAAAATCATTTTTTCGAAAACTACTTAATATTTTTTTTCAAAATTTAGTTCTTATATGTTGATAAATAATATCCTAAGAATGGTGTACCAATTTTTTTTTATAAAAGTACTTGCAAAATTTTATATAGAAAAAATAGTTTTTTTTTCAAAAACGGTTCCAACGATTTTCAATTTTTTTTTTTTTCTAAAAATGAATCATAGAAGAAATCAGATTGCATACTCCGTTTTAAGGATAAATTTATTTAAGAAGCTGTTTTAGTCATTTTAAAAATGATTTTTTCCTTTTTTTTTCTAAAACTGCATTTACAATGTTTAATTAAAAAGAAATAGCATATACCTATAGTAACTTTATCTATAAGAGCAAGAACGTGCGACACAGTCGTGCATTTAATTAATATTCTATTCACACAAAATTTCTAAAATTGAAAAAAAAGTAGACCTAATAAGATGTCAGCCGCTAAACGATTGTCGTTTTGATGGAACCAAAATGTCATTTTTGAATGTCTATCATTTATTTATACAAGTTTTCGTTTTTAGAATAACTGCTACTTCCATCCGTTTTGTTTGAGATTGGGAGGGGGAGAGGGGGGGGGGTTATCGACTTGTACTTTCACATTCTTAACATATTTTTTATTCTAATCGGTACAAAACTCTTGACTTTTTTTATCACGACATCTGGCTCGTTTTTAAAGCAAAAACATGTTTTAACAAAATATTCTGAAACACCTTGTGAACCACTGTGTTAAAAACTCAAGGAAATAATAGCAGGAATTAGGAATTAATAGAATCCAACGTTCTGCACGATAAAAAAAAACCCTTTACCACGAAAACCCAACAAGTCAATCAAATTTAAAACGAAATCATCATCGGCTGATGAATTAATAAGAAAGTGTCGGCCGTGACTAACTGCTTTTGTTAAAAGTTTCAAATAAAATAATACCCACATACATATATAAAAAACTTTATCGATAATGACATTATGGGTTTTACCTATAGCATGAGTTTATGCCATCATTCGTTTAACATATTCAATTCTAAACCATTTTCCAGTTTAAAGTTTCAAGAATTTGAAATATTGAAAATAATTTACACCTTCTGCGCCGTTAAAAAAAAAAATAAAATGCACGACTAGATCGCACGAACTTGCTCTTGTAATCAAAGTTATTATATGTAAACAAAATATCTAAGAAAATCATTTTTTGTTTAATCTTTTTGAAAAAACTAAATACAAAATAAATTTTAAAATGATGAGAATAACCCGTTGTCAAGTTTTGAACGAAATCAGTTGAGCCAGTAGTGATATATACGGAAAAATTATGTAAAATTTTCTGAAAAGCGTATTCATTACATTTTCGTTATTCGATTTTTTTTTAGAGAAACTTAACATACACCAAGTTTAATCGAAATCGTTACAGCTGTTTTCGAGAAATATCCAATAACTCGACACCGTTATATGGGAGGTATTCATTCTTATCGAGATATTCAAAAACAACCTTGGAAATTACAAAACAGTAATCTGTACCAAATTTCATGCAAATCCGTCAAGCCGTTTAGTCTGTGGCTCTCTGTACAGATGGACGAACAGACAAACAGACAAAAAGACGCACAGACCGACGACGGACGGCATTACGAAAACCACTTTTTGGACTTTTCCATAATCGTAATGTTGGTTTTGGTTGAAACCTCGATTTTTTTTTTTTTACACGAAACCAATACTTGCCCTATAGAGCAAGTAAAAATTTTAACAAGTGCATATGCAGATAGCCAGTACCTAACTGTCTCTCTATCAAGAATTCAGGTTTTGAATAATAGTTGTAGTGTTAATGTTATGATTCATATAACAATATTTTTCTCATTTCTATATATTGCAGCTATTTAGTTATTTCTATAATTAACACATAATTTTGTTTGATTTTTTTTCCAGGTAAGACGAAACATTCTATTGGGAAATACAAGAAATCGGTATAATTTATTTGTATAATTATGATGACTATTGAAATTTAAACACAAAACAAAAAAATAGATGAATTGCGATTTAAAGCAAAAGTTTTGTAAACATTTTAAGTTTGTTGAATTTTCAAAATTTTTTTTTGTTTTCATAAATAATCAAAATGGTCAAAATGTAGTCCTTGACATTGACAGATTATAAACCAAAAAAAAATTGTTTAAAAATTTGTAGTACCTTTGTTTGAGTACCTAACAATTTGAGGTGAATTCCATATTTTTGAAAAACGAAAAATTTATATACATACCCATAATTTTAAAACCATGTCAAAGCCAAAACAAATTGCCATTTTATGTACGTAGGTTTCTAACAACTAGTTTTTTGTTGACATAAAACTGCAAAAAAAACGCTTGCTTTATAAATAGCTCATTTACTTGAAAACTGTCATAATTAAAATAATAAAATGCACGCCTAGGTCGCACGTACTTGCTCTTATAGATAAAGTTACTATATATGCTAAGCCTTTTTAATTAAAAATTTGTAAATGCAGTTTTAGAAAAAAAAAGACAAAAGCTTTACATTCGATTTGCAAATGACTAAAACAGCTTCTTTTATGAATTTTAACTCAAAACGAAGTATGCAGTCTGATTTCTTCTACAATGATACATTTTTAGAAAAAAAATTAATATCGTTAGAGCCGTTTTCTAAAAAAAACTATTTTGTCTATATAAAATTTTGCAAGAACTTTTATAAAAAAAATATTGAACAGTTTTCGAAAAAATGATTTTTCAAAAAAAACATTAAAACTTTTTTTAAAAATCCAAAAAAATAATTTTCGAATTTTTTTTTATTAAACATTACTACGGCAACTTAAAAGCATTCATGTAAAAAAAATAGCTGAAATTGATTCATTAATAAAGGAGAAAATCAGAATTTAAAAAAAAAACGGTTCTATGGCAGGTACCGTTAATAACGGTTTTTGAAAAAATGGTTTTCATTTAAAGATAGACCTTATTCAAGAAAATGACCATGATTTTTTAAATTAAAATCGTAGGAACTATTTTTGAGAAAAATGAGTTTTTCTAAAACCGGTATATGACAGGTACCGTTATTATTGGTCAAAAAAAAAAAATTATTCAAAAAACGTCTGGGGATATTCTACAAAAAAACACCACATACCAAGTTTGAAGTAAATCATCCGTTTAGGCTGTGGTCTCTGATACATACAGACAGACAGACAGACAGACAGAATTGTCGGACCCACTTTTTTCTCATTCTCTATCATCGCAATGTCATGTTTAATTGTTATCTCAACTTTTTGTTTTGTACGAATGCATAACTTGATATGGTATTCATATCGCAAGTAAAAAACTATAGTTTCCGTGAGCTTGGAATCTTCAAACTTGAAAATCCATTGCAGAAGAACTCAAGATATTAGTTTTTTGAATGGACCATTTCGGTTTTTTTTTAGACAATTGTTTAATAAATCAAACTTACAAGAAAATCAAAAAGGGTTTCAAAACAAGAGCTTTAGTGACAAACTTCTTAATACTGACCTTTCCACCATAGTCAGTATAGTTAATAGAGAATTTTGTAAAAGTTTTTGAGTTTTCGTCTAATGTTAACGAACATATGATTTTCATTTCCTATCTGCTGTCCAATTTTGCCAGAAACATTGATTAAATTTAGAATAAAAGATAACAGGTTCAAGAGCAGAGTTCAACTATAAAGTATTATATTTTATGATTTTATTGAAACATTTTATTGCTTTTAAATTGCAATCCGCCTCTATGACAACCTATACAAAGGCAATTAAACTGATAACGTTATTGATTATTATTTTTTTCAGTTAATTTATTTCAATTAGAATGTGTTCTCTCTGTGGAATTAATTTTATAGCAAACAACTACTTACTTTTTTGTTTTTTATAGTGTTTTTTTTATCGATTCAAACTAGACGTCTATTTATCGAGCATATATAATTATCTAATTGACACCTCCCACTGTCCACTGCAGACTACATTTTTAATCCTATTCAATTAATGACTTGCCTCGTGTGGAACCAATTAAACTAAAAAAAAATATTGCATATAATCGATTAAAATTCAATCAAAATAATAAATTAATTTGCTAGTTCCTCTCTCGACTATATACAGAGATTGTCTGATATGCAACAACAATAGACAACAACAAAAATCCAAAACAATCACACGTCTAAACAGTCTAGACCCGATCCGACTATGATGACGACACATAACTTCTCTGAGGTGTGACCCAACATTAAACTGTCAACGGTTTTTTTGTTGTTGTTAAATAACAATGTGGCTTAACAAATTGTTGTTAACTACATCTGCAGATTAAAGCCATCTAAAAAAGGTTGACTGTCATGAGAGAAAGAGAAAGAAAAAGAGAGTTAAGTGCTTTAAATTCAATGACATTCAAACAGCCATGGCCGTTGGTTCGTTCAGCACAAAACATAAAAGGTCAAGTTCATGTTTACAAAGCGGCTGAACCACCGGCATCGGTATGGCAGTTTAGCCTTCATCTAGAGCATGGTGTTCACTGTCGTCATATTACAGTGGGATAGAATGGTTTTAAAATTGGAATAAATTACAAATTACAGTTCTGGTTTTAATAAAGTATTTTGGATGTACCTTTTAATAACAAAATCTTTTTAACTCCATACGAGATGCGCACTTATTAAATGTATCCTAAAAAAAATGCTAAATTTAAAGCTTTCGATTATTTCATGACAAATTTCAAAATAGAACACCCTCAGAGTCACACTTTTGCATATATTTTCTAGTGAATATTAAAAAATTAATAGTTAAGAATGGAGACTAAATTTTCTTTGCGAAATCGTATCGTGTAAACTCATAATTTTGGGTTTATTGTTGATTTTTGTGATTTTTGTCAACTTTACCATATCGCCTGCCCCACTGTACCTCACGGAACACACGTTATTTTCTTATTTATTTTTTTTTTTTTTGCTTTTTTTTTAAATAAAAATATATTGTGTATAAAATTGCAGATAATGACTTGCAGGTGGAGTTAAGCTCAAGACACTGTTCCGTTCACGAGTTAAGTGTCTCAGGTCTGGTCACGCAATTCGTATGGCCTGGCGCGCAACCATCTTATACTATGCCGAGCCATTATAAATTTTAGTCATGAAAAAAAAAAAAAAAAAATTCAGATTCCGGGGAGGGGAATTTCCCATTGTATAGCAAAGTGAAATCCGAAGACGAAAAAAATATAAATTCTCTTTTGTGTGTTTGAAGCAGGTGGGGCATATAGGAACATTTTCAAAGTTGGCAACTACTGCAATCGAAAAATAATAATAAATGCAACTTTTGTAGTCAGCAAAAAAAAAGCCCATAACAATGATTTAAAAGGTGCGTCCGTTTTTGTAAAATGTCGACGTCATTTTAATTTCTTAATAATGTGACATTGAGGGGTCAAGTGATGGAGTGAATTAAGTTATTCACAAAGTTGTGGAACTGCTGTCATCTGTCATCATAACGAATGTTATGTATTTTTTTCCACTTCATTATTGTTATTATTTTGATTTGTTGCATTAAGTTAATAAAACAGTGTGATGAAGGGTAAGTGAGTTTTTTTTTTTTAAGTTAGCCGACTACAGTTGGGGAATGCGTGATGTAATCTTAAATGTGATTTATAAAAAAAAGGCTATAAACGGGGTTAAGTAGATATTATTTCCGAAAATGGTTTGTTATTGTTGCTGGAAATAGTGATGATAAACTTACGTCACTTTTGTTTAAATGACGTTGGAAAATAAATTTCATTCATATTGATTTATTGCTTTTTGTGTTTTTAAGGTGTTGGACATTAAGTACTTTTAATTAAGATATTATATGCCTGTTTTCTTAAAGTTCTATTTAAGTCTTGTTATTCTAAAGACTCAGCATGAACTCTTAAATAACACTTAAATACCAAACCTTGGCTACTTTTCATTATAAATTTCATTGCTTTGCCTAAAATTTTCGTCACTAAGAAACGTGTTATCATTGCCATTTTGGGTTTCTTATAAAAGCATCTGTGGTATCCTGACCGTCCATTTGAAATACCACTATAATTTGAGAGCTAGCGACGAAAAATCAACGTCATAAGGTGCAAGGATACGAGCGTTGCCAGATCTCATCAAACTCAAAACCTAAAAAAAAAGGTAAAAATAACCTGATAAGATAAAAAGCTGAAAATTGACACCATGATATTTTTTATGAATATTAATATGGAAATGCATCGATATAAGCATGGGTGACCGTTAAAGGGTTGCCAGAGGTAATATATTAAAAATGAAAAGTTAAAATAATTATTTAAGAAGAAACTTGATAAGGTACTAGGCCGAAAATATGGATAACTTGAGTTGTATAAAAAAAAAACCGTCAGAAGCTTAGGTGGAGCCCAAGAGTTGCCAGAGGACATTAAAGTAGAAACCTTTAAAAAAATATATAAACATAATCTGACAAGGTACAAAGCTAAAAATTGATATGTGTATGGATCTTACTAATGTAATCAATAAAATATAAAAACAAAATGGCAGAAGCATTATCCAATGCATTAGGTCATTAAATTTCGAAAATTTAAAGCAGCACAAAACTTAATTCTGATAAGATAATAACATGCAAATCAGCATAATTATAGCTTTTATAGACGTTTTGTATAATCCAAATCGGCAGAAGTGTAAGTTTATCCATAGAGTTGCCAGAATCATCAAACCCAAAATTGAAAAAATAAACCTGATGATAAACAGAGCTGAAAATTGGCACATTTTATAAGTATTTATAAATTGTTTGAAGACAACAAAATAACGAAGCTTAGAGTAAACAGTAGGGTTGCCAGCAGACATAAAACTTTAAATTTTAAAACAATATATCCTGATAACGTATATGGTTGAAATTGAGTACAAATATAGGTTTTATTGATATATTTACGAAAACAAATTAGCAGCAGTGTAGGTTGAGCCATGGGTTGCCATTGGCATTAAATATGAAATCTTTAAAAAAAATATACCTATAAAATAAATCTGAAGAGGTACTAAGCTAAAAATTCACACATAAGTAGGATATATACACAGTAATAACAGAACAAAATAAATAGAGGGTAAAATTAACCATAGAGTTGCCAGAAGCCATTTAACTTGAAATTTTTAGAACAATGTTTTTAAAAAACTTGACAAAATATATGTTTAAAAGATAGTAAGAAACTAGCTTTTATTGATATATTGAAGGCAGAAGTTTGGCAGTAGTGCTGCTTCAATCATAGGGTTGCCATCATAATTTTAGAGTTTGATAGATTTTCACAGTTATCGACAGAGGGAGAGCCATGGTTCTGTGTATTGTATAGCGTCTTCTTCTTCGATATAGATCTTCACTTCCCAATACGCTTGATTTCTGTGCTGATATTAGTGATTGCTGAGTTTACTGGTCTGTCCAGTAAGAGAAATTCTTAGATATCGACTCTCGTTAATGACATCGTCTTTTCTGATTTATAACAAAAGAACGAATTTGTTAGTTTCAAAAACCAACTATACTGCTGATTTAGTTTATCGTATCATGTCGATGGCATCCGTAAATAGATATTGTGTGGATATTTAGCTTCTCTGACAGTGCATCATCCTGTCACATGACTCTTGTCGTTTTGAATGTTTCGGTAGAATCTTTGAATTTTTACGTAGCAATGAAGATTTTCCTGACAAGACGGTTGAACGGTCTGCTTAACCTTCAAATGATTAAGTTTAGCTTAGGTGAGAAAACCGATGTTTTTTTTTCGTTAAATTCGGTAGAAAAGTTCGGCCCTACAGAAAAGTTTTATTTGTTTTTGGACTATTTAAATCAAAATTCCTTACTTTTCGATAGTGAAAAAAGTGCATTGCTGATTTTTACCAAATTTATCGTAGTTTCGGAATTTACTAGACCTTTGCTAGTATTTGAATGGTGATTTGTTGATTGTATGGAGTTTTAGATCTCATTAACTACATCGTGTTTTTCTTTAATAAGAGAAGGTAAGTCGTAAATCGTAATTCATATTATTTTTGTTTGGTATCACAGAAGTATTGATACAACATATTTGTACTCTAGTAATTTATTTGTTCGTTGCTTCGGATGATTCCTTCTTTCTTCAGCTGGGGTAATTTTGTAAGGTGCAAGATTTTAGTTTACCATAAAAGAAAATTCTTCAACGTCTGGTATGTTTCAAATTCTGAAAGACTTCAGTTGGCCAACTAAACTGTTGTTTCAGATACTTGGTTCTTTATAACCATTGACGAAATAAAATGCTTGTAATGTTTTTTTCAGCTTCCAATTTCTAGGGACGGAAATATGAGGTGCACTTATTCTAAAGAAACTGCTCTCATTGACCTTGAATTAAGAATAAATTGAATTAACACCCTTCACTTGATTTGCTCTGAAAAACCGATTGCAAAGTGGTATAGCATAGTTAACAAACATTTGAAACCAAAACTTGAATGTCACTACGTAAGACGAGTTACGAATGACAATATACATAGAATTTTTTCTGAATCCATCTTAAAGAATAGCTTAAAATATAAAATGTTCAGTTCAACCTTTTTAGACAATTCTGCTAGCAGCTGAGCTCAAAAAAGACACTGTGTATGTAAAATAGTTTTAGTTTCTTTTGATTACATGATACTTATTGTTTAACTGTATTTGCTGACAAGTACCCCAAAAATGTATTAGTGTGTCAAATCAGTGAATAAATACCAATTTCAAACCCTTTCATATAATTATTTATAGAGTTACAAGTACAGCCCCTTTTGTCTATTTAATTTTTCTAATATAAATGAATAATTTGACAACAAGACAAAAAAAATTAAATTTATTCGAAACCCATTTAAATATTCGTTGTTAATAATAATTCTTCTATATCAAAAACTGTCTTATTAATAAATCCCCTCATTCATCAGCCAGCGGCAATGGTCAAAAGAAGAATGCTAAAGTTATTTTATTTAATTTTTTTTTTGTTTTTGCTTTGTTTTGTTTCTCCCAAATTAATGTCTTACAACGCCCACTACTCAACATTTGTCGACCACCTGAATTTTATTATTATGATTATGCGCTAAACTTAACCCAAAAAAAAAAAAAAAAAAAAATTTAAACGAGATCGCGCGCGACTGTCGTCGTCGGATATTTTGAATAAATTTATAAGATTCGCTTTTAGCATTCCGTGTTGCCTGAGTCAGTGCACGAATTCGAGGTTTGCTTGTGGCATCTTTTAGAAATTAAAAATAATATCCGCGTATACACAAGTCGTTTGAAAATTTTGAGATTTTTTTTTTTGTTTGTAGAGCGACAACTGTCAGCTGCTAAGAAAAGTTGGTTTTTATTAGTTTTGTTTGCGTGTTTGTTAATTTTTGTTTTATGTTTTTACTTTCAAAGTTTTAAGGGACATGTTATGTTTTCTTAAAAAATCATATACATATCTCTTTGGTCCTAAGAAGTACACAAGATAGACCAGCTTTATTGAATTAGAATATGTAGCCCACACATTTTCCCAAATTCAAACATTTCGAAAAAAAATTTATATTTCAAAGAATGGAAGGTAGTAGGTACACACCCTTGTTAATTACCTACTTCTACTGATCGATCAGTAAATCTTTCAATGCGCCAAACAAGTTATTAACCTTCGATGTTTAAGCTTTCTACACCTTCTTGAATACCTATGATAGACTGTATTGATAGTTCTTCTACTGTCAATCCGAATTTTTAGTAATATTTCAACCAATTCGGTAATTTTGAAAATTCAGTGGTAAGACCTATCACTTGTTCACGTTCCATTTAGTTTTGCGTAAAGAAGGCAAATTGTACATAGCCTAGGACAATACTTATATAGGTAATAAGAAAACTTCTGTCAATGCCATCTCTAAGCAATTGATCAACTAATTCTTCAATGTTCAGGTTAAAGAGCGCCATGTACGTCAGTGGTTTATTTTCCACAAAGTTCCGTCAAAAAAGGGAAATAGAAAAGCACCATGTGGTTCTGTACTTACACTAAATGATCTTCATTTTATAATTTGACTACCAAGCAGTACACAAATAGTCACAAAGTAGAAATCTACACATTTGAACAATTATTTTCCCTCTAAGTTTTGATAGAGTATACAATCTTGTGCAATATTTCTCTAGGAACTGAAAGATCTTCTATTTTCAATCAGATTTCTAATCAGTAGAATAACAATTTCTTTATTTGGTTTGTAAAGTCTCAGACTGAAGAGCTCCAGACATGTACGTCAGTGGATAATTTTCCACTAAGTTTCATAATGGAAATCCTTGTATAAAATATTTGTACTGAAAGGTCTTCATTTGACATCTTCTTTTCCTACAAAGTTCAGTCAACATCCGAACTCTAGACAATTCGGTACTTCATTTTCCCAAAAAAAAAAAAGAAACAAAACGTCAAAACAAAAAGCTTAAAAGTCAGTGGTTCATTTAATACGAGGTTCCAAGTACTGAAAGATCTTCATTTATAAATATGACTTTTAAATAGTGGATAAATATTGAGTCAATTAGGTAAGTCAGAAATTTAAATATTTCTGATTCCATTATGTCCAACAAACAATGGGATACAGTTCTTTTAAAGGTACTGAATTTATTTTGAAAAATAGATATTCAACCTAGAAATAATTCGCATAGAGCTAAAAATTGGTGCAGATCATTGAACCATCGATAGAAGTAAAATGTCAAAAGTCCCCAAAAGTCCCTTGTTTACATACAAAGTTATTCAAGTTTTTATGTCAAAAAGGTTGGTATTTTGTATTTGACTTTAAAACTGGGGAATCTATCAAAAAAGAGTCGATCCAACAAACAATGCGATACAGTACTTATAAAAGTACTGAAAAAATTTATTTTAAAAACCGATTTCAGCATCAGACATTTCATAAGTTCATTTAGCACAAATTAAGTGGTATCAAACAGAAAAGAACACTAGCCTATAAAGTACGTCCACATTTGTACTGATAGTTTCTTTTTCTATATCAATCAGTTTCCAAAGCGAACCAATTATTCAAGTGAATTAGTTTTCAATCAAAGTTCAGAGTATTTTCTCAAAAGCAATTTCTTACGACCTCGTCGTTAACTTTAAGTAATAAAAATCATTTTGAGAAGAAAAAAAATTATGAAATCAGTTCACACATGGCACAGGTGATGCAATCACGTCAACCACATGCATCGCATCCTAAAGATAAAATTCGCCCAAAAAAAAAAAAAAAATAATAAAACTGAAAATTTTTGATTACATGCTTATTTCCTGGATAATTTACACATTTTATAGTTTTTATTTTTCTTCTTTCTTTTACTTTGAAAGTTAATCCTCCGCCTCATTATCCATGCATCAGTTGATGTTGAAGGCTTGCGAATTTGATGTTCCTCTGCGGCCGGCGGTCATCATCATCATCATCATCATCGTCATGTGCAACACATATAAAGTTGCGACGACCTCTTATGACCAAAAACTATCACTTTCATTTGAGTAAATCACTTTTACTTGCGACGATATTGTCCTCAGGAAACAGGAAAAAAAACTTTCAATGTATCCGTTATATGCGGGTTTTGCATTTCTGTTTCTTATTGCTGTGATTTTACTATGGAAGAAGGTGTCTTTTGATTTCTGTGCGAATTGTTGTGTAAGAGTCAATAATGTATCGGATACATGTTGAGAATAATATTGTCATGTATTTGATTTGGAAATTTCTCTACCATCAAACAAAACTTCATGAAATGTTTTCTAGAAGAAAAGATGAATGATCAAAGTTCAAAGAACTTTTAACTCGAAACAAAAAAATTCCTTCGTTCTTTTGTTACTTCTTGTATTTTTTTGAGTCGATAATCCAAAAGAGGAAAGAAAAGTCAATTAATTTACTTTTGCCAAGAAAATTTCTAGATTGATTTATTTCCTTATACATATCTTCCGGTCTTCCCTTCCTTTTTTTTTTTTTTTTTGCTTCCGTACGTTCATATGTACGATAAAGTCATTCCTCTTTTTGCAACAATGTTGCGCTCCTTCTTCTTTCTTACACTTAACCTGCATCAAGTCATAACTTATCCCGATCACAACCAGTCCCCAGTCCCCACCAAGCCCCTGTCTATATATAAACTTCTATGATTTATTGCAAGACTCTTGGCAAAGTGTTACACCACCGTTCATTCGTTCGTTCGGTTCGTCCGACCAATCACTTAGTTTATACACAATTCAACCATGATGATAAGCATCCTGTCGTATATAATATGTAGCCTCTGGTTTTTTTTTCTTCTCTTATATAAAATGTATTAAACATGTATGTGCGCTGGCACACACTTCGTAACTGGTCCCTGTATACTCCTGTTGCTAGTTGGGGGAAGGGGAAGGACTTCTGGATTGGGCAATTTGGGTCTTGTGCCAAAGTAATCAACGTGTAATTAAGAGTACAGCTGAGGTGTAATCGTGCGCGAGATATAAAAATCAGAATAAATAGATCTTCCCTGAGGGGCCTTGAGTTGACCAACCAACCAACCAGCCAGCCAGCCAGCCAGCCGACCGGCTGAAGAAAACGGATGGCAAATTGGCGCGGCATCGGCAACACCTGCTCGAATGGCGAGGATTTTCTTTGGATTTTTTTTTAAATTAATAACTCTGTTGGGAGATGAGGGGGAGTTTCAATGTCATTTTGGTGATAAATGGTAGCAGTTTTTGTTTAAATACACTCCAGTACACTTGCTTAGAGATATATCTAATTATTTCAATTTTTCCCCTAAAAATGGAGTCAAATGTCTCTGGAAAACGAACGTTCTAGAATTGTATTGATTAGTCAATATTTCGAAAATTGGTTCTTAAAATGTTTTCGAAATTTTGTATTCCGACATAAAATTGGTCCACATTAATAATTTTTAAAATACAAAACTAAAAGTTTCTAGAAAACCCTATCCTGCTATTTGTATTTCCTTAAATGAGACTAATTAACAGATCCACAGTGTTCCAACTTGTTCCAAAATGTACCTGTTTTCTGATACATCAGCAATAATAATAATTTTAAAGATAATCTGATAAAATGATTTTTTTTTTTTTTGTTAAATGATTTTCGCTTAAAGATGTAAATTATAAATGTTCATTAAATACATTTTTGGGCTTTCCATTGTTTGTGTCGAACGTGAATTACGAGTTTAATTTTTTTTTTTTTTATATATTTTTCAAGTTTTGTAGTTTGGATACACTTTACACATGGAAAGTAATTTTCTTTTGTTGTAATTGGAAATTGCTAAAACGTGACAATATAGATTTTGTGAAACATGTTTTACAAATTCTTTGCAACGCAATGCTACAATAGACATTTTACAATACAAAAGCAATACAAGGAAAGTTGTTAGGCGACAAAATCGATGTCAGAGGTTGTATATTTGCAGTGATGGTTGTTCAATTGTGATAGGAAATAATTATTGGGAAAGCACTTTTACCGCTAATTTTATATTGTTTATTTTGCCAGGTTTTCTATAAATTCAATTAATACATTTTGTATTTCTTTAGTCTTAAGACCAAAAGTGGTTAATAATTAACAACATTTTCAGAATTTTTTTATTTTGCTGCTGGTTTGTGAAAGTTCTAGGATTGAATAAAACTTTTAAATAATTTTCATTATTTAATAGCATACTTTCCGATACTGTAGTTTGTTTTGTTCTATGAAACGGAATAGAATATGGTTTCCAAAGTAGTATTTTCAGACAAGCGTAGAAGAAAATGTAACTATAAAAAATCAATTAACTTTAATGCCTAACTCTCAGTACGCGCCTCCCCCAAATTTATTTTGTCGCAAATACATGTTTAAAACATTTGAGAATTTGGTTGTATAAAACTTTTTTAATTTTGCGAAATTTCACGGTTGGAGACATGATAGAGATGTTGAACAAAATATTTTTGACTTTTGGTTTTTGAATTAAAAATGTTTTCATTTTTTAGGCTGAAGAGATGTCTATTCAGAATATGAAAAAAATAGACTACAAAAGAATAGAAACGATATTATATTTTATAAAAATCGGTTGAAAATTGGCTAAGAAAAAAAAATGTTAACGATTTTGACCCAGAAATTCGAATGTTTAGGTACTGGAAAATTTTTAAAAATCTGTTTAAAAAAAATCCAAAATTAATGAAAATGAAGGTATAATGTAAAAAAACCGTTATTTGTCCCTTACTCTAGATTTTGGGGGTGTTACGGAATTTAGACAAACCGTTTGGTAATCATTCCAACATGCTCTACAAAACTTGATAGGTCTCCAACCAGGTAGATATTGATTGGCACACAGTGTTATAACATTGTTTTAAGGAGCCTAAGGTCCTTTTGTGTTACTTTTCGTATGCTGAAGTTAGCAATGATCGTCATTTAGACAGAAATTTCACTTGTGCTGTCACAAGTGAAATTTCAAATGCTCAGCCCCAAACTTAAAGACCTGAGCTAACGACGATTCCACAACAGACAGATGTTTTTGAAACTTAAAAAAATTATGAACGTTCCGTAGAAGTTATAGGCGTCATTAAAAGTCTTTAAATTTAAATTTTTTTTCCACTTAACAAGAGTAGTTGACGGCTTTTCCCCCTCCATTCACACTACTGACTAATTTTTAACAAATTTTGAACAATGCTGGACAACATTTCGGCTTCGTTTGCAGAAAATTGGTAAATACGTTTGGGTGAAACACTTTTTGCGAACGATAAAAAAAAACTAGTTTAGCGTAACACCTGTGATTGAACCGGCCGGCGACCTCTAGCTTAAGAAGCGAGTATCTTGTCATTCCGCTACAGTCTGTATAATATATGATTGGCGTAGAATGTATATAAACAAAATGAGAGAGCAAACTTCATTTGCAGCAAACTCCTAAATTCGTTTCGGTGAAACAATTTATGCGATATATAAATAAAAAAAAAGTTCAGCGTAACACAGAACTGTGTCCTCTCGATGTCGAACAAAGGCTGTTGATGTTACGCCACG
The DNA here is from genome assembly GCA_948107695.1 of Meliscaeva auricollis. Classification (NCBI taxonomy): domain Eukaryota; kingdom Metazoa; phylum Arthropoda; class Insecta; order Diptera; family Syrphidae; genus Meliscaeva; species Meliscaeva auricollis. The sequence goes on along the minus strand of OX403616.1, from coordinate 110,376,124 downwards.
AACTAGATAACTTTTGTGTTGCATAGAATGCATATGAACACCAATATAGAGTCAACTAATAATATTTTTTTTTTTCTGCAGTCATTTGCTGCAAATGAATTGTATATTTATACCAAAAGCGAAGATCTTTGCAACAAATTATTTTCTAGAGAGGTACTTCGCAAACTATTAATTTCTTTGCTGCAAACAATAGAATTTTCTAGTAAACGAAAAGGTGTTTAGATGTAAGAAGCATTTTCGTTTGCCGCAATCAACTCATAAAAGTGAGCTCCAAACGAATGGGTTGTTTTCCATAATGTTTGCTGTAATAGAATTACAATTTGGATCAAATGTAAGCAGTTCCTACGAATGAAAAACTTTTGGAGGGGATTGTTTTAACTTTCCAGCAAACGATTTTCATTTAATTCGAAGTATATTCATTTTATTTAGGGTTGTTAGACGATTTTCCAGTATTTCGGACTTCCTAGGAAAAAAAAATGTTAAATATATTTTGAATTTTTGGTGGACAAACGATTAAAAACATTCCCGGTCAAAAAATTTGAGTTATAATACGTTTAAAAAAACAATCAAGTTAACAGTACAATACAACTATCTCCACACACCTTGCATCCAAAATACTTAAAATCACTTTCAACAATTTATAATTCGAAAGCATCATCATCCCCAACAAATCGCTTTTACTATATGACCACGTTAAAATATCTGTTATATCTACCTCCTCAACGAACTTTATCGATTGTTCATTGTTCAATTTAACACTTCATGCCAAATATAGCATCATAAACGTTTTTTTGTTATCCATTTGCCTTTTTCAATTGACAAGCATCTCAAATTAAAATGTTCAATATAAATTCCAATTCCAATTATAATGAATGTGAATGTGAATATGTACAATAATTGACATTCAATATAAAAACAACAAACAAAACCATCTCCTCATTCAAATATACAAGTAATACAAGTTTCATCACTAAATACAAATTATGGTTATTCGGAGAAATCCCGAATTCCACTTCAAACAATAGCCATACTTCCAACAATGAAAATGGTCAAAGATTCCGTGTCAGCTTTATTGCTCCATGCCGCGCCGTTTTATAATAAGTGAGCAGATAATCACTGAATAAAGCCTAAATGTGGTGGTCATTCATCATCGTCATTAATTTTATTAAATTTATGGATAACCAAAAGGATTTAATCCAAATATTTCTTGGGAAAAGAATTATTAAAAGTTATTAAGCTGAAAAAAAACACACATTAAAAACCAAGAATGGGTCGTATGAAATAGATCGAATTTATAAATTTTTAAAGTAAAACTGACTATTTTTGTATCGCGTTGATGTAGGTTCTATACAATAACTTTGCGAAATATTTCGGAAGTAAAAATGTAAACAATGTGGATTCTGCTGTCTTAAGAACGCATTTTAAATAAAATGTTCTCCAGTCGAAATAGTTTGTAATCAATTATTCCGCCAAAGATTGGTTCCATAAAAGATAAGTAAAAGATTTTGCATTTCCGAGTTTGGCTTCAGGAACATAGGATTTCGTACTTTTTCTTCTACTAATTATAAAGCCCGGTTCACAAAATGTACACTTTAAACATACCTTCCAAACTACTGGAAAATGTTTGAAACTAGTCGCAGTAAATTTTCTTTTATAGACCGATGATTTTGAGATTAACAAAACCTCCTTTGTGTTGTGAACTGGTCGTGGACTTACTTAAGGGCCTAATCAGTTGTGCATTTGCACCTTAATCAACAAGCCTCTGTAGTCAGCTGGTGTCTTCAGTTGCTCGCACGAAGCTGGTTCAGGTCTTCTTCAACTTTTCGCGGTTTTACTACTCCACTTTCCATTGAGATTGGAATCAAAAATTTTCACACGACTAAGACCAGCCATCCTTTGCTCGTATGGTAGGTTGGTTTTATGGCTCTGTTCAAAAAAATAACCCTGAAGCGTCCATATATTATATTTTTTCGACCATACATCAGGACTGATATGTACTGTACATTTAACATGGACACTCAGCTTACTTGAGAGATTGTTTTACAGCCCAATTGCATTTTTAATTAAACACCAAGTGGTAAAAGTATTTCTTCATTTGATCTCAGTCACCAACACTGAAATCAAACGAAGATTGAGTTTATAGTGGAAAGTCCCTTACTACCTCAAAGTTTTCTGCAAGACACTGGTGTTAGGTGTACTTTCTTTAATCTACTAAGGCAACTCGTAGCGAGAATTCCCTGCCATTAATGTACTAATTTTTACCCATCTGACCTTAATCCATAACGAGGTTATGTGTATTGTAAATGTCCTCGTACGCGAACTGCGACTATCGGCTTGCAAAACAAACGCAAGTTGAAGACAGCTTACCTTAGCCCCCCATATCCACAATATTTTATCGAAAATTCAGCAGATCTTCGTTTACACAAGAAGTCGTTTCGTTTTAGAATATATATTTCATTTACGGGAGATCCTCTTTGCGGTGAAGGAATAAACGTAGAATTGGGATATTAGAGTCCACCGAATTCCTCCATTTTTGGTCATCAAAGGTTTGCGTTAAGTATTTGTTATTAATTTATCATTATCATTAATAAAAATAGAACTGGTGACAGTACGTAGCCTTCCCCAATCCCATTTTGGTTTTGAATCTATCTGAAAATCTTCCTTGCAACTAAATAATGCAACTACCTTCTACCTTCTTCTTTTTAGACACATCTTGTCTGAAGATATCGTAATATCGTCTCTTATCTGGATAGGAGTACCTAAGGTGTGTATTCATGAAATTTGGAGGAATGCACAGACGCTACTAAACACCAGAAATAAAAACGAAAACCGTACTTCATTCTTGTGAACCATTTGTTGATCACATGATAATTTTTATCACGTTGCGCTGATTATCTTTCTTCGATCCTCTGACATTAAGCTTCGTTAGTATTCCAAATGGAACTGATTTGGTGGAATGTGAGCTCTTATATGTATTCTTTCACTGATCCTTGCCAAAGTTTCATCAGAAAACTCAAGTATTTTTTCTTCCCTATGCCCAACCTACTATTGTTGTGGGCTTAAGTGCCGCTGTATATTAAAACATTTTTCGCAGTACACTAAAAATGTTTTGTGATAGAAGCAGATTTTCTTCCCCTGATTTTTTTAAAAACATGAGAGTTGGGTCCTATTTAACGAGGAAACATTTTGTGAAAAATTATTTAACTTAGCAGAAAGGTATTAAGTGTGGGTCTTCAAAGTAAAGATTTGAGTGACCATCAGAAAAAGGTCCCGGAAGTCCAGAAAACTTCTTATAAATTGTTGGATGATCACAGATGGTTTGTTTGTTTGGCAGCTGATCAACAAATGTTGTAGCATATCTTCTGTTCAATGCTTGTGTCTTCAATTTCAAGGCGATTGGCATTGCAGTAATCTACAAATTCTTCAAAAGCACCAGTGCAACTGCCCAAATCCCGTAAAATGTTTAGGCCCTTTATTGTTATTGATGTTTCTTCGTCCTAAATTTTCATACCTTAAGCTCTTAAACAAGCTTTTATAAGACTCCATTACAAAATCTTCGGCGGAAAGCAAAATTGTTCGAAATCAATACGATTTACTTAGGCCGCCGTAGAAATGTTTACTCGGTACATGAATGATCTTACTATTCATTAAAATATCAACCAATTTTTTGTTTTATTAATCCATTACGTGGCCTTATAGTTGGCATGTAAGCAACCTATAAAACAAGTGTAACAGGGAGGGGCCAATGGCAATATAGCATAATTTTTATCAATCAATCTTATCCAGTTCCCCTTCATCATCATTAAAAAACAACGACCATTATCATTTAACAAGTTTAACGGTCGCGGTCGGTTCTTTTTACTTATCGGTAGACCATAGAGGAACATCTGTGCGGCACACTTGTCAAGATTACTGAAGATTTTATATATTGTCCACAGAGTGTCGCCCGTTGTCTGATGCGAACATCAGCACAACGCAACAAGTTTATAGTTTATAAAACATGGCGCATTACAGTTATTGGTTGTGATCTTCCACTACGCCATCAGTTGCAATGTCTTCTTTTTCAACATGGCATCGGTAATTGATGAAAAAAAGGTGGTATTTGATCCAAACACTCATTACGGGATGATCGCCAGCTATTCATCGAACGGCTTCCATAACCATAGTGCCTAGGAGTAGGTATACCTATAGATGATTGATTGTCGACAAAATTGGTACGGCATTGGATGGATGGAAGAGCGAGACCAATTAATTTTTAATGTTGTTTTATGTGGATCGTGAAGAATTGAGATTGTTGACGTTATAAAAGTTATTACTGATCATTTAAGCCCATTTTATACCTTTTTGCAAAGGAGGTTTCAAGATGCGATTAAAAGGCTTGACTAATTTTTTTTTGTTAGTAAGTAATTGAGAAACGTATAGTTACTCGCGACTCGAGAGATGGAGAGAGAGATTGTCAATTAAGATCAAATGAGTTAATTAAATGGCGCTAGCAAATTTATGGCATGCTTTAGAAATAACCTTTATAGGTTAATAATAGGAGTAACTTCTACAATGAGTTTATAAATAATATCTTCTACATGGTAATTATGGAAATAACACTTAAAAGAAAATGGATTTGAACGTGGGTCTCGATAATTTAAAAGTTAGAAGACCACATTATGTTTGTAGGAATTCCAATGAGTTTTAGAAAATGAATGAAGAAACCTGCTGAATAAAATGGTAATTTGACTTTGAAGACTTGTATTAGGCTGACTGCCGAATGACCTTGAAGAAATGTTGAATTTAGTACCATGTTATCTTGAAAATACTACGAAGCGTGGTGCTCCTGGACCTCAGTTAATATGCCAGCTACACTCGATGTCTTGCCCGCCGTCCCCATGAAGATCACCTTCAGCCTGTACGCACAATCGATGATGAGGCCTGGTTTTTTTCTTGAACTAATCTGGCTTTCAAGACTTTACGTACTGGGACCTTCGGTGTTCATCCGATCTACGTGGTTTAACCATATAAATCGTTCTTCGTCACACACATTTTTGTTTGTCTTCACAAACAGGACGATGAACTTTTCTCTTGAATACAGCCAGGAAGATTTCATCCGACTGGTCAATGAGCCTTTTCGCACGAGACAAATTTTTCCTGGAGTAATAGTTCTTACGGTGGTTGAAGAGAGGCGTCACAAAAACCTTCTTCCGAGTTCGAAGAACCCTGATGAGAAGACGCCCAATGCTTGTGTACTATCCAGCAGGACCGGGATGATAAGTGTTTTGTGCAGGCGCTATTGGTTCTTCTCTTACTTTATTAGCAAATGTTATCCTATGATCAAATACTACGGTGATATTGTTTGGTGAGTTATCGTAGTGGAAAAATTCAGTAATGTCCTCAAATTTGAAGCTGTCCATGGCGATGTCCTGATCCAACATTCTTATAGTCTTTGATTGCATGATGAAAGCAGTCTGTTTGGTGCTGACTTCATTCTAATAATAATGCTCTTTTTACTTCCTCGTTAGTAAGCCATTCGTGTCCTCTCCGGTCGAAGAAGAGCTAATGAAAAGCTCTGGTTTTCTTCAGGAACCATAATCTTTTTCTATACACCCCTTTTTTCGCAATTGGAGTTTAAACCATTGATTTCTTGGCGTTACTTCTTAAAATTTTGATGCAGCGCAGCGTTTCGAACGGCTCCTTCACATCGCTGCCATTGGCATTCCGGGCTCGTGTCAACAGTATTTGTGGGGTTTCATGCGACCTTAAGAGAATCGATGTCGCCGTTGGACGGAAGCTATCCAACTCAAAATTTCTCTAGAAAGCTTTTGATTATCTTAAAGATTTCCATTGGATACTCTGATACCAAGTTTTGAACTAACCAGTGTCTAGAGTCCTCGAAATGTACTGACATCAAGAGTGCTGGAAGAGACTTTTATTCATGAGTATCTACATGATCTATATGGTTATATGTTCAACTGTCGCGTTTGTCCTCTCCAACAAGAGAGCTTTCTTATCGAAGTGGTAGTTTCCGTAAGAAAAAATCGCGTTCTACTGATTTTGTTAGTCCTTGTCCAGTATTGGAATGCCTTGAACGGTTGTTACAAAGCTTCTAAACTGGCTGCTTAGCGGAAGGTATCAGTTTCTTATTCAAGCCCTGTACATGGGGATTGGTACTGTTTCTTCAGAACTTTACCTTTCTCTTACTCCTGATTCCTGAAAAGGTACCTCAGATGTCAGGTACCGGGCCATTAATCAAATGGATCCAAGGCGTTCATCGTTACGACTATCCAGCCGGAATTCTTTGCACAGGTGGACAATATACATAATATTCAAACTTAAGTATTGACTTTCTCCATTTTCCGATCTCATTTTTATATGGAAACATTTTATCGAACTATCAAAACGTTGATCGTTTCTGGCGCCAAGAATCCCATTTCTCATTTTTGCAATCAATGTCTCTCATATGATATCAATAGAAACTAAAAACAATCTAAATTGCCTTCAATAAAATGCAATTAGTCAACCCGCATCCTATGAAATATTAAAACACAACTACCTAATGAGCTCTAAAACCACGTATTTCCCAAGACCAATCAACTAAACAAGCATTCCATTGGGCCAATAAGCAAATTCATCTCTCTCTCCTCCTACTCGCTTATAATAATCTGACATCTTCACATACAACTCGTCACCTCACCTCTTAAAATTTGCATAAACAAAATACAGCCTATAGCAAAAGCATCATCATCATTATCAACAGAGGGTATCTTATATCTCTGAAAATGGATCTGAAGCGCGTATAAGCCATACTTCTGGAATTTCTGTCTGGATGCCTGCCTTCGCATTGTCGATTGACTTTTTTCCGTGCGAATTTTGTCTGGCGCTAGTCGCAAGCCTTAGGCGACAACTTAGATTATTATTATTTATTTTTTTAATAAATTTATGGCGAATCCACTTAAAAGTTGTTTAGAGAAATTTATTTTTTGTTATTTTTTTCTATGATATATTGTTTATTTGTTCCAAAGACAATGTACTGGTGGCGAGAAAAAAGTGTTTGGGATTATTGAAGGAGAAAAAGTTATTCCAAGATGCAGTCCAAATAAATTAATAAACTAAAAGCTCAGCAAAGTGATTGATTTTCAGCGCATTGCTGTGTTGCAATCCATCTTTAATTATAACTTAAAAGATTATATTGAAGATACTTTTAGCAATGTCTTGAAAACTGTTAATGACGTCTATTCAATAAATCTTCTACTAGAAAGTGTTCATGTAGCGAAAATAAAGCTGGCTTACCGATTGAAAAGAGACGGTTTTTCTTCTTCGAGTTTTTTTCTTCCTTAATAAAAGTTAAACTGGATGGAAGAAGGAACCTGCTCGTGCATATTCTAGTGTTAGAACAGCATGCTTGCTAGGAATCACACTGTTGGTAAGTTAGAAGTTACTGTAAGAAGCAAACTCCTGCGGAAGAAAAATTAGTGCAGTTAAGAGCCGATTTGATAAAATAACAATTGTTTTAGTTAAATCTGGTTCTGGTTAAGGAAGACAACGACTGTGATCACTGATGAGGAAGATCCTTAACTTACCCTGGTCAGATATGCCTGCGTAAGTTTACATAGGCTATAGAATAGTCTGATTGGTGTCAGAAAATATGTCCAAAATAATAGTCGTCTTTATGACGGATGCTAGCACGGAGCTCAAAACGAGTGCACCCAACCCATTGTGAAAGTCCTTAGCTGAAGATGTTTACTCTGAATAACGCTTGCTTGAAGTCGTATTGCCTTTACTTGATTTGATAAACGTCACTGACAAGTAGTTTGTGCTAAGACTCACATGATTGTAATATTGACTGCTGATCGCAAACGTGTGTAGCAGAAGAAGATGCTACACGCACTCAGGAGCTGGTTGAGAGTTTCAGTCACTAGGCTGTGAATCTTTGTGAGCTATTCGTGCTGAAAGTTAGGGAATAAATTAATAATTGCGTCTACTTCTACATCACTGAAAATGATATTTCGATGAAATGCATGATATTCAAGCTTTGTGCTTCACGCTTTAGTGCTTCAAACGATAAGAGGCTTCAGCTCTTGTGTTTGTTTGCTCTTATAAAAGATTGGTTCAAAATCTTTGGCCACAAATCGTGTGGATAGATTTATTATCCGTTGGCGTGGATTTCACCGATTTTAGGTTTGAGAATTCCGGCTGTTGTGTTCTTCACTGCCGATCTCTCCAGATGTTAACTAAGTTTATAAATAAAGATTTTCCAGACTCTGTCGAACGATTTCTTTGGCGATTTTCTGTCCGTACATAATTGGAAAGATAATCTTCCTGCCTGAATATTGCTTTCTGCTTGCTCATGCAGGCTTTTGTTCTCGTATTTCAGATGTGAAGATCGTAGGTCAGATGAGCTATTCACAGACATGCAACTTGGTGTAATGATTGAAATTCACTTTCCGTATTACCTCTACAAGCGACAAGGTTGTACCGGGCATCACTTTTGGATACATTTAATTCAATTTTCGAACTGCATGAGCGTCTGAATGATGACGTGACTTTCTCGAAATACAATGTTTATATCTGTCGCGATTATATTTTCTTTCAGAATTTTGGTCTTCTTCTAAGAAATCAGAAATCGAAGACGTCGCTGATGTTCTTGATCTATGGGTTGTCCACTATGTTTGGCAGTTTCCATTCGTCGTTAGGGAAGAAGCCGTTAATGATACCAGTTATTTTGGATTATTGTTAAAAGGTCTCTGAAAGATGAAGATGGAGGTAGTGTATAGTTCCAATTAGTAGGTACTTGCTTTGTCATAACTGAATCGCTGGCAGAATTATTGTCTTGGTCATTTGTCATCGGTTGTTGTATGCTTTTTCGGCTCTTTACTCCTCCATACATAACTAATAATACGTCCGGCATTGTAATCTTCAAACTAGAAAACTTTGATGTGTTTCTTTCCTACGATTTGTTTTTAATTTGCTTAGTTAGAAGCAAGTTCCTACGACACAGCTGAATATTTGTTTCTATTTTTTCCCCGAATTTAGCGAACCAATATCTTTTTTTGTATTTTTTTTTTAATAATTTCTCACGGTCTTTTTGAGTGCCAAATGCTAATCGTCATAGTCATCATACAAAGTCGTCGTCGACAGCCGCATCAACATCCAAACATCCGGAGCGTCTGACTCTGTGAACACAAAAATCGCGAATACCATTTGTATGAGTAATTGGCCATTTGGCGGCGACTATGGGGATGCCTGCTTCGTCTCCCCGCGTATGAGTAAAACTCAGCAACATCACGGGAATCCATCCCACACAAAACAAAAAAACTAACAATAACAAATGAAAAAAAAAAAAAAAAAAACCCGAACCGAACCGAACTGACTGTCGAGAGTTTTTGTGTATCTAAAATTGACTTTTGTTTTTGTTTCGAATTGTTTCTGTTTTGTTTGTTGGTTTTATTTTTTTGTTTTTTAATTTATTTTTGACAAGAGGAAAAATTTGCATAAATGTTGCTGCAATCTTTTTGGGTGATTTGTGGTACCACCACACACAGCTGATGTTTTTGTGCTTCTTGTGCGCCAGCCATCATCAGTAAAACGATTTAATTGTGGCTGTGCTCTCTCTTTCGGTTGTGCGGGTGCTGTTGTTGAAGACTTTTAACAAATTAATCAGCAAAAATTTCGAAAACTTTTCAATATTTAAATGCGCCATGATGTTTCGTTGTGGTTTGTACTCTGATGATCATTATTATTATTATTGTGTTAACACGCCTGGCATCAGGGTATAGTGGCAGCAAATTGATTTCTCACAGTTTTTGCCAGAACAGTTGGAGTGTTTTTGTATATAATGGCAAAAGTCATCCAAAACAAAAGTGCTTGAAGGACATTTTGTGTGGGACGTTTATGAATATTGTCACAACTTAGACAAATACGATGTGTCAGAAATGAATAAGACAATAAATGGTCATCCCAGGTGTGAATTAAATAATGAGTTTTGTATTAAAACGTAGCCTGTAGGTTTTTGGGAAATGTTAAAATTTATGTGAACACTTTATTTATCTCTAGGAATAGTTTGAATAATGCCAGGCTTTATATTTGTAGAATGGAAGATCACAGAATAATAAGGATTCCTTTGCCACATATTGTAGGACTGACAGCTTAGTGAATCACAGGCAGTCATACGGTTGTAAACATCCGATTTTGATCAAATTGCTATGTTACGTTTTTACTGATCGTTGACTTCTTCCGAGTCCCAACTGAGCACTCTGAGTTTTGGGCTTATTGATCACTAGTTTCTTGGGGGTTCTCCTCCTACAAAGTGCTCCATTTTCACTCTTACATTGTGGGCCTGCCGAACACTAGTTCCTTCCGAGTTCTCCTTTCTCAACTTGGTATTGTGGCCCTACCGATCCGAGTTCTCTCTTCTCACTCTGAAGTTGTGATCCTATGGAACACTAGTTCCTTCCGAGATCTCCTTATTCGCCTTGATATTGTGGCGCTACCGATCTCATAGATTGCGGGCCTACCGATAACTGTTGTTTTGTCAGAGTCCTCCCTTCTCACTCTCTGAGACTGTGGACCTGCCGATCAATAGCTTCTTCAATGTCTCTGATGAGATTAGGGTCTTCTGAGCACTAGCTCCTTCTAAGTTCTCTTTGCTCAGTCTGGTAGATCTTCCGACTACAAGTTCCATCCGCCGAGGTCTCCTGCACTTAACATAAGAGTTGCAGTGATAAAAAGATTTAAAGACCCAGAATCTACGAGGGGATCAGCGAGTGTCTTAAGTCAGGGGTTTAATTTATATTTCTGTATTTTCTCCCTCTAGGACCCATCAAGGCTAGTATATGATACCATAACTCTTGAGCTGATTTCAGTAAGGACGTGAACTAGTTCTAGTACCAATACCAATCTTTTGCTCTTTATTTGAGGGTTTCTGTGAACATCGCTTCCTTATGCCCTTATTGCTGGTGCTTGTTATAAAACCCTTGGTCCTTACCATCGGTAACCAAGAGATGCTTAAATATTTAAGTCGAATCGAAATAATAAAACATACCTATCATCATTACAAACAATTTTGTAGTACCATTGGCGTAGTAGTTAGTACGGACGACTATAACGTCAAAGGTCCGAGTTCAAGCCGTCCTGTTTTGTTTTTTAGTCAAGGGTACTCTTGTTATGAAAAAATGCATCTCAATTAAGTTGTTCGGATTCGGATAGCCCTGATGGCTTAACCGTTTGGCTCTTAATAGACTCTGCCACACTGATACTGCCACTTCCCATCTATCCCCATTGTCGCACTTAAGTCACTGGATAGGATATCACCTCCTACAAAATTTTTTGGTGCCCCTGGCTTGGCGTGGGAGAATAAACTTTCTAGCGTTTCGTACCTAGTTCATACGCGCTTAATGTTTGAGTCATTCAAAACGTTTATTTCATAAATTTTATCTAAGCTTATAATGATGTTAAAATAAGGTCTTCACTAGAACCACTAATCTTCATTTGAATCACGACCAATAATCAATTGTATCAGCGTAAGATTTGCTACGCCCAACAGTCTCAAGTCAAGATGGTTGAGATACGGGCCTTGAGTGCAACAATCCGTTCAATATTAATGAAAATCATTTTTTTGCTTGTTGGTACATTGGTGTCCCTGTGTAAAACTTTTCTGGGCACTTAGGTATTACAACGTAGGCCTCTTTAACCAAATCTTTATCCGATTGTTAAGAAAGGTCTGCCTGTATATGGGCGATGGTAAACCTGATCTTATGTAAGTCGGCTTACTTGGTTATTATTTAGGTAGGTTAATGTCTTGTTATTGCTCGCTGTTGAATTATTAAACTTTATCGCTTTATTTCAGCTGGTTGAAATAGTCTGTTCAGAAGGTTAAAATTGCTTCTGTAATCTAGCTCGAAATTGTATTTTCCATCTTTACAGACTCCAGAGCCAAAAATATTGGACCTTTTGGGAATCTTTTGGTAAATCTTCCTTGGAAATTTTATACACGATACCAAAAAAAATCCTACTTTCCCCAAAAAATGTGAAAAATGTTTATAAATCTTTAAAAAAAACTCCTTTTATTCCATCAAAAGTTAGTGTTTTTTATTTAACTTTATTTTTTTTCTTCTTGGTGATATTTGCTTAGTCATTTGCATCCTTGGTTTAAGTCTTTTTGCCTTCCAAACCACTTAGTAGTTCAATGTACCTTGAAACTAAGTATTTTATAGTGTTTTCTGTTTTAAACAACAACAACAAAAACGTGCAATTTCCTTGTTTCAAAAAGGATACTTTTCAAATGCGGAAATATACCTTTTTTCAAAAAAAAAAATATTTCTAGCAACCATAAAGATTTTGTTTTTCTATATTTTCTTTGTTAACAATATTCTTTTGTTAAGACAGAAACAAAATAAAAAAAAAAAAGTAAAAACATTAAGATGTAACAATGATGTCAAAAAAAACAAAAAAAAAAAACAAATTCAAATGCATTTCCTTAGACTGTTTTTACCAACGACGACACCACCACCAAAGTTTGTTCCTTAACCCTGTGTGCAACCTCGTGTCTCGTTGATGGATAAAATATAAAACTTATAAATTGGCACGTTTGCACGTTTTATTCTCTCTTCACTTCATCTTATATGCCTGCTAGTGTGCAGCAGAGTTACTGTTTTTACTCCACCCCAAAGTGTCTGACTATATATCTATTTCTTCATCCGACCGACCGACGACAGCGACTATAGGATGACGACAACATGAAAGTGCACATAGAAAACACACCTTAAGTAGAGCACAAAGTACTGTGTTTTTAAATTTTTGTTTTATTTGGTTTTAGTATGTTTTACAGCAGTCATTGCAGAACTCCACCTGGAGATCACTTTACCTTCTCCGTTCTGAAACAAAGATAGCGTCAATATAGCATCGTAAACAATGTGGCCAGCTGGGGTACAAAGATCTTGATTCAGTTTAAGCGACAGAGAGTGTCAACAGTATAACTTAGTTTGCCTTTTAGGATTCCTCAAGGGATACTAGCGATCTTTAAATTAAATACGCTGCCTTCTGTGTACAAAGCCATCCCAACCTCCTATTTACCTCGGCAACTGCAAATTTAACTATTACTGTTACTGCTGCTAATGCAACTGTTTTACGACGAACACTTACCACAAACTGTTACACAAAACTTACTTGATAAACTCGCCAGAACTTTTGGGTCCACCTTAATCTCTTTTAGGAAAAATTATTTTCTTTTTTTTTAATTCCTTCATTCCGGTGTATGAGCGTTGCGCGCAGCACATCCCTTATCACGTTTTCACCAACAAAAAGTAGTGGTGACAGAATGCAGCCCTGTCTGACTCCACATTGGGTTTCAAGCTCATCTGACAGCCTTCCTCTAAGCAGAACGCCTCCACATTTATTGGTGGATACAATAGGTCGCTAGTAATACCCCCTTGCTCTAAAGTATTTTTTGTTTGTTATCGGAGTAATAATACCTTCTCTGCTGGTAGGCACGATGCTTATTCCCGTATTTGTTACTTCTGCAGTCTCACCTATTTGCGGTCACTTCTGCATTTTAGCTAATGTGTTTATGTAGTTATGTAATAATGTCGCATGCTGCGGTAAAAATTCTCCCAAATTCATGCGATACGTAGACCCAGCTCCGTATTGACGCCTCAAGACACTATTTTTTATAGTCTTAAGGTGTCGGCGTCGTTCGGGGCTCAGTGGCTCGCAAAGTTCAATAGTTAAATTCTTATAGCCAGCAGCGGCTACCAGCTGGTAAAGCAAACCATGTTTAACTTTTGGTAATCAGGCAGCGGCGACTAATCAGTGGCTGGTACAATCTACGTTGACTCGTGCTTCATTGCGGTTTCTCTCGTCCATCTTTGTCCGAATTTCTTTAGATATCCAAGTAATATTTCTTCCCGACTTTTCGTTCAGCAGCGTTTATGAAAACATTTCCATGCCACATTTTTGATTTTCAATGGAACGAAGTACTGTGTCGCTGATAATGAGAAATGTGATCACGTAGTTGTTAGCGCATTGAGAGATCCTTAAATTTGTCGGCATTAAACCTGGGCTCCCATCAAATTTAGGAGTAGCCATATACCGTAGTTCTCTCCAACTCTTCCCCAGCTGAGCAGATTCCCTTTTGACTGTTCGTGCCTGGTGCTTCTCTACTTGCCTTTCTGAGTGGGGTCCACTGCATCGCTTGGCCAATGAATTTAATTAGGGTTGGGTCAAAAATCCTTTCGTAGACACTTCTTTACGAACGATTGCAGCTTACTTGTGTCAGTAGCTAAGATTTTCAACGTGCTGCAGCCATACAGAAGCACGGATTCAACATTGGAGAGGGACACTCTTAGCTGGGTCTTGATAGAATTATTTTTCCATATTTTGGACAGCATTCCGAAAGAAACCTTTGTCTTTAAAATACGGCTGTACCACCAATTGCAAGACGGTAAGCGTTGAAGAAATCCCTGAAAAGTTTGTCATTGTCGTTGCAACTGCCAATACCTTATTCTCCCAAAACATCCCTACTTTGGTATTCAAATTTTCCAATTCTCCCCGTCGTGTATTATTTGTAAGCGGCACCCAGTTATAAAAAGCATCTTTTTCATCATTAGAAGAAGGAATCGTTGTGGAGTAATACTGTATAATGGTAGCACGACGACCACTAGTTCGAAACCTTGCATTTAGGATCCTGTTTCCTAGAGGCTCTCACGAAAGTAGGCTATAAAGTGCAGTTTTGTTATAATTAGTTGTAGACCAAAACCTGATTCTCGGACTCTTTCAGGTGCTTTTCCTGAATAGAGCAGTTTAGTGTTACTAATTAGACATTTATATTTACCCGAGCACAACCAGCGAATTCCGCTTAATCTTAAGGTCGCTAATTTATGTAGCGAATTCTTTTTCACAAAACCAATCTTTGTTCAATAGTCGTTAACGTTTTATAATTTCTTATCTTTTTATTTTTAGAAGTCCAGCGTTATTTTGCACTTTTGTGGCACAAGTGAATGTGAACTGTATGAGGAAAAAAATCGAGATTTTCCAATATTCGTGTTCATTTTGTGAATCTTTGATATGATTTGAAGTACTTTTCTATGTAGTTTTGATGCTTCCTGTTATAATCACTCTAAAAATCTAGTACATTTTTGTCAATTAAACATCAGTTGGCAACCAATAAACTGCACTATACAAACGGAAAACCATGAAGAGGTTAAAAGGTGATGACAAAAGCAAATATATTGTATACCTATGCACTTACCGCTGTTTCGGAAAAGGGAAGTTAAACTTGCTGCTATGGCACTCTCAAACTCGAAGAACATGCCCACATTTTGTTGAAAGGCTCATTTTTCGATTGTTACAAAGTCGTTGTTGTTGACTGGGTCGGTATAAATGTCTTACAATGAAAACTGCAAACTCTATGTTGTGTCGGCTGCA